>OX352727.1:2696272-4029408 GCA_947095575.1 Electrophaes corylata
TCACAATTCAAAGTATGTCTAACCATTATACAGGATATCCAAACGACATCAAGCCGGAAACGGGTGATAGTCATAATAGAAAGAAAAAGAAATAGCATCACGACTTTAATCCCTAGGGCATGGTAGATATCCCCTCAGATATCTTAGCACAAAGTGCCCACTCGGCATAATAGTAATCAGGTTTTTTTTTAAAAGGTATATTCTGGACTTGGACTCTTTAGTGTCTCTTTCTAGGGTAGCACCAGTTTCCGGCTTGGCGACTTCTGGGGCATTCTGTATATGTATACGCATTATATTGCTAACTTGGAAGATATAATAGTGGTTATATTGGAGGAATGATTAGAATACTACGTCAACGGGATATCTGCTTGTCTCGAGCATCTAAAAATTTGCCAACCTACTACTATGTAAGAATTTATCCCGCCGCGGGGTTCGAACCCACGTCATAATCACAGCTGGCAGAACAGTTAATAGAATGACAAGGACTTATAACACATCAAAAATACAATAAAAGGTGTTAATCAATGAAAAGCCATCAAGGGAGTAATGCAGTTAGTGGCTTCACTAAGCAAGAAAAGCAAAATAAATGTAAAAGAGTACCGGATATCCGCAGAAGAGACGCCCGGGAGATTTCAGAACCCCGTTCGATCTTTACCTCTCCGGACTATCTACAGGAATCTTGTTACGTCATAGCATTAATCATTAGAGAAAAAGATTCATTATAGTGTTCATCATACGTCGCTTTTCCCATACTACAATTGTTCAACAGTCAAAAGACACTCACATGTAACCTTTGCAGACGATATTTGCATCAAATCTTGTGATTTAGGTAAAAAACTGTTATAAGATAAATAGGCTTAAATAAAACCTCTTGATAAAACATCTAACAACTTTCACTCTCTCTGTCTTTCAACTCTTTTGTTATACGTCCCTCAGTGCATATGGGTCACCCGATGTTAAGTGGTAACCATCACCTGATGTTAAGTGATAACGCATTGCTTTGCAGGTCACGCACTTTACGAACATGTGCTACGATGCACACCCTACGTTAATTAACCTGACTTACACATTTATAGAAAGTTATTAGTGGATATTTCACAGAACTTTTTATTTGACTATGAACTGATAGAAAACTTATACAATTTTTAACAAGTGCATACTTAGAATACAATCTATCATGCAGACAGAGAACAAACTATGTTCGTCACACATATGGTTATACTCAGTGGGGATCGAACCCACAACCTCCTCAACTGTGAACACACACACACAAAAACCAAACATACCAAACATTATTACACGTAGCAAAGGAAAAGCGACCGAAAAAACCAATAACGCATGAACAAAATAAGAATAAGAAGTATAAGATTTGTGGAATTAATCTTGCACTGAAAAGATTTGCATTGAACTTGTAGCATGGATCAGCCCCTCATGTGTGACACTTTTCTAAACTTTCAATACTAATGAATTCTGACTTAAGTTACTACTTATTTATTTTCTAGGAATACCAACAGAGAGGCAAATAAAAGGTTTCACATATTAAAAACTTGGCAAAAAAAACCTAGTAGATATAATAGAGCTTTACAAAATTGGTCGTTCATTAAATATAATTAAAATTGACGGTTGAACTAGGGCAAAAATTATACTATGCATGTATAATATGAATAAGATTTTAAATTAATTTTCAAACTGTTAGGCTACTACTACTAACACCAATAAGTCATCACACACATTTTCAAGTAACACTGGTCCATGCTTACAAGAAACAATTTGTTGTTGGATGTTTTAAATTAGTCAAAGAAACAATAAGACACGATGCATACAACTGTATCGTGCCGAATCGCGCTGAAAAGTGCGGTTTGATTACCAAGTTTTGATTCTAAGATTGAAATCAAAACTCAAAGAAACATCACAATGCGTGCAGTAAGACTGCACTTTGACAAGTCGCACTGAAAAGTGCGGTTTGAATATTCAGTTTTGATTTTAAAATTGAATTCAAAACTTATAGACAAAGAAACATCACAATGACCCCGCGCAATATGACAGCACGTAAAAGTGTGGTAGAGTTGATCTTGATAGTAGAACTGTTCAATAGTCTTGATAAATCTTCCACCTTGTTGGAACTTTGACGTTACCAAGAAACATTAAAACATCGCACTGAAAAGTGCGTCTAGATACAGTTGCAGTTTGTAAGCGGCCAGACCCTTGGGACTCCAAAACTTCAGAGATACTTCTATGGTAACGGTTTAGTTCAAAGAAACATGCACGAGCTGCAATAAATGTACTGTCGAATCGCTCTTAAAAGTGCGTTTTGTTTTCGAGTCAACACCGACTCTTCTAAGCAAGCACACAGGGTTTGGCAGGGAAGATAATTATGTAAAAACTAACAAATTTATAGTTCACACAACGGATTTGAGATAAATGAGCAAATTCATAGACTGAAACGCTAATAGCTAAAAACTAACTAGGTATTTAAACTAGTCAAAGAAACATTTTTTTAAGAAACATCATTATTTTTGCATGAGTGAAGATCGCACTGAAAAGTGCGGTTTTAAAACACCACTAGGGTTATCCCGTTCTTGCGGTCTTGATATTCATGTATTCTTTCTTCAATTGTTCTACTTCTTGTTTTCTCTCTTCAGTTGTTCAACTTCCTTTTCTTTCTTCAATTCGTTTTCAAGATTTTAAGAAACATTTATCGCACTGAGTGCGTATGTCAAAGAAACGGGCATGTTTGACGTTTAGTAAAGAAACTACATTTGACGTAATTATTGCAAAGAAACAACATTTGACGTATTTATAGCAAAGAAATTACATTTGTCGTACCTATTGCAAAGAAACAACATTTGACGAACCTATTGCAAGGAAACGACATTTGACGTACCTATTGCAAAGAAACAACATTTGATGTACCTATTGCAAAGAAACGACATTTGATGTACCTATTGCAAAGAAACGAAATTTGACGTACCTATTGCAAAGAAACAACATTTGACGTACCTATTGCAAAGAAACAACATTTGACGTTTATTTGACAGTGTTATCAAACCCGTTGTGTGAACATTATCATAGTTTGCATAATTGTTTTATGATATGAAATCTAGCTAGTTTTATACAGGGCTCATGGTGAGGCCGTAGATGGAGAAATAGCGCCAGGATAAAGCCTAATGAAGTCAAAACAATCTTTGTGGACTTGAAGTTAGGCTCTGCGTGTAAGGTAAGGCAGAATCACACCACACACCCGCATGAACAGAAACAGAGGGTGCAGACCCGCGCCGACTGCTCTAGAAGGCTCCTGACCCGTCATGACATACGGGGCGGGTCTATTGTTACTCTGTCTGTAGGCACTGAGGCAGGTAACTTCAAAGCCACAAAGATCTTTGACCTTGTGTCATTCAGTGACACTTGTTTGCGTTTAAATGTTACCTGGTTAAGCTTGGAGACGACGGTGTCTGCCGGGTGGGAGACGATGGCGCAGAACACGCCGGCGATGTAACCCGCCGCGAAGGTAACCACCAGCTGCTCTCCCTTGCTGCACTGCTCGCGCGGCTTCGGCACTACAAACTGAAAATAAAGTGTTTATTCAGATATAGCTCGTAGAATAGACAATAAATAGATTAAAGTTCTCGAATGGCGACCAAGAACCGGAAGACGAAGAGTAGGACGCCTTCCTGCTCGATGGACTGATGAAGTTAGAATAGGGGGAAGTCGGTAGACGCAAAGGCCTGCTTATAATTACCAGATTAGGGGTAGCGGAAAACTAGCGACATTTTTATTTTTATAATTAATATAAATATAACATACCTTGTAGAGCAGTTCAACAGTCTTCTCGAAGCAGGCGAACTTCATCATTGTGTACGGGATCTGTCTGCCCCACAGCGGTACGAGTCCTTTGTAAAATGTGCCGTAACCCTCGTTCTTAACCATCTTCGGCCACGCCTCGCGCAGCGTGTTCGCAAAGCCAGGCATGGTTTGGATGCGGACCTATTACAAAGAACATTCTTTTTTTATTTAATTATAGGAAGGTTTTAAGTTAAATTAAACTAGTAATCTTCAAAATTCTAAGTTCATAGTGTCTCGGGAAATAAAATACATTCATAACAGAATTCTTACTATTAGGATCTTTAGCTATTTCACTCTGGATTCAAATTTTTTTTTCAAAATAACCATGTAACATAATATTCATTTGATGAGCCCTCAGATCTCATAATCTTGGTATCACAGGGCACCAGTGGGTCGGGTATACTGTGTGGGACACAGAGCGAGAGTGAGTCGCGACCGGCCCTGCTTTCTCCCTCCAGCGCTTTGTTTCGTCATTGGGCATACAGACGTCTATTTAGGCGTTTATATTATTTATTGTTTTTATTATGTATTTTTTAATATTTAAAATCTAATTTATTGAATAACACGTAGTTAGTACATTATTATCAACTTAGTTTTATAGATAGATTAGGTCAAGTACATTTTTTTTTCTTTGACAAACCATTTAAGTAAGTAGACGGTATTTTCTATGTTTATTATTAAGATTTTAATTTTATGCTAGTGTTTGTTCGCCCAAATGGCAAGTTCTAGTGCTCTATACACCGATTGTCATACCTAGATACACAAACAATAAATGATTTATATACCTTAGCGGCCTCCAGTGGCGACAGAGCGATATCAGCGAAGAACTCAGCGGATGCAGAAGCAGCGAGGTACACGAACGTACGGTAAGTATACGCCGTCTCCTCATCCAGCAGGTTGTTGTAGCCCACTTTGAAGACTTCATACAAACCGAATTTGCACAGACCCTGGAATTTGTAGAAGTAAGTATTAGCGATGCTAGAGATATATTGGTGTT
Source organism: Electrophaes corylata (assembly GCA_947095575.1). Lineage (NCBI taxonomy): Eukaryota > Metazoa > Arthropoda > Insecta > Lepidoptera > Geometridae > Electrophaes > Electrophaes corylata. The sequence goes on from OX352727.1 coordinate 2,701,113, forward strand.
GAGTGAGTAGGTTGGTAATCATAGTAGAAATATCAACATGGTTCTTCGGTAGGAACAATTGGATTTGTGTTCTAATCATGTTATGTTTGTCATAGGGTTCCCTCAGGGAAGAAGAGATAAACCATTCTAAAAATGAAAACCCCACTACTTCAGTCAGTCTAAGTGAAATTGTTATTATTGTCTACACCACAAAGACCATTTTTAAGTAATTTGCTGCGCGCCTAATTCAAGAACACTCTGGATGGGCGTTCATTGTTAGACTGGTCTGTCCCTACTACCAGGAACGCCACTCTCACGACACTCTCATTTTGACTGCATTCATTCTACTTTGATATTTTTCTGCTGTACCTAACATTCACTGCTATACATTAGTGTCGACCAAACACTCCCTAACTATATTTAGGGAATGACCCTAGTTAAGTACTTAGGTAGTCCTAAATATATTTAAGTGTTCTAAAACACACACAAGTTTTAGACACTTATTGGCTTTGAGGTGTGTAGTGCCCCTGGATTCACTGGATATCAAATGGTCGCCCTCCTTTCAATACTATTTTCATCCTATCTCTTGTAAAAGTCCCCAAGTAGGTATATAAACTAGTTCATTTCTTGCGAACTTTATATAATTAAACCAGCAGATTAGGCTGTGCATTGTCTATATATCAGTCAGTCAATCAGGATAAAGATTCTTACACATACTGATGATTTGTCACACTTGAATTAATACAAACGACTTGAAAATGTTTACAAATACTATCATGGATCTTATTTTAGTCCAAACTTAGCTATTATCTATGTATGTAATGTATTGTAGTCATCTAGTACCCATAACACAAGCTCTGTTTAGTTTGGGACTAGATGATGCTGTGTGGATTGTCCAGCATTATTATTATTATTTCTGCCGCCAAGCAGCTTACTGATTTGAAGAGTGTGTGTCGGTGAAATTACAGGCGCATGGGTAAGGCCCCTTTCATTCCTGTTCTTTCAAAAGCTATAAGTGATATTCAATAAGTATATCATAAACCTGTAAGAATTGCTCTTAATATATTACCTGCATGGAGTATCCGATAAAGGTAGGCGCCCATCCTTTAGCGAGTCCTCGCATGCCCTCCTCAGCGACGGACACGCGGAAGCCGGTCACGACGTTCTTGTACTTCTCGGGGTTTACTTGCAGCCGGCACTTCACCAGGTCGAGCGGTACCACCGCCGTATGTGTGATTCCTAACCAACACACATTTTAGTTAGAATATTTTTGTACCATTCCTATTTCTGCCGCCGAGCAGTCGTAGGGTATGTTTCTAACAAGCAGTAGCATCTTCTGAGTACTAGAACACCGTAGTTACTAATTCACTTGCCAAGCGTGGTGACTACGACAATACGACAAACCCCTCCAAATGATAATAATATGAGAGGCTCATGTACAGCAAGACTGATGACAATTCTCAAGATCCTTCGAGGAAGTCCACACATTACATTTTGGCACATAACAATGCACAAATTCTACTATTATTCTAACTATCCAAGTGTAACTTGGACAGTTATAAGAATTTCGTGAACTATCTAGAAAAATTAAAGAATGAGCCCAAAGATAGTTTGCATTGAAGCGAACATTGTTGGCAATAGACCACGTGACGTCACGAATTTGCCAACGAATATAATTATGATATTACCGAGATTTAGAGCGTTGACGAATTTAAAAAACGAATACTTTCGAGACGAATGACATTGTCAAGCGCTAGAGGCGCTGAAGAGAGTGCAAAGGTTTATTATTCTATTGAAAAGACCTAAGAATATGGATTTTATCATGTCTTCTATTAGTTTCTTATTCTATGGAAAGGACACAACTTCTGTGGTGGATAGGTCCTTTAATAAAACGCCGTGTTACCTTCCACGCTGTATTGGTTCTTGTTATAAATGCATTCTATCGACGACTACATAATTAATTCAATTTATAATAATCATTTTGCTCTTGTGTGTGGTGTGCCGTCCGCCATCTTTTCGATCAGAGCTTCTTCTTCTTTTTAAACAGAGACTCAAAACTAAACCATAGATTATAATAACTATCTACGACATCCTCCCCACACAAGATCAAAGTTTAACAATAATAAAATCTACAATTACATATAGATCTATAGGCCAGATGTTCTAGTACAATACAATCAATTCAATGCCATATATTTAAATTAATTCCACTCCAGGCTAATTTAATCATCATTATACATTACAATGTCCAAAATAAAATCTGTACGTTTCAATAAAATAAATTCCCTAAGACCCACTTATACACATTTTTTAGGTACACACACACATGCCAAATCATTTTAGAATTATACATAGAACACAGTCTTCTCATATCATAATAGATAGGTACTTAGGTATATTTACATACTAAAGGGCGAAGAAATACAAACTTAATGCTTAAACAACTGGTGCAACTGTCGAAATCACTCTACTCTAAAAACCTTTTTGGAACTTTTACTGTTCTACCATGTCTAGTGGTCGCAGAAGGCGGTTGAATATAATTAGATAGGTCAGACTCCAAAACCGCATCCGGATCAAACTGCTTTCTGCAGTTTTCACTAACCTCAGGTTTACCTCCGTCTGTAGCCGTCGCTCTACGCCACTCATCAGTGACCGTTGTTAATTCTAGCGGATAAAGCCTTTGGCAAGCTCTTACCCACTCACCAGCCGCCGTTTGTACTCTTGCAGCTCTGCTATGGCCATCAGCACCTGCTAACAGTTCTTTTATAATACCTAGTGGCCAATATAACCTCTTAGAATCATTCTCAATTAGTACAATGTCATTGACCTTAGGGAAGTTAGGTTTACATCTGCCTTTACTACATATTAGAGCTAGATATTCATTTCTAAAACGCTGCCGAAAGTCGACTCGCAACTTATTTAAATATTGAAAACGAATATTCATATTATTAGAATCTATTTTATCTAAATCAATTGTTTCACTGGAAGATAGAGCATGTAAAAACATCATAGGAGTGAGGGGTCTTAACGAATCATCATCCGTTGCTACATACGTTAAGGGGCGGCTATTAATGACTGCTTCACAGTCACACAGTAGAGTAGTCAACTCTACCCACGTTACCGTCTCTTTACCTAAAATTCTACGTAGCATCTCCTTCACTACCTTTATGAGTCGTTCCCACCATCCTCCCCACCACGGAGCTCTAGGCGGCGAGAATCGCCATTTGATAGGCGGAGGACTGGCGGCGGTTGCAGCTTCTACTTCCGTCCAGTCTACTTCTTTCAAAAGGTGAGCTGAACCCTGAAAATTACTACCACAATCTGTGTAAATGACGTTCATACGACCTCTTCGAGCTATAAAACGACGTAGAGCCATTAGAAAGCTGTTAGTAGACAGTGTCTCTACCAATTCTAAATGAATCGCTCTATAGGTAGCGCACGTGAATAATACAATCCAGCATTTCTCTTGATTTCTCAGATACAGAGGTCCAGCAAGATCTATTCCAGTTACCTGAAAAGCTGCGGTTGCTTCGAATCTGACTGTAGGCAACGGTGCTTCGGGAACTTCGTAATGTTTACTCTTGTACCTCTTACAGATGACGCAACTCTTCACAGTGCCTTTCGCGAGACGTCTTATGTTCAAAATCCAGAAATTATTTCTGAGTTCCGACAACAAGATTTGTGTCCCTGCGTGGCCAAGTTTTTCGTGTCTCTGCCTTACGAGTCGCTGTATTATTTCGTTCCTTCCGGGTAACAGAACTGGACTTACGAAATTCTTGGGTTCCTGGCCTAATTCTAGTCTCGTCTTTACTCGTATGATGCCTTCGCCATCCAAGATAGTGTTCAAATTATTTGGTAGTTTATCTTTTGTGAAATACTCTTTTTGTACCAACCTGATTAATGAATTCTCTGCATTTATATATTCATCGTTGGTTATATCTGTCTGTTTCACCTTAAATTTCTTTCTTACTCTACTACTGATGCGCAGAATCCATGCTACAAGTCTCACAATACGATTATATTTCGAAAAATACATCAAACTCTGACTGAATGGGACTTCTTGTATGTCTGCACAAGACACAGTGACATTCTGAATAGCTTCTTCGCTTACTCTGGCTTCATTGGGTTCACTGAGCTCTCCAACATTTGACTTTGGCCACTCTTCCTCCTTACATTTGAGCCATGTTGGACCTTCCCACCATCGACTCTCCAATAGTTTCTTAGCATTACATCCTCGTGATGGTAGATCAGCCGGATTGTATTCGCCTGGTAGATGGTGCCAGTTGTTGCTATTCGTGTTTGTGCATATCTCTTTAACTCTATTAGACACAAATTGTTTCCATTGTGTTTGTCTCTTAATCCATGCTAACACAACAGCCGAGTCCGTCCAAAAATGAGTCTTGTAGTCCTTACATTGCGCCAGTAAACCAGTTTCTACCACTTCTTTGTATAACCGAGATGCAATGAGCGCACCCATGAGTTCCAGTCTCGGTAGTGACATTTTCTTATGAACTGGAGCTACTCTGCTCTTTGCCAAGATAAGCTGCACATGTACCTTTTCTCTTTGTGTTCTCAGAAACACACAACCAGCATAAGATGTTTGACATGCATCACTGAAAATGTGTAGGCTGCTCTCACATTCTTCTATAGGTGCCGTTGATATGCGCCTCGGGAAATGACATTCATTGATCAAATGGGCTGTTTTCAACCAATTCTTAAATTCTTGAGCCAATGCACTGGGTACTTCCTGATCCCATTCTATTTTGTGCTCCCAGATTCTTTGCATAACAAGCTTGGGTATCAATGTTGCAGGGCAAACTAATCCCAGTGGATCAAACACATGTTGAGCCACAGAGATTACATACCTCTTTGTTATTTTATCTGGTATATGCTCACTTATGGTCGCATTACATCGGATGTCATCTAGTAAAGTGTTCCATGTCATTCCCAATACAGAAATCGCACTTGTGTCGTCTATTCTTTGTGGAGCTGTCACCCATCCACGTAGATCAAACCTAGCTTTTGCCATTATGGCCTTTGCTGTCAACTTCAATTTCTTCGTAGTTGACTCCAGTCTCTTAGATGCAACTTCATAATTTGTGCTGAGCTTCGGACACCCTTCCTTCCATAGCAGCGAAACTTCATAGCGGCCTTGTGTATTCACTGAAATATTATCGTTAAACATGTTTAAAATTTCTGTTTCCGCTTTGTGCATAGACTGCTTTTCATAGGGGTCTTTTATTCCTAATAACTCCACATTCCACAAATCTTCCAGATTTGTTCTTGAAAAGCATGAAACACTTGTAGTGTTGACTGGATTTATAATTGATATTGGGCCTTGTAAAGTCCATCCTAAATTGGTTTTAACAGCCATCAGGTTGTCATCTAAACGTACCAATTGATCTGATATAATGGACCCAAGGTAATCCGACCCAATCAGGAGACTAATTTCAGTGTCTGCATAATCTAAATCACTGATCTTAATATTTAAGTCTCGCAACTTCTTGATTAAAATCACATTCTTAATTTTTGGCAGGTGTCCACATAAATCAGCTTGCTGTAATGCATTGATTCTAATACTAAAGGTGTCTTCCAAATTACTCACCTTTAAATCAAAACATTTAAATACCTCTGCAGGCTGCTCAACACCCCCAAATAATATGTGACCAATCCTTTCTGTGCCAGTCGACTGCAGCCCCAATTGCTCGACGACTGCAGCTTTCACATATGACCTTTGTGAACCACTGTCCAATAATGCTCTCACCTTCTTAATTCTCCCTTTATAAGTGAGATTTACAATCAGCGTCTGTAATAGAGTCATAGTGTTATTTCTGGCACAGAGTAGAACATTCTCAGAAGTCCTACTATCTTTAGTCTTACTGTGAACCTCAGGACACATAATCACAAAATGGCGTTTTTCACATGACAGACATTTTACAAAAGTTCTACATTTATTAGCCCTATGCCCCTTTCTAAAACATATGTAGCAACAGCCCTTCCTTTTAATTGCCTCCCTTTTATCATCTAAAGACATCTTATTGGCTTTGTTGCATTCAAAGGTACTATGGCCATCTTTGTCACAAAAACAACACATACTTTTGCTATCAACATGTGAAAAAACCTTACCACTATTCTGCTTCGATTTTGAAACTAATGCTGCTGCTGTGGGCAAATTGCTGGTGCTAGACTCGCTGTGGGTAATGGGGTTAGTTTTGTTAAAATCAGACCTAGCCAATTTAATTCTTTCTTCAGTTTCTACTTCAGATTTTAAAAATAAAAGTAATTTAGACAGTTGATCAGTTGACTGGCTGGAGTCAGTTCTGTTCCAGGCCAGTAACAAGGATTCTGGAATAGCGGATTCTACTAGAGGATATAATATTGTTTCATACTTTTGCTTAACTATACCTAAAGATTCTAATGAGAGTAAGCAAGTGGACAAATGGTCATATAAGTTTCTAACTGACACATCATTCTTGTCATGGTTGAGGACCAGACTTAGTAACTGCCTAACATACACTTGTATTAGAAGGTCTTCACGCCCAAACCTCGCACGTAGCTGCTCGATGGCCTTGCAGTAGTTCTCTGCCGACGGGGGGAAACTCTCTACCAATGTTTTAGCATTACTGCCCTCCTTCATTGCTTGTATCAGGTATTGGAACTTATCTTCACTGCCCATATTTTCATCATTATGTATTTTACTAAATTGGCCCCAAAACCCCAACCAATTCTTTAGATCATCGTCGAACTTTTTAAATTCTATGCGTGGCAATTTATAATTCCTGCAACCACTTTCACCATTCGACGCCTTTTCAGAGTTCGTATTGAGTCGAGATGAATTGTCTTTCTGCGTTAAATTTTTTATTTGGCACCATTTATGCTGGAACTCCTCCGCCTTGTCCACTTCGGCAGCATACTCCGTCTCTTTAAAATCTTCCGTTACTAGCAGTCGTTCCTGAATCGATTTATCTAAGCTCTGTAATCTTGATAATTTTTCTCGTAGGTAATCGGCCTCGATGACGGCACTAGAGTAATTTTTGTTCTTTAAGTGTTCTTCGACTGCCGCTACGCTTCTATTAAATAGTCGCCTTATTTGTTCGCGTTCCCGAACTTCTTTTAATGCCGTGACGGCTTCCATGTTGTGTGATCTCGTTCAAAATTTTAATTTTCAAATTTTCTCAAAACGTGTTCAACCCCAAGGTCACTCGAAAGTTATTGTATTCACACAACGCCGCTCACGGACAAGTTCCCGCCGCTCGAACTTCTAGTCTAGATGCATCTTCTTCCCACGGTCGCCATAATATATGTGGTGGATAGGTCCTTTAATAAAACGCCGTGTTACCTTCCACGCTGTATTGGTTCTTGTTATAAATGCATTCTATCGACGACTACATAATTAATTCAATTTATAATAATCATTTTGCTCTTGTGTGTGGTGTGCCGTCCGCCATCTTTTCGATCAGAGCTTCTTCTTCTTTTTAAACAGAGACTCAAAACTAAACCATAGATTATAATAACTATCTACGACAACTTCCTTGAGTCATTGTATATGTATGTATGAGCATATGCAGTAGAGCTCTTAGGGCTATATTTCACCAGGACACCATGGCGGCGCAACCAGTTGCGCCACCGTGGTGTCCGTAAGCTACCAAACTAGACACCATACAGACACCAGAGTCGCCACACCACTGAAGACAGTATCAAAATGGACCTCGAAGAGATAGCACTACTGCTGTATGTACGTAGGAAAAGAGAATTCAAGAGAAAAAAGAAGCGTCACTGGCGCCTGGCGGCCGGACTGGCGGCCGAGTGAGTGAGACACCATACAACGCTATAGTAGTTAGTGGTGGCGCGACCAGCGTGGCGGCGCAACCAGTAACATTCTGTGCACGCGTCCGAGTTGGTGGCGCCGCCAAATTGGTTGCGCAACCAAATGGACACCAGGTGAGTAACTCTTTATAGAGCTGTATACATTTTGTTGGTAGCGGCGACTGGTTGCGCCGCCATGGTGTCCTGGTGAAATATAGCCCTTAGTGAAGAGCCCATCTGTGGAAGTACTTTCATGTATATTTGCCGCCGCCACGCAGCTTGCTTTGTTCCGGTTTGAAGGGAGTGTGTGCCGGAGTAACTACAGAGTACAGACACATGAGGTTTAATTAACACATGTATGCCTCAGGATGGAAGCAGAGTAGTGCATCGTAGGGCATGAACCTAACAAACGTGACCTGCGAGACTATCCTTTGTTATTGGTTATGGTTACCACTTTACATCAGGTGGGGCCATCTGAATGTTCCACCAGCAAGTAGTATATAAAAAAAAGCTATAAGAGTGAATGAAGCAAGTCAGGATTGTAGCCAGTGGAAATGAATGATCTTGAATGATCGCCAAGCATTGTGGAATCCGGCCGGCGCAGTGCCCAAGAATTACAACTCTAGGCGTGTCAGTTCATAGTAATCAGAATTATGCAGTTAAGATAAAAGCACAATAATCCCTAGCGTTATCACTGGGCTTATACAGATAACAACATAATTTTTAATTCTTTTAAATCTATAAAATATAATCTATAACAATTTTAAGAATCTTTGCCCTGACTGACAATGGACGTAGAGACTTGGAAATTTTCTTGATGCGAGAGGTGTACTAAGAAAGAAATTCCCGAAATTCAACCGCTAAACGGGTACACGGAAGACACGCGCTTTTCACTAGTCATAACTAAAATTATGTATAATAAAATCTTTTAAAAACTTTATATTTATACCATTGGCTTCGGCTATGAATTGTCTAGGTCAATCAGTCAATCAGGACAACGATTCTTATCTTCTTTCGTAAGATTCTTCTACTTGAATGAATACAGCAGACTTGAAGATGTTTTTACTGCCATGGACGGAATTTTAGTTCAAACATTTAGCTAGTTCTAAAAAATGATCGATCAATGATCCAGTAGAACAGGCCATACTGACATGCCACTTTTAACAGACAGATAGAAGCAACAAAGAAATTACAAGACGAATAGCTTATAAACAAATCAAAGAAATGTCATTGGCCGTGATGAAGCCAGTCTAAAATAGATTATTCTGGATTTCCTCCTTTGCTTCCCGTGGATGTCGTAAAAGCTTGTAAAAGGCAAGATTCTTATTTACCTACATTTTTCCACCAACTTTCCCCAATCCTAACAATGTCGTCAATCGGGTGGAAAGCGTCCTACATATCTTCTGGTTCGTGGTCGTTATTCGAGAACATTTCCCCAGCGGTTGTCGGTTCTATGAGCTATATGGCTTGTCTATTGCCACTTCAACTTGCTGATTCTGAGAGCTATATCAGTGACGTATATCTCATGGTGAAATTCCCAGCATATAACTTTTAAAACTATCATGGTTTTGATCAATATTTTGGATAGAAACGGGATATTTACCATGATTTTTGAGTTTGATTGTTTCCCGATATTTCGGCACAGTTGCACATGATCACGGGTCGAACTGTTCGACACAATCAAACTCAAAAATCATGGTAAATATCCCGTTTCTATCCAAAATATTCCCAGCAGTTTTCTACGCAGACCGTTGTGCGACTTTGGGTTGAGGATGACTTTGAGTTGTGGTCATTTAGGATGATAATAAGGAAAGGTTTCTTATAACTCACCACATGACAGGATTCCTCCGAGACCGCAGAGCGCGAAGTACTTGGGAGAAGCGAACTCGCACGAGTCTCCGGCAGGGACGACAGCCGCCGCCGCCATACCGCTCTGTTGAAACCACCCCATTAGTATGTTTTTACCAGTTTAAGCAAAATTGTCTATGAAAATGTTGGAAGACCTAACTACCTTCCTCTGTACTTCAGTTTCTTATACTACATGCTGATGGAACAACCAAATGGGCCTATGAAGTGGTTACCATCACCTATAACTAAGCATTGCCCCACAGGTCACATATGTTAGGACCATGCCCTATGATTCACTGTTCTCTGCCCATCAATCTGAGGAATGGTGTTAAGGCTCGTGTGCTTGTAATTTAACCGGCTCTCACGCCCTTCAAACCGGCACAGAGTAACGCTGCTTGGCGGCAGAAAAAGTAGTACTTCCCCGATTAAGCCCTTCACTAAGAGTTCTTTGTTCGATTAGCATGTAAAATTTCTCACTTGTTTGCCAAGTCTAGTACACCTTTAGCACATGAAGCATCTGCCTAGGATTAAATATTCCACTATCACCCAACTTTTGATCTTGTGTTGACTGCAGTGTTACATAATATTGTTTTGAGAAATAAAATCTACTGAGTCTTTCTGTTAGGAACCCTCGCTATAACACTCAAAATAACCATGTAACATAATATTCATATGATGAGCCCTCAGATCTCATAATCTTGGTATCACAGGGCACCAGTGGGCCGGGTATGCTGTGTGGGACACAGTGCGAGAGTGAGTCGCAACCGGCTGTACTTTCTCCCTCCAGCGCTTTGTTTCGTCATTGGGCATATACTATTAAGATACTCAGCTTTATTCTACCTATACTGTTTGTGATCAAAGTTCTATGACAGATCCATGTATGTACCATCTTAACAAATTGGTTTTTTTTTTCTCTTTTAAACCGTGCTGTTCATTTTATCTATCATGTTTGCTATATTATGTAATTTTAGTTTTAAAATGGAGGGCTGTCTTTGCAGCTGCTTAACTGAGACAGACTTATTAAAATTCTGTTTCCAATTATTTAAAGTAATTTGAATAATTATCACAAGTTGTTACACAAGTAATATTTTGTTTCATTACTACAATATGTTTGAAAGGTGAACTATTCAACATTAAAAAAGGTATGTAGCCATAGTAGTTAAAGTCTTACCTGTTCAATTTGTGGGGTGTTGAGTGTGGAGGCCTGGCATTGTGCTGGCGCGAGGGGTCCGCGGAACGGAGAGTTCCGCGCAGACTCCAACAAGGATGAGAACATTATTCTGAAAAATAAATATGTACAGTTATTAATTCAGCTTTCGGACATACACTAGACAAGAAATGGTCAAGCCTTAACCGTAGAACTTTCTGTGCCAGAAACTTCAGCATCCCATAATAAGTGATAAGTTGCACCATACTCTTTAAAAAATAATTTCTAATGTGGATCATTAATGAGTCCTATGTACTATACATATAATTATCAATATTGATTCACAAAGAAAAGTTAAACTGTTACAATAAGTATGTTTATACAAAATACACTTAAGGTATCTGCAAAATGTTACAAACAATCTAGAGATAGTTCGACTGATCCAAATCAGTAGCTTCCCCAAAATACTAGGCCTTAATAATTCATTTTGGATTCGATCTTGCTGAATGAATTAACACTAGTGATTGGGATTTTCTTTTGGCAAACTACACTAGGTTAAGCAGTGGGGAACCATTGTAATAACAAAGTAGAATAACCTGTTAGTAAAGCTATGAGTAGTTTAGGTAAATAATTTCCTTGGATAGCTTTATCTAAATTAGGTGCACAAGAACTGCAGTAGCCTACTTGATAATTGCGCCATTTTAAATTGACACTGCAGTCTAGCTCAGGGGGTACTATATTATATACTGTGGTCTGGCTATAGGTAATAGTGTTAGCAACTAAGAAAAAATACCACTAAAATGAATTACAAAGATCTACAGAAAGTATACATAATGTTCTAGTCCAACCCGGCGTTGATCGGATCGGATTTTACACAAAATGGATACCTACCCTTGTAAATAGACAAAAAAACGACAGGAATATAGTTAAAGGACTTGTTTATCTTAACTGCAAGTGCGTTACAAAGTTACGCTGACCTTTCGTCGAAAATAGTCTAAAAATCAATGCCATTGCCGCACGACGTCAACCGCTAGGTTAGGTAACTTCAAAATCGAAGATTTTCATTTGTTTTACAACTTATTGCATTTGTTTTAATTAGTACTCTAATGGGTACTAGAATTTGTGACAAGTACAATACAATCCTTCCCGTCAGTAGTCGACGAGAATAGAGCTGATGAGAATCAGTGAGGATACGAAGTAACGGCCAGTATCCTGATCTTGATCACCGGCTCGAGATTATCGGTTAGAGTACTTACCTAATGTACCGAATAATGTGTAAAATAGCTTATTTTATGGATAGATATATAAAAATACTAACGTTTTGGGAAAATATCTTCATCGTAAAATGGGGCAAGGTCACGTGCAACGCCAAACATAATTTCATTAGACGATATTACGTAAGAGAAAAATTGCGCGAAACATTTTTTGTATTGAGTAAACGAACTAATGAATAACTATGCTTTAAATGTTAACATATTAGATTATAACTTACATGTTTTAAATCCGATGGAAACTACAACACACTTCTTCTGAACACACCACACCGCGGCTGACGCACAGTAGTAAAGGAAATACGATTGCCGATGACAGCGTCACAGCGGAAGTTATGTAACCTGTAATCTTGTCACGTGGTATATTTCTTAGTAAATCTACAATATTCCATAAATTGAACTGCCAAAATGTATTTTTAAATGAAAAAGTTTTTTTAATGGGGTTTGAGTAAATTATAGGTTTTTAAATAACTACTTAGGTAAAAAAGTTTAGAAACGAAATGAAATGCAGCATAGTGCTAGCGACATCTAGCGTGGAGTAGCTCAGAGTAAGTGAGATAAATTTGCGATATTATAACAGATGTCAGCAAAACTAATTCAGATTATTGAGCTGCAAGGAATGGTAGGTATTTGTACGTAGAAATACAAATAGCCACTTCTGGTAACACTGTGCTGTTAGCGGAAGTCCCCCTTCAGTAGGTACAAACTTAATCTAAATTTTTTAAGGCCTAGATGTTGCTGAATGTGGAGATGTTTTGTTCTAATAATTAAATTTGTAGTATTGCTGAAACCGTGCACTGTACAACTGCACATGTCTGAATCGAGACTCCAAGCACAATTTTCATCATCATCATCAGCCTATACAATACAAGTCCACTGCTAGGCATAATTAGGCCTCCCCCATACGTTTCCAGGAAGAACGATTCTGAGCACAATTTTATTGTATTTACAGAATCAGAATCAGAATCAGAATAATCTTTATTGTAAACTGTTGAAAGTATTAGATGGTAGGAATATAATTGTTATAGTACAAACAGTCTGCCCTACTCGAGCGTACAATAGATATGTTTAAAACACTTAACATAGGCAATAAAATTCTATGAGTTTAACAATAATAAACTAATTATCAACTTACTAACTTAATATTTTACAGGAACTTTATTTACTTATAGTATAACTCTTAACACTTATTTAAATACTCTCCTAAATCATAAAATACTTCCGCTGTAAGCCATTTTTTTAAATTATTACTAAAGGCATTTCCGTTAAATGTTTTCAATGATAAAGGTAAATGGTTATATATTTTAATAGCCGAATAGTACGAGCTTTTTTGGAACATGCAGTTATTTACCTGTGGAATACAAATATTATGTTTATATTTATCGCGCAAATTTCGTTTGGAAGAGGTTACAAAAAAATAATCTTGATTATTTTTAACAAACATACATATTTCATAAATATATATTCCGGTTAGAGTTAATATTTTTTCAGTTTTAAATAAATTACGTAAAGAATCTGTGCTGCGTAAATTATAGATTGCTCTCACGCATCTTTTTTGAAGCAGAAACGTGTCGTTAATATTTACCGAATTACCCCAAAAAATTACCCCGTAGCTCAACTGAGGAAAAACATACCCGTAATAATGTAATAATGTAACCCATGCTAAGTAAAGCTTGCTCAATGGGAACCAGAATAACTGATATAACTACCTAATACTTTAATAGGTTCCTAGGTAGGTACTTTCTTTCGTATAATATAGTTGGTATATTATATGTACTTAGGTACTTACATAACAAACAGTTGAGCTATCTACAGACCGTTGCAAACGATCTAAAGATGCTCGACTGATTCCACATATTTCAATGATCTAAAGCTACTACCAACTGAGCCATCACGGCGACCAATACCTACGTCAAGTATTACTCTATTTTATAGACTACCCACTACACACCGTCTATTCCCGATTGTTCCTACCCCCAGCGTTCCTACTAAGCACAATCGGGAATTTTTTTCCCGATTGTTCCTACGCATTCACTACAGAGTAGGTACCACAAAATACTTTGTTACATTGGGTAGGTACCTACTTTCTTTGGTTGTAGTCACAGAATACTTGATTGTAGTTGTTATTTGTCACTAAGACAAAACTTGTTACAAATTTTACTGTTTCTGTCACTCAGCCAAAAACATCAAAAACACAATGAATTGAATCAAATAAAATTTCAAGCTCTGGTAAAGGAATATTGAAGAACCAAATTATCTTTCTAATGTTAAGAAGTAAATTGAATATTCAGGCGTTTGAGCACCATGTCTACGAACATGAAATACCACTCAAAAGACCTTATTCAGAAGATTTGCTACAAGAAGACTGCTTCTGTGGACATGACTAAGCACGGATTTAGAAAAGATATGTGGTTAGCCTGATGAGGATACTTAAGTACCTACCTACACCCTTTTATTAGGTACACCCTTGGAAGGAATTCTAATACTTCCTTTTTTTAAGGGTTGAGGGTTCCGCCTAGGGCGGGAAGGGCGAAAACATAAAATAACTTAAACTTTTTCTATTTTTGGATTAGTGTTACTTAATGCAAATACTTTTTCTGGCGTGGCGTGGTATCCAGAGTCAAATCCGCTCTAGAATAGTTTCTAGATTATAGAAGTGGAGATAAGCTTGAGCCCCCCTAGACCGCTAGGGGTGCTTATCCTATCTCCACTCCATAAAAAATAAAAATTCAAGCTCGCACACGGAAATCCAATTTCCTGAAAAGCCTGCAGTAGGCCTCGCGAGCCCTTATAACCAACATTTCCTCCTTTCTCAAAATTGAAATCCATCCATTACGCTACCGTAAATTGCACCTTTCTCCCCCCCACTTTATTTTATTAAGTTTTTTCACAACATCTTGTGTAGAAGTCCTTTGTGCCTTTCAAATTCAAATTTTCCGCCTAATCAAAAATCGCGTTCGACTAAAAACTTATTAGATCAAGGATCTGTGTGTAAATTTTCGTCAGAGTCGGTAGATTTGTGATGATTGTTTTAGAGTGCCTAGTTCATTATTCCACCAGGGTGGTTTATCCCTGCATTTCCTGCATTCTCGAGCCTTGGTGGCTCGAGGGAGAAATGCGGCGAGAGTAATTAATTAATCTAACATACTATTGAATTTTGTATAATATTGCATGCTATACAGTGGAATATGGTAGATCATAATACTTATAATCCCAACATGTACTTCCCACCCATATTCGCAATAAAATTATTTTGATTTGATTTGATTTGAAAACAGACAGACATACGTGTAAAAGCATTTTTGGCCAATCTCGAAACTGAGATGCTTATTGCTCGCTCGGTCAATTATAAAATTCTTCTGTTTTGAATTTCTCAGGCAAACTTAATGAAGATATGCACAAAGGAAGCTCATGGAAATGCCCGTCCACAAGGAAACACAAAATTGCGGGTAAGCATTCGGTGTAGTAGTAGCAGTCAGTTTGTAGCGCAGTTTCTAATAGCAGTGAACACTGCGTGCAGACCCAATAGTCAAATCTTTTACGAACACTTTGAAGCCTTACTTGAGGTCTATTGCGTTTTGAATAGGGTCACTAGAAATTATGTAAGACTTCATAAATTAATAATTTCACTGCAATTCGCCAGAAGTTTTAGGGTGTGCTCAAAGAGCTTTAGGGTTTATTTTTGCGTTGGGTCTTTTATAACTCTGACCCAACCGCTTGGAAAATTTCATTTTTTTTATACAACTTGTTGATAGAACATGCAGATGGCCCACCTGATGTTAAGTGGTTACCATCACCTATAACAAAGCATTGCCTCATAGAAGTCATAGGTCACGTCCGTTAGGAACGTCACCGACAATGCACTACTCAGCGTCCATCAACCTGAGGCATACAGGAGTTAAGCCTCATGTGCCTGTAATTACCCCGGCACCCACACCCTTCAAACCGGAACACGCTGCGCTGCTTGGCGGCAGAAATAGGCATGGTGCTAGTACTTCCCCGGACGAGCCCTTCACTTAGAGCTCTACTACTACTAAAAATATCAATCAATCCTTAATACCCACTTCCAGTAGAAGTGGAAAATAAAGTTTTTTCGCTACACAACTAAAGGAAACTCACCCAATAGGGGTAACGTTACACATTATATATTTAGGGGTACCTAGTACCTATAAAAATACAGAAAACAAATCACACGCATCACATAAATGTTATTTCCTGGGTGCGGGAATCGAACCCTGGCCTAACCTACAACGGAAGGCAGAAATCAAAACTGTGAGCTGTGATAGGAGGTAACTCATAGCCTTTGTTTATTTCTATAGGATCAAAAGTAACAAAAATACGAAATTTGAACCAAGATCGAAAAAAGTTGAAGAGCAAGAAGCTATCCAAACAAAACGGAAAATTGTAACTTTCAAATCTGCTACAACGATACAAGATAATATTTTACCTACACGAAATAAATCATTCATACAAATTACTGTCTTTACTTTAAAAGTCTTGAAAAAATATTGAACGCGTTCTAATTGTCTGTTCAGTGCTAACTTTTAGAAGTTCGATAAAAGTAAGGAAAGACAGACTAATGAAGGACTCATTTTCCAATGCTGACAGGTAATAATAATAATGGGCAATCCACACAGCATCATCTAGCTCCAAGCTAAGCAGAGCTTGTGTTATGGGTACTAGATGACTAGAAGAATAAATATTTACTGATCGTACAAACATTTATCCCAAGGCGGGAATCGAACCCGCAACCTCCTGCGTCGCAGGCGGACATTCGCCCGCCGCGCCACATCGGTCGTCAATAGGTACCTACATAATATAAAGGTAAAAGTGTGGCCCTATTTTTCATTTATTAAAACAGCGAAGGTAGTTTCCCGAAGTTGACAATGCGTCTGGACTTCTTGTTGATCCCTGGCACGAGCGCACTCAGCGTCAGCTTAGACATGGTGAAGGACCTCCTGGACTCAGGCGCAGGAATCAATGCGCGCTCTGCCATACCTGGTGTTGTCAACAACACTGCAAAGCAGGATTTGTATGTTACCTATGTAGGTAAGTAGATACCAATGTAGGCTTATCTATTAATTTATTTAATTATTAATTACTTTTGTTTTGTCTGACCTGTACATTGTTGTATTAATAAATGACTATTGACTATAGGTACAGTCAGCTGCACTAGAATGTATATAATTCGTAACTTATAGAATTGTTTTACTGCGTTACAATTCATATTTACAGGGCAAAAACTAAAAAAATAAGTGAACTTATCAGCAAACTTCACGATTTTTTAGTTTTTACTTTACTATAAGGTTTTAATACCGTTTTAAGAGTTACGAATCGTATACATTCTAGTGCAGCTGACTGTACTAGTGTTTCGGCTCGGTAGTGATAGATCTCGCAATGTCCGAACTATCGATCTATACCAATTATAAGAATTGTTGTCCTTGCCTTACTAACTGATTGACATAAGGATATTAGTAAGCTTAAACTACTATAGACTTGAAATTTTCGGCATATTCGTCTTAGTGTGGAGAGGTGTACCCACTAAGAATTAAATTCCTGAAATTCAACTCCTAATTGGGTACAGTGGGGGTTGATATTTGTATGAAAATTCACGCGGACGAAGTAGGACACGTTTTGCTAGTTAAATTATAAGAACTTTAACAAAAGGGAAAGTTGTATTGGTTTTCAATAGCTATACCTACCTAATGCTCAATAGATAAGCACTGCAAAATTACAAATTTTGTTGAGAAACCGGAACTTTCTAAAATTATTTCATTATTTTTATCGAAAACTGGCAATTTTTTTGCATTGTGAGGCATGGTAGACTGAATGCTTCTATGAATAAACCACCTAAGACTAAAGGTCCCGCATATATTCAGTCATTATTCATATCTGTCTTTGTGTCTATCCGTCTGTCACCAGGCTGTATCTTATGATAGTTAGAGAGTTGAACTAGAAAACAGTATAAAATATATATACTTTTTTGCCTTTTTATCATAGATAATGGTACGGAACCCTTCGTGCGCGAATTTGACTCGCACTTGGCTGGTTTTTTTATTATTGGCCTAAAAAATGTAAGTAAAACCACATATATTTATCAACCCCTAGTAGAAAATTTTTCATCAGTCAAAAAGCATTTCGCTAATGAAGTAAAAAGTACTCACATTGTAAAAAAATGAAACTCAACCAAATAATTTGAGTCGACAACATTCTTAATATAGTTTTAGGTAAATTACAGCTTCTATCGTTGTACTTTGTTGTACTTACGCGTAACTACGTCAGCCTAGTGAAACGTTTATGACTACCTACTTGTAATAAAAAAAATAATTTACTGTAGTAAAACTGGCAGTTTGTGTGAGTAAACTACGAAATAATTACTGTAGGCATAAATACATACCTTGTGGTAGATTAGATTAAGTAGGTATACAAGTATGCAATGTGGTAAAACTGATTGGTTATTTCATAAGTATACAAAATGAATCGATTTGTTTGTGTTTTTGAAAATAACCCTTAAGGTTAAACAAGTCGGTACGTTGTCCATACAAACGCTGTAAGTGTTTAATGTCTACTATTTATTAACGTGCGTCCGAAGTTAAGTTTGATACTGAATTATCTTGCCATTATCTAGGTACGTTACCCTATATTCTACAGTAAAATCAGATTACCTTGAAAGTTACAAGCGTCGAAAGATTTAGTACTAAATTTTGTAACGCTTGTAACTTTTAAGGTAATCTGATTTTACTGTAGCATATAGGGTAACGTACCTAGATACTGGCAAGATAATTCAGTATCAAACTTAACTTCGGACGCACGTTAATAAATAGTAGACATTAAACACTTACAGCGTTTGTATGGACAACGCACTGACTTGTTTAACCTTAAAAAGGGATAAAAGGATGTTTCAAACTTTTTGGATACCTACTTGTAGAACTTCCACGGCAACTTACTTCTTGAGGAGGAATACTGATCCTAAAATACAAGTTTTTTACTTAGTTTAGGAGCTAAGGAACCCATATTGTTTGTTGCCAACTGTACAACCTAAGCTAATTTGCTATCGCAATTTTTTTGTATGCTACAAATTCATGTTGTACGTTTTCTTTCGTTCTAAATAAATGTATTACATATTATTATTATTATAACTCGTATGAAACTTTACAGAAACTTGTAGGTACGTAACTTAACCGATACTCTTCTATAAGTAGTCTCTAAAAGTATTTCTTATCAGATATTCGTAGGTAACATAACAGCAACTCGTATAGTTAACTTATCGACACTCGTTGGTAACTCATAGCGCAATGGCTACTCGGACAAAAGCATTTTGGCCAATCTCGAAACTAAAACGCTTCGCTCACTCGGTCAAATAAGGTTCAAAACTTGACATAATTGAGAAAAAACTTTTTTGAGTTTATTTCAATCAAATTAATTGACACTGACAAAATGGTATCGACGGATAGATGCCAAAAAGATCTTACAAGGTATTAGGTACCTATTTAGGCACCTAAACTCGCCGACCCAGAGTAGGTACTTTTTTAGAAACTGAAACTTTGATAAAAATATCATAGTCCCAATTTGAAATGTAATATTCGCGTACCTAGTCGAAATCGCTGCAGCTCCAGAATAGTGTTCTGTGTTCCAGGTTTCAGATTACAGAATAAACAATTATATGTCATGCCGTAGGTGTGTAACGTAGGCACTGTCACCGCTACCAAACAAAACAATATGTTCTGGAAATGGAATAACACTACCTGATGTTTCTATTATAAATAAATTCGGCCCGTGCTAAGACAGTTACTTTTCCACAATCTTGTAGAGCAGATGCTCCCCGCCTGGGTTTTACATGCCAGCTCCGTGCCCCCCAGCTTCTTCCACTACATCAGTAATCAGTGAATCATGCTGCGAAGACTTCTGCACCCCAGAAACTTGCCGTGACTCTACTATCTGCTCTGAAACACACCCGGAATTTTGTACACAAGGTTTTAAAAACGAATGTGATACAGAGTGTCCTTCGAAAGATCAGAATACTGAACAAAATTGCGAAATATGCGCTGAAAATACCAATGGCTTGACATCTGAACCCTTGGTTGAGGCTGCGGTCTGCCCAAATGCTGCATCCCAAACACCATGCTGCGAACTAAATAAACCTGATCCAGCAGATGTTACAACTACAGATAATGATATACCGAAAGTTGAAGATATGATGTTAGCAGCACCAGAAACGGCATTGAAGGTTCCTACCAAACCTTGTGCCGAATGCCCACCCAGTGAGAAGATACGATCAGATGCCTGTGTCTCAGTCTGTCTGCCAGTGGAGACAACCTGTCCCTGCCACTTTCCACCTGCGTTCAGTCAGTTTGGATGCACAGGAAATATTAACGGCAATTGCGGATGTGGACATTGAATAAAAACCATTTAAATTATTCGGTAGTTTTAATTGAATCGATACAAAAGACATGATCTTGTGGCTGCGTCACCTAACTGGAGTAGGAACTGGTAAGTGTTTCGCACAGAACATTCTTAATATAAGACGGACTAAAATGCGGTAGGTAAGACGATAGACGATAATACTTAACTTACCTACTGAAGGCACTGTGTCATGAAAGGTTTTACTGGCAACGAGCGCATACACTACTTAAGGTACGGTACTTACATCTCCACTGTTTCAAACCCGCGCTCTTCTCTTAGGAAAATGTATTTTTCAGATCTCTTTTTCATTAAATTAGGTTCTACTACTACTACTACTACCCATTTCAAACGTCGCGTCTCGAAACAAAGCGATCTGTTTATGCCATTTTCAGATCGCTTTGTTTCGATGATAGCCATTTATTGAACGTGATCAAGACAAAAAAAAATAGAAAGCAAAAACAGCCTTACGATTTTTTCAAGGAGTGGGAACGGAAGGGGCGGTAGTCAGAGGTACATCCAGATATTATATCTGGAACCTTTGACTGCATGCCCACATTTTACCGTCATAAGTAGATATTCCCTACGTGACAGCTCATCGCCGCTGCTAGGATACTAATTGGAATTGGTTTCCTCACGATGATTTCCTCCACCGTATTGCGAGCACTGGTATTGCGCACATAATTTCGAATAGAAAAATCCATTGGTGCACGACTGCGTTCGAAAGGTTTGAACCCACAACCATTCGATCAGAAGGCAGTGTCACTCCCACTTCACCACCAATGCTCTTCACGCCCAAAACCCCGTGTTAATCCGTAGTTTCATGAAATGTTCCCGCCTACCACATCCCGTCATTCAAAATGGATTGCTTTTTGATAGCCTACTATTTTCTACGCCATATCTTTAGTCTTGATTTTGGTATGGTAGGTATACAGTTAGAAGATCTGTTTCCACTGAGTAAATGGCATGTAAAGACAGAGGTTACCTTCCTATATTTGTAGATCTATTGTAGATAATTTATGTACTAGCGTCTGGGGTAACTTTTTCATATCTAGGTACTTACCTGGGATAAGGTTTTTACATAGAATAGGCTTGCACCTATACTATCCTCATAGACGGTTTATTTCATAGGAAATGCATAGTCAATTGCGGAGCTGACTAAACTATGGGTGTCCTCACGATGTTTTCTTTTTCACCGTTTGAGATTGAGAGGTATTGATTGCGCACGTACTTTTTTAACAGACGTAGGCTTCTGCTATCAAATATATATTCTACTTTTTTTCTAGATACAAGGGGGCCCGTTCACGTACTTACCTAATTCTGTTAGCATCAGCTTTTGGATGGTAACATAAAGAGCGATCAACTCTAAGAATATGGACTATAGAATCAACTATGCTAATGAGAATGCCACAGATGCTACAGCAGCCTTATGCATAGAATAAGATCACTAGTAGAAGACATGATAAAATAGCAACCAATTACACAAAATTTGTACTGTTTTCACTTACGATATTGAAATGGTACAAGAAAGAGATGCATACAAACTTTTAAATCCGTCTTTTGAACAGATATCACTAACATTTACGAATATTACGTAGTATTCTGTGATGTTAGTGTTGTAACTATGTCGACTTCGATATCGATAAATAAAGTATGTCTGTAGGGCTAGCTACCAACTCTTAGAAACGATGAACGAAGTTTTGTATTATCGATTTCAGTTACACTGCAGCCAAATGCTTAGTTATTATTAATTAAAACAATAAAGAAAAAATAAACGAGCCATTCGATGCCGGTCAGTAACAAAAGCACTTCAGTGTGAGTCGGGCACTCTCTGCAAACTTAATAACATATGTACCTACCTACGTCGGCCATGGCTACTGTAAAACTATTTAGCGAATGAATCAAAAAGGTTGTAATAAGGATGTAATAATCGGGTAGAGGCGAGCTCGAAATGAACCTCGTTGCGATGAACTTTCCACAGCAAGCGTGAGCATAAAGCAGGTCGTCTCCAGACTGCTCAAATTAAAACACTTAGCATTCTAGCAGTTATTTCAAAAAAACTAGCACAACAGTTTGGCTAGGCGAATGGTAAAAATCTTACAATGAAGATCGAGTATTTGATAGTGCAAACTTGCACCACCTGGTCCTACATCGTAATGTTTTTATTCGTGCGTTAAATATAATGTTGGTATTGCAGATGGCTTTAGCCGCCGATATTTTACTTGATCATTAGGTTGAAATGAATATGTTGTGAAATGATTGGAACAGACGTGAATGACTTTATTCGGTGTCCAATTATCGCTTCTTTGTATGAGTTGTAACCATACATTTTTCATCTTTTCTTGTTTGGGAAAAAACAATGATTATGGATGGTAAAATCATCGACATTTTTACTCATCGATACAATTTACTACATTACTATGATTAAATTATTTTGGTTGTAATTATCGTATGAAAACTTAATAAAACAGGTGGAAATGTATGTGAAAACTGGAGACAACATAATTTACAAAGATATTCTGAGCATTTGGTTCTATAAATAATACAACAAATCGTCCTGGAACTTTCACAGAAATGTCAACGCGACATTATTATGATAGTTCTTACCTATCTGAAAGCAATAAGGTCGTTCATGAGTTTTTAATTTACAAGTATGATATTTTTCGAAAAGTGTAAAATGGCACTTCCGTCATTTCAAACGAAGGACAATGTACTGAATAACTCTAAAAATTGAATTAATGAATGTATATGCGCTATTTTCTCACATCTTGACGTTGTCGTAAGCGAAAAGAGCATAAACTAGTGTACCTATTGAGTTGCTATTATAGCTGCAATTCTATTGCTTTAGTCCATATAATAAAAGTAAATAAAAGAAGAAGAGACCACGGCGGCGGTGATTAACTTATGGTTTTACTTTGGGATAAATTGCTTTGTAAATTTGTAATTTTCTTCAACTTTGTGAAATGATGACAGATGTACACGAGGCACTAAGACCAATATCTTGGCTATCCGGTCGCTGGGCTACTAAGGAAGGCAAAGGCACCTATCCAAACATACCCGATTTCTCATATCACGACGAAATGGAGTTTGTTTGTATTGGTGAGTATGTACCTACTTACCTACTAGGTACGTGGAGTTCAAGCAGTAGGTACCAGACTATCAGTACATTTTATAACGCGGCTTTGTAGCATTTTTATACAGAAATACAACAGAGCTGAAGTTCTACAGAGTCAAAAACGTAAATTTTCACTTAAAATAGCAGGTATTGAATACTATCGCAGCAGAGTTGTTCTGCTCTTTCTAAGTTTTGTCACGAGGAGCTAGGGCCTACATTCACCTAACATTAGGTTGTTTATAAGTCATACTTATAAATGTCTTTTTCACTGACTTTTTAGGCCAGCCAATGTACAACTTCTCATCTACATCAAGGCACCCAGAAACTCAAAAACCGATGCACCAGGAGAGAGGATTTCTACGAATCAAGCCTGGCACCAATCAGTTAGCTTTTGCAGTTAGCCACAACTTTGGTATAAGTTCCATTGAAGAAGGTACTTTCGATGTGGAGAAGAAAGAAATTGTTTTGGAGAGTAATGATATGTTACGAGCACAAACAAAGCCTCCGAAAGTTCTCAGATTCAGAAGGGTAATGAAACTTTTAGCGCCTGATAAATTGGAGATAACTCTTGATATGGAAACTGATAATACTCCTCTCACAGAGCATTTAAAAGCAATTTATCACAAAGCTTAGAAAACCAATTACGAATCTCATTTAAAGTAGGTGGTATCTTTAGTTTTATTTAAGTCCTTAATATTTCATTGTTAAATAATAATAATAAAAGCCTTTATTCTTTGCTAAGAGTACATTACATTATTCTACTAGTATATACTTTTATTGTTAAATAAAAGTGTTCAAATATTTTAAACTTTTATTCTAAGCAAGGTATAACATATATCTTAACTTTAGATTCCACACCAAAAAGTTATATGATAAACTTCTAAATTGCCATAGGATAACCTATCTAGACAACTCTTTACTACATAAAAGTATAAACCAAGTAGGTACACTAGAGTTACATATAAATA
The DNA here is from genome assembly GCA_947095575.1 of Electrophaes corylata. Classification (NCBI taxonomy): domain Eukaryota; kingdom Metazoa; phylum Arthropoda; class Insecta; order Lepidoptera; family Geometridae; genus Electrophaes; species Electrophaes corylata. The sequence goes on from OX352727.1 coordinate 2,725,647, forward strand.
ACTAATAAAATAATGAATTTACTTCATTTCATAGTGAAATCATTGAGTTCATTCAAATCAAACATTGAGTTTCATTCATGTTAGCTATAATAAATATTGACAGCAAAAATATAATGTTTATGTATTTTATTTAAGTATGCGAAATACAACTACATACAAACACTATTTTTAGGATATTTGGTTATAAAAATAAAATAAGTATGTACCTATTTTAACAGCAAAGTACAAAGATTTTATCCATTATCATCATTGAGTCTTCAAGCTATGCACATTGGCTATTTTAATATAAACTAAACAAAACTAAAAATAAATAGTTGCTTACAATGACAAAAATCTTGTTTTATATTAATTTCACTTAAAAAATTTACTATTTGTCCATAACAAACTTTTGTATATAGAGAACCTTTACTATATTTGTATTTGAATGTATTTTATTAAATGAGCTAGCAGTTTAGCAATATTTGCTCTCTTGTGTTAGTTTGTTGGTATGCTTCTACAGGTCGTATTTAACAACCAATCTCAATAACTATGTTTTACAACTTTAGATATTTGGTGAGGATCTCCAGAGTGATATGCAGAATGGTTCTTCAAAATGCAGTGATTGCTCACTGTGATTTATTCCAGTCCATGATCTTGATTTATTCCAGTGTACTTGCATGGTCTACTACTGGTCAACTACTAGTTGTAGTACACAAAACAAGTATGTAACTATAAAACACTTGTTTTATTGCATATCATTCTACAGTTGATCAACACTTCTGACTGAGAGGTGGAGGTTCAAGGTGAACTTGTCTCACTTTTTGTGAACTAATGGAGACCAGTTTTAATTGACTGGACCATACATACTAAACTATACTTTGTAACTTCAAGTTTCAGGTCTTCTATCAAAAATTAAGGTTCCGTGATAGTATACTGATTTACTCAAACCCTTTTACCACTTTCAGGGAAGCTTTGATGAAGTAGAGGTCCACTTCAAGCAGCACATCATATAAGTGAAGAACAAAATCTTTAGGGGTTATCAGGGTAGAGGCTCTTTCAAAATGCTAAATAGTATCCTTAGCTAATATAATAAATACCCACTTATACATACCTAATCCTGACCCCACCCATGGTTTACTTGAGTCTTGGTTATTCAGTAACTCAATATTTCTGTGATAAGCCAACCCAATAACCAATGAATATTTGAGACTACAAAAATATGTCCAATCTTATGCACTTCTTGCCTTGTAGCTCAACAGGCTATACCACAATAGAGTTCTCAATGAATATAGAGAACAGAAATTGATATTTCGCAAGAACAAAATGGACCCATGGTGTGGAATAAGGGCTATGTAGGTTTATGCTTTTAAAATATGCAGGTTCATTAGAAGTTCAAACCCGGACAAGGTAGCTTGCAACTACGGAAAAGAAACTGATCAGACAAAGTAGTGTGGTTTCCTAGCTGTGATGCCATACTCTTGTAATGCAGGTGCCAAGTCTTCCATTGTCATGACATACTTCTTTTCCTTGGGCCCCTTCTGGTTTTTAGAAGTCTGGGTAATCTGACTGGATGTCCGCATCTTGCAATGCTGCAGAGCGTCGTTGGCAATATCGGAAAGGAATTTTTGAGCTGCCAATGCTATAAGTCTCACTAGTCTGAAATTGAAAAATCCTGGTTTACATGTCTGTACAGCAGTTAGTTTACAAAGACCTCAGCTGTATGAAGTCTTGTAAGTTGATTATTTCAATGAGTTACCTACCTGGGGTCTTGTGATTCGAAGCCAGACATGTTTAGGTAGTGGGACACCACAGAATCAGGTATTGAAGGATTGTAGTTCTCGAGTTGAAGCAGAAAGTCACCGAGAGCGTGACCAGCGCCTGTGTCCTCGTCCATTGCGGTTGACTGCGATCCCTTGAGACTCATTTGCATTATCTTATAATTAACATTTAGATACTTAAATATTCGCACGATAGGTACCTATTACAAAAGTTTTAGAATTTCACTTGCTTTACTTGTTTTCTTTCTTTGCTGCAGAGCAGTGTTGCCAGCGCGTGTTCCCAAAGAAGGCCGAAACCGAAATCTAATTTGCCAGGGGCCGATTTTCGACTGCAAAGGCCGAAATTTCAAGTAAATAGTAAAAAAACTTTGCAAATATTACAAATCACTATCTCACCCAATCATGTATTCAGTATTATAGTAGTCAGTAAGTATGTCAGTATTATTATTGTAAAAAAACTGATTGCACTGCAATCATTGCAGTGGTGTAGAGTGTATAATATATTGGCCGTTTACGGCCAACCCAAAGTTTACTGCTATCAAGTTTTTTTTGTAGTTTTCAGTACCTAGGTAGATCATAAATAAGTTTTTACTTAACTATCTAATTTCGATGTTAATACAATTTAAATTTGATGACGTGGACCTAGCGGACCTAAAACTGGAAACTTTGAATTGGCCATCATCATAGGTACTGTATCTCGTGAAGAGATATATGTGTTTATTTTTCACGTTTAATTATTTGTAGCAGTAAGTTTTCCTATAATTCTAAAGTAAAAATAACAGGTGGCCGCCGCCGCCGCGCCGCTACCCCTACATAAAAAATAACAATGGTTGATTTAAATGTGTAGGGTATGTATATCTTATATATATAAAAATCTTGCGTCACGATGTATGTTGCCAATAAACTCCAAAACTACTGAACCGATTTCAATCAAATTTCACATGTACCCGTATTTTGGTCTAACTTACTGGATAGGATAGTTATCATCTCAATTATTTGCTTATGTCGTGAATGTAAACGAATAAATGCATCAATTAATTGTTTCTTAAGCAAGTGTTTATTTACTGTTTAGTTTGATGAAGTTCTCATAGATGGCAGTGTACGTTGATTCACGATAAAATTCTTCAATATTGTTTGACATCTAGGTTGCAAATACACCCAATAGATGGCGCTGTGTTCTGTTTCTTAGAATATAAATTCTATTACTAGAACGTTCGGAAAATTCAAGGTTTAGGTATAAATACTGGCGCCGTGTGTCACCGCAGTTCAGTTCCTATAAAGTTCTCATAGATGGCAGTGTACGTTGATTCATCGATAAAATTCTTCAATATTGTTTGACATCTAGGTTGCAAATACACCCAATAGATGGCGCTGTGTTCTGTTTCTTAGAATATAAATTCTATTACAAGAACGTTCGGAAAATTCAAGGTTTAGGTATAAATACTGGCGCCGTGTGTCACCGCAGTTCAGTTCCTATGTGTACGTTTATTCATCGATAAAATTCTTCAATATTGTTTGACATCTAGGTTGCAAATACACCCAATAGATGGCGCTGTGTTCTGTTTCTTCCATACAAATAAATAAAACTGAAGTGTCTGTTTGTAATATTAAAATAACCGCTTTTTACTACATGCATAGGAATGTATATACGATACATATACCAAAATAGCATTTTTTAAAATTTTTGTCTGTCTGTCTCTTTGTTCCGGGTAATCCCTGGAACGGCTGGACCGATTTCGACGAGACTTTCACTGGCAGACAGCTGATGTAACAAGGAGTAATTTAGGCTACTTTTTATCTCGAAAAAATAACGGGAACGGGAAAAACTGCCACGCGGGCGAAACTGCGTACGGCCGCTATTTTATGCCGTGTTAACGCCATCTGTTGGCGACATCGAGTACTACTTCAGTTAAAATTTATAAGTAAACATGTTTACCGCCCAACTAAGTGGGCACGGGTCAGCTAGTGAATGTATAAATCAACAACCAAAGATGCCAAAGTACAAACCAACGAAACCAACCTTGAAACCACGGAGAAAGAGATACTATGTAGAATAAGTAGTATTAGAGTGAGAACCACTGAATTGCCAACAGGCAGGCGTTGTTACGCGTGTGGGCAAAATTGAAATACTTCTGACATTATCTGGCAATGATGATGATAACCTCCTCAACGAGTCCAAAGACTGTGACCTATAGCAGAATGTTCACATTCCCTTTACCTACTAGGCCGTAGTTTACCAGTGTGTGGGCGTTGCAGACAAAACAGTTATTTGAAGCCATTAGTAGAGAGATTTAGGGAGCTACGGCGGTCCTAAAAAGGTGATACTTACTGCTAAATCTGACAGTATAGCGGAAGTGTGCTAGTATGAATTAATTTACTGCTATAATATTTCATGTAACACTGGAAAAGCCGATTAGAGGCCGGTCCTACTAAAAGGCCAACCCGTGATGGTCGAAAGGCCGAAAATCAGCTTCTCAGGGGCCGAATTGGCAACACTACTGCAGAGTTTATTTATAAGGCTAAACTCGAGATAATCCATACGATGTATGATAGATTTGAGACTAAGAAACTACTGTTATGTTAAGAATATTCTACAACGTCAAAAACCCACTACTGAAACCACATTATTAACAATAAATATGTACAGAACAAAATCCACAAGGTTTTTTTAATATTCCGAAATAAAAAAACAAGGTTAAGTTAAGCGTCCACAGCGGCCAAGGGTCTAGGGGGATCCTTTTTTTGTATGGAGATACGCTATAGCCCCCTAGAATCAGACTACTGTTTCGGTTTCTGTCTGATCGTTTTTTTTTATTGTCCTTTATTCTACTACAACGATGAAAGGTTTTAGTTATAACTCTAGAAATATCTTCTTTATTCTACCACGCTATGAATACGTCATTTGAAATTAGTGCCATTATTGTGGTACCTCTTTACTAAAAACGTTTAGATACTGCAATATCAGTACAGTAAAATCAAAACCTTTATTCCATTACAAAAATCAAGTCGCAATGCAAACAATACTTGATTAATTGAATATAAAACTTAGTTTTTCAAGCCATAAGGGCAAGTTTGATACTCATCAAGAGGTTTTCATACAGCGAGAAAGTTAGTTACTAAATTAACTAACATGGAAATATTTCAACTCTACCAATTTAAATAGCAGTAACCAAACGCAACTTGTGCACGTCATTCCAGTGTTTCTAGCTGTACCCATTTTACGTTGATATGTGCAGAATTTAAAATGATGTTAAATACAGATAACTCCATAATCCAACAATCTAGTACTGCTATCAACAGCAAACTATATTATTTGGGCATAATTTTAAGGGTACCACAAAGATTTACTTACCTTTTCACAAGTTTACGGGTGGTTAAAACTATCTTAAGCTACAAACATCTAATAAAAATATTAATAGATGTTTTTTTTTTATTTTACCGATAGCTTTACATATTTAATTGAATTACGAATCAAAAATTATATGTTAAAACTGGGTAATTATAGAAATTTTGTAGTAACACTGACCTCGTGGTACTTTGCCGCTACGTTGGTAACACTGGTCCTTTCCTTCCTTCTTTTGCGCCGCTCCTCTGTACAGAACTGCGAGAGAACGTGATCGATCGAATTTCAAAAAAGGCACACACCCACCCCTGTGCTCCCGTGATCACGAAACTACTCGCATATCTCCTGATAAAATATCAGGGGTTCGTGTTTCGTGATTATTCCATTCCGTGTGTGATCCTATAGATTCCTCGCCGCGAGGCCACCTAATCGAACAAAATGTCGAACCTCGCCGATCCGGTCGCGTTCGCGAAAGATTTCCTGGCTGGCGGTATCTCTGCCGCCGTTTCGAAGACGGCCGTCGCTCCCATCGAGCGCGTTAAGCTGCTGCTACAAGTACAACATGTTAGCAAGCAGATCGCCGCCGACCAGCGCTACAAGGGAATCATCGATGCCTTCGTCCGCATTCCCAAGGAACAGGGTTTCGCCGCCTTCTGGCGTGGAAACCTCGCTAACGTCATCAGGTACTTCCCCACACAAGCGTTGAACTTCGCCTTCAAGGACAAGTACAAGCAAGTGTTCCTCGGAGGAGTCGACAAGCGCACGCAGTTCTGGCGCTACTTTGCGGGTAACCTGGCCTCCGGCGGAGCCGCGGGAGCCACTTCCCTGTGCTTCGTGTACCCTCTTGACTTCGCGCGTACCCGTCTCGCTGCCGATGTCGGCAAGGGCGACGGCCAGCGTGAATTCAGCGGCCTCGGCAACTGCCTGTCCAAGATCTTCAAGTCCGACGGACTTGTCGGTCTCTACAGAGGCTTCGGAGTGTCTGTGCAAGGTATCATTATCTACCGTGCCTCCTACTTCGGCTTCTACGACACCGCCCGTGGTATGTTGCCTGACGCCAAGAACACCCCACTTGTCATCAGCTGGGCCATCGCTCAGACTGTCACCACTGTAGCTGGAATCATGTCCTATCCCTTCGACACTGTCCGTAGGCGCATGATGATGCAGTCCGGACGCGCTAAGGCCGATATCCTATACAAAAACACCATCCACTGCTGGGCCACCATCTACAAGACTGAAGGTGGAAAAGCCTTCTTCAAGGGTGCTTTCTCAAACGTACTCAGAGGCACTGGTGGTGCCTTCGTGCTCGTCTTATATGATGAGATCAAGAAGGTCCTGTAAATCTAATGTAAGAATTGTTACCATAATTTCGATTGTGATTCGCCAGATAGCCACTCCCCTGAAATCATGTATTATTAGAAGACGCGAAAATGAACCTAGTAACTTATTTTTAGCTAAATAAATGTTATACAATGATTCCATTCAATTGTTTTATTGAAGTGTTACATAACTTTTTGTCTGTCAGTGTTAGTGAAAAATCAACATGAGGGGTAGAATTGGCATGTTCTAAATTCAAATGCTTAAAACAATACTTATAATTACTTTTTTTTTGTGATCATTCATACCGCCAGTGATGTTATGTAACAACCTCATTTCATTCAACATTACCTACCTAGTTGAGGCCAAGGTTAAGTGTGGAATCAATCTAGAACATCCCGCCAGAGTGAACTGTTATGTACAGTGACAATAATTTGTGTGAATTTCATCAGGCAACATGGAGTTTATTGAACATCTTTTATGTAACAGGGAGTGAGAGTTACCTTGGACTTTGACATTTCTTATTGTTGCACTCTGTTTTCTGTGAATGTAGAATCATGTGATTATGATGCTGTTATATAACTGTATGTATTGTTTAGAATGTGTGGAAGTAAGCTATTTATTTAGTTCACTTTGAAAAAGTGTAGTGTGCCCATTTCATCAAAGGGACTACTTAGTGTTATGTAAACGCAAGGTGGGTATAACCTGAGCGTTCAAAATCATATTTCCTCAGGCTTGAGTTTTTCTGAAGAAAAATTCATGCGTGAAGAGTGATGGTTTAAAATAGGAATAAAATGAAAAAAATATTTATTGTGTTTTATCCTTAGACCCTTATCTTATTCCTTTTATTAGCAAGGCATACTTATGTAACTCCAACATTAGAACAATCACCTTTATTCCTAGATAAAGGCAGATTGTGTAGCAACTTACTAAGGATGTAGGTACCTAGCTACCGTTAGTTTCATTTATTTCATAGAATTTATATAGGTAGGTAACAAACCATAGTGAGCACATAATTATGTAGGTCAGAGAATGTAGTTAGCTTCAATAACCTATTTAGTTTTTGGTAATTAGTATTTGTAGAGTGCGACAAGTTTGAAGCCACACATTGGAATCTTGCATCTCCAAGAATGCTATAAACTACTGCATCAGTGATTACCAGTGCCCAAAACAGAAATAGTATTCTTATTCGAAGATATTTAGGTCGTTATGTGAGACCTAGAGGTCTAGGACGTTTATTAAATGACGTCAAGTTGGAAGCCTACTTACCTAGTTCATTTGTGTGTGTGGGTATACCTATGTACAGTTGTGAAGAGCTAGGTTTATAGAGCGAGACGCGATCGACATACCTACAAGTTATCCACTTCGTAATATTCTAGGGTATCTAATCAAAGTCTAAAGTGTCTTTATCTCTAAGCTTGCGTTTAATATTAATTGCGACGGTTACGTCAAAGATCAATACTTAGACGAGTGGTTTACTCGTCTAAGGATCAATAGCGTGGTTGGTAGGTACCTAATTGATTGATTATATATTATATTAAATTCAGGAACGTTTTACGTCCACGATTGTACTAGCTTATTGTAGACCGTGGTAGGTAGTACTTACACAGATTATGTAATGACAGGAGGGGGGAGGTGGGCTACAATTACAATCGTTACTGGTTGTCGTAGATAATTTCTGAGTAATTTGGATAAAACTTTAGATAGGTGGGTAGGTACCCACCGGTATTTAAAGCCTATCATTGGAGTTTAAAACTGTGCTGGAATAGTGCCCAAAGCAAAATAGGTAGTCAAAGTCAAAGTCAAAAAGCATTTATTCAGTAATATCCGCAGGGATCATCTTGAAACGTCTTAAATCTAGGTGAATCTAAGCGCCAGTTCCTCGCGACCAAGCCTAGAAGAACCGGCAAGAAACTTACGGCTTGGTTCGTACCGTTTTTTTGTATGATCCTGTTACAAAATAATAATAATGTAAATAATAAAGCTCCAGTGTGGTGCCAATCTAACTGAATGCAAGACAGAAAACATGCTAAGGCAATTATACCAAGAACAGAAGTTCAAAAGGCAGCACACGCTACGCTTCAACTAATAGTAATGCTTACAATCTAGAGAATAGGTAGTACAGACATTGCAAAACTATATCCTAGCTGTCGATGGGTAGAGCGATCGTAACATAACGTAGTGTAATCTAGGGTATAGGTAGTACGCTTTAGTAGTAGAATAGATACCTAGTTTAGGCCTATGTAAAGAAAATAAACCTACTGGACAGTACGGAGCTCCACACAGCAGTTCGTACGATAAATGTGGAAGCGTTGTGCTTGATCCGTAAAGGTGGAGCTTAGTACGCTGGTGATGTCTACCATGTTATTAGTCTTAACTGGCTGAAATTCTCTTAGTAAGTGTTCACCACTTTGCTAAATGTGTTGGTTCAACTGTGCCCAAATAGTGCTCTTACAAACTATACGAGATATTAAGGTTGTTCATTGAGGCTTCATATCTATTGATCTTGTTAGTATAATATCATTGTTGTGGCCATACAAACACAGTGTGCATTGCATTGCATCCAGGCTCTTAGTGACGGCTAACGTTTAAACGGTAAATAGGAAGTCTCACCACGACTGTAGTTAAAAGGCTAAATAACTGAGTTATAAAACTTGTAAGTAAATAGTTTTTTAGTTTTTATAGTGCTTACCGCCCAAAAATTAAATGAATTAAATTAAATTAATCGAGGACATAATTTTTGGGATGATATAAAATCTTTGAAAACTTGTAACATAGTTAAATAAACATCGTGTAGCCTCCAAAGATGTGACAGACACACGATTAGGGTTTGAACAAGCACAAAGCGGTATGCTCTGTGAGGCGGATGAATTGTCTCGCCTCGCACTTGCTGGGACACTGGTCACCTAATTAAAGAAGTGTTCTAAATACAAATGTCTAGGGGGAATCCGGTAAAGCACCCTTCGCGCTATTCAAATCACCCCCTCATTGTAGGTAAGGTACACCTACTAAGGCACCTACTCTGTAATCATCGCAACAACAGCCTAAGTTTAGAACATATATAATGATTTAATCGTCACCGGGCAAGGCTTAACTCAAGTTAAGTGCTTGAATGACCCACATGAATTGGTTGTGGTTATTGTGTGAAGTTCATAAGCAATCATTGCTACCAAGCGCCACACTATGTCATATCTAGCAACACCTAGGTTTGCCGGAAACCTGTTACGGACTACGTAATAAGGAGGTCAGCTTGGGTTCCAGATAAACTACGTCGCATCGTGGTCGTGTCGTGTCTGCTCCGTGGCTGGTTGGTTATATAACGGATGAGCAAATCAATACTTTAACTGCAGTGAAACTGGTTTTCTTGGTATCGTCGTCATAACTTCCGTCTATATTGTTACAGTTAAGTAGGTACGACTCACTATCCTAGACTGTAGGTAGGTACGTACCTATTAGTCCATACTAAAGTTTGACGACCGATGTGGCGCGGCGGGCGAATGTCCGCCTGCGACGTTGGAGGCTTCGAGTTCGATTCCCGCCTTGGGATAAATGTTTGTGGGATAAGTATATCAGTCATCTAGTACCCATAACACAAGCTCTGCTTAGCTTGGGGCTAGATTATGCTGTGTGGATTGTGCAACTAATAAATAATAAATAAATATTTGTTGACATTTTATAACAACATCATTTAGCCCCAAACTAAAAGCATAAAAGAGAAAGCAAGCATATAAAAGCAGATGACTGATAGAATATTTATATATTTTTTTTGTAAATACATAAGCAAGTACTAAGAATACCTAGGTATATACCTACTTATAAAAAAAATATATTTGTGGACATTTTTATCACATCATCTAGCCCCAAACCGTTGTATTATGGAACCAGATGACTGATAGAATACTTGTATACTTTTTTTTGTAAATACATACTTAGGATACAATGTAACACCCAGACACAGAGCAAACATCTATGTTCATTACACATGTTTGTTCTCGGTGGGGATCAAACCCACTACCTACAGCGCAGAAGGGAGGGTTACTACAAACTGAGCTGCAGCGGCGGCCTTAGGGGGTGGCGAATAGGGCAATCGCCCAGGTCCTCGCTCTTGCAGGGGCCTCGCGCAACAGCCCAAGGAAATTTTAAAAAATATTGTTTTATTACTATATTTTCTTTATTTAAAACTTTTAATTTTGATCACATACCTACTTTTCTCTAAAAACATAGGGCCTCGCATAGACCTCTCGCCGCCCAATAAGCGGTAAGGCCGCCGCTGCTGAGCTGTGACGACTGTATTACATCGAGCCCTTTCACAAAGAGCTCTACTTCTTCAAACTCTGATTTACTCGGTACACGCTTGCTATTTAAGTTCCTAAGCTAAATTACCCATCAGTTTCAAGTTCCTACCGACAGAAACCAGAGATGTTTATAGCTTACGTGTGCGTCCATTACCTAACCGTTAGTTGGTTGACACTGTCAGTATCGTGTTGGATCCGGTTTCATCCACTGCGTAAGTACAGCATTGTTCCCAAATCGGTGCAATTGTTAGTTTCCAAGGTGTAAAAAACGACTCCAAGATTACGATCAGCATAGAACTTGCTTTTTGCCGATAGGTTTCAAGTATTATGGTATTATCAAGACTTACTAATACCCTTACGTTTTACCCTCTGGTTGCGGAACCCGGAAGTAAGTAATACAAATGTATGATGTTTTTATATACCTACGACTAGCTGATGGAACAAGTACCTACCTAGGCCCACCTGATGTTACTTATAAGTAATTATAAGTAATTACTTATAAGTAATGGTAACCACGTTACCTCTTTGGATAGCTAAACTAATTCTCTGTCCAAGATAAGCGCCAGCCCTTTGATCGTGAGTCACATCCACCAGTCTCTTGGATAACTCTTTGAATAGAAGCCACGCTTCGGGAGTAACGCCAGTATAACTTAAATATAATTGACGACCGATGTGGGTGAATGTCCGCCAGCGACGCAGGAGGTTGCGGGTTCGTTTCGCGACTTGGGATAAATGTTTGTACGATCTGCAAATATTTATTCCAGGTGTTCTTGTATTTCCTATGCATTATAAAAAATACATTCAGCGTGGCAATGCAGCCAGTGTTTTGGGAACGCTTGCGATTGGCACTGATCTGGATCAGTTGAGCTACCTTTAGATCGTTTGCAACGGTCTGTTGATAACTCAACTGTTTCATATGTATTTTGTATAAATACCTGTATTAGCTGTAATTTTCTTTGTAAATAAATGTATAATTAATTTAAAAAAAAGGTATATCAGTCATCTAGTACCTACCCATAAGACAAGCTCTGCTTGGGGCTAGATGATGCTGTGTGTATTGTCCAGCATTATTATTATTATATATATATATAACTAGTTCATTTGAAGTTCTAGGTAGCCCAAGCGCCATAGAGCAGGTGTCTGAGCTAAAAATAAGGCCAGTCGGTGGATAGTGGATCGATGTACAAAAGGTCATGACCTTAACTGAGCATGCTCAGTAGGCTCCTGCTTCATGCCTCCAATACTCCAGCCGAGAACACTGGAAAATCTTGCTGGTGTACTCTTGAAACCTGTAACCAAAGTTTCTTAATTCTTTATTGCACACAAACAATACATAGAAAAAATACATATATAGAGAACATGTACAAAAGCGAGCTTAACCCTAACAAGAGTTTTCTTCCAGCAAACCTTTGAGGCTAAAGAGAGGTGACTATAGAGGTAGGTGTATTAAAATAACCAGTTTCGTATTGCCGTTTTGAGTTACATTGCGGGACCTTGGTAAGACATTTCACTGACAAGTTGTCACGGCCTGACATGCCACGCAATGTAATTCAGAACGACAATACGAAACTTCGTTTATCATTTTTAAGAGTAGACTTGCTGAAAATCTGTCAAAAGTTAAGCTATTATCATCTCTTAGCGATGGGTAATAATGTTGGACAATCCACACAGCATCATCTAGCCCCAAGCTAAGCAGAGCTTGTATTATGGGTGCTAGATCTTCTAGGCTTGGTCGCGAGGAACTGGCGCTTATATTCACCTAGATTTAAGACGTTTCAAGATGATCCCTGCGGATATTACTGAATAAATTATTTTTGACTTTTGACTTGAGATGATTGTACAATACATTACATACATAGATATTTTTTATTATGTATATAGAAAACACCCAGAACCCCCGAAATAAATATTTGCAGATTGTACAAACATTTATCCCAAGGCGGGAATCGAACTCGCAACCTCCTGCGTCGCAGGTAGACATTCGCCCGCCGCGCCACATCGGTCGTCTTATTAATATTGTTCTGTTTGTTTTCTAAATGAAATAAATAAATACATAGGTACGCAGACCCTTTTGCAGTTGTAAGTGTAACCAGCACACAGACACCTACTGCCTGTATGTGTGTAAGTAGGTACTTACATAAGTACCTATGTCTTTCCTTTTGTTTTGCCGTTTAAGGCTACACTAGTCGGTACGTTGTCCATACAAACGCTGTAAGTGTTTAATGTCTACTATTTATTAACGTGCGTCCGAAGTTAAGTTTGATACTGAATTATCTTGCCGTTATCTAGGTACGTTACCCTATATTCTACAGTAAAATCGGATTACCTTGAAAGTTACAAGCGTTACAGGATTTAGTACTAAATCTTTCGACGCTTGTAACTTTCAAGGTAATCTGATTTTACCGTAGCATATAGGGTAACGTACCTAGATAACGGCAAGATAATTCAGTATCAAACTTAACTTCGGACGTACGTTAATAAATAGTAGACATTAAACGCTTACAGCGTTTGTATGGACAACGTACCGACTAGTGTAGCCTTAATCTATTTCATGTGTTTTTCTAGCTGATAAAAGTATGTCTATATACCTACCTACCTATCCATAAAGATCTTCACTTAGTACGATTTGCTTCAAACTTTACTACACCGATTTCAATTAATCCCACGAGGGTCGCGGCAGAAGTCGCGGGTTATAAGAGAGACAAGGAAGACTTCAGTTGGCAATTGCATGATTTTTCAGCCGAACTATTCAGAATGTGCCTAATTTTCATCCGCATTGCGTTATTTTTGCAGATAGACAGTGTTGTGTAACATTTTTGGCAGTATTACCGATGCTAGACTCCTTCCGCCATTGTGATAACGTTGCGTTGACGGCGTCGCACAATGTCGTTATCGGTACCTATCTCGCGATTACTTAAATTATTTATAGCGTACTACCTAGTACAAGTAGGATAACCTACAAAATGTGGCTAACGAACTTTATTTCCATAAATACGAAGATGCACGACCTAACCGGTACAACAGGTTATAACCATAAATTATCTATACAAACTTACATTGTATTGTAACGCTAAAAAAACAGAAATCTTTCTATTACTTACATAACCATTTTAAACATTTAACCTGCAGAATCGGCCTTGCGCCGGTTTCGTTCCCTTGGCTGCGCAGAAATGTTGGATGACAGCCAAGGCGCATGCGCGTTTATTATGGAACCATTTTACGCCCTTTCTTATGTAAGAGTAACCTCGTGATTTGGACTTGACTTCCAAGTGCAAGTAATAAATACCACAGAGCAATGCGCGGCCGTTAGACATTACTAGCACTGATAATATTCATCCATTAGGCTTTCCTCATATAATCCCGAAGTGTCTGTGTTCTTAACTATCTCTTGCCGCATTTGATAGCTATGCCTAAACTAGCAGTAAAAATATAAAGTTTGACTTCTATCTGTCTATCTATTAAGCCCGTGTGCACCCACTGCTGGGTATAGGCCTCTTTAAAACGCCATTCTTTTCGGTCTTGTGCCAGTCTTCTCCATTGTGACGACCAATGTGGCGCGGCGGGCTTATGTCCGACTGCGACGCAGGAGGTTGCGGGTTCGATTCCCGCCTTGGGATAAATGTTTGTACGATCTACAAATGTTTACTCGTATTTTGGATGTTCTGGGTATATTCTATGCATAATAAAAATGTATGTATGTAATGTATTGTATTAAGTATATCAGTCATCTAGTACCCATAACACAAGCTCTGCTTAGCTTGGGGCTAGATGATGATGTGTGGATTGTCCAGCATTAGGTATTGTTATTATTATTGCTGACCAACTACTGCGGACTGCGACCATATCATCCGATCATCGGGCGGGTGGTGGTCTGCCTCGTGGTCTCTGAGCGTCTCTCGGCCACCATTCGGTAATTGCTGTTGTCCATCTTCCGTCATTCCTTACCACATGCCACATGTCCTGCCCATCTCCACTTCAGGCTTGTGATTCTAAAATTGACTATAGGTAATTGTATCGGTACTGAATTAGCTAGTTAGTGCTAGGTACTCCTCAGGTTATGGGAGGGGTGTAGAATTTATTGTTTTATATTAATAATGCTGGATATGGGTACTAGATACCTACACATCATTATCTATGCATTATTAAATGCATAGATAGGTATTTTTTATTATACATAGAAAATACCCAACACCCGGAATTCATATTTGCAGATCGTACAAACATTTATCCCAAGGCGGGAATCCAACCCACAACCTCCAGCATCGCAGGTGGACATTCGCCCGCCGCGCCACATCGGTCGACGGTGCTGGTAGTGATCTAATATAAACTCTTTGAGGGCTTTGTCGCTTAACTACAACATTTGGATTACCTACTATAAAATCATAACAACGAAAACATCATCAAACCTTATCTTAAAAATCTATGTTCCACTTAGAAAACTCTCGGATCGCAATTTAATAGATAGGCAGGTACCTACTTTATCTCTCAATCTTACCGGATTTTTGACGAGTACACAGACCTAGACACAGATTAAATTATGTTGCCTAGTCTGGTGCCAAGGCCACACAGATTAGATAACGTTACTTCGTCAAGTTGCTCCATAGAATAATAAACTAAGTTGCTCCTCGAGTTGCTCTGTAGAAGTTAGACCATAGGTTTATTGCATACCTGGCAGTTCTTCGATCAAAAAGTATAAAAACGGTGGGTTCGGTACCAGTTGGGTAAAATTTAGCTGACAAATTATAATATCGCTAGTCAATCAAAAGATCATATATTTTTCTGCCAGAAATCTCTCGTCTATTTTCTTTCAAGTTCTTTCTCCTTAGCGTTTACCCCATTTGTAAACTTTCTATGTAGGTAAGTAAATATAATAATAGGCTTAAAATAAAACTTTTGTTCTTTACTATATTTTTCTAGATATTGGTATTCAGTATTCAGTATTCAGTATGTTTATTGCCTTATTATGTAAGTAGGTTTAACATTGTCAGATCTTAGGACTATATACAATTTTTGGTGCCAATACACATAATATACCCAGTAAGGGTGTTGCAATAGAGTAGAGCGGACCGATATAGGTATAAAAAGAACATGCAAATTACATAATTATAGGTAGGTATCATTCATTCATTAGTAATTATTATTTATTATTTGATCATTGAAATACTCGTCAAGTGTATAGTAAGCTTTGCGTAACAGTAGGTTCTTTAATATTTTTACAAAAGATTTATTATTTTCTTGGGACTTAATGTTTTCTGGTATTTTATTGTATATTTTTACAGCCATTACATTCGGCCCCAAGCTGTGCATGTTTAATTTGGATGTAGGTAGAACTAAGTTATGCTCGTACCTACTTTTGTAACGCCGCGGTTTGTCCCTTTGTTTATTAAAATATTGTGGATACTTCCTTACAAACATACAAATTTCATAAATATACATTGAAGTAAGGGTCAAAATTTTTAGCTTGCCAAAGTAAGGTCTGCAGCTTTCCGGGACTTTTACCTAATAATAAGGTACCTAATAATAAGTACTAGGTACCTACTACATATTATAACTGTATAGTATTGTTTTATTTTGTTTTTTCAATGTGCATGGCTCTGTTATATTTCAATAAATAATTTTGCTTAGATTTAAATCTATTTACCGACCATTACTTCTCACAACCGGTCATTCTTTCGTTCTAAGGTCTAACATTCTATGGGTCTAACAAACGTGATATTGGTGAAATTGCGGGCAGCACACTGCAAAAACCAATCTCCATAATGCACCGTCAACCTTTTTTTCTCAGACCTCCATCGTTCTATTATAAAAAATCTTGCCGACATTGATATTGTCAAAATTGTGGAAGTTCCACAGAAATCATATTATTATAAAAGAAATTAACAACGTTTAGCTCAAATATGTTTTATTTAAATAAATGATCTAGGTAGGTATACATTAACAATTAAGCATTTAAAGTAGGTACATTAACGAAGTTTTAGCATTAAGTTTAATACAAATATATAAATGGAATGATATATAAACAATTCAATCATTCTATGATTATTTAAACATGTATGAAACGGATTTCTTCTCTAGAAGTACTCTAGGAGACAGCGATGATTTATCAAACTGAAATTAACTGTCATTATCAATTGTATTAGATTATTATTGAAATACTTTTCTGTCTTGCGTAATTTATTTAGTAAGACGCCTATTGTCGATTATCTACTCATGCGTTTCAAGTCATTGACGTTACGCAATGATGATGTAGTGTAACGGTCTCCCTGGCTACTATTTCTGTGCTTACTGAATATAAACAAAATATAAATCTATAATTAACTTTATTTATGTAACAGAAATAGATGCCTACTTGATTAAATAGTTTTTTTTAAATGCCTCACTAAGATTTAATCTGGGCCCAAAGCCTGCTGCTGTAGACAAATGTTTTATTGATATAACAGCTATCCAAGATTTAAGTTGGTAATTAAAAACTATTGAAACTCTGCAAAATGATGGTTGCTTATGCTGTTTTGTTGATGGGGTTTCCCTGGAAAAGAAAACAAACATTAATTCAGCCCGCTGATTGCGTATCTTCTGTTGCGTAGCGTGTCTCGGCCACCATTGCAGTTGTCCATCTTCCGTCATATGTCGTACCCATCTACCACACGTCACATATCCTACCCATCTAATAAAAATTGTGTTAATGTTATCTGTGGCTATAACACGACAGTTGCGTTCACGCAGCCTAAACACTCTGTAAGGATTGTCTAACTACTCACTCTCACTTACACTAACATTACGAATGCACAATTTGTTCGTGAGAGACGTGTTATTTTCAGCACATTGTCACAGATTAGATACAGTACAATGTATACATATGCGCCAGTCGTGCATATCTATGTGTGCCAGCACGTGTGGTGGCGAGTGGCAGCGGCGTTTCAATGAGCGTTTATAAATATAGCTCCTACGATCAAGGACTTCCAAAGAACATTTGCTATCGTCGATTTAGAAATACATAGTTAAGGCTACACCATTTTTTGGGTTACGTACCCAAAGGGTAAAACGGGCGCTTATTACAAAGACTACGCTGTCTCTCAGTCTTGACACGAGATACTTTTTCTATTGATGGACATTTTAGAAATTATATATAAAAGACTCAAGAAAACAAACATTAATACAGCCCGCTGATTGCGTATCTTCTGTTGGTTACAGAGGCAAATATGACAGGTTTCCTAGAGAGAGAGAGAGAGAGAGGACGTATCTATCACTTATCTGATATCAGCCGGGCTAAGATGTGCAACGTGAGATATGTCGCGCTTGACACGACATACTTTTTCTATTCATGGATTTTTGAAATTATAGATAAAAGACTCACAGATATACTAAACATTAGCATTAAGTCTTCATTTGACAGAACGAATTAGATTTTTGGCACTGGCATGTTAGCACGGGATATAGAGATATAAAGATGGCAAGATATAAAGAGATATCTCTATTTTGCACGAGATAACGAGTAGACAAAATTTTGTCGCGCTGCACATCTTAGCCGGGCTGGCTGTATGCCATATACCGTGATAGTTAGAGTTGAAATTTTCACAGATGATGTATTTCTGTTGCCGCTATAACAACAAATACTAAAAAACAAAACAAAATAAATATTTAAGGGGCTCTCATACAACATACGTGATTTTTATGTGCGAGTCCGACTCGCACTTTGCCGGTTTTTTTATTAATCTTACAGTTAGGCGTTACTCTCTAATACTGTTTCATACACAAAGGTTAACTGGAAGAAAATGCTATTTAGCGTGCAATAAAGAATTATCTAATCTAATAATTAATTTATATAAATATAGTTAAACAGCATAGAAGGCAAAGCTGACAGCTGAGTTGTTAGGCCAGTCCATATCTATACAAATAAATAAAATTGAAGTGTCTGTTTGTAATATTAAAATAACCGCTTATTACTACACGCATATGAATGTATATGAGTGCTTCCCCGTTCAACCCACAATTTTTCTACCCAATAGGTATTTTGCACCGTTCGACCCAAAACATTTGATTCAAGTTCCCCGTTCTTCCCACACCTACTTATTCCTAATTTCTATGGTTTAAATTCAAATAAATGACACAGTGAGACACTAAAGTAGAAGGGTCAGCAGACAAAAAACTGTAAATACTTTTTAAATTATTTTTTTTATAAAATCTGTCTTTTTGAGATAATAGTCAGTCAAATAATTGTCTACTAGTCTAACAAAAACACGAATTAAAGAAACAAACATAGATAAACATATTATGAAAAATAGCACATCAATGTTCAGATTCAGGTAGTTAAATATAAAGTTACATTTATAAGTAATCTATGTAGTACTTAATAGACTTGCACGTGCATTCATTTGAAGAGAGCATAAACAGCAGCCTAAAATATTATTATTGTTGGTACAACATTTGAAGTTACTGTAAGTAATAATTTCATTAAGTTCGATTTTTCATAAATATCACGGCGTCTGTACTGTTTAAAATACACTATGACTTAGATTTTTGGACTGGGTAGAACGGAGCATATGTTTTGGGTTGAACGGGGAAAAATAATACTGGGTAGAAAAATTGTGGGTTGAACGGGGAAGCACTCATGTATATACGGTACATACCTATACCAAAATAGCATTTTTTGCAATTTTTGTCTGTCTGTCTGTTTGTTGAGGCTAATCTCTGGAACGGCTAGACCGATTTCGACGAGACTTTCACTGGCAGATAGCTGATGTAATGAGTACTTTTATTTTAGAAAAATGTCAAAATGTCCAAGTACTGTCCAATACCGCGCGCAGCCCACGCGCATGCCACCACTGCGCCGTCACGTCGGGTTAATTTTTCAATAAAGCTAATACAAAGAACTAAAAATAAATAATAATTCAAATATAATGCAAAAACGAAAAAAAAATTAAATAACTTTTTTGTTAAATTCCGCGCGGACGAAGTCGCGGGTACAGCTAGTTCATAATATTCTCATAGATGGATTAAGTATTTCTGAACTGAGCGTTCCGTTACGTTGTTCTCGACGTTCTACGATTCCACTTTTAATGACCTACTATCCTGACCTTAACACGTCATTTGACGTCTTCGTTTACGTCTCAAGGTTAAACCGTGGCCACCCAGCGCGTGATAAAGTCGGAAACGAGGAAAACCGTAGAATAACTAAAGGCAGCAACATCACACAAGTCCAATTCTAATTTACAAGTTTTTCAACTCCGTTTGGAAGTAAAGGAACCCATATTGTTTTCAACTCATCATTTTCCTGCCTTTATCCAACAGGTTTTGAAGTAATACTTCTAATGCGACTTCCAACAAGGTTCCGTTAAACGTTTAACACTACCATGGAGGGGGTATGAAAGCACTGTTCTTTCTCCCTTTCTCTCATAGCCAGTTACGTTTCGTATATTAAAGAAGTTTTATTTCAGTCGTGTGGTCTAAAGCACACTCGTTTTTTCCCCTTCATTTCTCTCTATCATCCGTTATCTCAGTAGTTACTCCTTTCTTATATATATCATATTCATCATATCAATCCATCCGTCTTTCCTTTGGTCTACCTCAACTCTTGTATACATAATGTCACATTCTTCTCGTCTAATGACATTCTTCTGAAGAGTCATGCGAAGTTATGAGTTTTACCAAGTTTACTAAGATTAGCGTAAATGTAATAGCGACTTAATTTTTCTTGTGCAAGATGTTAAACGTAATTAGCTTCCTAAATGCATTTAGGGGCTTGCTGAATACATTTAGTGATCGTTGTGCGAGCGGGTCTTAATATATCATGTAAGTACATCTTTGTTTTTTTTTAAATAGATGACCCAACGGATATTGAGAGGTAACAGTATAACAATGTATTGCTTCGCAGGTCTGCCTGCCAGGCATGCCACCGCTTTGCGTGCATCAACAATAGTTAGCGACCACGTCTCAGTTCCATAAGCCATCACTGGTAACACACACTGATTATAGACTTTCGTCTTGAGGCTTTGCAGTAACTGTGACGAGAGAAGATGTGCCGTAATTTCCCGAACGCTGCCCATCCGAGTTGGATCCTAGTTGAAACACTAATACTGTGATCACTAATGCCGCTGCCAAGCATTGTGACTATTTCAAACCCACCCAGATACCCCATAGTAGGCAGCAGTTCAATTGTGGAGTTATTAAGGCCTGATGATGAGGCTTTCAGAACCCTAGTTGAATATTAGTGCCAGTTCCAATGCGTCTAAACATAAAAGAACCGTTAACAAACTTGCTGCTTGGCTCTCTAACAAACATGCTTTAAATATAAATATGTCAGGACAATTTTACACAACGTCATCCCAAACTAAGCATAGTCTATACTATGGGAACCAGATGACTGATTGAATACTTATATACTTTTTTTTTTTAAATTCATACATAAAATACAATACAACACCCAGACACAGAACAAACATCTATGTTCATCAGACAAATGTTTGTTCTTGGTGCGGACCAAACCCACCACCTACAGCACAGAAGGCAGGGCTACTACAAACTGAGCTGTGACAGCTGTCATATGATACTTAATTTTTAGTTTTTACTATTCTAATTTTATTTTAGGGATTTTGTCTTGAGTTTTTTTTCGGAAATTAATATTTTTAAATATAAAGCTAATTTAGACATTAGATTTTTTTGTTACATGGACTATTTCAAAATGTTATTGAAAGCACATTATTAAACTTTTTGATGGAAACAAAAAGTTTAATAATGTGCTTTCAATAACATTTTGAAATAATTGATTACATGTTGAACGAAATGTGATGTTCTATTTTGTTAATGATATTTACCCAAGAGCGTTGGATCCAGATGAGAGTCTCGTTAGTGAGTCTGGGTCCGATGAGGGGGTTCATTTGTGCCATGTACGCGCACAGCCAGCTGGAAATACAGACAGTAAATCATTTATCATATATATCATATATAATATTATAAAGAGGAAAACTTTGTTTGTATTGAATAGGCTCCGAAACTACTGGACCGATTTGAATAATTCTTTCACCTTTGGGAAGCTACACTATCCCCGGGTGACATAGGCTATATTACATTTTCAAAAAAAATTAGGGATCCTTACTAAAACCCGTGCGAAGCCGGGACGGACCGCTAGTTAGAAAATAAACAAGCCAATTATAAGCATTCTTGTCCTGACTGTCTGACATAAAGACAATGCACAGCCTAAACCACTGGTCATAGACATGAAATTTTCAGGGTATATTGGTCTTGGTGCATACAGGTGTACTTAGAAAGGAATTCCCGAAATTTAAGCTTTAAGCGGGTACAATGAGGTTGAAGTTTGTATAAAAATAACTTCATGTGGATAAAGTTGTGTGCGTTTCTCTAGTACATTAATAAGCTTTCTCTCAGTAATGTACCTATTATGTACAATAGAAATCAGTATGTGCCTAAAACATACTACAGCATTCTCCCAAATGAAGGTCATTAGGATAAATTTCAAGTTGCAAGTGGCAAAGCCCAGGCCATATGGCTGTGAACAACTATGGGGCCACGAACCGGATGACAAAGTGCATGACCCAATCAACTGACAATATTATTTGGATCATGGGAAGTCAGTAGATAAAAGTTCAGACTGCCTTAAGTCTAAATCTGTATTTAGACAGATATTGGAGCCCAATACAAAAAGGCTCCACCTATGAAAGCTTGTTTGTATGTAGAAATGCTTATTGAAGACTTATGCCAGATATCGATTGTCATATACTGTACAATAAACCATAAAACCTAAACAGTTTTGCAGTAGCAAGTACAAATCACATGTATCAATTTAAGGTCAGATGATTAAGTCTCATAATGATTCATATTGACTCAAAAGGGGAAGTTAGAAGTACAACTTTCTTCAAAAAGAGAAATAAATACTTACAAGAGCCAGCACGTAGCTGCGGTTAGCATCAATATAACTTGGATTATCCTGAAAATCAGAAAATAAAAGAAAGATTTAGCACAGAAATAGCTAGTAATAAACGAATGCAGTAAATTACGAGTCCAACACTTACCCTCTGTTAGGTCCTTTTGGAGCAAATATTGGGCCCACAACACCAACAATAAACCACAATACTGTGAAAACAGCGACGGGAACGAATGAAAAACCCATTTCGAGATTTTATTTAGAAAACCTAAACTATTTTATCTCAAACAACACTAATTTCACAAGATGGTGTTTTTTATTTTTGTGGCAGCACTGTCGACTTTGATCATATGACAAGTACGTTTTGTTTGTGCACTGAGCTGGTTTTTTTACAAACATAGCAGTAACGAAACGCTACAAACAGATAAGACCGCTGCTATGACCATCTACCGTGCAAAATTATAACTAATTTTCTATACTACTCACCGATAGAGGGCAGGGTCGAAAATCAAGCGTCTCAGTGCATTAGCTCTTAACAAAGAAGTTTTTAAAGCTATAAAAATAAGTCTGCCAGTTTATTTACAAATACTCTGCTTGTGTGTGACCATGTATTCTGTGGTGACCACAGAACCTGGGACAGTCTGTGTCTGCTGCATTCACTTTGGGTCTGAATTCACGTCTGATTTTAACTGATTGATAGCATCAACAAACAACAAATTTACAAATTACACGAAATTATTATGCTTCTAGTATAACTGTACAGCGTTTTTGATGTAGGTAACCTATTGGTGTCATGATACAGTTATGAGATCTTCAAAACTTATCAAAATTCAAAAAAGTGGTACCAGAACTAAGATTAGTAAGAAAAAGAATGCACGCAAGTCATATCGATCTTGGAGATTTAGCAATGATGTCTCCACTGCAAACCTTGAAAACATCAATGAAGTTCTTCGGATTAATGTTAGTTCTTTTTTTTATACCTACAACTTGTTGATGGAACAAGCAGATGGCCCACATGATGGTGGTGGTTATCATCACCATTGCGTCGTAGGTCACGCTCGTTAGGAACGTCACCGACGATGCACTATTACTCAGCGTCCGTCAACCTGAGGCATACAGGTGTTAAGCCTCATGTGCCTGTCAACAACAATGTGTGTAGTCGTCAACTTTTAAGTAATGTAGGTCACGAAACCTGCCAAACCACATCTATGTGTTCATCACACACATGTTGGTGCTCGGTGGGGATCGAACCCACAACAGCTCAGAGGGCAGATCTACTACTGAGCTATGACGGCAGTCGAGATATAAACGCACTATGATTCGTATTATTACACTAAACTAGCGGCCGCTCGCAGCTTCGCCTGCGTGGTAGTTTTTTCCCGTTCCCGTAATTTTTTCGGGATAAAATCATAGTAGCTTTATGCATGCAGAGTCTCAGCCCAGCTCAGGTTTAAAATTGACAAAGTTTCATACAAACTTTCATCCCCTATTTTATCCCCTTGGGGGTAGAATTAATCAAAATCCTTTCTTAGCGGATGTCTACGTCATAACATCTACCTGCATGCCAAATTTCAGCCTGATCCGTCCAGTGGTTTGGGCTGTGCGTTGATAGATCACTATGTCAGTCCTTTTTTTTACTACTTCAACTTACTACTTCAACTTACGTTACTATGTCAACCTTTGAGTTATATATATTTGAATATTTTATTATGAATTTATTAAGTACCTATTATTGACAATGCGCATCGTTGCAGAAAACTCATGCTGAAGGCAAAGGCTCGTGGAAGCTTGTACCAAAAGATTCATGTGAAATTTACAAGGAGAGACGAAGGAAGCAGCTGCAGGGGCATGACCAACAAAGTGATGAGAGTTTGAGCGAAAATAGTCAAAAACGGGCGAAGAGAGATAAAAAACGACAAAAAGATGTTGATAAGAAACTGAAGAAAAAACCCGTCAAGAATACTAGAAAACATAGACGCAGGTGATTACATAAACGCAGGTCTACTCTGGGAGACGATAAACGAAGTTTCGTATTGTTATTTTGAGTTACACTGTAGTTTTAGTAGTAGTAGAGCTCTTAGTGAAGGGCTCGTCCGAGGCAGTTCTACCACCATGCCTATTCCTGCCGCCAAGCAGCGCAGCGTGTTCCGGTTTGAAGGGTGTGGGTGCCGGTGTAATTACAGGCATATGAGGCTTAACACCTATATGCCTCAGGTTGATGGACGCTGGGTAGTGCATCGTCGGTGACGCTCCTAACGAGCGTGACCTGCGAGGCAATGCTTTGTTATAGGTGATGGTAACCACTTAACATCAGGTGGGCCATCTGCTTGTTTCATCAGCATTTTGTATAAAAAAAAAACACTGCGGGGCCTCGGTGACCCATTCCGCAGACTTAGTCATCGCTGCCTGGCATGCAGCGCAGAGTAACTCAAAATGACAAAACAGAAGTTCGTCTATCGCCTTCAAGAGTAAACCTGTAGAATAGGCGCAGTCCTAGTGCGATTCAGTTCAGAATTTAAACTGAATTATTCCGTTTGGATAAATTCGATGACATTTGTTCCGTCGTGATACGGTTCATTTTGTTTCATCGAATCTGTCCAAACGGAACGATTCAGCATCACAAGCATGGATGTATAAAATCTGACAATTTCTCAATATAAAAATTTATCGAGATTGGTAGCATAGAACTTACATAAACGCTAGGTCGATAAATTCGAAAAGTTTTACCGAAAAGGGTGTGCAACATTTAACAAGATGCGTAACAAGATTTAGTACTAAATCTTTCGACGTTTGTAACTTTCAAAGTAATCTGATTTTACTGTAGAATATAGGGTAACGAGCCTAGATAACGGCAAGATAATTCAGTATCAAACTTAACTTCGGACGCACGTTAATAAATAGTAGACATTAAACGCTTAAAGCGTTTGTATCGACATAGTACCGACTTGATTAACCTTAAAATTTCTAACTGTGAAGTTTAAAACTGATTGTTTTTTCAGACCTCACAGTGAATCATCTGTCCCTTCGCGTACTTCTTGCAGTAGCATGTCCACTTCGTGTGCAAGCACCTCTGACATGGAATATTGACAAAATTGAATTTTATCTTATAAATATTATTTCTTAAATTATAGTTTTTATTGATGGCTTCGACACGACACGTCTTCGCTCGCGTCGAACTCTATACCCGGATATAAAAAGTGCTCTATACATTTGTAGCGCCATCTAGCAGATAAGAACTATCCTGAATGGCACCGAAGACGTTTACACAGAAATACTTCCGAGTTGGTCATCCAACATCTGTTGGTCCTAGGTCCCTGAGGAAGGAAAAATCTTCTTTTTTTTGTTGGAGGACCTACATTCTAACCTTGTCCTCCACATTATTGATCGCGAGAGCGAAGAGATTTGAAGATATCTGTGGTAATTAGGGAGTTTTTGTTTTGCATGTTTGTATGTAGGTATGTTTGTTTTGTTCGAACATAACTTTCGTTCATACAACCTTTATTAAAGGTAGGTAGGTAAGTATAGGGAGGTCTATAAGTACATATTATATTTTTTAAGGTCTATACTATAGTTTCTTGTTTAGAACTTACTGGTAAGCCTCTAGAGCAAATCAGACAAGGGGTTGTTATTATGGTTTTGATGAAGGCATATACGGCAGAATAAAGGGTTTAGTTAATACCATTCTGAAACAAATTTTATCTTGATTCTAAGTTAGGTCTATGATAAAAACAGTTTAATTTAGAAAACGACCATTTGTTAGTTTTAATGGTTTCGTAAATTACATTGAATACCTACAGTTGATGAAGTTAGTACTGTTTCTAGAAAAAAAGTTTTTCATATTTCGTTTCGTGAATCTAAGTAAACCTTAAGTATCTATGCCTACATGCCGTAATAGCAAGATTGAAAGGTGGTGTTCTGAAGGTAGATGAGTACCAGTACCAGTTTCGTCTTATTTTGACGACAGATGTAGCGCAGCGGGCGAACGTCCGCCTGCGACGCAGGAGGTTGCGGGTTCGATTCCCGCCTTGGGATAAATGTTTGTACGATGTGCAAATATGTTCTGGATATTTTCTATATATGTATAATAAAAATTATCTATGCATGTAATGTATTGTATTAAGTATATCAGTCATCTAGTACCCATAACACAAGCTCTGCTTAGCTTGGGGCTAGATGATGCTGTGTGGATTGTCCAGCATTATTATCGTTATTATTATTATATTTTACCTACAGTGAAAAGTAAGGTGAAAAGGAATCAAAACTATTTTTAGCATTTAGGATTTATTCTTTTCTGTCTTCTCATTGTCATCTTTTGACTGCCGTCCTCGTCAAAATGGCTTTTGAAAGTTTGAGGTAAACACAAAAATTTTAAGTAAATTATCAAAATTTTTGTAAATTAATGCAATGTAGGTCGTAAGTCTTGATTGTCGTATCATTTCTAATGTCTGGACAAGTGGGTATAGAAAATTACACCATTGTTCTGTTCTGGTTGGCGATTTGCTCGATTTACACAACATTACTTACAGTTACAGCGCTGTGCGTTATTTTTATTTTGTAAGTACCTACTCTCAATCTTATACGTACTGACTCAGACGTACCTACCTACTGGGATTTAGTTTAATCATAAAAGTACCCACCTACTTAGGTAGGTACAACCTACAAAGTACCTACCTACCTACATAAAACTGGCCTAGTCATACAGATTTATAAAAAAATACCAACAAGTAAGTACCTACCTATGTACTTTGTGTAGGTTTTTACTCAAAAACTTTTCAACGTACCTATCAGTAGTAGTAGAGTTCTTAGTGAAGGGCTCGTCCGGGGAAGTACTAGCACCATGCCTATTTCAGCCGCCAAGCAGCTTGCTGTGTTCCGGTTGAAGGGTATGGGTGCCGGCGAAATTACAGGCACATGAGGCGAAATTACAGACACCTGTATGCCTCAGGTTGATGGACGCTGAGCAGTGCATTGTAGGGCACGTTCTTAAGAAGCGTGACTTACGAGGCAATACTTTGGTATAGGCGATGGTAACCACTTAACATCAGGTGGGCCATCTGCTTGTTCCATCAGCAAGATGTGTAAAAAAATCTTGGCTAATATGCACAATAACTTTATAAATTATAGCCTATGTATGTGTTATTCTTATGAGCTAAATTATTGCAAAGTTTCATTTAAATTCATTTAGTAGGTACCTAGTTGTTGCGTGAAAGAGTAACAAACATCCATACAAAACTTTCGCATTTATAATATTAGTAGGATTAAAGTACGTGGTAGCCGATGGTAACCGTTATAGTTCAATAAAAAACTGAATGACTAGCTGCGCATACGCAACACATTTGGTTTAATTTAGCATTGGAGTCTACAAAATTTGGTTCAAAATTATTCCAAAATAGATCGCAATGCTTTTGAATCCAAGAGGTATTGGATTATTGTCTATGCTAACATGTCTATGAACTGTCATCTTGCTGTCGTCTGTCACATCGTACGTCAATTATGTCAAGTCAATGCCAAATATAATTTCATAACAAAAATTTGAATTTGTTGTGGCCGTTGTGTTTGTGATAGGAAAGAATATTACGATTCTTATGAGTTTTTGAATTTATCCACCGACACCAAACAAATTAATATACCTGACGGAATTGTTCATTATAAGAATGAATTAAAACTAAAATATTTTATGATGGACGATACACAGTTGAGTAGAGTTTCGGATGCCGCTGCAGCGACGTAAGTTTTAAAAACTGGGGACCTAAAAATCTACCTATCTATCTAAAAACTAGGAGTAATGAGACCATTTCCGCTCGTTACTGTTCTCTAAGTACTTAATAATAGACATTACCACTAAAAATGCCTACTTCTTTAGAGACAGACCCATTTATTTGCTACAAAAATTACAAAACATAAAAAAGTCGATAAGACCTTTGCCTATGTGCTACAGCAGCAAAAGGGTCTCGACTCAGCGTATGCCTCACCATTATCTAGACCTAGTAGTTAGGCGATGTTATTCTGTTATCTTCTTACCAAATAATAATAATGCTGGACAATCCACACAGCATCATCTAGCCCCAAGCTAAGCAGAGCTTGTGTTATGGATAATATTTACAATTAATTCATTTCTGATGAGAATAACATTTGATTTATTCGATGGCCATGGCCAGTATAACAAACTTGTGGCAGGTAAATAATCAATAATAATTTATTATAAAAGAAATTACATTTATTTCACAACATATGAAATACAATGGACTTCAAAACTTTAGACATTAATTATGATAGATCCATAAATACTTTATTGTACACAATGGATAAGACAGTAATAAAATATAAACAAGTACAATAGGTGGCCTTATTGGTAAGAGCAATCTCTTCAGACAACCTTTGGATGGAGAGAAGTAACACCACAGGTGTTCAAAAAGTACCATTCTATAAGTAAAGTGTACCTAAAAAAAAAAAATTAAACAGCAGTGGGTCCTAAATAGTCCCTGTACTTAATGGGATCTTAAAGATGACCTGCCAAATGGGAATTACTAATAATAATGTTCCCTGCTGCTGCTCTTGCTCATAGTTCGGAGAACTGATCGCAGATGACATCGGAAAAAAAAACTAATAGTAATAATATTGTTTTCTTTTCAGGAGGAAACGTCGCTCATCAATCCTGAAAAGCCAGAGACCTCCCCGCACTCCATTCTCAGGTAGTTTTTCTATCTCTGTTTTGTTTAAGGGGTATTGAGTTGACTTACAACTATGTCTGTGCCATAGGGATCACTGTATACACTAACCAGCTGAAAAATACTCATTAACCAGCCTATACATGTATCTATGTATAATAAAAAATATCTATATATGCAGGGCCGTCTTAAACTAGGCTGGGGCCCTTGGGCACACAAGAATTTGGGGCCTTTTTGGAAAGAAGAAAAAGCTGGTTATAATAACATTTGTTGTTGTAATCAAATACAGTATGAAAAAAAACGTGTCAACGTGGGACAGATCTGGCGTAGTATGCCTTGTAATAAGATTACTGATTTATGAAAAAGTGTAATGTGCCCCACAAAAATGTTTTGAGATTAAGTGTGAGAGAAATTGTCGGTCCTACGGGGCCCCCTGAGAATGGGGGCCCTGGGCACGGGCCCCGTGTGCCCTTATGGTAAAGACGGTATTGTATATATGTAATGTATTGTATTAAGTATATCAGTCATCTAGTACCCATAACACAAGCTTTGCTTAGCTTGGGGCTAGATGATGCTGTGTGGATTGTCCAGCATTATTATTATTCTGATCCTTTTTTTTTGTATTCGATATCCGCAATCAGTTGGTGGACTATAGGCGAATAAGTTGAGTGAAATATGGCGTTTAGGGTCCAGACGCAGCAGTCTTTTACCTCTACTGTATCAGGTTGTCCAGGATATGGCTCCTTTTCAACCGTTTCGTGTTTACATTGACTGCCATGAGTAACGATCTTGCCAATGGGTTGGCATGAGTTCTTAGACGGTTCAGGTATCTATTGCCTTTGAGTTTAATTTCCTCGTCTACTGTAGGGACTTCCAGGTACTCATGAATCTCGCCGTTAGTCGCGAACCAGGGCGCATTGACAAGGCCATGCAGGATTTTATTTTGTGCTCGCTGTATGATAGCCCGGTTAGACTTGCTGGCTGTGCTCCATATTTGTATCCCTTATTATACATATATTGGTAAAGTTTGATAGCCAGCCAGCCATTCTGAAACAAACCCATGTCAAAACCAGTTAATGTTATTTTTTTAATTCTCATCACAGCTTACCACAATAAGCTACTCTAAAAGCCTGAAAAGACATTAAATCATAGAACTGGATACCTGATAAAAACAAAGGATATTATCGCTGAAACAATTCCTTGACAGTCCCTTCTTAATGAGCAGGTGTGTTGTGAGCGGTGTGGTTTGCAGGACGATTGGTCCAATGACCTCTTCCTCCTCTCTCTTACAAATCAAGTTCAATTATGTGGTGTCTTTTGAGCCTTTTAGGATAGTTGATGGCTGTCAATTCGGCTGCATGGCAGTTCGGATCAAGCCTGTCTTTATAAACAGTTGAAAGTTATTTAACTTCTACCACAACTTAACTGATTTGGACATGTTCATGCAGTTCAATGTTTTAGGTAAATAAATAAATATTTGTGGACATTTTTACACAACATCATCTAGCCCCAAACTAAGCATTGTACTATGAGAACCAGATGACTAATAGAATACTTAAATATTTTTTTTATGTAAATACATACTTAGAATACAATATAACACCCAGACACGGAACAAACATCTATGTTCATCACACAAATGTTTGTTCTCGGTGGGAATCGAACCTACCTACAGCGCAGAAGGCAGGGTTACTATGAACTGAGCTGTTACAGCTGTCACGGTATATGGGTAATGCATGTTTCCAGATCTGGAGTTCAATGTGGCTACCCCCACGGACTCTGCGAAGAGCCGCCGCGTTAGCTTCTCAAGGCGAACGGGCGTAGCGTAAGTTATAATATACACTACAATCCAATTTGTAGCCTAATTTTTTGCCGTTTCTATTATAAATGAAATGAAATTTAACACACACAAAACAGAGTATAACAGTACGAAGAACAGACAAACGTAAAGTAAACAGATAGATAGGAGGCACAAATAAATCAAAAGTACCTAGGTAAGTAGGTACCT
Organism: Electrophaes corylata; assembly: GCA_947095575.1. Classification (NCBI taxonomy): domain Eukaryota; kingdom Metazoa; phylum Arthropoda; class Insecta; order Lepidoptera; family Geometridae; genus Electrophaes; species Electrophaes corylata. The sequence goes on from OX352727.1 coordinate 2,756,913, forward strand.
TTAAATAGGAAACCTATCTATGTACTATAATAAAAATAATAATAATATAAGTAAGTGTAAAAAAGTTGTGCCAATTAGTCGTGCTGTGTCTCGTGTGGTTATAACGTGACGTGTGGTTATAGATAATGGTCCCTTCGTGCGCGAGTCCGACTAGCTCTTGGCCGGTTTTTTAGATTCTCATTATGTCAGAACTCAGAACTCAGGTACAACATTAAGCATTAAAGCAAGGTAGAGCATTAAAGTTTGTATGTAAATAGCTTCACGCTTTTTTTTTCACTAGTATTATCATGTCTTAGTAAAAATCCTACTAATATTATAAACGCGAAAGTTTGTAAGTATGGATGGATGTTTGTTTGTTACTATTTCACGCTCTAACCAGTGGAGCGATTTGGATTAAATTTGGAATAAATATAGATTGTAACCTGGATTGACATATAGGCTACTTTTTATCCTGAAAGAATAACGGGAACGGGAAAAAACTGCTACGCGGGCGAAGCTGCGAGCGGCGGCTAGATTTCCATAAATTTATAATCCTTTCTATCCTAAAATTGCCTGGAAGAGATTGCTTTCAGCGACACCGCCAATGCACAGTGCTAAACCAATTATGGGTCATGAAAAAGGAAATAAAGATAGCTTCACGTCTTTAATACTCAGGCACGGTAGGTGTTTGACGGTTGACGACCGATGTGGCGCGGCGGGCGAATGTCCGCCTGCGACGCAGGGGTTGCGGGTTCGATTCCCGCCTTGGTATCCCAAACAACCACAACAACAACAACAACAAACTTGGTAAACATTTATCAATGTTTGTACGATCTGCAAATATTTTTTCCGGGTGTTCTGGGTATTTTCTATGTATAATAAAAAATATCTATGTATGTAATATAGTATTGTATTAAGTATATCAGTCATCTAGTACCCATAACACAAGCTCTGCTTAGCTTGGGGCTAGATGATGCTGTGTGGATTGTCCAGCATTATTTATCCCCACAGATCTCCTATCTCAGTACCAAGTGCCGGCTCAAGTTTTTTTGAGAAAGCCTAATGGAGATAGTCGAGGTACTTCCAAATGTTACATTTGGTAGATATCTATATTTTGCAGTATTTGTTATTCCATACCTGACAAGTTGCAAGCTCATCGCCGCTGCTAGAATACTGACTGGTTTCCTAACGATGTTTTCCTTCACCGTTTGAGAGCACTGCATTGCGCATGTAAGTTTTGCAGTAGAAAAATCCATTAATAATAATAATGCTGGACAATCCACACAGCATCATCTAGCTCCAAGCTAAGCAGAGCTTGTGTTATGGGTACTAGATGACTGATATACTTAATACAATACGTTACATACATTTTTTTTATTATGTATAGAAAATACCCAGAACACCCGGAATAAATATTTGCAGATCGTACAAACATTTATCCCAAGGCGGGAATCGAACCCGCAATCTCTTGCGTCGCAGGTGGACATTCGCCCGCCGCGCCACATCGGTCGTCCATATTCGTGCACAACTATGAATAATTATTATTCATAAGACAAGACAAAATAAATACTTTCTATTCTATTCTATTTATTTCAGAGAGTTCGCGACAAACGAAGCTACGACGACGTGGAAGAACTTTTACGAGGAGCACAATAAGTCGTTGGAAACGTCTGGTGGTGAAGCAGGCGCTCGGCAACCCGTCGTGCATCTCGGTCAGAGGGCCTTCGATCGACAGTTCCAAGAAGTGGAGGCCGACTTTATCGGAACACTCAATACAGGTATATAAGCGTCACATCGGTAAAGTGGGAACCCGCCTTGTGATCCTAAGGTCGTGCATTAATAGCATTTTTATTTGAAAAATTTATGTGTGCAATGCCAGTGATCTCAAACGGTGATGGAAAACATCGTGAGGAAACCAGTTAGTATTCTAGTAGCGGGGATGGGCTTGCTACCTGTCACGTATGGAATATTAACTACTGCAAAGTATGGGTGTTAACGCGCCAAACCCGGTAACACTTTTGGACTTTTGGGCGCTTTGGTCTGTACTGTGAGCTCAAATTGTGTTTTCTGTAAATAAATAAATAAATAAACAGTAACCAAAGACGGGCGCGGGGAGCGACGTGAGAGGCGCTGCCGCCTTCCTGCGCACACGCAGCGCGACAGTTCCTAATCGCTATCAACGCGAGCAGACGCACCAACCATTAGACGCGTTCGCGCACCTGCCTACCCTTTCAAACACACCTACATGTAGTAAATATAATATTGTCATTAAACCATTAGAAAGAATATCCAAGTATTTGCATTAAACGACAATGGGTATGTACCAAATGTACTCTCTGGACATACCTCTGGCTATCCCCTTTTGATATCCTCGAAGAATCTCGAGTAGTTACTTGATCGGAGTTAAAGATCGGAGGGGATATCTACCGTGCTTGGAGAATAAAGTCGTGATGCTATTTCTTTTACTTCTTACTAAACCTTAGAATCTGAGAGAGACTTAAAATAGTACACAAGCTAGAAACTTAACACACGATTTCTACGACTAGATCTACAATGCATTTAAAACTTCTTATTAATTTGCTTTCAGGCCCCAATATCAACGTGAGCTCATCTTTCAACAACTTTGAGCAGCAACTGGCGTCTCTCGAATGCACAGATGATATAAAACTAACTGCTCCACATAACAACTTCGAACTAAGCGCATTCACAAACATCCATAATAGGCCGTTTGACGACCTAGCAATTCCGTCTGGTGAGGTCACTGACCGAATTGATGTAAACTTCTCTGAAGTACAACAAATAGGAGAGGGCGATGACCTTGATGAAATACAGAATGATTTGAAGCAGAACTTTGGCCATGTTCCATTTCAACGTCAAAATATTTCAGAGTACATTGAAGTAGATTTAAATATGACTAATGTTATGAAAAATGAAGATGATATCTCTATAACAGACACAGTCAATAGTCTTAAAATACAGGACATGTCTAAAAACACTTCCAATAAAAACTTAGAGAAAGATTGGGTGATTGATAAAGAGAATGTTGCGATCAATCCGTACGCTGCACCGAGGGAGACAGAAAACTTTGCTATTAATGACGAATTTGACAAAGTTTTGGTCTTCGACGGTAAGCGACTTACCATACAGTCTGAGAAAACGGACAACGCTAACTACCGTAAAACGCTACTGCCCAACGCCTCAAACAAAGCACCTCAGCGGAAGACAATAGTTCTCAATGTTAATGATGATTTACCGAATTTTGCAGACGACCCGATATCTAACAATTCCGGTTATATTGGCGTTGCGGAATTAAAAAAAAACTTAATTATTCATGATGATAATATGTCTGTAACAGAACCGTTAGAAAGATTAAAAAAACAAAGTATGGAAAACATCGATCTTTTAGGTAACATTTCAGAAACTCACGCGCTACCATTCGTAATGCCTGAAAAAGAGCGTACTATACTTTATGAAGACAATGGTAATATATCCGTTACGAAAGCTATTCCAACTAACATTATCGTCGACAAACGTAGGACTATTTTCGATGATAGTAACATATCTATAACCCAAGCCTTACCTACTAATGTACAAGAAGCAAATGCACAAAGCGAAAAAAGAAAAACTATAGTTTTCGATGATGGCGACATATCTTTGACACAAGCGTTACCTGTTAATATTCTTCCAAACAAAACTAGAAGACGTACGATTGTGTATGAGGATAATACGGGTAACCTCTCTATAACACAAGCTGTCCCCAATATACTAATAAAAGAAGCAAAAGCTGAAAAACGTCGTACTATTGTATATGAAGATGATACTGGTAACATTTCGGTTACTCAAGCGATACCGTCTAATATTATGCTCGCGGAAAATTCTACTGATCGTCGACGGACAGTTGTCTTCGAAAGTGATACAGGTAACATCTCAGTCACGCAAACAGTTCCATCCAACTTGATTTTACAGGAGGAAATTAATGTAAACTCGCAAGCTAAAATGAGCACACAAACTCAGATTGAAAATACTAGAAGAACCATAGTTTACGAGAATGATACAGGAAATCTTTCCATAACTCAGGTCGTTCCAAATCAAGTTATTCAAGGCATATTAGCACAAAATCTTATACCTCAAAACAAAAAAGTACCTGAACATACAGACGAAGCAACAAATAGACGTAGAACTATAGTTTTCGACAGTGATGATGCCGATATATCAGTGACTCAAGCCGTTTCACTCAATCAAGTAATTTGCGCTCTTAAAAACGACCAGGACGAAAAACTACTAGGAAATGACGCAAAAGAAAATCAAATGAGGGCGGATTTACAAAAAAATCAGCTCATACGTGATAACGTATTGACAAATGAACCAAATAAAAGAAGAACAGTGGTATTCGATAATGAGGACGCAGATATTTCAGTGACGCAAGCAGTAAATTTAAATTTAATCATACCAAGATCAGTTCCAAGCGTTCATGACGACTTAGAAGCAGCGTTTAGAGAAACATTGCATAGCAAGGATACTAGAAAATACCAAAAAACAGTAAACGACGAAGATAACACAAACATAGCTCAAAATAACAAAGAATGCTTAAATATTTCGGTATCGCTAAATCAAGAAGTTAATATGGCAGATAACATTGCCATGCCTATGAACGTTATTCAAAATCTCAATCAAGTTGGTGAGGAGACCATTCCATCTAAAACAGATCTAAAACGTCGAACAGTAGTCTTCGAAAACGATGAAGCGGATATTTCTATGACACAAGCCGTAAATTTAAACCACATAATACCGGGAATCGTTCAAAATGTCCACGACGACTTGGAAGCCGCGTTAAACGAAGCATTACACCGCAAAAATACCGGTAAAAGTCAAAAAACAATAGCATATGACGATGATAACTTGAAAATATCTCAAAACTACAAAGATCATGTAAATATTTTGGTGACGTTAAATCTTCAAGATAAAGTGACAGAAAACGCAGTGAAACGAAGGCCTGTGTTTTTCGAAGATAATTGCATTTCTATGACGGAAGCGCACGATGTGGAAACTGAATGTATTCAATCAGAAAAACCGAACAAAGCAAAAATAGCTGATGTTTCTGTGATAAACATGGACGACGCAGATATTGCAAAACAAGACAGCGTAACAAGGAAATCTGTTAATGCTGAGAGAAGTTCAATTAATACAGTAACAAAGCCTATCCCATCAAATTTGTCGTCAGTTATAGACAAAGATTCCAAATCTGCTACGAAATATTCAGCTTTAGAATCTAGTCCTAAAAATACCAGTAACATTTTAGTGTACCAAGCAGCGCTGTCTAAGCGAACCGAGCAGGGTGATTCTAAAAGCCAAGAACCAATTGCGATCGAAAATGATGAAAAGTTGTCATCATCCTCTAAAATCGCTGATGACGTAAAACAAAATGATACAGAACTATCTTCATCTAAAATTGATGATCCAATTGAAGTTAAGAACTCCTCAGCATCGGCTAATCACGAATCACAAGCTTCAGCTTGTGATAAAGAAATTGCTGAAAAAGAAATGACTGAAAACCAAGGAACTCCTGAGAATCAAAATGAGCAAATGGACCAATCAGAAATAAATGACGATCTGTCTCAAACGTCTGATACGACGAGTCAAATGTCAAAATCCATTCTCAAAGAGCTTTTAGATATGTCATCTACGGATGTCTTAGAAGATGAAGGTTTAATGGCCCAAGAAGAGATTAAAGAAACAGATTCTAACCATCTCTCGACGGTGCTCAAATCTCGCACTGAAACCAATTCAAACGACACTCTATTTTATATCACCAAAGATGTTGACGATGAGACTCAAATTCAGACCGAAAAATGCGATAGTAGCGAGTTACCGCAACTTTCCCAAAATTCTCCGTTACCGCTCGAGTACTGCCAAGACGAGCCAGAATTAGTAGTTGACCTCCAAAATAAATTAGAAATGATCAAAGATGCTGTAGGGAAAGAAACAAGTCCAAAAAATAGGCACTACGAAAAAATTCTCAGTTCTGACTTAGATAAAGCGAAAAAAGAGGGTAAAACGCCAAAAGAAAGCAAAAGTTTTAAAACAGCCAATGATACAAACGAACTGCTAGAAATGCTTTCCGATCTTACGGATAGAACTATGCCGAGGAACTTAGACACTCATTTAGAAGAGGACGAGAAAAAACCAGATCCTATTTTGATCAAAGGACACTTGGACACTCATTTAGAAGAGGACGAGAAAAAACCAAATTCTATTTTGATCAAAGGACATCTAGCTTTAGAGGATAAAAGTGAGATAATCCCGGAACCCAAACGACTCAGTTTCGCCACTACAAGACGTTCTATAGTCATGAGTAGAGAAGACCTTCTGAATAACATCTCCTTGGCTGGAGCAGCGTTAAGATCTAGGTGTTTCGATGAAAGCGACCTAAATACAACCGAAGAAAGTCCTGAAGAAAGTCCCGAAGATACATCACTCAAGAGATCAGTCAGACTCAGCAACGAAGTAGTAAAAACATTGCATTTCGACGAGTCTGTAAGTGACTCGAGTGTGCACGATACAAAATCAACGCCGCTCAAGAAAACCGCGTTTGGTGAAACTTCGTACATGCAAGAGTTTAAAACTAAAGTAATACCGGACTACTTGAAGGATGTCACCGATGGTTTAAAGGAGCTAATGGATGATCTCGTCAAGCCCAACGCTGATACACTCCCATTCGATTCTGCAAAAAAAGATAAAAGCGTTAGAAAAATACCGTCTACTTGCAGTACACAGATACAGGCAAACCTAATCACATCCAGCCAAGTTGATATTAACACTGGGTTATATTCCAACCCCGATTCCGTATACGATGTTAATATTAATAAAGTCAGTTCAGTGGATATGATAAACGATGCAGTGAACAGATCTGTGTCGCGAGCACTTAAAAGTCCTATAAAGTCAACGACCGCTACCCACGTTTCAGAAAAGTCTTTCGACTCCAGGATGGATGTGTCAGATGTTCAGACGATCGTTCCGTCCCGACCGACGAAACAGTCGCCCGGACGAGTGCTAATATTCGATCATCATAACCCCTTGAATAACATCTTACTAGCTCCAGAAACGTTAGCGGACGTTCATAAGTACAACCCTGGGAAGTCTACAGAATCTATATGCGTTTCCGAACGAAGTCACTCAGTGCAGATGTCTCTAAACGAAAAAGATAATTATGAAATTGAGAGAGTTTCGACGCAATACAATGTAGGGAGTCTCATTCATTCCATGAAACAATCAGGAGATTTTAGTTCGGGTAAAGTTACCCAATCCCAAAGTATAGTGTCCAATCTTAGCAAGCCGATGTCCATAGACCAATCGACAGATGCCAAACTAAATGACGTGAAAAATACTGAAGTTAACACTGTTATTGCTATGAAAAGGAATAGGGAACTTCTAGACGCTAGCTCCTCTCTTACTTTGGTCGATGATGCGCTTGCCCGTAGCACATTCGATGTGAAAATCGACTTGAAAACCACTGAGTCACAAGAAAAGTCTCCAGTCAAAGTAATATACGCAGCTGATCGCGAAGAAATATTAGCTCAGAAACTCGACTCTGATTTCACTTCCAACGATGATCTGGACGAAAAGAAGCCTAAGAAACGAATATACAGTCCGAGTAAGCGGGACAAGCATAAGAATTGCACTATAGAAAACTTAGACGCTTCTCCAAAACCAACCACAAAAATGCTCAAACTATCAGATAGTCCGAACGGCTTTAAGTCTATAGAAGTCTTTGAATCTGCGGAGAAGGTAGATAACGAAATGAGAAAGAAACCACCGCGTAAAGGAAAGAGCAAAATGCCAGGGACGTCAATAACTGTTCAGCAACTTATGACGGAATACAACGTTGGCCCGATAGACCATGAAACTCTAGACGAACAGATTAAAGATGTATTACGTGGCCCTAAATCTGATAGCTCAAGTATAGAACCGATTCAGACCGCCTCACAGTCTGATGTAGAAGAATGTAAGAGTCTAGATATGGTCAGTTCGTTCACGAGCAGCAAGAACCTTAGAGAGGATAAGAGTGAAGTTATATCATCACAATCCAGTAAAGTGTCACGGATGGATTGGCAGCCGGATCTTATAGACGATGTTAGCTCCAAGAATCTTGTGAACGAATGTGATTCCAGTGTTAATGTCGTCGCTAAAATCGATATGCTGCCATTTATGGGGTAAGTTACTTATAATTTATAAGTTTTTACCTTACTTATAAAAAAAATTTAAAAGAATGCATTAAGGAAATCACTAAGATTTAATGTTATTCCAAAAATTATTCCTTAGTCGCTAAAAATGTTAAAACTCGACAACAGGAACGTATTAAAAACATCCCAAGGATTATTTCGTCGAGTCCGATTGGCTCTCGATAGCGCAATCGGTTAGCGCATCCCCGTATCTATGTGTATTTCCCTAAGAGGAACAAGCATAGCCCAACTGATGTTAAGTGGTTACTATCACCTATAACAAAGCAATACCTTGTACAATACGATGCACTGATCTGCGTGTATCAGCCTCATGTGCCTGTAATTACACCGTGTAATTTTTGGGTGTGGCACCCACACCCAAAAAACAGTCAAAAAGTCAAAAATAATTTATTCAGTAATATCCGCAGGGATCATCTTGAAACGTCTTAAATCTAGGTGAATCTAAGCGCCATTTCCTCGCGACCAAGGCTAGAATAAATAAATAAATAAATAAATAATGCTGGACAGTCCACACAGCATCATCTAGCCCCAAGCTAAGCAGAGCTTGTGTTATGGGTACTAGATGACTGATATACTTAATACAATACATTACATATATAGATATTTTTTATTATACATAGAAAACACCCAGAACACCCGGAATAAATATTTGCAGATCGTACAAACATTTATCCCAAGGCGGGAATCGAACCCGCAACCTCCTGCGTCGCAAGCGGTCATTCGCCCGCCGCGCCACATCGGTCGTCAAGAAGACCGGACCCTTCAAACCGGAACACGCTGTGCTGCTTGGTGGCAGAAATAGGCATGGTGCTAGTACTTCCCCTGGACGAGCCTCACACTACACTCGCTCACGCTAATTTAGTTGCAATTTGCAGAAGCCACGAATGCGAGTGGGAGTCTTCTAGTGGTGATACATGGATGTTCCGTCTGCTTCATTGCCGGCTACGCCTCGTGGTGCGACTAGCTCATCGACATGACAACGCGACGCGCACTAGAGTGAGGGCCGACACACCAGTGCGGGCAGTCACACTCGAGACCTTACCACATGGTATGTTCACACACTGACAAAAATGGATTTCGAGAAAAATTATTTTATTTTAGTTTCATTTAATTTTATGCTTTTTATTGATTGACATTATTATTGTTATTTTTTTTTTAATTCTGGCATATTTTTAATTAACTATTGTAATTTCTATTTTTTATTTAATTTTTTTCTTATTAATGACCTTGATTTCTTAATGACCTAAAATAATGTAAATACTTATATTAGACATTGCACGCCTGATACGGCAGAATACATTGATACTAGCAATTATACAATACCACCTTTCTACCATGTATCTCATGCAATAAATGATTTGATTTGATTTGAGCCTAAGGTTAAAAAAGTCTTACACCATTGGATTGTAATTACGCTGGGCGAGTTTGTAACGCTAACGTTAGTTTTTACCTTTCAAAGTGAATACGTTAAAATGATACCGTCTATTACACTTACACAGAACGGCCGGAACAACTTTATGAGGCGTTTCTGTTCGTTGTTACGTTTGGTCGGTTTTTTGCCTTCATACGAACAAAATCGGCCGTAATAACGATACTTTTGGCTTTTCATTTTTCTCAGTGTACTCACTGTTTCATCACTGTTTTAAGGTGACACTAGTTTCGTTTACGAAAAAATCGTTTACATGATTTTACTTTCATATAAACTTCAACCCTTGCTGCACCCGTTTGGCGGTTGAATTTTGAGAATTCCTTTTTTAGTATACCCTTCTGAACGATGTTCAGGAACCTCAATACTGTCTGCCAACAAGTGGGTCTTAAAATAAAAAGACGCAAATTATGTCAAATGCTCATGCCGCATTCGTTTTTTTGTAAATACCTACATACTTAGAATAAAACATAACACCCAAACACAGAACGCACATCTTCATATGTTCATCACACAAATGTTTGTTCTCGGTGAGGATCGAACCCACCACCTACAGCACAGAAGGCAGGGCTACCACGAACTGAGCTGTGATGGCTGATATATTAATGTATTAACCATTATAATGAATGACAGACACAAAGAACACGTTAGCGGTGGTGTGCGTGGGGTTCGCGGCGGAGACGATGCGCTACTTCATGAGTCGCGGGTGCGCGTGCGCAGGCGACGTGCCGGGGCTCGTGCGCCGCTGCGCCGCCGCCGCCCGCCTCGCCGCGCGCTGGGGCCGCGCCATGAGCGACGCCAGGCTGCATCTCGCCTACACCCTCTCTCCCGACGCATCGCTCACACTCAAGGTAACCCTCCTTACAGACCATTAGTCAAGGTTGTATTGTTTGCAGTTTTAATAAAACACTGATGTGGGGAAACTACTTTGATTTTTATTTATATTATGCTTCTTAGTGCTAGAGTACATTCGTGTTGCCGACCGACGTCAAAGGTAATGGCGGGCACGCCACGCGGCTCCCTTCTAGTTGTCACTCAATGCTTTACATAATAAACCGTCTATACCTACAGTAGGTACCTAATAACAGGAACCATTTCAAGTCGTCTGTAGTTTACGTTTCGATGTACGCATGTAGTCTACGTTTCGATATACGCATATATTACAAACGTAACCCTCCTTACAGTGCATTAGTCAAGGTAACTCTCCTTAGAACCATCCATCCAGTCAGCAGTCCCATAGAACAAGCTATGGTTAGTTTGGGGCTAGATGATGTTGTGTAAGAATGTCCACAAAATATTTATTTATTATGTTATCGTCGCATAAGTTGGCCAGCAATGGAGAAGACTGGCACAGGACCGGAGAGAATAGCGTTTTATAGAGGAGGCCCATACCCAGGAGTGGGTGCACACTTGTTAAATAGATAGATAGATTTATGAAAAAAAATTGTACGGTCCCAGTTAGAACCGTATATTGAGAGTAAGTTGAAAGTAGTTATGAATTATGAATTAATCTTTATTCACTATCACAATTCACTTGACGACCGATGTGGCGCGGCGGGCGAATGTCCGCCTGCGACGCAGAGGTTGCGGGTTCGTTTCCCGCCTTGGGATAAATGTTTGTACGATCTGCAAATATTTATTCCGGGTGTTCTGGGTATTTTCTATGTATAATAAAAAATATCTATGTATGTAATATAATATTGTATTAAGTATATCAGTCATCTAGTACCCATAACACAAGCTCTGCTTAGCTTGGGGCTAGATGATGATGTGTGGATCGTCCGGCATTATTTATTATTTATTTATTTTACTTATTTAGGTAAACGATCCTCGCTCACAACTGTCTCGCTTGGAGTCGCAGTTAGCACTCTCTGTCGTAGGTAAATTAGCTTAATTGCAGTTTTACACTCATGTACGTAACCGTACAAAACCTTTTCTGCCGACCCCACATAAAGTGGGATAAGGGTAGGAAAATGATGAGTTACGTCGGTTATGTCCAGGTGGCGAATGTCCCGCTGCGTTGCGTGTGGGAGGTGAGCATGCGGCTGGAGCTGGTGGTGGGCGACGCGCGCGAGGCGCCGTGGGTGCGCGCGTGCGGCGTGCGCGTGCGCCGCGTGCTGCCCGCGCCCGCGCACGCGCACGTGCCCGCGCCCGCGCCGCCGCGCGCCTTGCACCACCTGCCGCGGGACTGGGGACACGCACCTCGGACCATCTGGTCAGTATCACTACCATCGCAACACTCCGTAGGAACAATTGCTCCACCATGACTGTAAAAGTAAAATTCTAAAAACGAAATTCCTAAAGGCATATAAGATAACTGTCTCCTAGTAAATCCTACTAATATTATAAACGCGAAAGTTTGTAAGTATGGATGGATGGATAATTGTTTGTTCCTCTTTCACGCTCTAACCAGCAGACCGATTTGGATGAAATTTGGAATAAATATAGATTGTAATCACTCGAAGTTGCGAGTGGCCTCTAGTTTGGAATAAACATAGATTATAACTTGGATTAACATATAGGCTACTTTTTATCCCGAAAAAATAACAGGAACGGGAGAAAACTGCCACGCGGGCGAAACTGCGAGCGGCCGCTAGTTTAAGATAAAACTTCATTGGTGGCTCTTAGATAAATGTATTTATGACATAAAATAATTTTATAATCAATAACATGACATAATTATACATAAATCTTTGTTATTTTCGTTCGGGGAATTACTAGCACCATGCCTATTTCTGCCGCCAAGCAGCTTGCTGTTTTCCGGTTTGAAGAGTGTGGGTGCCGGTGTAATTACAGGCACATGAGGCAACACCTGCATGCCTCAGGTTGATAGACACAGACTAGTGCATCGTAAGGGCACGTTTATAATGATCGTGACTTGCGAGGCAATGCTCTGTTATAAGTAATGGTAACCACTTAACATCAGGTGGGCCATCTGCTTGTTCCATCAACAAGTCACATAGAAAAAAAAAGTGGTATCCATTTATTTTATTATTTTGCAATGGTTATAATTATAGGACTAATTCTTGAAACTTATTTTGTTACAGGAAGATATTCAAATATCTGAAACACAAAACGCGTGATGACAATGATCTTTTCCTGGAAATGTGAAATTTAAATAGTTCTGTGATTAATATTTAAATAGTATGTACTATTTCGATTTACTACCTAATGTAATACAATATGAAGGATGTGGATGCCGGTGAAAATACAGTCACATGAGGCTTAAATGTCTCGGGTTGATGGACGGAGCAATTCATCATAGGGCAGGTTCCTAACAATCGTGACCTGCAAGACAATGATTTGTTACACTTATAAGTGATGGTATCACTTAACATCAGGATCATCTACTTATTCAAACAAATCGTATAAAAAACCGTTTTGTATTATGTGCGAGCATCCGTTAGTAGCATCTCATTGGCTAGTGTAAACACACTGTTACATAATGTAAATTATATATTATATAGAAACCAGCCGGGCTAAGATGTGCAACGTGAGATATGTTGCGCTTGATACGAGATATTTTTTCTATTAATGGACATTTTTGAAATTATAGATAAAAGACCCACATTCTTTTATCTATAATTTCTTTTCGTCTTCAGAACGAGATAGATTTTTGGTTCTGCCATGTTAGCACAGGAAGATATAAAGAGAAATCTCTATTTTGTATGAGATAACGAGTAGACAACATTTTGTCGCGTTGCACATCTTAGCCCGAATACTCAAACGCATCTCAGGTTTAAGCACGTCTTAAGTAACGAATTTTTGACAGATTTTTATTGCAAACTGTCAAAAAATCATGACTTGAGACGAGTTAAAATCTAAGATACGTTTGAGTATTCAGTGGTTAGCCCAACAGGTATCAGTTAGCACAACACCGGTACAAATTAAATAAATGTATTTAAATAAACTAATTAAATTAATCAATGTATTTTGTACCTTTTTACCGAAAAATAAGGTATTTATTTGAAAAGAGTTCTATTTTATGGATGCTAGCTCACCTATTGTCCTCCATTTTGTTCTGTTTTCAAAATGGCGGACATTGATAAATTTAAAAAATCGAGTAAAATATATTTTGAAATCTTTCCACGTAAAAGTCTTTTTCCCGGTTTTCAATAATTCCCGATTGGCAGTTGAGTCACTAGACCTTTCCGCCATATTTTCTGGATATATAATAATATGTATATTGGCAAATTTTAATTCCTCTGCGATTCCATCTACTGGTGTGCGCTGGCTAGAGAAGTCTATTGTTATTTGTTTGGCTGTCCGTAGACGTGATAGTTAATTTTCATTATAAGGCTGATTTATTGACCAACTAGAATTTAACCAGTCTAAAATATTCGAACTTTTGTCTACAATAATAGTGACTTGCTCATTATTACTATTACCACAACAATCATTTTTATTATTTTCTATGCGTTATAATTTAGATACAAATCTAGATGCAAATTTTTAGTCTGGTTTATCGTAACATTTCTACATAAGTATTTTCTAATAATAAAATAATTTCATCTTGCTGGTCTTGTAAGTTAAGTTTAATAGATGTATTTGTGGATTGTACAATGATTTAATACAATTCTATTCCCAGTTTATGTGTTTTATTTCAACTTATTTATTCAAATATTGTGTAACCTGTATAAAAACAATAAAAATGGGAACATTTAGATTATACGATTTATAGAACACTTAAATAATAAATAAATTGTAATTGTTTGCTCTTATTGAGGGGTTCGTTCGAGAAAATACTACCACCACCATGCCTATTTCAACCAACAAACAGCTTGCTGTGTTCCGGTTTGAAGGGTGTGGGTGCCGGTGTAATTACAGGCACATGTAGGCAACACCTGTACTTATACCTCGGGTTGATGGACGCTGAGCAGTGCATTGTAGAGCACGTTTCTAACGAGCGTGACCTGCGAGGCAATGCTTTGTTATAGGTAATGGTAACAACTTAACATCAGGTGGGCCATCAACAAGTTACATAAAAAAAAAGCACATGAGGCTTAATACCTGTATACCTCTGGTTGATGGACACAGAGCAATGCATCGTAAGGCACGTTCCTAACGAACGTGACCTGCGACGCAATGCTTTGTTATAGGTGGTGGTGGTGGTGGTACACCGGCACCCACACCCTTCAAAGCGAAACAGCAAGCTGCTTGGCGGCAGATATAGGCATGGTGCTAGTATTGCCCCAGACTACTACTACTGGAGAACTAGTTTAATTTTTTAAAAATTAAGAGAAAATGTAAACAGAAATAAAGGTTTAATTTTTTTTTATTTTTAATAAAAACAAGCAAGCTCTGCTTAGCTTGGGGCTAGATGATGCTGTGTGGATTGTCCAGCATTATTTATTTATTTTTTTAGTATCTGGTTGGTATGAGACGGGTGTTAGGCTGGCCGTACACCCAACCGCCGGCTGAAACTCGTCGCGTCCGCGTCACGCTCACTAATGGCCGCGTTGATAGCGGCGAGCCGAGTTGACAGATTGTGTTGTATGTGTTGCATGGCCTTACCACCTGAAACAAGGATAAATAAATAACTTTACAAATCCCCAGGCTAGGTAGATATTTTCTTTTATATACCTACATTGAAAACACCCAGAACACCCGAAATAAATATTTGCAGATCGTACACACATTTATCCCAAGAAACCTCCCAAGCGCGGATCCACCGTTGTGGGCATGATGGGCAAGTGGGCATGCCCACAACCCTAATACACCTGCGACATTTATGCATTTTGATATCCTTTGAACTTGTAAAAAAATAATTAAACCGAGCAAACAGACACATCTTTACTTTTGTAATATTTGTGAGCAAAGGCAAAAGCAAAGGCTTTGACCACGTGGAACTACACTAAGCAAAATCTTGGTAAGGGCGTCATACATTTTGTCAACATATCTTTTGTAAAAATGTGGTACCTATATCGATCTTTAGTGAGTAGGTACATAGTGGCACTTGGCCGATTTTTGGGTGGTTCTGATCACAACCTTTTTTGAGGGCTGGATCCGCGCCTGCGTCGCAGGCAGACATTTGCCCGCCGCATCACATCGGTCGTTAAAATAGAAGACTGAACCATTCAACAAGAATTGAATTGAATTAGAAGACTGATAGAATAGGTTTAAAAGTTTTGACAACGTACCCTGCCGAAGACGACATTGCGGAGATCAAACTGCGGCAGTGCTTTAAAGGTGATGTTGAAGCTACCGCACATCTCGTTGTTTGGTGTCATCCTCATTGATAACAGGCCTATAAACACGATGAACCCAATTAACGAACCAGCCGGGCTAAGATGTGCAACGTGAGATATGTTGCGCTTGACACGAGAAGCCATGCCTATTTCTGCCGCCAAGCAGCTTGCTGTGTTGCGATTTGAAGGGTGTGGGTGCCGGTAGTGATCGGATTGGAACCCATAATCTTAGGATCAGAAGGTGGGTCGCTACCACTACACCACCAGTCATGTTTGTACATTCATTCGGCTTATCTGTGGGTCTTCTATCTATCATTTCTAAAATGTCTATGAATACAATAAAATATATCTTTTTTTTTATACAACTTGCTGATGAAACAAGCAGATGACCCACCTGATGTTAAGTGGTTACCATCACCTATAACAAAGCATTGCCTCGTAGGTCACGCTCGTTAGGAACGTCACCTACGATGCACTACTCAGCGTCCATCAACCTAAGGCATGCAGGTGTGAAGCCTCGTGTGCCTGTAATTACACCGGCACCCACACCCTTCAAACCGGAACACAGCAAGCTGCTTGGCGGCAGAAATAGGCATGGTGGTAGTACTGCCCCGGACGAGCCCTCCACTAAGAGCTCTACTACTACTACTACTAAATAGTTGATAGTACCCGGCATGGAGTGAGGGAAGTGGTAATTCTCAGCACCGATGGGCACGCGACGGGCGCGCTGCGCATAGCATCCGAAGCCGTTGTTGTGGATCACGTCACCGCCCGCCCAGTACAGTGTGGGGACCTTCCTGTTATTGCGAAGAAATAAATAGCTGGTGGAGGGCTTGTCGTTAACACCTCTATAAGTGCAGAGCAGTGCATCGTTGGTTCGGTTTGGGTCAGGTTTGGGTTAGGTTTGTGTTAAGTTTGGGTCAAGTTTGGTCAATGTAGATGCCATTGTAAAAAAAACTATCAACGGTTCACCCAGGTGAACTCAGAAAGGAGGACGCGGTGGGTAAGAACCGCTTAGATTCACATAGCTTTAAGACGTTGCAAGATGATCTCTGCTGATATAACAAATTAAATGATTTTTTATTTTGTGTCTGGACCTTTTCTCGTCTTTGTCGCGTCGCTATCGTCGGGGGTAATTCTAGATAGATGTCTAGTGCGTATAGAATGTGAAAAAAGAAACACTTTGTGGACATGCACACACGAACGGATGAGATGACAACTTATGGTAAAAAGGTAAAAGGTCAATTATAAAAAAATACATTTAATTTACGAGCTCTAAATCAAATCACCCACAAAAACTTAAGCGTACCTAGTACTTATTTATCAATTTCTCTGCCTAGAAGTGGAAGGGTTCGAGGGCTGCTCGGGAATTTCAGCCGAGAACTGGTTCACAGCGAGGCAGTACTTCTCCGAGTGGTAGGTTCTCGAGATTTGCGACAGCAGCGGGCTGCCGTGAGGCGAGTTCAGCCATAGAGACGCGCTGCCCGTCTGACCAACCATCGCTATGAACGCGATGAGCATCCTCGTGTTCAACAAGCCGCGCTGAATCTGCGGCTGCTTTAGCAACGTCTGCAATATCATTCCGTCAGGCAAACCGTTCACCAGCTCGAAGATACTCGACCCGCGCTCTCCGATCAGCCAGGACGCGGCCGCGGGGACATTACAACCAGTGTTGCGCAGTGCTTTATCCGCATCTTCCAATGTAAACCCTAGATCTTTCAACGCAGTGACCGCTTCGGGATTTGGAGGCTCCGCTAGCTTAGTTCTCCACGCACGAAACTTCTCCAAGAATCGTTGCAGATGGTCAGCTCGTTTGAATGGCTCATCGGTATCTGGCTTAGCTGAATCCGTGTCGGAGACTGACAGTGCGTCTGCGAATCTGGCCGCAATATCTTCCGGCGTTATGACTTGCATGACTCCTTGCTGAGTTCTCCGTGGCTCGTCCAGTGCTGCAGACAGCTCCGCCAGAGTCATCTCGTAGTTTCTGCCAGAAGCGGCCAGCCTAGCGCCAGCTTCGATGAGAGATATCAAAATTTTACGCAGCTCAAACGACAACTCATTCGTTGATAATAATGACTGTAGATTTGGCTGTCTTACTGCATTCGTGGGGGTTGGCAGAGACGCTGTCGCGGCAGCTATGGTTGTCTGCTGAGGGGCTCTCACCGATCCTAGATCCCAGAGAGTGCCGGCCTCAGGTAGACGTCTTTCAACTAAGAGCAATTCCTCTTGAACCATGACTTGTTCTTGCGCCAAAGTGAGGAAGTCATGCAAGGTTGTCGTGTCGAACACTCTGACGACCTTGAATCTGCCGGAGCCGGTTTCTCCACTCGGGTAGAAGTAGTCTATCGCTCGGTTCTTAACTTCTTCGATAAGAGTGTCTTCGGAGAAGTATGCGGTGAACATTTGGCCTTCTGGGCTGACAATCTTTATGAGAATCTCGCTTGCTCCGATGATACCGGTGTCGGAAACCAACATTGTCTCTAGGAAGAGTCTAGCGTGGTGGGTAGAGACTCAAAGTCGATGATTTTTGTGTAAAATAATAGAAGAAACAGGAAAATGCTAGTAAAAAACGTGGCGAGACACCAAATAAGTTTGATCATATTTTTTTGGCATTTTAAATGACATATTCCGTCATCTCACTTCACATATTTGACGCTATAGTTTTGTTCTGCAATAGTTTTAATTGATAAATAGGTTTTATTAGGTCACACATCCAGATTAACTCGTGTCGTATTCAGATCTGCCCTGTCCAATGTCTTACAAGAGCGTGCTTTGCTTATGAGAATGCAATGAGCTCCCGTACCAAGTCGGAAAATGCATATATTATCTATGTAATGGTGTTCCTTTTACTTGTTTAGGTACGATAGTTTTTAAATCATTGAAATCGTTCCATTGGTTGCGAAGATATTACACATTTTGTACCAGCCAACCGCGGGGCGGCCGGATAGCTCATGTCAGGGAATCGTGACGTCTCGATTCTCTTTCGCCCGCGCTCGCGCTCTCCACCATTCATTTATTAAAGTTCACTCGATCTGCGTGGGTCGTGTTCTGGTTTAAATTTTTTTTTTTTTAATAAAACCGCGCGGGTTCTGCGTCTAGCGCTGGGTCATTGTGACATGACGTCACAATATCTCAACGCTAGGCTGTTCGCGCGGTCAGTGAGCCTCGTTCGGTATTTTGCCCATAACATAGTCAGTTTTGGCCGTAGAAAAAAATTTTTTGCACTTTATGTTTTAGTTTCTCAAGGCCTATAAAACTGCATTCACAGATAAAACTGTTACGGGTCCCCATTGTTAACAAATAGGCAAGTGCCTATCGGTAGAGATCGGTCAACATCAGGCGAGACATTATTTGCGTGTTCATAAATTTTCCCATAAATTTTTTCTTTTTTTTTCTCAAATATTCATGAGTAGGTCCACCTTTTGGTGCCCGCTTATCGTTGAATTTTAGGACACGCTGTATATCAGGGTTAGAAGAGGGCGTTGCGTGAATGTTTGTCAGTATGTATATTTGTTTATATGCTACAAAACACACAGAAACACATTAAAAATGGAAGTAAACAAAAGGAAAAATATAAGCAGTTGGTGCCTGTGTGCTACAACAGCAAAAGGATCTTGACTCAGCGTAGGTACCTATGCCTCAGCACTAATTGTACCTAGTTAGGCGCTGTTACTACCTATGTCGAAACCCACAGCTAATAGACCTTGCGGGAGATGAAAAATAAACTGAGAAATATGGAGCGTGTCGATGTAAAATAAACTAAAAATACAATAAGGAGAAGCATATCTAATCGACTATGCATAGTTGTAGGTACCTAGTTGTGGTTGCGGCTGCCAGTCCCGCATAGGTCTTTTTAGCCATGAGCAAAGGTGATCAGTGCCTTCTAGATGCTCTGTGAGCTAACTGACGCCACCTAAATCATCTGTAATAGATGCTAAAGGCCATTGATGAGGTACCTAGGCTACCTATGTAAAAGGTATCAACGTGGAACATACGTGAAGAAGTAGGTGCCAACGTAGCCGTGTCCTAAGCCATCTCCGTCGATGAGGTCGAGGAACAGCTGGCATGTGAGCGGGCAGACGTCAGTGTAGAGTTCCACCACCAGCTCTCCAAGCAGTGCGGCGCCCACCACTCCCAGCTCAAGGTGAACTCTTTAACAATAAGTAATGTTTTTTGTATCTAGTATCCTATCCTATGCCACTGTTTTATCTTTTCGGAAAGATAATTATTCGATTTTGACAGAATTTATGATTTCTCTAAATCTATACAAATAAATGAAATCGAAGTGTCTGTTTGTAATATTAAAATAACCGCGTTTTACTACATGCATATGAATGTATACGGTATATATACCAAAATAGCATTTTTTTCAATTTTTACATTTTTCACGACTTTTCTCTCGCGTGGTCTCGGACTTGTCTATTACCGCCCTTCTCAAAAAACCACCTGTATAGGGGAATTTTAGGAAACATATCATGGAATAATTGAATGACTAGGAATTGGTTAAGAAACTTTGTAGATCTAAAAACCTTTAGAGTGACTGGTGTACGTTTCTGGTACCTACTGTTACGACTGGTTTAAATCGACTTACCGTGGCCGTTTAACGCCTACCGGCAGCGTAAACGCGATATCCTCTATATCTTCTTTTGGCACTGGTTCGAATAGTACAAATTTGTTCTCAGCCCTCTCGATTATTCGCCGACGGTTGCGAACCCAATCCCGTTGCATACTCTCTGTGGTCGTTACTCTGGCCTTCTGTAATTAGATAACATACGTTAAGGTTAAACAAGTCGGTACGTTGTCCATACAAACGCTGTAAGTGTTTAATGTCTACTATTTATTAACGTGCGTCCGAAGTTAAGTTTGATACTGAATTATCTTGCCGTTATCTAGGTACGTTACCCTATATTCTACAATAAAATCAGATTACCTTGAAAGTTACAAGCGTTACAAGATTTAGTACTCAAACTACAAACTTAATTTCAGACGCTCGTTAATAAATAGTAGACATTAAACACTTACAGCGCTTGTATGGACAACGTACCGACTTGTTTAACCTTAATTTGACACAACGCCTCTCTCTTTCTAGTCCAAAATGGCAAAGCTTGTACTATGGGAACCAGATAATTGATAGAATACGTAATACGTATTTTGACAAATACAATAAAACATCTAGAATCAGAACAAAATGTGTAAATACTAAAATACCTCACAACTTAAAAAAACTTGCTTGAAAACATGATGTTTACTGAATAAAATCCCATTTCCACTACTTCTATTATAATAGAACGCTTTACACTGACTGTGTTTATGATAGTTTTGTACAAGTATTTGTTGTCTTTCTGCACTCGTCGGAAGAACAGCTTCCTCGTGTGATAGGACTGCGTGCAAGGGTACTCCGGATGATCCCAGTGACAGTCCACTTTACCCTGAAACATTAACATATAACTAAAGGAGGCGTTCGTTTCTATTCAGGAGCCACAAGAATAAATTCGACGTTTTGGTAAACACCGTGTTGATATTTGAATTACATTAATGCTAGGTACTTCTGGTGGAACAAGCGTATGGCCCATTTGATGTTAAGTGGTAACCATCACCTATAACAAAGCTTGTAGGTCACGTTCTTCACGTTCACATTCTTCACGGTTAGGTCACGTTCATCTAGGTCGCGAGGAACTGGCGCTTAGATTCACCTAGATTTAAGACGTTTCAAGATGATCCCTGCGGATTTCACTGAATAAATGCTTTTTGACTTTGTCTTTGACGTACTTTAAATACGTGCCTAAGAAGCATTACCCTGCGTCCAGCAGGTTGGTACCTGAGGCAGGTGTTAAGCCTCATGTAATTTGACAGGCACCCGCACCCTTTAAACCGGTACACAAAAAGCTGCTTCACGGCAAAAATAGACATGGTGGTAGTGCTTCTTTCACAAAGAGCTTTATTAGAGCAAAATACTAGTTTGGGTACCTACTACGCATAATAGGAAAATAAGATTTTATAAGTAAACAGGTTACCCGTAGAAAATGCTGTCGTTTAATAGCAGTGAGCAACCGCACATTCTGCCAGTAAAGAGTGCTGAGTTGGTTTGTCCATCGGTTCACGCTTCTAAACATAAAGTCGGGTTGCAAGACTGGCGGCGCTGAATCCACGCATGCAGCCACGTGGCTAAACTGTAAATAATAGTCGTAAAAGGTATATCACAGTATGAGAGCAGAGCATTGCCCCAACCGATGGTCCGCGGAAAGTCGGTAGATAGAGGCTCAAGACGGTTCCTACTTCCTGGAATAGGGTTGGCCTGTTTCCAGTTATGGACTTCTCCTGGCTGATGATGACGATTGCAAAAGATATAGATGGGGAAAATGATGATGTAAGGGATCGATGGGGTTGCGCGTTGTTTATATGTCAGTCAGTCAGTAAGATTAGGTGTCAGAACCTACTCATTTGTTCGATGGTTGTGGGTCTAGAAAATCTTACCTTGTCAACGTATTTCTTCTTTTTCTTTGGCATAATAACCTCCGCGTTTTCAGGCGGCGGCGACGAGTATTTCCTATTGATAGAATCGTGAGATTGCACTTTCCTCAATATCGTACCGAAGAGAGTCATGTTATAGTAGTTTTATAGAATTTACGGAATAAAAATAAGTAAGTACCGTCTACCTACTATGAACTGAAAGAAGTTTGTAGGGTATCTCATGCATAAAATATTAGGAACAAAGCATTTGAATTATAAACGAAAATTTTGATAAAATACTAGTGTAACAAATCTTTGAATGTCAGTCTTGCTAAATCTACTGAGCTGTGATACGTACGAGGAAGGTGTGCGTCAAGTTGAAAGCCTCACATTGAGATCTCGTGTTTTGGAGAATGCTATAAAACTGTACCCCATCAGTGGTAACCAGTGCCCAAAGTACAGAAATAGTTCATTAATAGTTTCGGTTGCGTATCGGCTGAACCACGAGGCAGCAATGTAGATGTTTTGGAGATGTTTTGGGTGTGTTTTTTTTTATACAATTTGCTGATGGAACAAGCATATGGCCCACCTGATGTTAAGTGATTACCATAGCCTATAATACACATAGCATACCAGATACATAATATAGTCAGAAAGTTAAGTCAAAAAAAAATATTTTCAGACTTTCACGCAACGCCTTCTAGCCCCAAACTAAGCAATCTTGTACTATGGGAACCAAAAACTGATAGTATACAATATAATATCCAGACAGAGAACTAACATCTTTTATGTTCGTCACAAATATTTATCCTGGTGGGGATCGAACCCACAACCTACACAGAAAGCAGAGCTAAGTACCTACTACTAACTGGTTATAAAATGTTTGGGAATGTAGTAGTACAGTCAGCAGCAAAAGTTGAATTCTAACCCTATTATTTCTATTGTTCTATCTATATCCAACCTACTAATAAACTCGGTGTAACTTTGGAATAGTTGCACCGTGTTTTGTCTCTTTCAATCTAACTTGAAACATCTCAATGCAAAAGACAAAACACGGCTTAACTTGTACAATCTTCCACCGAGTTTCTTAAGACTTTTTGACCGCAAATGGTAACTGTCTTACTCACACTTGGCCGATTTTCAGGTGACTGTGACCACAACTTTTTTTTAAGGCTGGATCGGCGACTGCCCTTAAGCCCATCTTTTTGTACGAATAAATTCGTGCAATAAAGTATTAAATAATAATTAAGTATTTTCGCAAAGGTTAAATAAAACACAAGCTTAGTGATAGAAAACTTTATTAAAAACACAAAACTAGCACACGTGAAAATAATACAATCAACAATATAAGTTGACCGGTCTGAAGTTAGTCATTAATAATAATAATAATAATGCTGGACAATCCACACAGCATCATCTAGCCCCAAGCTAAGCAGAGCTTGTGTTATGGGTACTAGATGACTGATATACTTAATACAATACATCACATACATCGATATTTTATATTATGCATAGAAAACACCCAGAACACCCGGAATAAATATTTGCAGATCGTACAAATATTGATCCCAAGGCGGGAATCGAGCCCGCAACCTCCTTCGAACCTCCGGCGAACCTCCGGCGGGCGACATCGGTCGTCATAGCATAGAATAGAATAGAATAGAATAGAAATTTATTTTGTCTCTTAAGAATAACATACAGTAAAATTTAAAAAGTAGTGACAAAAAAGGCTACCACTCAGCATTTGCTACAAGAGCATATAGCAGCTCTTGCAGCGCTGGTTAATCCATTCGAAAAAAAGGCTCTAACTAACTTCAGATCCGCCAAGCTATACTTAGAATACAATAATACTACTACAAGCTACAAAGATTTTTGTATTATCCCAAAAGTATAAGCCAACTATATAAAGGTGACATAGATTTGTAACCCTACCAACTATAGTAGGTATTTATATAAGAAAAGTAAAAAGTAAATATTTTATAAGGAAATATAGTTGTAACAAATAAGTAAATATGATTTTATATTTGTTTAAGTATTAGATATAAAGGCAGTTTTATTTAAATTTAATTTATAATTTAATTTATGGTCTCCTGTTGATATGAGGATGCGCCAATCATTGCAGTCGTGGCTTCAAATCCCGCTCGGGGCATAATTTCTAGGATAGTAAAAATATTTGTGATTTCGGCTATCGAGCAGGTTTACTCTTAGAAACTATAAACGAAGTTTCGTCTGTCGTTTTGTAATACACTTCTGGGCTAGTCCGGTAGCCGTTTGACAGTCAAGCTGCCAATGTCTGACATGCCGCGTAGTGTACTTTAAAACGAGAATACAGGATTCGTTTTCTGTCATCTTTGGAAGCAACACTGTATTTTCATTTTTCTAGTGTTATTTTAAGTTCTGATGGGTAATTTTGATGGTATTTTAACCATCATTACTTGAGGTCTTAGCACAAGTATGAACAGTTGAAATGAAAGTGTGTTATGAGGCATCCTGATTTGAACGAAAATGTTTCCCTTTGGTTTTGAAGAAAAACGCCATCTTTTTCTTCAAAACCGATAACGGCTGACTTTACTTTTTTTACCGACTCGACTTGACTAAAAAGAATTTATTCAACCCACTTGACATTGGAAAAATTGTCCGCGGAAAAATTGAAAAAAGACGGACAGAAGCCACAAAGAAAAAAAAAACGACGATACAAAACTTCCTGATAGTAAATCGTCAAGACTTTAGCCACGGCCGCTAAAATACCCGATTAAAAAAACTCAACAATTATTTCGCCGAGTCCAATTTTACTCTCGATAGCGCAGTTGGCTAGCGCATCCCCGTATCAAGGAGGGTTGTGGGTTCAAATCCCACGCAAAGGAATAATTTATGGGATAATATAAAATCATTGTGATTACCTAAAGTACACAAGCACAATAAAAATAATAAATTAAT
The DNA here is from genome assembly GCA_947095575.1 of Electrophaes corylata. Taxonomy (NCBI): domain Eukaryota; kingdom Metazoa; phylum Arthropoda; class Insecta; order Lepidoptera; family Geometridae; genus Electrophaes; species Electrophaes corylata. Next base: position 2,782,133 of record OX352727.1, read on the forward strand.
ACTGAAATTATTTCACTGGAATGTGACTAGTACTTTTCACCGAAAATATTTTTTTTATTAAAATATAAGAAATGTGAGATCACATATAGTAAAATTAAAGGTTTTTCATTACAAAAAGCTTTCCAAATTTTGTTCATTAAACATATTATTATTCAAAGATTTTGGATAAGGTAGGGCGTCTAAGAGATCTGCGGCAATGTCTACCGTGACTATTAATTCTGTTTAATATTTATAGTGTCCTATTAAGCTTCTAATCCATTCGCGATTTACTATACTCCGAGCTCCAAAAAGACTCTGTAGCCAGTGTTGACACTTGGGATAGTCAGAGGTACGTCCAGATAATACATTTGGTAGTCTAAAGCAATTGCTAAATAATACTAAGCAATCTTTAAGAACTAAGTTTTATAAATATGTTTTTTTTTGGTTTATACGTTTTTTAGAAGCTGACAAAATACTGACTAATTTTTTTGTTGTTTTTTTATATTGATATTATTTCTATAAATTATACAAGCAAATATAGTTTAAAACTAATCCGTACTCGTCATAAAGCCTCTTCTGGATACACAAGAACAAAGTGAGACGGGCAAATGTACATTCATCTTCAGACGAGATAATGATTGGCATAATTTCAGTTGAACATTACTTCTGGGTAAGCTTGTTTGACTAATAAATAAAGTGTCTATGTATACAGGGTGTCCCAAATTTAGATTTTTTTCTTAAGTTTGAGAATTTTCGACCTAAAAAACTTAATACGATGATTCAGTTGAAGAAAAAATTCAAAAAGTTTTCTACTTAAAAAAACTATTATTTTAGGTTGAATATTCTCAAAAAATTATAACACGAAAACTATGAAACATCGCATGGGGGTACCCCAAGGGGTGCTCTATTTTGGACTTCCGCTTGACACTATTTTGGAACACCCTGTATATTCAAGTGTAAGGGCTTTTTCACGTGACGCGAGTACTCAGTGTGTGGTTTACTGCCGCTGTCGAAGGGCAGTGTGAGGCCGAGGCACCGCGGAGGTATGCGGCCGAGCGGAGCGAGCTGCGACACGTGGGTTCACGGACGAGTAGCTCAGTAGACGGTCTGACAGATCTGGGGGCTCGATCTGTTAAAAGAAAACAGGTATATCTTCAATACAGACAAATAAATAAATAATCGGCCAAGTGCGAGTCGGACTCGCAAACGAAGGGTTCCCGTATCATTAACTATAATAAAAAATTAGATTTATTTTATTCAGTTTTTTAGTATTTGTTGTTATATCGGCAACAGAAATACATCATCTGTGAAAATTTCACGGCTCTCTAACTATCACGGTTCACGAGATACAGCCTGGTGACAGACGGACAGACAGACAGCGGAGTCTTAGTAATAGTAATAGTCTTAGATACTAACCGATTTGAAAAAATCTTTCACCGTTGGGAAGCTACACTATCCCCGGGTGACATAGGCTATATTTTATTGAAAAAAAAATAGGGATCCTTACTAAAACCCGTGCGAAGCCGGGACGGACCGCTAGTTTATGATATACCTGTTTGTGCAGTTGTTGAGGCGGCTGCAACGGCGCCATGTTGTTCCCAGTGTAAGCAACACATTTGACTTGCCATTCGCCAAGCTGCTCGTTCCAATGTACGTATTGATCTATCAACGTCTGAAACCACATGAAATATAAATTATGGTTAAAGAGAATTTATTACTCATAAAGAACATAGTTCACTTGGAACCCAGAACACACAGAACGACCGGAACAACTTTATAAGGTGTTTCTGTTCGTTGTTACGTTTGGTCGATTTTTGCCTTCATACGAACAAAATCGGCCGTAATAATGGCACTTTCCGCTTTTCATTTTTCCCAGTGTATACATTCTAGTGCAGCTGACTGTACACTTATCTCTGATAGAGGATTTCTGCTAATAATTATGGCCAACACAATTAGATCTTCAATTGGTTTATTTCAAGCGACACAATAATGGTATAATTACACTAAACAAAAGCAATTATTAATTTTACGGACGCACACTTTCACTTCGAACGAGCCGGAGACAAGAGAGAGCCACAGAGTGAGTATAAACCGGATGACCGATGTCACTCCAGCAGGGATGGGACACGTCCTGTTATAGTGATAAATAAATAAATAATGCTGGACAATCCACACAGCATCATCTAGCCCCAAGCTAAGCAGAGCTTGTGTTATGGGTACTAGATGACTGATATACTTAATACAATATATTACGTACATAGATATTTTTTATTATACATATAAAATACCCAGAACACCCGGAATAAATATTTGCAGATCGTACAAACATTTATCCCAAGGCGGGAATCGAACCCGCAACCTCCTGCGTCGCAGGCGGACAATCGCCCGCCGCGCCACATCGGTCGTCAAAGTGATGTGCTAGTACCAGTCCAACAATCTCACCTGGTACTCCTTAGGTATGTACGCGTCGAGCACTAGTTCGGCTAGTTGTATCTCTCGCTTGAGAGCTCGCACGCTGTCCAGTATGCCCTCCATCTCCCGCTGTTGTTCCCTTTGTTGATCAGCTAACTCAGCTGGAAGCAAAGAGCACAATAATAATTATAATAATAACGTTTATTGTTCAGAAAAATTGTACAAACAAAATGTCATAAATATAATAATAAAATTCGTTTATTTCGGACAACATAAAATCCATAGTGTTAGTAGCCTTAACCTATTTGTTAGTATTAAGTATAAGAATAAAAAGTAAATCCTCCCTAGATCGCATTCCGGATAAGGCTTACCCAGAATGATGAGGAGCATCTATCAGATAACGTTTTCAGGATGCCGTTGCGACTATCCCGTATTCTGCTAATCAGGGAGGCAGTTTTTTTGCGGATAATTGCATTAAACCCATCAGTTTGGTATTCTGCAAACATCCCTGATGCGCTACAGAAGCAAGGAAGCCGCAACATCATCCTGAAAACGTTATTGTATTAGATGCGTAGAGATAAAGTAACTTAATTATGTAAACTAAAGACATTCCATGGTTTGGAACTCTGAGTTTCGGACAAGAAAATCTGTTTCCCGAACCACAGCGCCCTCCCCTCGCCTCGCACAAATAATACATTGGTAAACAAAGAATAAAATAAGTATACTTATTAGACAATAGGTAATATTCAAGGATTTTAGTAGTAGTAGAGCTCTTAGTGGAGGGCTCATCCGGGGCAGTACTACCACCATGTCTACTCCTGCTGCCAAGCAGCTTGCTGTGTTCCGGTTTGAAGGGTGTGGGTGTCGTTGTAATTACAGGCACATGAGGCAACACCTGCATGCCTCAGGTTGATGGACGCAGAGCAGTGTATTGTAGGGCACGGACGAGCCCTTCACTAAGAGCGCTACTACTACTATGGCAAACCCCCCTAAATAAAGGAGAAGCCCAATTTCAGCAGTGGATAATTTAGGCTGATGACGTAATATTGATGTAAGCCATCACGCAAGTGAACCCAACGACTACACGTTACTAGTATTCCATACTTATATCTCCCTCTCAACTTCCGTTCGCCTCGCCCGATCACACTTTTCGTAACGCTCTCGTCACGCATTCACCAGCTTACACCCCAAGTCAAGCGTGCGTAAAGAAGTTTTACTTCAAAAAACTTTTACTAGACCACCGGTGTTCTATCTACTACTGAGTGTAAAACAGCCACTATGTATGTATGTACCTTTAGCGGAGTTGAGGAGTTGCACGGCTCTCTTCAGCTTGCGAGTCTTGGCTGCATTCTCTTCCTGCAGACTTGAGTAGCGCTCTTCAAGTTCCAAACGCTCGGCCTAACAAAACAAAATTGTATTAAGGTGAAACAAATCGTTACTATTTCCATACAAACGCTGTAACTGAATATATCTACTATTTATTAACGTGCGTCCGAAGTTAAGTTGATACTGATGACGACCGATGTGGCGCGGCGGGCGAATGTCCGCTTGCGACGCAGGAGGTTGCAGGTTCGATTCCCGCCTTGGGATAAATGTTTGTACGATCTGCAAATATTTATTCCGGGTGTTCTGGGTATTTTCTATGTATAATAAAAAATATCTATATATGTAATGTATTGTATTAAGTATATCAGTCATCTAGTACCCATAACACAAGCTCTGCTTAGCTTGGGGCTAGATGATGCTGTGTGGATTGTCCAACATTAAATATCTATGTATGTATGTAATATATTGTATTAAGTATATCAATCATCTAGTACCCATAACACAAGCTTTGCTTAGCTTGGGGTTAGATGCTGTGTGGATTGTCCAGCATTATTATTGACATACCTCCTTCTTCAGCAGGTCATGCTGCAAGCGCAGTTCGTTCTGTTCCCGCTGCTCCAGCTCGCGGGCTGCTTGTTCCAGCAGACGTCTCTGTGCGTCTGCTTTGTCCAGCAGATTCTCTCCCCCAACCAGCACTTTTGACTCCAAACGCTGCAATTTATCCTTCAACTCTTCTTGCTGTTTCCTTTATTAATAATAATAAATATTAGTGGATGTTTTTACATCATATAGCCCCAAACTAAGCATTTTACTATGAACCAGATGACTGATAGAATACTTAAGTACCTATATACTTTTTTTTGCAATATAATAAGCATTTAAAAAAATAATGTTATGTCAAAGTCAAAGTCAAAAAGCATTTATTCAGTATAATCCGCAGGGATCATCTTGAAACGTCCTTAATCTAGGTGAATCTAGAATGTGACTTAGTTTAGTAGTAGTAGAGCTCTTAGTGAAGGGCTCGTCCGGGTGCGTACTAGCACCATGCCTATTCCTGCCGCCAAGCAGCGCAGCGTGTTCCGGTTTGAAGGGTGTGGGTGCCGGTGTAATTACAGGCACATGAGGCTTTATTTATTTATTTATTCAGAGACAACAAACAGCAACAATATACAACATAAAGTAATCATTCTTAAAAACGACTTTACAGGAAAAACAATATTGTAGCCCACTGCGCTATCCTCATATTGGATATGAAATTTTTTCAAAAATGCGCCACTTGAGGCATTTAGGTTATATTATTTATAAATTCATCATAGTTCATAGTTAGTTAGTTTAGTTACATTACATACATACACAAAAAATATCTATGTATGTAATGTATTGTATTAAGTATATCAGTCATCTAGTACCCATAACACAAGTTCTGCTTAGCTTGGGGCTAGATGATGCTGTGTGGATTGTCCAGCATTATTATTATTATAGTTCGGTACACTTACTTGGTCCGTTGCAGTTCTGCTTTCTTCTCCTCGAGAACTTTCCGAGCAAGGTGAGCCTTTTCACGGTTCATTTTATCCTGAAAATTAATCAACTATGCTATAGCAACACTGTTAAGGTTGAAAAGTCTGTACAGTCAGCTGCACTAGAATGTATACAATTTGTATCTTTAAAAATGGTTTCACAGCGGTGCTCAAAGTATGTACACGACAACTATTAAAAAAATAAGTGAGGTCAACTAATTTCATGACCTTTTAGTTATTGAGGTGTATGAGTTCATTGTTTTGCTGTAATACCGTTGTGGAAGTTACAAGTTGTATACATTCTAGTGCAGCTGACTGTACATCAAAGATATTTTCATGAAATCTTGCTAATAGTATTAAAAAAACCGTCCAAGTGCGAATCGGACTCGCGCACGAAGGGTTCCGTACCATTATCTATAATAAAAACTGCAATTCACACAGCGTTTGTTGCATGCGAGCCTCCTTAAATATTTATTTTAGTATTTGTTGTTATAGCGGCAACAAAAATACATCATCTGTGAAAATTTCAACTCTCAATATCACGGTTCATGAGATACAGCTAAAAAAGAGAATAAAATAAATATTCAAGGGGGCCCCCCCTTAAATATTATCATACAATAAACGTGATTTTTTAGCCGTTTTTTTTATTCGTGCCCGAGTCCGACTCGCACTTTGCCGGTTTTTTGTTGCTAGCTAATGCTGCTAGTACATGCAGTGACCCAAGTGATGTTAATTAGCAAATTAGCAATGTCTATAAATGTTAATATTTAAATTCTAATATTTCTAATATATTTTTTCTTTTTTTTTTCATGTTTACTTACCTTTGTATATATTTTAGTGTTCCAACCTAATATAGTCAGTAGGTCACTTTTTGTATTTCTTTTGTTGATTTTTTTTTGCTTAGCCCGTTTTTTTTTAAATTACTACTTTAAAGTTCGACTGTCACCTTAGATCGAACGTCGGGGTAGACTGAAAGCCAGCCCTGCGTAAAAACGAAAGTTCTTACGCAGAATTAGCGCTTAAACTACTCCTATTGTCATTCTTGCAATCTAGTGATGTTTTTGTACCCATATATTATTATGTATCTTTTTTTTATGACAATAAACTCATTTGTATTTGTAAATACCTTCTCCTCCCGTCTCATTTTGCGTCGTATCTTTCTCTCCTCAGGGTCGAGAGAGTCCAGCGATGCGGAGAGAGTGTCGTCTGACAACTCCTCTTCCTCTTCCGACACCTCTTCTTCTTCCTCTTCTTCGATTTCTGTAAAATGTCTTTTTATAACAATCGTGACCAGAACTACTGAATAAAAATATTTACATAGTTTGTCTGTCTGTTTGTAGACTATACTTATTAGACAAAATATACCTTTTTTTTATATCATCCCAAAAATTTCCGTAAAAAAAAAACAAAAGTACCGTATGAAAACATTCCAAATATTATTTTCGTCGAGTCATTTGAATCCTCGGTAGCGAAGTTGGTTATCGCATCCCCGTATCAAGGGGAAGGTTCGTGGGTTCAAATCCCACTCGAGGAAATAATTTTTGGGCTGATATAAAAATCCTTGTGATTTCCTTAAGTGCAGGTAAGCACTATAAAAACTAATAAAAAAATATACCTTTTTCAAGTCTCCACAACCACCACCCCACAGATCGCGATCACCGCGCCACCGCGCGGTCGTTGTAGGTACTGATCTTTCAAAACAATAAAAGATAGATAAAAATATGCATAGTTCAATGTACTCACCTTGCCCATTCTCTTCCAGCTGCTTTTTGAGTTGATCAATCTCTTGCTGGAATCTAAAACAACAAACAATTAAGTTAATATTATTTTTTTCTACGGTTCAACTACACTACCAGTAGTATTAAAGCTTTTAGTGAAATGCTTGTCTGGGTACGTTCTAGCACCATGCCTATTCCTGCCCCCAAGTAGCGCAGCGTGTTCCGGTTTGAAGGGTGTGGGTGTCGTTGTAATTACAGGCACATGAGGCTTAACACCTGTATGCCTCAGGTTGATGGACGCTGAACAGTGTATTGTAGGGCACGTTCTGAACGAGCGTGACCTACAAGGTAATGCGATGGTAACCACATAGCATCAGGTGGGCCATCTGATTGTATCATCAGCATTCATCACTGCTCTGCGTCCATCAACCTGAGGCATACAGGTGTTAAGCCTCATGTGCCTGTAATTAAACCGGAACACGCAGCGCTGCTTGGCGGCAGAAATAGGCCTATATGTTAATCCAGGTTACAATCTATATTTATTCCGAATTTTATCCAAATCGGTCCACTGGTTAGAGCGTGAAAGAGGAACAAACATCCATCCATCCAAACATTCGCATTAATAATATTAGTAGGATTAGTTACCTAGTGAGTAGTGCGTCGCCAGGCTCACTATTAACATGAGTTTTGTTCTCAATGTTCTTGGCACGGTTTGCATACCGCAGTGTGCTGATAGTCTCCACGTAGTTGGTGTCCGCCGGGCCGATGGTTGCTATCTGTGGAGCACAGTACCACAGATTATATCAAAGTCAGTACCTGCAAATGTAAGCCCAGTACCACAGATTATATCAAGGTTGCTCGCTGTAGAGCACAATAGTACCACAGGTTATATCATGCTATCTGTAAATCTAAGCATAAGTACCACAGATTATATCAAAGTAAAAGTAAATGCTATCTGTAAATCTAAGCATAAGAACCACAGATTATATCAAAGTCAGAGCGCTCAGAGCCAACGCTAATAAATATATTTTCTTTCTTCTATTTCTTAAAGCTAGGTGGAACTAGGTGCCAGTTCCTCACGACTAAGCCTTGAAGAACAGAAACCTATGGCTTAGCTTACCTATACCTACCGCGTATATATATTCGAATAGAAAAATACATTGGAGCACGCCCGGTTTCGAATCCACGACCTTAGTATCAGAAAGAGCCACGCACACACCACTGCATATTCATTACACTCATCCAAATATTGACCTTATATCTCTCGTATTAAGGTGGTACAAGTCGTTACGATTTCCATACAAACGCTGTAACTGAATATCTCTACTATTTATTAACGTGCGTCCGAAGTTAAGTTTGATACTGAATTATCTTGCCGTTATCTAGGCTCGTTACCCTATATTCTATAATCTGATTACCTTGAAAGTTACAAGCGTCGAAAGATTTAGTACTAAATCGTTAGTAGAGATATTCAGTTACAGCGTTTGTATGGAAATAGTAACGACTTGTTCCACCTTAAGAACTATATCTTACCATGACAGTTTTAGAGTTCCCTCCCAGAGAGTCTTGCAGTAGACGCGTGAGTTTAGAGTTTCTGTATGGAATATGAGTAGATTTTCCATCGACGAGTGCTGAGATCACGTTGCCCAGTACTGAGAGAGATTGGTTGATCTTCGTAGCTTCTTTGAGACGAGTGCCGGTCGCTTGCGTCTTGCTTTGGCGTTCTGAACCCTATAAATAAGAACAAGAATAATTTTATTCAAAACAAAACTTAATATTAGTAGGTAGACATAATAGTTATTGTTGTTACACTGTTTTTTGACCGTATGTAAGTTTAGGTTAGCAATATAATAATAATAATAATAATGCTGGACAATCCACACAGCATCATCTAGCTCCAAGCTAAGCAGAGCTTGTGTTATGGGTACTAGATGACTGTTATACTTAATACAATACATTACATATTGTACAGTCCAGTTAGACTGTACAATGTTAGTTTGAGTGCGTAGTTGTAGTTATCAAGTTAAAACACCGGCGCCGGTTTACACTGAGTTTAATAGTTAATAAGTTAAAGTTAAAAGTTAAAAGTTGATTGGTGTTTCCGACCCGTGTCGCTCTCACTTGGTTGTTAGATTCGCACTGTATGTTATATGTTATAAAACTATCGAGGTTGAGTAAAATGCCGACTCAGTCACCTACATAAAAGTGTACGTCACCGTACATATTACCAACCCCAAAGGAAAACCAGCGGAGATGAACCAGAGTTAGAAACACAATCTCTTAGTACCTAACACATGTTGTAAAAGTTGAGTAATTCAGTTATAAGTTAATTATTTGAAAACTTAAGTAAACATTAAATGGTAATAGAAATAGTAATTGTAAATAAGGTAAAAAGTAAAAGTAAGTAAAAGCAATAAAGTAAAAGCAAGTAAATATTTAAAAAGAATATCGTCGTTGACGGGCGCGGTGCTACTCGTGGGACGGGCTGCCCGTGGAGACTTTGTTGGAGCACGCGGCGTCGGTGGAGGGACTTCTGCTGTCATAGTTGAATATCTCGGGTATCATTCGCAGAGTCCTGAGTATGTGGTCTGGCGCTAGTTTTGTATGGTGCTCTATGACCACAGGGACACCTCCTTTATTTAAGGCCACCCTCAGTATCGTGAATGTATAGTCACTTCTGTGGTCTGCAGTAGACATATTTGTTGTAATGTAACTATACTGGAGGTTTCGATGACGTATGGAGTGACGTCACCGGCGCAGACAGTTCTAAAAGGGCACGCGCCATAACACACCGCCAGCCAGGTGTTTGCGGTGCGTAATTTGATCCATTGCGCTTCATATTTCTCTCCCGTTAGTTGATCTGCAGTCTATTGTTGATAATTTATGTAATATTTATGTAGTTATGTTATTCTTAACGCCCTGACTAGGTCTTCCAGTCGTTGTAGTGGAAGATGGGCTTTAGTTGCTATCTTGCTTTGGCAAGGAGTCGTATTGGCTAGACACGTCGTTATTTATGACAGGAAGTAGCGTTAGTTTTGTGACAGGCCTTTTTATAACTGATCTTTGAGTTTTTATTGCAACAGTTCTTACACGATTGTCACTCCCAGGATAAGTTTTCAAAACTTTTCCTAGCGCCCACTTTCCTGGGGGCATGTTATCTTCTTTGACCAAGACAATATCGTCTACCTCTAAGTTTTTAGTAGCCTTTTGCCACTTACTACGCGTTTGAAGCTGCGAAAGATATTCATTGGACCAGTTTTTCCAAAATTGATGCAGCATATGTTCCGTTAGTTGCCATCTTTTACGTAAATCTATGTTTTGCGTTCCGTAATCAGACAGAGGTAATGTCATCGTAGGGCTACCGGTAAGGAAGTGACCGGGAGACAGGTAGTTGTAAAATTCATCTGGATCTTCTGTTAGAGGGCACAGTGGGCGGGAGTTCATGCAAGCTTCTATTTTAGCAAGTAAAGTTGAGAATTCTTCGTAGGTGAGCTTTTGATCTCCCAACACTCTTCGGAGGTGATGCTTCATAGATCGCACGGCAGCCTCCCATAGTCCGCCTGCAGTTGGCCAGGCTGGACAGTTGAAATGCCATTCTATTTCCATTTGACTAAGTTCTTCAAAAACCGTAGTTGCAAGTTCTTGTTGAAAAAGCTCGTATTCATTGTGCAGCATTTTGGAAGCTCCAATAAAGTTAGTACCGCAGTCAGAATATATATGTTTTGGCGTTCCTCGTCTGGCACACATCCTTTGCAATGCAGAGATAAATGTTTCAGAACTTAGATCTGATACGAGTTCAATATGCACGGCCTTCGTTGCCATGCACACAAAAATGGCAATGTATCCTTTTGAAGTTCTTGCCCCTCTTCCCTTGTTGAGTTTGACATCCACATGTCCAGTGAAATCAACCCCCGTGTGAGTAAAGGGCCGGGACGGAGTCACTCGTTGTGTTGGAAGATCTGCCATTAACTGAAAGTTTTCTGTACGTTTGAACCGGTGGCATCGCACGCATTGACGAAGTTGAGTTTTTACAGCTCGATTTCCTCCCACAATCCAATAGCGTTGTCGGATGTAAGCTAGGGTCAGGCGAGCACCCCCATGAAGAGTTTTAGAGTGCGCCTGCTCTATGAGAAGTTTCGTGAATCTCCCGTTTCGTGGTAAGATTATGGGATTCCTAATATTAACAGGTAAGTCAGTTTTGTTTAAGCGTCCTCCGACGCGTATTATTCCATCTGTGTCCAAGTATGGGTTAAGTTTGTAGATAGAACTTTTGTTTGTGAGTGTATGTTTTTTTGATAATAGTTCATATTCTTCGTGAAGATCTGTTTTCTGTGCCTGTTGGATGATTATCTTGTTAGCTGCCAGTAGTTCATCTGTTGTTAGGTAGTTATTTTTGCAAGTTTCAGGTTTCGTAATTCTAGAAACTGGGTTACTAGTGTTTTTGATGAATCGCAATACCCAGGCCATTACCCGCGTTACTCGTGTCAACGAACTGCATTTATTTAAGTAGTTAGTAATAATGTTTTTGTCGCTGTTGCATGTTCTCAGGGTTGGCACTGTTTGCTTGACTTCAATGTTGGTAATGAATAAGCATTTTAGGGGATTCTCTATCTTAGTTACTTCGAAAGTTTTTAGCAGTGCTGGGCCTTCCCACCAGAGTTTAAAGTTCACCATCTTGTTTGGGTACAGTCCTCTTGTTGCACAGTCTGCTGGGTTGGTTTTTGATTCAATGTAGCTCCAGTGTTGAGCAGGAATGCATTGTTTTATTTTTTGAACTCTATTTTCTACATATTTCTCCCACCTGGATGCTTCTCCTTGTAGCCATGCCAGCACTACTTTGGAGTCACACCAGGCCCACATTGTGATATTAAAGCTTGTCAGTACGTTTTTGACCTTTTCCATTAGTTGTGACAAGAGCATTGCGCCACAGAGTTCAAGTCGAGGCAGTGATAGTTTGTGTGAGAGCGGGGCAACCCTAGTCTTAGCGACGAGCAGACTTAATACAGGTTGACCCTTTTCATTTCTTGCATGTGTGTAAATGACGCATGAATATGCCTTTTCGCTTGCGTCGCAAAATCCAAATAGATGTATTCTATTACTGGTAGTTCCGATCCATCTATTTAATTTTATCGATTTTAAGTTAGGTAGTTCAGTTTTTAGTTTCAGCCAATCGTTTTGAATGCTTTCCGGTAGTTCTTCATCCCATTGAATGTTTTCAGTCCAGACTTTTTGAAAAATAAGTTTCGCAGTTATAGTCACAGGTGACAGCCATCCCAACGGATCGTATAACTGTGATATTTGTGATAGTAGAGTTCTTTTAGTGAGTTTCTTCTTTGAATCCTTTTCTAAGTTCCAGTTAAACATGAATGAATCCAAGTTTGGATTCCAACCCAATCCCAGAGTTTTGAGAGTGTCTTCTTGTTTGAAGTCAAATATGGGTTTTGTGGATATTTGGTCTTGGCTCAATCCTTCTAAAAGCACTTCTTTGTTACTAGACCATTTTCGTAAGTTCATTCCTCCTTCCTTTATCAGTTTAATCAGTGAGTTTATTAATGTTTTTGCCGTCTGTAATGATTGATGCCCTCCAATCAGGTCATCTAAATAAAACGAGTTTTCTAGTACTTGTGCAGCTTCTGGGTATTTGTGACCCTCATCTAAAGCAAGTTGCTTGAGTGTCCTCATAGCTAACCAAGGAGCACTTTTCATACCGTATGTTAGTGTATTTAGGGTAAATTCTTGAAGTTTTTCAGTTGGAGAGTCCCGCCAAATAATTTTTTGAAGTTGTTTTTGATATTCTGAAAGCCACACACCTCTGTACATCTTCTCAATGTCAGCAATAAAAACATATTCATAAGTTCTCCACTTAAGGATCAAAGTTTGAATGTCTTTCTGTAGATTTGGACCCTTTTCCATCAGGCTATTCAGGGTTTTTCCGTTAGAAGTTTTTTGTGACGCATTGAATACGACTCTAAGTTTTGTAGTAGTTGAGCTCTCTCGAAATACTCCATGGTGCGGTAAATAGTATTCCTGACATACCGTAAACATTGCTGTTGTTATCGGAGCGCTTGGTGTCATATGTCCCAGTTCATAGTATTCGTGGATAAATTCTCTGTACAGTTGGGATAGTTTTTGATTACGTGGTAATTGTAATCGTTTTTCTAATTGAAGAAATTGTGAGATAGCGGCGGGTCGTGATTTTCCAAGACTTTCTTCGTAGTTCTGTATCATTGGCATTTCTACAATATATTTCCCGTCGGGGCTTCGTCTAGTGGTTTCTTGATAGTGTTTCTCACATTTGTCATCTCTAGTAATGTCTTCCACCCCCTGAGTTATATCTTCACTCTCCCAGTATTTTGTAAGTTCGGCTATGTTCACGAGTGTCACGTGACAATTAAAAGTTTTCAATTTGCCGCATAAAATCCAACCAAGTTGAGTTTGCTGAGCGATCGGAGCGTGTTGATCTCCTTTAAGGACTCCGTCAAGGATAATATCCGCGTAAACGTCTGCTCCCAGTAATAGATCGATAGATCCCGACACGTTATATTCAGGATCTGCTAGTTTTAAGTTATTTATATGAGGCCAGTTAGCCTTATCAAAGGTGCAGTTGGGTAAGTTATTAGTTAGTTTAGTAAGTATTAATGCCTCGGTGTTGATGCTGAAGTCAGAGTGAATTGACTTGCATGATAGTCGTAGACGCCCATGGCAGTCTCCCGCGACTGCTCCTACTCCTGAGATTGACGCGTTTAGTTTATTACGCGGTAAGCGGAGAAGCTGAGCTGCGTTTTCTGTTATGAGGTTTACTTGAGATCCTTGATCTAGTAAGGCTCGGAGTAGTACGTAAGTTCCATCATTTGTTTTTACCATGACTTTGATAGTAGTCAAAAGAACTTCTACATCGTTAGTAGATAAGTGATGGGAGTTTGGTTGCTGAGAAGTTGAAGGTCTAGAAATAATTTGATTATTTTTCATTCTTTGCATGTTTTGCTTGACATACAATTAGAAGTACCATGATCAAATAAACAATTTTTGCACACGTTGAGTTTCAAAACTGTGTCATTTCTTTTGAGGCTACTCATGTCGACGAACTCAGGGCATTGCATCAGCACGTGATCTTTACTGCACAAAGGACAATTTCCGTAGGTTTTGTAGGCATGAAAAGATTTGTTAAATTCTTTAATGTTATCTCCAATAGTTTGTTTGTTCAAATAACTTGGTCTTTCATCGGTTTTCTTTTGGTAGTTATTGTAGTTGTTACTTGAAAAGTTTCTGTGAATGGGCTTGAAAGTATCTTTATAGAATGGTTTTTTAGGAGTAGTTTGATCTTTCTGATGAATTTTTACAGTCTCGTATGCCATGAATTTGCTTTCCAGAAATGTCAGTAGTTCTTGTAAATCTGGTAACTCCCTGTTATTCTGCATTTCTTTGGTGTATTCTGTAAAAGTAGTAGCGTCTAGTTTTTGTAACATGTAGTATACAATCATTGGTCCCCAGTTTGTTACTTCGATTCCCATATTGCCGAGCCCATTGATGCTTTCAGTGATGACATCATGCATCCTCTTCAGGTTATAAGCGGTGGGCAGCTGGATGGATGGTAGTTGCTGCATTGTGTTCATAAATGAGGTAAATTGAAGACGACGATTATCATATCGGTGGTTAAGTATCTCCCAGCATGAGTCATAGTTCTCACTGCTGATTGTCAGATGCTGAACCAGGCGTTCGGCTTCTCCCTTTAGTTTTGTTTTGAGATGCTGCATTTTTTGGGACTTTGTTATATTAGGGTTGTCATGAATCGTTTGGATAAAAAGATCTTTAAACGATATCCAGTTTATGTAATCACCAGAAAAAACGGGAATGTCTATTTTTGGAGCTGAGTTTTGATAGTGAATGCTCGACCATAATTTAGTGTTGATTAGTTTTCTTAGTGTATCGTATTTAATTTCAATTTTTTCGTACATCGTGTAGTATTCTTTTTTAAATGCGGATTCTTTAAGTGTACTTTCTAGCTCCCAGTGCAGTTTATCGATGGACTCCCATTTAGTATTCATCGTGGCAAGATGATCTTCCATTTCCCATTTTTCTTTCAAAATCTCTAAGTTGACCTTTGACATAGCTCTATCTAAAGCTTTAAAGTGACATTCTTGTTTTTTAATTAGTTGAGTAGTTTCGTCTGAGACTTCCTCTAAAATACCAGTTAAGTTAGTTAGCTCCATATTTAAGAAAGTTGAAGTGATAAGTTGACACAATCAAATAGTTTATAGTAGTTGTAGTATCTTTCAAGTTTAGGAAGAAGTAGATCTGTCAGTTCCTGGACAGCTAGTTCTGGACACCCAGTATACCTGCAATTCGCACTGTGACTTACCCCAACGCCTTCTCAATTAATCTGGTGAGACCCGCTTGTGGGAGGCCAGGCAACCGATTCGTACACAGTAACAATCACAGATTAAACCACAGGACACTGAACGTAAGGTTCGAAGGACCAAAATGTACAGTCCAGTTAGACTGTACAATGTTAGTTTGAGTGCGTAGTTGTAGTTATCAAGTTAAAACACCGGCGCCGGTTTACACTGAGTTTAATAGTTAATAAGTTAAAGTTAAAAGTTAAAAGTTGATTGGTGTTTCCGACCCGTGTCGCTCTCGCTTGGTTGTTAGATTCGCACTGTATGTTATATGTTATAAAACTATCGAGGTTGAGTAAAATGCCGACTCAGTCACCTACATAAAAGTGTACGTCACCGTACATATATATAGATGTTTTTTGTTATGCATAGAAAATACACAGAACACCCGGAATAAATATTTGCAGATCGTACAAACATATATCCCAAGGCGGGAATCGAACCCGCAACCTCCTGCGTCGCAGGCGGACATTCGCCCGCCGCGCCACATCGGTCGTCTATTGGTGCACGACCGGATTCGATATCACGACTTTAACATACGACACATGTTTTTTTTTTTAGTTGGGGAAGTAATGTAATAGATAGATAACACTTTATTGTACACAAGGATACATTATACATCTAGGCGTAAACGAGTAAAGTACAATGGGCGGCATTAACGCTGAAAGCGATTTCTTCCAGGCAACCTTAGCACGGAAAGTAGTAAATGAACCTTACCGCCAAGTCTACAAGATGTAGTTTCCCCATCTTTACGTGCATTTTACCGTCTTCTCCACGCTTGCTACTCTCGACTGTGATGGAGAATATGGCGTGAGACCTAGAAATATACATTCAATGTGAAAAAAGTTAAAATTAACTAAACGTCACGCTCACAGAATCTCAAACATTCTAGTGAAACTTTCATCCAACTATCCTCAAACAAATAATAATGCTGGACAATCCACACAGCATCATCTAGCCCCAAGCTAAGCAGAGCTTGTGTTATGGGTACTAGATGACTGATATACTTAATACAATACATAAAATGCATTGGTATATAATTTTTATTATACACTAGCGGCCGCTCGCAGCTACGCCCGCGTGGCAGTTTTTTCCCGTTCCCGTTATTTTTTTCAGGATAAAAAGTAGCTTATATGTTAATCCAGGTTACAATATATATTAATTCCAAATATCATCCAAATCAGTCTACTGGTTAGAGCGTGAAAGAGTAACAAACTAACAAACATCCATCCATCCATCCATACATCTATCCATACTTACAAACTTTCACGTTTATAATATTAGTAGGATAGTAGGATAGAAAATACCCAGAATACCCGGACTAAATATTTGAATAAATATTAAACTAAAGTACGCATGGCCTTAAACTCCTCATATCATGGGATAATCTATACAAATAAATAAAATTTAAGTGTCTGTTTGTAATATTAAAATAACCGCTTTTTACTACATGCATAGGAATGTATATACGATACATATACCAAAATAACATTTTTTTAAATTTTTGTCTGTCTGTCTGTCTGTTTGTTCCGGGTAATCTCTGGAACGGCTGCACCGATTTCGACGGGACTTTCACTGGCAGATAGCTGATGTAACAAGGAGTAACTTAGGCTACTTTTTATCCCGAAAAAATAACGGGAACGGGAAAAAACTGCCACGCGGGCGAAACTGCGAACAGCCGCTATTTTATGCCGTATTAACGCCATCTGTTGGCGACATCGAGTACTACTTCAGTTAAGATTTGTAAGTAAAAATGTTTTCCGCCCAACGAAGTGGGCACGGGTCAGCTAGTATACTATATAGCTGAATACTTAAACATATAAAACTATGCCCAGTAGTAAACTTATTAAGACTAAAATGTAAAATTACCTAGAACTTTCTGTGTTCATAGCCGTGGAGCCAATATGGCGGTTCTTGTTCCCAACCGCCATTATCTTCTCCAGCTCGTCAGCATTGTGGACCACGTATCCTGAAAATCACAACAAAATATAGTTAAAATAAGTTCCTAGTTATCTATACCAATTATAAGAATCTTTGTCCTGACTGACCTGACATTAATAATAATAATAATAATGCTGGACAATCCACACAGCATCATCTAGCCCCAAGCTAAGCAGAGCTTGTGTTATGAGTACTAGATGACTGATATACTTAATACAATACATTACATGCATAGATATTTTTGATTATGCATAGAAAATACCCAGAACACCCAAAATAAATATTTGCAGATCGTACAAATATTTATCCCAAGGCGGGAATCGAACCCGCGACCTTCTGCGTCGTAGGCGGATATTCACCCGCCGCGTCATCAAATTTTGAACTATATTGTCTTACCACTACACTTATTGTGGTAAGGTAAGACAATATAGTTCAAAATTTGACGACCGAGAGTGTTAGATATGGATGTGAAAGGTTATAAAAGCAGAGGAAGACCAAAGAAAAGATGGATGGATTGCGTGAAAGATGATATGAGTAAGAAAGGAGTGAACACTGAGATGACGACTAATAGAAAAGAGTGGAAGGAAAAAACCTGTTGTGCCGACCCCACTTAGTGTGGGATAAGGGCAGGAAGATGATGATGATTGTCTTACCGGTAAGGTCCTTGACGAACACACCGATGTCGGGGCGTTCCTTCACTTCCAGGCTCTGGTGAGGGTTGTTGCCGAGGAGGTCACGCACTTCTTCGTTGTAAATCTCCAGGTAGGTCACGCATACGAGGAACCTGAAAATATTGTTTTTATTTTTAAGAAAAGAATCACTAAGAACCTTTGAATCTTATGTGTGACTAGCGGCCGCTCGCAGCTTCGCCTGCGTGGCAGTTTTTTCCCGTTCCCGTTATTTTTTCGGGATAAAATCATAGTAACTTTATGCATGCAAAGTCTCAGCCCGATTGGTTTAAAATTGACAAAGATTCATACAAACTTTTATCCCCTTGGGGGTAGAATTAATCAAATTCCTTTCTTAGCGGATGCCTACGTCATAACATCTACCTGCATGCCAAATTTCAGCCCGATCCGTCCAGTGGTTTGGCCTGTGCGTTGATAAATTACTATGTCTAGTAGTAGTAGAGCTCTTAGTGAAGGGCTCGTCCAGGGCAGTACTAGCACCATGCCTATTTCTGCCGCCAAGCAGCTTGCTGTGTTCCGGTTGGAAGGGTGTGGGTGCCGGAGTAATTACAGGCACATGAGGCTTGACACCTGTATGCCTCAGGTTGATGGACGCTGGGTAGTGCATCGTAGGTGACGTTCCTAACGAGCGTGACCTGCAAGGCAATGCTTTGTTATAGGTGATGGTAACCACTTAACATCAGGTGGGCCATCTGCTTGTTTCATCAGCAAGTTGTACAAAAAAAAAATAAAAAAAAATGTCAGCCAGTTAGTCAGTCACCTTTGAGTTATATATAATTAGATGTGTATCATGTATATGTGTATGTATGTATCATAGGATACTTACTTTTCATCATCATTAGCCTTGGCGATATGGCTGAAGATATGAGCGAAGGAGTTAGGTATGATGCCCCTGTACTGTGGTGCAGAGTTGCTTCCTGCCATGGTGTAAGTCTTGCCGGTACCAGTTTGTCCATAAGCAAAAATCGTGCCATTGTAGCCTTTGAGAACCTCTTCGACAATGTGACTAGCTGTCTGGAGGTAGATGTCCATCTGGGAATAAAATTACAAGGTTGAATTTCTTTGTTTTAGAATATATCGTAATCTTGAGATGATTTGAATAAACTAGGTAGGTGTTTATGCTGTTCAACCTAATAACTATAAACATATGTAAAAGGTAAAAGAAACATTGTGAGGAAACCAGTTAGTATTCTAGCAGCGGCGATGGGCTTGCAACCTGTCACGTATGGAATACTAACTACTGCAAAATGTGGGTATATACCAAATGTTAAGCCATATGCTTGTGACGTCACTGAAAAACTGAAAAGTGCCACTGAAAACCAGCTGCAAGAACTCTAGATATGCTTTCGTAGCAAATGCTGGATAGTCGTCTTTTTTGTCGCTACATCAACCTGAGGCACACAGGTGTTAAGCCTCTTATACCTGTTATGTCACCGGCACCCACACCCTTCAAACCGGAACACAGCAAGCTGCTTGGCGGGAGAAATAACCTATTATATTTTAATTATCTATATCTTTCAAACAAAGCCTTTATCTACCAACGCTGTCGCAGCAAGATTCTTTTAATTATCTATTTTATATTTTCGAATGGATTAAAATGCTATTATAATCGCCTGGCGATTTCGGACAGCGTTACCGGGCTATTAATTATCTATATCTTTCAAACATAGCCTTTATCTATCAACGCTGTCGCAGCAAGATTCTTTTAATTATCTATTTTATATTTTCGAATGGATTAAAATGCTATTATAATCGCCTGGCGATTTCGGACAGCGTTACCGGGCTATTAATTATCTATATCATTCAAACATAGCCTTTATCTATCAACGCTGTCGCAGCAAGATTCTTTTAATTATCTATTATATATTTTCGAATGGATTAAAATGCTATTATAATCGCCTGGCGATTTCGGACAGCGTTACCGGGCTATTAATTATCTATATCTTTCAAACAAAGCCTTTATCTCCCAACGCTATCGCAGCAAGATTTGGCCCAATATTCAAGATATGACATAAATAATATCAAATCTATGTCGCATAGTAAGTGTTGAAAATAGGTCGTGCCAGCACACGCCCAGTCACAGATTAATAGATAGTTGAGATTTAGGTCAAAATGAGGCCAGGTCAGTGAGGTCAGCATCCCATCGACCTCGTTAAGAGCCGCATAGTTGGATGGCGCGCACTGGCGTCCGTCAAGTTGAGTCTCACCAATAAGTTCTATAGAATTCGTACACTTTTAGACCAATAATAGAAAAACAGTTGCATGCGCCATGATCACGGGTCGAACTACCCGTGATCGTGGCGCATGCGACTGTGCCGAAATATCGGTAAACAATCAAACTCAAAAATCATGGTAAATATCCCGTTTCTATCCAAAATATTGATCAGTAATAATAGAAAAATCTATTGGTGCACGACCGGATTCGAACCCACGACGTTTGGATCAGAAGGCGGGTTCACTTTCACTAGACCACCGGAGCTTCTATCATTACGGAGAAGCAAATCTGAATTAGAACCTAGTCAGATAACTGGCAATTCGTTTTATTTTTATCAGGGCAATTCTATATCAGGACATACCTCTGACTACCCCCTTTAGATATCCTCATAGAATCACAAGTGAGTACTTAGTACTAAGAGATCTGGGACGATATATAGGTACTATGGAAGGGATATCTACGGTGCCTATGGATTAAAGTCGTGATGATATTTTCATTTTTATTTAATGATGCTACATTTTAAATAGGTCGTGTCCAACCCGCCCTTTGGGAACTGAATCACGCTGGGGTCAGGTCAGCGTTGCTGCTCTACCGGACCTTCTTTGTTCCTCATTGGAACGAGCTCAGAAATCGATTGAAACTCTTTTAGTCCGGTCAAATTAGACCAAAAAATAAGAGTAAACTTACATGAATTCACACCAAGCTGAAAATCAGTATGATTGTTTAAAATATGATAAAAAATAAAATTTGAAAGTTCCCCATCTTTCCCCTGTATGGAATTTTTTTTATTCAAGGTCAAATGTCAAAAAAATGAGTTTATCGCAATTTTCACCAAAATGGTAAGTTTTATCATAAAAATACCAAGACAAAAATTGTAGATCATTAAATTATCTACAAAAAATGTTTCAATACTTTTTTTTCTACGAGCTACCGTTTTTGAGATATAACGATTCAAAAAGTTGTAATCGTCATAATATGCACTCGTTTCCACGCCACCTATGAGGTAGTTACTTAGCGTTTTTTTTAACGTGGTTTCCCGAGTAGGCCTTTTTCACGGGTCAGTTGTGATCCTGTTAAATTTTAAACTAATTTTTAACAATGATTTTCAGCTTGGTGGGAATTAATGTAACTTCGAATGTCTAAACTGACCGGGCTATTTATTCGACGACCGATGTGGCGCGGCGGGCTAATGTCCGCCTGCGACGCAGGAGGTTGCGGGTTCGATTCCCGCCTTGGGATAAATGTTTGTACGATCTGCAATTATTTATTCCGGGTGTTCTGGGTATTTTCTATGTATAATAAAAAAAAAAACTATGTACGTAATGTATTGTATTAAGTATATCAGTCATCTAGTACCTATACCCATTACACAAGCTCTGCTTAGCTTGGGGCTAGATGATACTGTGTGGATTGTCCAGCATTATAAGTAACACAAGCCACGTGAGTTAATCTAAATCTGATCATTAAACGTGTCGTTCACAGTCCTCGTGATCAGTTGCAAAACACGTGGTGGATGGAGCCGCTCTGCACGGCTGGAGGGGACGGGAGGCGGCAGAGAGGCGGGGGCAGGGGGCCCCCAGATTGACCTATTTTGCGCTCGAGGCGAATCTATTTCATGCCGGGTTTACACCGAGCCAGTAGGCAGGTACTGCACTATCGCGAAAATTAAAACTTAGCCCAAAAACCTATTTATACGACGCTGCTGTAATTGAATATAGAATTACAGTTTAAATAATACAGTTTTAAATTTCAAACCCCCATTTTGCTGAAGTAAAATAAAATAGGCACCAATGGTAGCTTTTGTAACTTATGGGAAACATTCTCTCTCTCTCGAATGTTTTTCGACGATAATATAGAAAGGACGTGCCGCCAGCCACCATTCCTTAGGCCCACGTCGGAGTTATTGTAGAATCGCGTTATGCGAGTGGTTTTTTATGAAACCAAAACGATGGGGTGACCCCATCGTTTTGTTTTCATAAAAAATCACTCCCGAAACGAGACACACAACAGAAATCATTAAGCAAATTCCAACTAGGGGCTCTGATGTCTATCAGGAGACATGTGTAAATGGTGCGATGTAGCTGTCTACTGGCTGGTTAGCAGTTGGCAGCCAGCTGACGCGTAACTAGACGTGTGTAAACGCAGCTCTATGTCACAGGGAGCGCAAATGTATTCACAAGAGCTTCGTAGTTCGCGTTTAGATTATCCTCGGTTCAAAATGTCGCTGTTTCGCTACTCTTACAAACGATAAACGAATTTTCGTATTGTCGGCAACTCGGTAGCTGTCAAAAGTCAAGTTGACGCTGCTTGACATGCCGCGTAGTGTAACTCAAACGACAATGCGAAGCTTCGTTTATCGTTTCTAATAGTAGACCTGCAGGCCTTTGCGTCTATTGTTAATGATTTTGACAGCGTAAAAGGCAATATTTTTAATCGTGCCTTTGTTTACAGGACTCTGTAGTGTCTGGGACAGGATTTTATATGAAGTAGGCTTGCCCTGCATCTACCATCCTTGCCAGAAAGACATGGTCAATAAGATCTTGGTATGATTGCCTTAGCATGTTTTCTATCTTGCATTCAATTAGATTGGCACCACACTGGCGCTTCATTATTTACATTATTATTATTTTGTAACAGGATCATACAAAAAACGGTAGGAACCAAGCCGTAAGTTTCTTGCCGGTTGTTCTAGGCTTGGTCGCGAGGAACTGGCGCTTAGATTCACCTAGATTTAAGACGTTTCAAGATGATCCCTGCGGATTTTACTGAATAAATGCTTTTTAACTTTGACTTTAACTTTGAATATATACGAAGCTAATAAAATTACGGGTTTCCTTCCTTCACAGTTTGAACGCACTGGCATTGCGCACTAAAATTTTTGGAATAGATAAAACCATTGTAGTCAAGAGGTTGTTGCGTTGCACATCTTAGCCCTGTAGGTTCTGCCCTATCTGTGGTTAAGCTGATGTGTCTGATTCTGTCTATAAATGATAAAAAAAAAATGTGTGTATGGGTGAAGTTATGTTCGAGTCCAACATCACAAGTGTTGGCAACGCTCATGTGACCAACCGCCGAGATGTCTGTAGCGACATACATGACGGACTGACAGCCAACTGTCACTTGACGGACTTGTATTTTGTGACAGGGGCAGAGGAGCGAGAAAGAAAGAAGAAGAGGGGGAAGACCATAGGGGAAGACGGATTGTGGCGGTTCAGAAAAAAAGTTTTCTAATTGAGTTTGTCTGAAGGTTTTCCAGAGTAAATTGTTTATAAGATTTAGATACAAGGGTTTGAGATTGGAGTACTGGATTGGAGGGGTGTACACCCCACTAACAGTGGATCAGTTAATACAAGTTATTTAGCTGTTAGAACCTTAGAAGCATCTCGTTGCATTGAGTGAAATCAATATGTACATGCGCTCTGCACGTCCTAGTTGTATCTAGGTTAATACAATCAGGAAAGCAAGGGGGGTGGCGAAGGTGGTGAAGGGGGCGATCGATAGACGCATGCGCGCCGGCCTCGGCAAACTGGGACAGACGCAATGCTGTTGTTTCGAAGAGGAATGGTATAATCGGGGAATGAACACAAATTAAGAGGAAATGAAGGCGATTGCTTTTCATGAAAATTCTTCCTCTATTTTCTTTCTAGCTTAGGTAGTATTCTAAGTCTCTATTTTTTTTAAAAGATGTAATAATTACTCAAGAAAAGTAAGTCGAGATATTTAGACTTAATTTCAAGGAAACCCGTATTGGTTGGTAAACTGAGATCATTATTTTTGAGGTACGTGAGGAGTTCACGTTCAGTACACGTTTCATAAATATGAGAACGGCGGTGACCGAAACAGGGAAATAGTTTGGAGTCGTCGCGTCTGCTTTTCTTGTAGATAAGCATTGTCGAGCTTCCAAGATTTTGAGTCTGTACCAGTTTAAAGATGCGTAGTTTTAGCACTACAACTGGAATACCATCAGGTCTTGTTCTTTGTTCTTTGTTTCTACGTGTCAAAACTACGTAGCGTTTTGAGCTTCCTTTTGGCTCGAATTTTCGGCAGCAACGTTTCACATCAAAGAGAGCTAGGTGGAGCTTTTCCAGAGGTGAGTTTTTCGCAAATAGATTTACTCTCTTAATCGCAGAAAGAGGCGGCGATCTATCCGACATCAGCAGCTCTCTGGAGATGATTCATTATAATTTATCATTTTCCTACCTTTATCCCAATCCATGTGGGGTCGGCACTACAGGTTTTTTCTCTATCATCTGTCATCTCTGTAGTCATTTCTTTCTTACCCATATCATCTTTCACACAAAATATCATCTTTCCTTTGGCCTACCTCTACTCTTATATCCATCTACATCCATATCTAACACACTTCTCGTTAAATGGCGTTCTTCTTTTAGCATGGTTTGTACATACCACGCTAACTTATTGCTCTTCATCTTTTCAGTCAGTAGCGCCACTTTCAAACGTCCTTTAATAAACTCGTTCCATATCTTATCCATTCTTCTCTCTTCACACATTCACAACATTCACATTCACATCTCTGGTGCATGTATTCTTCTTTCGTCCGTTCCTTTGGTAGCCAACCCTCAGATCTATATAAAGTACAGGTCTTATTATGATCGTTTTGTATTTTTTCCCTTTGAGCTCAGTAAATTTAATTCGGTTTTTAATTAGAATTTCTCTCTATTCACTCTTCCACAAAAAAGAAAAGACTTCCACAAGATGATTCAAAAGTGGCGTATTCTTTATTATTATTGTATAAATGCTAAGGTACACCTACAGAGATGGGTAGTTTAATAAACTACCTAAGTTACTGTTAGCATTCACCAACCCCTTAATACGTAAATTGCTGCTAATAATTAAATCAAAATGGCGGCTCAACGCCGCAATTGCAAATGGTGTCGTTAAGGCTAACGTGAATAACTTATTTGTTTTGGTGTATCGATTTATGTGACAGCCTATTTATTGCTTGCATATCTCATCTGAGGGGCTACCGCCAACTCTGTTGTTCGCTCGATAGTGGTTTAATTCTTACTTTAGTCCTAATTCTATGGTTTGATTAGTAAACCTTAATGAATTAGGAGGGTCACGATGCGTTCGAAATATAAAATTATTGTACTATGAGACCCGAACAGGTCCGAACATACCCGACCAATGGATACGAGGGAATCTTCGTAAAAATCTGGAAGCCTTTGATGAAAGTTTGTGTTACGAAATAATTGTCTTTTAGTACAAAATAATCTAAAACAATCACAGCTGTCGAGCACGAAAGATGACGTCCCCGCGTCGTTTTGACAGTTTGCCCCTTAAATATTTATTTTATTCTGTTTTTTGGTTTGTTGTTGTTATAGCGGCAACAGAAATACATAATCTGTCAAAATTTCAACTCTCTTACTATCACAGTTCATGAGATACAGCTTGGTGACAGACGGACAGACAGACAGCGGAGTCTTAGTAATAGGGTTCCGTTTTACCCTTTGGGTACGGAACCCTAAAACTGTTCTTCAAATGCAATAGCCCCGCCTTCCTGAAATCCAGGCGTGGTCGTCCAACTGTGCCAGTGAGGTCAGGGGAGAAGTGGTGAAAAGGGGGGGTAGAGATAGGGGGTAGAGATAGGGGGTAGAGGGGTGGAGGATTAGGGGGGCGACCTCGATGCGCTACAAGCTTCGCGCCGCCGCTATCGATCTGAGCGTTGCACAGATACGGTGGCTGAATTGGATGTTGGTATCGTGAATTCCATTTGACATAACTAAGGAGGTACCCACAAAGATTTTATATCATCCCAAAAATTATTTCCTCGAGTGGGATTTGAACCCACGACCTTCCCCTTGATACGGGGATGCGATAACCAACTTCGCTACCGAGGATTCAAACGACTCGATGAAAATAAGATTTGGAATGTTTCATACGGTGCTTTAGCGACCGTGGTTCCACAAGCTTCACGAAGTAAAAAACTAAGAAGGTACCGATTCTAGGAATTACTTTTTATGAAAGAAAGAAGAAAGAAAAACAGAGGAAAATTAAGTATAGTAAAACTTCCTTTAAGTACTTTCAAATAAAGTGCTTCAACATTTTGCATTTTCAACATTTACATTTCACTCACAGAATATTCAAGTAGAAATTCTCTACGAAGCTCGGAAAACAGATTTTCTACAGATACAGACAAAGTAGGAACCTATTACTAATTCCATCAGGAATTTAATTTTTTTTAAAGATTTTATATTATCCCAAAAGTTTCCGCTGAAACCTGTTGTCTCGACCCCACTTAGCGTAGGATAAGGATAGATTTTTTTTATACAACTAGCTGCGATCAATGGAGGATATATCTCTCTTAATAAACTCTGTATTCTGGTAAAAATATATTCACTCATGAACCTGTCAAACTGAGGCGCGAAGGGAACACATGAAAGACATTATTCGTGACACTGTGTTCACAATTGAATAAAGTCTACAAATATCCTATAGACTATTGAGTCTTTTGAAAAAACTCGTTGAGCAGATGGACAGGGCAGTGTAAAAATACTTAACTACTAGTGGCCCGACCCGGCTTTGCACGAGTATTTAACAAAAACATTATAAAACTAGCTGACCCGTGCCCACTTCGTTGGGCGGTAAACATTTTTACTTACAAATCTTAACTGAAGTAGAACTCGATGTCGCCAACAGATGGCGTTATCATCATCTTCCTGCCCTTATCCCACTTTATGTGGGGTCGGCACAACATGTTCTTTTCTTCCACTCCCCTCTATCAGCCGTCATATCTGTACTCACTCCTTTCTTATCCATGTCATCTTTCACACAATTCATCCATCTTTTCTTTGGTCTACCTCTACCCACATATCCATCAACATTCATGTTCATCGCTCTCCTGGTTAAATGACTTTCATCCCTCCTCATGACATGCCCATACCACGCTAGCCTATTGCTCCTCAATTTTTCCGTCACTGGCGCAACTTTCAAACTACCCCTGATATACTCATTTCGTATCTTGTCCATTCTAGTAACTCCACACATCCATCTCAACATTCGCATCTTTGCCGCATGTACCCTTCTTTCATTAGTCCCTTTAGTTGTCCAACACTCAGATCCATACAATACGACAGGTCTAAGGATCGTTTTGTAAACTTTCCCCTTAAGTTTAAGGGGCATTTTCGGATCACACGTTATTCCTGAGACCTGTCGCCAATTTATCCATCCCGCATTTATTCTATTCTTCACGTCTCGGTCAATATCGCCGTCGTTCTGTATCAATGAGCCGAGGTACCGGAAATCGGAACAAACTGGTAGGGATACACCATCTAAGGCTATTGGGATAAAATTGGATGGACCACCGTCACAAAACAGATGCTCTGTTTTGGTTCTACTGATTTTCAGTCCGACACGCTCCGATTTATCCCGCCATTTTCCCAGTCTGCTCTGGACCTCAAGCGCATCTTCTCCAACCAGAACAATGTCATCGGCAAACAGCATGCACCAGGGTGCTTCTTCCTGTATGTCTGATGTCAGAGCATCCATCACCAGGAGAAACAAATAAGGGCTCAAAGCCGACCCCTGATGCAAGCCTACACCCACATTGAACTTGTCGGTAACTCCGGCCTCAGACCGGACGTGAGTACTCGCTCGATCGTACATAGCTCGAATGAGTATGTACTTCTCAGGCACTCCCTTAACTTTCATACTCCACCACAGAACCTCTCGGGGTACTCTATCATACGCCTTCTCAAGATCTATGAACACCATATGCAAATTTTTGTGTACTCGTCTGTGTTTCTCACAAAGTTGACGAAGCGCAAAGATGGCATCCATAGTCCCGCGCCCAGGCATGAATCCAAACTGGTTCTGTGATACCTCACTTTCTTCTCTCATCCGTCGCGCTACAACCTTTTCCCAAATTTTCATACTGTGTGACATGAGCTTTATTCCTCTATAATTGTTACAATCCTGTGCATCACCCTTGTTTTTGAAGATGGGCACCAGCGAGCTGTTGCACCATTCATCCGGGATCGCCTCTTCTCGTAACAACTTGTTAAAGAATAAAGCTAGCCGCTTCCATCCATCCGCCAACAGATAGCGTTAATACGTCATAAAATAGCGGCCGTTCGCAGTTTCGCCCGCGTGTTAGTTTTTTCCCGTTCCCGTTATTTTTTCGGGATAAAAAGTAGCCTAAGTTACTCCTTGTTACATCAGCTATCTGCCAGTGAAATTCCAACCGTTCCAGAGATTACCCGGAACAAACAGACAGGCAGACAGACAGACAGACAAAAATTTAAAAAAATGCTATTTTGGTATATGTATCGCATATACATTCATATGCGGTTATTTTAATATTACAAAGAGACACTTCAATTTTATTTATTTGTATAGCTTATTTTGTTACAATAAACACTGCACAAAACACTATATAGTTATGAATTAGTTTCGTGTATCAGTTGACAAAAGCAAACTCATTAAAGTAGGTAACCGAAAATCCAAGAAAAAAAACACTGACATTGACAGTTTGTTGTTTTTTTTAATTTGATATGACTTGGAGTCAAATCCTTCAAGCCGTATTTAAAATAGGGATTATAATAATTATTATTATTAGCCCTCTGTGTCCAACTGCTGGGCAAAGGCCTCCCCCATTATAGGGATATGAAATAATAAAAACTTAAAATAATAAAACACTTTTGGTAACGCTGTTTTTGTTTGACTGATGTAATGACTTGAAAACTGATGCATTTTAAAGTAAAACAAATGAAATAATATCGCGAAGCCGACCAAATTGAACTATTCGATTTCGTTTTCTTTTTTTTTGTTTATCTGTGCTCCAACGCACACTGTTTTGATAGATATGATTGAATTTGAACTTTGTGCAGAGGTAATAAAGTGCAAGTTGACTCTTTGACGTTAGGAACATACCTACATTGTTTAAACAACAGTGGGTGCTTGTAATTCAATATGAACTTTATGTAATAGCAATAAAGCTCATTTTAGTTAGAAAACGTTTGTATGGGAAAAAGAAAAAGGCTGTTTTTAGGGGTTTTCCGGCAATTATTCGAATTATTTTTCTTGCCGTAAAAACCATTTTTGAACTTCAACAAACATTTTAAAAAAAGAATTGGCCAAATTGGTCCAGGCGTTGTTGAGTTATGCGCTAACCAATATTTTGCGATTCATTTTTATATTATAGATTAATAGTTGTCGCAGCGTACGCGATGTAAGGAATTTATTAGGTAGTTTTTTTAAATAAAGGTTACATCATTGGAGTTTTAGTAAGGATCCCTAATTTAAAAAAATATATAATATAGCCTCTATCACTCGGGGATAGTGTAGCTTCCCAACCGTGAAATAATTTTATAAATCGGTCCAGTAATTTCGGAGCCTATTCAATGCAAACAAACAAACAAATCTTTCCTCTTTATTAGACGTATACCCTGAAATTATCAGGATTTATTCCACGACCAGTAATTTAGGCTGTGCGTTTTTTATATGTCAGTCAGTCAGTCAGGACAAAGATTCTTATAATTGATACAAAGATGTAGATGAAAAGGTCAGAACCCCAATTTCAAAAGGGGTCCGAAACTGGTCTTCTTTGAGATCGAGAAAGCAAAGAATTAGACAAAAGAAATAACTTAAGCACGGTAGACAGCCCCTCGGTTCTCTAAGTACCAAGTCGTGCAAACTCTCTTTGAAAATGGTCTAAAGGAGTATCCTACTAATATTATAAACGCGAAAGTTTGTAAGTATGGATGGATAGATGGATGGATGTTTGTTACTCTTTCACGCTCTAACCAGTAGACCGATTTGGATGAAATTTGGATAGAACATAGATTATAACTTGGATTAATATATAGGCTACTTTTTATCCCGCAAAAATAACGAGAACGTAAAAAAACTGTCACGCGGGCGAAGCTGCGAGCGGCCGCTAGTTTAATATACATCTAAGCGTTATTTTTGGTCATATCTCTGATCACCGGTGGTCTAGAGGTAGTGCCTTCTGTTCCTAAGGTCGTGCACCAATGGGCTTTCAGTTCGAAAAATGTATATGCGCAATGCTCTTAAACGGTGAAGGAAAACATCGTGAGGAAACCAGTTAGTATTCTAGCAGCGGCGATGGACTGGCGATGTCACTATGGAATACTAATTACTGCATAATGTGGGTATGTACCTAATGCACTGGACGTACCTCTGATTACCCCCATTAGACATCTTCGAAAAACTTCGAGTAGGTACTTGGTACTAAGAGATCTGGGATATCTACCGTGCTGGGGATAAAAGTCGTGATGCTATTTCTTAGTCTAGTTAAAACATAAAAACTGAAATAACTCAGGCTAGTAAAGTAATTGGCGTTACGTTATAATCACCATTGTGCTGGCGAGGTTAGGTTTCGTCATCGTGACGTCACGCGGCCGCCATTTTGAACTTAGTTGCGGCAAGGTCGCTTGCGCAACGCGGTAGGTGATAGAGGCAAGGTGAACCTGGCACGCTGTAGATTTCAGATTATTATCATTTATTTCACTACTAAACTTATCATCTAGTACCATTTTAGTACCACCACCATGCCTGACGACCGCTGAAAACCAGCGCTGCATCAACCTCAGCAAGATTGATGCAGCATTTATGCTGAGACAGCACGGTTTTAGCGGTATTGAAAACTCATCCATAAATTGTTTGTTTATAGCACTTGTTGATGGAATAAGCAGAAAGCCCACCTGATGATAAGCGGTCATCATCACCTATAACAAAGCATTGCCTTGTACAAGCATTCACTGCCCCGCGTCCATCAACCTGAGGTATGGAGATGTCAAACCTGCAATTTCACCGGCACCCACACCCTTGAAGCCGGAACACGTTGCGCTGCTTAGCGGCGAAGGAGGCATGGTGTTAGTACTTCCCCGGACAAGCCCTTCACTAAGAGCTCTACTACTACTAAAAGTAATTATGTATCTATAATTTTTTGAAGTAATACTTCTTATGCGACTTCCAAAGGTTGCGTTAAACGTTTAACACTACCATGGAGGGGGTATGAAAGCACAGTTCCTTCTCTCTTTCTCTCATAGCCAATTACGTTTCGTATATTAAAGAAGTTTTACTTTAGTCGTGTGGTCTAAAGCACACTCGTTTTTTGCTTTCATTAGGTTTTCCGTGATGTAGCCCGCTCTGTCAGAGTACCTACAACTAGTATTGCACTGTTACCCACGTAAAAGTGGGTCATAGTGTAGCAGATACTAGGCCAGGGACATATCAACGTATTTTTCGCTTCACTCACGTTTCATCACAGCCATCGATTTTTCTCTTGCCAGTTTTATTTTCATTTTTTACATAGTCGCAGTGTCTGTCTATGCATCCATGTATGTCTATTAACCTATTATGGTACCCTAGTTGTTGGCTGATCCTTCCTACTTTCTTTCTTTGTTTTCTTGATTTTCATCAAAACATATTTTAAAACAAACTCTAGCATAGCACCTGTTTCGCCCATCTTCTTTCATGCATTTTGTACACACCCAAACCATCTTAGTATCCACTTCGTATCCATATCTGTTCTCATCACTACGTCTTCTTGTTTTCTTTCCTCCACATAATAATAATATTATTATTAGTAGGTCGATGGGGGAGACCTTTGCCCAGCAGTGGGACAGTATAGGTTAAAAAAAAAAATTGTAATGCTAATGCTGGACAATCCACACAGAATCAATTAGCCCCAAGTTAAGCAAAGCTTGTATTATGGGTACTAGATGACTGATTGCTGACACTGTTCCACACTTTATCCCTCAAATTCACACCTCAGGTGTGATTTGAGCACCATAGTATGTACTACGCGTACTACTATGTATGTATGTAGGTATGTTTTATTAATGTTTCTAGAAGTGTAACAATTTGGTGAAAAATAAGCTTAGATTTTTTTTTTGTTATTTTATCTCATTTGTATTATTACTACTATTTTGCATATATAATATTATAGTGCATCCAAAGGTTGATTGGAAGAGATCAACTTTTAGTGATAAGACCGTTCAATGTACATTTTTGCTATTAATAATTATCGTTTTCTCTCATTGTAAGATGGAAAAAAGAATTTTCATTCATTAATTCATACGTAACTCTCATTTCTGCCATACCCAACATTTACCACCATACATAAGTGTAGACTCAAACAACTCCTAATGTACAGACCTTCATGCTTTTTAGATACTTAAGCAGTACAAAGCATATTCACATGGCCATCAACATCGATACATAAGTACTTGATAGCAAGGTTGGTTGCTCAACTAATGTTGGTATAAGATGGCAAGGTGAACACGCCACGGCATCCTACTCATAGATGTAAATGTTTCTGTCTCGCCATAATAGATTTGGTTAGTTCAGGACTCTCAGCTGAAATCTATTCGGACTAACTTCGTACTTCAAACGGAATAATTTTATTTTATTTTTTCATGGAAAACAGTACATAATTAGCCTTTTTTATTCCTCATTCACTCTAGAATACATAAAAAAAACAAACATATCACTTAAAAATATAACACAAAAAATTAAAAATATTTAAAAAGGTAGGTAAGTCTTATTTTTTTTTTTTACACAATTACTTTAACAGTAAATTTAAACAGTACATAATTAGAATATAAAGAATTAAGCCTTAGATCATTTTTTTTATAGGCAGTGAATAATCGGAGCGTATTTAGAGTTTGGTTGTCCTGGCTATAAATATATTTTTTCTTAGAAACGGGTAAAGGTAGGAATGGGAAAGGGAACCCTTACGGAATAAGATTTTTGTCTTTGTCTATCAAAATCTTTTTTCATTAGGTTAGGAAGGTGTCAACTGGAAAATACCAGACATAAACAGATGTGGTTTTATTACTTAACTATACACACAATGCATTAAAATATATGGCAGAAAAAAAACTAAGAGAAAAATTCAAATGCTTCCAGTGAGCTAACAATTCTAAAAATCTCGAATGCTATAAGCCGTTGTGACATAAACAAATAATAGATATCCTACGGTTTTCGGCCAAGAAATACGTCGGGAACCCTCAGGGTTCAATCTAGATCGAACTTGCCCGCTTAAATCATTATGGATACCGTTGTATATGAAAGATGAGTTGTGGACATTTTTACACAACATCATCTAGCCTTAAACTAAGTACAACTTGTATTATAGGAACCAGATGACTGAAAGAAACTTTGTACTTTCAGTATACTCGGAATACAATGTAACACCCATACAGAGAATCGAATCGGTTGGGATCGAACCCACAACCTACAACACTGAAGGCAGGGCTACTACTAACTGAGCTGGGAGACTAACTTAACCTTTAATTGAAATATCTTAACTTTACGAACCAAAAATGTTACAACCGTCTTTTATAGCTCCTTTCATGAACTTACAGAAACGTCAAAATTTTAAAATGTTTGTCGTCTCTGCCCGAGATATTCTTGCTCACTGTACTATGTATTATTAGAATTTTAATGAACATTGCACATCAGAAATCACGAGCTCGGTGGAAAATTTACATAATTAAAGACTATAACTTTAGTAGTAGTAGAGCTCTTAGTGAAGGGCTCGTCCGGGGAAGTACTAACACCATGCCTATTACGACAGCAGCTCAGTGTCTCAGGTTGTTGGACGGAGAGTAGTGAATCGTAGGGAACGTGACCCACGAGGCAATGCTTTGTAATAGGTAATAAATAATAATAATAATGCTGGACAATCTACACAGCATCATCTAGCCTCAAGCTAAGCAGAGCTTGTGTTACGGGTACTAGATGACTGATATACTTAATAAACACATTACATACATAGATCTTTTTTATTATACATAGAAAATACCCAGAACACCTAGAATAAATATCTACAGATCGCACAAACATTTATCCCAAGGTGGGAATTGAACCCGCAACCGCGTCGCAGGCGGACTTTCGCCCGCCGCACTACGTCGGTCGTCAATATATAGCTATAATTAGTTATGCAAGTATTATTCTATAGGTTGTATTATTCTATAGGTTGTATTATTCTATAGGTTGTGTTCTTCATTATGTTGTTCAGCATTGGTTCTTGTAACTGATGTTAGTTGGCGTAACATTCCACGTGCAGGAAGCACTAAGTCACCCTCCTTGCAAGCTGCGAGCAGCCCACGACAGCCTGCTCGACAACTAATGCAAGATGCACTCAGAACGTTACGCCATTTATCTTCTATAGTCTTCTTTCTTCTTCAGATTGAAAGCATAATTACTTCCCTTAGAGAATTCTTCTTCGTTCAGTTGAAATCGTTGAGACACGCGCCACCCACCCACCATTCGACAAGACTGATGGGTAAAAACCACCGGTCGAGACGAATGGTGGGAGCGTAACGCGATATATTCTTCTTTCTTCTGTTTCTTCTTCTCTTCTGTTTGTTGACTTGCTGATGACTTATACATCTACTAAGTATGAATATAAATAGGTTTTTACAGACAGTAAGTAACGTAGAGGTAAAAAAAAGGTACCTGAAAGTTACTTTTTAGATTTTTCGTGATATAGCTGGACACAAAACAACATCGGAAACAATCAAACTCAAAAATCATAGTAAATATCCCGTTTCTATCCAAAATATAGCTGGACAGTTTAGCTTTTAAAATTTTCCAACTAAATGACACCTACTAAATCTTACGCTGAAGAGATATTTTAAAGCTTTGACCTAGAATTCTTTTTTGACAGCAGTCACAGCTCAATTTTTAGTAGCGCTGCCTTCTTATACTGCCATATACTGCCCACTCTTTATAGAGATATTTAAAAACATTGATGCAGTCTTAACCTCAAACTCTTACGTGGTAGCTATATCCGGATATGCGTGGAGTACACATGTGTAGTTTTAAGTAGCTACTAAACTATGACTAAGTTCTTATATTAAATCTGGAAATCTGCCATTGGATGGCCGCCCACACAATACCGACTTTAGAACGAACGGATTGCTTGAATTTATTCCTTGAATTCAACGTAATTTTGTCATATGCATTTTGATTTTGCTGTTACAAATAAATATTTTTACTTTATTTTAAGTTGGAAATAAACATTTATTATTTATTACACATTTTTACAACATCATCTAACACCAACTAAGCGAAGCTTGCCAGACAATAAACTGATAGCAATACATAAATAAGTACTTAGAATACACTCATACACACATATAATATTTATTTATGACAAACTTCAAAAACCTATCACTGGACATAGAGTTGTCTTCAATGTCAGAAAATAGTTACAAAAGATGATGCTCTAATGGTTTTTTTACTTTGACCTTTGAAATGTCAGGACCAAACTGTCCTTAGTGGAAATGGAACCTACAACCTACTAAGCGCAGAAATTGAGCAGTAAGGACCAGTCACAATAAAATATCCATGGTTTTATATTCCAACTAGCGGCCGCTCGCAGCTTCGCCCGCGTGGCAGTTTTTTTCCCGTTCCCGTTATAAAAAGTAGCCTATATGTTAATCCAAGTTATAATCTATGTTTATTTCAAATTTAATCCAAATCGGTCTTTACTATATAGTGTTTGTTACACTGGTAAGAGAGTGAAAGAGTAACAAACATCCATCCATACTTACAAACTTTCGCGTTTATAATATTAGTAGGATACGTTGTTACTATCAAGCAAGTACATAATCATAACTGTTCATATACTATGAGTATGTAACTATGTGTATAATTTATCATTGAACGAAGAGGAAGTGGCTGGTTTTATCAAGTACCAACCAAGGTCGAACTAACACGAGCTAACAGCGTTGCGTCATGTTAAGCAGCTCAGTGAGAAGAGGACGCGGGAGCGGGAGGTTTTTTTTTTATACAATGTGCTGATGAAACAAGCATATGGCTGGCCCATCTGATTTTATTTTGACAAAGCATTGCCTTGAAAGTCCCGCTTTTTAGGAACGTAACCCACAATACACTGCTCTGCGTCCATCAACCTGAGGCATACAGGTGTTAAGCCTCATGTGTCTGTAATTACACCGACACTTCAAACCGAAACACGCTGCGCTGCTTGGCGGCAGAAATAGGCATGGTGCTAGTACGTATCCGGACGAGCCCTTCACTAAGAGCTCTACTACTACTAAAAGTGTTACCTATCTATCTTGTAGTATTAAATGTTATCGAATTCCGCTCTCGCATCAGCTTATTACAGAAAACGCAGCCATAGACCTAGACGTGGTATCGTGTCGACTAATAAAACGTCGTACTCTGTAAATTGAACGTTATAAAGTAGGTTTTAAGGTTAAATGTTGATAATTGAAAATAATTTGTAGGACTGTATATTTTAAGCACGAGGTTCGAGAAATAAATTCATTCAAAGTATCAAATACTCTGCGTTCTAAAACTGAAGGTTACATGCAATGCAAGTGGTTTCTCGCTTTGAATTTTAATTGCACATCTTTCAATAAAACATTTTGCATTTCCATTCAGGCTTGAGAGCGTTGCGTGAATGTTTGAGAGTATTTATGTGGTACTAACGGCCACTCGCAGCTTTGCCCGCGTAGCAGTTTTTTCCCGTTGCCGTTATTTTTTCGGGATAAAAAGAAGCCTATATGTTAATCCAAGTTACAATCTATATCTATTCCAAATTTCACCCAAATCGGTCCACTGGTTAGAGCGTGAAAGAGTAACAAACATCCATCCATCCATTCATACTTACAAACTTTCGCGTTTATAATATTAGTAGGCGGTATCAAAGTGCAGTGTATCAAAGTATGCGGATTCTGCGTTACCGGCTTTCTGGGCCGGATTTCGGAACACATTAAAATGCTGCGTAAAAGGAAACGTAGTGAATGAGTGAGTTGACTGGGAGGGATGAATGGAAGAGTGAGAGAGGACTCTGGAATTCAGTGGTTACGGGAAGGAAAAAAAATTAATAAAGAGAAGACATAAACTTGTAAGCAAACCAATTCAATCCACTCTCCCTATCATACAAAATTAGGGGTCCGGGATATTTAGTTCATATTTAATTCGATCACCCGTGCTCAAGATTTTATGGTACTGAAGATATTTTGTACAGGTTTTATACAGCTGCAAAAAGTACAATCCGCAGTAACAAATTATTTTCCCTCAGTTTATGTGAAAATTACACTCTTGAAGGCTTTATTTAGTTGTAATAGTTACTGTTATCAAATACGGCCATACGCGTTGACTCTACCGACACATGTGCGCTAAACCGTTGATTGATATTATAATCAGAATGAGGAAACTAAATGTATTAAATATATCCTGCATACTTTTCTAATTATTATGAACGGAGCAACTTTGCCGTCAACTGACGACATTGTTAGGATAGCTGGAAGTCGATGGATAAAATTGCTCAAAATCGTTCTTCCTAGAAACGTATGGGAGAGGCCTATGTCTTGCACTGGTGTTCTACAGGATGTTGATGAAGATAATGTTCCCCTTCTATACTGCTTTATAAAACTACTAGCGGCCGCTCGCAGCTTTGCCCGCGTGACAGTTTTTTCCTGTTTCCGTTATTTTTTCAGGATAAAAAGCAGCCTATATGTTAATCCAAGTTACAAACTATATTTATTCCAAATTTCATCCAAATCGGTTCACTGGTTAGAGTGTGAAAGAGTAACAAACAAACATCCATCCATCCATCCATCCATACTTACAAACTTTCACGTTTATAATATTAGTAGGACTAAAAATACGAGATTCTGCGACAATTACCAGCTGAAAAGACATACCTGTCTTGGCCTGAACAGCATCGTACTCTTTGAGCGGCTGCACCCAGTTGACATTAGATAGGTAGATAGATAGAAACATTTATTCAGACCACCACAAAACAGTAAACATAACAGTATCACTAAAAGATAACACAAAAGTAACATAACATAACTACACCATTAACATGATATGACGACCGATGTGGCGCAGCGAGCGAATGTCTGCCTGCGACGCAGAGGTTGCGGGTTCGATTCTCGCCTTGGGATAAATGTTTGTAAGATCTGCAAATATTTATTCCGGGTGTTCTGGGTATTTTCTATGTATAATAAAAAATATCTATGTATGTAATGTAATATTGTATTAAGTATATCAGTCATCTAGTACCCATAACACAAGCTCTGCTTAGCTTGGGGCTAGATGATGCTGTGTGGATCGTCCGATTTATTTTATTTATAACATACATAATGATGTGTACATTACGGGTCACCACTATGGTTAAAAACATGCACGGAACCAGCTAGTTTGATTTCCAGCTGAAAAGACATACCTGGCTAGTATCACTGTCGAACACAGCATCGTACGCGTAGATTCTCGGCGGTTCTGGCGGGGTAACATTGTTGCGGGTCACCGCTATAGTGTTGTGGCCGTGGTCGACAGAGACGCAGTTGTAAGAGCCATCTGCCTTCTCCCTCTGGTCCATGGGACGGACACGGACGACCACCCGGACATTTTCCACGGTAGGCGTTGCGAGCTCCGCATCCTTTAAAAGAAGTATTTCATAAAATTAATTAGGATTTTTCGCACGCGGTATTTGAGAACCGAAATGTGGCATTATTGCGCTAAAAAGTAATGTATTTGTCGTCCATAATTCCAATAAACAGTAACAAATTCAAATATTTATTCCGGGTGTTCTAGGTGTTTTCTATGTAGGTATAATAAAAAATACCTATATATGTAATGTATTGTATTATGTATATCAGTCATCTAGTACCAATAACACAAGCTCTGCTTAGCTTGGGGCTAGATGATGCTGCATGGACTGTCCAGCATTATTTATTTATTGTAAAAAAACCTGACTGTTTTCATTTCAAAATCTTGAAATTTTAAAGATCACCCAAACAAAAGTTTCAATGTTCTTAAAGACTGCGAAATCTTGGTATTTCATCAATCTGATCTGGCAACCCTGCTAACAAAGGAACAACTGAAGCTATTGGTATGTTAATGCTTCAAGATGTTATGCCGTCATTGTGTTATTTGTGTCCTAGCTGTACATAATGTAAAAAGCTAAGTAGGTCGCGAACCTAGCGATTGGGTAGCAGCATTTTTATTACTTTGCCCTTCGCGGCAAATTTGTCAAACTTAGCCACAGTTCTGAGCAATATTTAGTACTAGCGGCCGCTCGCAGCTTCACCCGCGTGGCAGTTTTTTCCCGTTCCCGTTATTTTTTCGGGATAAAAAGTAGCCATATGTTAATTCAGGTTGCAATCTATAATTATTCCAAATTTTATCCAAATCGGTCCACTGGTTAGAGCGTGAAAGAGTAACAAACATCCATCCATCCATACTTACACTTTTGCGTTTATAATATTAGTAGGAAGTAGGATGTTGGTTTATTACTACCTTTAAGTATTCAAGTGTAAAGGAAAAATACATTTTAATATGAAACTCTTCTTCTTCTTTAATTATATGGCTTTTCAGCGGCTGAGGGTTGCCACAATTTTTTTGCAATTTGTCCGCGTAAAGTTTTATCATTCAAACTTCAACCCCCACTGACTGGATATGGTGTAGCATTTCGGGAATTCCTTTCTTAGTACACCTCAACTCACCAAGAAAAAGTTACCATAAAATTTAAGTCTCTACAACCAGTGGTTTAGGCTGTGCGTCGTCTATAACGACAAAAGAAATATAGAGACTTTTAAGTCAGTCAGGACGAAGATTCTTTATATTTTAAATCAATTATATTTCAGGTATATACTTGTGAAATTATTACACAAGTATAATGCATAAATTTTAAGGCGTATCGTGCTATTCTCATACGCAATAATAAGTAGACACATGTGCTATCAAATAATCGCACACAAACTAGATGCAACGGAAGTACTTTATCACAAAGACGCAAGACTCATATTGCCAAACGCGTAAACATTTGGCCTTTGGATATTTTTTTGTGGCCGCGATAAACTTCGCCCTGGCCTGGATTATAACGGTTTTCCTTGAGCTAGTTCAAATTTAACTATATTGACTTAAATACAGTTCTAATACTGCCGAACACTGATGGTACAGTTACTAGTGACCTTATCTTTTGATCCTAAGGGTTCAAATTAAATAGAGCGCAACGTGCAAATGCTTTTTTTATCACAAAAAACGCTTTAGGTAGTAGCTTTTGCCGGCGAAGGCTTGCAACCTATCAAGTATGGAATACCTAAGGCGATATACATAATTTTATACGTGGATATTGAGTACGAAGGGATTTAGTACGGTAGGTACTATTGTGAGAGGATTATCCATAACTAATTTTCATAGTATTTCTAAAGTCGGTAATCAAGTGGAATTTGAACATTTTGATCCTATTTTCACTTAGTTATAATAATAAAGCTGGATTCACACAGCGTCATCTAGCCTGAAGCTAAGCAGAGCTTGTGTTATGGGTACCTACTATATACTTAATACAATACATTACATACATATAAAATACCCAGAACACCCGGAATAAATATTTACAGATCGTACAAACATTTATCCCAAGGCGGGAACCGTACCCGCAACCTCCTGCGTCGCAGTCGGACAATCGCCCGCCGCGCCACATCGGTCGCCCTTGTATGTCATAACTAAACTAATATACCCGCAATATTTTTCATTTGCGGATATATACCAGTGAAAACGCGCGAGACTTTAGTTTTTTTCATACTAACTTCAACCCCCATTGTAGCCTTTTATGGGTTGAATTTCGGAAATTCCGGTCTTAGTAAACCTCTATGCACAAATATAAATATCCCCTGAAAATCTTAAGTCTCAGTCAATCTGTCAGTCAGTCAGGAAAAAAAATCTTATAATTGGTATAGATACATAGATTATACTATGTACGATTATCTATACCAATATGCGTAGAACACTACTTAATACATAATTTAATTAACCAGTGTGGTAACAGGATTTTATACACCTTAACACTCTTATTATTTATTACTAGTTCATACACTTATTATTTATTTATTTCTTAACTAATTTGGATTATCTTAAAGAATTCAGAAATATTTTATTGTGTCTAAAACCATTTTTAACCACACAAAACCTTATCTTACCTTAGCAATTTAATAGATAGGTATTAAAAATTGAATTAAATGTGATAGATAGCCACGGTTCAGCTAGCTACAGAAGAATTTTTCCCCTGCAAAGCTGGTTTACTGGTTTAAAAGATATTAAATTAATTTCCTTTTAGAATAATGAAGTTAACTCTATAGTCTCTATAATGCAATTTCAGTATTACGAACGTAAAATTTATAGATACGAAAAAAATATTTACTTATTATAGATTTATATTTTTCTGTGCTTTTTTATTAAGTTAGACTTTCCAAATGTGTCAATGTTTTTTAATCCTTTTTAATTTATAGATTTCCGGTTGTTTTTTCACAATTACTTACGGTTCACCACGCACGATGGGCTTGTGTT
The DNA here is from genome assembly GCA_947095575.1 of Electrophaes corylata. Classification (NCBI taxonomy): domain Eukaryota; kingdom Metazoa; phylum Arthropoda; class Insecta; order Lepidoptera; family Geometridae; genus Electrophaes; species Electrophaes corylata. The sequence goes on from OX352727.1 coordinate 2,823,647, forward strand.
TCTGTAGTTGAGCCATTTTGATTTTACGACACGATTTTCAAATATTCGTAAAAACTTCGAATAATTTATAAAAACCAGGAATAAGATACAAAAATATTTAAGATTTACTGTAAGGAGTTCCACTCACAGGCATCACGAAATATTTTACTGAAAACCACTTAAAAAAACATTTTCTTTTATGGTTATAAAATTTTCTTTGTTTGCAAGCGACTGTATCTACGCGCGTTGAATGCACGTCTGCATTCTGCAAGCTCTGACGATCGTCTGACGTTACCCTCGGAGCTCGGAGCACCCCTCTTCCGCGATTAGTGCCCCCCTCCACCAACCGCGCCCCTATGCAGGTGTGTCAAGGATTTTTATACAAAAGAAATAGGTAAGTACTGGAATGAGGAGGATTACTGCAAGTTGCAACTTCTATAAAGCAAATAATACGACTATTTTGCAAGAAATCTACGATCTATGAGTTTTCTTTCAAGTCTTACGTATTCTTTGTTACTTTGTTTTCGTCACAATATACATCCAGAGGGGATTTTACGATTTGGCCTAATTTACAGGTATTAATGTTTCATAATTTACCTACCGGCAGCGCACACTTCGGTGGAGCACGTTTTACTAATTTAACAATGTATATTTTTTTCCGCGTGCATACAAAATTCAACCCCCGCTGTACCCGTTTAGGGGTAGAATTTCAGGAATTTCTAAGTACACTTTTAGAAAGAAAGAAAATAAATTTATTATTCCCCAAACTACACAAATTGCACACATGACAGGAGGCACAAGGAAGTAAATTCATTTTAACGTAAATAATTCAAAATCCTACTAATATTATAAACGTGAAAGTTTGTAAGTATGGATGGATGGACTGATGGATGGATGTTTGTTACTCTTTCACGCTCTAACCAGTATACCGATTTGGATGAAATTTGGAATAAATATAGATTGTAACCTGGATTAACATAAAGGCTACTTTTTAGCCCGAAAAAATAACGGGAACGGGAAAAAACTGCCACGCGGGCGAAGCTGCGAGCGGTTGCTAGTAAAAAATATACAAAAAACCAGTTGGTAGTTGGTAATCCATTCGTGGCAGGTTGCAAGCCCATCGCGGCTGCTAGAATACTAACTGGTTCCTCGCGATATTTTCTTTCACCATTTCAGAGCACTGACATTCAAAAATACATTTACTTTTAATTTCATTGAATGTTAGTAGTAGCATTGACTAACAGTGTTATTCTATGGTAGTAGTAGAGCTCTTAGTGAAGGGCTCGTCCGGGGAAATACTACCACCATGCCTATTTCTGCCGCCAAGCAGCGCAGCGTGTTCCGGTTTGAAGGGTGTTGGTGCCGGTGTAATTACAGGCACATGAGGCTTAATACCTGTATGCCTCAAGTTGTTGGACGCAGAGCAGTGTATTGAAGGGCACGTTCCTACATAACGTGACCTGCAAGGCAATGTTTTGTTATAGGCGATGGTAACCACTTAACATCAGGTGGGCCATATGCTTGTTCCATCAGCAAATAGTATAAAAAAAAATTTACAACTTTAAAATACTCAGCTCAGAGAAGCGGCACTGTGCGTTGGCCCTAGACTACAACTACATAGTACTAAAACAAAGGTTCAAGGACTTGCCTTACTCAAGTGAAATACTTGGAATAGGCGGTTTGGGTCAAACTACATTTACCAACCTCACTAGTTTGCTGAAACTTTTTTCTGAATAATTTTAGTTTAATAAACTGCGCAAATTTCAGGTGTGCAGTTCATCAATAATGCAAAATTGAAATAAATCTATATCAATACCACTTTTGTCTTGGAGCGACTCTACTAAGAAAAATAGTCCTAATATATAATCCCTAAAATGGTGCAGCAGGGGTTGAAGTTTGTATGAAAATTGCTTCACGTGAATGAAGTCCCGCGTGTTTACACTAAATAATTAATGATCAAATGAACTTACCGAGTGAAGTTCGATCACAATTATGTGAACGGGTTCATTCGACGCGATAATTTTTTTACATGTTCGTATACTTACCTAGATTACAATGTATTTCCTAATCTATAGGAAATACATGGTCAACATAATATATAGTATAAAAAATATAAAAAAGTATTTCGAACGATTACGATATAATGTTTATTTATTATACTAGAAATAATAATTAAGAAATAAACAGACATTTAAAATAAAAAAAAATAAAAAAACTCATTGTGAATAGATCCCCTCTTTGTACCAAGTATGTACCTACTTGAGATGCTTCAAGAATGTCTAAGGGGGTAGTCAGAGGTACGTCCAGATAGTACATTTGGTACATACCCACATTTTCCAGTATTTAAGATATAAAAAAACGAAAAAAAGTTACTGACATTTGACACAACACGCCAGCGCCATCTAGCACCAAACAAAGCACGGCTTGTATGGCTACCATCTACCTATCCTTACAGAGTAAGGAGTTCTTGTAAATGTACATTAATTTATTTATAACACAGATTTTGTCCTTAATGGGAATCAAACCTACTACTAACTTAGCTACGAAGGCAGACAGAGAAAATTCAAGACTTTTAGCTATAATTCAAATGTTTGTCACTTATGGATAAAATGAAAAATGAGGATATCTGTAGAAGAACCAACACCACAGACATAGCTCTGAGAATCATTAAATTGAAGTGACTGGGCAATAAAGGATCTCAAATGTCCACCATGAACTGGAAGACGAAGTGCAGGACACCCTCCCACCTGATGGTCTCTGGATGGAAAAGGGCCAAAATCGTTCCTCTTAGAAATATATAGGGAATACCTAAGTTTGACAGTTTCAATAGGTTGGCAAATTGCTTGGTTGCAAGGAACCGGTGCTTAGATTCACCTAGCTTTCAGATGTTTCAAGATGATCCCTGCGGATATTACTGAATAAATGCTTTTTGACTTTGACTTCCTACATGTTAAAGAATGTTTGTCTTGACGGACTGAATGACATAGACAGCGCAAAGCCTAAACCACTGGTCGCAGAGACTTGAAACTTGCAGGGTATATTGGTGTTAAAGGAAAAAAGAAATAATAATAATGCTGGACAATCCACACAGCATCATCTAGCCCCAAACTAAGCAGAGCTTGTGTTATGGGTACTAGATGACTGATATACGTAATACAATACATTACATATATAGATATTTTTTATTATACAAAGAAAACACCCAGAGCACCCGGAAAGAAAGAAATTCTTGAAATTAAGCTCTTAAGGTTAAACAAGTCGGTACGTTGTCCATACAAACGCTGTAAGTGTTTAATGTCTACTATTTATTAACGTGCGTCCAAAGTTAAGTTTGATACTGAATTATCTTGCCGTTATCTAGGTACGTTACCCTATATGCTACAGTAAAATCAGATTACCTTGAAAGTTACAAGCGTTACAAGATTTAGTACTAAATCTTTCGACGCTTGTAACTTTCAAGGTAATCTGATTTTACTGTAGCATATAGGTTACAAGATTTAGTACTAAATCTTTCGACGCTTGTAACTTTCAAGGTAATCTGATTTTACGTAGAATATAGGGTAACGTACCTAGATAACGGCAAGATAATTCAGTATCAAACTTAACTTCGGACGCACGTTAATAAATAGTAGACATTAAACACTTACAGCGTTTGTATGGACAACGTACCAACTTGTTTAACCTTAAAGGGGTGCGGCAGTTTATATGAATGAGCTTTACTCTAGTAAGTGATAATGTAGCACCAGCCATCTCATAAAACCAAACGTCCAACCCCGGGTACGACCAATTGAGAGCGTCCCTAGTTACCTGTTACATTATCATATCCAAATAGAATCCTATAGGAATCACATAGAAATAAATTAAAATACGAAACAGATGGTTACGCTAGCAGATTGCGCAGCGTTAGTACCTACGTAAGCACCACTTTAAACAGACGGCCGTGACCCAAAGATAATTTGGTGTATAGGTAAGTACATAAATTATAAAGATTCATCATGTGACTAACGTACAAAAGGGTACCTATTAAAACACATTTTTAATAAAGTTATAGATATTGTGTATGGATTGCGATGGATTATCAGAAAGTACTTCATCAAATAGTGCAAATGATCGGTGCGGTGCGCTATCTGATATCATATTTCCAGTCACATGTTGCAAATTAGTGTGCAATGCAATGTTCAAACTTACAGGCATTTTTCTGCTTCGTCACGCGCACGTCGGATTAAAGGAACATTAAATTCGACGTGTAATCACAATGCAATTCTTTTCGTTAGTAAAATTGACAGAAAATCGATACGTAAACTCAAGTAAGCGCAATTACTTTCACGAACGACACGGATTCGATTGGAATGGAACGGAAAACGGGGAGGGAAAGAAAAGGAAATGAAATTATTGAATGACAGTTCATTGTGCGTGACATCATGAGAAAATTGACGTTTACCGAAAAGCTTACCAGAGTGTTATCTCAAAATTCTGCTACTTAAAGCCTAATTTCCGGTAGAAATAAGATTTAAAAACAATTATATAAGATCTACAAATAGCTAGAATTAAAAACATACACTCGAGTGTCGTGGCTTTGAAGCACCTTTGAAGTAACACTCACGCGTCTACTATGGCGTACCAATTGTATAGTAAACAGTTGTAAAAATTATTTTTACGTCCAAGATTAATCACTTTCAATCTTATTCTATATCGAAACCAAGACAGATAATACATTTGATACCTAACTCATATCACGTGCCTAAGTGAACTTCTAGACATAACTAACTATATAGGTATGAGCCAGATGATAAAAGCCTCTCCCACATACTTGTAGGGGTTTGCCAGAATCAACAAGCACGCTCGACAGGAAGATTGGCGTCTGCAGTATTGGTGTAGCACTCAGGGTGCTGCCTGCTGCGTCTCCTAAATGAGTCCCTGAGTCGCTTCTCACGATATTCAAGACATCTTCAATCTGTCATCGTTCTCATAATACAGACTAAACTTAGATGATGTTGTGTAAAAAAAATCTCAAATATTTATTATTGCACTTCACTGCAGTTAGAATACCAAGCAGACGCAGCAGGCAGCTGCTGCGTCTCCTAAATGAGTCCCTGAGTCGCTTCTCACGATATTCAAGACATCTTCAATCTGTCATCGTTCTCATAATACAGACTAAGCTTAGATGATGTTGTGTAAAAAAAATCTCAAACATTTATTATTGCACTTCACTGCAGTTAGAATACCAAACTGCATGAACGACTTACCGACGAGAGGTAACGTGAACACATGAAATGTTGCTATCTAAATCTACTACTTTGAAAGAAAATCATCCGACCTGACAGCACTGACATTATTAGAAGCTAGAGTTAACACTTAAACAAGTATACAATATAGTCTGTGTCTATTCTTTCTTCTCAAACATGATACCTATTTTTTTAACCATTATATAAAAGCACATTTTTTAAGGTGGTTCGATTCGGGTTGGCGCGAAATTCAAATATTTTTGTGGTTTTTAATTTTTTCTTCGTTCCACAAGGAATAAAACGAGCGGAAAAGTAATTTGCCGCAAATCGTAAACTACTTTCTATGAACTCATGATAAATTCAATTTCGATTCATTGATATTTTTGAAGCATTTGGGAAAATAAGAAATTTTCTGCTAAAAATCAACATTTTCCCAAACGCTCCCAAAATACAAACGAATCAAAGTTGGTTTTATCATGAGTTCGTAGAAAATGGTTTACGATTTGCGGCAAATTACTTTCTCGCTATTTTCATTGCTTGTGGAACGAAGAAAAAATTAAAAAACCACAAAAATATTTGAATTTCGCGCCAACCCGAATCGAACCACCTTAAGTAACTGTTATGTCTGCTGTTATTATGTTGGAAAACTGTTGTACCTACCTTGTAGTACACTACCTACAATAAAACCACGATTGCTCTAGTTATGCGCCTTGCGGTAGTCTTGTAGTTATCACTGTCAAGTGTCAAACAGATTGACAACTATATTGCTGTCATGTTCGGTTCATGTCAGTTATTGTCATGAAAATGTATTGTATTCATTCATTGCAAATTTGATTCGATCTATGTTTATTTTCAAAAACTAACTATTTAGATGGCTAGAATAATTGCAGAAACGAATCCACCTAATTTAGTTTTATATTAGCACTTCTACAATGTCGATGATGTCTGGAGAGCTAAGTGTAGACGCGACAAGTATGCATGCAGTTGACGTCGACAACATCGCGAAGGAAAATGGGACGAATAGCGAAAAAAGCAGCGATTCCGGTATCGAAACCACCGACGCTTGTTCTGAAACATTCCCTGCATCGTCAGATTCCGAAACATCGCCTATAAAAAGCATATCTAATGACGAAATCGAAGTCAACCCCACTTCATGCAATATCGAAAATACTGCCAAAATAACAGATAGAATCGTTAGCTTCCATAGTACTTCCACTTCAAGCACTATATCTCTTACTCCTGAGTACAGCAGCGCTTCTGATTATCCACATTCCGAAGATTCGCCTATCAAATCTGAAAATACCAAAGAGTTATTCACAAATGATGATAAGCATGGTGCTAAGAACCTTGAAATAGATATAAAAGAAACAGATGTACCTGATAATGAACAGAATAAGTTAGAATATAGTAATGCAGTATCCACCCCTAGTGTAGACCACAATTTAACTTACAATACTGGTCTGAACTCTTCCTTCAATAGTTTAGATGCTAACGCTAGTCAAACTATGACAAACAATCTTGCTTCTTCCTCTATAAGCTTGGATGGGAAAATCCCTTCTAGCTTAATGACAAAATCCCAGTTAAGTCGTAGTGCTGAGAATATATCATCACTTACAAATCATTCCACCTTCAGTATTGCTGACAATTTAGATAAAGAAGAAATACTGACTAAGTTCTCTATACAAAAGAAACAAGTGAATGCCACGCAAAGAATTCCTGAAAACATAACCCAACCGACTTTAGATGTCCGGTACTCTCGCATACCAAAGGAAATTATGTCACAAGATATCGGAAACATTGTTAAGAACGTCCATGGGATGTTTTCCTCAGTCAGTGGCAGCTTAAAGTACTACACTCACCGAACTGTTCAGAAACCTGTTAAAAACTTAAAACCTATCCCGAACAGTAAAGTTATGACAGATATATTTGAAGATGAAAGTGAGCCTCCAAAACCGGACCAAGACATACCAAAATCAAATGAAACTATTGAAGAGGTAAAAGATCAAGATTTGGACCCTAAGAGTGAGGTATTAAGGTTGCAAATTGAATCTTTGGAAAGATTGCTATGTGAGCAAAGAAAAGAGAACAGCTCTCTGAGGGAGAGAATAAAGCAGCATGTTGATGAATGCCAAGACAAAGACAACATGTTTAAGGAGTTTGAGGGAAAGCTGGATTTAGTAAGTCATCTTAAGTAATGTAAAGACAACCGATGTGGCATGGCGGGCAAATGTCCGCCTGCGATGCAGGAGGTTGCGGGTTCGATTCTCGCCTTTGGAATAAATGTTTGTACGATCTACAAACATTTATTCCGGGTGTTTTGGGTATTTTCTATGTATAATAAAAAATATCTATGTATGTAATGTATTGTAATAAGTATATCAGTCATCTAGTACCCATAACACAAGCTCTGCTTAGCTTGGGGCTAGATGATGCTGTGTGGATTGTCCATCATTATTTTTATATTGAAAAGTGGTCCTAATAATAATAATGCTGGACAATCCATACAGTATCATCAATCCCCAAGTTCAGCAATTCGTAATTTTACGTATTTCAGATGAGCAAACGTGTAGAGCAAGCGGAGAGAGAGAAGGATGCAGCGGTGATGCGCTATGCGAGTGTAGAGTGCGCTGCGATTGAAGCGAAGCGAGCTGCTGATGTTGCTAGCCGAGCGGAGCGAGCAGCCCGTACTGAGCTCGACCTTATGAACGGCAAGCTAAAGTCTGCTCATGGAGAGAAGCAACGAATTATACAGCTTTATGACGATAAGGTAATAATAATAAAACAACTTTTTCAATCTTTAGAGTCCTTAGAATTACCTAAATACACTTACATACTTCTACAAAAAGCAGTTGTACTGAATACCTGCAGAATAGTGAGAAAGTTCTTACAAACAGAACTTCCTAATGAAACCAGACTCGCTTCTGAGGTACACTTGGCTTAGGCCCGTGTGCTTCGGTTTTCCCAGTATCTATTTTTAAGAAACTGAGTAGAATAAAACTATACTTCATAATAATAATAATAATCGTTTATTCAGAACAATGTACATAGTGAATAGATAACAAAGTAAAACAATGAAACTGCGAAAGTTTAAAACTGTGTTGCAGTATAAGGTACCTATAACAGTAATAAGCTTTTTCTGTAAATAAGTATTTGTGGATATTTTTACACAGCACCAACTAGCCCTAAACTAAGCATAGCTTGTATGGGAACCAGTTGACTGATAGAATACTTAGATATGTTTTTGTGAAGTAATACTTCTAATGCGACTTCCAGCAAGGTTCCGTTAAACGTTTAACACTACCATGGAGGGGGTATGAAAGCACTGTTCTTTCTCTCTTTCTCTCATAGCCAGTTACGTTTCGTATATTAAAGAAGTTTTACTTCAGTCGTGTGGTCTAAAGCACACTGGTTTTTTTGTGAATACATACATAGGATACAATGTCAGATATGAATGTGGATGGATATGCGAGTAGAGGTAGGCCAAAGAAAAGATGGATAGATTGTGTGAGAGATGATATGGGTAAGAAAGGAGTGACTACAGAGATGACGGATGATAGAGGCAAATGGTGGGAAAAAACCTGTTGTGCTGACCCCACGTAAAGTGGGATTAGGGCAGGAAAATGATGATGATGATGATGATGATGATGATGATGACATACATAAGATACAATATTACACCCATCATTATATCTTTTTTAGTACAAATCTACGTACCAAGATGAATATACGCTGAAAAACTCGAGTCTCTACGACCAGTGTTTTAGGCTGTGCATTGTGTATATGTCAGTCAGACAAACATTCTTATGCTTAGTATAGATGAACGCATTAAATTCTCTCAGATCAAAGGTTTGCTGGAAGAAAACTCTTTTTAGGGTTAAACTCGCTTTCGTGTGCCTTTTGCAAATATTTCTGTGTAAGTATAAAATAATTTGATGGGGTTGCTCAACACAAAACAAGTCATTTTTACTCTATCAATTTCAGTGCCATGAGCTTCAGAACAGTGATCGCGAGTTAGCGAAGGTGAGAGACGATATCAAGGAACTGGAAGGAAGACTTAAATGGACGCAGAGCAAGCTACGTATGGAAATAGATGCTTATAAGGTAACCAACTAATACACTAATTTAGAATAGATAATAGTTTATAATATGGATACTATAGTAATCGAGAACCTAGTAGCTAAGTCAAACCTTTCTTGGGGTTTTCAGCTACTACTGGTAAAACTGTACTGCTATTTTTTCTGTCAAATAAATAAATAAATATCATTCTCCACGATTGAACGACTAACCGCGGGATGTCGGTGAATAGTGGGTTCAAAACGAAACTCTTGGAACTCTATGGATAATTTCACAGATGATGTATTTCTGTTGCCGCTATAACAACAAATACTAAGAAACAGAATAAAATGTATATTTAAGGGGGCTCTCATACAAGAAAAGTGATTTTTTTGTCGCTTTTATTATAGACTAGCGGCCGCTCGCAGCTTCGCCTGCGTGGCAGTTTTTTTCCACGTTATAGTTCATGGAACTTTCATCACCTATTTTATCCCCTTGGGGGTAGAATTAATCAAAATCCTTTCTTAGCGGATGCCTACGTCATAACATCTACCTGCATGCCAAATTTCAGCCTGATCCGTCCAGTGGTTTGGGCTATGCGTTGATAGATCACTATGTCAGTCAGTCAGACCTTTGAGTTATATATATTTAGATAATGGTACAAAACCCTTCGTGCACGAGTCCGACTCGCACTTGGCTGGTTTTTTTACAGTATAAATATTTCAGGAAAGTTCAGAACGCGCTGAAAAGTTGTCTCAGCAAGTATCGGAACTGGAGGCAGCCAAAGAAGTGGCGACTGCCAACGCTACCGACTCCGTCAAGGCTAGGCAACTAGGTAAATATAAATTCAAGTAAACCTCAAGACAAAAGGCTATAATCAATTTGACGACCGATGTGACGCGGCAGGCGAATGTCCGCCTGCAACGCAGGAGGTTGCGGGTTCGATTAATATTTGCAGATCGTACAAACATTTATCCCAAGGCGGGAATAAATGTTTGTACGATCTACAAATATTTATTCCGAGTGTTCTGGGTATTTTCTATGTATAATAAAAAAATATCTATGTATGTAATGTATTGTATTATGTATAATCAGTCATCTAGTACCTTATCTAATCTGTGCTAGTACCCATTACACAAGCTCTGCTTAGTTTGGGGCTAGATGATGCTGTGTGGATTATTATTATTTTAAACCTTTTACTTTTTTACTAATTGCATTAAAATCCGTTGAGTATTTTAAAAGATCTAAGCGAACAGACAGCGGAAGCAACTTAATACTTTTAAGAGGCTTACTACTAGATGATACTATGTAAGAGACTAGTCTGTAAAGATCTGTAAACTTTCAGAAGCAGAATTAAAAGAGTGTAGAGCGGCCATAATCCTCTGCCGCCATGAGAATGAAGATTTGGACCGAAGACTGACAGCCACAACTCAGCAGCTCGACTCCTGTAAGAGGGAGAGAGATGACGCTATCACCTCTCTCACTCACACCACCGCTGAGGTATAATACTTTTAGTAAAAAAAATAGCGTCACAAGTACAAAAATAGTACCAAGTACCTACTTGAGATTCTTTGAGTTTTTTTTTTTATACAATTTCCTAATAGAGCAAGCATATGGCCCACTTGATGTTAAGTGGTTACCATCGCCTATAACAAAACATTGCCTTGTAGGTCACGTTAGTTAGGAACGTGCCCTACAAGACACTTCTCTACGTCCATCAACCTGAGGCATTCAGGTATTAAGCCTCATGTGCCTGTAATTTCACCGGCACCCACACCCTTCGAACCGGAACACAGCAAGCTGCTTGGCGGTAGAAATAGGCATGGTGGTAGTACTGCCCCCGACCGGCCCCTCACAAAGAGCTCTACTACTACTAAACTACTATTACTACTATTTGAGTGTGCCTCTGACTATCCTTATTATAAGACTCTTTAAGGATGCCTATGTTTTATGAAAGTCCCCTTAAATATTTATTTTATTCTGTTTTTTAGTATTTGTTATAGCGACAACAGAAATACATAATTGTGAAAATTTCAACTCTCTATCACCGTTCATGAGATACAGTCTGGTGACAGACAGAGTAGTCTTAGTAATACGGTCCCGTTTTACCCTTCGGGTACGGAATCCTAAAAATGTATATGTTAAAAAATAATATGTCTGACAACCGTCACAGCTCAGTTTGTAGTAGCCCTGCCTTCTGTGCTGTAGGTGGTGGGTTCGATCCCCACCGAGAACAAACATTTGTGTGATGAACATAGATGTTTGTTCTGTGTCTGGGTGTTGTATTGTATTCTATGTATGTATTTACAAAAAAAAAAGTACATAAGTATTCTATCAGTCATCTGGTTCCCATAGTACAAGCTATGCTTAGTTTGGGGCTAGATGATGTTGTGTAAAAATGTCCTGACATATTTATTTATTTATTTACTTGTTTCTCAGGTAGAAGAGTTAAAAGTTAGTAACCTCCGGTTAGAAGAGGAAGCGGCAGAGTTGGCCGCTCTGAGAGCCAAAGCCGCGCTCGCTGACACACTGGCCTCACGGTTGGAGAGGTCAGTTTACAATTATCCCCTATCCCCAAACTAAGCAAAGTTTATACCAGTGGTTCCCAGACTCTTTTGTTTCATAGACCACTTTAAAAATTTTGCTAAATCCGGTGGACCCCCTGCATTACTACCAATTTCTAAATCTCGGCGCGATACCGACATGGTCTGGGTTCGACTCCCAGTTCGGAACTATCCATTTTTTTCTCAATTTTTTTATAAATTGTCTTAATGAGAAGGTTTTATTTAGGTATCATATTATTTAAAATAACAAGCCAACATTTTAGTTCTTCACTATCGAAACCAAATTAATTTTCATGCACCCCTGCTTACGATTGTAGACCCCCATTTTTTGTCACGTCCAACGTAGACCCCCGTCGAGTCTCCCGTGGACCCCTGGGGGTCAACCTGGACCAATTTGGGAATGACTGGTTTATGCTATGGGAGCCAGATAGCTGATAATATGCTTGTAAAATTATTATTATTGTATACTTAGTCACGCTTGCACAGCAATCTAATTGTTTTTTTTGTAATATTTCTGGACATTTTTACACAACATCATCTAGCATCATACGTTTTGGGATGATGTGTAAAAAAAAAACGAGTGTGCTTTAGATAACACGACTGAAGTAAAACTTCTTTAATATACGAAACGTAACTGGCTATGAGAGAAAGAGACAGTGCTTTCATACCCCCTCCATGGTAGTGTTAAACGCTTAACGCAACCTTGTCGGAAGTCGCATTAGAATAAGTATTACTTCAACAGTGCTTTCATACCCCCTCCATGGTAGTGTTAAACGTTTAACGCAACCTTGTTGGAAGTCGCATTAGAATAAGTATTACTTCAACAGTGCTTTCATACCCCCTCCATGGTAGTGTTAAACGTTTAACGCAACCTTGTTGGAAGTCGCATTAGAAGTATTACTTCAATACAGTTTAAAGCGTTGAACATAAGAACTTGTTAACTTCAGGGAAACGGAAAGAGCGAACCAAGCGGAAGCGTCGCTGACAGCTGAGCGTGCCCTCGCGGAGACCTGCGCGCGCAGAGAGGCGGCCGCACTAGAACACGCCGCCAAACTCACCGCCCAGCACGTGTCGCAACGAGCTACTACTGACTCAAGCGCAGCTAAGGTATACAAAGACTCAAGTTATAGTCAAAGTCAAAAAGCATTTATTGAGTATCAGTATCTGGCACAGCGAATCAGCATTGCCATTCAGCGTGGCAATGCAGCCAGTGTTTTGGGAACGCTTCCGATTGGCACTGATTTGGATCAGTTGAGCTACCTTTAGATCGTTTGCAACGGTCTGTATATAGCTCAACTGTTTCATATGTATTTTGTACATGCCAATTATAAATACCTGTATTAGCTGAAATTTTCTTTGTAAATAAAAATTAAAATGTAATAACAGTAGTATTATAATATATATCGACAATACATCATAAAATAAACATAAGTACCTAATTATCTTATTTAATAATGCGTAAAAACGAGAGAACACCAAAATCAGCAATGTAAAGGAAATCGCGATCATCTGACCCGTGCGTTACGCTTGCAGCAGCCGCTACCGCGCGGTCGTTGACCGCTGTACGGAATACATCGCTGGTTGATAAAAAGGAATGTCAGCAAAATAATCTTATTACTGTAAATGTATTTGTCTGTCAGCCAAGCGGTATTCTATAAGAGCTTGTTGTAGGTAACTTTACACGTTCCTAGAGTATTCTGAAGTAAAAAAGTAAAAAAAAAAAGTAAAAAATTTGGTATGATAGGTAGTACTTCTCTGGAAGAACTTTTTAAGAGCTCTACTACTAAAAGCCTGTATTATGTTCCAGGTTCAGGCCCTGTCGGCTGATAACACGTCTTTAAGAGAGCGTGTGACGTCACAGGAAGCAGAATGTGCCAGACTACAGGCCGCCTTGACTGAGGAGACTGAACGCAGACACCAAGAGAACAGGGTACTCGCTAGAAAGGTAATAAGAACAAAAACGGATGAGTTTTACTAACAGTGAATGTATATAATAATAATGCTGGACAATCCACACAGCATCATCTAGCCCCAAGCTAAGCAGAGCTTGTGTTATGGGTACTAGATGACTGATATACTTAATACAATACATTACATACATAGATATTTTTTTAATATACATAGAAAACACCCAGAACACCCGGAATAAATATTTGCAGATCGTACAAACATTTATCCCAAGGCGGGAATCGAACCCGCAACCTCTGCGTCGTAGGCGGACATTAGCCCGCCGCGCCACATCGGTCGTCATAAATATTTGCAGATCGTACAAACATTTATCCCAAGGCGAGAATCGAACCCGCAACCTCCTGCATCGCAGGCGGACATTCGCCCGCCGTACCACATCGGTCGTCATAAATATTTGCAGATCGTACAAACATTTATCCCAAGGCGAGAATCGAACCCGCAACCTCCTGCATCGCAGGCGGACATTCGCCCGCCGTACCACATCGATCGTCAACTCCTACAGCACCTGTAATAAAATTGATATGTTAAAAAAGAATAATGGGACTCATTAGAATCAGAATTTATTATTATTAATATTATAATCTTTATTGTAAACTGTTGAAAGTATGATAAATAGAAAAGAAAGAAATAGCATAACGACTTTTATCTTCAAGCACGGTCGATATGCCCTCCAATCTCTTAGTAGCAACTATAGTAAGTAACTATGTGACCAATGTGGCGCGGCGGGCGAATTTCCGCCTGCGACGCAGGAGGTTGCAGGTTCGATTCCTGCCTTGGGATAAATGTTTGTACGATCTGCGAATATTTATTCCGGGTGATCTGGGTATTTTCTATGTATAATAAAAAATATCTATGTACGTAATGTATTGTATTAAGTATATCAGTCATCTAGTACCCATAACACAAGCTCTGCTTAGCTTGGGGCTAGATGATGCTGTGTGGATTGTCCAGCATTATTATTATTATTATTATTAACTAGTATAGTGTGGTATTTATTTGATTTGGTATTTTTTTGGTGGTGATTATTTTTTATTGTAGGTGGCTGAGTTAACTGAGGAAGTAGCTGATGCCAACAAAAGATTGGAATGGGAGAAGGGTGAAAATGGAGTTCTCAAGAAGAAACATGCCAGTGCCATAAAAGTGAGTTTAAAGGCTTGATTAATTTTGGTTTAATAGCTTTAATGGCTTGGTCACGAGGAACTAGCGCTTAGATTCCTAGATTTAAGGCGTTTCAAGATGATCCCTGCGGATATTACTGAATAAATGCTTTTTTGCTGTGACTTTGACTTTGACTTTGAAATGAAATGAAATTTATTATTGTCGAAACTGTGTACCAAAGGATCTTAAAACTAGGTGGAACAACAGTTTATCCATTATGGACGTACAATATTATTTAACTTATAGAACTAATTAATTTAATTTTAAAACCAGACTTAATTTTACTATTCTCTTATACCGGGTGTAAACAAACTACTTCTGAAAACTGAAACTGCGCATTCAGACCATGATTCTGGTTACAAAAAAGATAAAAAACGTGAAAAAAACGATACTTCTTTATTTCAATCGCCTCCCGGATCATCCTTCTGTGGTAGTGCCGTTCATTGGCCATTCATAAATTCATAAATAAAAAAGGTAATACGCGATAAATACCCGTGTAATATAAGTGTTCAATATGACGACCGATGTGGCGCGGCGGGCGATTGTCCGCCTGCGACGCAGGAGGTTGCGGGTTCAATTCCCGCCTTGGGATAAATGTTTGTACGATCTGCAAATATTTATTCCGGGTGTTCTGGGTATTTTCTATGTATAATAAAAAATGTCTATGTATGTAATATAGTATTTGTATTAAGTATATCAGTCATCTAGTACCCATAACACAAGCTCTGCTTAGCTTGGGGCTAGATGATGCTGTGTGGATTGTCCAGCATTATTTATTTATTTAATGTGTTCCGATCGCGAAAGTTTAAAGAATCCTATTGCATGGAAACAATCAACCCTTGCCGCCGCAAACATCCTGCATACTACTAGTATATTTCAATTACAGGAAATAAATCGTGAGTTACAACGTGCCCTAAAGCGCTGTGAGCAGCTAGAAGCTAAATTACCACCCCCAGATGCACCCTCGACCAGAACAGGTGAGTCAGATTTGGAATTATTTTCAGGAGGTGAAAAATTTCACCCCTGCCCGCTTATATTTGACTAGCGGCCGCTCGCAGCTTCGCCTGCGTGACAGTTTTTTCCCGTTCCCGTTATTTTTTCGGGATAAAATCATAGTAGCTTTATGCATGCAAAGTCTCAGCCCGATCGGTTTGAAATTGACAAAGTTTCATATAAACTTTCATCCCCTATTTTATCCCCTTGGGGGTAGAATTAATCAAAATCCTTTCTTAGCGGATGCCTACGTCACAACATCTACCTGCATGCCAAATTTCAGCCCGATCCGTCCAGTGGTTTGGGCTGTGCGTTAATAGATCACTATGTCAGTCAGTCATCTTTGAGTTATATATATTTAGATGACCGATGTGGCGCGGCGGGCGAATGTTCGCCTGCGATGCAGAATTTTGCGGGCTCGATTCCCGTCTTGGGATAAATGTTTGTACGATCTGCAAATATTTATGCCGGGTGTTCTGGGTATTTTCTATTCTACTAATATTATAAACGTGAAAGTTTGTAAGTATGGATGGATGGATGTTTGTTACCCTTTCACGCTCTAACCAGTAGACCGATTTGCATGAAATATGGAATAAATATAGATTGTAACCTGGATTAACATATAGGCTACTTTATATCCCGAAAAAATAACGGGAATGGGAAAAAACTGCCACGCGGGCGAAGCTGCGAGCGGCCGCTAGTACATAAATAAAATAACTTACTTATACATTATTTTCAGTGTAATTACGTTTACTAACTAAGTAAACGTAACTATAAGTTCCAACGCTGAAACAATCGTCTGTCGAGTGATAGACGGATTTCATAGAGAAAAGGATTTTATAAATTATTTTTATTTTAGGTTCAATAACATCTTTAAGTAGTGCCGAAAGCGCGCCTCAAGACGAACGACTCCCAAACGGACACGCGGACCCTCTTCCAGAAATACAGGTAAAATAGCAATATTTTTTAATTATAAAAAAAATTTTAGACAATCCACACAGCATCATCTAGCCCCAGGCTAAGCAGAGCCTGTGTTATGGGTACTAGATGACGGATATACTTAATACAATACATTACATACATAGATATTTTTTATTATACATAGAAAATACCCAGAGCACCCGGATTAAATATTTGTAGATCGTACAAACATTTATCCCGACCGATGCGTCGCAGGCGGACACTTGCTCGCCGCGCCACATCGGTCGACAATTTAGGACTCTTTAAAATCAGTTAGTAGTAGCTTTGCCTTCTGTGGTTGTGGGTTCGATCCCCACTGAGGATAAATATTTGTCTGATGAACATAGATAATTATTTTCATAGATAAATAAATAAATAATTGTGATCATCTATTAACAACATCTGTTATCCCCAAACTAAGCATAACTTAACTATGGGAACCAGATGTCTGATAGAATACTTAACTTAGATTTTTTTAATGTAATAATAATAATAATGCTGAACAATCCACACAGCATCATCTAGCCCCAAGCTAAAAGTAATAAAACTAATTTACGTTTATTATTTTATGCATGCAACTTTAGGACCAAACTCAGTATTGTACGGTAAGGTGTTTCGGAATTTTTAACGCTAATTCTCAGGCACGGTTAACATTCATTGCGATCGTCTGAGAATATCGTAAGGCGGCGGTCAGAGACACGTCCAAACATAACCTTACTACTAAGAAACTCGGCATAGTCTCGAAATATTTAAACTGTGTTTTGTCTCTTTCGATCTAATTTGAAACTTCCTGTCAATGCAAAAGACAAAACACAAGATGGATGGATGGATGGATGGATGTTTGTTTGTTACTCTTTCATGCTCTAACCAGTAGACCGATTTTGAAATTTGGAATAAACATAGATTATAACTTGGATTAACATATAGGCTACTTTTTATCCCGAAAAAATAACGGGAACGGGAAAAAACGCGGGCGAAGCTGCGAGCGGCCGCTAGTTGTAACTATGAATTTGTTAGTAGCAGGTAGAGTTTTTGTTTCAGATAAAATTCCCAAGTCTATTTGAGAAGATATTTCCAAAGGTTTTTACAGTTTTTTGTTAATAAAGTAACCATAGATTTTTACATAGAGTTGTAATAAACGTAATAATAATGAACCACTTGGTGGGCCATTGCTTGTTTTATCAGCAAGTCACAAAAAAAAATTGACTTAGATATTCGTAGAATGTAGACTGTAGTAGGCAAATGTTGTATTTATTTAAATTATAATAATGTTAATTTACGATAGAAAATAGTTTATAGTTAAGTGTATGAGTAGCTTTTTTAATAATTGAGTACTAAGGGTTCCTCCGGGGAAGTACTACCACCATACCTATTTCTGCCGCCAAGCAGTGACGTTCGCATTCCTGTGTCCCGGTTTGAGGGGTGTGGGTGCCGGTGTAATTACAGGCACACGAGGCTTAACACCTGTATGCCTCAGGTTGATGGACGCTGAGCATTGCATCGTAAGGCACGTTAACGAGCGTGACCTGCGAGGCAATGCTTTGTTATGAGTGATGGTTACCACATATGCTTGTTCCACAAGCAGTAATAAAATTTCGTAATGTTATAAGAAAAAAATATGTATACTACGCGCATGCGTTCGAGTGCCACGCATTCACTCTCGCTCTGTCTCTTTCTATACCTCCTCCATGGTAGTCTTAAACGTTAAACGCAACCTTGTTGGACTGCGACTTGCATTAGAAGTTTCACTTCAAAAAAAAGATGGCTTTATTAGTCTAGATATAAAGGTGATTTTTGTATACACAGATTCGCGAACCAGACCGACAAGCATTGATAGAACGTATCGTCTCCCTCCAAAGAGCAGCCGCGCGTCGTTCAGAACGTTGCGAGTTCTTGGAAGAACACTCCAAACAGCTTACTGAAGAGTTGAGAAACAAATCCCGCCTCCTGCGCCAGTTATTGTGCACTATGCCGGCAGGCGCTGTGACGTCACCACACAGAGATATCAACAAGGTAACAAAGAAAGATATCAAGTTTTTTTTGAAGTAATACTTCTTATGCGACTGATTATTACAAAAAAAATATTCTATTCTTATTACAAAAAAAAATAAAAAACGTGAAAAAAGTAGCTAGGTTTGCAGTAGCCCTGCCTTTGCGCTGTAGGTGGTGGGTTCGATCCCCACCGAGAACAAACATTTGTGTGATGAACGTAGATGTTTGTTCTGTGTCTGGGTGTTACATGTTTTCTAAGTATGAATTTACAAAAAAAAAATTTGGTATTCTATCAGTCATCTGGTTCCCATAGTACAATTAGCTATGCTTAGTTTGGGGCTAGATAATGTTGGGTAAAAATGTCCAGGAATATTTATTTATATAATCATTTGTACTATTTTATACATGCTGCTTTCAAGCTGCTCAAAAAGTTGACGAAGGTAAGATATTTTTTTTTTTAATTTCTTTTGGCAATTAATATTCTTTTTTCTTTTCTTAATTTATAGTGGCAATTTAAGTCAACGTAAAATTACTCTTAGCCTACATTGTGGCTAGTTTGTAATGATATTAGAGTACATTGTTTACAGATGGTGTACGCTAATTCATAACGACCGATGTGGCGCGGCGGGCGAATGTCCGCCTGCGACGCAGGAGGTTGCGGGTCCGATTCCCGCCTTGGGTTAAATGTTTGTACGATCTGCAAATATTTATTCCGGGTGTTCTGGGTATTTTCTATGTATAATAAAAAATATCTATGTATGTAATGTATTGTATTAATTATATCAGTCATCTAGTACCCATAACACAAGCTCTGCTTAGCTTGGGGCTAGATGATGCTGTGTGGATTGTCCAGCATTATTATTATTATTTAAACAATTTAATAATTGTGAAATCAACACCGTTTACCACTTTAGGTCTTTCACATCAAAAATCGTTTATAGAAGCAGATAGCAAATGCGGGCGGCGGTGCAATGGCGGCCGTCTGGGGCGGTGACCCGGCCGGAATGACCCTTGACCTCTCCTTGGAGATGAACAAAAAGCTGCAAGCTGTTCTTGAAGACACGCTACTGAAGAACATCACGCTTAAGGTACCCTTTATACTCGTAATAATAATTCTGGACAATCCACACAGCGAAATACATAGATATTTTTTATTATAAATAGAAAATACCCAGAATTATAAAATCAATAGGAATATCTAAGGATTTTTTTTAGGGTTCCGTACCCAAAGGGTTAAAACGAGACGGACCTCATTACTAAGACTCCGCTGTCTGTCTGTTTGACTGTCTGTCCGTCTGTCACCAGTCTGTATCTCATGAACCGTTATAGTTAGAGTTGAAATTTAAACAGATGATGAATTTCTGTTTAATAATAATAATAATAATGCTGGACAATCCACACAGCATCATCTAGCCCCAAGCTAAGCAGAGCTTGTGTTATGGGTACTAGATGACTGATATACTTAATACAATATAATTACGTACATAGATATTTTTTTTATTATACATAGAACACACCCAGAACACCCGGAATAAATATTTGCAGATGTTGCCGCTATTATTGCTACAAAATGGAAAAAAATATATTCAAGGGGACTCTCATGCAACAGACATGATTTTTTTGCCGTTTTTTATAGATAATTTTACGACTTTTGAATTTTAAAGTAATATTTTTATTTTCAGGATAATATGGACACCCTGGGAGCGGAAATCTCGCGGTTAAAAGGACAGAAATCGGACACCAAATGAACTTATACTTATAATTTAAGTAAAGTTATAAATTTTATTTAAAAAAAACCGGCCAAGTGCGAGTCGGACTCGCATACGATGGGTTCCGTACCAACTTAAAACGGCAAAAAAATCACGTTTGTTGTATGAGAGCTCCCATGAATACTAATTTCACTTTATTTTTTAATATTTGTTGTTATAGCGGCAACAGAAATAAATCATCTGTGAAAAATTCAACTCTCTATCACGTTTCATGAGATACAGCCTGGTGACAGACGGACAGACAGCGGAGTCTTACTAATAGGGTCCCGTTTTACCCTTTGGGTACGAAACCCTAAAAAAGTGGAAATGCTTGCGATTTTGTCCGCTTGAAACTGTTTTCATGCAAACTTCAATACCCTTTGCGGGATATTTCAGGAATTCCTTCCTTAGTAGACACACCTCTGCATTGACATTTTGGCTCTTCGCCATAAGCGTCGTAAAAATAAACCAATTTTGTAAAAAAAACTATTTAAAATGCTCTCTAAAAATCTGAATGTGTTATTAGATATAATGGGTAAATATAACCCCGTCCATCAGGCAAGCAACGTAAATAATGTGGGAAATCTTTAGATATAGGGATAAATTTTCCTGGATGTATGGAAAGGCTCAGAAGGGTAAAGTTACCTAATGAAAGGGAAACTAGAAAAATTACTGTCATCTTTCAAACGAAAAAAAAAGCCAGTGTTCTTATACGGTGAAGGAAAACATAAAGATTTTTATATTATCCCAAAAATTATTTTCCTCGAGTGGGATTTGAACCCACGACCTTCCCCTTGATACGGAGCCACGGTAGCGATAGTACCGTATTAGAAACATTCCAAATCTTATTTTCGTCGAGGCATTTGAATCCTCGGTAGCGAAGTTGCTATCGCATCCCCGTATCAAGGGGAAGTTCGTGGGTTCAAATCCCACTCGAGGAAAATAATTTTTGGGATAATATAAAAATCTTTGTGATTTCCTTAAGTGCAGGTAAGCACTATAAAAACAAATAAACAAGGAAAACATAGTTAGGAAACCAGTTAGTATTCTAGCAGCGGCGATAGGCTTGCAACCTGTCACGTATGGAATACTAACTACTGCAAAATGTGGGTACGTACTAAATTTATTATCAGGACGTACCGCTATCTAACCCCCTTAGACATCCTCGAAGACTGGAGTAGGTACTTGTTACTAAGAGATCGGAAGCGATATCTGCCGGGCCGTGTATTTTTATTTATTGGTTTTTTTTACTGTCGTCAGTCGATGGAAACGTGTAAGGGAGGCATATGTCCAGTAAGACTTCTACAGACTGTTGATGATGATAAGAACTGTAATAATGTTTTAGACAAAATTTGAAGCCAACATGTCCTCTAGATTATTTTTACTCTTCTATTGGAAGTCTTATTTCCACTAATAGACTTCCCCCGGTTGATGATAATGTACTGACAGAAAATATTATAATCATTCCTAATTATTAATTTTACCGCCTAATCGAAATTATTGACGACCGATGTGGCGCAGCGGGCGAATCTCCGCCTGCGATGCAGGAGGTTGCGGGTTAAATTCCCGCCTTGGGATAAATGTTTGTACGATCTGCAAATATTTATTCCGGGTGTTCTGGGTATTTTCTGTGTATAATAAAAAATATCTATGTATGTAATGTATTGTATTAAGTATATCAGTCATCTAGTACCTATAACACAAGCTCTGCTTAGCTTGGGGCTAGATGATGCTGTGTGGATTGTCCAGCATTATTATTATTATTTTTTAATCATTTTGATTTTCATATTTTATAATGAAGTCACACCTGTATTAAATAATTGTATTATTTGATTGTATTATGAATATTTGTGCTTGTACAGTATTTCGTGTATCTTTATAGATAGATAAAACATCAGAAATATATATGTAATGTAAATTCTCTATGCAGCTCGACGATCAAATTGTGTACAGTCAGCTGCATTAGAATGTATACAGATCGTAACTATCTAAATATTACAAAAAAATCTTACAAAAAAACATTAAATAAATTGGTGAGTTACTTAGGTTTTGAGAATTTGCCATGTAAATATTTTCTGAAACACTGTAACATCGTTTTGATTGTTTAGATTTGTATACATTCTAGTGCAGCTGACTGTACTTGTAAATAATTAATGTTTATGGACAGATTTCGAGCAGCTTTCTCTTAAGGTGGGGGTATTCGCCAACTCGAGGTTTTCTCCAAGTAATTTCTCTTTGATGAGTGAATATAAATGTCCAAAAAAAATATATATTGTTTATTAAAGACTAAATTTTAATTTGTACAATTGAAAAAATTCTAACTATATTATTACTATATGAAAAAAATATCCAAAGTGAAGCAATTTTTATTTTAAATTTGGTTATTTCTTCTAAACGGTATTGATTTTTAGTATTTTTATTTCACACAAATATCTGTCAAAGTTTTTATCACAAAGTGTACAATTGGCAGTTCGAACTAATAATTCATTAAGCTACAATTAATTATTTCTTGAATGCGATACGAAATGGAATGCGCGGGTCCCTGTGCGGGCGACGGGCGGCAGTGCAACTCAGACTGTCGGACGGGGAGGTTGTGCTGCTCATTGCTCCGATTCGCGCATGGACGATTTAGTGTTAGTTTTTTAATTTCGTTTTTTTGTAAATCGTAGGTAAGGCACTTACGTAAATTTTTCGCGCTTCACGCTTCTTTATAAGTTTGGTAGATTACTCTTTATTCATTACTATGGCAAATAAAGTTACGTACGGTACAGGATACCTACAGTTTCACAACTATACTCGAATAATAAACCACACAGTAATAGGTTAGCCCCTCGAAGTAGGCGGGAGTAGTCGTATACACCCTGTAAGCATTCGTCGTAGGTATCCTAGGATACCCGGTTGACATAGGCTAAATTATTTTTCAAAAATTAGGGTTCCTTACTAAAACCCGTGCAAAGCTGGGACGAGCCGCTAGTATTCTATAATAATTTACGAAACCACCGATATGATGCACGGTCGATGTGGCGCGGCGGGCGAACGTCTGCCTGCGACGCAGGAGGTTGCGGGTTTGATTCACGACTTGGGATAAATGCTTGTACGATTTACAAATTATTATTATTATGCTCCTGGCATAACTGCAAAAAGTCAACTTACAGGAGGATGTGGTTTTCAGATTATTTCAGAAATTATAAACCTTTTTGGTAGTTTTTTGTCTAAATAATTTCAGTATAATAATAATAATGCTGGACAAGCCACACAGCATCATCCAGTCCCAAGCTAAGCAGAGCTTATGTTATGGATTCTAGGTGACTGATATACTTAATACAATACATTACAAACATAGATATTTTTTTATTATACATAGAAAACACCCAGAACACCTGGAATAAATATTTGTAGATTGTACAAACATTTATAATATTATAAATACTTTTTTAAATTGACTATCCTATCTTGCTCCTAAACCACTTCTAAACTACTTAATACATATATATCTATATATACAAAAATATAGATATATATGTATTACGATTTTTTTAAATTATAATAATGGAATTTACTCTTGTTTTTTCGATTTTTCCCTTTATTCCATCGGTTGTGCCCCTCTTGCCCGTTGATTATCGCTCGAAAGAAGTTATAACCTCCATTGGGCCTTTTTACCTCGGAGTTTTGCGTGTGCAAGATTTTGGAAAGTGAGCACACCTACATTATATATACCTGCCTACATTATTAAAGAATATTAGCTATTGCTTGAGCTGATTATCAAAAAGATGGGAATCTTTTAGATAATCAGCTCAACACAAGTAACGCAGTTAGTTAGGTCTTAAAATGTGCCCTTGTATCTGATCTGTATATTCTGCAATTAAACTACGTGAAAAGCAGTTAGCATGCCTTTGTTGTATTTCTGTAAGAAATAAAAGATTTGCACATATATTTTTTTCTTCCTGTAGAACTCCATCATAATTTCTTCCCAAGAGGGCAAGTTAAATCCATGGTAAGAATACTTTCAAGTTATCGAACTAGCATCATTTGATTGGCTGTATCGAATGGGTGGTCAAATACGAATAATGGCCAATACGGTGCTCGATTGTCTTTATTCATGTCCAGACATATACTAGTGCGTATATTTCTCCCTCATAGTGCCACGATCACATAGATCCACATAGATTTATGGATGGTGTAGGAGAATTATGCTCTCTATCTCCTCGAGCGACGGCTGTAAATTATAACGACGCGCTTCAAAATGCAATGCTACCGACAGTCCGTAATATTTAAATTTCACCATATGACTGTGGCGTCGTTGATGCTTGTGATTGTGACAATTTAATAAAAGGATACATCTACTTTTAGCTTTGTTTTCTGACAATATAATAAAAACGAATCCCGAAATAAACTGTTTTATTGAACGCATATTGTAAGTAACAAGTGTACATAATTTGTAAATTCCGACAGGTGGACTCGCCTTGTGTCAGAACTTTACAATTTTATGTAGCTTATGATTATTGGTTCCATCAAGTTCAAGCTAAGAACAGCTGTCAGCGTAACAAACAGTAACCATCGTTATCTTTAATCAGATAAAGAGGGCAATAGAAGTTGTCAAATCGGTTTGCAAGCGAAACTAATCCTTATCACCTATGAATCTGCAAGCGGCATTCAACCTTAGGGTGGTAAACCAATTTTTTGGGCGACTGTACCTATAGTTTTTTGGGAAAAGGCTAAAACCTCTGTAACCAGAGCTATACCTACCTGTGTAAAAAACTTATGGATCTTCACCGTGCTTGGAAGGATTTGCAAAAAAAGATATGAGCTTGATGATATGTTTCGGTTACCGTCATCTCTTACAACACAAGATTTTATAAAAATGCAAGGACATCACGGTCAACCTACCAGCCTTGATGAAAACCTTAGAAACCCTTGCCATCCACCTCTCAAAGGGTAAGTTCTGGAACTACTTACTACAAAAAGAGGAAGGAAAGACTTTGTCACGCCTAAATTAGTTGCAGCTTTAGACAGATGTCAATTAAACAAGGAATTCTGTTTATATACTTCAGGCTGTAGCAAAAGCACTAGATCTTAGCTGTGATGATTTCCTGATAAAAAAATCGTCCATTCAACGCATTTGCACACAGAGTAGAAAATATAGTGTAATCTATAAAATCAAATTTTGTTTTAAAATGTGTGTTTGAAATAAGAATCCACCAAATCACAAGTAGCCCTGATATCATAATGTTAAAAAAGTTTATATATTTCAATTGATTTATATGCTTATAGAAAAATGTTAAAAACAGAAATTTTAAATTCGCGGGTTAATGTAAATGTAGACAGATAAAATTTTGTATTTAAGTAAGTCTTGATAGTTTAAAAAGAAATACGGGGTATACAATTCGATTTCCAAAAAAAAAATATAAGGGACTAATATTCGTCCATATAAGGGACACCCTACAGTACATGGTAGTTTGGAAATAAAAGTCACCCTAGTTGACAGTAGCGGCTTGTGTGCCTTTCTTCACCGGGCAAAATGAACCACTCATCTGATTCCGCGCGTGATAATAGGCAATAAATAAAGCATAAAAACTTGATTATTAAAATATACATGTTGTTTTCTATATTTTTTTGAACTGATATGATGTAAAATGGTATGTAGATGCTGAAAATAAAAAAAGTACTATCAAAGACACAATCAAATCTACGCCCCTGTGACTAGGATATGACGTATTGCATCGTGTTATTATGAATATAAATATTTTTTAGCCAACTTAGTATTATCTTCATATTTATTTACTTATTTTAGGAAGACTTGTGCCTTTATTGACCAGACAAACAAATCATAAAAACTTGATTATTAAAATATATACATGTTTTTTTATACTTTTTTGAACTGAAATTATGTAAAATGGTATGTAGATGCTGAAAATAAAAAAGTACTATGAAAGACACAATCAAATCTACGCCCCTGTGACTAGGATATGACGTATTGCATCGTGTTATTATGAATATAAATATTTTTTAGCCAACTTAGTATTATCTTCATATTTATTTACTTATTTTAGGAAGACTTGTGCCTTTATTGACCAGACAAACAAATCATAAAAACTTGATTATTAAAATATATACATGTTTTTTTATACTTTTTTGAACTGAAATTATGTAAAATGGTATGTAGATGCTGAAAATAAAAAAGTACTATGAAAGACACAATCAAATCTACGCCCCTGTGACTAGGATATGACGTATTGCATCGTGTTATTATGAATATAAATATTTTTTAGCCAACTTAGTATTATCTTCATATTTATTTACTTATTTTAGGAAGACTTGTGCCTTTATTGACCGGACAAACAAATCATAAAAACTTGATTATTAAAATATATACATGTTTTTTTATACTTTTTTGAACTGAAATTATGTAAAATGGTATGTAGATGCTGAAAATAAAAAAATGCTATGAAAGGCACAATCGAATCTACGCCCCTGTTACTAGGAAACAACGTATTGCATCGTGTTATTATGAATATAAATATTTTTAAGCCAACTTAGTATTACCTATGTTTTTATTTATTTACTTATTTTAGGAATACTTGTGCCTTTATTGAACGGACAAATAAATCATAAAAACTTGACGCCCTGTTACTAGGATACAACTTATTGCATCGTGTTTTTTTTACTTCTTAAGTTAACACAAACACGTATTACATTAAAGTAAATATAAATTAAATTATTAAATTAATATTTTAATGAAATGATTATACAATTTTAATTAAGCTTTTTAGGAAATTATTTTAACTTCATAGGTTGAGCTTAAAATTTATAAAAAGTTGTTTTAGTAGTTAGTACATAGTTAGTTATTAGTTATTGTATGAACATTATTTTTATTATTATTTCAAATTGTTATGATCATATGCTAAACGGGCGGAGGGCAGTGGTACGCCATCATACAGATTTTTCAGTTTGGGTACCAATGCTGTCTAACCAATGAATAGTCATGTATGTTGTTTCCAAATAAATTTCATTTCATTTCATAATGAATATAAATATTATTTTAGCCAATTTAGTATTATCTTTTTATTTATTAACTTATTTTAGGAAAACCAGTGTCACCACTAAAATATTTCTTTTATATTGAGTAAATTTTTAGAGCACGATAATAGCGCGGCTCCTTGCCAACAAACAAGGAGCGCGTGTTGCGCTTTGCGAGCGTAAAAATATAGCGGGGGGCACGCGGTCGGCGCGGGGAAATTATCCCACTCCGCCTGAATCCTCAAGGTCGTTGGCGAATACCACAGCCTTAAATACTTAAATACCTCTAAAATACCTAAAAAATAATAAAACTTTTGCAAAATGTGGCTATGTACCAAGTGTAGTATTTGGATGTACCTCTGACTACTCCCATTAGATATACTTGGATTATCAACTTAGGTACTTAGGTGAATCTAAGCGCCAGTTCCTCGCGCGACCAAGCCTAGAAGAACCGGCAACAAACTTACGGCTTGGTTCCTACCGATTTTTGTATAATCCTGGATTATCTGGACGTATCTCTGACGAATTATGGACAATCAAAAATGTAATTTTTAGAGAAAACTGCTTGAAATAAAACCCAGTGTACGAGTATTAGAATATAAAATATATCAAATATTGTTGTTGGTATTGTATAGTCTAATCGGTGGTTTAAATGTTAAAAAATATATTTTGAGCATTCAGTAACGTTTTTTATTACAATGTTTTGCCTTAGCTTAGTAGTGCCTTTTGTGCTGTAGGTTGTGGGTTCGATCCCCACCTAAAATAAACGTTTGTACGCAGATATTTCAGTCAAATATATAATTTTTTAATATAGTTTATGAATTTGACAGCCGCCACAGCTCAGTTCGTAGTAGCCCTGCCTTCTGTGCTGTAGGTGGTGGGTTCGATCCCCACCGAGAACAAACATTTGTGTGATGAACATAGATGTTTGTTCTGTGTCTGGGTGTTATATTGTATTCTATGTATGTACATATTTACAAAATAAAAAAAGTATATAAGTATTCTATCTGGTTCCCATAGTACAAGCTATGCTTAGTTTGGGGCTAGATGATGATGTGTAAAAATGTCCTAACATATTTATTATTATTATTATTAATTCGGGATGAATTTCAAGAATTCCTTTCTTAGTACGCCTTTACGGACTAAGACATAATATACTCTGAAAATTTTAAGTGTACATCTATTGGTTTAGGCTGTGCGTTGTCTATATGTCAGTCAGTCAGGACAAAGATTCTTATAATTGGTATAGATTTGATTCAGTCAAACAAACAAATAATTTACATCGTTATTACACCACGAAAGTTTGAAATGAATATTTGTAAGCGTCAGAAGTTTTTTACTAATTTCAATTTAGGTACCAAATTGTAGCAAAAAGGTACTAAAGTTTGATAGTTTCCGATCATAAAATATCGCACTTGGTCCAGGGGTTCTGACGCTTACGAATATTTCAAGTAAATATCCCGTCTATAGACTAGACCAGTAGTAGTAGTATTAGTATAGACTAGAAGTATATGACTAGCTCACAGCTCTGTAAGTAGTAGTTCTGCCTTCTGTGCTGTAGAGTAGGTTTGATCTCCATCGAGGATAAACAATTTTGTGTAATTCACACATGTTTGTTCTCTGCCTGGGTGTTATATTGTATTACAAGTACCTATGTATTTACAAACAACCCGTATATTAAGTATTAAGGCGACCAATACAAAAAAAAAAAAAAAAAAAATGTGGCGCGGCGGGCGAATGTCCGCCTGCGACGCAGTAGGTTGCAGGTTCGATTCCCGCCTTGGGATAAATGTTTGTACGATCTGCAAATATTTATTCCGGGTGTTCTGGGTATTTTGGGTATTTTCTATGTACTTATAATAAAAAATATCTATGTAATGTATTGTATTAAGTATATCAGTCATCTAGTACCCATAACATAAGCTCTGCTTAGCTTGGGGCTAGATGATGCTGTGTGGATTGTCCAGCATTATTATTTATCAGTCGTCTGGATACCATAGTACGAGCTATGGTTAGTTTGGGGCTAGATAGTGTTGCATAGAATTGTCCTATATATTTTTTCTATTCAACTTGCCGATAAGCTACAATAAGCGCCCCTAGCAGCATATGGGGGCACAAGCGTATGTCGTAATCGAACACGTAAAAAACTCAGAATCCGCTCTCTAAGATGCGTTTGAGTATTCGGAGTCTATTATTCCATAGGAAAGACATGGTCAATGGAGCTACTTACCCACGGGTTTTCTCACGATGATTTACTTCGCTTATTCTTATCATAGCATTGCCTCGCAGATTACACGTTGGTAATAACCCGATCTTACCCAAACGATTTGTCGATCGTGAAAGGTCAAGCGAGTTCATCAGTGGGTAAGTAACTAATGTTTTTTATTTGGTTTTGGTAGGTAGGTACTTATACTCATATCAACTGGGTAGGTATCTACGACTCATCTTCAATGACCAGTGTTGTGGCTTCACGTATAAGAGAAATTAAAAAAACTAGGTGCAAAGTGCAAACATACTCATTAAAATTAAGTATTTACCTAAATTTAAACCAATCTGTTGTCTTGGACTGTGCTATAGAGTGGAGATGAAATATCAACTGAAGTTACTAATTTTCGGTAAGTTATTCTAAACTTAATAAAGATGGCCAAAGAGATCGATCTAGGCCGTCTGACTGAATAGGCGATGGGTCGTCGACATTATAAAGGTAGTAGGAGACGAAGCTACCTAGTTCATCATCAAACAGCCTTTAGAAGTCTTCTGCTGGACATAAGTCTCCCCCATTAGGTAGTTACTCTACTACTTATAAACTTGTTGCGAAAAAAGGGAGTAGAAAGGGGAAGTCTCACTCACTGGTTTACTCGTCTAAGGGGGAAGTTTGCTGTAGTGTTGTATCCTACTAATATTATAAACGCGAAACTTTGTAAGTAGGTATGGATGGATGGATATAAACATAGTTTATAACTTGGATTAACATATAGGCTACTTTTTATCCCGAAAAAATAACAAGAACGGGAAAAAAACTGCCACGCGGGCGAAGCTGCGAGCGGCCGCTAGTATGGTTATAAGGGCTTGTGAGGTCTACTGTTCTCACAGAACCACTAATTTTAATGTGGTATAGTGGCTTAGCACTCATTTTATTATACAATTTGCTGATGGAACAATCATACAGCAAGCATTGCCTCATAGGCCACGTTCGTTTGGAACGTGCCCTGCAATACGCTGCTCAGCGTTCATCAACCTCAGACATACTAATGTTAAGCCTCATGTGCCTGTAATTTTATCGGGACCCACACCCTTTAAACCGGAACACGTTGCGCTGCTTGGCGGCAGGAATAGGCATGGTGCTAGTGCCTACGCACCCGGACGAGCCCTTCACTAAAAGCTCTACTTCTACTAAAACTAGATAGGTAATAATCTACTAACCTACTGTTAGATTTTACGTTGTAGTGGGTATTTTGTTTTAGGATGGGCGTATTTTTTCGTAGAAACTGCTTCATTGAAATGCAAGTGAGTTTTATTTTACGTCAGTATTTTCTTTCTTATTATTTTAGACGCAATGTGTACCTATATCTCAATGTGCCTTAGCGCAAGAGATTCCGGAAGTTGAACCCCTAAACGGGTAGGTACAGTTGCTTACAATAAAATAGTCCATTTTTACAAAAATTTTAAATTCGCTCAGTGAATTAGATAATTCAGTAATGGATTTTTCTATCGTAATGTGCATAACGCCAGTGCTCTTAAACGGTGAAGAAAAACATCGTTCTGGGTGTTTTTTATGTATAATAAAAAAATATACATGCATAGATGTATTGTACTAAGTATATCAGTCATCTAGTACCCATAACACAAGCTCAAGCAGAGCTTGGGGCTAGATGATGCTGTGTGGATTGTCCAGCATTATTATTATTTGAATTAAACAGGTACCTATATACCTAACCTTATACTATCCTAGTTTTGTTCGTTTCAGAAAAAGTGAGTGGTATTGTGAAGATGGTACTTGCATCGACGCCTCAAAAAAGTGTAACGGCGCTATCGACTGCCCGGATTCTAGTGACGAGACCTTTCTCCTCTGCAGACATAATTTGTAAGTCTCAAAACCAGCGGCGGTCTTACCCTTACCCTTTGCGGGGCTCCGGGCGGCAGGTCTTTGCGAGGCCGCTTGTCCTTTGTGAAAAGTATGTGATGCGAAAGTAGGTCTGGTTGTTTGGTTTAGGTATAATGAAAAATCAATATTTTTGAAAATTTGCTTGGATCGTTGCGCGAGGCAAGAGCGAGGCCCCGGGCGATTGCCCCGTTCACCACCCCCTATAGCCACCACTGCTCAAAACAAGGAACAAGGCATAATCACATTAATTCAACCCGCCCCATGTGTAGTGACGCGTAGAAGCATCTGTCTGTCTGTACCATACAAAATACCTGAGACAGTCCACGCGGGTTGTTTGGTATGATTGTATGTACCAATAACTAACTACCTACTAACATCATCAATGTCGTTTTGGGGCGGATGATGAATTCTTTCCCTATCTCACTCACCTAGGTGCTAATAAACTCAACGTAACGTTGAAATAGTTATCTACACCGTGTTTTATGTTTTGCTTTGTGTGGAAGTTTAAATTCGAATTAAAAAATTAATGAAGACAAAACACTGTGTGTAACTATTTCGAGGCTATGCCGAGCTAAGAATATGGGCAACATTGTATTTTCATTTTAATTGTTTTTCTAGTGTTATTTTAAGTTCTGATGGGTAATTTTGGTGGTATTTTAACCATCATTACTTGAGGTCTTAGCACAAGTGTGAACAATTGAAATGAAAGTGTGTTATGAGGCATCCTGATTTGAACGAAAATGTTTCCCTTTGGTTTTGAAGAAAAATGCCATCTTTGTCTTCAAAACCGATGACGGCTGACTTTACTTTTTTTTACCGACTCGACTTGACTAGAAAGATTTTATTCACACTTGACATTGGCAAAATTGTCCGCAAGGCGGACAGATGCCACAAAAAAAAAAGTCTGAGACATGTCTATTTCTGCCGCCAAGCAGCGCAGCGTGTTCCGGTTTGAAAGATGTGGGCGGGAACGGTTTGCCGGTGAATTTATAGGCATATATAGGTGGTTTAACACCTGCATACCACAGATTGGACGCAGTGGCAATGCTTTTTTATAGGTACCTAATTTGTGGTTACCACTTACCAGCAGGTTTTTTTTTTTCGAACGGTCTAAAATGCTGGTATAATCGCCTGGCGATTTCCGACATCGTTACCGGGCTACAGGCGAGCGCAGAAGGCGCTACGCCATTACAAAAATGGGTACCAACAGGTTAAAATTATATGTACGTTTTAGCTGTTCGCGCGGGTTCAGATGCGTGTACGGCGGATGCGTCGATAAACATGCTACTTGCAACGGTGTTCAGGACTGCGCTGATAACTCTGACGAGTTGCTTCTTAATTGCCGAAATGTCAGATCTCGTGCAGAGTAAGTACTTACCACATAATTCAATGAGTAAGAGTAAGAGTCATTTATTGTAAAACTGTGTACAAAAGATCTTAAAACTAGGAACATAGGTATAACCTACAGTCTACCCATTTCGGGCGTACAATATTAGGTACCTAAGTAGTATAAAACCGCTGATAATCTAAATAATCTTGGCATATTCTTGAGCGCTGACATTTTAAATTAATATACATCATAGAATTATAGTCCATATTCTTAGATATACAGAATTTTTTAATTTTGGAACTAATTTTAGGCCAAACTAGGTTTCATAGTATTCCTGTAGGCTGTAGTAAACTTTGCCAATCAGCCATTTTTTTAATCGAATTTCCATTTAGCTCTTTTAGGTCCATTGGTAAATGGTTATATAGGTAATTTAATAGCTGTAAAATATGTACTTCTGTAAAACATTGTATTATTTATTTGAGGAATACTTAAATTATATTTGTACTTAGGTACTACGTAAATTATCAGATCGACTTTATTTTTTATTGGAATATTACATGATTTTTTACAAAGACACAAATCTCTAGAAATGGTTGAATTGAATGGTACCCGTCATTCGGTTACCAAAAGCACATAAAAAACCCAGCAGTTAGGTATATTTAGACTGATGAAGTGGCGGTTGTTTGCGATTACCGACTGAAAAGGGGTGACAGACAGGAGAGATGACAAAACTAGTTTTAAAGGTATTGTGTTATTGACCAACCGAGCGAGCGAAGCGAGAAGCGTCTCGATTCTGAGATTGGCCAAAAAATGTTTTGGTCCGTCTGATCTGTTCTCATTGCATTCTTTTCTTGTTGCATTTTAAACCGATTTTAACGAAAATGGACACACAAATTCCTTGAGTTATTTAATTTTTAGTCGATCGCGAGTTTTGATTGGTAGAGAATACCTACCTAAGGAAGAAACAGCCATGGAAAAAAGTAATGCCGAGAAAAAGACACCTCTATTAAACTCGCAGCGCAATACTCGCGCCCTGCCCCCTATACAGATTCAATCAGAGTCAATGGAAATGCATTCCTGAGACACATTAGACCCGCCCAGCGTGTCGTGACGCGTGTGAAGCCTATCGGTCTCATACATTTAATATTGAAGTGATAACACTTGACGGTGCGGGTCGGCTCTCTCTGGCTCTATTTCTGTCTGTCCCATACAACATTGAAGCTGCCTTATTAGGAATTTTCAAAAACAAATTATATGATCACTTTTTGTCCCTGCAGATTTCTCAACAAAATTAAGCAAAATATAATTATATGTACCTATATATTATAGTAGGTATTATTTATATTTATAGATTAGAGTATTTTTTTTGTTTATCAATATAGATAAACAAAAAATACTATAATTGATTAGGTAAGTAATTTTTTTTTATTTATCTTTGTAAGGCGTTAGTCTCTAATACTGTTTCATAGAGCACACCCACTTCACATTACACAAAGGTTAACTGGAAGAAAATGCTATTTAGCATTAAGCTCGCCTTTTATGCAATAACGAATTTTCTAATCTAATCTAATCTAAAATTTATGAGACAGTTAACGCGAGTCATGTCTAGTAAGACATACTCTTACTTACCTTACCTTGGATGATAGATTTTTTTTTTCCTTGATTAGTTTACCAACTAAATACAGTAGGTACCCTAATAAAATTACAATCTAGCCAATTAGGCTAATGAGTAACTTTGCTTTGACTTATTTTTATATGAATACTATAGGTACTAAGAATGTGTCCATTGGCACTTTTCTTACAGTCTCTATTTAACGGGAGGACACTTTGTTCTTGTGTTCATTAAAAGTACACTACACAATATTAGTTTAAACACTACACTAGCTCAAAAGGTTTAGTTCTTTTGAGCCTTCTCACTATGTCTGTGTTGTCGAGGAGCTGGATGGCCTCGACGTTCACGTGGTGGTGAAGTCTTCGTTCGTGAGCTTCTGCAGATTTCTTAACAAATTTACTGACAAATTCAATTTGGAGATCCCGGTGCAAATCTTCGTTTCTTACGTATGATGGATAAACTTTAACAATTTATGGCTCGGTTACAGGCTTGATAGAGAATCATTACAAGATCCAAATATAACAGACATTCTACGAAAAGAAAGATTCGAGAAATTTAAGAAGGATTTGAACTCATGTAAAAATGGCGAGTTGATAGGGTTCAATAAGAAATGCGACGGCAAAGTGGACTGCCAAGACCTATCTGATGAAACGTTGGAGACATGCGCGTCTGATATCCACACCTGCCAGAGGCTAGGTGGCGTGAGGTTTAGATGTCAGTACGGTGGCTGTGTGGACACAGCACTGGTTTGCAACGGAGTAAGTACTAGCTAGGGTAGGGTATATCTACTACCCTACCTAAGCGATACATAGAAATGGTAGTGCACTTGCAGCTTAGCCCGGATGGTCAGACCAGCACTTTGGAATGCACCCTCTTGGCCATCTTTTTTGCCGTTAAATAATATAATAATAATATAGCCTTTTTATTCAGGTACTTAAACATTCGT
The DNA here is from genome assembly GCA_947095575.1 of Electrophaes corylata. NCBI lineage: Eukaryota > Metazoa > Arthropoda > Insecta > Lepidoptera > Geometridae > Electrophaes > Electrophaes corylata. Next base: position 2,859,297 of record OX352727.1, read on the forward strand.
TTTGCATTGTTAAACATCATGGCAAATGTATCTATTTTGGCAGACTTCCAAAAACTGCCACTTTTCTTTATTTTTTTATTATCCTAGACCATGAATGTCCTGCGATTGATACCTACTATTTCATTTTCCCATCTCTTAAATTGTCTCCCACTTGTTTTTTATGCTGTAACAGGTTTTAATTTGCAGGTTAACGACTGTGCTGATGGATCTGATGAGCTGGAAGGTGTGTGTGCCGAAATGTGGGTAGTAATATAAAATATATTTAATTAAATAAATAAAGCCCGCTCCTATCACCCGCAACAATCTAGAAAAGCACTTATGGTCTAGTGGGAGTGACCCCGCCTTCTCAACCTAAGGTCGTGGATTCGTTAACCGGTTGTGCACTTATTGACTATAAAATTCTTCTATGTCTTAAAAACATTTATGTAAGAGCCACCTACGGAGTTTTGTCTTAAATCTACTAATAGGCAACCTGAACGTTGTTTTTACTAATAGGCAACATAACTAAATGTTGTTTAATATCATATTTTCTTCCATTTGATTTTAATACTTACCGGACTACCAGACGTACGGACAGATATCACCCCTTTATGGTGGATATCCCTCATTTCCGCACGAAGCGTTTTGCTTCCACATTTCTAGTGCAGACTGCCAAGGAGTGGAACTCTTTACCGTCGTCGGTGTTTCCGGAACGGTATAACTTGGGAGTCTTCAAGTCAAGAGTGAACAAGTGGATTATAGCTAAGCGTGCTCCACCTTAGGCTGCATCTACACTTTCCATCAGGTGTGATGGCAGTCAAACGCTTAGGTATCTAAAAGTAAAAAAAAATAAAAACTTCGATTGCAGTGTTGGTGAATGGTATTGTGAAGATGGAACGCGTATAGAAACCTCACAGACATGTGACGGCGTGCTTGACTGCCCTGATGGTAGTGATGAGACCTTCATATTGTGCTGGAATAATAAGAGGAATGAGTAAGATAATATTTAGCATTACCTATCCAGTATTTAGTCGTTCTACGACAAGTGCGGATCCACCGTTGTGGGCACGATGGGCATGCCTACAACCCTAATAGACCTGCGATATTTATCAATTTTGATTTATCCTTTGAACTTGTAAAAAAATCATCAAAATCTGTGCCGAGCAAACAGACACATATTTACTTGTAATATTTGTGAGCGAACAAACTAACATCTTACAGGTTTATTAATTTACTATAGTATTCGCCCCATGGCTTTGCCCACTTGGAACTATACACTTAGCAAGGGCAGGGCGTTGTATATTTTGTAAACATATCCTTTGTAAAAATGTGCTATATCGATCATAAGGGAGTAATACTCCGACTGGCGCTTGGCCGATTTTGAGCACAACCACACTTGACCACAACCTTTTTTGAGGGCTGGATCCGCACCTGCTTGGCGGCAGAAATAGGCATGGTGGTAGTACTTCCCCGGACGAGCCTTTCACTAAAAGCTTTACTACTACTGTACCTACTAATATCTCTATTCTGTTCCCGCTAAGCATGCTAAATGTGTTAACTGTTTCCGACCGTTGCACCAATGTTTTTTTTATACTTGTACTACCTTTTTGAAACGTCAGAGAATATAAGCACTTTGTAAAACGAACAGTGTTTTTCTATTTTCTAAACCCAGGAGCTTTTATACCATCATATCGTCATAAATTAAAAGCGCCAGGGACTAAACAATTCTTATATATTACAGCAACTGTTTGAATGGGTTCAAATGTGTGTACGGAGGTTGTGTCGCGAGCAACGCTACATGTAACGGTATTATGGATTGCGCTGATAACTCGGATGAGTTACTTCTTAAATGCCGGGGGGAAACTACTACAGCGGAGTAAGTTTTATCTCTACCAGCTTACCGCGATCTAGATAAAACCATTAAAAACGTATTACCTTAGAAATCTTTGTTACACTGAACATTTTCGGCGGCTACAGCTTACCACTATCTAGATTTAAACAATTATCTTAGGAATCTTTGTTACATTAAATATTTACGGCGGCTATAATTTGCTATAAGCAAATGCCTATAGTAAAGCATTGCTTGGTAGGTCATGCTTGTTAGGAAAGTGCCCTACGATGCACTACTTTGCATTCGTCAACCTGAAGCAAATAGGCGTTAACCCTTATGTGCCTGTATTGTCCCGGAACCGAAGCCCTTGAAACCGGAACACGCTGCGCTGCTTGGCGGCAGGAATATGCATGGCTTCCCTGGACGAGACCATCACATGACGAACAATAAACTTGGGATAAATGTTTGTACGATCTGCAAATACTTATTCCAGGTGTTCTGGGTATTATCTATGTATAAAAATATATCTATTTATGTAATATAGTATTGTAATAAGTATATCAGTCATCTAGTACCCATAACACAAGCTCTGCTTAGCTTGGGGCTTGATGATGCCGTGTGGATTGTCCAGTATTAAAAAAAAAGTCTACTACTACAAAAATTGAGCTATTTGCTTTTTTATAAGGTGCTTACTACAGTTGTACGAAGAACACAACATGGATAATTTCGATGAGAAATACGATAGATGCGATCTTAAAGATAAGACATGCGACGATGGTCAGTCCCTCGGGAACTACCCGCGTGCCAAGTGCGACGGCCGCGTGGACTGCCAGGACGGATCTGACGAGGTGCTCGAGACCTGTGCTACTGATATCCACAACTGTACCTATAGAGGACACTTCAGGTGCCAAAACGGTGGCTGCGTTCATCCAACGTTTGTTTGTGATGGTGTAAGTACAACGAATTACTTTACAGAGAATACATTTTTTTATGTGACTTGTTGATGAAACAAGCAGATGGCCCACCTGATATATTATTTGTCTATCCGTAAAAACCGGCCAAGTGCGAGTCGGACTCGCGCACGAAGGGTTCCAAGGGTATCATTATTTATAACAAAAACAGCAAACACGCATGTTGTATGAGAGCCCCCTTAAATATTAAATACAGTTGATGAAGGTAGTTTTACTTTTTTCAGGAAAAACATTGCGCTGACGGATCAGATGAGTTGCATGAACTGTGCAGCGAGTGAGTATCCTATTGATATTATACTAATTACTAGCGGCCGCTCGCAGCCCGCGTGGCAGTTTTTTCCCCTTCCCGTTATTTTTTCGGGATAAGAAGTAGCCCATATGTTAATCCAGGTTACAATCTATAATTATTCCAAATTTCAACCAAATCGGTCTACTGGTTATATCGTGAAAGAGTAACAAACATCCATCCATTAATACTTACAAACTTTCGCGCTTATAATATTAAGTAGGACCTACCTTTCAACAATAATAATATTATACAAATAATAATATAAAAGGCTATAGTTATACACAAATAGCCTTTTAAACACAAATAGTTTGAAAACGCATCAGACTGCAACCAAGGCTTCAAAGTGTTCGCAAGAGACGTCTGTTGGGCAACGTTATTTGACGAAACTGTATATCCTTGACGACTGATATGACGCGGCGGGCGAATGTCCGCCTGCGACGCAGGAGGTTGCGGGTTCGATTCCGCCTTGGGATAAATGTTTGTACGATCTGCGAATATTTATTCCGGGTGTTCTGGGTGTTTTCTATGTATAATAAAAAATATCTATGTATGTAATATATTGTATTAAGTATATCAGTCATCTAGTACCCATAACAAAAGCTTTGCTTTGCTTGGGGCTAGATGATGCTGTGTGGATTGTCCAGCATTATTATTAGTATTATTATCCTGGGAACGTATAAGGAAGGCCTATGCCAGTACTTTAGTAGTACTTTTTCGATACGAATTATTTTTACTGTAAATATTATGGTTATAGGTCCAAGCAGTCATGTATACTACCGGAGTTTCCGAAGAATGGAAACTACACCATCCCAGATATACCAAATTCATATCCAGGACAGCTTATGGAAGAGGCTTTGCTGATATTCACCTGCCACTCTGGATTTAAACTTATTGGACGTGGTTCTGCGTACTGCAGACATGGAAATTGGCTTGACAGTTTACCTAAATGCGTTTGTACGTTTGAAAATTATTTACCTAATACTCGTAGACTTGTTCAACAGGCCCCTGGCAAGTTTGTTGTTATAGCGGCGACAGAAATACATCATGTGAAAATTTCAACTCTAACTATCACGGTTAATGGGATTTACATCCTGTTATTGACAGACGGATATACAGACAGGCAGCGGAGTCTTAGTAATAGGGTCCCTTTTTACCCTTTGGGTATACCCAAAGGGTAAAAAGGGATATTTCGATAATTCGTATACGAAAGCCTAAAAAATAAGAGCATTTAGCATTGTTGATATCTCAGGTGCCTGATTTTTTTATAAAATACTAGTGGTCCGTCCCGGCTTAGCACGGGTTTTAGTAAGGATCCCTATTTTTTTTAAATATAATATAGGCTTAGATCATATAAGTAAATGATCTAAGAATATAGGCTATGTCACCCGGGGATAGTGTAGCTTCCCAACGGTACAAGAATTTTTCAAATCGCTCTAAGTAGTAGTTTTGGAGACTATTCAATGCAAACAAACAAATCTTTTCACTTTATAATCGTCGGGTATGTTTACCGAGGCGCGCACCAACACCTTTGACGCCATCTGGCGCAATAAAACAGCCTCACTACTGAGTAGACTGCGCGCGAGCAACAACAGCATCCTAAGCGTGATAGCTAATAATTTGAATTGTCCTCTGGTATAAAAGCTCATCCAGAGGACTAAATCATTACTAGTTATAAGTTACTAACCAAGGTCAATAAGTTATCTGTTACTAACACTATGGACTGTGTTGTCTGAATAAATAAATATTATTACTATTATTATTATTATTATTATGTTAAATATAGAAAACATATTTCTCACAGCTCAATGCCATTTGAACAAGCATGAGAGCTTGTTTTTCTGGTGTCTGCCCAGAGGACCCTTAGTCTCCTTGGAAGTTGAGAAGGAGTGTGGTGAACTGGTCCCAACCGGAGCGACTGTGCGTCCCGAATGTCGCGAACCAATCTATAACTACACCAGAGGAGTCCTGCCCTTCTTACACTGCGTGGATGGAAACTGGGACCGCCCACTTCCATCTTGTTCTCCAGGTGAGTGCGTCGTTGTCAGAGCATTGGTTATAGTCGGTAGTAGAGATGTCACGAATATTCGGCAACTATTCGGTATTCGGCCTATTCGGCCACTTTTTTTGCTATTCGGTATTCGGCCGAATAATACGTACTATTCGGCCGAATACCGAATACCAAATCATGTAAAAAAGACACGTTATATTACTCAAAATTATGTATTTATTTCCAAATTACAACACTTTAGTAATTAAAATTGATCCGTGATAAGTTGTGATCGATGCAAATCAAGCTTTTCAGCATTTTTTGGTAGCAAGCGATTGCGCTTTTCATCGTAAATGTTACCAACCTCAGAAAATAACCTCTCACTATACACGCTATTTCCAGGAGAAGAAAGATAAACTTTAGCAAACGAAAGGTTTTGTATTGTTTTTCGTTTGCTAACCACCACTTGTAAGGATCGGCCTTCTGATCTAGGCGAATTGTTTTCAAAACTACTAGAATCACTTATTTTCAGAGCTTCTAGAAGAATTTTTTGTCTTGCGCATTCTGCTTGAACCAATCCTAGGAAACTCGTTTTGAAGCGAGGATCCAGAAAAGTCGCAACCAGATGTTTGTTTTTTTCATCATAGCTGAATCGCCTTTCAAGCTCGGCTTTCAGTGAAGATCTTATTGTTACTTACTTAAACAGGTTGCGACTTGTCCAACTAACGCTAACGCGCTCCCGACAAGTATGTATTTCGTGCCGAATATTCGGCGGCCTAATATTCGGCGCTTCGGCCGACAGCGTTGCCGAATATTCGGTATTCGGTATTCGGCCAATTCACTATTCGTGGCATCTCTAGTCGGTAGCACAATTTCAGAAAACGTAAAAGGAAAAAAAAATTAAATAGCATCACGACTTAATCCCTAACCGGTAAATATCCCCCGATCCGATCTCTTCGTACAAAGTCAAAGTCAAAAATCATTTATTCAGTAATATCCGCAGGGATCTACTTGAAACGTCTTAAATCTAGATGAATCTAGGCGCCAGTTCCTCGCGACCAAGCCTAGAAGAAGGTACAAGTACCTAATCGAGATCTTTCGAGGATGAAGGGAGTTAGTCAGAGGTACGTCTAGATATTAAATTTGCAGTAACTGTTGTAGCAGTAGCTGTAGCAGCGAGCTCTAAAGCATTTTACTTTGCACCTGGTCTGTCTTCATAAAGGTTCAAAAGTTCAGCGTCACACGTTTTCTGATAATGTGCTGTCAGCCTGATGAGCGTCAATCACTCGTATATTTTAAAACTCGTTCAAGACTCTGGCCAGAGGGTTAGCACCCTCTTTTATAGTATACTAGCGGCCACTCGCAGCTTCGCCCGCGTGGCAGTTTTTCCCGTTCCCGTTAATTTTTCGGGATAAAAAGTATATAATCTATGTTTATTTCAAATTTCATCCAAATCTGTCTGCTGGTTGGAACGTGAAAGAGTAACAAACATCCATCCATCCATCCATACTTACAACCTTTAGTAGGATTAAGCTCAAATAGCCTTTTCTCCAGAATGTGGAATAGCGACATCACAAGGCGAACCGCTGATTATAAACGGGACATCTGCCAATCGAGGGGAACTACCATGGCACGCAGGCATATACACAAAGCTATGCATACCTTACAAGCAGATCTGTGGCGGCTCTCTCATTAGTACCACTATTATCATATCAGGTAAAAGAACTACATACTCAACACACTTATGTATTTTAAAATGAACCTGTTCCACCCTAATCCACCAAACAAATCCACTGATAGATTTGTTTCCACACTTTGTTCCTCTGTAATCCATCAATGGATTTATTTTCACATTTGATTCCACTATAATCCATCATCCATTAGTAGATTTGATTCCACATATTGTTTCATGGTTTGTACCTACGATCTGCAAATAGGTTAGAAATTATTCCGGGTGTTCTGGGTATTTTCTAAGTATAACCCTAATCAGTCCTGATTTTTTTAAATTATAATGTATGTAATGTATTGTACTTATTAGGTTTAACAGTCATCTAGTACCTACCCATAACACAAGCTCTGCTTAGCTTGGGGCTAGATGATGCTGTGTGGGTTGTCCAGCATTATTATTACTATAAGTATTATAAATGCTTTTGTCTCTTTCGATCTAATTTGAAACTTCCTGTCAATGCAAAAGACAAAAAAACACTGTAACTATTTCAACCCTATGCCAAGTTTAATACGTTGTGCAGGGTTATTATTAATTTTATAACGGAAGTAGGTAATTTAGAATATATCTACATTTAATATTTAACCTATCTACCTTATATCTACATTTTTTATAATAACTCAAAAAAAATTCGACCTACAGTAAATTACTATAGGTAGAAAGGACTTGATGATGATGATAAAACAAAACCTGACTGTTCCAGCGGCTCATTGCTTCTGGGAAGACGGTCTGGTTCAGCCACCGAGGAATTATGCCGCGGCGCTGGGCAAGATCTACAGACCCTGGAACGATCCTAATGAAGACGGGTTACAAAGGTTTAACGTGAGTATTTTTTTATTTCTTTTATACAACTTGCTGATGAAACAAGCAGATGGCCCACCTGATGTTATGTGGTTACCATCACCTATAACAAAGCATTGCCTCGCCAGTCACGCTCGTTAGGAACGTCACCTACGATGCACTACTCAGCGTCCATCAACCTGAGGCATACAGGTGTTAAGCCTCATGTGCCTGTAATTACACCGGCACCCACACCCTTCAAACCGGAACACGTTGCGCTGCTTAGCGGCAGAAATAGGCATGGTGCTAGTACTGCCCCGGACGAGCCTTTCACTAAAAGCTCTACTACTACTAAATTCAGGAGAATCGTACTTCTCAAGCTTTACCGTTCAGCTGGTAGCTTTGCCTTCTACGCTAGAGGTTGTGGGTTCAATCCCCACCGAAAATAAACATTTGTGTAATAAACATAGGTATTTGTTCTTTGAAAAACAGAAATAGTATCACGGCTTTAATCCCAAAGCACGGTAGAAATCCCCTCCGATCTCTTAGTACCAAATACCTACTCGAGATTCTTCGAGGATCTCTAAGGGGGGTAGGGTAGTAAGAGGTACGTGTTGGTAGTAGAGATAGTACATTTGGTACGTACCCACATTTTGTAGTAGTATTCCATACGTGACGTGCAAGCCCATCGACGCTGCTAGAATAGTAACTGGTTTCCTCACGATGTTTTCCTTCACCGTTTGAGCACTGGCGTTGCGTTGCTCTTTGAGTGTTATATCTATACCATTAATAAGAATCTTTGTCCTGACTGACAATGGTCGTAGATTGAAATTTTTAGGGTTCGTTCGTCGTGGTTTGTAGGAGTACTAAGAAAAGGGTTCCGTACCATTATCTATAATAAAAACGGCAAAAAAATCACGTTTGTTGTAGAGCCCCCGTAAATTTTTTTTTTTTTTGTTTCTTTGTATCTGTTGTTATAGCGGCAACAGAACATCATCTGTGAAATTTCAACTCCCTTTAGTAATAGGGTCCCGTTTTACCCTTTGGGTACGGAACCCTAAAATTATTGTTTTGAATATTACAGATTCTGGATATAAAGGTACCCCCGCGTTTCCGCGGCTTGAACACGAACTTTCAAGACGACATAGCGTTGGTAATACTGAACAAACCGGCGGTATACATATCAAACGTCTATCCAGTTTGCCTAGACTTCGACGATAAGTTCGAGAAAAGCCAATTGGTTGAAGGGAACTTGGGAAAGGTAAGTTAAAGCCAGCGTTTACTAGCGCACAACGGGGCAGAGTATTTTTAATTTATGCGTGTTGTATTTTTAGAGTAATTTTTAATCAATTAATGTAGGTACTTACTATTTCTTTGGCTACGATCTAACCTAATGGTACTTAGGTACCTACCTAAGTAAGAGGCGACAAAGCAGACGATAGAGTAGAGAGTCTGAGAGATTCAGATTATAATTAGTCGTCAGGATAAAATTAGGTAACAAAGTATTTTCTGAAGTAATTGTTCCGAACGGCCAACAGAAGATTTAGAAATAGTTAGTTTTAGTAAAATTGTAAACAGGGCACAGTTAATAAAGACCTTTGTAGGGAGTAGGTACGTCACAGAATATAATAAATAGTAGAAACAGTATAGAAACAGTATAGAAATAGTATAATATCGCATAATGTAGCTTATAACAGTAAATAGTGATCATATAACTTACAAGTAGGGTGCTGCTAGATTTAAGGAAATAAATGATTTAAAATAACGTAGTTTCAATTGTAGGGCTTTAGATAGGTAGATACCACCTAGATATCCTCCCTTCAGGAGGATACACTGGTATAAAACATAGGCAAAGCTTCGAAAAACAACCCCTTCCACATAGTAGATAGTCTAATAGCAAGGTCAGTAGGCAGCACCTGAAAATAGATGACCAATAGTAATTTGAGATTTGTAGTAAACAACCTATAGACGCATAAATAGATGATGTAAATGTATAGCAATTTGTACTGAAATAAAAGTTAGCGCTTGCTCGGAGGGGCACCTAGCGCGGGGTCCGAGAAGTAAATATTAGTAGTGACGATTACAGTCAAAATCGTCTCAGTCAGGAAGCATGCCAGCATTTAACCTCAAGCAAGAAGAAGTAGTAGTGAATAGTAGTGAAAATAGGAGTAGCAGTGCCGCCCCCGGATACCCCCCCGCTAGCTGCCCGTCCGCCTCGAGCGCCCCCTGTCGACCAAAATCAGCAACGTTGTTTCAATTCAAGCCCGATAGAATCCCAGCCACGCATGTACACCGCGACCTTGAACGGAGCGAAGCCGGAAATTTAATAGAAGAGTTTATACAGTCCACTCAGATAGGAAAAACCCCGGGTTCGACTCCCGGTCCCGTACATTTTGGTCCTTCGCGCGCCGGATTCTTTGAATTGAAGCAATGGTGCTGACGAGGTCGCAGAAAGGCTCGGGGGGACATTCCCCTGCGCTTGCGACGGCCGCCGCCCCCGCGCCCGCTGCCGCCCCCGCGCCTGCCGAAGCCCCCGCCCCCGCGCGCACACCCGCGCCCGGGGTCAACCCCCCACCTCAAGCCCCTGAGTGTCCAGTGGCGCCATCTGCGTCAAGTGCAGTCCATGGAACCGAGGCCGCCCCCGCCCCCGCACACCGCGTTGGTCGGAGCCAGCCCTCAGTCGCCTTCTTCGTGCCGAGGGACCAGGACCCCTCCCCCCCCGGTGCGGTCGAAGAGTCATCAAGTGGGACGAACCTCTTGACAAGCAACACCCCGATTACTACCTCAGTAGAAGAGACATCGGGTACCACGGACACTTCTACACCGGTTACTGGAGAAACCAGGGGAGGCACACTGACTTCAAGGAAGGCACAGAAGCCAAAGTCTGGTGTCACATCCAAGGGGTCCGGGGCCAGATCCAAGAAGCATAGGATCTTGAAGGCAGAGATAGAGTTGCTCCGAATCCGCGAAAGCTTAGCTGCTGCAGAGCTGAGCCGGCTGCAAGATGAGGAGTCAAACAATAGTGAAATGGGGACCACCATCAGTGAACCAGAAGACACAGTGCGGATCAGTAACTGGGTGAGGGAAACTACCACCATGCTGGCCATAGCTGACAGACCACATAGAGAGGATAACAGCCTCGCCCCGTCGACGGAGCTGCCGCTGCTGCCGCCGTCGGGTACCCAACAGGCTGCCCCTGCCGCATCAACGCCGCAGGACCAGCAGCAACAACAGACCAGTCGGGCTACCTCCCTCGCACCGCCGTTCGAGGGACAGCAACAGCGACTGGACAGTCGGGCTACCTTCCTCGCGCAACCGCACGAGGGACAGCAACAGCGACTGTACAAACAGGCTACCCCCGCTGCCCAGCCAACGGAGGGACAGCAACAGTGGATCCAGGCTGCCGACCCCGCAAGAGAGACGGAGGATCGGCAATATACATCGGGCAATCAAGCGCCACTCGCTCCGAACGCCACTTTCCCCACCCGGCCCATAGTAAGGGGAATGCCAGTGACAGCAGGATCGAATGGACCAACGCGAATAGTTAATAGTGTCCCGATGAACAGTCTACCTGGATTAAATAGTACAACTGGACAACCAGTGAACAGTGACCAGCTGCATAGTGAACAGTTTAATAGTGCTCAGCTGAACAGTGAACAGTTTAATAGTGAAAATAGAAACAGTGTAAATAGGAACAGTGCCCCTGGATGCAGTGCTAATAATGGATACAGTGGTAACCAGGGAGCAGCGGCAGAGCCAGCAGGAGCACCAAAAAGGTACGTGGAAGCCTTTAATAGTAATAGGGATGTTAGTTTATACCCCGGTGCTCCTGCACCGGCGGGAGTCATAGCGGAGCCACCCCGAAACGAGATGGGTGAGCTGGCTTCTGCTATAGCGCAAGCTATACGCACCGGAACACAGTCGACTCCCCGCCGGTTCACAGAACTTCCACAGTATAGCGGTGCCTATCAGGAATGGTTAGCATTCAAGGCATCATATGACGAAACAGCAGCTGCATATACAGAAACAGAGAACGTCGGTCGTCTCAGGAAATGCCTTAAAGGACGAGCTAGAGAAGCCGTGGAAAGTTTGCTTGTCTACAATGTGAAGACGGAGAACATCATGAGGGCTCTAGAGTCGCGTTTTGGTAGACCAGACGCGATAGCGCTATCAGAGTTAGAACGATTACGCTCCTTGACGCGCCCCACAGATTCACCCAAGGAGTTGTGTGTTTTCTCCAGCAGAGTAGCTAATATTGTTGCGACGCTACAAATGTTACAGCGTACCTACTACTTGTATAATCCAGAGATAACTAAGTTAACTATAGAGAAACTTTCCCCTGCGTTGAAATATAGATGGTTTGATTTTGCGTCTGAGCAGACGTCTGAGGAGCCAGACCTCATACGTTTAGCACGCTTCCTAGATAGGGAGGCAAGTAGGTGCAGCCCGTACGCGCAGCCAGAGACCGACGTGCAGCAATCGTCTAATAGAAATAAGAATAGTAGGACCTTTACCGTAACGGAAGAGGTCAAGCAGCCTTCGAAAGCAAGATGCCCAGTCTGCGAGTTAAACTCCCACACAATAGAAGAGTGCCGGAAGTTCCAAGGGACCTCATCCGACGCCCGGTGGGACACAGCGAAGAAACTCCGACTATGCTTTCGATGTCTCAGATTCAGAGCAAAGAATCACACATGCGATAGGAAGAGGTGTGGGCAAGATGGATGTCAGTACTGGCATCATCCACTTCTTCACTTCCGTCGTCGAGAGAGGGAGTCAACAGAAACAGTGATAGAACAGATCACCTCAGCGAGGGCCCCGATGAACATGAAGACCTTTTTGAAGATCGTTCCTGTCACAGCATCGGGACCAGAGGGTGAAGTAAATACGTACGCGCTCCTAGACGACGGATCAACAGTAACACTGGTCGACGAAGACGTCGCCACAGTGATAGGGGCTGAAGGCCCGAACGACCCTCTCAGAATAGAGGCCATAGCGAACACTACAGTACAGGAAGTCAAGTCCAGACGGATTACCTTCACTTTAAGGGGTAGCGAAACCCACGAGATTCAAGCTCGAACAGTACAGGGATTGAAGCTTTCACCGCAGTCAATCTCCTATGAAGACATCCGAGGGGTCATGCATCTCAAGGATATCGACCGTCACCTGGTCCACACGCACGCGAAGCCAAGGATACTCATAGGCCAGGACAACTGGCATCTTCTTGTCGCTAAGGAAATGCGGACAGGTGGAGCCTCACAGCCGGTGGCGTCACTCACCCCCCTCGGATGGGTGCTGCACGGATCCAGAACGAGAACGCTTGGACATCAGGTGCACTTCACCAACACTCTGTCAGCCGAGGAGAACATGGATGCAGAGCTCCGACGGCACTTTGCCATAGAATCCCTTATGATAGCGCCAAAGAGGCCCGACAGTGACCCCGACCAGAGAGCTCTCAAGCTACTCGACGAGCAGACAGTACAGCGGGAAGACGGGCATTATGAGACGGCGCTATTGTGGAGAGATGAGGCCGTCGCGATGCCGAACAATAGAGAGAACGCCATGAAGAGGCTGTACAGCATAGAGAAAAAGATAGATAAAAATAGTCATGTGAAATTCAAGTATGAATCACAAATGAAGAATTTAATAGATAAAGGCTACGCAGAGGTGGCGCCTCTAGCGGCCACCAATAGAAAGTGGTACTTACCACACTTTGCGGTAATCAACCCCATGAAGCCGGACAAGCTTCGCGTAGTGCATGACGCCGCAGCGAAGACCGGGGGAATATCGCTAAACGATAGATTAGCATGTGGTGTATCAGCCATAGTGCAAGTGTGCACTCGTCTATGTGTGCGTGAGTGCATGAGCGAACGCACGGCTAGGGTAGGCAGTCTGCTAATAAACACCGATACGAACGGAGCTGCGTGTTTCCTTTGCATACATCACAGTGGCCAACGAGGATTGGGATAAGCGTGCGGAAAAAGATTTTGAGTTGTTCATGATGGGTATAGGGAAGTTAGCGGAATTTAATGTGCGGTCGGGCAATTGGACTTTATATGTGGAACGTGTGGAGATGTGTTCAAAGTGAATGCAATCAAAGAAGAACTATGGCTACCCACATTAATCGCGGCGATGGGCGATGAAGCCTACGAATTGTTAAGCAACTTAACTAGCCCTGTCAAACCCAGTGATAAAACTTTTGCTACAATAGTGCAGGTGATGAAAGATCATTTACAACCAAAACCGTCGTTCATGGCAGAGAGATATCGATTTAGACAAAGGAGACAACAAGCGGGGGAGAGTATATCGCAATATATCTCGGAATTGAAAAGGCTCTCAAGATACTGTGAATTTCAATCAGTTCTGGAGGAGAACCTTCGAGATCAGTTGGTGTGTGGACTGAGCAGTGAGTTGATCCGACAACGAGTCTTCGCGGAAGAAAACTTGGAGTACGCCAAAGCCGTTAAGATTTCATGTGCAATGGAGGCGGCGGAGCGAGATGCAGCAGCGGTCGAGCGATCGGGTGGCGGCGAGACAGCATCGAGCAGCGGCAGCGCCGATGTACTCCATGCCGGCGTGGCGCGCCGCGGGCGTGGCGCTCCGGGTCGGGGCGGCGCACGCTTACCGTCGACGAGTCATCATGGCGGCAGCGGCGGCGGGGGATATAACGGCTCGTGTCACGTTTGTGGGGCGTTCGATCACCGGAGTGATGGGTGTCGCTACAAAACGTTTGTCTGCGGCAAGTGCAGACAGCGGGGGCATCTTCGTCGGGTGTGCCCGACGCGGTGGGGAGCGCGGCATCAGCGCACCACCGGTGCGGACGACCTCGTGGCACACGTGCAGGCGGGCGCGGATGGCGGCGGTAATGCTGGCAACTGGCAGTGCGGCGGTGGCGTGGAGAGCAACGCAGGGGCGGCGTTATCGGGAGACGATGAGCCTCCACATTCCGATGATGACTGGGAAGGAGGGGAAGATCTTCACCAGCTCTGTTTAAACGGCTATAAGCCGGTAAGATTATCTGTATTAATTGATGGAGTTAAAATGTCTATGGAAGTAGATACAGGGTCCTTAGTTTCATGTATCAGTCGAGTTACATATGATAGGTATTTTAGAAACAGGTTATTGGAAAAATCAGATTTAGTGTTCAAATTTTACAATGGAGACAGAATAACACCACTCGGAGTGATAAAGCCGAATGTTACCTATGGGGAAGAATGTAAATCACTAGAATTATTTGTAATAGAAGGTGGTACCACATCACTGTTAGGTAGGCAGTGGCTATCAGAGTTAAAAATTACGATTCCATCGTTATATAAAAATGAAGCTATGAGGTCGAGTGTAAATAAAAGTAATACTGATTTAGTGTCATTACTTTCCAGATACAATGAATTGTTCACTGAGGGGCTGGGCCGGTTCAGGGGTGGCAAGGCTAGGCTACGAGTGCGCGAGGGGGCGACGCCTGTGTTCTGTCGGGCGCGGCAGGTGCCTTATGCACTGCAGGAGCGGGTGAATGAGGAGCTGGACGCGATGCTGCGCGCCGGCATCGTCGAGCCCGTCGAGAGCGCGGACTGGGCTACCCCACTGGTTCCGGTACGGAAGGCTGATGGTGGACTACGTATCTGTGCTGATTACAAGGTGACTTTAAATCCGGTTTTGCTGATAGATAGGTACCCGTTGCCACGTATCGACGACCTGTTAGTAAAACTGAACGGGGCTAAAGTTTTATCTAAGATAGATCTTTCTCAAGCGTATAATCAGATAGAATTAGACGATCCGCATAACTTGACGGTTATAAATACACAGAGAGGCCTTCTAAAATATAAAAGATTAGTATTTGGTCTTTCTTCTAGCCCTGGAATTTTCCAGAGGATAATGTCAAATCTTTTAAATGATATTCCTAACGTTCAAGTCTTTTTAGATGATATAATAATTGGTACAACGTCAATGAGTCAACATTTAGAAGTTTTAGAAAAAGTTTTGGATAGGTTATGCAGTAACGGAATGAAACTAAAGAAAAGTAAATGTTTTTTTATGACAAAGGAAGTAAAGTACTTAGGATATATTATATCAGCCCAGGGAATTCAGGCGGATCCAGAAAAAATAGAAGGGATTATTAACATTCCTAGTCCGAGTAATGTAACAGAGCTGAGGTCGCTATTGGGGACGATAAACTTTTATGCTAAGTTTGTAAATAACATAAGCACCATTTTAGCGCCCTTGTATAATTTACTTAAAAAAACCAGCGTTTGGAAGTGGGACCGCGAGTGTGAGGTGGCTTTCCAGAAAGTTAAGTCAATTTTAACGAGCGTAGAAGTACTTGCTCACTATAATCCAGATAAGCCATTGTTTTTAACGTGCGACGCGAGTGGGCGAGGGATAGGCGGAGTACTGACACAGCTGAGCGGCTGCGGGCAGCGGCTGCAGGAACGTCCGGTTGTTTACGTGTCGCGAGCGCTCACTAGCGCTGAAAAGCATTACTCGCAAATAGAACGGGAGGCGTTGGCGATCGTTTTTAGCTTGGAGAAATTACATCAATATTTATATGGTAGGCGTTTTACTTTACGTACCGATCATAAGCCGTTAATTACCATTTTTGGACCGAAACAAGGGATACCGTCTATGGCGGCAAGTAGATTGCAACGATGGGCCATTAAGTTAGCGGCGTATACTTACGACATAGAATTTGTAGGTACCAAAGATAACGGAGCGGATGGCTTATCTAGGTTGCCGGCCGTGTTGCGTTCGTATTGTAAACAGGACGATAAAATTCCAGACCAAACCTTTTTGCATTTTGCTCAGAATGCGATGCTTATGGACTACAACGAAATTAAAAAACAGACTAGTCACGATCGTATGTTAGGCCGAATTTTAAATTACGTAAGAGAAGAGTGGCCCTCGTATAGTGAAATAGTGGCTCTTAAACCATACTTCAACCGAAAAAAAGAGCTATATGAAGAGTTAGGTTGTATTATGTGGGGTCATAGGGTGGTGGTACCGGAGGTTTGCCGATCTAAAGTTCTTGCGCAGCTACATGAGGCGCATATGGGTATGGTGAAAACAAAATCGTTCGCGCGTAGCTACGTTTGGTGGCCCGGCATTGACGAAGCGATCGAGTCCATGTGTCGCTCGTGCACTACCTGCGCAGCCGAGGCAGACGCACCGCCGCGACACGCACCCTGTCCGTGGCCCTGGCCGGATAAACCGTGGGCGAGAGTGCACTTAGACTATTTAGGGCCGCTCAACGGCAAAATCTATTTGGTGATAGTGGATGCTAGAACAAAGTGGATAGAAGTTAGTCAGGTACCAAGTACGGCAGCAAACCATACAATAAGTAGATTAACTGATGTTTTTGCCCGGTTTGGGTTGCCCAGGCAATTAGTTTCTGATAACGGTCCACCTTTTACGAGTAGTGAATTTTCACAATTCTTACGGTCAAACGGAATAGAACATTTATTTTCGGCACCATATCACCCGTCATCGAATGGAGCAGCAGAAAATGCAGTTAAAACAATAAAAAAAGTAATTAAAAAAGCAATGCGAGAGCATTTAGATATAACTCTCTTTATAAACAACTTTTTACTACATTATCGTAACACAGAACACTGTACTACGGGGGAAACACCGGCGCTCCTGATGTGTGGGCGTAGGCTGCGTACCAAGCTCGATGCACTTAAACCGGATATTACCGCAAAGGTTAGAGAAGCTCAGGCTAAGCAAAAACTAAGTGGGACAAACGGGCAGCGCGAACTGCGTCCTGGGGAGGAAGTGTGGCTCCGGCAGCACAGGGGGATAGATAGATGGGTGCCAGGGAGAGTAGCGGAGAAACTAGGTACTACAGACTATAGGGTGGTCGATACGGCAGGCAAAGAGGTGCACAAGCATGTAGATCAGCTAAAGCGGAGGATGCGTAGTTCACTAATTTATTGTCCATCTAACCTACCTAATAGTAACGTGGAGAACTCGGAAGAGGTAGTGGTTGGGGGTAAGGAGTCCAGTCCACGCCGCTCGACAGCAATCGGTTCTAAAGTCACAGCCATAGAACCCAACGAAGAACTGCAAGGTCAAGAAGACCAGTTCCAAGATTGTGAGGAACCAGTAAGTCAACCTGATCCAATACGTTCACCTAGTCTGCCTTCCCCTGAGTCGACCCAGACTCGTCCTAAGCGCCAGTGTCGGTTAAATAAAGAACCTAAATATAAGTTTTGATTTTATTATAATATTATTAAGTTAAATGAAACTGAGCCCTAGTTAAGTAAGTAGTTAGCTCTAAGGAATAAGTATGTAGGTAGGTAGACAGTTGGTTTGTTTTGTATACGTGAGTGCCTAAACTATCTACTATAGCTAGTAAGTATCTACATAGGTATATGTAATAGAATTAAGGTGGAGGATTGTGGTGTATCAGCCATAGTGCAAGTGTGCACTCGTCTATGTGTGCGTGAGTGCATGAGCGAACGCACGGCTAGGGTAGGCAGTCTGCTAATAAACACCGATACGAACGGAGCTGCGTGTTTCCTTTGCATACATCACAGTTAACAGGTCCGGATTTATTACAGTCATTACCAGGTGTGCTGATGAGATTTCGACAGCACAACATAGCGGTTTCCGCAGACATAGCGGAAATGTTCATGCAGGTGAAGATAAGGGATGTAGATAGAGACGCCCTCAGATATCTTTGGCGAGGGGAGACTCGAGGTGAGTCACCACCCACAGAATATAGAATGACCTCGCTGATATTCGGAGCGACATCCTCACCTGCAACAGCGATATACGTAAAGGATCTGAACGCGCGGAAGAACGGTTCAGAGTATCCAGCTGCAGCGGCAGCCATAGAGAAGAATCGCTATGTTGATGACTACCTACAGAGTTTCACGTCCAAGGAAGAAGCGATAGAGATAGCAGCTCAAGTCAGAAGAATCCACTCAAAGGCGAGATTCGACTTAAGACAATGGACGTCCAATGACCCCGAGGTACTAGAGGCGCTTGACCCCGGTCAAGCTCAGACGCCGTCTAGACAGATAGATGACGGCACGAAGACAGAACGGACTCTGGGCCTCGAGTGGCAGCCGAAGACAGATCGACTTGCGTTCAACCTGGACATGGCAAGGTTACCTGAAGGCATATTTGAAAAGGAATGTCCCTCGAAGCGGGAAATATTAAAAATAGTTATGTCAATTTTTGATCCGCTAGGTTTCGCTTCACCGATAACGACTCGCGCCAAACAGCTCCTTCAAGAAATATGGCGGCGGGGTACAGGGTGGGACGACCCCCTACCGGAAGACTTAGCTCCGACGTGGGCAGCATGGATGCTCCACTTGAAGGGTTTGAAGAAAATCACCATCCCCAGGTGCTACAGTGGATACAGCAGAGCATCCAGGATAGAGCTGCACACCTTCGTCGACGCCTCAGAGACAGCCTACGCAGCCGTGCTATACTGGCGGGCCGTGTCACCAACAGGAGAAGTCGAGGTATCACTTGTAACCGGCAAGTCCAGGGTAGCCCCACTTCAGCTACTCTCGATACCGCGGCTAGAACTGCAAGCCGCGGTGATGGGCAGTCGGATGTCGAACACAGTGACAATAGAGCACGACCGGAAGCCAGACCAGAGCTTCTATTGGACGGACAGCAAGACAGTGTTAACTTGGTTTAAGACCGGCGCCAGGTCCTACAAGCCCTTCGTCGCTCATCGAATAGCGGCGATCGAAGAAAATAGCGCAGTGAAAGACTGGCGCTGGATACCTACGAAGCTGAACGTCGCCGACGACGCGACACGTGACATTCCAGCGGACCTGAGCATGAAACACAGATGGTTCACCGGTCCGAGCTTCTTGACAGAAGAACCTGCTACCTGGCCAGCTGAAGAGCCGCCCAAGGGCGAGCTGACGGGCGAGGAGCGCTCTTTGACAGTGAGCGAGTCACGTGGAAAATCGCACTCAGCTCTATCGGAAGCTTTACCGGATCCAGAGCGATTTTCAAAGTATGAGAAATTGCTACGAGCTACTGCCAGAGTGCTACAGTTCATAGAAAGCCTTAGGTCAAAAAGGCACACAGTAACGTTCAAGAGAACGAAGAGGACGGAAACTCAGGACCCTGATTGGCGATCTAAGCCAAAGGGCCAGACGCCAAGAGCGAAGGTCATCGCACCTACAGTAGATAGATTCAAAATAATAGATGCGCTGTTGTTACAGCGAGCAGAGCACCTCCTCACTCGAGCGAGTCAGCAGGAGAGTTTTAAAGCGGAATTAAACGCTTTGCGATCAGGGGGCCGCATACCTACTGATAGTAGATTGCACAAGATAGCAATAGAATTAAAAAATGACACAATAGTAGTAAAGTCTAGAATAGCTTCAATAGTAGATGTGTCAGAGCACATGAAATGGCCTCCGATAATAGACGGCAACAGCCGGCTTGCTAATCTCTTTATTCAAAGTGTTCACAGACAGCTACAGCATGCCGGGGTGGAGACCACAATCAATGAGTGCCGCCAGCACTTCTGGGTACTGCGCCTGCGACCCGTCGCGCGCATGGTCATCCACCGGTGCCCGACCTGCCGACTGAGGAGGTCGGCGCCCCCACAGCCGCCGACGGGCAATCATCCGCCCGCCCGTCTGGCACACCACTGTCGGCCCTTCACACACACTGGGGTCGACTACTTCCTCCCGATCTCTACCACGGTCGGGCGCACTCATCAGAAGCGGTACGTGGCACTCTTCACGTGCCTGTCAACCCGGGCGATCCACCTGGAGATGGCCTACGACCTCTCCACGAGCTCCGCCGTGATGGCCTTGCGGCGCATGATAGCGCGCCGCGGCTGTCCCACAGAGGTGTGGTCCGACAACGGGACCAACCTGCGCGGGGCTGACAAAGAGCTCCGCGCCGCCGTGGACAATGCAACGGCGGGAGAGGCGTCCGCCCGGGGAATATCCTGGCGCTTTATCCCCCCGGGCGCACCTTTCATGGGCGGTGCCTGGGAACGCCTCGTCCGCAGCACGAAGACGGCGCTCGCAGCCACTCTGTGCGAGCGCCACCCCCGCGAGGAGGTTCTACTGACCCTCTTGGCGGAGGCCGAGTTCACCATCAACAGCCGGCCACTGACACACGTATCAGTGGACCCTGAGGACCCGGAGGCCCTCACACCGAACCACTTCCTACTCCTTGGGCCGGGGCGTACCCCAACGCTCGGCCCCTTCACCGACGGCGACCTCATAGGGAGGTCGCACTGGCGGGCGGCTCAACGCCTCGCCGATATCTTCTGGGCCCGCTGGCTCAGGGAATACCTCCCTGAGCTCCAGCACCGCCGCCACCCTCATGGCCGCGGTCCCGCCGTCAAGGTGGGCGACCTCGTCCTCGTGGCAGACCCGAACTTGCCCCGCAACGTCTGGCCACGAGGAGTCATAGCCGCTGCCTACCCCGGCGCCGACGGAGTTGTTCGCGCCGTGGACGTCCGGACCAGCGGAGGACTGCTGAGAAGACCGACCAAGAAGGTGATAGTCCTGCCCACCGGCGAGCCGTTCTCCACCGAGTCTCTCAGCGGCGGGAGCCACTGAGCGGCGGGAGTATGTTCCGAACGGCCAACAGAAGATTTAGAAATAGTTAGTTTTAGTAAAATTGTAAACAGGGCACAGTTAATAAAGACCTTTGTAGGGAGTAGGTACGTCACAGAATATAATAAATAGTAGAAACAGTATAGAAACAGTATAGAAATAGTATAATATCGCATAATGTAGCTTATAACAGTAAATAGTGATCATATAACTTACAAGTAGGGTGCTGCTAGATTTAAGGAAATAAATGATTTAAAATAACGTAGTTTCAATTGTAGGGCTTTAGATAGGTAGATACCACCTAGATATCCTCCCTTCAGGAGGATACACTGGTATAAAACATAGGCAAAGCTTCGAAAAACAACCCCTTCCACATAGTAGATAGTCTAATAGCAAGGTCAGTAGGCAGCACCTGAAAATAGATGACCAATAGTAATTTGAGATTTGTAGTAAACAACCTATAGACGCATAAATAGATGATGTAAATGTATAGCAATTTGTACTGAAATAAAAGTTAGCGCTTGCTCGGAGGGGCACCTAGCGCGGGGTCCGAGAAGTAAATATTAGTAGTGACGATTACAGTCAAAATCGTCTCAGTCAGGAAGCATGCCAGCATTTAACCTCAAGCAAGAAGAAGTAGTAGTGAATAGTAGTGAAAATAGGAGTAGCAGTGCCGCCCTCGGATACCCCCCCGCTAGCTGCCCGTCCGCCTCGAGCGCCCCCTGTCGACCAAAATCAGCAACGTTGTTTCAATTCAAGCCCGATAGAATCCCAGCCACGCATGTACACCGCGACCTTGAACGGAGCGAAGCCGGAAATTTAATAGAAGAGTTTATACAGTCCACTCAGATAGGAAAAACCCCGGGTTCGACTCCCGGTCCCGTACAGTAATACTTCTAATACGACTTCCAACAAGGTTGCGTTAAACGTTTAACACTACCGTGGAGGGGGTATGAAAGCACTGTTCTTTCTCTCTTTCTCTCATAGCCAGTTATTAGGTACGTTTCGTATTAAGTTTTATTTAAGTAGTGTGGTCTAAAGTACATTTGAATTTCTTGGTGTACCTAAGTAGAATAATAATACGAACAGATTTGATACTCGCACTCTTCATTGTACTCGTACAATGTACTCGTACCGATATCCGAGTACATTGCGCGATAAGTAAGGTAACTGCAAAGTGTAGGCAACACTTTGCAGTTGAGTTATCAATGCCGCGCAATGCAGTTCAAATGTCAACAAATTTATTCACCTTTTAGTAGTAGTAGAGCTATTAGTGAAGGGCTCGTCCGGGGCAGTACTACCACCATGCCTATTTCTGCCGCCAAGCAGCGCAGCGTGTTCCGGTTTGAAGGGTGTGGGTGCCGGTGTAATTACAGGCACATGAGGCTTAACACTTGTATGCCTCAGGTACGCAGAGTACTGTATTGTAGGGCACATTTCTAACTAACGTGACCTACAAGACAATGCTTTGTTATAGGATATGGTAACCACTTAACATCAATGGGCCATATGCTTGTTCCATCAGCAAATTGTATAAAAAAAAAGCCTCTAGGTATAATATGCGAAATGTTTACACAGGTGGCAGGCTGGGGTCTGACGGCGTACGTGTCCGGTAAGGCTTCGGGGGTGCTCAAAGTGGCAGAACTACCGTACGTCAATATAAGCCGTTGTTTCAATGAAACTGACTTCCTGTTCCACGGGTACATTACAAGTGATAAGATTTGCGTCGGAAATCAACACGGTAAGGCGCAAAATACAAGTTTTTCTCTAAGTTTCAATATATTACAATATTTACAAAAAACCGCCTAAGTGCCCCCTTAAATATTAATTTTATTCTGTTTTTTAGTGTATTTGTTGTTATAGCGGCAACAGAAATAGGTACCTACATCATTTGCAAAAATTTCAACTCTCTAACTATCACGGTTCATGAGGTACAAGCCTGGTGATAAAACGGACAGACAGCGGAGTCTTAGTAATAGGGTCCCGTTTTACCCTTTGGGTACGGAACTCTAAAAAGTAGGAAAACATTTTCGTTCAAATCAGGATGCCACACTTTCATTTCAACTCACACTTTGTGCTAAGACCTCAAGGTAATGTTTAAATTTCCACCACGAAATAAAACGAGAAAACAAAGCTAAGTTACTTTCAAAGATGACAGAAACAAATACACCACTGTACCTGTTGTGTTGACATTGACGACCGATGTGGCGCGGCGGGCGAATGTCCGCCTGCGACGCAGGAGGTTGCGGGTTCGATTCCCGCCTCGGGATAAATGTTTGTACGATCTGCAAATATTTATTCCGGGTGTTCTGGGTATTTTGTATGTATAATAAATAGTATCTATGTAGGTACTTAATATATTGTATTAAATATGTAAGTATATCAGTCATCTAGTACCCATAACACAAGCTCTGCTTAGCTTAAGGCTAGATGATGCTGTGTGGATTGTCCAGCATTATTATTATTATTATTGACAGGATCCCAGGTCTGCAAAGGTGACAGCGGCGGTGGACTGGTGTTCCCCGCGCAAGAGCTAACAGGACAGCGGTACTTCCTCAGAGGACTGGTGTCCACGGCACCGCGAAGCTTCGAGAACGAGTTCGATTGTTCTTTAGCTACACACACCACATTCACACTCGTGTCTAAGCATATGCCGTTTATTCAGGAGTATTGGAAATAAATCATAATGCAGCTGTAGAAAGTATATTGCTAAAAGCGACTATACGTCATACATTTCGTTTTAATATCAATACCTAAATCAAATTTGTAAAAGGAAATAAATGAGTTTTATTAATATTATTATAGTCCTATAAGTATATACCTAATAGAAAGAAAGAAAGAAAAGCTTTTTATTGACCCAAATCATCTACCTAGATACTTACATCCGTAAACTTAAAACTACATTAACGTACCTACCTTGCTAAGTACACATAAAAATAACATAGAAAAAATAAAAAAAAACAAAAGGTAGGCATTAGTATTCAGAAGGAACCCATCCAGGCACCTACCTTGAAATAAGTGGCGGTAAAAGAACAGCAGTACCTATAGAAGTGTGGTGGGGTTAATTAGGTCCCTGGCTCAGTATTAGTCGCACGGTGTGGGGCACAGTGCAACACTGGTATTCTGCCAGGGCCTATGACGAGTAACCTCACGGTACCAACCTAAATGTAAACAGAGTAAAATAAAAGAATATGTTTTTATGAACAGATATCTATACAAATAAATAAAATTGAAGTGTCTGTTTGTAATATTAAAATAACCGCTTTTTACTACATGCATATGAATGTATATGCGATACATATTCCAAAATAGCATTTTTTAAAATTTTTGTCTGTCTGTCGGTCTGTCTGTCTGTCTGTCCATTTGTTCCGGGTAATCTCTGGAACGGCTGGACCGATTTCGACGGGACTTTCACTGGCAGATAGAAAAATAAATTAAGCAGATATTAAGTATAGATTAAGCAAATTATGATTGATTTGATGATGGACTGACGACATTGCTAGGACCGCGGGAAGTAGATTGATGGAAAGGGCACACAATCGTTCTTCCTGGAGGCTTGTGTCCAGCAGTAGACTTCTACAGGTTGTTGATGATGATGATGAAGCAAATTAATAACAATAATAAAATTACATCATTTTAAGTACATACGTGTTTATTTTGAATACTTTAGTTATAACGTAACAATATAATAAGCAAAATATTTAGTCTGTTTAACATAATTTAAACTTAATCCTACAGATCTTTATATAAGTCTTTATTTTATTCAAAGTACATAGCCTTATCTATACTTACAGCTCTTATGTAGTGTATCTACAACGCATTTGTGCATCAATCAATAGGTACAGTCAGCAGTATAAATTGATATCTATAATGTAACTAAGGCAATAGTAAAAAAAACATGTAAGACTTTTACCCATGTGGCGCGACGGGCGAATTAGGAGGCGGGTTGGATTTCCGCCTTGGAATAAATGTTTGTACGATCTGAAGAAGATATTTATTCCAAGTGTTTTGGGAATTTATAAAAAATATGTATGTATGAAATGTATTGTATTAAGTATCAGTATCATTTGACGGAGAAATTGGTGAACATACATAAATAAATACAGTTGAATAGATAACCTCCTTCTTTTTGAAGTTGGTTAAAAATCACTCATAGGAAACAGAAACTACAAAAATACTTCCAACTTGTGGCTTTGGTGCCAAGTTATGCTTTGTTTGGGGCTAGATGATGTTGTGCAAAAATGTGATAAAAACAAAATCGCTTTTAATTATTACCTACAATATGATACACTTTAGTTTTCTCGTCTTTACAATCTATTACACTGATAGCTGATTTCAAATTTATAAAACACTTGACCTATATAATAACTGGAATACACTGTCAGATGAAGTTTTTACTGCAACGTCGGTCAATGCATTCAAAAACAAACTCGATAGCAGGATGCAAACCAATAAATCAAAAAAATCAACCAAACCTAATAAAAAGTCCAACACTATGTGACACATCAGCCATAGCTGCTCGTCTATAAATCTATACAAATAAATAAAATTGAAGTGTCTGTTTGTAATATTAAAATAACCGCTTTTTACTACATGCATAGGAATGTATATACGATACATATACCAAAATAGCATTTTTTAAAATTTTTGTCTGTCTGTCTGTCTGTCCGTCTGTCTGTCTGTTTGTTCCGGGTAATCTCTGGAACGGCTGGACCGATTTCGACGGGACTTACACTGGCAGATAGCTAATGTAACAAGGAGTAACTTAGGCTACTCTCTCTATCCCGAAAAAATAACGGGAACGGGAAATAACTGCCACGCGGGCGAAACTGCGCACGGCCGCTATTTTATGCCGTATTAACGCCATCTGTTGGCGACATCGAGTACTACTTCAGTCAAGATTTGTAAGTAAAAATGTTTACCGCCCAACGAAGTGGGCACGGGTCAGCTAGTAAATAAATAAATAAATAGAACATACATACTTTTAGTGCTTACTGTACCTACTTAACAATAATGAGCTGATATGACTAAGTACAAACCGCAATCTAAACCACTTACTTATCTTTGTCCTGACTGACTGACACAGATAACCCACAACTCGTAGACCTGAAGTTTCAGGGTAAAATTCCTGAAATTGAACACCTAAGAGGATGCAGCAGTGGTTGAAGCTTGTATGAAAATAGTTTTACTCATTTTCACAAGCACTACAAGTAATACAAGTAGTTGAGCTTGTAGTGAAGGGCTCGTCCGGGGAAGTACTACCACCATGCCTATTCCTGCCGCCAAGCAGCGCAGCGTGTTCCGGTTTGAAGGGTGTGGGTGCCGGTGTAATTACAGGCATTTACAATAGACACATCTATACGTCTCAAAGAGATACCTAGTCGCTATGCAACGTCACAGAGGGCATATTCTCGATTGACTTTGCCTTCTTTTTAGGGTTCCTTACCCAAATAAGCTCGGTAATTTTTTTATGTAATGTCTAATGTATTTGTTGTGTAAATTTGCTATTACTTTATTCTGTATTGTGGTGGTTTGAATAAATGTCTTATCTATCTATCTATCTAAATAGTAAAACGGGACCCTATTACGCACCCGCACGAGCCTCTCACTAAGAATATTTAAGAAACATTTTTATCCTCAAAATCGAAGCTGTTTTATTTGTTTTTTTACATACAACTTGCTGATTCACACTTGTGAGGGCACACTCGTTAGAAACGTGCCCTACTATGTACTCCTCAGCGTCCATCAACCTGAGGCATACAGGTGTTAAGCCTCATGTGCCTGTAATTACACCGGCACCCACACCCTTCAAACCGGAACACGTTGCGCTGCTTGGCGGCAGGAATAGGCATGGTGCTAGTACTGCCCCGGACGAGCCCTTCACTAAGAGCTCTACTACAATATTTCGTCTTGTTACTAACGTATTTTATTCGATTAATTTTCCTGTCTAAATATACAAATCTATACAAATAAATAAAATTGAAGTGTCTGTTTGTAATATTAAAATAACCGCTTTTTACCACATGCATAGGAATGTATATACGATACATATACCAAAATAGCATTTTTTAAATTTTTGTCCGTCTGTCTGTTTGTTCCGGGTAATCTCTGGAACGGCTGGACTGATTTCGACGGGACTTTCACTGGCAGATAGCTGATGTAACAAGGAGTAACTTAGGCTACTTTTAATCCCGAAAAAATAACAGGAACGGGAAAAAACTGCCACGCGGGCGAAACTGCGAACGGCCGCTATTTTATGCCGTATTAACGCCATCTGTTGGTGACATCGAGTACTACTTCAGTTAAGATTTGTAAGTAAAAATGTTTACCGCCCAACGAAGTGGGCACGGGTCAGCTAGTCTACAATACATCTCTGCTTTCAATCAACATCGTAAGCGTCTGCCTATCTTTCCTATTCTCACAAGCACAAGTTACTAACGCAACCAAATGCTTATTAGAATACTCTGTTCTTTCCACAAGGAACTCTTCTAACTCCTTCCTAGGAAGATAATAAGCTTTGACATACCTATCTACATACTCTTGGTAAGGAATAGGTTTTAATCTACAAATCTTCTCAAGTTTAACAAACAATTGTCTATAATCCAACTGCATTAGTCCTCTACCCCCGTTAGAACATTTCGTTGCATTCGAAAAACCTTCCACCAGTAAATGTACAACAAACTTTGACACCACACTCCAAACTGAGTTCAATACCTCTATATTTAAAGTCACTTTTGAAGCAACAGTTTCGAATCTCATTGCGTAAACTTGAATTTTTCTTATAATCATATCTACGTACGGACTGTCATCTATTGCTACGTTTTTAACATCCCATTTAACTTGAGACATTGCTATCAAAGTATTTCGCGCGTCTACAGATTTTGATGCCGAACACATGTAGACAGGGACTCTCAAATCTGTAACCACGGCTAAGGTATTATCTTTAAAATGTTCTATAATCATACGTTGATGCTGAGCGACAATGGACTCTAAGTACGGTTGAAGCAGTTCATATTGCTTTGCTAAAAATATAACGCTTTCCACACCAACGATTCTCTCTGATAATCCGTGGAGATTGTCTTCGGAAGACAGATCTAAATGTTGAGGCAATTCCGGACAGAGGAAAGTTTTACCTTCTATTGTGTCTATATTGTTAGAAATTCTCTTCAAAACTGCATTTAACTTACTACTGTACAAAGTTGTTGAAGCAACATCTAAATCAGAAGTGAAAAATAGATGAACTGTGTAAAAATAGTAATCAAAAAGTTGGTTCATCAGCATTATAACTTCTAAAGAAATCTGTGGAAGATATCTACAGATTTGCAAGTACTGGCCACAATGTCTTAAAACTGACAACGTTGTGTTTGTAACTATAACAGTTTCTTTAACTCTGGAAGGACTGTCTACTGTTTTGGAATCAATAGTTGTGTATCTATCATTTTCATCTACATAATCTCGCTTTAACTCATCCAATTCATCATCACTATCTTCCTCCGAGTCTTCCTTCTCCAGTCCAAATATATCATCATTAGTCACATTTTCGTTTCTGAATATCTCAAACGGAGTGTGATTTGTATTTTGCTTGAAGTATTTCGATATATAAACGCTATCGTCTTGAGAATGGACGGACGACGCCCCATCAGACAGAGCTTTCGTTGTCAAAACTGTATCAGACCGCAAAGTAATGTACCGTTTGAACAGCTTAAACTCTTGCAAGTTTAATAATGTAAACGAAGATCTAACCGGACATTGTTCCCATCCCTCATTCTCTAAAAATAACTTAAGTTCTTCCATACGACCTCTATGATAATTCTTGATATAAATAACACTTTGAGTTTTAATAAACTCGTGTAAAAGATCAGATTTATCACCACAGAATACTTCAGCAACTTGAGTTAACTTCCTTAGTATTCCTAACATTTGTATAAACTTTTCAAACGCATACTCTTCTAAGCCTGAACTCTTCAAAAACATCGACACTTTCGCTTGGACATCATGCCAGATTCTAACTAGACCGGCTTTCAACTTCTGTCTTATATATTCCTTGCTTACATTCTTTTCTATCTCCAAAACGTTATTTGTACTTGGTGTTTCGTCTTCGTCATTCTTCATATGCCAATTTACTAGCAGGTAATAACTCTTCATGACAAGAAACAGATTCTCGCAAAGTTTTAGTAGACATGTTGGGGTTTTATTGGGTTGGACCGACAGGCACATTTCTTGAAATTTCATTTCTATACCGACTTCCCCTACATAGTTTTTGATAGCGTCGGCAGCAGACTCATTAACGGCTGATGAATAATGCATATGAAGTTGTTCCATAGCCGCTTGGGTCTTCCCTAAGAGAGCGTATGCTTTTCTCAGCTTCCTAAAAGTCTTTTCATCAAAATTGTAGCAAATGCTTGCCAGCACCGAGTCTAATTTCTCCTCAGTCATATCTAAAGTGTCTTGGAGTCTTGATGACAAATCTGCTATGCAAGTAAACTCTTTATGATTTCCAGCCGCTTTTCTGCTTCCAAGAATCAATTCAATAGCATTATAGTACTCTTTTTTGTTCATCAGTTCAGCCACATCCTTCTCAACGCTTCTTAAACTCCTTAAAAGTTCTAAAGACTTTAGAACGGAGCGAATGATTTGTCTTTTTCTAAAGTTTGCTAGTATCACGAATGTTGATATTGTGAGGTGGTTGGACGCAGTTCTAAGTTGTTCCCTCGCTTGTTGGCAAGTCTCGAGGGTTGTGGAGAGTTGCTCTCGAATGTTCTGAATCTCTGTGAACTCTCGGTCACAAGTATCTCGTTGTTGAGATATCAAGTGAAGAGCTTTACCTGATACAACCTGTAGATAAAACAAATAATCTATAGATAGATAGATAGATAGATAGATAGATAGATAGAAACATTTATTCAGACCACCACAAAACAGTAAACATAACAGTAACACTAAGAGATAACACAAAAGTAACATAACATAACATAACTACACAATCAAAATGGTATAACATACATAATGATGTGGTGGAGATACCAATAATAATAATGCTGGACAATCCACACAGCATCATCTAGCCCCAAACTAAGCAGAGCTTGTGTTATGGGTACTAGATGAGTGATATACCTTATACAACACATTACATACATAGATATTTTTTATTATAGAAGAATCTTTGTCCTGACTGACATTATAGACAACGCACAGCCTAAGCCACTGGTCATAACAGGGCACGTACCTGCGTGTTACAAGGCAATGATTTGTTGTAGTTGATGGTTACCACTTAACATCAGGTGGGTTATATGCTTGTTCCACCAGAAGTAGCATAAAATAGAGAAAGAAAAGAAATAGTATCAAGAGTTTTTGTGTAAGAGTTTATTATAATACTAGCGGTCCGTCCCGGCTACGCACGGGTTTTAGTAAGGATCCCTAACTTTTTTTAAATATAATATAGCCTATGTCACCCGGGGATAGTGTAGCTTCCCAATGGTGAAAGAATTTTTCAAATCGGATCAGTAGTTAATAATAATAATGATGGACAATCCACACAGCATTATCTAGCCCCAAGCTAAGCAGAGCTTGTGTTATGGGTACTAGATACCATAATTCTATACTACCAGTCTATTATTATTGATTTTATTTTCCTAGTGACGTCACCCTATAATTAGGCCCTACCTGAAAACCAGCGCTGCATGACACGGTAGATACCTACCCTGTTATGCAGCAATTAAGCTGAGGTAGAACCTTTTTGGCATGCCGTTCGGCACTAGACCGGACCAGTTGAGACCCACCTACAATAACCTATAACGCTATAACCTACTTTCTGTTGTTTTTTTTTCCTTTTTGTTTGTAACATGTACCTAAGTAGTTTTTTGTCCGTTCTGTGTGCAAAACGTGTGTGTCAAATAAATGTATTTTCTTTCTTTCTTTATTTAGATGACTGATATACTTAACACAATACATTACATACATATTTTTTATTATACATAGAAAATACCCAGAACAACCCGAATAAATATTTGCAGATCGTACAAACATTTATCCCATAGCGGGAATCGAACCCGCAACCTTCTGCGTCGCAGGCGGACATTCGCCCGCCGCGCCACATCAGTCGTCAGTTCCGGAGCCTATTCAATGCAAACAACCAAACAAATCATTTCTCTTTATAATATTAGTATAGACTAACGATACCATTTTGAAAGTAAGTGGATCTCATTAAGGCAAGAGTGAATAGGTGTCTTCTAGACCGTCCTGCTTCATCGTCACTTACCATCAGGTGAGATTGAAGCCAAAGGATAGTCTATTAACGTTAAAAAAAAAAATAACAAGACGACCGATGTGGCGCGGCGGGCGAATGTCCGCCTGCGACGCAGAGGTTGCGGGTTCGATTCCCGCCTTGGGATAAACGTTTGTACGATCTGCAAATATTTATTCCGGGTGTTCTGGGTATTTTCTATGTATAATAAAAAAATATCTATGTATGTAATATAATATTGTATTAAGTATATCAGTCATCTAGTACCCATAACACAAGCTCTGCTTAGCTTGGGGCTAGATGATGCTGTGTGGATCGTCCGGCATTATTTATTATTTATTTATTATTATTTATTTTATACATTCTAACGCTGACTGTACACACCTGCTGCTGCCTCTTCAGCTTAGTGAACATTTGCTCGATCCCCTCACAGGATATTGGTTCCGGCATGTTCTTCAACACATATCGGCCAGCGTCGAACTCACTCGCTGGAGTGAAGTACACATGTTCTATCTCACGGAGAACCTGAAATAAAATATCATTCACAGTTGCAGAGGGCCGTTACGCGACTAAAAGTCGATGAGAGACAATTATATGACATGTTTATAGATTGTGTGTCCAGCCGTTCCAGAGATTAGCCGGAACAAACAGACAGACAGACAGACAAAAATTGTAAAAAATGCTATTTTGGTATTTTGGTTTGGTTTTGGTCAGGTGTGATGGCAGTCAAACGCTTAGGTATCAAAATGTAAAAAAAAAAAAAACGTATATACAATCATATGCAAGTAGTAAAAAGCGGTCATTTTAATATTACAAACAGATACTTCAATTTTATTTATTTGTACGTATATACAATCATATGCATGTAGTAAAAAGCGGTCATTTTAATATTACAAACAGACACTTCAATTTTATTTATTTGTATGGACCAGCGAAACTTTTTCTGGTATTTTCATACAAACTTCAACCCCTGTTTAGGAGTTGAATTTTGGGAACTCCTTTCCAAGTACACTTCTACACACACACTCTTTCGTACCCAGCAGTTTAAGATGAGCATTGTCAGTCAGGACAAAGATTCTTATAATTGGTATAATAATAATGCTGGACAATCCACACAGCATCATCTAGCCCCAAGCTAAGCAGAGCTTGTGTTATGGGTACTACTGGGTGGGGCAAAAGTAATCACCATATTGGAAAACGCTATAACTTATGCAAATGGCGCCAAATATCAATTCGGATTTGACATTAAATTTGTGAAGTAAAAAAACGCAGAATACAAATCGACAAGCCATGAATCGGTTTTTTTTGAAGATGTTCTCTTACAAAGTACAGACAGCTGTATGAGCTGTTAGCTGTTGACCGCCAAACGCGTCTAACCTACGCTGAAGCCATCCTGAACCTCAACGAAGAGATGGACGATTTTTCATCGAAAATTATCATGAGCGAAGAGACTCATTTCCTTCATAGTGGTTAAGTGAATAAATAAAATTATCGTTTCTGGGGCACCGAAACTTCGTGTATCACCCACGAAGAGCCATTACACCCGCTCAAAGTTACCTACTGCGTGGTGTGCTGTTTACACTGGAGGTGCGCTTAGGAATGCGAGAACCTTTCGCCCGAAGTTCTGGCAGGAGTGATGGAAAATGCCATAAAACGGGCCCGTATGGTCATCAACTCTGGCGGCGGCTACTTGACCGATATCATTTTCTCAACTTAATGAAACAAATTCTAATGGATTAAGTAAACAAATTTTACAAGCAGAACCAGAGTTTTTTCATTAAAAAAAAAATTACAGCCAAAGAACATCGGATGATTACTTTTGCCCCACCCTGTAGATGACTGATATACATAATACAATACGTTACATATGTAGATATTTTTTTTTATTATAAGAAAACACCCAGAACACCCGGAATAAATATTTGCAGATCGTACAAACATTTATCCCAAGACGGGAATCAAACCCTCAACCTCTTGCGTCGCAAGCGGACATTCGCCCGCCGCACCACATCGGTCGTTTGCAGGACGAGCGGTCCAATGACCTCTTCCTCCTTTCTCTTACAAATCAAGTTCGATTATAATGGTGTCTTTTTAGCCTCTTAGGATACGTGATGGTAGTCAATTCGGCTGCTAGCGGTTTGCCGATCAAGCCTGTTTTTATAGACAGTTGAAAATCGTTTGACTAATTCCGCAACAGTATAGATATTTTTTTTATATTAGCGGACCTGTACTCTAATATAATTACAATCTAGCCACAATGTAGACTAATGAGTAATTTTTTGTTGACTTAAGTTGCTAGCAAAAATTATTATTCTAAGAATATGTCTAATAACACATTTCTTACTGTCTCTATTTAAACCGAAGACACTTTGTTGTTGTGTTCTTATGTAGCACTTGCTTGCACTAATACTACATTACACTTATGTTTTCACTACACTAACTCAAAAGGCTTTTTTCTTTTGAGTCTTCTCACTAGCCATGTTGTCATTTAGATGTATCACTAGACGCGTGAACAATGCTAGTGATAAACACTCAAATCAGAACCATGATGGTCTGTCGGGAATGGAACAGTATATAGATATGGATGGAATGGATATGTTACCTCAAGATCTGCAGCAGTATGAGCTGCACTCAGTGATCGGGAATTAACACCGGGAGGTCCATGTCTATTCTCCACGCTGTCATCGGACAACATTGTACTACAAGAAAATATAAAATGGTGGGTTTAGATATAAACATACAGGGTTGTCATTAGAGTACCTATGGGGTATAAAATCTTCAAACTGCTTAGGTACCTTACTACTGCTTAGCCGTCAGTAGTTTTTTTTATACAATTTGCTGATGGAACAAGCATATGGCCCACCTGATGTAAAGTGGTTACCCATCACCTATAACAAAACAATGTCTTGTAGGTCACGTCAGTTAGGAACGTGCCCTACAATACACTGCTCTGTGTCCATCAACCTAGGGCATACAGGTGTTAAGCCTCATGTGCCTGTAATTACACAAAGAATGTCAAATTAAATAAAAAAATCTGTTTTGAAATAATAGTAAAACAACAATTTTAGGCTTACTGAAAAGACTACTGAAAGCACTCAGAAGCTATACATAATTTATACCATAACTCTTTCATTTTTGCAATAATTATATTATATATTGCTATTAAGGAGCTAGATACCTACTGTTCACTGTAATTATAATTATTGGTACCTACTTGCTGTTTTATATCTAGGTGTGTTGTGTGTTGAATAACATTTTATTCTATTCTATAACTGCTAAGATTTCCACAACTTTCATTTAGACTAGGAAGACCTTTACTTAGTAGGTATTTCTGTAGAGAACCTTTAGATTACAGAGTCTAAAGTGGTTCAGAAGTTGTATGGTTTAGCAATAAAATTCGGAAAGCAATAGAGTATTGGGTAGAAACTCACCTGGATGACGCTTGAATCAGGGAATTATTTGTTGGTTTGCTTTGTTACGTATCACTAAACAAAAGCGTTGTCAAACTTCGGATCCATATCCACAAAATACTATTACTATTAACTAGTCCAACTAACCGAAGTTACCGTCGCAGTAGAAGACATTCGCCATTCGCTTTGCTTGCTGTCATCAATGTTTACCAGCAGTACTTATCTAATCTGTGCCAGCAGATAGCATGAGTCCGGTTAATGTACAACCATGGATCGTCTTTATTCCATAATCTATGATGTTTCGAGAGTGTACACCAACATTGGTTTGTACTGCTTCAAAAGAAAGCACAACCATGGAATTTGCAACCAAAATATACACATGGCCGTGTTTTCCATAATCATGCCTTCCTTTATTTTCCTAATCTATGCCCTTACCTATTCCAATCTATTCCCAGGATAATAATTTCATGGTTGACATGGAGTACCTTCGCTATGCAACAAAATCTCTAAAATTCTTTTATTTTGTCTACGTTTTCTTTAGCGGTGGTAATATAAGTTAATAAAATTAGGACTAAAGTGTTATGACCATACTAATGGTTGACATACGTAGACATCTGTCTACGTTGACATACCTACAGTTTGACGCTTGTTTGACGGATGATGTACAGTCATGCATATCATGACACTTTTTAGAAACTAGTGATGTGCATACCTATCCACATCGAACACTCTAGCATAGCATAGCAAATACTACGCAAAACAAGCAACTACATTTTGCTAAAGAGTATCTATATTAGATTCGAATAGAAAAAAAAAATATTGCACAGAAAAGAAGTACATTGGTGAACTTGATGCTAAATAGCTTCCAGTTATGCAAAAAACGAATTTTCTATTTGAATCTAATTAAGTTACGGCGCTATGCTGCGTGAACTTATATTACTAACACCATAATATTTAGTTGAGTTTTGGTACATATCATGCTGTTAAACACAAACTCAAGCAGTTGTAATTTGTTAGAAATGTATATTAATAGAGGCATTATAGTGAGGCAGCGCGCGGCGATGACAACGCCGACGATGCAGACTGCTTGCCTCTGAATGTTATAGCATAAAAAAAGCTGAATACTATTTAGCAAAACCAGTAGCTACGTATTACTAAATAGTATTTAATTATCAGATTGTACGTCGCGAACCTATAACATTTTGGTAGCACAAAATGTTATATTATCAAGTAATTAATTATTAATTAACTATTATCAAAGTCTTATTGTTGCATAAACTTAGACAATTGTCATTTGTTACAAATATATTGGCAAGGTGGGCGCCCCGCGGGGTAGTGCAGTAGCGCGCGGTGATGACGATGACGACGATGCAGA
Source organism: Electrophaes corylata (assembly GCA_947095575.1). Lineage (NCBI taxonomy): Eukaryota > Metazoa > Arthropoda > Insecta > Lepidoptera > Geometridae > Electrophaes > Electrophaes corylata. The sequence goes on from OX352727.1 coordinate 2,895,426, forward strand.
CTGCGGGCTGCGGCCTCTAAATAATATAGCATAAAAAAAACCTGTATTTTGGCTGAGTAACGGTACTTGCCACGGCCCTATTTCCAAGACATCAAGCAAAACAAGCAAGCAAAGAAAGATTTTAAAAAGTTTCTTGTTCTTTGACGTCACGCGAGCTGTTCCTCAGCGATTGTGGTTTTGATTATTTTTGTGGTGCTTTTGTGAACAATTATTGATGTTACTTGTGAAACAGCTAAAATGGAGACTGAGAGGATGATAGAAGATACCATACAGCCGCAGGTACATTAAAAATCTGTAATTGGGACAAGACCCGTAATGTCATGGCATTCCGCCATCTTTCTCTGAGTTTTGGGATAGATATTTTGTATTTTTATGTCTGATTGTGCATTGAACTCTCCCTAAGCATCAAGTTTTTAGTTTCAAGTAAGACATGTAAGTCTAAAATTGAATGAATATAATTATGGTGAGTTCGTAACGGAAGTAGATACATTCAGTGCTGCATTGCGGATTCATCGTCAAAATTCTTAGGTTTTCGCTTCATTCCGTTTATTTGTTTCAGTAATTACTACTCTGTAACAGGTTATTCATTCAAATTACCCCTATATCAGTCGCTATTACGCTCAAATATCTCTAAATTAATGAGCTAAATAACATATTGTATTATCAAAATTCATTCAAAATCTGACTACCTACATATCAAAAAGCCTATACCCACGTATGTAAAAACACCGTCGCAATGGTAAACTATGCAAAAAATAGTGTCCTAGTTCTAATAGTTTTGCAAGTTGGATTGATAAAGCATGCAATGATATAACACAATTCCACTAGGTTTTTTATCCACTTACACAGAACTGCATGTAACAGTTACAAAATTGACAAGAACTGTTTCATCATCATACATGTAACAAGTCAATTTGTAACTTGATTGGCTGTTTCTAACAGTTCAACTTGTTAAAAGAAGTGTTGTTACATGTACATAGCAGTAACATAAGTAGGTTTAAGAATTTCAGTAGTTCATTATTTAGTATTTTGATTACTCTCGTAGCTCAGTTCAAGGTACATTCTTCAAATAATGTTCAAAACTTTAATATTATAACTTTTAATGACCGATGTGAGGCGGCCGGCAAAGGTTCATCTGTGATGCAGGAGGTTGCATATTCGATTCCCGCCTTGGGAAAAATATATGTATGATCTGCAAATTATTATTCTGGGTGTCTATGTATAATAAAAAAAATATTGATTTATGTAATGTATTGTATTAGGCATATCATTGTATTAGGTCATCTAGTATAATGATAATAATAATACCCATAAGACAAGCCCTGCTTAGCTTGGGGCTAGATGATGCTGTGTGAATTGTCCAGCATTATTATTATATTATTATTTTCCTAGGTTGGAAAGTTATTATATTATAGCAGAAACCAAAATTAATATTATTATACTATCCCTGGTACTCAAAAAAATGGTGTATTATTGAAATAGTCACACCATATTTTGTCTTTTGCATTGATAAGAAGTTTCTAACTAGATGGAAAGAGAAAACTCTTAAACTAGGGTGTAACTTTGTTGAGGTTTTGCCGAGTTTATTAATAGTAGATTTTTTCTCTGACTGTACCAATATATGTAACACTAGCAGCTGCCTGAGGCTTTGCCCTCATAGTTAAGGTAGTTTTGTGCACTAAATACTCGAACATCAATATTATAATCAATATTCACGAATATCTATCTATCCATACCAATTTTATGAATCTGTATCCTGACTGACTGACTGACTGACTAGTATTAGACAATGCACAACCTAAAAGGTTGGTTATAGGGACTTGACATGTTCAGGGTAGATTTGTATTAGCTTGTAAGAATTCCCGAAATTCAACTCCTATAGGAGTTGAAGGTTGTATGAAAATAGTTCATGCGGACGAAGTGGTTGGAGTTTCTACTAGTATTTAATATAAATTTATATTGCAGGTGACATCTATCACATGTTTAGACACGGGTGTGCGACCCACACCCAGCAGCCCTGCTTACACGGCAGAGCGAGACACCTGCCTCAACTACTTTGGACGATGGAACGAGACAGACCAGGTACACTAGTCCAATAAAAAGTAAATAAATATAAAAATATGTAGTTTATTTCAGACCACAAAATCCATAGGTTACATCTTTAAATAAAAAACAAAGTTGTGTTTTATACACAATTTTTGTGTTTTTTCTTCGTCCGGAATAGGATAATAAGTAATACAAATAATAAATAAAAATAATGCGAAACGAAGGTGTCAGCTAGTTAGATATAGATATAACTTTGGAAAGTGTGCAAATGCAATGCAAACAAAGCATTATCTTGTAGGTCACGTTAGTTAGGACCCTGCCCTACAATACACTTCTGTGCGTCCATCAACCAGAGGCATATGGGTGTTGCCTCATAATGCGACTTCCAACAAGGTTGCGTTAAACGTTTAACACTACCATAGAGGGAGGTATGAAAGCTCTGTTCTTTCTCTCTTTCTCTCATAGCCAGTTACGTTTCGTATATTAAAGAAGTTTTACTTCAGTCGTGTGGTCTAAAGCACACTTGTTTTTTGTTTGCAGGTGGAGTTTGTGGAACAGTTGTTGGCACGCATGTGTCATTATCAACATGGACACATCAACTCTTACCTCAAGCCGATGCTGCAAAGAGATTTTATCAGCATGCTGCCCAGTAAGTCAATCGCCATAATCATAACGATGTGGCGCGGCGGGCGAATGTCCGCCTGTGACGCAGAAGGTTGCGGGTTCGATTCCCGCCTTGGGATAAATGTTTGTACGATCTGCAAATATTTATTCCGGGTGTTCTGGGTATTTTCTATGTATTATAAAAAATATTTATTTTATTCTTTTTTTTTTTGTATTTGATGTTTTAGCAACAGAAATACATCATCTATCACGGTTCATGCGATACAGCCTGGTGACAGACAGACAGCGGGTTACATTTAGGCTGGTTAATGAGTAGTTTTTCTTAGTAGGTAGCGATCCCTATGGGACAGATATAGTCGTAAGTCGACTCAACGTCCCTTAAATAAGAAAAAGAAAAAAAAAAGACAGACAGCGGAGTCTTAGTAATAGGGTCCTGTTTTACCCTTTAGGTACGGAACCTTAAAAAGCAACGATTCTTAGTAACATTAACGGACTCTTAGGGGTTATCTCCACGACGGAGAGAATAAATAAATAAATAAATATTTGTGTGTATCTTAACACAACATCATCTAGCCCCAAACTAAGCATAGCTTGTACTATGGGAACCAGATGACTGATAGAATACTTCTATACTTTTTTTTGTAAATACATACTTAGAATACAATATAACATCCAGATACATAACAAACATCTATGTTCAACACAAATGTTTGCGATATTATCGTCGTGCCACGTATATTAAGATGCAAAGAGGCCACAAAGAAAGGATACCTTAAAAAGATCAAAGCCTATTCAATGAAGGGGCCAGGTATATAAGATACAAAATCTATGGACTTGCAAATTCAATGCAAGGTAATTGAAATTCAAATTTGTCCCAAATGTGTCTTAGATTAGAATTGCAAAGAGCTTGTGTTAACCTTATGTACTAGGGAAAATACGCTCGACTTCGTCCGCGTGAATATTCTCATGCAAACTTCAATTCCTGCTGTATCTGTGTAGGGATTGAATATCGGAAATTCCTTTCTTATCCATCTTTGCTGTACTTAGTTGGTTGGAATAGCTAATTGGTTTCCTCACGATAATAATAATATGCTGGACAATCCATACACCATCATCTAGCCCCAAGCTAAGCAGAGCTTGTGTTATGGGTAATAGATGACTGACATACTTTATACAATACATTACATGCATAGATATTTTTATTATATATAGAAAATATCCAGAACATTCGCAATAAATGTTTACAAACATTTATCCCAAGGCGGGAATTTAACGCGCAACCTTCTGCGTCGCAGGCGGATATTCGCCCGCCGCGCCACATCCGTCGTCAACAACGATAATATAGTGCTGTGGTTTTTTAAAGTTTGTAAAAATTTATCAGACTGGCCTGACAGCTTTGTCCTCTGTGCTGGTTGTGGGCTCAATCCCCATTGAGGACAAATATTTGAGTGATAAAAATACATCATCATCCTGTAGAAGTCCACTGCTGGACATAGGCCTCTCCCACACGTTTCCAGGAAGAACGATTCTGAGCCCTTTCTATCCATTGACTTCCCGCGGTCCTAGCAATGTCGCCAGTCCATCGGGTAGGAGGGCGTACAAACATGTTTACATACATGTTTGTTCAATGACTGGGTCTTATTGTATTCTAAGTACAAGTATTTACAAAAACATTTGTTTTAGTTTTAGACTACTTTCGAAAACTAAAACTGCGAATTCAGACCATGATTCTGATTACAAAAAAGTAATAAGTAGTAAGTAGTTTTATAAGGTAGAAATTATTTCCCATTTTTGTACACGGACCTACCTCTATTTTCATTCCACTCTCTCCTTGAAGGTTTGCTGGAAGAGAACTCTTTTTAGGGTTAAGCTCGCCTATGTACATGTCTTATGGTTAAGTTTAATTTAAATGTCTTTTATGTTATACAATAAAGAATAAAAAAAAAAAAAATCCTAAGCTTATAAGTAATGTTTTGCAATTCACAGAGAAAGGCCTCGATCATGTAGCAGAGAATATACTGTCGTACCTGGACGCGAGCTCGTTATGCGCTGCTGAGCTGGTCTGTCGAGAATGGCAGCGAGTTATATCTGAAGGCATGCTTTGGAAGAAGCTGGTGGAACGGAAAGTGCGGACTGATTCGTTGTGGCGGGGACTGGCGGAGAGAAGAGGATGGTATGTTTCTTATCTTGTTACAGCGCGTCTGCTGCGCCATGTTTTGAACAGAACATTGTTCGAAAACATTTAGGACTCGCCCCTTTTTTTAGTTTTGAACAGATCATACATCGATGGAAATAAAACATTTAGGACACGCCCCTTTTTTTTAGTTTTGAACAGATCATACATCGATGGAAATGGTTATTTCTAATTTTGTTATCGGGGTTTTTTCTATACAATTTGCTGATGAAACTAGCATATGGCCCACCTGATGTTAAGGGGTTACCATCGCCTATAACAAAGCACAGCCTTGTAGGTCAAGTTCGTTAGAACCGTAACTTACAATACTCTGCTCTGCCATCTGTCCATCAACCTGAGGCATACAGGTGTTGCCTCATGTGCCTGTAATTACACCGGCACCCACACCCTTCAAACCGGAACACGCTGCACTGCTTGGCGATAGAAATAGACATGGTGTTAGTACATGTAGATGAGCCCAAACGAAATTGTGTTATTTCTAAGCCGGGACCATTAGCCATTATTAGAAGGATTCCAATTACCATAGTAATATTTCGTATTCCAGGATTCTAAGCTGGGACCATTAGCCATTAAAAGAAGGATTCCAATTACCATAGTAATGTTTTGTATTCCAGGATTCAGTACCTTTTCAAACCAAAACCCGGATGCCAACACCCCTCACACTCATTCTACAGACAACTGTATCCCAAGATAATCAAGGACATACAGTCTATAGAGGATAACTGGAGAATGGGAAAACACAATTTACAGGTATTATATTTATTAACTAGCTGACCCGTGTGCCCACTTCGTTGGGCGGTTAACATGTTTACTTACAAATCTTAACTGAAGTAGTACTCGATGTCGCCAACAGATGGCGTTAATACGGCATAAAATAGCGGCCGTTCGCAGTTTCGCCCGCGTGGCTGTTTTTTTCCCGTTCCCGTTATTTTTTTGGGATAAAACGTAGCCTAAGTTACTCCTTGTTACATCAGCTATCTGCCAGTGAAAGTCCCGTCGAAATCGGTCCAGCCGTTCCAGAGATTACCCGGAACAAACAGACAGACAGACAGACAAAAATTTTAAAAAATGTTATTTTGGTATATGTATCGTATATACATTCCTATGCATGTAGTAAAAAGCGGTTATTTTAATATTACAAACAGACACTTCAATTTTATTTATTTGTATAGATTGAAAACTAGAGGCCACTCGCAGCTTTGCCCGCGTGGCAGTTTTTTCCCGTTCCCGTTATTTTTTTGGGATAAAAAGTAGCCTATGTCCTATTCCAGATTACAATCTATATTTATTCCAAATTTCGTCCAAATTGGTCCACTGGTTAGAGCGTGAAATAGGAACAAACATCCATCCATCCGAACATTCGCATTTATAATATTAGTAGGATAGGTATGGTGGTAGTACTTCCCCGGATGAGCCCTACAAAGAGCTCTACTACATTGTCATCATCAGCCATCCAATATCCTTCAGGAAGACCAGCTGGTTCCTAAGGGTTCCAAGTACTTATAGCGCCATCTAGTTAGCTACACACGTATATTATGTTAAGAAACTTGTATATTGTATTATGTATGTATTACTTATTATTGTATTACTGATGCTATACAGTGGAATATGGTAGATCATAATATAATCCCAACATGTACTTCCCTCCCATATTCGCAATAAAGTTATTTTGAATTTGAATTTGATATAAATACGACGACCGATGTGGCGCGGCGGGCGAATGTCCGCCTGCGACGCAGGAATTGCGGGTTCGATTTCCGCCTTGGGATAAATGTTTGTACGATCTGCAATATTATCTATGTATGTAATGTACTGTATTAAGTATATCAGTCATCTAGTACCCATAACACAAGCTCTGCTTAGCTTGGGGCTAGATATGCTGTGTGGATTGTCCAGCATTATTAATATTATTATGATATATAATGTATATTTTATATTTTCAGAGAATAAACTGCAGATCGGAGAACTCAAAAGGCGTTTACTGCTTACAATACGACGATAATAAAATAGTATCTGGCCTCAGAGACAACACAATTAAAATATGGGATAGAAAAACATTACAATGCGTTAGAGTAAGTACGAATTTATAACAAACTAGCGGCCTGTCCCGACTTTGCACGGGTTTTAGTAAGGATCTCCAATTTTTTGAAAATTTAATGTAGCCTATGTCACCCGGGGATAGTGTAGCTTCCCAATGGTGAAAAATTTTCAAAATTGGTTTTGTAGATCCAGAGATTACCCCTTACAACACCACAAACACACAAACTTTACCTCTTTATAATATTAGTATTGAAGTATAGAAAAATAAACATATTCTATCAGTCATCTGGTTCCCATAGTACAGTCAGCTGCACTAGAATGTATACAATTTGTAACTTTCGCAACGGTATTACAGTAAAACAATGAACTCTTACGCCTCAAAAACTAAAAAGTCATGAAATTAGCTGATGTCTCCACTTAATATTTGAATAATTGTCGTGTAAATATTTTTAGCACCGCTGTGAAACCATTTTGAAGGTTAAAAATTGTATACATTCTAGTGCAGCTGACTGTACATGTTTTTCTTTATATTTCACAAATGTTTATATATTTTTACTGTATCACAGAGTTAATTATAATTACCTGCTGCTAAATGTGGGTAGTACCAGATGTTATATCTGGACGTACCTCTGGCTATCCCCCTTAGACATCCAGGTGCCAGGTGCCAGGTGACTTCCTCGCAACCTAGACTAGAAGTACAGGCCTTGGGGATTAAATTCGTGATGCTATTTCTTTTATTTTTACCACAGAGTGAAGACGACGATATTTGACGACTGATGTGGCGCGGCGGGCGAATGTCCGCCTGCAGGAGGTTGTGGGTTCGATTCCCGCCTTGTGATAAATGTTTGTATGATCTGCAAATATTTATTCCGGGTGTTCTGGGTATTTTCTATGTATAAAATATGTATGCATGTAATGTATTGTATTAGGTTTATCAGTCATCTAGTACCCATAACACAAGCTCTGCTTAGCTTGGGGCTAGATGATGCTGTGTGGATTGCCCAGCATTGTTGTTATTATTATTCTTTTCCAGGAGCTACAAGGGCACACTGGCTCAGTCCTCTGCCTGCAGTATGACGAGCGTGCAATCATCTCCGGGTCTTCAGATAGCACTGTCCGGGTTTGGGACGTGAACACTGGAGTTATGTTGAATACTCTCATCCATCACTGCGAAGCGGTTCTGCATCTTCGCTTCTGTAGTGGCATGATGGTCACATGCAGCAAGGTATTTACCGTTCCGAGAACAAAATGTGGAGTGTCAGATTGTCAGTGCGAGAAACTAGTGGAGAATTCTTGCTGGCAGTGTGAACAGTGAATGATCAAATTTCTATACCAATTATAAAACTGACTGATTGACTGATTGAGAGACAGACTGACTGAGAGACTGACCGACCCACCGACCGACCGACCATTAATTTATATTTTGGATAGAAACGGGATATTTACCATGATTTTTGAGTTTGATTGTTTCCCGATATTTCGGAACAGTTGCATGCGCCATGATCACGGGTCGAACCCAGTTCGACCAATCAAAATATTGATCAAACCCATGATAGTTTAAAAAGTTACAACCATGAATTACTGTTATGTTTAGTGTGTCGCAAAACGGACTCTGTCTCAGCTTGAGTTGGTTGGGCTACAACCAAATAAGTAGTAGTAGAGCTCTTAGTAAAAAGCTCGTCCGGGGAAGTACTACCACCATGCCTATTTCTGCCGTCAACCAGCGCAGCGTGTTCCGGTTTGAAGGGTGCGGGTGCCGGTGTAATTACAGGCACATGAGGCTTAACACCTGTATGCGTTAGGTTAATGAACGCAGAATAATGCATTGTAGGGCACGTTCATAACGAGCGTGACCTGCGAGGCAATGCTTTGTTATAGGTAATGGTAACCACTTAACATCAGGTGGGCCATCTGCTTGCTCCACCTACTAGTCACTTAAATAAAAACCAACGTTGGTTTTCCCAAGCCGTTCGATGATGTTACGGTACTTACTTGGTACTTGGTGGGCGGACTGGTTTCCGCAACTAGGCCGCTGATGAGCCCTCTTTGCGTGGGTGGGTGGAGATTGCTAGGCGAGCCACCCGATGTCCTCCAGGAAAGCCAGCAGCTGGCTGATACTGGCGCAGGCTTCCCCAAAAATGAGATGATGTTACGGATAATTTACCCACTAAACCAAAGTTTAAGACAAAAGTTCCAGAAAAAAAAGAAAGTTTTTACAATGTTTTATTTGTTTGTCGTCGCAGGATCGATCGATCGCAGTTTGGGATATGACGTCTACTTCAGAAATAATGCTACGGCGGGTTTTAGTTGGACATCGCGCCGCTGTCAACGTTGTAGACTTCGACGAGAAGTATATTGTATCTGCCAGCGGCGACCGCACTATCAAGGTAACTTATTTTATTACCGGCTTAGCGGCCGCTCGCAGCTTCGCCTGCGTGGCAATTTTTTCCCGTTCCCGTTATTTTTTTTGGGATAAAATCATAGTAGCTTTATGCATGCAAAGTCTCAGCCCGATCGGTTTAAAATTGACAAAGTTTCATACAAACTTCACCTTGGGGGTAGAATTAATCAAAATCCTTTCTTAGCGGATGCCTACGTCATAACATCTACCTGCATGCCAAATTTCAGCCCGATCCGTCCAGTGGTTTGGGCTGTGCGTTGATAGATCACTATGTCTGCCTCTTCTAAAGATAGATTATGACCCTATGGAAGGGTCCGAATGGCAAAAGAAGAGGCAGACCACAGGAAAGATGGCAGGATGATATAGCGGAGGTAGCAGGAATCGATTGGAAAAAAAATGCAAAAGAAAGGAAGGAATGGAAACTGTTGGAGAAGGCCTATACCCGCCGAGGGGTTCTTAGTTAGCTTTTAAGAATTTAGTTTTAGGTAATCTATTTTAAGTTTTAAAACCTAAGGAATAATAAAGACATAGACATAGACATACATTTATTTGCTACAAAAACACACATACACATACAAATTAGATCAAAAGTAGAAAAAAAAGTCAAAAAGAAAGACATAAGCAGTAGTAAAGGCTTTTTTATTTTTTATTTTTATTTATTTATTATAGATAGATTATAAACTCCAAACAATCTAGACTATTTAACTTAGGCTTAGTCTATTTATTCCCCGAATACTCAAATGCAACTTCTATTTAATTACGTCTCAAGTGACGAACTTTTGACAGACTTCTACTTACTCTAACGCATTGTAAAGTTTTTCTATCCCATATTTTAATTGTGTGGACTCTGGGGCCAGAGTTGTGAGATCTATTTAGGTAATACCAAGTCCAATAAATAGGTTGACTTGGCAATCGAGCTATACTATCTAATTTATTATAAGGGGGCGTCCATAAATTACGTGAGGTGTTTTTTTTTAATTTTCCGTCCCTCCCTCCCCCCCTGGTGAGATGTCGTGAGATTTTATTCAACCCCCTCCCCCAATCTCACGTTAGATTGTTCAAAATGTGTGTTTCTTACGTAAACGCGTTGGATTGTTATTGTAAAAAGAAAAAAAAAATTTGCTTCGTGCTTTTATTTACTTTTATTCCGTCAGGAAAAAAAATTTCGTGATATTTGCTGCGACCCCCTTCTCTCCAACGTAAGATTAGATGAGATTTGACTCGACCCCCTCCCCCCCTTAAACACCTCACGTAATTTATGGACGCCCCCTAATATGTATTACCTGTGAGATACATTGTGACTTATGCGATGGCTAAGTCAATTTATTTATTGGACTTGGTATTATTACTTACATAGATCTCACAACTTTTTACGGTAGAAGAACTGAGTTGCGAGACTTGGTTTTTTTACAAGTTATGTTTTTGATGGTATACTATTTTACGGGCCGCTAGTAACATATAAACAACGCACAGCCCTATCAACTGGTAATTATGATTTCAGGTGTGGAACACATCTTCTTGCGAGTTCGTTCGCACACTGAACGGACACAAGCGCGGTATCGCGTGCCTTCAGTACAGAGATCGGTTGGTTGTCTCCGGCTCATCAGACAACACTATCCGACTGTGGGACATCGAATGTGGACAATGCATTCGAGTTCTTGAGGGCCATGAGGAACTAGTTAGATGTATTCGGTATGTACACAATAAACCTATACGTATATTAAATTATTATTTTGTAATGGGATCATACAAAAAAACTGTAGTAACCCAGCTTACTTACTATTAGTTGAAGCGTAGCATGTGCTGTCTTTTGAACTTTTGTTGCATATTAAGTTCTTGGTATGATTGTCTTGCATTCAGTTAGATTGGCACCGCACTGGAGCTTCATTATTTACATTATTATTATTTTGTAACAGGATCATACAAAAAAACGGTAGGAACCAAGCCGTAAGTTTCTTGCCGGTTCTTCTAGGCTTGGTCGTGAGGAACTGGCGCTTAGATTCACCTAGATTTAAGACGTTTCAAGATGATCCCTGCTGATTTTACTGAATAAATGCTTTTTGACTTTGTTAGTTTCTTGCACGGCTTGGTCGCGAGGAACTGGTGCTATTATCTGTCGATGTTTCTGAAAATAAGTACACACGACTTCATTACTCATGTTTAAATGGTGATATTTCAGATTCGATAATAAGAGGATAGTAAGTGGCGCGTACGATGGCAAGATCAAAGTATGGGACCTTCCCGCCGCGTTAGACGTGCGCACGCCACACTCAGACTTATGCTTAAGGACATTAGTGGTGAGTTTCCTTTGGCTATCAATAGTAAATCTTAATACAAATAAATAATCTAAATACAAATAAATAAAATTGAAGTGTCTGTTTGTAATATTAAAATAACCGCTTTTTACTACATGCATAGGAATGTATATACGATACATATCCCAAAATAGCATTTTTTACAAAAAAATACGAAATAACTTTTAGTTTAGTTATAAAAATAAATGGAAAGGGTCCAAATTCTTTCTTTCTGGAAACTTATGAGCGAGGAACAATGTCTGAATCTAGATTTTTAATATCGTTTAACATTGTTCCCAGGAACACACAGGTCGCGTGTTCCGGCTGCAATTCGACGAGTTCCAAATAGTGTCGTCATCTCACGACGACACTATCCTAGTGTGGGACTTCCTCAACTACGGCGTGGGATCTGCGCCTGCGCCGGCACCTGCGCCCGCGCCTAGACCCGCCCCGCATCACGACAGAGACGAACTCTACGACTAGGTAAACCAAATAGCTTCACGCCTGTAATCCTCAGCCACGGTAGATATCCCTTCAGAAGTACAGTCAGCTGCACTAGAATGCTGTCTGGTTTCCTGTTTTTTTATAATGCTGGACAATCCACACAGCATCATCTAGCCCCAAGCTAAGCAGAGCTTGTGTTATGGGTACTAGATGACTGATATATACTTAATACAATACATTACGTACATAGATATTTTATATATTATATAGAAAACACCCAGAACACTCGGAATAAATATTTGCAGATCGTACAAACATTCATCCCAAGGCGAGAATGAATGTATTGTGTTAAGTATATCAGTCATCTAGTACACATACAAGCTCTGCTTAGCTTGGGGCTAGATGATGCTGTGTGGATTGTCCAGCATTATTATTATTATTTCCCCGGACGAGTCATTCACTTATGTTCGGTTCTAATAACCAACGTGTGTTCGTCAGTAGTCTACGGGCCGTATCTCTATTCCTCAGCGGATGTCGGTTTTATAAACTATAATACAGAATTGTGTTCTGTGACCTATGTCGGTGAGCAAAGTGAGAGATCTTTATATTCGATCAGTATTTTTTCTTGTGATATTATTATGATTATGACTTAACTTACTGTGATGTACCGAGCAAGTTTGCACTGTTCGTCAAGTGGCTACAGTTTAATAATAATAATAATAATGCTGGACGATCCACACAGCATCATCTAGCCCCAAGCTAAGCAGAGCTTGTGTTATGGGTACTAGATGACTGATATACTTAATACAATATATTATATGTATACATATTTTTTATTATACATAGAAAATACCCAGAACACCTGGAATAAGTATTTGCAGATCGTACAAACATTTATCCCAAGGCGGGAATCGAACCCGCAACCTCTGCGTCGCAGGCGGACATTCGCCCGCCGCGCCACATAGGTCGTCAACAGTTTACTGTTGATGCGGGTAGATTTCTATTGAAATTACTTACGAAATTTTTTTTGTTCTAATTTTATCTGCAATCAGTCCCCAGACTATGAGCAGGTTTGGTGTAGGTGGCGTGGCTTGCAAGATGTGGCGTTCCAATGAACGCTTCTCTTTTAGTGGTCATCATGTCTCCCCATCTAGATCCATGATGTGTTGTCTAACTTACCTAATAGTAATTTAATTTGGTACTTTAGTTTTTGTTGAAGTACAATATATACCTATGATAATTATTATTGTCTCATCTAAGTGATAGGTAAATTTCGTTTGAGAAAATAAATAATCTTTAGCTGTATTATGAAAGTAAGTTGAGATTTAATATGACGAATATTTAGTATGACGACCGATGTGGCGCGGCGGGCGAATGTCTGCCTGCGACGCAGGGGTTGCGGGTTCGATTCCCGCCTTAGGATAAATGTTTGTACGATCTGCAAATATTTATTCCGGGTGTTCTGGGTATTTTCTATGTATAATAAAAAAATATCTATCTATGTAATATAGTATTGTATTAAGTATATCAGTCACCTAGTACCCATAACACAAGCTCTGCTTAGCTTGGGGCTAGATGATGCTGTGTGGATTGTCCAGCATTATTTATTTATAATAAATATATTTAATAATAAGAGAAGATACAGGCTTTTCGCCTAGTTTGAGCCTTGCCGTCAATGCACACATATCATACTCAAAATTATCGTATCTTATAAATGTCTAATTGTTATCATGTGACTCTATTTGGCAATAAATAAATATTCTATTCTATTTTGTTTATTTCGCAGGTAAAATTGAAATACCGTAATGGAAAGTAATCATGAGGCGATCGCGCCGGGAGCAATTGGAAGGACGGAGAATAACGCTCAGCTAAGGAGATACAGCATTTACCCCTTTAGGGGTACACATCAAATCTCACTTCTCTCCATTATGGAAAGCGCCCCAAAAACTCCATTTCACCCCTACTGGGGTACATAATTACACAAATAATTTACCTTAAATTTCCCCTAATGGGGTATTTTCTTATGTTTATATACCCCGTAAGGGACGTTTTAACCCCGTTTCGCCCGAATATGGAATCAATAATAGTGTCGCTTACTGATTGTATCTCCGTGTATGACAATACCCTTGTGATTTCAATGATTAGACTGACAGCTATCACATTTAAGGGTATAAGCCTACCCCTTGAACTATGCAGTATTTGTTTTTAAGCTGCCCTTCGGGGTTTTTCGTGATTAATTGCTAAATATAACGCTGTATCACCCTGAGAGTTGCTGACACCTTTATTTTCCCCTTTTAAAGGGTAGAAATGTTCTATACCCCGTGTCTAAGTAGGCATACGGTAGTGATATGACTTCGATATTTTGCTTAAATACTTGAAAGTCCAAAAAGATAATTCTAAAGAAGTTTCTTTTCAAGCACAAAAGCAGTTCTAAATATTCTTTCATTTTCTTCCAACCATGAATAGTCTGATGAATAATTTAAACCATAGCCACTAGTTGTGCTGACCGGCCTTTGTTATCCTAAGGTTGTGGATTTGAATTCGGTTGTGCAGTTGATGATTTGTACATGCTGTCAAACTATGAAGGAAAATAAGAGGAAATTCTAAGCTCAAATTCAGTCAAAGGTTGAACGGTCTTTCAACAGAAATGCCGACCCAAAAAACTCTTCTGGGGGTGTGTTGAGTGCACATCAAAATGAGGTTACCTTCGATCAATGATACCCCTAGATGACGTGTCACATACAAAATCATAGCTAAAAGCTTTCCGCGTGAGTATATACTTAGACAGATACATTTGTTTACTAACGAAGTGAGAAAAAAACGAGTTTTAAGTTAAACCTAATTACAACCATGTCACCTAGTACAAATGTCACTAATTGTCATTAAGTTCAACCTTATTACAACCATGTCACCTGGTAAATAATGTCACAAATCGTCAAAACAAAATAAGAGCTCACTTCTTACCGAGACGGATTTTTTGCGCCGACCCTAGCCTATCTAGGGGTATCATTGATCGAAGGTGTCAACTCTTTAGGCAAGACAATCTAATTTAGTTTAATTTAGTCAAATTACTCGATGAATTTCTTGCGTTTACAAATTCATTTATTAGTTAGTGCTTACCTGCACTTATTGAAATCATAAAGTTTTGATATTATCCCAAAAGTTATGCCCTGAATGGGATTTGAACCCGTGACCCCGTTGATACAGAGATCTAACTGCGCTGTATCAAGAGAAGGGTTGTGGGTTCTTATCCCAATCCAATCTGGCGCTTAGATTCACCTAGACTTAAGACGTTTCAAGATGATCCCTGCGGATGTTACTGAATAAATGATTTTTGACTTTGACTTGAGTCGGGGGCATAACTTTTCAGATAAAATAAAATCTTTGTTTACAAATAGTTTATAACCAAAACAGGTTTCTGCTGTATCTAAAAAAAGTTTAAACTTCTTACTGTAATCCTGTCAATGAGCTCCCGTACCAAGTCGGAAAATGCATATATTATCTATGTAATGGTGTTCCTTTTACTTGTTTAGGTACGATAGTTTTTAAATCATTGAAATCGTTCCATTGGTTGCGAAGATATTACACATTTTGTACCAGCTAACCGCGGGGCGGCCGGATAGCTCATGTCAGGGAATCGTGACGTCTCGATTCTCTTTCGCCCGCGCTTGCGCTCTCCACCATTCATTTATTAAAGTTCACTTGATCTGCGCGGGTCGTGTTCTGGTTTAAATTAATTTTTTTTTAATAAAACCGCGTGGGTTCGGCGTCTAGCGCTGGATCATTGTGACATGACGTCACAATATCTCTTCGCTAGGCTGTTCGCGCGGTCAGTGAGCCTCGTTCGGTATTTTACCCATAACCTAGTCAGTTTTGGCCGTAGAAAAAAAATTTTTGCACTTTATGTTTTAGTTTCTCAAGGCCTATAAAACTGCATTCACAGATAGAACTGTGACGGTACTGTAATCCTGTCAATTCTGGAACCACACAATATATAAAAGATGAAACTTTCCCATTACTGATAGAATTTCTAGTTGCAACCTGCAGATTGTAGAAGATCACTGCTGGACATAGGGCTCGGCTACTGCTGAACATTGGCCTCCCCTATACATTTCCAGGAAGAACGATTTTGAGCCATTTCCATCCACCGACTTCCCACGATCCCAACAATGTCTATCTATCGGGTGGAAGACGTCCTACCCTTCGTCATTGACATTTATGGCGTAAACGTTTCTTACCAGCAGCGGCCTAAGATCGGCAACATCGCGTTCCTTGTATTTAAATTAGGAACGGTGGCAGCCTAAGATCAGCAACGTCGCATTTCTTGTATTTGTATAAGGAACGGCGGCGGCCAAGATCAGCAACGTCGCATTTCTTGTATTTAAATTAGAAACGGCGGCGAATGTTTTTGTATGTCAAAGACAGCGATAAAAAATCAGTGTCCACTATTGGACGTAGACCTCCCGCTATATATGGGGGTTTGCTGTTGTCACTACGTGATTTGGTGACCACAAAATCGTTATTTAGTACTCAAAGAGATGCTGTCTCCTGGTGCGTTTCCTTACTCGCCTCTTACTACTCCCGTGGGATGTAATGGAAGATTCCTAATACTATGATAGTATAAACACCAATATTAACTTACCTTATTATTAGGTAGCGGCGATGGGCTTGCAAACGTATGGGATATCAACCTACATAAGTACTGTAAAACGTAGGTTTTGTATCAAATGTAATATATGGACATACCTCTGACACCCCCCTTAGATATCTTCGACGAATCGCGAGTACTTTTTACTAAAAGAACTGAAGGGATATCTACCGTGCCTGAAGATTAAGGTTAAACAAGTCGGTACTATGTCCATACAAACGCTGTAAGCGTTTAATGTCTACTATTTACTAACGTGCGTCCGAAGTTAAGATTGATATTTACTGAATTATCTTGCCTTACATCTTGATTTAGTACTAAATCTTTCGACACTTGTAACTTTCAAGGTAATCTGATTTTACTGTAGCATATAGGGTAACGAGCCTAGATAACGGCAAGATATAATATCTATAACGGACGCACGTTAATAAATAGTAGACATTAAACGCTTACAGCGTTTGTATGGACATAGTACCGACTTGTTTAACCTTAAAGTAGTGATGCAATTTTTTTCCTTTCTATTAACTTTAAAGTAGGACCTGACTGACTTTACCATGTCAAGCGAGGCTATGTTTAAGGCAGAATTACATTAGACACGCATGACCCACGTCAACCTCCGTTGGCTGTCTCAGACGTTTCGTATAAGACAGACAGAGACAAATTCAGCAGACCCGTGCCGTCGGCTCTAGTGTAATCTTATACAAAACTAGCTGACCCGCTCACGACTTTGTTCGCATTTTTCACGAAACCATATTAAGTTTTAAGTTGGACTAATAATCTAACTATCTACAATCTAATTCTGCAAATCGCATCATTTTTAATTCAGTAGTTTGAAGTTCATGCGATTTGCATTTCGCGTGATGCATGGTACAAACTATCGTAAAAACAAATAAAAAAATTAATTTTTAAAAATTTTTGTTGTTTTAAGTACTGCTAGCAAAATTTCAAAAAAACATCTATAATGTACAGACTTTTCGACCTCTATAGTTTTATTATATAGATGTATGGAATTGACAGGTTTCTGACGCGTTGCAACACGTGGGACGGGTATAGTGTGATTCTGCCACTAGTGTCTATCTTAGTCTCACCAATGTGATATATCCATATTCTGACCTTTAATACAACACTTATTTTTATTTACAATATTAATTACAATAAATAGATTTTTGTTTTATCTTAATAAGATATAAACGAAGGCTTTCAAGCGGCAAAAAAAATCGCCCTACTATAAATTCGACATAACCTCGAAATATTTAGTCGTGTTTTGTCTCTTTCAATCTTATTTGAAACAACCTGTCAATGCAAAAGACAAAACACGCAACTATATTAACATTACGTTTTTACCGTAACCGAGTTTACACCGGGGTAATTGTATATCCTAGGCAAGGTTATAGTTTTCTAGACCACAGCAAAAGTTTAAACTATAACTAAAGATTCAAGTTGGCGATCAGTGGGCGGATTCAGAGTTTTTTTCATTTTCCGGATATCAAATTTCGATTTGCGAGCTAGAATTTTTTGTATGGAGATACGCTGGTACCCCTATAGGCCGCTAGGGGCGCTTATCGTATCTCGATACAAAAAATCGAGGTCGCAATCCAATCAAATCTGAAGAGTGATTGTGTAAGTATTGTTGCTAACAAAGACTTGTTACAAGTGTCAAATATGACAGATTTCCTATCGCAAATCCTACTAATATATTATAAACGCGAAAGTTTGTAAGTGTGGCTGGATGGATGTTTGTTACTCTTTCACGCTCTAACCAGTAGACCGATTTGGATGAAATTTGGAATAAACATAGATATAACTTGGATTAAAATATAGGCTACTTTTTATCCCGAAAAAATAACGGGAACGGGAAAAAAACTGCCACGGGCGAAGCTGCGAGCGGCCGCTAGTCTGTCATATTTGACACTTGCAACAGGAGTTTGTTAGCAACAGAAGACACTCAATCAGGCCCCAGTGGGCTGATTCTGAGTTTTTTTCGTTTTCCGGATACCGGATTTCGGTTTGCGAGCTCGAACTTTTTGTATGGAGATATGATAAGCGCCTCTAGCGGCATATGGGGGCACTAGCGTATCTCCATACAAAAATTTCGAGCTCGCAAACCGAAATCCGGTATCCGGAAAACGAAAAAAATTCAGAATCAGCCCTCTGGTATTCGGGAAACGAAAAAAACTCAGAATCCGCCTACAGAGCGCATGTGAAGTGAAGGTGGTTAGATATTTTGAATTTAGTTCTGCGTAACACTGCCTGTTAATAATAGTGATATGAATCATGTGGTTTGATTGATCTAAAGTCCTGCCTTATAACGTATAAACCAACAATAGCGTATATAATGTAACGAAATCAATGCAGAGGCATATTTACTTATTATTAATAAACGAATAAAACATATATTTACAAAGAAAATTACAGCTAATACAAGTATTTATAATTAGTTGTAAAAAATACATGAAACAGTTGAGCTATATACAGACCGTTGGAAACGATCTGGAGATAGCTCAACTGATCCAAATCAGTGCCAATTGGGAGAGGAAAACACTGGCTGCATGTAATTACAGGCACATGAGGCTTAACACCTGCATGCCTCAGGTTGATCGACGCAGAGCAGTGTATTGTAAGACACGTTTTTATTAATCGTGACCTGCAAGGTAATGCTTTGTTATAGGTGATGGTAACCATTTAATATCAGGTGGGCCATCCGCTTATTCTATCAGCAATGACATAAAAGTAACAAGCAAGATGGGACACCTATAACACAGTATTCCCTCGTAGGTCACACTAGTTAGGAACGTGCATTACGATGCACTACTCAGCGTCCATCAACCTGAGGCATATAGGTGCCTCATGTGCCTGTCATTACACCAGCACCCACTCCCCACAAACCGGAACACAGCAAGCTGCTTGGCGGCAGAAATAGGCATGACATAGAAATGGCAATAAGTTGAGCCAGATACTCATCAGCCCTAAGAATAAAGATACAATTTAGACAAGTCTTCCTTTTGCACAAAGGTTTTATGATAGATTCAAAACTGCAGGTCTAATCTTAGAAACGATAAACGAAGTGTCATATTGTCGTTTTGAGTTGCATTGCGCGGTATGTCAGGATAGTCGTCACCTGTATGGCTAATTCACGAATCTGCAAAATACACATTTACAGGAGAGCAAAAAACTTTATAAAAAACATGATTTGCATTTTTCAAATAGTTCCCAAGGACCTATTTTAACTTTTATATAATAATAATAATAATGGACAATCCACACAGCATCATCTAGCCCCAAGCTAAGCAGAGCTTGTGTTATGGGTACTAGATGACTGATAGACTTAATACAATACATTACATGGATAGATATTTTTTTTTATTATACATAGAATACCCAGAACACTTGGAATAAATATTTGCAGATCGTACAAACATTTATCCCAAGACGGGAATCGAACCCGCAACCTCCTGCGTCGCAGGCGGACACTCGCCCGCCGCGCCACATCGGTCGTCAAATTTTAAACTTTTATATATTTTTGTTGATTAAATTGAAAGCATTTTCGTGAAAAGTGCATATTCGTGAGTTCGCCATACAGGTGACGTAGTGACCATTTGTTTGTAGAATAGGTTACTGAGGTCCCGCAGTGTAACTCGAAACGTCAATACGAAATTTCGTTTATCGTTTCTAAGAATAGACCTGTTATAAAACCTCTGAATACGACTACGGCGTCTTTAAACGTCCGCCCTTATTATCAACGGAATAAGAGTGCTTTTCAATTGGTTATGAAAATGTAAAATATAGATTTAAATTATTGTTATATCTGTAACTGTACGTTAGGATTACTCGCGTATTTAATTGCGTTTCTGAGACTTAATTTGGATCTTGAAATTAATAAGGCACTTTTGACAGGTGGTTTTTAAATGAATAAGTTTTATTTGTAAATAGTTTTAAAAAAGGATGTTTTTTTAATGTTTTTATTATCCCGTTTCGCTGTCATTAAAGAAATAATGACTAGAATATTAACTAATACATCTATGGTACGCTGTTTACATCCTTTATATATTTCTATATTGCATACATCTCGGTATGTTGGATTAGCATCACACTGGTTCTTCAAATTATACCAGGTGTAATAAAACTACTTCCGAAAACCGTTTTTAGGGTTCTGTACCCAAAGGGTAAAACGGGACCCTATTTAGTACTAAGACTCCGCTGTCTGTCTGTCACCGGGCTGTATCTCATGAACCGTGATAGTTAGAGTTGAAATTTTCTCAGATGATGTATTTCGGTTGCCGCTATAATAACAAATACTAAAAAACAATAAAATATATTGTGAAAAATTATTATTATATTTGGAAAATATCTATATATTCATCTGCTTGTTCCATCAACATGTCACATAATACAACGGTAAGAACCAAGCTGTAAGTTTGTTGCCTGTTCTTTTAGGCTTGGTTGCGAGGGTATGGCGTCTAGATTCACTTAGTTATAAGTCTATTCAAAGTGATCTCTTTGATTCCATGGAATGTCTTTTGCCTTTGACTGCTTTGACAATCGAAAGATTATCATTTGATTTATTTATTCGTCTTATAGTGTGTGTGTTGGAAATCATAATGATTTCAGATTATCCCAAAGTGGGGTTTTAACCCGACACTCACATCAGGGGACCCTATGGCTCCTAGACTATTCTGAGTGATTGCTTAGATTCCATGGAATAAATGTCTTTTGACTATGGGAAGGGTTAAAATCCCACTTTTGGGATAATATAAAATCTTTATCATTTAAGTACTTAGTTAATTTTTTTATGCGTTCGAGAAACTCCATTTGGTATGACAAGTGTGTTTAATGAAATTGACGGTTAAATTACGATTTAAATAACTGGTGGTGAGGCTTTGAGCAATCTGCTGTCTGGATTTTTGTTTGCTGTTAAATACCAACTGTCAAAAGTAACTTTTTAAGATGACGGTATTGTGATGCCGAGATAAATATACCTAGTGTGTTATTTGTTCGATATAATTGTTCCTTAGCCTTTTGATTGCATAGAGAGAATTTAGTACCTTAAATATTACCTTAAAATGCTGCTAGACACGACCCACGACGACAGGGTTAGTGTTATGCGAGTCTTAACCATTTAACGTCAGGTGGGCCATCTGCTTGTTCCATCAGCAAGTCACAAAAAAAGGCTGTTTTGTCAGTGACTTTGTATAGAGTTAAAAATTCATACAACACTCGCAATTCTTCAAGACTTTCTAAGAATATGTGTATCGAACACATTAACGTCAATAACGTAATTTTCTTACAATCAGTAAAAACGATTTAAACTTTTGATCGATATCTTTGTTAAAAACGGGATTTAGCATAATTTTTGAGTTTGATTATTTCCTGATAATTTGTCATAGTTGCATGCGCCATGATCACGGGTCCAACTCAAAAACGTTGTAAATATTCCGTTTGTAACTAATATAAATATTTTAAAGCTTTGCTGTTACGATAGTAGCTCTGTCGTTAGTCTGTTAGCAAATGCAGCTAGTTAATTGTAGTCGTTATACAGGGTGTAATAAAACTACTCTCGAAAACTACAGGGGGTAAAGTACCCATCAATATAAAAAACCAATACTGTGAGAGCTAAAATGGACTTTTTTTGCACTCAGCCCAAATATTAAAAAATGTATTAAAAAAAGTGTTTTTTTTTGTTTACCGTTTGTATATGAACTGATTGCAACAAAGTTACGTAATTGCCTCATTGGTTTATCGTGCCCTACGAATCAGACTTGTAATATAGAGATGTTATACATGGTATAAATATATAAGTTTTTATTATTATTTTAGAAGTTAATGCTAGATCTATGTCAAATTTTAATGTTTCTGTGTGTGTAATTGAGCGTTCAATTTTTGTATAAAGCAGATTAGAAATAGGTACTAAAATAAATGTAATTATAATAGTTTAGTTTTGTACGAATCAGATGCGTTTTCAGCTTTGTGTAATATACGTGCTTTTTATAATTTTTCTTTTTTATTTTCCTTGAGACGGGATTTCATTGATTCATTCATTTATTACTTATTTACATTATTTACATACTTACCTAAAAAATATAAATAAAATCTTTAATATTATGTATCCTTTAGTAATTTTTAACATATTCTATAACTTTTGTAATAACAATTTGACCGTGCGCGTTCTAATGCTAGAAAAAGTAGTATCAAATAGGTATGTACTAAAATCATCAAGAAGTTGGCGGTGTGTGGCGGGAATCGCGCGTGCCCCTGTGACAACATTTTTAGTCTATTACTGTTGAAGCTTATTGTGGAACATAGGAATTAAAATTCAATATCGCACACTGGAGCATGCCGTGGCAGAGCTTTTTAAATTTATGAATATGCCATTGCAATTCAATACTTTATTTCTATCTAAGATTTATAATTTATTGAATTATATACTCAAAATGCTCCTTGCATGCTTTGAGATCCGCCAATTTGCGCTGGTTCTTATACTATTTTAAACTAAATATATTTTCGTTAGCAGCATGCCTGATGATTATGTTTTCTAATCCTACAATTTCGCTCTTGGCATGTAAAAAGAAATAAAAATGTGGACATAAATACGACATGGTACGCGTAGGAACTAGGTGCACGACTACGCATCCGATATTTTAGAGGCATTAAATAGTACTAAAACGGAGACTTTATATTTGACTATGCTTATTATTATTATAGCAAAATCGAAGGCAAGAGGTCACGAAGCCGGAGCCCAATACGTTGGTCCAACCTGAAAGTCCATGAAGCACTACAGGTAGCCGGTGACAGATCTAGATGGCGTAAATTCGTCCAAGAAAACGTGATCCATGAAGGGGTCACGACCCTCAAGAGGGCGGAGTACGACGCGAGGAAGACGATGCTCATTATATCGATTGTAACAAGAATACTCTCGAAAACTTAGTCAAAACTCGAAAGTGACCATTAGTAGGTATCAACTTTTTCTATGGAACCAACGCAGCGAAAAAGTTAATCAGTTATTCCATACAAAAGTTCACTACCTACTTGCCTTGAATAAGATAAGATAAATTTATTTCTTACGAAAAGCAGTGTTACAGGTACAAAAAGTGTATAGAATCTGTGTTATATATAAATTGAACATTGTACCATGTTGAATGTACGGAACAGGAGAATCTTGGTGCTCGGTGTTAGTTCCATAGAAAACCTACACATTGATGGGCACTTGAACCCCCCTAATTATGTGAAAGAGTCTTATTACACTTATTTGACTATGCTCACGTTTTCTAAATGTTATATATGATACTCATACGTAGCAACCTTGGTTTATAGCGGTAGAACGCTAAGTCATAAAACTTGATAACAAACACGACGCGATGCTATCAAGATCCATGAATAAAGCAGTTGATAATGTTTACGATAAGTCAACACGTTTTGTCGCAAGTCATTCAAAGTCAAAAAGCGTTTATTTAGTATCCAGGGATCATCTTTAGTCGTTTTAAAGCTAGGTGAATCTTAGCGCTGACAGTTCCTCGCCTAGCCTAGAAGAACGGGCAAGAAACTTACGTCTTGGTTTCTACCACTCATGCTTGTGTTTTATATTATTTACAAGTATAGTAAATCATCCAATCATTCTTGTTGATTTATTTTTTTGATTTGTTTTTTACAAGCAGCTAACGCATCTGCTTCGTGACGTAAAATGCATTGCCCAAACATATAAATTAAAATAATTTATTAATTTAAAATAATTTGGTAGTAAAATAATGTTTTAAAGAAGACTGCACGAAGCATTTCTATTTTAATTGAATTAGATTGATGTATTATTATCAGTCGTTTCCGTTTTGTATGATTTGGTTGGCTAATGCTGGGTACAAGGTGGTACAAGCCAAGCGACTGACTGCTGTAAGACATCCGAGTAAACTTAGGTACTCGTTTGATCTGGATCGGCTTAATAAATGTTTTTTTAGTAAAATAGTCACTTGTTCATCTTATCTTATACTTTTACCCGCCCTTCTAATAAGGGTCGTCGGAGTGAAGTTTAATCAATTAACATTTGTAATTATGTACATTTTAGTTCTGTGAGCACAACCTTTTTTCTTTTTATATCTCTTGCAGATCATAAATGTCAACAACGAAAATATAACAAAGTACTGTCTCGTAATAAAGTTATTTCATAGATTCAGTTCAGTGAATGGGTCGAACGAAAACGCTCGTTAACGTGCCCTAGGATGCACTACTATGCATCTATGAACCTGAGGCATACAGGTGTTAAGCCTCGTGTGATTGTCTAATTAATCAAATAAAGTAAAACAAAAAGTACCCTATTATTATTTATTTTAACACCAAACCAATATTATAAATACCAACAATATTATAACAATTATAAAAAACAGAATAAAAGTATAAACATCAATTCAAATATTTTTCTTTTAATATCTATATCTTATTTTTAATCTAAGTATGTTGTACCTAAACCTTTTTGTAACTTAATACTAATAATAATAACGTTTATTGTTCAGAAAAAAGGTACAAACAAAATGTCATCTTAGGTAAACTTAGGTAACAGTAGCTTATGTAAACTGAAGACATTCCATGGTTTGGAACTCTGAGTTTCGGACAAGAAAATCTGTATCCCGAACCGCCCTCCCCTCGCCTCGCACAAATAATAGGTAAACAAAGAATAAAATAAGTATACTATAAATATCTTCGTATTAATAAAATGGTCCCATGATTGATTCAGGCGGCGGCTTGACAACCCGAAAATTCATTCTAAATTAGACTAGACATCGGTGTCGGAAGTTTTAACTTTCCAACAACACTAAAAATGCTGCAGTTTCTTTCAACAAACATAGAAACAACAAGGGCAGCTATTCACAAAAACAACCCCGTTATCTCATAGTTACAAGTTTTCCTTAGTTTAGAGCTATATGGCGTTATATATGTATATAAAAAAATTGAACTCCTGAATTTAGGAACATTGTTCTCACTTGAAAATGAAGAGAAAATTCACTTTTCTCGTTTCAGAGAACAAACATTTATGAACATGACTAACGAAACGCGCGCGACTTCACCCGCGTGAAGCTATTTTCATACAAACTTCATCCCCCGCTGTACACGTTTAGGGGTTGAATTTTAGAAATTCCTTTCTCAGTTCACCTCTACGCACCAAGACAAATAAGCCCTGAAAATTTCAAGCCTCTATGACCAGTTGTTTAAGCTGTGCGTTGTCTATATCTCAGTCAGTTAATCAGTCAATCAGTCAGTCAATCAATCAGTCAGTCAATCAATCAGTCAGTCAGTTAATCAGTCAGGACAAAGATTTTTATAACTAGTACGTATAGTAGTAGTTTTTGTTCTGCGTTTGGGTTACATTGTACTCTATGTATTTACAAAAATACGTATATGTATTCTATCAGTCATCCGGTTCCCATAGTACAAGCTATGCTTAGGCTAGATATAATATAAAAATATCCACCAATATTTTTTAATTTACAACTTAGCCTTCCTATCCAACCCATCCAAACCAAGCAATAAAAATTGAGCAACAAAAGTTGCCACAACATCGGGCGATGTTATATGTACGTCATGACCTCCATTCACGTGCCTACACCTATAATTCTTCGCTGGGTAGATAGACTCGTCGAGCAAGAAAGTAGTGTTCCGAAACAAACCTTTCTGCAAAGATTCTTTGGAAACTACATTCAAAATAGGTGTTTTTGTCGATGTAACGAGTTTTCGTATGTGCTCCGGAGAGAATGCAGGCGGGTACACCGCTTTTATACGCGGATCAAATGTGTACCTGAAATAAATGGATTTTTTTTAACTACTTCAGAATCAGAATAAAACTGTTGAAAGTATAAGATAGTTAGACATATAATTGTTGTAGTACAAACAGTCTGCTATATTCGTGCAATCGAAAAATTAAATGTTTTGAAATCTAACAATAAAAATGCTGGAGAAGGTTCTCGAATCGAGCTCTACTACGACCGATGTGGCGCGGCGGGCGAATGTCCGCCTGCGACGCAGGAGGTTGCGGGTTCGATTCCCGCTTTGGGATAAATGTTTGTACAGTCAACAAATATTTATTCCGGGTGCTCTGGGTATTTTCTATGAATAATAAAAAATATCTATGTATGTAATATAATATTGTATTAAGTATATCAGTCATCTAGTACCCATAACACAAGCTCTGCTTAGCTTGGGGCTAGATGATGCTGTGTGGATTGTACAGTCAACTGCACTAGAATGTATACAATTTGTAACTTTCACAACGATATTGCAGCAAAATTATGTACTCTTACACCTCAAAAACTAAAAAGTAATTAAATTAGTTAATGACCTCACCTATTGTTTGAATAATTGTCATGTAAATATTTTTAGCACCGCTGTGAAACCATTTTGAAAGTTACTAATTGTATACATTCTAGTGCAGCTGACTGTACATTATTATTATAGTTTACCTAATAAGTCCATCGCCGGCGGGTTCTGTCCATCTTTGAAGAGTGGCGGTTGCGTCTCCTTCCGATATTCCACGAAGCCTTTTCAACGTATCAATCGCCTAAAACCAAATTTGTTTTTTTTTATAGCATCTGTCCATTCGGTCAATTTTGCCAATGTCAAGTGGGTTGAATAAAATACTTCTTAATCAAGTCGAGTCGGTAAAAAAAGTAAAGTCGGCTGTCATTTGGTTTTGAAGAAAAAGATGGCGTTTTTCTTCAAAACCAAAGGGAAACATTTTCGTTCAAATCAGGATGCCACATAACACACTTTCATTTCAACTGTTCACACTTGTGCTAAGACCTCAAGTAATGATTGTTAAAATACCACCAAAATTACCCATCAGAACTTAAAATAACACTAGAAAAACAATTAAAATGAAAATACAATGTTGCTTCCAAAGATGACAGAATGATTAATCAATACACAAAAAAACAACCGTCACAGCTCAGTTTGTAGTAGCCCTGCCCTCTGCGCTGTAGGTAATGGGTTCGATTCCCACCGAGAACAAACACTTGTGTGATGAACGTAAATTTTTGTTATGTCTGGTTATTGTATACTAGCGGCTCGTCCCGGTTTCACACGGGGTTTTTTTCCCTAATTTTTTTGAAAATATAATTAAAAAATTGCGGTAAGAAGTTCGCGGTGTCAGCTAGTAGGTATGTATAGGTATATGTAAGGTATGTTTAGTTTGGGGCTAGATGATGTTGTGTAAAAATGGCCACAAAATATTTATTTACTACAAATTATGATCACAAACTAATAAACAAAAATACTAACCTGTCTCCACGTCAGTTTTCGCGATCTTTCCTTCGGAGCATTAAATTTGTCTATATTTTCATAAAACTGCGTGAAGAATTTCTGATACCTGAAAAATAAATTATATTATTATGGGGCCCGCGGAGGAGAAACACTCGTTTACAAATATAATAGTAAAAATTATGAACAAAAACTTTTCCTTAACATTAATAATAATCATAATAATAGATACCTACCTAATAATAATATGCCTTTAGTTCCAAAATATTAAATAACACTTTTATGCTTATTTTTAGAGTTCCGTACCCAACGGGACCCTTACTAAGACTCCGCCGTCTGTCTGTCCGTCTGTCACCAGGATTTATCCCATGATCCGTGATAGTTAGAGAGTTGAAATTTTGACAGATAATGTATTTCTGTT
The DNA here is from genome assembly GCA_947095575.1 of Electrophaes corylata. Classification (NCBI taxonomy): domain Eukaryota; kingdom Metazoa; phylum Arthropoda; class Insecta; order Lepidoptera; family Geometridae; genus Electrophaes; species Electrophaes corylata. The sequence goes on from OX352727.1 coordinate 2,923,767, forward strand.
GCCGCTATAACAACATATACTAAAAAGCATGAATAAATGAATATTTAAGTGGGTTTTCATACAAAAAACGTGATTTTTTTGCCGTAAGTACTATAGAATGGAACCCGGACCCCTTCGTACGCGATCCGACTCGCACTTGGCCGGTTTTTTTAAGTCTTATGTTCTATCTAAATTATATATGGAACCCGGACCCCATACGGACGGAACCCTTCGTACGCGAGTCCGACTCGCACTTGGCCGGTTTTTTTAAGTCTTATGTTCTATCTAAATTATATATGGAACCCGGACCCCTTACGGACGGAACCCTTCGTACGCGAGTCCGACTTGCACTTGGCCGGTTTTTTTAAGTCTTATGTTCTATCTAAATTATATATCTTATTTCAGAGTGCCTGTCGACAAATGCCTTCTCCAGCTCTTCCTAATTATTTCTGTCCAGTGCGACTCTTTTCCTTTTCTGCACATTATTATGTGGCGCAGCGGGCGATTATCTGCCTGCGACACAGGAGGTTGCGGGTTCGATTCCCGCCTTGGGATAAATGTTTGTACGATCTGCAAATATTTATACCGGTGTTCTGGGTATTTTCTATGTACAATAAAAAAAATCTATGTATGTGATGTGTTGTATTAAGTATATCAGTCATCTAGTACCCATAACACTACTGCTTAGCTTGGGGCTAGATGATGCTGTGTGGATTGTCCAGCATTATTATTAAACGTCCAACAATACCAAAAATATCTACTCACCACATTGAAAAATTCTCTGGTGGAACTGCCACCATATTGATAGGGTCTAGTTCAATAAGCTTGGAGAGTTTACCCGGACAGGACACATTGTAGAGTTTGCCTGAAAAATCATCAAAATTATCAGATTTCTTGATAAAGTTAAACACAGTATATATCAAACTGGACAGGCCTTGCTTTAGGCTATGTTTCTGTAGTAGTAGTTCTTAGTGAAGGGCTCGTCCAGGGAAGTACTACTGCCATGCCTATTCCTGCCAAGCAGCACATCATGTTCCAGTTGACCAGTCCAGTTTGACAACCGATGTGGTGTGGCGGGCGAACGTCCACCTGCGATGCAGGAGGTTGCGGGTTCGATTCCCGCCTTGGGATAAATGTTTGTACGATCTTCAAATATTTATTCCAGGTGTTCTGGGCGTTTTCTATGTATACTAAAAAATATCTATGTATGTAATATATTATATTAAGTATATCAGTCATCTAGTACCCATAACACAAGCTCTGCTTAGCTTGGGGCTAGATGATGCTGTGTGGATTGTCCAGTAATATTATTATTATTAATCTATTTTTAACTAACCTATATAAGCCCCCATAGAATGGCCAAGCAGCACAAAGCTTTCCCATCGGAAGTGGTTGGCAATGGCTTCAACAGCATAAACCAGGTCATACACACTGATCATCAAACCAGGTGGAAAACGGTCAGATTTACCGCAACCAGGAAACTCCATTCCTGCCAATGATATAATTATAAATTAATCTTTGAGAGCAGCAATAGTCTAGTGGGATTAACCCCCTCTGATCCTAAGGTCATAGGTTTGAATCTGGTTTTAAATTTAATAATAATATTTGCACAATGTGGTGAGTAAAACTAAGGGGGATAAATACTGACCAATATAATAAAAATTTTTTGGCAGTGTCTGAACTAGTGGCCGGAAGCTGGCAGCAGAATCCATACCACCATGGCACATCAATACTGGAGGGTCCAAGCAGTTTCCCCATGCTATTACTGAAAATAAATAACACCTTTTAGAAAAATATATTTTTATGACTTGGCTGAATGACTATAAAGTACTTTGGCTTATTTAGTGATATCGTATCATAAAAAGTTTATAGCTTGCTTCTGCGTGTCTTATCATTTATCATTTTTATAAAATCGTAAGGAAAAGTACAAAGTTCACTAAAGCATTCTAGTGATTCAACTTACTGCAAATTCTGCCCCATGGCGCTTGTATAAACCACTCGTTCTCTCTTAGCGTCATTATCTTTCAAGTTTTGGTGAGTTACTGTTTATACAACAAAATTGCTGAAAACTTTCGCGAAGTATTTTCAAAAGTTAATAAACATCTTGCAACGAATCAGTCACGTAAGAAGATACAACTTCTGTCAATGAGAAGCTACGTTATTAAAGTCTTAGTTTATTTTGGAAGTAATGTGATACTATAACTGCGTCCAAAATTAAATAATTTTAAAGCACACGATGGCTAAATTTAAATAAAAGGTAAATAAAGTATAGGTAGATTCTAATTTTTTTTTACTTGCCGAAGTCTTATCTGTCATTGTGACGTTAAGTATACCAACAGGGTTGCCAACCATAAAAGTTTTTTCCTCGAACTTATGTAAAAAAATTAGGAAGCAGTAAAAATCTCGTTAAATGGATAAAGATCCATTGTGTGTATTGAACACACTGGATTGAATAGGAATGCTATATGAATTGATTGTATAATACATTTATATTTATTATTTATATTATATTATTTATATATTTTATTTTATATATTTTATTATTTATATTTATATATATATTATTATTATATTATAATACATTGTATAATATAATGTATCCAAAGTGTACCACTTGTCCTTCGAATACTTTGGAAGTTAATTTTAATGTAATTCTTTAGGGTAACAGCTAAATTATTTAATACATTTATGATTTTTATTTCATTTAGCACACACACTATGATTTTCAAATGTTCTTAATAGTGTTGGTTTCAATGGTAAAAGTTAAAATTTTCATTGAATCTTGAGTTACGCAGTCGAGATGTAGCCCGTTACCTGCCAAACAACTTCAAAATTGGTTACCTACAATGTAGTTGGCAGCATTAGCAAATTGTCAATTTGATTTGACACGTGACAGTGAAGGAGGTTTGCCATTATTGTTTGTGTTGCCCTCATTAGGTTTGTTACCCATCGAGCGGGATATTTAAACAGTTTAGTGACTCGCATAATTTGTTTGCATCGAACATAGATATTCGTCTATCTGGGTGTTAAATGATATTCTAGGCATATATAAAAAACGTACAGTCAGGTAGGTATTTCATCAGTCATTTGGCTTCCATAGTACAAGCTATGCTTAGTTTGGTTCATAAATTAGAAATCGGACATAAGTAAAGTTTGTGTTTTTTGAAGTGAAACTTCTAATGCGACTTCCAACAAGGTTGCATTAAACGTTTAACACCACCGTGGAGGGGGTATGAAAGCACTGTTCTTTCTCTCTTTCTCTCATAGCCAGTTACGTTTCGAATTTAAAGAAGTTTTAATTCAGTCGTGTGGTCTAATAAAGCACGCTCGTTTTTTTCAGATTTAGGTACCACTATGGAAGCCATTCGCAAGATAGAGAAGGAAATAATTATAAGAGCACCGTGGGGCAAGATAGCTGGTAAGTTGTACCCGCATTGTAAAGTGCAGGTAAACTACTCCAAAGTAGTTTCCAGCAGTAGATCATCTCGATAGAATAACACCAAAGAAAGTAAAAATATGTGCTGTAAATAAGCTAATAATAATATAAAAATTACCCACCTGATGTTGAACGGTTCCCTCTGCTTATAGCTATTGTATTTTTTTTAGGGTTTCGTACCCAAAGAGTAAAACGGGACCCTATTACTAAGACTTCGCTGTCTGTCTGTCCGTCTTTCTGTCACCAGGCTCTATCTCATGAACCGTGATAGTTAGAGAGTTGTAATTTTCCCAGATGATGTATTTCTGTTGTAGTTATAACAACATATACTAAAAAACAGAATAAAATCAATATTTAAGGGGGCTCTCATACAGCAAACGTGTTTTTTTACGAGATATTAAACGCCGTTTTTATCATAGATTATGGCACGGAATCCTTCGTGCGCGAGTCCGACTCGCACATGGCCGGTTTTTTTGATTTAGGTGTTGATCAGCCTAGATTAATAAAGTAAAAAAAATTAAGCCGTTTGCCCTCATTTTTTATTCCCACTAGTTGAACAAACAGGAAGAATGGGGACGAATGATGCAGGGGACGAAATGAGGATACGAATAACCCATACGAACTTTAAGTAAGACTATTACTAAGAACTTACATACCTCTCAACAGCGTTAACCTGGGGTAGTCCATCAAATCCCCCAGTGCTGCTGTGTCATGGGAAACTTGACGTATGCTCTGCCTTCCGCCCCCTCGTCAGTCTGCTGCCGACGTGCTTCTACTACGTCAGCATTGACCTGCCGGGGAACGGAAAGTCTGATCATCTGCCTCTTGGAGTCAGGTAGGTTACCTATTAGTGTTTATTTCGTAGCATTTATTCAGTAATATCCGCAGGGATCACCTTGAAACGTCTTAAATCTAGGTGAATCTAAGCGCCAGTTCCTCGCGACCAAGCCTAAAAAAACCGGAAAGAAACTTACGGCTTGGTTCCAACCGCTTTTTTGTATGATCCTGTTACAAAATATAGCAGCGGCGGCCTTACCCATTGCGAGGCTCCGGGCGGCGGCAAGTCTTTGCGAGGCCCTTTGTTCTACGTTAAAAAATATGTGATCAAAATTAAAAGTTTTAAATAAAGTAAATATTTTAAAAAATCTATGGTTTTTTAAAACTAGCTTGGGTTGTTGCGCGAGGCCCCTGCAAGAGCGAGTTTGGAATCAATATAGATTGTAATCTGGAATAGGACATAGGCTATTTTTTATCCTGAAAAAATAACGGGAACGAGAAAAAACTGCCACGCAGGCGAAGCTGCGAGCGGCCGCTAGTATTAGTATAAATTATAATACTATTAATATTCTCTCTCATCTGGTCTCATCTGCTCCTGATATTGTTACTATTCCAGGTATTCTGCTGCAGACCTCGTGCCAACTTTGTTGTACACCGTTAAACATTTTAATTGGGAGAAATTCATTTATATCGGGCACTCACTCGGTGTGCCTGTTGGTAAGGAAATAAAATCTAAAGAGTATAAATAACTATTTAAGACCGATGTGGCGCGGCGGGCAAATACCCGCCTGGGCCTGGGTTGCGGGTTCGATTTTTTTTTAATACAACTTGTTGATGAAACAAGCAGATGGCCCACCTGATGTTAAGCGGTTACCATCACCTATACCAAAGCATTGCCTCGTAGTTCACGCTCGTTAGGAACGTCACCGACGATGCACTACTCAGCGTCCATCAACCTGAGGCATACAGGTGTTAAGCCTCATATGCCTGTAATTACACCGGCACCCACACCCTTCAAACCGGAACACGCTGCGCTGCTTGGCGGCAGGAATAGGCATGGTGCTAGTACTTCCCCGGACGAGCCCTTCACTAAGAGCTCTACTACTACGGGTAATGTAGGTTTACATTGCAGACAATTTGTTAAGATATCTTCATTTTCACAAAATTGTATTGTCCAGGTAAAATCTTCAATATAGCATACCCAGGCTTTATAACACGGGCAGTTGAGTTGGACCCCATACCAGCTCACCACACATGGCCAAGCACGAGACAAGTAAGATTTCCTTGATCTTAAAGTACCTTATTGAACATTTATACTACACGGCTACCTATTTATCGCGTAAGTACAGTCAGCTGCACTAGAATGTATGCAGTTATTGACTTTTAAATTGCTATCACAACATACTATAAACTTTTAGACAGTAGAAACTCAAATACCATGTAATCAGTTGATGAGTTTACTTATTTTTTGCATTTTAGCCCTGAACATGTTAACTGTTAGGTATGACGGAGAGGCTGCTCCAGTATGGTCCAGCTGGTCGTCCGCGATATCTGCACTGATGACGTCACAGCTGTCTTCATTATGGTGATGACTCATGACCGTCGGCAAAACATAAACCGAGTCAAAGAAACATTAAATAAGTCAAAGAAACACCAAGAACGTTGTCACTGTCGTTTATTCCGCACCAAACAAATCTGGTTTTTACAGTAGGTCCGAACGGTGCGGCGGCTCGAGCCAGACTGACTGCCGTTTTTTTTTTTTTTTTTTTTTTTTCGAACGGACTAAAATGCTGGTATAATCGCCTAGCGATTTCCGACAGCGTTACCGGGCTACTGGCGAGCGCAGAAGGCGCTACGCCATTACAAAATTGGTTTTGTTGGCAACGAGCACAAGGGCACCACTTAGGTACGGACCTCGGCTTGGGCTGTTGCCGGAGAAGGGAGCTACGGAGAGACTCTTCGCCCTGAAGGGGCGTTAACGGGGAGACGTCTTCGACCCCGCCGCCGGGGTCGGTGTGATTGTGGAGTGTTTCCTGTGTCCGGACTCGATGAAGCGACCTCCGCCGCATTCGCGGCGGTGATCGTGTCATCTGGGTCACCTAAAACGTGTCTAGGTCTACGGAGGGTACGTTTAACGGGCGGATCTACTGGATAATCGGGTAGCGAGTTAATTAAGGGATTCGGATGGTGAGGAGCCGAATCATAAAACCGCCTGGAGGCGCGTTTCATGAATACTGACTGCCGTAGAGCGCGCCGCCCGTATTTATGCAAAACACAGCCGCGCGCAAGCTACCTCGCCACTAAGAATGTTTTGTTTTTACGCGTCTTGTTGTTTTTACAATCAATTGATTAATGACCTTCCCAGGCAACATGCTCACGTGAAAAATGACGACAAACTGACGTCATCTTTGAAAGAATGACGTTATTTGCTGTATATGACGTAAAAAAATGACGTGATTTGGAGCTATATATCGTCGTTCGCTATAAATAACGTCATCAAATGACGTGACCTTGCGCTGTGTATCGTCATTAGCCATAAATGACGTAATTAAATGACGTGACCTTACGCTATATATCGTCGTTCGCTATAAATAACGTCATCAAATGACGTGACCTTGCGCTGTGTATCGTCATTAGCCATAAATGACGTAATCAAATGACGTGACCTTAAGCTGTGTATCGTCATTAGCCATAAATGACGTAATCAAATAACGTGACTTTGCGCTGTGTATCGTCATTAGCCATAAATGACGTAATCAAATGACGTGACCTTGCGCCGAGTATCATCACTAACCACAAATAACGTCATCAAATGACGTGACCTTGCGCTGTGTATCGTCATTAGCCATAAATGACGTAATCAAATGACGTGACAATAAGCTGTGTATCGTCATTTGACGTAAATAACGTCATCAAATGACGTGACCTTGCGCTGTGTACCGTCATTAGCCATAAATAACGTCATCAAATGACGTAACCTTGCGCTGTGTATCGTCATCGGCCATAAATAACGTCATCAAATGACGTAACCTTGCGCTGTGTATTGTCATCGGCCATAAATAACGTCATCAAATGACGTTATTTATGGCGTCGCGAGCCCTTATCTATGCATAACCGACATTTTCCCCTGGTGTATGTTTTAGCGATTACTCACGTTCCCGTTTGGTCCTAAGAGGTCGAATTTGGTGTCTGCGGGTTTGTCTTGTGAAAGCGGAAAAGACTGTGTATTCTGATGGCTATAGGGAGGCAGGTATACATTTTCTGAAAAAATGATTAATCCTTCTCTTTTTTTTATACCATCTTGTGTACACTTAAGTCTTTAGTGTACTCAAATTTGAATGAAATCCGTCCATAAATACGCTAAAGCAAACATACCAAAGTAGGTACGTAGTAGTTAATAAAGTACCTATATACCTATCATGGTTATTTATATAATAAAACAAATATGTACTACGAAACAATAGCCTTTTACTTTAGAACGCGACAATACCCGTGCGTGCGCAGACACCATCCCCTCCACTTTCCGATATATCAAAGTAGGTATTCTTTGCCCTCCACTATATTATATAGCTCCTAAGAATATGGACTTAGAAACGTTGGAATAGTTACACCGATTCCTATTCTATATCTTTCGATCTTATGTGAAACTTCCCGTCAATGCAAAAGAGAAAACACGGTGTAACTATTCCAACTATAGGTACACCAAGTAGTAAATAGTAGTAGGGTAGTTATTAAATTGGTACGTGATTACATTACAATTTTGTATTTTTATTTTGTACGACCTAGAATACACAACCTCGGAATATGCAAGCAGGAAATCGTGTACATTTTGACATTCAATTCCATGGTCGTGTATTCCATGGTTATATTTTCCAGGTCGTACAAAATTTTGTACACCCTTGGATTATACAACCATGGAATTGGATGCCAAAACCTACGCTTTGTTTGCATTCACTTTCTAGTTCGAATCCGACTCGGATAGGTTAGGTTAGACCATAAAAAAAAACGCACAAGGCGAGCGAGTGAAGAGAGCGTGCTGCGGCAGCAGCCACCGAAGTGCCAAAAAAAAAATGGCTTGATCTACCTACACTACTCTCAAAATGGGATGGGTAATACTTGAATCTTTAGTTGCGTCTAAACAAAGCAAAAGCTTTCGTTCGACCAATCAGAGCAATGGTCGCCAATTCTTAGGTCGTGTATTTCATGATAGAATTGGCGACCAATTCAATTCCATCCATGGGATACCACCGTGAATTTCGTTTTCATTTGTCTGCGTTTTCCTGGCTGTGATTTCCCGGGCTGTGTGTGCTGTGTTTCATGGTTGTACATTAACCGGACTCGAACGGTGTGACAGTTTTTATGGAGGGAATTTGGTTGTCAGCATCGGCATTTTTCGAAAGAAACGATAAGCAGAGAATTGAAGCTGTTAGAGGACTTGTGTTATGTTCTGGTTATGAATTTATAAATAAAAGTCAGTTGGTAGTGAAAAGTTTACGATTCCGAGGTGGTAAAAGTATGTATGTGGCTTAACTCAAAGTTTTCTGCTCACTACAATAAACTTCTAGTCAAACATGAACATCCAGGCGAAAATTGGCCTATCATATAATTGAAGCGGAATTTTTTCGAGACTGGTAAGTACAATCGAGTTGTTACTACCTAGCTAGGAAGGCACATATTTATTTTTCACCGGTGTCTGGCACTTTAAATATTTTAGGTTAGAATCCATTGTAGGTATATCTTTGTAGAATGAATATCTGCACATCATTGTTTCCAGTGTCGTTTTAGTGTACAAACTGCAAGTAACAGGTTAGTTGGTTCATTGGTTGCGTTGCGTAACGGTTTTAAACTGCAGTATGACTGGCCAATGTATAGCTGGATAAAGGCAATGCACGCAGCCTAAACACCATTGGTCGGGTTTATTGTAGAGACTAGAAAATTTAATGGTGTATTTGTCTTGGTATGTAGGAGTGTTCTGAGAAAGAAGTTCCTGATTTATGTATAAATTATGACTGATTGATTTTATATTTATTTATAGTGCAACTATTTAACATAATTTGCATCTGTTTCCAGAACTTGGACAGTCAATACCACTTTAAAGCATTGCCTCACAAATAAATTAGCTTCTACCTATAGCTATAGAGGAAAAAAAGGAAAATTTGCCTTCAAAGGATTATCTTTAAGGACTACAATCATTCGTAAGTATAAAAGATACTTTTTGTAATTATAAAGGAATTATTACTATTATTTCCTAATTGTTACTGTTACAAAAACAAATATCTATTATTGTATATTTTTTCTAGGCACAGTGAAACGGATGTTCAAACTGCCAACAGAAAAAGAAGTAGAAAACGATATCAAGATATGGCTGAAACATGCACCTCAAAGATTAGCTATACAAGAAAATAAAATAATCTAGTGTTCGTTATGTAAGCAGAGTAGAAGAAAAAAAATTATAATCAATTTTTAAAGAGTTGTCCCAGCCGAAAGACTGAAAGTGCAATAATATCAAAATCAAATTAAAATGTTTATTTCAGAAAGGACATTAAATGGCTGTACTTATATTAAAATTTTTAATTATCACACTAATTATTCCGCTATCTGACATGAAGAAATTCAATACTTCTAGGAATACGCACACCTGAAGATTAATTCATCCCGATGCGAAAACTTGATGTAAGTTGCCAGCCTACGAAGACCGTTTTATCGTCCTTGTATTTGTCTTGACAATCACGTCCCAAATGGCGTCAAAATCATGACAAATTTGACGCCATTTGGGACGTGATTGTAAAGACAAGTACGACGGCATTATAGACGTTATAGTTGACGTCAAAATCACGTAAGCTAATCACGACAAATTTGACGCCATTTAAGACGTGACTGTCTGGACAAATACGACGATATTTTAGACGTTATAGCTGACGTCAAAATCACGTAAGCTAATCACGACAAATTTGACGCCATTTAGGACGTGATTGTCTCCACGAATACGACGATATTTTAGACGTTATAGTCGACGTCAAAATCACGTAACCTAATCACGACAAATTTGACGCCATGTAGGACGTGCTAGTCACGACGAATACGACGACATTTTAGACGTTATAGCTGTCGTCAAAATCACGTAAGTTAATCACGTCATTAATGACACCTTAATTTGTGACATCCTCACGTCAAAATTGCCGTCTGTAATGACGTGATGCGACGTCTTTCGATGCCGTAAAATTGACGTCATTATTCACGTGAGCATGTTGCCTGGGTTGTTGACCTTAAAATAATGAATCAACGCCTATTTAGCTAATAATTCACTTAAAACTGAAACAAAACATTGTGATTTCAAGTAGCTCCGGCGTCTTGCTGACACCAATGCCGCCATTGCGCCGATACGGCCATTCTGACAGGCGGTGCGCGCTCTGCACCAGCCTCTGTTGTGCGTGATGTTTTAGTTCGAAGATTACTCGAAGATTGCTCGAAGATTGCTCGAAGATTACTCGAAGATTACTCGAGGATTACTCGAGGATTACTCGTGGATTACTCGTGGATTACTCGTGGATTACTCGTGGATTACTCGTAGATTACTCGTGGATTACTCGTGGATTACTCGTGGATGAGGAAAGACCTGATGTTGTGCTCTGGGCGGTCCTGTTCGCAGTGGTACACAGAGGATCTAAAAAAAAGAAAGGTTTTGTACTCGTGGATTACTCGTGGATTACTCTTAGATTACTCGAAGATTACTCGTGGATTACTCGTGGATTACTCGTGGATTACTCGTGGATTACTCGTGGATTACTCGTGGATTACTCGTGGATTACTCGTGGATTACTCGTAGAAGAGGAAAGGTCTGATGCTGTGCTCTGGGCGGTCCTGTTCGCCGTGGTACACAGGGAATTTGGGAAATATGACTAGGTTGATGCCGTGTGTTCACAGAGGCCCTAAAAAGGAAAGGTTTTGTACTCGTGGATTACTCGTAGATTACTCGTGGATTACTCGTAGAAGAGGAAAGGTTTGATGCTGTGCTCTGGGCGGTCCTGTTCGCCGTGGTACACAGAGGATTTGGGAAATATGACTAGGTTGATGCTGTGTGTTCACGGAGGCTCTAAAAAGGAAAGGATTTGTACTCTTAGATTACTCGTGGATTACTCGTAGAAGAGGAAAGGTCTGATGCTGTGTTAGACACAGGGGTTCTAAAAGGTAGGAATAATTTTATGTTATTATTTTGTGACTTGGTATGCGAGCTGATGAGGAGGTGGTTTGGATTGGAGTTGTGTCCAATCCCACTTCTGATGACGGAGAGGCTGCTCCAGTATGGTCCAGCTGGTCGTCCGCGATATCTGCACTGATGACGTCACAGCTGTCTTCATTATGGTGATGACTCATGACCGTCGGCAAAACATAAACCGAGTCAAAGAAACATTAAATAAGTCAAAGAAACACCAAGAACGTTGTCACTGTCGTTTATTCCGCACCAAACAAATCTGGTTTTTACAGTAGGTCCGAACGGTGCGGCGGCTCGAGCCAGACTGACTGCCGTAGAGCGCGCCGCCCGTATTTATGCAAAACACAGCCGCGCGCAAGCTACCTCGCCACTAAGAATGTTTTGTTTTTACGCGTCTTGTTGTTTTTACAATCAATTGATTAATGACCTTGTTGACCTTAAAATAATGAATCAACGCCTAATTAGCTAATAATTCACTTAAAACTGAAACAAAACATTGTGATTTCAAGTAGCTCCGGCGTCTTGCTGACACCAATGCCGCCATTGCGCCGATAGGTACGTTGTGACACTATTTTGAAAGTTACGATTTGTATACATTCTAGTGCAGCTGACTGTACCTACTTAATTTTTTATTTATTGTCTAATAAAATAGTTGTAATTAATAAATAAAATCGTGGTCGCGGGCAGACTCACTATTGCAACATCCGAAACATCGGGAAAGTAAACAAAAAATTTACACGCGATAAATACCCGTGTGATATAAGTATCTATACACCTTATGCAGGTTCGATTCCCGCCTAGGGATAAATGTTTGTACGATCTGCAAATATTTATTCCGGGTGTTCTGGGTATTTTCTATTGTATAATAAAAAATATCGTTGCATGTAATATAATATTGTACTAAGTATATCAGTCATCTAGTACCCATAACACAAGCTCTTTCACAGTTGAGTGGCAGTAAGCATAGTAGACTGATATTAGAGTTTATGTAGTAAATAAACAAATGTGTACAGTGGCGTAGGTATCGATAAAATGGGTTATTCCCATCTGATCATATGTTCAGATTGTGGTTGCATCTGATCAAATAAAAAGTTCCCGTTGGATCATTGATCAGATGCAACTGCTTTTTTGAATTAAATTTTGTGCCAACGGATCATAATAAGATAAGGTTTATTTTAGGTAGTTTTTATTGTTCTGTAATTCTCGTAGCGAGCCAAAAGTATAAACTATTTGACATCTTTGACAGGGTCTACACAACTGGTATCATCGATACTATGCTTATTACGATGATGATAAATACGCGAAGCACAATGGTGGACCAGAATCTGCTCCCAAATACACGTATGAAAAGGTATACATTTAAACTCAATTATGTAATGTCGTCTGCCCGAAGATCTTTGCTAAAAGATCTGTCATAAATATAAGTAGCTATTTTAATTTTATTTTATTATCTACCTCATAATTTTGTTATTTAAAGTTTATAATTTGTTTTCAAAAAGGTGTTTTACATCTACGACCGATGTGGCGCAGGCGGGCGAATGTCCGCCTGCGACGCAGCGGTTGCGGCTTCGATTCCCGCCTTAGGATAAATGTTTGTACGATCTGCAAATATTTATTCCGGGTGTTCTGGGTGTTTTCTATGTATAATAAGTAAGTAAAATAAGTATGTATGTAATGTATTGTATATCAGTCATCTAGTACCCATAACACAAGCTCTGCTTAGGTTGGGGCTAGATGATGCTGTGTGGATTGTCCAGCATTATTATTATTTTATTATTATTTAAATTTATTTAAACTTCTCATTTCACTGACGGCTTAAATACTTTTATTTTAACCTGTGTATCGTCGGTCGGTGCGGGTGTAATATTTTACATAATTCCAGGCAGAACATCTGGTGATGAGTTCACGAAACTTGCCAAAACACGCAGCTGAACACGTCTTGGAAAGGTGCTTGGAGCCAGCTGGCGATGACCTATACAGGTACACAAAGAGTAGCAGTAGTAGAGCTCTTAGTGAAGGGCTCGTCCGGGGCAGTACTAGCACCATGCCTATTCCTGCCGCCAAGCAGCGCAGCGTGTTCCGGTTTGAAGGGTGTGGGTGCCGGTGTAATTACAGGCACATGAGCTAACACCTGTATGCCTCAGGTTGATGGACGCTGAGCAGTGTATGTAAGGCACGTTTCTAACTAACGTGACCCACAAGGCAATGCTTTGTTATAGGCTGTGGTAACTACTTAATATCAGGTGGGCCATATGCTTGTTCCATCAGCAAATTGTACTTATATAAAAAAATGGCCTAAATTGTGCACACTTTTATTCATTTATCAACAGCCTGCAGAACCGCTGGACATATCGTCACCTGCATGGCGAATTCACGAATCTGCAATATAGGTACACATTTCACATGAGAGCAAAAAACCTTCATAAAAAATATGTTTTTGCACTTTTCAAATAGTTCCATGGATGACTTGTCTGTCTGTCAGTTTGTTGCGGTTAATTTAAAGAAACTAAATAACTTTTTTGTTAAATTCCACGCGGACGAAGTCGCGGGCACAGCTAGTAATCAATAAATCTGGTTTTTTCAAACTTATTTTCAGGTTCACATTCGACCAACGTATGAAAGATGTAACAATTCTTCCGTTCTCTCCCGAAAGCCTTCGTGAAATTTACACCACCACTAAAACGCCTACCTTCTGTGTCCTAGCAAAGAATGTTATAGACTATGGCATTTACAGCCAAGTCCCATTCTTGAGGGATGAAACTGCGTGGCCGAATAGAAACTATTTGGTCAAAATTGTAGAAGGATTTCATGATGTTCATATATCTAACCCTGAGTACATGGCTGATGATGTGGCCAGGTTTATAATGGAAGGTTTTAAAGCTAAGCTGTAAAATGTGGATAAAAGAAACAATAAAAGTAGATTATTAGTTACAGAAAGGACTTTTATTCATGCTTTTTGGACTTAGTTTTTTAGAGGTAGGGATATTTGTAAAAAACGGCCTCAAAAACTATTAAAATACCTTTGTTTCTTCGTGCACAGCAATGCGAGCATCACTGCTTGGCGGTAGAAATAGGTAGGTACGTTTGTAGCACTTCCGAGGAAGAGCTTTTCTATTATACTCTATATTTGGTATGCATTTCCAAAAAACTATTCTATCAGTCATCCCCATAGTAGGTATAAGTTATGCTTAGTTTGAGACATGATGATGAATACAAATGTCCCAAAAAAACCGGCCAAGTGCGAATCGGACTCGCACACAAGCGCCTGATGACAGACAGACAGCGGGGTCTTAGTAATAGAGTCCTTTTTACCTTTTGAGTACGGAACCCTTAAAAACTATCTCACCGCGCAGAAAGTCATATAGAACTACCAAACCTGCAACGCTCCGAAGTGTTAGGTACCTGATGTGACGTAACTAGTATACATAACACTATGTTATAAACTGCAATACTGAAGGAGGAAAAGCGAGTCAGTGACGTAGGTAGTTTGTTATTATTGACCTGCTACCGCGAGCTCTACCCAAACAGTACCCACCCACTCTACGGCACCGATAGTCGGTCATTCTGTACTGTTAGTAGCAAGTTAGTAGCATCACTGTCTCGGTCTCGCATCGTCGCCTCATCTCTGTCCTATCGTTTTATCAGTTTTATAAACCACGGGAAGTGTGTTTCACACATTTGGCAAAACAATGGGCGCACTTATGAAATTTTTTATTCTTTTGTTTATTTTTAAGACGATCGGTGATGTTGATTGTGGTAAGTCACGAATGTTATTATTATTTGATTAGAATATAATGTATTTGTTGCTTGAAATATGGTTCTTAAAGGATGTTATTCCCAAAAAAAACTATTCGTATTTTGCTATCTTAATTGTATTATAAGGGTTTTGTACCCAAAGGGTAAAACGGGACCCTATTACTAAGACTCCGCTGTCTGTCTGTCTGTCTGTCTGTCCGTCTGTCACCAGGCTGTATCTCATAAACCGTAATAGCTAGAGCTGAAATTTTGATAAATGATGTGTTTTCTGTTGTCGCTATAACAACAAATATTAAAAAAACAGAATAAAATAAATATTTAAGGGGGCTCTCATGCAACAAAAGAGATTTTTTTGCCGTTTTTACTATAGATAATTGTACGGAACCCTTCGTGCGCGAGTCTGACTATCACTTGGCCGGTTTTTTGTTGTACCTAAATAAAATAGATGGCGTGCAAAGTTAGATAAAAATTACCTAACTAAAAATAATGAGAAATGACGGGATTCAACCTCGGCTTCTGGATTTGACGACCGAAGCGGTGCGGCGCGCGGCGGGAGAATATCCCGCGACGCATGCGGTTGGGGGTTCATTTCCCGCCTCGGGGATACATGTTTGTACGATCTGCAAATATTTATTCCGGGTGTTCTGGGTATTTATTATGTATAATAAAATATATGTGTATGTATCTAACGTATTGTATATCATGCAGTCATTTAGTAGGTACCTACTTATAACACAAGCTCTGCTTAGCTTGGGGCTAGATGATGTTGTGTGGATTGTCCAGCATTATTATTTTTATTAGCTAACTAATATTATTAATAATATAATAATAATAATGCTGGACAATCCAATTATAATTAATTGGTATAATATATTAATCCGAGGCAGACACAACAGTATCCTAGAAACAGTTGCGGAGGTGTACCTACCTCCCCGATGTGGAGACATTTTTTGCAGAGGGTTGTCAATTGATACAACCAATATTTTGTTGTGAAAGGAAATAGTTGTTTTTAAATCATTATAGTTAAGATTTTTCTTTTACTTTATTACTAACAATTAGGTTTGTAAATTTGTCTGAAATAAAAATGTTTGATTTGATTTGATATGGATAGATAAATATTTGAGTAGTAAGTATATAAAATAAAAAAAAATCGTACACAATTCACTAGGTAGGTACGTTTTAAAGCCTTCTTCCATTCATTCGCGTTCTAAAATCAATTAAATTAGTAGGTAATTAAACAAATTATGATGAAATCTCTACAGTAGGTTATCTATTAATCGCTTAAGATAATGTAATGATAGCTATTTAATGAGGTCGCTTCTTAACAGAGGCAGTCAGAGACAGACACAGAGAGAGAGAGAGACAGATCGAGATAGATTTTTGGCATTGCCATGACAGCACAGGAAGATATAACGAGATATCTCGGCGGGTTCGATTCCCGCCTTGGGATAAATGTTTGTACGATCTGCAAATATTTATTCCGGGTGTTCTGGGTGTTTTCTTTGTTTAATAAAAAATATCTATATGTGTAATGTGTGTGTGTAAGTATATCAGTCATCTAGTACCTATAACACAAGCTCTGCTTAGCTTGGGGCTAGATGATGCTGTGTGGATTTATCCCGAGGCGGGAATCGGACTCGCAACCATAAATATGTCCGAAAACGTATTTGAATAGAATTAGTTACTACCTAGGTACGCCTTTATGTAATTATTTTATTTACAAAACAGAATAATACTCTAGCACAACTCACGTCGCAAGTGACGAATTTTTGACAGACTTATTGCAAACCAATTTGCAAACTGGTAAAAAATCGCGACTTGAAACGTGCTTATAAGTTGCGTTTGAGTATTCGGGCTGTATTCGGGTATACTCGGGTATATTCGGGTTATACTAAAGAACCGGAATCACTAGTTTGAATTTAATTTGAAAGAAAGAAAGAAAGAAAACGATTTATTTACGACACAAGCACAATTACGATAGTTATTATTGATTGCCTATGTGATGATGAGGCTACTGAGTATCGCAAACCGGTCTCTGACTCAGCATATGTTAGGTGTCTTGCAAGTTGCAACCAACGCTGGTCTTCCGTCAGAGCCGTTCAGTGATGCCACGGACAAGCTACCTACCTACTAAAGTACCTACCGTAAGTTTCTTGCCGGTTCTTCAAGGCTTAGTCGCGAGGAACTGGCGCTTAGATTGACCTAGATTTAAGACGTTTCAAGATGATCCCTGCGGATATTACTGAATAAATGATTTTTGACTTAAATGTTATTTCAGAATGCAACCTGTCCATGAATGACTTCAAGACTCCTTCACCAGTATTCTTCCGTAGCAACAAGTATTTATCTCCTGATGTTAAAGGCAACATCTCTGTTCCTCGTTCGGGAATCATCAGCATTGCTTGCCCGGGGCAGAAGAGGCACATTGTCTTGGGCAACAGCACTACTAGCTATGAATCAATGGTAAAATAGTTTTTATTTATTTATTTTATTTTATAATTTTAAGAAACCTTACAGCTAGGTACACAAAAATCAAATAAATTCAAAACACATATTCTAAAGGCCAATTAAAAGTTTTCACTGATACTTACTGGCTTACTTACTTTTGTTTTGACTGTTTAGATCATCATCCTACTAATATTATAAACGCGAAAGTTTGTAAGTATGGATAGATGTATGGATGGATGGATGTTTGTTACTCTTTCACGCTCTAACCAGTGGACCGACTTGGATGAAATTTGGAATAGATATAGATTGTACCTGGATTAACATATAGGCTACTTTTTATTCCGAAAAAATAACGGGAACGGGAAAAACTTCTACGCGGGCGAAGCTGCGAGCGGCCGCTAGTCTGTCATAATTTCCAAATGTTCTTGCTTGCAGGAGGCTCACTGTATAAATGACAAGACTTTCCGCGTGGACAGATGGATAGGAACGTTCGAACAAATTACTTGCAATGGCAACCCTTATTACGAATCGAAGGAAACTTCTCGAACTTGCCTCAGAAACGGAAAAATACACGAGTAAGCATGTTAAATTGTATAATAATAATAATAATAATAATAATAATGCTGGACAGTCCACACAGCATCATCTAGCCCCAAGCTAAGCTGAGCTTGTGTTATGGGTACTAGAAGGTACTAGATGACTGACATACTTAATACAATATATTACGTATAAAGATATATTTTAACATAGAAAACACCCAGAACACCCGGAATAAATATTTGCAGATCGTACAAACATTTATCTCAAGGCGGGAGTCGAACCCGCAACCTCTTGCGTCGCAAGCGGACATTCGCCCGCCGCGCCACATCGGTTGTCTGCAAATATTTATTCCGGGTGTTCCGGGTATTTTCTATGTATAATAAAAAAATATCTATGCATGTAGTGTATTGTATTAAATATATCAGTCATCTAGTACCCATACCACAAGCTCTGCTTAGCTTGGGGCTAGATGATGCTGTGTGGAGTGTCCAGCATTATTATTAGTTTACAAACTCTAACTAAAATCGTATTGTTTCAGAGTAGGGTACAAGGTAAAGAGCAAATTCTACCCACTATACGAAGTGTGCTTTGACAAAGACAGCCTGTCGACACACTATGCCAAGCATGAAGTACTACCGTCCAGCGTCTTCTCACAAAAGGTCTCAAATAGGCCCAAATTCATAGGTAAGCTACATGGTTTGATTTCAGAGTTCGTAGAACTTGGGTTTCAGTTTGAGTTTCAGCAGCAAAAGGGACCTTCACTCTGCATGAAACCTACCGAACTGACGACCAATAAATATTTGTATATCATCTAGCCCCGAACTAAGCATAGCTTGTACAGTCAGCTGCACTAGAATGTATACAATTCGTAACTTTCAAAACGGTATCAAAACCGTATAGTAAGCTCTTAAAAAGTAAAACCTCAAAACTCGTGAAATTAACTAATAAGTTTAAGTACTTATTTTTTTATGTTTTAGCCATGTAAATATTAATTGTAACGCTGTAAAACCATTCTATAAGTTACGAATTGTATACTTTCTAGTGCAGCTGACTGTACTATAGGAACCAGATGACTGATGGAATACTTATTTTTTTTGGTAAATATATACTTACTTAGAATACAATATAACACCCAGATAGAGAACAAACATCAGTGTTCGTTCATCACACAAATGTTTGTTCTCGTAGACATCGAACCCACAGCCTACAGAAGGCAGAGCTTCTACTATTAACTGGGTTGTCAGGCTTGTAAATATAGGTACTCATTATTCACTACAACCTCCAAAATCAGTCGATGATAGGCCACAGTAATTTTATAAACTGTGTCGTAGCAAATTTAAAAATAAAAAAAATGAAAAAACGAGGGTGCTTTAGACCATAAGACTGAAGTAAATATAAGAAACGTAACTGGCTATGAGAGAAAGAGAGAAAGAACAGTGCTTTCATACTCTTTCCATGGTAGTGTTAAACGTTTAACGCAACCTTGTTGGAAGTCGCATTAGAAGTATTACTTCAATAAAATAAATAGGTAGCATCACGACTATCCCCAAGCTCAGTAGATATCCCTTCCGATCTCTTAGTACCAATTAAGTCGAGATTCTTCGAGGATGTCAAAGAGGGGTAGTCAGAGGCACGTCCAGATAGTACATTTGGTACATACCCACATTTAGAATACTTACTAGTTTCCTCGCGATGTTTTCCTTCACCGTTATAAGGCTGACATATCTCGTTACCTACGTCTATGGTGGTCGTTTCATGGATGTATTTTTAACACGCTTTTATTAGCTTCACCTGTATGTATGTATGTATGTATGTAACCGACCCCTTTGAGCTCGATTTTGTCCTACTTTGAACGATCAGATTTAATTCAAACTTTGCACACCTGTCAAAAGTCGATGACAATGCAATAATCCGCTCAAAGCATCCGATTATCCTAATTAGATTCGCCAGGATTAATTAATTTATTTTATTTACAGAAGGAACCATGTTCGAAAAAGTAAACATGTCTAAGGTGTACAACTTAAATAATCAAAAGAGACGTTTTGATGATATCCTAGGAGCAAATATGTCACAGAAATACTTTACAAAGAAGGAGGTTTGAAAATCTTTACTTTTTTTGTTAGTTTTTAAAGTGTTCACCTGCACTTCGGAAAATCATAAAGATTTCATATTATCCCAAAAATTATTTTCCACTCGAGGAAATATAAAAGACGTTACTTTTTTTATGTTACTGCTAGCGGAACAAGCATATAGCCCACCTGATGTTAAGTCGTAACCATCACCTATAACAAAGCTTTGCCTTGTAAGTCACGCACGTTAGTTACTAAGAAGCAGCGGCGGCCTTACCTATTGCGCTCAGCTAAATATCGAAGGGGTCAATCTTTTGTATCTTTTTCTTGAAGTAGAAGGCAAGAAGGCTGCGACCAGCCCTCGTTAATAACGGCTGTTATACCCAGAGCTTCGAAAAACGATAAACGGAGAATTATAGTTACACTGCGGGGCAACTCGGTAACTGACGCAGTCCTGTTTTTATTATCTGGCATGCAACGCAAAGTAACGCAAAACCAGAGTAGATACGTTTCTATATGCGCATTGGATATTGGATATCCCCAATCTTTTGGGAACATTTTATGTAGCGTACATAAGTGCATAAACAGGGAAAATATTACCGACAAATATTACTAATTATAGCAAGTTAATTACCCAGTACCCCCTATTAATATATTAAATAAACAAGACTTTGTAATATTTTGTTGTAAATTATATAAACAGGGTAAACATTAAATATAAATAACTGTTTTATCTAATATACCAACATAAACAAGCCTCTCAACAGAGTTTTAACTTTTAGCCTTTTAAATAAGTTTGTTTACAATATTTTCTTGCACTATTGAAAACACTAACATTCCTATTAACCGTATGTTGACATACATTTGACAACGCCATCGAGCCCCAAACTAAGCAAAGCGTTTTTTGTGCTGTGACAGCTGTCTCTGTTTCAGTTCCTAACCCGAGGGCATCTCGCAGCCCAAGCAGACTACACGTTTCTAGCTGAGATGCGTGCTACCTTCCACTACGCTAACGCAGCTCCGCAGTGGATGCGTGGCAATGGCGGTGATTGGCAAGCTTTAGAAGACGTACGTAATTCTAAAAACTCCATGAAAACCCATGTTCACGCAAGGGCCACTTAGCACAGGCTGGTGTAACCTACCCTACCTTACCTTATTTAATTGTTATTTTTTTAGAGTTCCGGTGGCTGTTAGTAGTAACCCCGCCTTCTGATCCTAAGGTCGTGGGTTCAAATCCGGTCGTGCACCAATTTATAATATTAGTAACTAGGATAGCTAAGTATTAGCATAACCCAATATTGACAAATCGTGAAGCTGAAAGACTTTAGTTTTTCAAAGTGGGCGGTAGACAAAATAAGTTTGAGAATCTCTGATTTAGGCTGATTTACATCGTAAAACCTCTATTTCTTTTCCAGGCCCTCCGCCGTCGAGTAAACCGCCTAGAGCGCTCTGTAACCGTGTACTCTGGAACACACGATGTCCTGAAACTGCCTGACAGCCGTGGTTTGGACCAGCCTATCTTCCTGTACACGGATGACAACAACAACGGATTAGTGCCTGTACCGTTGTACTACTATAAGGCACGTAGTAAAATGCTGGACAATCCACACAGCATCAACTAGCCCCAAGCTAAGCAAAGCTTGTGTTATGGGTACTAGATGACTGATATACATACAGTACATTACATACATAGATATTTTTATTATACGTAGAAAATACCCAGAACACCCGGAATTTGCAATCGCGTAAACATTTATTCCAAGGCGGGAATCGAACCCGTGATCTCCAGCGTCGCAGGCGGACACTCGCCCGCGCGCCACATCTTTAACTAAGTTCGATGCAGCTAATTTCGAGAAATTTCCATAAAATCCCGTTTTATCGAGAATTTATTTCAAATTTTATCTATCTATACTTACATGCTTGATACACCAGCCATTATAAATCTTCTGTTTCTTTCAGCTCGTTCACGATAGTAAAACGAAAACCGCGACAGCATTTATTTCCATCAACACCTCATTCTACAACAGTAGTAGAACCCGCCAACTTACGTTCTGTGATGATCTGTGCACGGAGCGTGAGTTCTCGTGGTTGAAGTGGCGGTCTGGTGATGGAACACACAGCTTCTGCTGCGATTACCAGGACTTCACAAATAAGATTGGACTCCTAGAAGATTTGGATATACGTGGACCTTTTTACTAAATTTAGAATAGAAAAAGTTTTTATTTTCCGATGTTGGTATTCTGTGGTTTTTATTTAACACACCACACACAGAGATAGGTAATACCTACAGTAGTAAAACAATAAAATATTTTGACTAAAATTTAATGGAGTATAATATTAGACCGAGTAAGCGAAGCGTTTCAATTTCGAACCAAAAATGCGTTTGTCCGTCTGTCTGTCTGTTCCAACGATTGCATTTTTGAACCGATTTTGACGACAACACACAAATTCCTTGATTTATTTAAATTTTTTAATCAATCTCGATTTTTGATTGGTTGATTAGGAGGAAAATAGGGGAGGTAAATCGGGAAGTTTATTGTAGCGTTATTTATCGACGGATTTAATCAAATTTGGGAGGCACACTAAAATCCTTATTGTGCGTCTCAAATTTGAAATATCTTCTTAGGTAGGTACTACGAGTATACTTATAGTTATGGATAGCTGACCCGTGCCCACTTCGTTGGGCGGTAAACATTTTCAATGACACTCAAAAACAACAAGGCTTTCTATTGTTATAAGAATTTTCATAATAACTGCCGGTTTTAAAATACCACTTAGCCGGTAACTTCACTCTGTAGGTATGTACCAATTGCAACAATGTTCGTGCTAACATAATTCTGGATCATCGTTCATCGATGCAGCTGGCTGTGTTATGCTGGTGTATTCCATGGTTGTGCTTTCTTGACGGTAAAAAGAAATGTACGTAGGTACTTAAGCTTCGTTCTCTCTGAAGCAAACGTGCTGTGAATCATGGATTTCTTAAATGTTTTACATGAATTCCTGTCTTGCGCTGCGCTTTCTATGGCTGGTATTTTATGGGTTGCGTATTCCATGGACGAACAATAACCGGACGGATTCAGATTACTCAATCAATCAAACCAAAACAAAAAGTATATTTTGTAAAGAAAGCTACAAATGAGTGAATAAACAGTAACTAATGCGGAAGTAAAATATATTCAGTTAAAACGTAAGTAGTTTTTTATTTCCCTATGGCTCAGGCTACAGATACAGGCATACATATGGAGTAATTAGTAATTTTATTATGTATTGAATCAGCTGGTTAGATTGTAGGTTATGTTTTAGACCTGATATTTAGGTACTGAAACTAGATGAATATTCTACTCCAGATACCAACAAGACCTCAAAGACGTCAAAGTACCTTTTCTATTTTATCTTTGAGTTACAATTACAAGCCATATTTCATAATATTTAACTGACATAACTCATTTACCTATTTATTTATAACTAGAGGCCACTCGCGGCTTCGCCCGCCTGGCAGTTTTTTCCCGTTCCCGTTATTTTTTCAGGATAATAAGTAGCCTATGTCCTATTCCATATTACAATCTGTATTTATTTTAAATTTCATCCAAATCGGTCCACTGGTTAGTGCGTGAAAGAGGAACGAACAAACATCCATCCATCCATCCAAACATTCGCATTTATAATATTAGTAGGATTGGTATATACAAAATAAATATGAAACAGTTGAGCTATCTGCAGACCATTGCAAACAATCTAAAGATAGCTTAACTGATCCAAATCAGTTTCAATCGGAAGCGTCCCCAAAATACTGGCTGCATTGCTACCCAGAATGGCAATGCTATTAAATATACCTAATAATTAAATTAAATACATGAACCTATTAAATGGTGACATAGAAAACACAAATTATGCCAGGCATACTAACAGCAAGGTATTTGGTCTAAGAATCAAAGATCCTACTAATATTATAAACGCGAAAGTTTGTAAATATGGATGGATGTTTGTTACTCTTTCACGCACTAACCAGTGGACCGATTTGGATGAAATTTGGAATAAATATAGATTGTAGCCTGGATTAACATATAGGCTACTTTTTATCCCAAAAAAATAACGGGAACGGGAAAAAACTGCCATTCGGGCGAAGCTGCGAGCGGCCGCTAGTGTTAGTATATTTGTTAGCGACGTCCATTAGTATAAGCAAAGTCCAAAGATATAAAGTTACATAGATTAAGTTTAGAAATTAAGTGTACAAACAATAAAGATTACTTTTAGTCAGGTTAGAATATCGTTAGGTAGGATAGTTTTACCTTTTAACCTTGAGTCAATCACAGGAGAAAACAGATAGGAAACACAGTCCGACAACAACAAAGACAGATAGACATAAATAATGAAGTGTAACAAAGACAGGAGATTTCAAAACAAGTCCCAACGTGTTCACAGTTAACGGGAAAAATGATAGACACGAGGACCCCATTAGAAAGGGACACCGAACAAAGGAGCTCTGTGACTGGCTCAGGACTCGAGCGCGCTACCTGAGCTAGTGGGTAGCCGCCGGGTAGGGATGAACAATATAAGACGGCGTTTTTGGCCTACGAAGTCAGTACAGTACCGTTTCAGTTCCGCGTCAGTTTAAATTAGTTTAGTGTGTAATAGTGCTACAGTTTGAAAGTGTTCAGTAATAAAGTCTCCTCCAGAAGAATCTCATAGTTTTCATTCCAAACGGACTATAGGCAACCCTCGGTTCAGCAAGTTACTCCGGCCGGCATACTGAAGGTAGCAGAGGCACGCTACAAGCCCGAAGTTGAAAGATCTGGTGCCCCGCAGCTACAGTTTTTGGTCCTTCGAGCCGGATCACGGAGAAGATACCCATCGAGATGCCAATCGTCCGTTCGCGATCGCCAGAGAGTACGGCGAAGGACAGTTCTACAGAGACTACGACGACCGACTGGTCTCTGAATACGCCCGCGTCGACCGTCACGAAAACTACAGAATCGACCGTGGGATCGGCCGAAGCAACCTCCGGGACTTCCACGACGGCCACCGCAAGGCCAGTGGTAAAAGGGAGGACTACTCGCGCCGCGTCGGCAGCGGCCGCCGCTGCCGCCCCTCCCTCGCGCACCGCATCCGCGACCGAGACGGTTGTTGCCCAGACCCGGACGTCTAAACTGGCACCCCCGCATACCATACCGTCTGAGACCGCGCCCGCGAGCGTGCGTCCCGCGTCCGCCGCCGCGCCCACCCACGCGCCACCTGCGCGTTCCGCGTCCGCGACTGCGCCCGCTAGCGCACGACCCGTTACCGCGTTGAAAAAGGGAACACCGAAGAATATTGGAGGAAGACCAGCAGTCCCACCGTTTACGTCTTCGGAGACAGTTCCAGCCATGCGGGAGAAATCGACAAAATCAAGTAGGAGGACTGAACTAGAAGCTCTGCGAGAATACCAGAAGAGACAACTAGAAGTTGCTCAGACGGCTGCAGCCCTAGCCCAGACAGATTGGGAATTAGCACAATGTATGTCGGAAGAAGAACTCGATGAAGAATTCGAGGTAGAGAGATCGACACACGTGGAGCAATGGGTAGAGCAGACCACAACATTCCAAGAGCAAGAAACTGAAAAAGGCAAGCCGGCACAGAAGTCGGAGATGAAAGAACTAGCTGATGCTATCATAAACGCTACCCTAGCGGTGAAACCAACCATGACCACATCATCGAAGATATGGGATCTGCCAGAATTTAACGGCGCACACGAAGAATGGTTGCCGTTCAAGAGGGCATACGAGGATAGCTCGGCTATGTGCACTGTAGCTCACAATATGGCACGGATAAGAAAAGCCATCAAAGGAACGGCAAAGGAAGCCGTAAGAAGCTTATTATTTGTAGCATCGGATCCAAAGGACATCATCGCTGCGCTAGAAAGAAGATTTGGAAGACCAGAGCAATTAGTACTTGCGGAAATTCAGAAAATAAAGGAACTTCCACGCATAGGAGACTCACCGAGAGACATCTGTATTTTTTCGACACGAGTGGGCAACGCAGTGACAACGATAACCGCCCTGAACAAGCCACACTACTTGTACTCGCCGGAAATGAGTCGAAGCATTACAGAGAAATTATCACCTATACTGCGGTACCGATGGCTGGATTACAACGCGCGCATGAGCGAAGATGAACCAGAATTAGTGAAGATAAATAAGTTCCTGGAAAGGGAAGCAGACTTGTGCGGGAAGATCGCACCGCCGGAACCACAAAAAAGAAAATATGGAAATCCGAAATATCCGGTGAATGCAACACAAGAAGAAGATTCAGTTGAAGAAACAGTTGCTACGACTTCAGAGAAATACAGAAAAGTCTGCGCCAACTGCGAAAGGGAACATTGGATCACCGAATGCAAACAATTTAAAGAAGCTGACACCAACGAAAAGTGGAACATCGTGGTTAAGAAGCAACTATGCTTCAAGTGCCTACGCCGACGACACACGAAGTTGAATTGCAAGGCTCCACCTTGTAAGAAATGCAAGAAGCCTCATCACACTACGCTACACTCGGAGTCAACTCAACGAACAGTGGCACCGTCTACGCAGCGAGAAAGGTCGTCGAGCCCACAGCACGAGCAAACCACAGAAAAAGAAGACGCTGAGAACATAGTGAAATCCGTATACGCGGCAGCAGATGGAACAAGAGTCTACCTAAAGATGATACCGGTAGATATCTACGGACCGAACGGGTCAGTGCGCGTCCTGGCATTGCTCGACGAAGGATCGACAGTGTCGCTGCTGGACAAAGACATCGCCTGCCGCCTTGGAGCCACCGGCAGAAAAGAATCGCTGATTCTAGAAACAGTCGGTGGAAAAATCATAGAGAAAAAGGACTCCCAGAAAATGAACCTGAAAATAAAGGGAGCTCAAAGAAGAGACAAGCGGACTCTAAGAGGAGTACGAACTGTCGAAGATCTAAAGCTGTCGCCACAGTGCGTCAGCCAGAAGACAATTGAAGAGTGCAGCCACTTAAGAAATATAAGGAACGAGCTGCAATATGAAAAAGAGAAACCAGCGCTGCTAATCGGTCAAGACAATTGGGATCTGATCATATCCCGGAAGATCTTGAAAGGAAAGCGGAATGAACCCGTCGCGTCACTTACAAGCCTGGGTTGGGTTCTTCATGGGTGCCACACCGGATCCACCATGCCAGTGGAATATGTGAACCACTGTCATCGCGTGAATGATGAAGAAGCGATCAACGAAATGATCAAGAACCACTTCGACCTGGACTCAATCGGCATACAACAACGCCGCCCTAGCAACGACGCCGACGGCCGCGCATTAGAACTACTGGAGAAGACTACAAAACAAATGCCTGATGGAAGGTACGAATCTGGACTGCTGTGGAAAAAAGAAGATGAGATACTGCCGAACAACTACGCTCAGGCTCGCAACAGGCTACTGGGCGTAGAGAAGAAACTCGACAAGGACGCAGTTCTCAGAGAGAAATACGGCGAGCAATTAAGGAACCTGCTAGATAATGGGTACGCCGAAGAAGCTCCAGCAGAACCCACTCCCGACCGAACGTTCTACCTACCACACTTCTCCGTAGTTCATCCCGTGAAAAAGAAGATCCGCATTGTTTTTGACGCCGCTGCCAAGTACGAAGGGAAGAGCCTCAACGACGCGCTGCTACCGGGGCCCGACCTACTCCAATCCCTTTTTGGAGTGCTTCTGAGATTCCGAGAAGGACCCATAGCAGTCGTCGCCGATATCAAGGAGATGTTCCTCCAGATCCGCATAAGGGAGGAAGATCGCGACAGCCTGAGATTTCTCTGGCGAGGACAAGAACGGGACACAAAACCCAAGGAGTACCGGATGAAGTCCGTTATCTTCGGAGCAGCGTCCTCGCCAGCGACAGCGATCTTCGTAAAGAACACAAACGCCAAGAAGCACGAAAAGGAACATCCCGAGGCAGCAAGAGCAATCGTCCGCAATCACTACATGGACGATTACCTTCAGAGTTTCAATACAGTGGAAGAAGCGGCAAAGATAGCAAATGAAGTGAGTCAAATCCACCGAGCGGCTGGGTTTGAACTCAGACAATGGGCCAGCAACGATGACAAGGCACTGACCCATGTCAGAACAGAAGAAGCTCCGCAAGAAAAGCAACTAGGCGACGAAGAAAAGACTCTCGGGATGAGATGGATGGTCAGCAACGACGTGCTAGCCTTCAACATTGGATTACGAAACACCCCGAAAGAAGTCACCGACAAAAGCCGAGCGCCTACGAAGAGGGAAGTGACGAGCGCGGTGATGTCGACATTCGACCCTATGGGACTCGTTGCTCCAGTTCTGATAAAAGGAAAACGACTCATACAAGATCTGTGGCGGACAGGAACAAAGTGGGACGAGGAAGTCAACGACGACCAAAGAAGAATCTGGGAGCAATACATAGAAGACATCGAAACACTTCGTGATCTGGAAGTTCCTAGATGTCTGGCACCGGCAACAAAATCAGGTGAAATTCATACCTTCGTCGATGCCAGTGAGACTGCGTACGCCGCCGCAGTGTATTGGAGAACAACGACGGCCAGCGGGGAATGTCACATCTCGCTGATGGCGGGGAAAGCCAGAGTGGCTCCTGTCAAAACCACTTCAATTCCTCGATTAGAACTTCAGGCAGCACTGATGGGGGCAAGACTGGCAGCTACGATCATCGAGGAGTCCGACCTGGAGATCACATCTCGGGTTTTCTGGTCCGACTCGACCACAGTGCTGCAGTGGATAAAGGCTGACCCACGACGTTTCAAATCATTCGTCGCTCATCGACTGGCGGCAATAGAGGAATTGACCAAGCCGCTTGAATGGAGATGGGTTCCCACCAAACACAACCCAGCTGACGACGCTACAAGGAACGTGCCGAAGAACTTCGATAGCAAGACAAGGTGGTTCATCGGGCCTGCATTCCTTTACCAGCCGAAATCCGACTGGCCGGTAAAGGAAATAGAGAAGAAAGAGTCCTATCCGGAAGAAAAGAAAAACACCACCTGCGCTACGACAAGAATCGTCCAGGAACTGAGCCTGCCCGAACCTTGTAGATTCAGTAACTGGACACGTCTGCTACGAACTACGGCAAGATTGTACATGTTCATAGACATGTGTCGTCGAAAAGGGAGCGTCAACAGGAGAAAACCAAACAAAGAGACAAAAAGAAGATGGTTACCTATTGAACCCGAACATTTGAAGAAGGCGGAAAAGGCTCTTATCCGACAGAGTCAAGCCGAGTCCTTCAAGACAGACATAGAAAACCTGAAGAAAAATAAATCCATGGAGAACTCGAGCCGACTGAAACGGATCGACGTCACTCTCAACGAAGACGGTGTGCTGCGTCTCAATAGCAGGATATCCAGGATAAAGAACTACGGCGACCAACTCGGGAGTTTGCCGATCTTAGACGGGAAAGGTCGCATGCCTCAGCTCCTCATAGAACACTACCACCGTCACCTGCACCACGGGAACCACGCGACGGTGATAAACGAGTTGAGGCAGAAGTACTGGATATTATCCTTGCGAGACGCAGTCAGAAGAGTGGCGCACCAGTGCCAGTGGTGCAAGATCAAAAGAGCGAAACCTAAGATGCCACCACAGGGAGACCTACCGCTAGAAAGGTTAGCGCACCACCAGCCTCCGTTTACGTGCACTGGGGTTGACTACTTTGGTCCCATGCACGTGACGATCGGTCGCAGAAGAGAGAAACGATGGGGCGCGCTTTTCACCTGCCTGACTACAAGAGCGGTTCACATAGAATTGGCCGCATCACTCAGCACCGGCTCTATGATCATGGCGCTAAGAAGAATGGCGTCCCGCAGAGGAAGCCCCCGAATAATGTTCAGCGATAACGGAACGAACTTCGTCGGAGCAAACCACGAACTAAAAGAAGAGATTAAGAAGCTCCGACAACAAGAACTTATCGAGGCGGCTGAAGAAGAAGGGTTTCAGTGGAAATTCATCCCCCCTGGAGCTCCGAACATGGGAGGAGCATGGGAACGACTAGTGCGATCAGTGAAGACCGCATTAGCAGCCGTCCTCGGGGAAAGGAGTCCTCCAGAAGAAGTGCTCCACACATTACTAACGGAGGTGGAGCACACATTAAACTCTAGGCCCCTAACGCACTTGAGCATGGATCCTGACGATGAAGAAGCATTGACTCCCAACCACTTCTTGATTGGGAGGTCATGCGGTACGGCGGTCCTAGGGGAGTTTGAGGACAACGAACTGATCGGACGACCAAGCTGGAAGACGGCGCAGCGGCTGGCCGATCATTTTTGGAGCCGATGGCTGAAGGAGTACCTACCGACTCTCATGCCACGTAGTTTGAAAGGCCGAAGAGACGTAAAGTTCGACAAAGGCGACGTCGTGATTATCGCCGATTCTTCACTCCCACGCAACACATGGCCGCGGGGAGTAATCGAAGAGACCTACCAAGGGCCTGACCAGCGAACCAGAATTGTGACCGTCCGGACTCGAGGAGGCGTAATGAGGCGCCCGACATCAAGACTCATCCTCGTGGCTTCGGGCAAGACGTCGCAACCAATGGATGGAGTGCTTGGACCACCAAGCACTGGCGGGGAAGCTGTTAGCGACGTCCATTAGTATAAGCAAAGTCCAAAGATATAAAGTTACATAGATTAAGTTTAGAAATTAAGTGTACAAACAATAAAGATTACTTTTAGTCAGGTTAGAATATCGTTAGGTAGGATAGTTTTACCTTTTAACCTTGAGTCAATCACAGGAGAAAACAGATAGGAAACACAGTCCGACAACAACAAAGACAGATAGACATAAATAATGAAGTGTAACAAAGACAGGAGATTTCAAAACAAGTCCCAACGTGTTCACAGTTAACGGGAAAAATGATAGACACGAGGACCCCATTAGAAAGGGACACCGAACAAAGGAGCTCTGTGACTGGCTCAGGACTCGAGCGCGCTACCTGAGCTAGTGGGTAGCCGCCGGGTAGGGATGAACAATATAAGACGGCGTTTTTGGCCTACGAAGTCAGTACAGTACCGTTTCAGTTCCGCGTCAGTTTAAATTAGTTTAGTGTGTAATAGTGCTACAGTTTGAAAGTGTTCAGTAATAAAGTCTCCTCCAGAAGAATCTCATAGTTTTCATTCCAAACGGACTATAGGCAACCCTCGGTTCAGCAAGTTACTCCGGCCGGCATACTGAAGGTAGCAGAGGCACGCTACAAGCCCGAAGTTGAAAGATCTGGTGCCCCGCAGCTACAATATTTTTCATGTCATTGTGACGCACATTTCTTTATAATCTTGATTTCGCCTTGTTTTAGATGGCTTTGTACATGAAGCAAGACTTTACGCCCCCAGTGTTATCAAGGCGATGGATAGCTATAAAATTCAGACCCAATATGGTAAGTAGTTCAGTAGTAGTGCTTGTCCGGGGAAGTACACAATATCTATTTCTGCTGCCAAGCAACTTATGTTTAGTTTTTATGTATGTTAAGTGTGGGTGTCGATAGTACAGACTTTTTAAGGCAATGTGCCTTAACACCAGTGTGCCTCACGCAAGGTAGTGCATCGTAGGGCATGCACCTAACGTGCGTGACCTACAAGGCAGTGCTTTGTTTTAGGTGATGGTTACATCAGATAAGTGTCATAAAATATAATATTATGCGAAGAAGAGGACTTTGACCTTTTTGTGGTTTCATTAACGAAATTTACAGAAAGAGCTTTTATGTTTTTTTAGATTAGTAGTACCTACCTAATTGTTTTGCATTGTCGATTTAGTTCTTAACTGTTAAGGCATTGTAAAAGGAAATGAATAAATAAATAAATAATAAAAATAATAATATTAATAGGTAGGTCGTTGAGCTCTGTGAGACATAGACGCGTACTACTTTGCTCCGTTGAGTTTTTAATCTAAATATTTAAAAAAATTAGACAATATTATTAACATTAAAAACTCAACAGAGCAAAGTAGTATGCGTCTATGTCTCACAGGGTTCAACAACCTCCAGCTATTAAATTCCATCTGATCTGTAAAAGAAATGTACTATTTTGATTTCTAGCTCTTAAACAGTAGGAAAAATATAATTAGTATATTGGAAAGCGGACTTCTCTTCAGAGAGGACAGTATAGAGGTGGAACAGGAAGCTCCGTCCCCGGAGACAGTTTGGGGGGTAGCGGGAGGAGGGTATGGAGGCTGGCTGACACATGGAGAAGGATTGCTTACAGCTGGGATATTAGCAGCTTGTGTAGGATTTTTTCCACCTCGGAGGTAAGTTATTAGATTTTCTTTATGCTGCTGGTGGAACAAGCATATGGCCCAACCTGATATTAAGTGGTAATCATCACCTATAACAAAGCATTGCTTCGCAGGTCACGCTTATTATAAACGTGGATAATTCAGGGATGGGCTAGCTAACTGCGCCACCAAAAGCCCAACAGCACTTGACTAAATAATCGTAGGGATATTTTTATACGGTACTCGGCATAACTTTTGCGATAATATACGGGGATGCGCTAGCCGACTGCGCCACTGAGAGCCCAATCGGACTTGACTAAATAATCCTAAGAATATTTTTGGTACGGTTAGTACAGGTCGTAGGTTCAAATCCCATGTGAAGATATAATTTTTGGGATAATAATAATAATTTACTGGACAATCCACACAGCATCATCTAGCCCCAAGCTAAGCAGAGCTTGTGTTATGGGTACTAGATGACTGATAGTATATCAGTACATACAATACATTACATATATAGATATTTTTTATTATGCATATAAAATACCCAGAACACCCGGAATAAATATTTGCAGATCGTACTAACATTTATCCCAAGGCGGGAATCGAACCACAACCTCTTGCATCGCAGGCGGACATTCGCCCACCGCGCCACATCGGTCGTCAAAAATCTAACTTAATAAAATCTTTACCTTATCTTTATCTTAGTTTCAGCCGCACAGCCCTAATCAACTTGTCAGTGTATGCGGCGATTCCCCTAGCAGTTCGTACTTCCCACCGAGCTATGTGCCGCGGGGCACTTTCAACCTTATTGCGATGTATGAGAGACTACCTTGCTCTGGCACGCCGAGCCGCTGCCTGTCTGAAGGAGTTTGCAGCTTTGCATACACAGCTGTAAGTAATTTTTTATTGTACACCATAAAAGATATTTAAATTAAACTTAATCATAAGATATGTACACTCAGTTGCACTAGAATGTGTACATTTTGTAACTTTCACAACGGTATTACAGCAAAATAATTAACTCTTACGCCTCAAAAACTAAAAAATAATGAAATCAGTTAATTTTTGAATAATTGTTGTGTAAATATTTGTAGCCGCTGTGAAACTATTTTGAAAGTTACGAATTGTATACATTCTAGTGCAGCTGACTGTACATAAGCGAGTTTAACCCTAAAAAGAGTTTCTTCCAGCAAACCTTTCAGGAGAGAGTGGAATGAAAATAGAGGTGGGTCCGTGGACAAAAAGGGGAAATAATTTCTACCTATAATAATAGTTATGTTGGACAATCCACACAGCATCAGCCCCAAGCTAAGCAGAGCTCGTGTTATGGGTACTAGATGACTGATATACATAATACAATGCATTACATGCATAGATATTTTTTTTATGCATAGAATAAAATTTGTAGATCGTACAAACATTTATCCCAAGGCGGGAATCGAACCCGCAACCTCCTGCGTCGCAGGCGGACTTTCGCGCGCCGCACTACGTCGGTCGTCATAATAATGTGAAGAAAAGGAAAAGAGCCGCCCTAGACAGGTGAAATCATTGAAAAGAGGCCTTTGTCGACAGGCACTCTGAAATGAGACATATAATTTAGATAGAACATGACTTAAAAAAACCGGCCAAGTGCGAGTCGGACTCGCACTTGGCCGCACTCGCACTTTATAATATTAGTATAGATATTTATTATATTATTTCAGGGGTTCGTTATCGTCTGTCATAGAATCAGCTCGTACAATGCTGTGTCGGCAACAGAGTGAGCTCTCTGTGAGTATGTCTCGTGCCTCGTCAGCACTGCTTGGTAACGCGCCGTGGCTTCGCGCGGATGTCGCCTGGCACGCCGTGCAGAGAGATGAAACAGATAATTTAATGGTTAGTATTATTTCTTATTAGTAGACCGCGACAGGTGGAAGGAATTGGAGGAGGCCTATAGGTACCCAAGAGGGGTCCCTGACCTAAGTGTTTATTTTTTTTAAGTTTGTTTTTATAAAAATATGTTTATTTGGTCAAGGAATAAAAGGCTTTTTTATTTTTATTTTTTAATTTATTTTATTTATTGTTTCTTACATGTTTTTGGTACTGCACTCTTTCTAACTTACCTTCACTTATACACTCTTACATACTTTTCATCTCTTGTACACAACAGTATGGAGTTTTCATTTCTTCACTCTTTTTAGCTTACCATTCACTCTTACATACTTAAACCGTTGCACTCTTTCTAGCTTACCATTCACTCTTACATACTTCCACCGTTGCACTTTTTCTAGCTTACCTTTCATTCATTCTGCGCTCTTTCTAAGTAACCTTCCACTCTTAGTGCTTTGCCACACTAGACGGAAATTCCGTCGCCGAACTTCCGCGGCGGAACGCCAATACATGTTATTGCATATAAAATACAAATAACGGGCACACTACGCGGAAGATCGGTCGTTCCGTCGCGGACGATCCGTCGCTCGGAGCGGACCGCCACTCGCTCGCGTCTGCTCGGTCGTCCGCGCACCGATCTTCCGTCAGCGTAAGATCGGCAACGTCGCATTACAGGTATTTGTAT
Source organism: Electrophaes corylata (assembly GCA_947095575.1). NCBI lineage: Eukaryota > Metazoa > Arthropoda > Insecta > Lepidoptera > Geometridae > Electrophaes > Electrophaes corylata. The sequence continues at coordinate 2,958,769 of OX352727.1, forward strand.
GCATCGCGCCATATTCAGCGGATAACTCGCAGTGACGACGCACGACTGATGATCTGCCACTGAATATTCAGTGTGGCTGGTACCGTATAGAACGGATTGACCGCCGCGGAAGTTCGGCGACGGAATTTCCGTCTAGTGTGGCAAAGCACTTACGCTCTTTATTTCTTACATACTTTTCACTTTTACACTCTCTCTAAGCTTACCATTCACTGTTACACTCTCTCTTTCCTTTCACTTTTGCTCTCTACCTTATATGCTGGTTTGTGTGTTCGTCATTGTTCATATTGTTTGTTTTGTATCTAAGTGTTATATTATATTCTCAGTATGTATTTACCTACTTAAAAAGTATATAAGTATTCTATTAACTATCTGGTTCCCCATTACTTTAAGCTGTGCTTAGTTCGGGGCTAGATAGCGTTATCTGAAATGTCTAAAAATATTTATTTCTTCCTCAGAAAATACACCACGCTTTCCTGGTGGTACAATCAACACTTCTAAAGCACATAGCGATGGCTCATTACATCCCTACTCCAAACGTCCAGAAACTGTACAGAAACCACAACGAAAGACTATACTGGATACACAACACTCTTATCTCCAACCTTCGGGAAGAGTTCCACGGTAACTACGAGGCTCTGGAACGAATGTACAGGCTATTAAAAAACTCCGGCACAAGAGATGATAGTGATTCTAAGAAATTGGGAGCAGCTGTCAAAACTAATTGGATATATTCTGAAGTCCACACAGGAATTGCTAGAGTCTGTCTAGAACTTAAACTAGCACTAAATAAGAGTAATGGTCTAGATATTTTGCTAGATTCTTGTGCGTTAAATAATCAAGAAATTGATCTAGATGTGCTAAATAAAGATATTGATGATATAATAGAAAATATTACTAATTGTCTCACAACTGTTCAAAGTTCTCAATTAAGACTCAAGAAGCTTAAAGGTAAGTTGGTTGTCAACGTTCCTAAAGAAGAAGAGGTTGTGGAGAGTAGAGTGTTCGCGCAAATAGATGATAGAGAACCAGAGACAAAGGATGAAGTTTTTTACTTCATGAAAACTGAAGATGACGATTTGTCTATACCCACACCAGATTTGAATATAGCACCGGGAAAGAAAGAGAAAGATGCATCGAGATTAGTATTCAGCGAGTTGAAACGGAAGCTGGGGAAGCGAGAGGACATGATGCGAGAAAGAGAAAGGCAGGCTTTAGTTAAAACTATGCCAGAGCTAAAAGATATTCCTGAGTTTCCAAGACAAATCAAATTCGACGAGTATATTGATAGGAAAGGTTATATTAGTAAAATAAAACTTAAAGATAAAAGAAAACTATTCAGGCATTACAAAATAGAATCTAAACCAAATAAAAACAAAACTAAAAAGTATATAATAAAGAAAGAGAAATATATTGACGAAAAGGATATAAAAGGTGATTTCTTTGAAGCGAATGCATTTCTAAACGTCAAAAGTAAACTGTTTACAATAACTAGTCATAATAAAGATATTATTATCTATAGATGGAGTAAAGCTGAACCGTTAAAGATAGAGTTTGATACGTCAGATATGAGTGAAGCTAGTACTTCATATAAAAACATTCAAGAAGCGATCAATAATCATGAAATAAAGTTGAAATTCACTAAAAAAGATTTAAACTTAACGGAATCTTCTTCGGAATCTGACTTTGAGTATTATAAGCATCAGAGAGCATTGCTCAACGATATTCGCCGACACAGGGTAGTCCGAAAAAAGAATCACCCCAGCAAAGCGAAAACCATCGACAATCTAAACCTTCAATCCATAGATAATGTAGACGAGAGTTTAAAACCCATAGAGTATAGCTTCGGGGCGGGATTGGCTATGGCTTCAGTGTTGCAAGTTAATAATCCTAAGTTTTTAAATATGGCGCAGGAAGAGGTTTTTAATGGGGATGGAGAAGTATCGAATGATAGTGGTAATGACGAAGATGCATAGTTTCTAATGTTTTATTAGCTTTGGTTCAGTAGGCTGATTCTGTATTTTTTTCGTTTTTCGGATATCAGATTTCGCATTCGGATACTAGGCCGTAAGAGGGCTTATTGTATCTCCATACAAAAACTTCCTATATCCGAAAAATTAAAAAGACAGAATCGGCTTACTGTAGAACTTTTTTGTTTTTCGGATATCGGATTTAGGTAGATTACGCTAGTGCCCCACTAGGCCGTTAGAGGGCTTATTGTAATCTCTATACAAAACTTCTGATTTCCGGAAAATTAAAAAAACACAAAAAAACCCTTACCTACATCGTCAAATAGATAACCTCTAGTCTATTAACATAGTCCGAAAAACTGTTGTACTTAGGGTACGTTTAAACAACTAACTTATTTTACTAACCTCTTTACTACCAGAGGGCCGAGCATGAATAAATTTGATATCTGTGGCGTAAACGTATCGTTCTGATATCCGAATGACGCTGGTGCCACCATAGGCTTAACTCTCGTATATTTTTGGAGTTGAAACGAGATTGAAACTAGAATTTGATCATTTTGGATAGAAACGAGATATTTTCCATGATTTTTGAGTTTGATTGTTTCCCGATATTTCGGCACAGTTGCATGTGCCATGATCACGGGTCGAACTGAAGTCTGTGGCAAGAACATTAGATCTACTAATGTTATTAGTAGACAAAACGGTCTAGCCTCTTCCGCACTCTTTTATTGTAAATATTAGAGCATAAAAATCATGGTAAATATCCTGTTTCTATCCAAAATATTGATCAAACCAATTATAGTATAAAAAGTTAGAATTTGATTGACAAAATTGGGCCAGTCTGAAATGTTAGTTTCAAAGAATACCTACCATTTGGATACGATCGAAACTTGGACTAAAAAATACGTTTTTCTTGTGATATATGTCGTATTTATTCGTGCTAGGCCCCAGCTCTGTTTTTTTTTCTGATTATAATAGTAAATAATTATTAAAATAATTTTATTAATCATTCGATCTCTGTGATTAAAATTGGTAATATCAATAAATATTTATTAAGTATGTTGTAATTTGTAATTTAATAAGAAAATTAAAATAATTTTGCATTTTAATGTTCGCATCATTTTTCTTTTCATCCACCTAGTAGGTAAGTAAGAGAAGAATAGAAATGAGAATAGAACATTTATTAGTAGTAGTAGAGCTCTTAGTAAAAGGCTCACCCGGGTGCGTACTAGCACCATTTCATGTCTATTTGTGCCGCCAAGGTGACGTAGTTTTTTTTATGTTGTAGCAGGCAGCCTAGCCAGGCCACCTGATGTGAAATGATCACCGTCGCCCATGGACACCTTCAACACCAATAGCGATGCTGATGCGCTGGCAACCTTTCAGGAGAAGATAAACCCGTTTAACTAACAGCAGTAGTAAAGCTCTTAGTGAAAGGCTCGTCCGGGGAAGTACTAGCACCATGCCTATTCCTGCCGCCAAGCAGCGCAGCGTGATCCAGCTTGAAAGGTGTGGGTGCCGGTGACATTACAGGCACACGGCAACATCTGTATGCCTAGGTCGATGGATTCAGAGCAATGCGTTTTCTAGTTGAGTCACCGGACAACGCGTTTTGCAGCGTCCTTCAGACAACAAAAAAAATGTAAGCGTGTAAAATAAGTGTAAGCGCGATTTAGGATCGGTGAAAGAAAACATAGTGAGCAATTAGTATTCTAGCAGCGGCGATTGGCTTCCCTGTCACGTATGAAATACCAATCTCTCCAAAATGTACCTATGTACTTACCTACCGACCTATCAATTGAAATAAAAAATTGACATAATTAAATTTTTACGTATAAAATAGAATAGAATATATCATTATTTAACACACGACACACAATAATAGGAGACAGCACAACAAGCGCCTAGGTAGGTACACTTAATTTGTCGTATAGGCATTAGTGTATTGTTTTGTGTGTATTTAATTGTTTATTGAATTTTGTGCTTATAATATAAGTAATATTCAAATATGAATAGTAAAATAGTTGTGACTGAATAAATAAAATGAAATCAGAAGTACCTCTGACTAATCTCCTTGCCCTTACCTACTCATACAATCTTGAACTGGTACCACTTAATTAGTAGGTAAGTACCAAGTGATCCGTCGGGATATCGACCGTGCTTGAGAATACAGGTCGTGAGTGAATGTTTTTGTTTACTGTTTGTAATGTAACTAGTAATTAATATAAAGGTCAGAAAGATACCCTATCTCAATAGCTATAGTTATTAGTTTGTGATTGAATCGAGACGAGATGGACGTCTCCGGATTCATGTAAGTAATTATATGTTACCTATTTAAACCATACACTATCTCATTACCAGTAATAATAGGTAAGTACCTGCCTATCTTATAGAATATATAATAAATATATATTCTATTCTATTCTATTCTATTCCTATCTAGTAATTACATCGGACATTCTGTTGCCGCTATAACAAATACTAAGAAACAGAATAAAATAAATATTTAAGGGGGCTCTCATACAACAGACGTGAGTTTTTTACCGATATATTATAGATAATGGTACGAAACCCTTCGTGCGCGAGTCCGACTCGCACTTGTCCACGCACAGGTGAGATTGCGGTCAAATGTTTACCTATAAACTGTAAAAAAAAAACCTAATGTTGCAGTGTTGGCCTCATGGTCATATGCTTAGGAAGCATGTCCACGCAGTTACCACAAAGTGATCACTCATCAAACGCAGCTACGATGGATTCAAACAATACTGGTAGGTATACCTTACTTACCTCAGATTAATAAATAAATAATGCTGGACAATCCACACAGCATACCCATAACATCAGCATCTGCGTAGCCCCAAGCTAAGCTACTATGGTCATGTTTTTCCTCATTTATGCTATGGGATAATTTTTTGGGGTAATTCAGTAAATATAAAATCTGTTTTTATGATGCAAAAAAAATTTATAAGAGCCATATATAAAATAAATAGTATCGAATCTCTTAGATTCGTTTTTAAACAGAATAACATACTCACTGTAACTGGGATATTTATTCTAGAGATTTGTATCTTTGTAAAAAACAATGTCATATATTTCAATAAAAAATCTAGTCGATCCGATAATTTACGTAGTAAGCACAAATATAATTTAAGTATTCCTCAAATAAATAATACAATATTTTACAGAAGTACATATTATACAGCTATAAAAGTATATAACCATTTACCAATAGATCTAAAAGAGCTTAATGGAAATTTGTTTAAACTTAAATTAAAAAAATGGCTGATTGATAAAGTTTATTATAGTCTACAGGAATACTATGATACCTAGTTTGGGCTGTAATTAGTTTAAAACTACAAACTCATCTAAATTTAATTAGATTATTCAGATTAATATAGGGATTTATGCTACTTACCTAATATTGTACGCCCGAAATGGGTAGGCTGTTGACACTAGTTGGTTATACCTATGTATGTACCTAGTTCTAAGATCTTTTGTACACAGTTTTACAATAAATGACTCTTACTCTTACTCTTACTCTAAGCAGAGCTTGTGTTATGGGTACTAGATGACTGATACAATACCTACAATACTATATTACATGTATAGAATTTTTTATTATACATAGAAAATACCCAGAACCCCGGAATAAATATTTGCTGATCGTACAAACATTTATCCCAAGGCGGGAATCGAGCCCGCAACCTCCTGCGTCGCAGACGGACATTCGCCCGCCGGCGCCGCGCCACATCGGTCGTCGATTATTATTGTATTCTGTGCACGCTTTGAACGCAATCAAACAAAGGAAAAAAACAAGAAATTATCACACAACATTAATCCCCAAGGACGCTCGATATCCCTTTAGATCTCTTAGTACCAAATCTACACGGGATTCTAATGGAGGTAGTCAGAGGCTGGCATATTATACCCATGTTTTTCAGTAGTAGTATTTTTCTTGTGATTCCTTTGGTGTTGCAGGCGTCCATAGGCTACGGTAACCACTTTCCATCAGTTGGGCCGTAAGCTTGTTTGCCAACTTTGTTGTATAAAAAAAAAAAAAAAAAGTACCGGTTGGTATTCAATACCTGGCAAGTTAACTGTTTTACTAACGATTTCCTCACGATGTTTTCCATCACCGTTTGAGAGTATACTGACACTGCAAATATAGGTACCTACATTTTTCAATATAATAATTTATTGGTGCACGACTGGGTTAGAACCCATGAGCTTAGGATCAAAAGGCAGGATCAATCCCACTTGACCACCAGGGCTCTGTAAGTTAATAAAAAAGTTATGTTACATATATCCAAGATTACCTATACCTAAGTACCTACTTAGGTACTTAATTATAATGTGCCACGACAAGGGGATTTCCAAACGCAGTTAAATTCATACGTACATAGAAACAAAATATTGTTATACGTTAGTATTATTCCTTTAATACGTAAAACGCGACCGGTTGCGACAATTGTTGCAGTTCCAATTCCACTGTACGCGAAACGCGCGTGACTTTGTGGAGTGAAGTTATTTTCATACAAATTTCAATCTCCGCTAAATCCGTTCTGGGGTTGAAATTCGCGAATTCCTTTCTTAGTAGGTGCACCTCTGCGCACCAAGACGAATATAGGTAGGTAAGGTACCCTGAAAATTTCAAGTATCTGCAACCGTAGTTTATTTTGTGCGCTGTCTGTATTTCAGTCAGTCAGGACAAAGTTTCTTATAATTGGTATAGATTACTACAGAAAATGACATTTTACACAGCATTAACTAGGTAGTCATTTACGCTTGTCAGAACGAAATCTTAAAAAGCTTTATCGACTAGACTCGATATTTTGTTATAAGTGGACCATCTGCTTATTCCATCTGTAATTCAAAAATCTATCTTGTATTGGGGTCTGTGTTTGGAGAAATTGACTGCTTACCTACCTAATTTTCCTCAGCTTACACAGCAACCCGATGCGCTACAGCCCGAGGGGTGCCAGGCAGCTGTGTTGACCGTCAATACTGCGACTACAGCACGTACGCTATAGACCTCTCTCTCTTCGCACCGAAAGGATACAAGAAGTAAGTTTGACGAGCTTTGAGGCGAGTCTCACAGACGAGATCTAACAGACGAGATCTAACAGACGCTCGCTGTTCGTATAAGGGTTTAATTACTGATAAATTAGGACGTATCATAATCGGGCCGGGAAATGCTTGTGCAGTTCATGAATTTGAAACACATTATACCCGCGCCGCGTCGGTAGCCTTATCGGTTCCATACATTTTGTATAAGTAGTAATGATTACACTAAAGCAGACGGCGCCTATCTGCTTCCTTTGTCTCAGTCTGTCCCATACAAAATGTCTGCGACAGCTGACGTGGGTTGTTTATGCACAACATCATCTAGCCCCAAATGAAGCATAGCTTGTGCTATGAGATTCAAGCGCGGATCCATCCTTCAAACAAGGTTGTGGTCACAGCCTGCGACTCATTTAAACCTGTCGCGAGTTACGTAATATGATATAATGTAGGAGAACGTGATTTGCAAAAAAACATAGCTAAGTATTTATTTTAATCATTATTTAGTTTTATTTATAAGTATCACAGTTTTTACAAGAGCCTAAAACTGTTTTAACTATACATACACTACTAAACTTACTACCATAAATAGTAAATACATTGCTGGTTATGTAGATAAGTGCTCTTGTGCATATCATATAAAAACCACAGCCTAACGACCCACTAGCAACAGTCGCTGGTCAATATCAAGTATCATGCCGTATCAAGGAGCCGCCCGCAGTGAACCAGGGCCCCGGAGCTCAGGGGCCTATGCCATTCAACAAGAATAATACCTAGTTACTTTACTTATCACAAACTCGAGTAAGGCCTGTGGGCCACAATAATTTGAAATTAAAATCCAGACGAAACGCACGCGTCTGTATTTAAGTTTGTATGAACTTTCATACAAACTTAAATACAGGCTACCCCTTTACGGGTTGATTTTCAGAAATTCCTTTCTTTTATACCCCTACGCTCCAAGACAAATACACCCTGTAAAAACCAGTTTTAATTCATCATTTACGACCGATGTGGCGCGGCGGTCAATGTCCGCCTGCAACGCAGAGGTTGCGGGTTCGATTCCCACCTTGAGATAAATGTTTGTACGATCTGCAAATATTTATTCAGGGAGTTCTGGGTGTTTTCTATGTATAATAAAAAATATGTATGCATGTAATGTATTGTATTAAGTATATCAGTCATTTAGTACCCATAACACAAACTGCTTAGCTTGGGGCTAGATGATGCTGTGTGGATTGTCCAGCATTATTATTATTATTATTATTTTGCTAGAAGTTTGTATGGGCATTCTACAATACAAAATAGAGTTGAGCTCTTAATGAAGGGCTCGTCCAGGGAAGTACTACCATCATACCTATTTCTACCGCCACACAGCTTGCTGTGTTCAGGTTTGAAAGGTGTAGGTGCCGGTGTAATTACAGGTACATGAGGCAACACCTGTATGCCTCAGGTTGATGGACGCAGAGGTGTATTGTAGGATACATCCTCATCAAACGTGACCTACAAGGCAATGCTTTGTTATAGGTGACAGTAACCCAGATCAGATCATGCAATGCCATATGTTTCTTCTATCAGCGAGTCAAATAAAAAAACCTTCACAGACACACTAACATTCGTGCCTCCATCCTAGATCAGTCAGCTTCGCCATATCAAAAGTCTGTTTGCAGTTTGTACAAGTCCAATCAGGCTCGTTAATGTGGTACACTTTGAAATGATCCCGCAGAAGTGTCAGAAACTCAGCACCGTTATACTTTTGCTTGCATTCCCCGCATTCAAATTTTAACCAGCTTTGCAAGTTTGGAATGCTCGGCATTATTATGTTTATGTACTTTCCTATATGCCAGTCTTGTATTGGTGTAATTGTCTCCTCTATATAAAGGTTGTTTTTCGAAGGCTGGGCACTTTCAACTTCCGCATAAAGCTTCCGAACATAAGGGTACTTGTTTAAATGCTGCTTGTATGATCCAGGCACTTCAACTACGAGACTGCTTAAAACGAGATCATTTTTAATGACAGCACATATAGCTTTTACCATATCATACTCTATCTTATCCACGTAGTTAAAAGTTATTTTATCTAGTAATGACATAATGCCGGATATTGGTATACTATTGCTTATATTTTTTGTTGTCTTCATAAAAACATCAGTGTCATTTGCAATGTTTAACTGTCTTGGACCGTTCGCATCGTTTACGAGTACATGGTTTAATCGGTGGGCTGTGTATCTTGTAAATTGAAAGTTTGGCAGTTCGATTGATAAGCGCACTCCATACCAATGCAGCATTGATGAAAATGAGTAATAGGGAAGAGCGGGATTCAATTTGTACGGTACGAAATCATCCAAGTTGAAAATAGAATTGTTCTCAGCTGGATGTGGTTGGTTAAAGATGAATCTATTCAGCATTTTCCTAGTACAGTATATTTCAAGCACAAGATCACTTGTCTCAGTTTGTTTTGGGGTTTCGTTGACTGGTACCTTAGTATTTTTTATAGCTTCTTGTGCCAACGGTGTAGCAATCTCTATGATAGACTTCAAGTACTCTTTCAAATGCTTGTACTTCTGTTCTAGAATATTCTTTATCTCGTCACTATCATCCTTTTTCTTCAGCCTGTTGATAACTCTGTCAAAAATGTCCCACTGCGGCCAGTCCTTTAGGAACTTTTTAACAATGTTAATGTATATGTCTACTTCAAGCTCGTGAAGTGCTGTTATGTCCATGTTGAACTCCATGTTTAATATTGAGAGGATCTGGGCATTTGTGAGTACTGTGTTCGATTTACTGTCATTTGAGATTAGGCGTTCAAACAGCGACATTAGCGGGCGCCCTGGAATGAGAAAAACAGGTTTAAATAATATATTAATTTGCCAATAATCTTCTTTTTTGAAGTGAAAACTTCTTTAGGTGTGTTGAGCACTTTTTGGGTCAACAAAAATCATGGAACTCCCATCATTGTCACCAAACACTTTCCATGAGCAATATGTATACTGCATATATGTCTTTTTTTTATTTGGCTTGTTGATGTATCAAGTAGATGGCCCACCAGGTCTTAAGTAGTTGCCATCATCTTTACTTTGCATTGTCTGGCTGATCATGTTCGTTAGAGACATACCCTACAAAGCAATACTTTGCGTCCATCAATCTGAGGCATACAGGTGTTAAGCCTCATGTGTCTCTAATTATATCGGCCCTCACACCTTTTAAACCAGAACACAGCAAGCTGCTTGGCAGCAGAAATAGGCATGGTGATAGTACTTCCCCGGACGAGCTCTTCACTAAGAGCTGTACTACTACTAAACAACTGGTTCTTTTCAAGAACCTTGTAAACGGTAGGGTATCTAGGTAAGAATATAAGAATACTTTCTTAAAAGCTTAACTCAGAATCTACATATCAGTCTCCACCACGTACCGTACCGGCACCAGTCAACGCGGCGGCAGTAGGTACCTATTAGTTTCTGAGTAGCCTCAAAACAAAAATGTTGCTAGAAGTAAGCACGGCTTACATATCTTCATGTTTAGATAACGTAGGTACTTTAAATTACTTACGAGAGGCCAGTTTCATGCATAAACCAGTGCTATAACATTGATTCTTTACAAATCTTGCCAGTTTGTTGAACTTACTTTCTAGCGATGAATTGGACGGCCTAGAGTCTTCATCTTCAGTGATTTCTATCAACTCAACGTCGTTTGTGTTGTCCATTTCATTCAATTTTATATTAACTTTACTCCAATCAATTCACAGTTTACACCTCATGTCATGTTCTTTAATTATCTCATGTTCCTGTATTGTAAACAGCTAAACACAGAGAGAGAACCTACTTTTATTCAAAATTAAATTATTTGTAAATATAACTAAACTTAGCAGCACGGTGTTTTCTTCTTCTTCTATAAAAAAAATATGGCTTCTGTGGATCCTATTTTGCCAATGTCACTGTCAACAAGATTTGATAGGGCCGAAACACATTTAGCCTACGCCGCAGCCGGACCGCGCCGCGCCATGTCATACCTAACGACGCCGATCGATTCCATTCATTTTGTATGCATATGCTATGCACTCGTACATACACTATAGTAGTACCGCGCCGCCGTGTGGTCCGTCCCGTGCGGACTGCTCGATTTCGATGGCTTATTTCCGCCATAATGTAAGTCATAATGTAGGTACCTAAGTGTCTAGAACATAATAAGGTCTAGCAATTTTTGTCATTTGCAACGAAAGATACAGAATCTGCCAGCCAAAATTATTAAATACCCACCCAGTAATTGTAGGTACACCGAGTGTAATAAGACGACTTCCGAAAACTGAAACTGCGCATTCTGACCGTTTTTAATTCAAAATGGAAATTAAAAAACACAAAAAACTTGAGAGGTGTCAAGGGACACCCGGATGGAACGAAGTTCAATCCGAAATAGAAATAAAAATATCTGGCTTGCTTTCTATAAGAGAGAGAGAGACAGACAGAGAAACATGCGACGCCGCACAGCTTACAATAACTTACTATAGCAAAAAGTGTCGTGACAACTTTTCGTAAGAATTTTTTCCGTCTAGCCCCCTTTCACAACGCGCGATAAGGAACTTCGTTCCAAAAAATCGACACTGTCTTTTTTTTATGTTTTCAGCTTCAATATCACATCTTATAATAAACTTAAGTGTGTGATTATGTTATTTAAAAAACGCATTGCCACTTCAACTTGCTGATTGAGAGCTATGCCTGTGACCTTGGTTCTTCTACGGATTTTCGCATGTCTAACTCTATCTCGTAGTCTAAACTCCTAGCCTGATGTCACTTTGAGCTTGTGCACCAAACCAATAGTTAGCGACTACGTCTCAATTCCTTCTGTCATCATTACCAGTGATGAATAGGCACACACTGATTAGGTACCTATACACTTTCATTTAAGTTGCATTCTTCTGATGAACTTTGTAGAAGTTGGACTTACATAGTTAGACCGTCTGACCCAAAATAAACTGGAATTGCAGTCAGGCTCCTATCGGCCACAAGGGTGATATCCTACCTACCTAAGATTAATAAAAATAATTAAGGTTTGCTGTCTACCATCAAAGATACAAAGGTTACCCCAGTACTATAGTAAGTACCTACTTACATTAAAGTACAAGGGTGATATCCTACCTACCTAAGATTAATAAAAATAATTAAGGTTTGCTGTCTACCATCAAAGATACAAAGGTTACCCCAGTACTATAGTAAGTACTTACATTAAAGTATCTTGGTAAACAACCACCGATAAATAAATAGGTACTTTATTTTATTTTATTTATAGGCTGTGCTTGGAGAAAGAAGTTTGCTGTCCCTTCACCGCCCAGATTCAGACCATACCGGATGCAAAGGAACCGAGAAAACCTTCATGGGAAGATACAGAACAATCATTAGCTGACGATGAATAATAAAACCAAAATTAATTAATGGTCATATTATAATTCCTACAAAAAAATCCATAATTTCAATTTAAAAACTCCATAATAATCGGATCTTGTTACATGCATTTTAGACTTGTGAGAATGCGTTTTTACTGCATAATGTAACATGTTTACAAAGCTAGTTTTATCCGAGAAAGCAGAAACACTATGACACGCGTGGACCCACGTCTACTGTCTCAAATATCTTGTATGGGACAGACAGAGACAGATGGATCAGACCTACGCCACTCTAGGTCTAACTTATCTACCATACAGAATGTATGGAACCAATATTATTCAGATATCAATGAATTAACGCCGCGGGTCTGAACTCTTCATCTCTATCTCTGTCTGTTCTATACAAAATATCTAAGATAGTCGACGGCCGCGTGTTGCGATTATGACTCACGACACGCGGCGCGGGTCTTATGTGATTCTACCTTTATCGAAAAAGTAAAGCTAATGTGATGATTAATTAGGTTCCTACTTATTGTTCAAAATCACAAAGGCTGCAGTCAGGGCAGCGTCTATGCGACTTCCTACCACGTCGATGCTTCGAGTCCGTTAGCTTGTAGTAGTTTCCGGATCTTGAACGCGATCTCGACCTGGCTACTGACCTGTGAAGTAAGTATGGTCATCTAAGTATGGTCATGTAAGAAAGTCTAAAAATACTTAATCTATAATTATTCCCAATTTCATCCAAATCAGTCCACTGGTTAGAGCGTGAAAGAGTAACAAACATCCATCAATCCATACTTACAAACTTTCGCGTTTATAATATTAGTAGGATTTTATCTATCGACTAGCAGCCGCTCGCAGCTTCGCCTGCGTGACAGTTTTTTCCCGTTCCCGTTATTTTTTTCGGGATAAAATCTCAGTAGGTAGCTTTATGCATGCAGTCTCAGCCCGATCGGCTTAAAATTGACAAAGTTTCACACAAACTTTCATCACCTATTTTATCCCCTTGGGGGTAGAATTAATCAAAACCCTTTCTTAGCGGATGCCTACGTCATAACATCTACCTGCATGCCAAATTTCAGCCCGATCCGTCCAGTGGTTTGGGCTGTGTGTGCGTCACTATGTCAGTCAGTCACCTTTGAGCTATACAATATTAATAATAATGCTGGACAATCCACACAGCATCATCTGGCCCCAAGCTAAGCAGAGCTTGTGTTACGGGTCTAGATGACTGATATACATAATACAATACATTACATGCATAGATATTTTTTATTATATATAGAAAATACCCAGAACACCTGGAATAAATATTTGCAGATCGTACAAACATTTATCCCAAGGCGGGAATCGAACCCGCAACCTCCTGCGTAGCAGGCGGACATTCACCCGCCGCGCCACATCGGTCGTCATTTTTAGAAGATACATCCATATGCTTGGACTTCAATGTTGTACAGCATTGTATTTTCCTCACCTGGACCGTGATCTCGATAATCTTGCATGCCGGCATTCGAGCTCTCCCGCGGGTTTGGTAAGAACATCCCAGTACTGGTAGATGAGGTAGACTCCAGTCAGAATAGCAGCTACCTGCAGAACATAATAGGAAGCCATCACCGGTGGTGTAGTGAGTGACCCCCGCCTTGTGGTCCTAGGACCGTAGGTGGTATTGATAATAATAATAATAATAACTTAAAGAAGAAATAATACGAATATGGAAGTTAAATAAAGTATATAATAGTAGGTACCACTGGTGCTTTCAAGTACTGGAGTGATTCCAAAATGCATACAACAATACCTTAAGTAATAGATATACCAGAAAACACATATAACAATGCAGAAAGCTGCTATCTTAAATACATGTCGGATTGTCAGGAAATTTCTGCAAGAAGACGCAAATTATGATTCGCACTTGGCTTAGGCTCGTGAGTTTCATTATTACCAAAATATTTATATTTGGAAAAAACAAACAATAATAATAATGCTGGACAATCCACACAGCATCATCTAGCCCCAAGCTAAGCAGAGCTTGTGTTATGGGTACTACATGACTGATATACTTAATACAATACATTTCATACATAGATATTTTTTATTATACATAGAAAACACCCAGAACACCCGGAATAAATATTTGCAGATCGTACAAACATTTATCCCAAGGCGGGAATCGAACCCGCAACCTCCTGCGTCGCAGGCGGACGTTCGCCCGCCGCGCCACATCGGTCGTCGGTTATGTCATGGGTTCAAAACCGATCGTGCACCAATTGATTTTTCTATACTAAAAAATTGTGCTCAAACAGTAGAAGGAAAACATCGTGAAGAAACCAGTTAAGGTAGTCTAGCATCTAGCAGCGGTGATGAGTTTGCTACCTGTCACGTATGGAATACTAACTAACTAGGTACTACTGCAAAACGTGGGGATGTGCCATATGTAAGATAAGGACGTACCTCTGACTACCCCCCTTAGACGCCCTCAAAAAAGTTTTTACTAAAATATCTGAGGGGATATCTTTTGTGCCTTGGGATTCAAGTATGGGGTTGTTTCTGTTTGTTTGTTATAATTAATACGTTTTGCTGACGAAACAAAGAGATGATGTTAAGTGGTTACCCACCCGATGTTAAGTGGTTACCATCACGTGTAACAAAGCACTGCTCTGCGCACACCAACCAGAGGCATACAGGTGTTAAGCCTAATCTTGCTGTAATGTCCCCGGTACACCCACCCTTCAAACTAGAACACAATAAGCTGCAGCGGCAGAAATAGGCATGGTGGTATTACTTCTCTCTACAAGCCCTTCACCAAGTTATAGGTACTACTACAAAACTACTACCGAGTTGGTGGTAGCACTGCCTTCTGCGTGTTGTAGGTTATTCCATTCCCACCTGGAACCTCTGCTTCCTTCAGATTTTGGTGATGAATAAAGATGTTTTTCCTGACTTATGGAACTGAGACGTCGTCACATTTATGGCGAACTCACGAATCTGCACTTTTCACGAAAATGACTTTAATACCAGCAAAAAACATACTTTCAATTTAATTAACAAAAAGATATAAAAGTTCAAAATAATTATGTCTTGGAACTTAGGAACTATGTGAAAAGTGCAAAAACATATTTTTTTATAAAGTTTTTTGCTCTCCTGTAAAATGTGTAATTTGCAGATTCGTGAATTAGTTATACCTACAGGTGACGACGTGGTCGCTAACTATTGGTCTCTTAAACAAGCTCAAAGTCGCACAACGGGTTATGGAGAGAGCTACGGGTGCTACTGAATTATCTTGCCGTTATCTACAAGCGTCGAAAGATTTAGTACTAAATATTTCGACGCTTGTAACTTTCAAGGTAATCAGATTTTACTGTAGAATATAGGGTAACGAGCCTAGATAACGGCAAGATAATTCAGTATCAAACTTAACTTCGGACGCACGTTAATAAATAGTAGAGATATTCAGTTACAGCGTTTGTATGGAAATAGTAACGACTTGTTCCACCGTTATAGTGTCAGTTATAGTCTTTCCAAAAAAAAAGTATAAGTATAATATATAATAAATAAATAGTTATCTAGTATATTTATTTGTAAAGGTAGCGGTAGGTAACGAAATTGAATCTAACTTTCATTTTGTTGCCTCGTAATTATGAAATCCATTTGTAGTAATGGATACGCCATTAAACACTGATTACAGCAGGGATAAAGGATACATCACGTACTAAAATACTGTAATCGAACTTTTGGAAAACTTTTTCCATAATTATCCAATTATTTCCATTGTGTAAGAGGGAGGGTATGAACCATTTATTTCGTTTTTAAAACGCCTAAGTATATCTTCTCTTTATCACGGCACTAGGCATATTACATAGGTACCTACTTCGAATATTTCAGTAATATCCTAATATGTTCTATGCTCAGTGCTTGTAAGTATTGCCCACATATTGTATAACAGTAGGTAAGTAGCTAAAACGTTAATACGCAATAAATACCCGTGTAATTTATGTAGATACTTATTCAATGTAACTTTTAAATTATTTTGGTTTTGATCAATATTTTGGATAGAAACGGGATGCCGGAACGGGGAACCCGTGATCATGGCGCACGCAACTGTGCCGAAATATCGGAAAACAATAAAACTCAAATATCATGGAAAATATACCGTTTCTATCCAAAATATTACTTATTAAATGTGTTTCGATTGCGAAAGTTTCAAAAATATTGCCCGTAGATTTGACACTAAAAATATCCCTGACTTTCCCGCTTGCTCAACAATCTGATTTCGTTGATTTAGTTAATCAGTATCAAGATAAACATGTTTCGCGTAAACCTAATAGCGACTTAATTTTTCTTGTACAAAATTAGAGAACAAATATTTGTGTGATGAACATAGATGTTTTTTATTAGCATAGATGTATATATTTACAAAAAAAGTACATAAGTAAGCATTCTATCACCTATCTGGTTTCCCGTTGTGTGAATGTGTGTTAATATTTATTAATTTATGTTTTTTACTACACCTTTTAATCAATGTTTTACGATACTGCAAGTTGGGTTTCCTTTGTAGGTAGTCTTTGTAATATAAGTTCTTTATACTACCATGGTCAAGAGTAAAAGACGAAAGAGACAAAAACCTACCGCTATGTTGAGCTGCCTAATCCGTACGAAGTCTATAATAGCGTCCACGAGGGACTCCATAGCGCCCCTCCGCGCGGTCTACACAGATTTCTGCAAGGAGACCACTCTACACGGCCTGAAACATACTGTCGAACCAAAACTGCACTTTCTGGAAAGGTAAACTTAAAATTCACAGAAACACGGAAAATTTACACATAATGCAAAAACTCAGAAATGTCAAAACGAAAAGGTGATTGGCGGTTGAGTGACGGTGGTAGAGTCATTCTATTTTTGAAATTTGGCGGTCTTTGTCTGAAATGAGGTTTTATGTAAAAGCTGTTTTTACTGCTATGATTGTAATGCATGACCATACCTCAGATAATCTATTTTGCCCCCTTCTCTCACAAATACCATTACATTACCTACCCTTTCGAACTCAGATCATAAATAAGTAATCCCGCCCGCTTGCACAACTATCAATGTTTTTAGCGAGCCCCTAAATGCACTATGGAACCGAATTACGTTTAACATCTTGCACAAGAACGTAAGTCTACGCTAAACATGTTTTAATTTGGTAAAAGTGATAAGCTAAATAAAATAAGATTGTGTGTTGTGTGCAAGCGGGCCTAAATAAATTTTTGGTTTGAATATGGTACTTAGGTAAGCGCCTAACACAACATTAACCCATATTTATTGGTTTATTCGTCTACGCATTTGGAGTACAATACGCTTATGCTAAGTACGAATATCAAATTTGCCCGTGGTAAGCCCTGATATCTGGGAACATACCCAACCAAGTGAACAAAGAAGTTCTGACGGTAATGACGATAGAAAATCTCTATTCCTACGATTTGACGATTTGACGACCGATGTGGCGCGGCGCGTGAATGTTCGCCTGCGACGCAGGAGGTTGCGGGTTCGATTCCCGCCTTGGTATAAATGTTTGTACGATCTGCAAATATACCGGGCGTTCTAGGTATTTTCAATGTATAATAAAAAATATCGATGTATGTAATGTATTGTATTAAGTATATTAGTCATCTAGTACCCATAACACAAGCTCTGCTTAGCTTGGGACTAGATGATGCTGTGTGGATTGTCCAGCATTATTAATATTATTATGCTGGAGTACAATACGTTTATGTTAAGTACAAATACTAAATTTGTCCGTGTTTAGCCCTGAGATCTGGGAACATAGCCAACCTAGATAGATAGATAGATAACTCTTTATTAATTACCACAAGTACACTGAAGACAAACTTTGTTTGAATGTATCAAATTCCTGATAAATTCAAACAAACAAACCGTTTAAATGAGGACCTACCGCTGACTTAAGTTGATTTTACAAACCGGCGACGGTTGGCTGAATACCATTAAAGCTGGTAAAATAGTTACTAAACAGCTTTGGTACATTCTACCTACAATAGTTAAAGTAAAATTTAATTGAATACCATATAAAATTATATGATTTAACTAACTGATCTTGTTCTTTTTACCATAAACTTTGTTTTATTTTACCAAATAACTTTCGTATAATTGCTAAGCAACTTTGAACTAATTGGTATTATTTACGCAACTCCTTTTGTATAATTGGAAATTTTACCATAAACTATGATAATCTTCACAAGACAGCTTTTGTGTTATCTATCTAAGTATTTTTATTGCTTTCGTAGGTTTTTCTATGAATTATGATTATTTTTACTAGGTAACTTGTGTATTATCTACCTAAGTATTTCAATTGCTTTTGTAGATTTGAGTATGACTTACGATGAGTTTTACCAAACCCTTTTTGCATATTCTACCTAATTTCTCATGTAGATTTGACTGTAAAAGGTGGTAGTATTTACTAGATAACTTGTGTATTATATACCAAAGTACTTCAATTACTTTTGCAGACTTTACTATAAACTTTGGCAAGTTCAAATAAACCATTTTTGCATTATTGACTTAATCACTCTTGTAGATTCTACTATATACCATGGTAATATTTACTAAATAACTTGTGTAGTATCTACCTAAGTACCTAAAATACTTTTGTAGATTTTATTGTGAACTCTGGTAAGTTTTACTAAGCCACTTTGCATTATTTACTTAATTACTCTTGTAGGTTCTACTATGAATTGTGGTACAGTTTACTAGGTTACTTGTGTAATATCTACCTAAGTACCTCAATTACTTTTGTAGATTTTACGATGAACTCTGGTAAGTTTTACTAACCAACTCTTGTATTTTCCATTAAATAACATTGGTAATATTTACATAACAGCTATTTTAGATTTAACTTTGGAGTTTTGGTAATTTCTACAAAACGCATTTAGTGGCATCTACTTAATTTTACTTATGCTCCGTCATAATTTTGGACTTAAACACTTGTTTTTAATAGATAATACAAAAATTTAAGCATGATGCCACTAGAGACGCTTCACTAAAAAAATCTTACCAAAGCTTCAAAGTAGAATAACCTGTTGAAATAAATATTAAAAATGTAGTTTAATCGATAACACAAAACAATAATCAATAAACAAACCCAGATTGACGTAAAAAATACAAAAAGTTGATTGAAGAAGAAATCTAGAAAAGAAACATTAGAAAACATTCATACATTTATTTATAAAAAAACAATATATTATGTTAGAGTTAGAAACCAAAAGTTATACCGACTATTATTAAGGTATTAGCAATAATCCTTTATAAATTATAGTATAGGAAAAGAAGCTGCTATTTTGAAAATCATGTCCAACTGGGTGACTACTTCGCCGTCATTCTGAAACAAAATAAACATTTTTATTTATAGCTTACCAACTGAACTGTGATGCCAGTTAAATACCATTCATAGTAAAGTGTCGGCCGTCGCTTAACCTAGCTTATCAGTTATAATTAATGCCTAAGCAATGTTTGCCACGAGCGCTTCATACTATACATAGGTACACTTTATATATACTATACATACATACAACAAAAAATATAGTAACCTTCGCTTAGGTGATCTTCGAGTATTGACATCTATTGCTTTGCATTTATATTTTAAAACCTTGAAACGATTTTTTTCAATGAATTCGGGTCACTTTTTATAAAGCAATATCTCGTGTTTTGGATATCTTTTATTGAAATCCACTTCAATCTGAAAAATAATACACAATATAATAAAACCATCACGTTTATACAAAACCATAGACTATTCAAGAAGGGCTGCTTAACTGGTTTGCCCACGATGTTTTCCTTCACCGTTTGAGAGCACTTGCATTGCGCACATCAAATTTTCAAACAAGAAACCCGTTGGTGCACCGCCAGATTAGAATTCACGATCTTAGGATCAGAAGGCGGGGTCACTACCACTAGACCACCGGTGCTCTCATCATGAGTAATTCTAATAAATATAGATTTAAAACATAAAACTCACCAGTTTAAAGCCAAAGCTAACTTTATATGAAGGCCATTCTTCAAGTACTTCCACAATACTGACAAATTTGTTTGAATTTTGATGATTTAACATCCATTTGTTGCTTAGATGTTTTCTCCCACTTTTCAAGGATTTTGTTGAGTGGCTCTTTATAAAATCTCAGCCAAACTTTGTGGTCTTCAAATTCTTCATTCGATGCTGTAAATTAAGTACGTACCTACATGAGTGTTTCATACAGACTAAGCTATGAAATTTTTATACCTTGATTGACCCTCTTAATATCAGAATATTTTACTTTGGGATACTAAAAATAAACACACAGACAAACACACGAGAAACCGACCCATCCAATGAGCTGTGCCAAACGTGACCTAGCCTAGTTGATCCACAATGAACGACACCAGGCCGCGCCATGAGCGCTTCAAGCTGATTAAAAGGGACATATAAATTGTACTAATTATCTAATAATAGATAATTTATAACTTACTCTCATAGTCATTAAAATCCAATTTACTGATTCCGGTTGTTGTTGCCTTTTTTTTGGTTCGATAATGCCAATACTACGCAGTTTACTTTTGTGGTTATTGTACTTATCAACCAATTTACTTCTTGCAAAATGTATTTACCATGATCATATTTATGACTCGGTATATAGTAAGTTATCTGTAATTGAACGAAATTTAAAAAAATAATAAATCATCGATTTTTAGACTTATAGTTAAAAAAAGTACTACAAATCATACTTAAGTAGAAATTACTACATACTATCAATAACTTATGGGTTTTTATTTTATTAATTTTAAATATATATATTTTTTGTTTTATTAGTAAAATATAAAAATAATAATAGGTACATATTAATAATATATGCTGGACAATCCACACATCATTTAGCCCCAAGCTAAGCAAGCTTGTGTTATGGGTACTAGATGACTGATATACTTAATACAATACATTACATACATAGATGTTTTTTATTATATATAGAAAATACTGAGAACAAAATTAACAAAACAAAATAATAATAAATCAAATAAAAAATGAAAAAACGAAAATAAAAACTAATTAATTATTAAATAAATAAAAACGGCTACTTTATGTTGAGCGGATCTAGTAAAAGAAAAGTAAAGTATAAAATAATAATAATAAGACTTGTTCAATTTGTTCATTTACATGTCTGAACTTGAATCCGACGACGCGACTTCAAGACTGACGGTGGCGGCAGCGTGAAAAAACTACCAGACTACTTTAGTAATTTTAACATAATCTATTTTGTAATTGTAACATTACTTATTATTATTATTATTATTATGCAGAAATCTTACTTACGCAAAAGTGGTTTTGTTTCTTGTATTTTTGCAAACCATGCCTGAATTTAATACCATCTTTTATTTTATCAGCGGGTATAAAAATTGAATAACGTTTTCCGTTATTTTATCTGATTATGATAAATCAATATCTTGCGCTAAAACAATAAAATTACAGTGTTTTATCGTTAGGTAAAGGTTAGCTAGACAAATTTATTTTCTCCTGAAATATAAAGCTATTATGTATGCATGTACCTATTTACTAACCTTTAAATAATTCCTGTATCTTATTACATACACCCCACGATTCCAGTAGTTCTCCCACAAAATTGGCCGGTCTAATATCCTCCACTTCCGACCCAGACATCATGAAATATCTAAATGAATCACGTATATGTAGGTCCATAAAAACACAACGCACGATATATTTGTAATAAATAGGTACTAATGATTTATTTACAGAATTTTACACTACGGCGCGGGGTTGGCCGAGCCTGTCTATATTAAAAATCAAAAGAAAATGATTAACTCAAACGACTGAACCGCGACGTGGTCGCAACGGAAAAGAAAGTTTAAATTCACTCGCTCGCTTCACTTTGGCTTCGTTCCTAAAGTCGGGCACAACATGGCGCGATCGTATATTTCATTTATTGGCCACTCACTCACTCACTCATCACTTGGCGCCATGCCGCTGCACCTTTGCTTTGAAACCGCGTGGCAGCTAATAGTATGCTAGCAAGCGAGGTTGACTGCTATCTTTTAACAACAGACAGCCTTAACCGTTAAGTTACTTTTATTTTATTTGTTTTACCTAAGGTGTATTATGAAATCAATTCCTAAAATTCAACCCTTAGATAGCCGCTGCGACGGTTGATTTTGGCATGAAAAATAGCTTAATGTGGGCAACGTCAAGTACGTTTCTAGGTAGGTAGCAGATCTTTTAAATACCTACCTAGTTGGTGCAGCGGCTGAGGGCTTCTGACTAAAGTTATAGTAGGTACCATCCACTACCTACCTACCTGCTAAGCACCTAATAAAGTACTTACCTAGGTACCTAATTTGGATGGTTCCTACTATAACTTTGGTAACCTAATAAAAAAACTATCATTAACTATCTTTGACCCATATTAGAACCCTACTTACCTATTTACCTACAAGACGTGCACGAAAGGAAACTCTGAAGCACGCTTTAGGTAATCGCTTCCCCTCACTGGTTCTTTCATTAACGGTTTTTGATTCTTATGCTACGGATGTAGGTACAAAAGGAACCTCAAGAGGTTAAAAAAGGCATTGTTAAATCTTTCCACCGTAGATTTAATACACGTTCACTTGCCGTTTTTATGAGGTATATATAGATAATGGTAGATAATGGTTCGTGCACGAGTTTGACTCGCACTTAGCCGGTTTTTTTGGATTACCATTGGTGGCCACTATTAGTGCAGAAAGACAACGAACCGTCGATGTTGACAAGACAATAATTGAAATAGAATTATGAGTCAGCACTCGCTATGTAGGGAGGTAGGTAGCTAGTTTTTTTAAATCACTGGGTAAGTACCTCCATAAGTACCTATTGGCAAAACTGATAATTTTTGCCAGATAATTTTTAATGTTAGCAACAAAAAACAGCTGTAATAACCCAGAAAGAGCAGTGCTCTGCTTTTGTTTTTGACGGGTCAGTAGGTACCTAGGTAAGGTTCACTTACGTAACAGTGCTCCGCAGCAGAAATAGGCATGTTGGTTCCTTCCCTGGAAGAGCTTTTCACAAAGAGCCCTACTACTAAATACTTAAAAGGGACGTAAGTAGATCGGTATTCTTACTTTAATTTGTGCTACCTTCCTACATTAGTAACTGTATATGTGTAGGTAGGTACCTAGGTAGGAAGTTGACTAAACGAGCGAAGCGTCTCGAAATGGGTGTAAAAATGATTTTGTCCTTCTGTCTGTCTCCTTGTTCTCACCTACAGGTTGCATTTTTACTGCATGGTTAAAATGGCTTGCCAGATGTAGGGATTGTTTTTACAGAACCTCTAGTTTAGTTGGGACCTATCTGGAGAAGGGACTTACCTACCTACCTAGGGTAGGTATCTACTTAGTTTTTGAAGTCACATACCTACCTACCCACCTATCTGTCTATGTTTATAGTACCTAAGTATAGCTATCCGTATCTACTACAAACTTGACCTACCCACGTCATGTGTTTAAATCCAGCTGGTCATGCCAATGGATTTAAAGAATACTAATTGTAACCCTCGACTTCGTCTACTAGCAACAAATTTCAAAACCAGTCGTCTATTGCTGATGCCGGGACCTTAGAATAAATGCATTAGAAGAATGTAAGTATCGGTAGTGTAAGACTGTAAGAGGAGGTATCGATTTTGTAAGTTAATAGAAAAACATCGATTATATAACAAAAACAAGTACTCTATTACCTACCTCCAGAGTGCAAGCTATCACTAGGCCAAATTTTATCGGGATTGGTTCGGCGGTTTAGCTGTGAAAGCATTACAGATAAACAGAGAGACACACTTTTGCGTTTTAAAATTGTATTTAGACTAGTGGAATCGCGTGAAGCTACTTTGAGCCAATTTTAACGCTCTTTCATCGGATCCAAATTTTCCTGATCACTAACCAAACTCTGTGTTTTGGACCGTGTAGTTTCAAATACGTGATTAAAGTAATAAGCTCATTAGCCTACCTAAATTTCAACAAGCCGACTACCTAGCCTATCTACGAAAACAACAGAAAACACAAATGATTTAAAAAAATGCTTACCTACTTAATTTTTATTATCTTTAGGTATGTGGGTGAGGGAGCACCGGTCTAGTACGAAAACTAACTTCGTAATGTTCAATTTCCTGGCCTCATGCAGGCCTATGGCAAAGTCAGTCAGTAAACAGAATTGACATAGAACCACATTAATATGTTGCGCGTAGGAATGGGCCAGGCGTAAGATATTAATTACTAGATACGTGAAACTTTTACAGAAGCAATGTAAATTCAACATTGTTATTTTGTGATTTCAACTTGAAATTATGTTAGGAGCACAATGCCTCGATTCGGTAAAAATGGGAACTTTTCTACCTAAATATACCTACTCGTAAATATAACCATACTCTCTGGTTATTTTCTATGAACTACTTTATTTTACTGTAGTATTTTACCTTTATTTATGGAAAGATTACAGTGCCTCGCTATTGTGAAAATTGCGAAGTGAGCTCGTAAAATTAACAATATTTGTAGTGTAAATATATTTTCACAAATAATTGTAAATACGTTATTATTTTTTAAGTCAACTTGAAATTATGTTAGGTACGCAGTGCTTCGATGCACAAGAAACTGTAAATATCCTTCCTTAGTATACTCGTATAATATATAACCGTACTCTCGGGTCAATTTTACGTATGCAATAGGTAAAGTGTGTAACAAAAACCATACTTATTTCTAAAAAACTAACACTTTGCTAGTATAATTTTATAACTTATTTTATAATGAATCCAACTGTTATTTATTGTACAATTACAGAGCCTCGCTATGGTAACAACTCCAAAGTGAGCTCGTCAATTTAGAAATACTTTTCGTGTAGATTTTACTTGGCCAACTGTTAAACGCAAAAGTCATAATTTTTATTGTAAACGTAAAACTTTCACGAAAAATATTAAACAAACAGTATTGTTAATTTGTAATTTTGACTTGAAATTATGTTACGGATACAACGCCTCGATGCGGTGTAGATGAGAACTTTTCTACCGAAGTATACTCGTGAATATAACAATACTATCAGGTCTATTCAACGCAAAAAATCTGTTATAAGTGTAATTGGAACATGACTATTTCTAATAAACTAATAGTTTTGAGTAATCTACTGAAGATTTCATCACTTCAGCATTTGTTATACAATAGGGGTATGTGGTAGTTTCAACATACAAAAACTCAAATATATAATTTAAATTTCTAAACTACTTTTATTTTGTTATAATTTCGACATTATAAATTTAACTTTACTTTTGGTGTAGATTTAACCTATAAGACTGTGAAATATGCAACAGTTGTACAATAGTATTAACTACGAGAAAGTAAAAACAAAATAGTAATATCTACGCTATTACTTTGTTATTTCAACGTTAAGACGACGCATTGGAGAGTTCTTGCCATGGGGATTTGAATGTTTGTTAAGCAATCACGTAACTTTTGAATCTGATATTTGTATATTTCATGTATCTTATCCATACCCTCAAAACAGTACATCTAGTATTACATAATTGGCAAACATTTGCAAACGGAGAAAAAAATTATAAAAACCACACATTTAAAACCAAAATTTTCACTTTGTCGGGAAACGTGACTGAATTATGCTTTAATATTTTTTAAAGGTAGATCCAAAAACGAACATCAATATGGTAGATTGAATTTAAAAAATAAACTATAGTTTTTTATTGGATGCTAAATACTGGGTTTGGCACATATTGCCAAGCTTTCTTGTTTACGTTTTTGTATGCACCCGATTTGCAAATAATTGTTTATCAACTTTGATTTGTAATTAATTGTTGTGTTGGAACTTTTCTATTTACGTGAACAAGTAAATTTAACAATACTTGTCGCGTAGATTTAGCCTTAAAAACTTTTAAACATATAAAAGTTATATGATACTATTAACTCTGTGCAACTTTGGCCAAAAATTTGTAAAAGCAACGTTATTATGTTGTAATTTTACCTAGCCAACTGTTTAACACACAAGTAAGAATATGATATTGTTTATCATGCAAATCTTTAAAGAAAAAAATGTAAATACAATATTATTATTTTGTAATTTTGACTTGTAATTATGTTACGGACACAGCGCCTTGATGCGGTGTAAATGAGAACTTTTCTTTCAAAGTATATTCGTAATATAACAATACTGTTACCGCGCTAGCTACTATTATGTTGATTTTTCCCAAAACAAAGATAAAGAAAAAAGGGAACAGAAATTTGAGAGGACTCACCGTTATTTTTAATTTGGAGCACGCACACACGTATTTTTGCATCTAATATTGTTTCACATCCCGATGCATTGTAGGTAGGTACTCACCATCACAGGTTTTAACCTGTGATGGTGAGTCAGGGACAGATATATGGATTGCATATTAAAACGCAAAGGATAGAGAGCGTCTCTGTGTTCTAGCCTAAACAAATACTATCAGGTCTATTCAACGTAAAAAAATCTCCTATAAGTATAACAGAAACATGGCTATTTCTAATAAGCTAATAGTTTTGTGTAATCTACTGAACTTTTTGTTATTTTAACATTTGTTATACAATATAGGGTAGTTTCAACACAAAAACTCATATATATAATTTAAAACTACTTATCATTTTTTTTTAATTTCGACATCATAAATTGCAATTTATATACCAACGTGGGCTCCTTAACTTAAATTTACTTTTGGTGTAGATTTAACCTATAACTGTGAAATGTGCAACAGTTATACAATAGTATTACTATACTATAATAATAGTATTAACTATTATTAAAAATAGTAATATTAACGCTATTATTTTGTTATTTCAACGTTCATTTATGTTACGGACACAGCGCCTTGCTGTGGTAGCTATTGGAACTTTTCTACTTACGTTAACAAGTAAATTTTACAATACTTGTCGCGTAGATTTAACCTTAAAAACTTTGAAATGTATAAAAGTTATATGATACTAATAACTCTGTGAAACTTTGGCCAAAAATTTGTAAAACCAACGTTATTATTTTGTAATTTTAACTCCATGTTACGTAACAGAAACAATGCGTCACTGCGTTAAAGATGAAAGTTTTCTACCTAATTAAACTCGTAATTATAACAATACTTTCTGATCAATGTAACGTAAAATAATTTAAAAAGTGCAACAAAAATATGGTTATTTGTAATAAACTATCACTTTTGTATAATATACAGTTTTTTTTGTAATTTTATATGTTACGAAATCATATTTTTATAAACTTAAGTAAAAATTACTTAGTGGAATTGTTAAAATCACAAAAAAAGTTAGTAAAATTTTTATTTTTTCATCAACCTTTGTTGTTTTATAAATTTAACAGCTAAGATTTAGTAACTTTTACTGCTACTCTTGTAAAATATGTCGACTGTCGGGACTTTTGTAAATTCAACCACAGCAATTGTTGTATTTATTGGTAAACTTTTGTTTATTCATCAACCTTTATTGTTTTGTGATTCGAACAGCCGAGATTTAGTACCTTTTATGATTAATTTCGTAAATTCTGTCAACCGTCGGGGAAATTGTAAATTCAACCAAAGTGTGTTTTCAGTGTAAAGTACACACAGTTTATAAAGAATATAAGGTAAACAATGCGGTAATACAATGGGCGGCCTTATCGCTAAAAGTGATCTCTACCAGGAAACCTAGCAATGTCCAAAGAAATTCTAACGGTAATGACGATAAAAAATCTCTATTTTAGGGTCCTCTGGTTAGTATTGACGGTAAGCGCATTCGCCGGCGCGGTTTACTGCGGGCTGAGCCAGCTTTCTCGTTTCATACGAGAACCAGTTGTGGTGTCTCTGCAGAGAGACTATCGGAGTTGGCAGACCATCTTCCCCGCTGTTACAGCTTGCTTCATAGTTAGAATGGACCCGGAGAAGGTGAAGACTGCTATCGAACTGTAAGTCATGGCTTAGATACAGTCAGCTGCACTAGAATGGGCGGATTTGCAGTCTCGGCCGCCCTAGGCCCCAAGCCATCAGCCGCCTCTTTCTCAGCATCCACCATATACTGCCCTACGGTCGGGGCCGCCCCTAAATCGGGCCGCCCTAGGCCCGGGCCTACGGTGGCCTTAGGGTAAATCCGCCACTGCAGAATGATATACTATTCGTTACTTTCAAAATAGTGTCGCAGAGTTTTAATAAACAAGCAGCCGCTCGAAGCATATCTTTCTATTCTATAAGGTAAGTACTACCCACATTTTTCAGTAGTTAGTATTCCATACGTGACAGGTTTTTTTTTATACAATTTGCTGATGGAACAAGCAAATGGCCTACCTGATGTTAAGTAGTTACCATTACCTATAACGTAGCATTGCCTCGCTGGTCACGCTCGTTAACGTGCCCTACAATGCACTACTCTGCGTCCATCAACCTGAGACATAAAGGTGTTAAGCCTCGTGTGCTTGTAATTACACCGGCACCCACACCCTTCAAACCGGAACACGCTGCGCTGATTGGCGGCAGGAATAGGCTTGGTGGTAATACTTCCCCGGACGAGCCCTTCACTAAGAGCCCTACTACTACTAGATCTGCTTATATGACTAAGAACGTCCATAGGCACTGGAACGTGACGGAGGAGTCAGATCCCGAGCGGTTCCTCTACTACTCAGAGTTCCTGGACCTGGTCTCTGATGTGTCCTTCAGGGAGAACCTGCAGAACTTCTGGAAGTACCAGGCGGACGAGACTGTTAAAGATATAGATCTTCTTGAGTTAGCTCTCAGCGTGCACCCGAATAACTTACTAAATGTTATGCTGTCGCATCAGAAAGAAAAGGAGGTATATGCTTTTTTGTTTTTTTTTTATTTTTTTTATTATTTTTTGACTGTTTTTACAGATTTTGAAAATGCCAATATGCCAATTAATGCATATTTAGTACCATCGTACATTACAACCATAATTTAGGTGCTAAATAAACAACGACGCTACAAGCCTTTGAAGGTGTGTTAGCTGAAGTAACATGCCACCAGCTTCCTCATTCAGTGTGGGCAAACGGGTGCTGATAGAGCTATAGAATAAACGCTAGCATTTAGTACCAAATATTTATTATTTATTCAGGTGCAGTGGTACCCAGTTATGACAGAAGTCGGCATGTGTTTGACATTTAACTCTCAATATGCGGAGTATCAATACATGCTTCAGGATCATGACGTGGAATGGAAGAAGGTGAACTTACTCCAGTGCCACTACCACAGCGGGCAGTGTTACGTGAGAATAGACTCTATGGACAACAGTATGCGGGTGATTTTTCTCTGATGATTTCATCGTTTGTTAGTTTTTATAGTGCTTACCTGCACAGTCGTTACTATTTCCATACAAACATTTAGTACTTAATCTTTCGACGCTTGTAACTTTCAAGGTAATCTGATTTTACTGTAGAATATAGGGTAACGAGCCTAGATAACGGAAAGATAATTCAGTATCAAACTTAACTTCGGACGCACGTTAATAAATAGTAGAGATATTCAGTTACAACGTTTGTATGGAAATAGTACCGACTTGTTCCACCTTAAGCAAATCACAAAGAATTTTTATCATCCCAAAAATTATTTCCTCGAGTGGGATTTGAACCTACAACCTTCGATAACCAACTTCGCTACCGAGGATTCAAATGACTCGATGAAAATAAGATTTGTATCTGTTTTAGTATTTCATTCACTCTCCGTACGAGATCTCAACTGCCATTTCGAACCCCACGGGCGAAGTGGCGCCAGGGGAAGAACTCATCATAGACTTTAAGGTACCTACCTACTATACCTACCCTAAATCATATCATTTCTTTAGCATGTTTTTGAAATGTGTACGTTTCCTTTGCCTCTTTTGTAAAAGGATCATACAAAAAAACGGTAGGAACCAAGCCGTAAGTTTCTTGCCGGTTCTTCTAGGCTTGGTCGCGAGGAACTGGCGTTTAGATTCACCTAGATTTAAGAAGTTTCAAGATGATCCCTGCGGATATTACTGAATAAATGATTTTTGACTTTGACTTTGACGATGGGTAGACGAGATAAAAAAACAGCCAGCCGAATAGCCAAAACAGAGACAAATTGGGCATCTTTGGGTTTAATCAGGGGTGCTTGTATAAACAAAAATAATAATAATTAATTTGTCATTTGCCATTCAGCGTGGTAATGCAGCCAGTGTTTGGGGGACGTTTCCGATTGGCACTAATTTGGATCAGTTGAGCTACCTTTAGATCGTTTGCAACGGTCTGTAGATAGCTCGACTGTTTCATATGTATTTTGTACATACCTATTGTAAATACTTGTATTACCTAGCTGTAATTTTCTTTGTAAATAAATTTTAAATAAGGTAACAAATAATTTAAGTTTTCTAACAATTTAAAGCAACAGAAAAAGAGCTCTACTACTACTAAAAAGCTACTAGTATTTTTGTGTGTGTTCATAAAAGCGCTACAAAAAATAGTAGTACACCTTTTCTGTTCTGTTTCCATAGGCTGTGGAGATTCAAGCGTCTTCCAGTGTGAAAGGTTTGACACCGGAGCAGAGACGTTGTCGATACCCGGATGAATGGCTCACATCCTCTGTTAAGGTACACCTGTGTTCTCAGAATTGTGCTAAGTGTACTAAGAAAGAAATTCCTGATATTCAACCCCTAAACGGGTACAGCAGGGGTTGAAATTTGTGATGGTGAAAATAACTTCACGCGGACGAAGTAGACGGCGGTGCTAATTATATAATATTTTTTTATGAAAGAATTTTTTATTAAAGATTCATATAAACAGATTATAGATATGAAATACAAAAAAAAATCATGGTAAAACACCATTCCCCTAATTTGACGTGCGTCCGATGGATAGGTAGTGCGTATGGTCTTTTAGTTCTGATTACACTAGAGGCAGTGGTGTAGAGATTGCAACTTACTGATCCACACCAATTTAAGTGTTGTAATGTCAGCCGTCACAGTTCAGTTTGTAGTAGCCCTGCCTTCTGTGCTGTAGGTAGTGGATTCGATACTCACAGAGAACACACATTTGAGAGATGAACGTAAATGTTTGTTCTGTGATTGGGTGATATTGTATTCTAAGTATGTATTTACAAAAAAAAGTATATAAGTATTCAATCAGTCATCTGGTTCCCATAGTACAAGCTATGATTAGTTTGGTGCTAGATGATGTTCTGTAAAAATGTGCAGAAATATTTATTTATTTATTTATAATGTGCCTGTAATGTCCCCGGCACCCATACCCTTCAATCCGGAACACGGTTACTTGGTGGCAGAAATAAGCATGGTGGTAGTACTTCCCCGGACGAGCCCTTTATTTATTGAAGTAGGTAATACTTCTAATGCGACTTCCAACAATGTTGCCTTAAACGTTAAACACTACCATGGAGGAGGTATGTAAGCACTGTTCTTTCTCTCTTTCTCTTATAGCCAGTTACGTTTCGTATAGTAAAGAAGTTTTACTTCAGTCGTGTGGTCTAAAGCACACTCGTTTTTTCATTATATTTTAGGCATACAGCTTCGCTCTTTGTCAAATGCATTGCAGAAGTCGGATGGCGATCATGTTTTGCGGCTGCAGACCTTACTTCCACGTCAAAGGAGGTAAGCAAAGACCAAAATAAAACCTTCTTTTCCCTAGAGTAGAGGTACCTTAGGTATGCCACACTGGAGCTACATTTATGGTAAGATTTTGTAAAAAAGATCAAAAAAAAAACTGCAGGAACAAGCATAAAATAAAAAACTAGTGATGTTTCCATGGAATAAAATGTCTTCTGAAGTTTACTTTGACTAAAAAGGGTTTTTATCATAGTTTTATCGGGATTTTTATTAAATTTCCTTTAATATAATATGTAGATATCTGTAATACTTGGGCGTAGGTACAGTCAGCTGCACTAAAATGTATACAGTTTGTAACTTTCACAACGGTATTACAGCAAAATAATGAACTCTTATAACTCAAAAACTAAAAATTCATGAAACTAGTTGACGACCTCATTTTTTTTGAATAATTGTCGCTTAAACATTTTTAGCACAGTTGTGAAACCATTTTGAAAGTTACAAATAATTGTACACATTCTAGTGCACCTGACTATACCTACCTCTGTCTACTTTTTGTAAATATCACTATAACATTTTAACCTAAGTACCAACAGATGGCGTAAGCAGTGATTGGTTAGTATTACTAGTACTTAACTGACTTAAAATTATTAAATAAGTACATGACTAAATAACGATTTTCCCATTTTCTTATCTGGTTCTATACGGTTTTTTTTTTGATAAACATTATCTTACCTTCCTACCTACATTTGTAAGGTTAGATAAGTTCACAGTATAACCTCTGTCAAGTTGACCTTTTTCCTAAAAAGTGAAAAAAACATTGTCAAATCAAATGTCATTTCAGATCCATGTCAAATTGATTCAAGAACAATTTGGTGAATTCCGTAAATTATATTTGTTCCGTTAGTTTATTTTGTGTTTAATTTTCGTGTTTGTGCTCAAGATGGCGACGCGTGCGATGCGCACGGCATGGCATGCATCGGCCGGAACGTTGAGATCCTCATCAATATCCCCAAGAACCTTGCTAAATGCGCCTGCTTGCCTCAGTGCGCCGAAATCAACTACTACTCTCATACAAAGAAGGTCGTTGTTAGGTAAGCTGCTAAGTTTCACCTTAAACTTTCTAAGATAGGTACTTAAGTACTTTTTAGCTTTTAGGTTATGTTTTCTAAGTTAGGTACCTACCTACTAAAGACGTAAGAACTAAAATTGATATGCTTACAATTGTAAGCTAGTAGGTAAACTAGTACATATTAATGACGTCATTGACGTAGTCGTCAATAAGGAAATCGATATGTAGCTGGTTTGCGGTTTGTTTGTTACAATACATAGAATACAGACATATTTAGAAAACCTTGATAGACTTGCTTGCGGAAAGTATGTGCTTGAAATAATGTTGCCAGTTAAATAATTAATATTGGAGAATTACACTCACATGAATTTCACCTTTTACTAAAGATACGATCTTCATCATCATCATCATCAGTCTAGTCCACTGCTGGATATAGGCCTCCCCCATACGTTTCCGGGAAGAACGATTCTGAGCCCTTTCTATCCATCGACTTCCCGCGGTTCTAACAATGTCGTCAGTCCATCGGGTAGGAGGACGTTCTACGCTTCGTCTTCCGGTTCGTGGTCGCCATTCGAGAACCTTTATTCCCCAACGGTTGTCGGTTCTACGAGCTATATGGCCTGCCCACTGCCACTTTAACTTGCTGATTCTGAGAGCTATGTAAATAAATAAAGATACAATACACTAAGTAGGTATATTACGGTTGATCGAAATCATGACCACTAATGTAAGTAGTTGATAAAACACTCTTTTTCCCAACATGAACCTGACCTCTTCTGATGTCCCGAGCGTGGCTGCACTCCGTATTAACATGATGCCGCCCAAGCTACGTTTACATCGCGACGTTATTTTCACTCTTGAAGACTTGTTTGGTGTGTAAACTGCATGATTTGCGTTTCACCAGTGTATCTGTTTGCTTAGTCAGATCATTTACGCACAAAATAGGTACATGTGGCCGCAATACTAGACTGAGATCAATACAACATGCAAACTTTATCTTAGTTTGGTTGTATCACACAACTTCGGCATTTGTATCATCAAGCAGCAAGACAATTGCAAACTTTTGTAGCTTCACATGCTTATGCGACTTTATAAATTTATTTTGCACTAGCTAGGTTATCAACTTGTCAGCATGGTGAGTACCTACATGCTTCATCATACTTCTCAAAAGTAAGTACTTACCTACTTATATGTTTATTAAAGATCTTAAGTTTGGTGTGGATTTCTAATTTGTATGTTTTTGTTTTTGGAGTGTTCTGCTACGAACTACTGACATAAGCCGATTCTTCGGGGTCTTGGTATTGCATGGTGCAACTTACAGAATAAAAATAGTAATTTCATCATTTCTCATCCTCAGCGTCTCTAGGCGGCACTACAGCGCTGTTTGTGGGCGCTAGCGTGCTGACCGTGGTGGAGACAGTGCTTTTCATCGTTCGCCATGCCGCCAGTGCTGTGCTAGCGAGAGTCAATGCCCGATCCGGCAGGATACAGTACAAGCCTTGACTAAGTCTAAGTCAAATAGTTTATCCAATAATATCTCAGGAATCACAGTGAAAGCAAACAATCTTAGATGTGAAATTACTAGACTTAATCAGCTACTCTATATTTTATGGCTGACCGCATTTCAATAAGCTCTTACACAGCAAAAATTGTTTATTTAATTCTGTTTTAAAATATAAATATTTATCGTAGTATTAACCATTTTAAAAGTTACAAATATGTAAATCTTAGTGCATCTGACTATATTTACCTACTTCGTAATAGCTTCTAAAAATATGTATGTTGCCTTAAAATATGTATAAGCGCACTTGCATAAGAGGTACTTGAGCTTCATAATGTAAAATTACGTATACGTATTTTAATCTTGGAAAGTCTGCTAAACTGGCAACATTAAATAATTTCATTCACTGAACTTGGTATTTTTGTGTTTTTTTGTTTCCCCACCCATTTCAGCAGACTAGTGATGATTACAAGGACACTTACTGATCTATCTTAAGTCATTTTTTAAATATTATCATCGATGTTGACTTAGGTACACAAATCAATAGATTATCATAAAAAATCGACATAAGTTCAAGAGTGTTCATAAATACCATGTTCCGGAGTAAGTCAATTTTATTACAAAACCTAATTAATATTGCGTTGCGTCATTCTAGTACCTACCTACACTAAAATGATGATTCAGTGTCAGTCAGATAGCGTGTGGTGTGGACTAAGTTTACTCTGCTGTAAAGTAACGAACGAAACGCAACACCTGTCATCGGAAGGCACACTGGGCACTAACGAAACGCATTCACTAAACAAATAGGTATCACTGCTGTCAAAACCGTCAGGCCTCGCCCACTAACTAATCAATGTATTTATTTTGCCTAGACAATAAGCTAAATTATAACTGAAAAAGTTAACGAACGAACGACCAAAATGTTTCTAACGATACTAAAGATATTTATGAACAGTGGCTACTACACATTCTCATTCTTATACAACCTATTTTCGTTGTTACACACAGTTTTGCCCTTTGGCCTGGACGTTGGGCTGGTTGGTGTTTCGGCTTATTATTTAACGAGATTGAAGAAACCTGATGTTAATAATGTGGCCAGCATTTTTGGGCCTGAGCCTGGAAGCAAGGAGGGCGAGCTTCATCCCGAGAAAGTAGTTCGGTGTATAGCTCATAGAGGTGCCGCTTTG
Organism: Electrophaes corylata; assembly: GCA_947095575.1. NCBI lineage: Eukaryota > Metazoa > Arthropoda > Insecta > Lepidoptera > Geometridae > Electrophaes > Electrophaes corylata. The sequence goes on from OX352727.1 coordinate 2,994,505, forward strand.
GACGCACCAGAAAACACTATTGCCGCGTTCAAATATGTGAGTAAACCTCTTTTCTTTATTCTATGTGGCCAGTGTGTAGAAGTTACTGTTTCTTACTGAAAACAGTTGTAAAATAACTCATTCGCTAATTGTAGATTTGTTAAATAATTGATCAAAGAACTGAATCTAATAATGAATTTGTTGACTCATAGTTTGGTTTTTACAATCCATACCTACTTACTAGTTATCCACTTTTTATTTATCGTACTAACTTTCTTTTGTTTTATTGCTTTTTAAGCCAAAGTCGTTTTGATATACTTATCATTCCTACTAACTATTTATTCACTTTTTAATTATTGTATTAACTTTCTTTTGTTTCATTGCTTCTTAAGCCAAAGAGGTTTTGATATACTTATTTTGAAAAAATCTATTTCTCAGTGTGCGGAACATGAATGCAACTTTGTGGAGCTGGATGTGCGAACCTCCCGGGATGGGAAGCTGGTGTTGCTCCACGATCAGGGTCTCGAGAGACTGACAGGCACTGCTCTGCAGGACGTACATGCTGTAGACTGGGATGCTATCAAGAATGTAGATATTGGAGCGACACATCCCAATCGGTAAGTAAGAATAAGGTCTTGTTAAAAAGATAAGCTTTTACAAAAAAGGTTTTGTAAAAGCTTATATATGTTAGGATCAAAATGTCTTAAAGGCTAGGTGAATCTAGGTGACCTTTACAAAGTCAAAGTGAAAACAAGTCTTGAAAAACAAACAAAGAAACTAACAACCCACTGTGTTTTTTTAATAATCCTCTTTACAAAAGTGTATAATTATGAAGCAGCATTTTTTTTTGCTGGACAATCAATACCTCATCTAGCCCCAAGCTAAGCAGAGCTTGTGTTATGGGTACTAGATGACTGATATACTTAATACAATACATTACATACATAGATATTTTTAATATACTTAGAAAATACCCAGAACAGCTGGAATAAATAATAAATTCAGTTAGACAGGCACCACACTGGAGCTTCATTATTTACATTATTATTATTTTGTAACAGGATCATACAAAAACATGGTAGGAACCAAGCCGTAAGTTTCTTGCCGGTTCTTCTAGCCTTGGTCGCGAGGAACTGGCGCTTAGATTCACCTAGATTTTAGACGTTTCAAGACAATCCCTGCGGGTTTTAATGAATAAATGCTTTTTTTTTCGTGGTTACAGGGAGCAGTTCAAAGATGTGCGTCTGTGTTTGTTGGATGATGCGCTGGATTTCTTGTTAGATAACAACATGCGTATGATTATCGACATCAAGGGGGAGGATGAACAGGTAAGATAAGAGAATACTTTATTAGAAAAAGGACAAAAATATATATAGAATACAATATAACATCTAGACCAGTGGTTCCCAGACTATTTTGTTTCATAGACCACTTTCAAAATTTTGCTGGATCCGGTGGACGCCCTGCATCTACATTACTACCAACTTCTAAATCTCGGCGCGATACCGACATGGTTCGACTGGGTTCGACTCCCAGTTCGGAACTATCAATTTTTTTCTCAATTTATTTATAAATTGTCTTATTGAGAAGGTTTAATTTAGATATCATATTATTTAAAAAAACAAGCCAACATTTTAGTTCTTCACTATCGGAATCAAATTAATTTTCATGCTTACGATTGTAGACCCCCATTTTTTCCCCGTCGAGTCTCCCGTGGACCCCTGGGGGTCCACCTGGGCCACTTTGGGAATGACTGATTTAGACAGAGAACAAACTACTAACTAACTAAGCTGTAAGGCCAGTCGAATCTACACTATATCTATTGTGACTAAGGATCTAAATCATGAGTTTTATAATTATTATAGGCGGATGTTGATGAGGCAAAAAAATTGTTTCAGGTGGTAAACGGCATTCTACAAACATTTGCGTCTCGACCAACTCTGTACAAAAATGCAGCTGTGACCTGTTTTAATCCATACAGACTGTATCAAGTAAGTATATTCAGCTATAGTAGAACTCTTTGAAGGGCCTATACTGCCACCATGCCTATACCTGCCGCCAAACAGTTTGCTGCGTTCCGGTTTGAAGGGTGTGGGTGCCAGGGACATTACAGGCACATGAGGTTTAACACCTGTATGCCTCAGGTTGAATTGATCCACTCTGCCCCACCAAGGCGCAGAGTAGACAGTCATAAACTTCGCAGTGGAATCTGCCCCACTAAATCGATGTAGTGGGGTTTCTACTACTTTAAAAGTTGGCGTATTCTACCCCACTAGGGTTGGCACTAGAGTTTGTGTAGGTTGGTTTACTCATATTGTAATATTAGTGTGAATTGTATGGCTGTCTACTCAGCCCCACCAGTAGGGCGCCGTAGTGGAGCAATGTGGAAAAATTCCTCAGGTTGATGGACACAGAATCGCGCGCGTTTTGCTACAATAATATTATTATAACAACTAGACACAAGAAATGTCTATGTTTATCATACGACTTTTTAATGCTCGGTGGGGATTGAACTCACAACCCAGCATTTAAGGTCTGTCTTCTACTATCTACTATCAACTGAGCTGGAGGACAGTTTAAATAATAATAATAATGCTGGACAATCCACACAGCATCATCTAGCCCCAAGCTAAGCAGAGCTTGTGTTATGGGTACTAGATGACTGATATACTTAATATAATACATTACATACATACATATTTTTTTATTATACATAGAAAATACCCAGAGCACCCGGAATAAATATTTGCAGATCGTACAAACATTTATCCCAAGGCGGGAATCGAACCCGCAACTTCTGCGTCGCAGGCGGACATTCGCCCGCCGCGCCACATCGGTCGTCATACAACTCAGGTCAACGTCAGGTCGGTGTTTATCATACAACTGTTTATGCTCGGTGGGGATTGAACCCACAACCTAGCATAGATGACAGAGCTTCTATCAACTGAGGTAGAGGACAGTTTAAATGTATGTTTTGCTTCCAGATTCGCAAGAAAGACCCTCAGATAGTGGGAGCTATCAGCTACCGACCATATTGCTTCAGCGCTCAGAATTATGACGCAGAAAATGGGCCCAGTAATCCAAGGTATACCTTTCTATTTAATTTATTTTAACACCAGCTGACCGGTGCCCACTTCGTTGGGCGGTAAACATGTTTACTTACAAATCTTAACTGAAGAAGTACTCGATGTCGCCAACAGATGGCGTTAATATGGCATCAAAAAAAACAGCGGCCGTTCGCAGTTTCGCCCGCGTGGCAGTTTTTTCCCGTTCCCGTTATTTTTTCGGGATAAAAAGTAGCCTAAATTACTTCTTGTTACATCAGCTATCTGCCAGTGAAAGTCCCGTCGAAATCGGTCCAGCCGTTCCAGAGATTACCCGGAACAAACAGACAGACAGACAAAAATTAAAAAAAAATGCTATTTTGGTATATATATCGTATATACATTCCTATGCATGTAGTAAAAAGCGGTTATTTTAATATTACAAACTGACACTTCAATTTTATATTTTTGTATAGATTAGCGGCCGTTCGCAGAATCGACTGCGTGGCAGTTTTTTCCCGTTCCCTTTATTTTTTCGGAATACAATCACAGTAGCTTTATGCATGCAAAGTCTCAGCCCGATTGGTTTAAAATTGACAAAGTTTCATACAAACTTTCATTCCCTATTTTATCCCCTTTGGGGGTAAAATTAATCAAAATCCTTTCTTAGCGGATGCCTACGTCATAACATCTACCTGCATGCCAAATTTCAGCCCGATCCGTCCAGTGGTTTGGGCTGTGCGTTGATAGATCACTATGTCAGTCAGTCACCTTTGAGTTATATATATTTAGATTATTTATACAGGGTCAAAAGAAGATTCTAGCCCTACATTTAAACTAGTAGGAGCGACCCTGCCTTCTGATCCTGCCAGTCATTGGTTCGAATCTGGTCGTGCACCAATGGATTTTTCTATTCTATGACCGAATGTTCGCCTGTTAAATGTTTATAAACCTGCCTGTTAAATAAATGTTTGTACGAACTGCAAATATTTAATCCGGGTGTTCTGGGTATTTTCTATGTATAATAAAAATATGTATGTATGTAATGTAATGTATTAAGTATATCAGTCATCTAGTACCCATAACACAAGCTCTGCTTAGCTTGGGGCTAGATGATGCTGTGTGCATTGTCCAGCATTTTTTTTTTTATACTATTTGCTGATGGAACAAGCATATGGCCCACCTGATGTTAAGTGGTTACCATAGCCTATAACAAAGCATTACCTTGTGGGTCACGTTAGTTAGGAACGTGCCCTACAATACCCTGCTCTGCGTCCATCAACCTGAGGCATACAAGTGTTAAGCCTCATGTGCCTGTAATTACACCGGCACCCACACCCTTCAAACCGGAACACGCTGCGCTGCTTGGCGGCAGAAATAGGCATGGTGCTAGTACGCACCCGGACGAGCCCTTCACTAAGAGTTCTACTACTACTAATATTATTATTCCTTTTTAGTCCTTTTTTTTTGGTTAAATAGCATTCTGTAGGTACCTTGTTAGTTGGCAACCGACATTTTTGTTTGTACGTTCTAGTACTCCCTAGCTATGATGTCACTAACAGTGGAGACTTCTTATTAGCCTTTAGTTTCTAGATTAGCTTTAGTAAACATGTTAAAAGTGCTGTAAGTCTTCCAAAAAATAAATAAATATTTGTGGACATTTTTACACAACATCATCTAGCCCCAAACTAAGCATAGCTTGTACTATGGGAACCAGATGACTGATAGAATACTTATATACTTTTTTTTTGTAAATACATACTTAGAATACAATATAACACCCAGACACAGAACAAACATCTATGTTCATCACACAAATGTTTGTTCTCGGTGGGAATCGAACACACCACCTACAGCGCAGAAGGCAGGGCTACTACAAACTGAGCTGTGACGGCTGTCAAATAAATAAATTATTACTAATACTAAAATTATTACTACTAATAGCATTATTATTTCAACAGATACGGTGACAACATAGCTGTCCACGCGGCTTTACGCGCGGCTGATGCTCTTCACGCGTTGACCTGGCGTTGGACAGCAAGATGGACGTCAGCCAGCGCTGTCCTCCTGCATAAAGATATCGTGAGCTTGTGAGTACTTCCGACAACTGAGATTACTTAGATTACAGCCGACGAATCCAACACGGATGAGTATTCGGCAAATTACCGCAGGAAAATGGCGATCACGTAATATCCGCAGCGATCATCTTGAAACGCCCTTACCCCCTTACCCTTACCTTGTACCCTTACTGGGTATATTATGTGTATTGGTACGAAAAATTATATCTAGTCCTAAGATGTGACATTGTTAAACCTACTTACATAATAAGGCAATAAATATACTGAATACTGAACGTCTTTAATCTAGGTGAATCTAAGCGCCAGTTCCTCGCGACCAAGCCTAGAAGAACCGGCAAGAAACTTACGGCTTGGTTCCTACCGTTGTTTTGTATGATCCTTTTACAAAGTAATAATAATGTGAATAATGAAACTCCAGTGTGGTGGCAATCTAACTTAATAAGGTGATTACAAGACAAAACATGTTAAGGCAATCATACCAAGATCTTAATATACAACAGAAGTTCAAAAGACAGCACACGCTACGCTTCAACGGTCAACCGACGAATCCAACACGGATGAGCATTCGGGATTATTTTCAATGTTAAATATTTAAAAAATAACTGATTATTTATTATATTTCAGGAGCGAAGTTCACTACTGGAAGTCGTTAGGGGTCCGTTGCATCGGTTGGTCAGTGAATCGACCCGTAGAGAAGTTATACTGGCGCGGGGTACTTCGGGCCCCTTACCTCGCCAACACACTTCTAGGCGAACCAGATGTATACGTAAGTACCGGATAGACTAAAATAATATTAAGTAGTAGTAGTCTAGTAGTAGTAGAGGAAGTACTAGCACCATGCCTATTTCTGCCGCCAAGCAGCTTGCTGTGTTCCGGTTTGAACGGTGTGGGTGCCGGTGTAATTACAGGCACATGAGGCTTAACACCTGTATGCCTCAGGTTGATGAACGCAGAGCAGTGTATTATAGGGCACGTTCCTAACTAACGTGACCTACAAGGCAATGTTTAGTTATAGGCTATGGTAACCACTTAACATCAGGTGGGCCATACGCTTGTTCCATCAGCAAATTGTTTAAAAAAAAAAAATGCGTGGAGGCAGAAATAGTGATGTAGACTTAGATATACATACCTAAACCCCGCTGTATCAAAGTTAAAAGTCAAAATCAAAAATCATTTATTCAGTAATATCCGCAGGGATTATCTTGAAACGGCTTAAATCTAGGTGAATCTAAGCGCCAGTTCAAGCTTAGAAGCTTAGAAGAAGCGGCAAGAAACTTACGGCTACGGTATCCGTTTAGGGGTTGAATTTAAGGAATTCCTTTGTTTGTACATCTCTATACGTACCCAGGCGAATATACTTAAATCTATTCAAGTTATTCAAGTCAATAAATTTCGTTCGTACACCGATGGTATTGTAGCAATCTCAAGTCTCTACGAGCAGTGGTTTGGGCTGTGCGTTGTCTATAATGTCAGTCAGTCAGGATAAAGATTCTTATAATTGTATATAAATAATAATATTTATTGCGGAACATTCGTCAAATACAGATATTCAAATACGCAAAGCGGAATCTCTATGTTACCAAATTGGTGTACAATAATATTTCATTAAAATAACCATATAATATGTAATAAATTCAATCAAAAATAATCAAAATTAAACACCATAACCTGAATTTAAATAATAAAAATGTCAAAGTACCTCTATCTACATTTATATATATCATATAATTTCATCATATCATATTATTTCAGACGGAGAAGAAATCTCTGGAGTCAGAGGGAGACGGTATACAGAACGTGAAAGACGCACTTCAAATCTGAGCGTGAGAGAGAGAGAGAGACGCCAGAAATTACATTATCAGCAACAACATTTTTTGAGTTACTTATAAACTACAGTCGATGCGAAAAGTAGGTTTTTCTTAGCTTTCTTTGTCATACCTAACCGGTTAATACCCGATTCTCTTATTCTAAAGGCAGACGCTACCGTGGAATTGAAAAAAAAAACATGTTTCGCAACATGTTTAAAAAAACGAACGAATACGCTCAGCTTAGCTTCTCCAGTACCACTAATATTTGTCATAAAAGGCGACATGGGCGACATGGGTAGCGTTCTGAATACTAGTCACCGATATGTGGTCACCTGCCTGCCAAGCGTGGCGGCTTTAGCAAACCACCCCCAAATATGGCGTAAGCCTATCAGCAGACGCAATATTAACTGCTGAACATGTTTCGCAACATGTTATACATTTTATTTTTAGCGTTATTGAACTAGGTCGGTGGACATCGAAACAAATCTTTCAACATGCTGCAAGGTTTGTGAACGGCTTTCAAAATAGTTTGTGTAGATGTTTCCGCAGTACGTCGTATAATCTCTCATCTCACTGGCTGATTATCTGACAGACTGACAGACAACAATACGTAGTTGTAACCGTACTAACGGATGCTAGTAGAATATAGAAACTGGGCGTTAGTGATTATTACAAGAGTACTTCCATCCTTCAGAGATTAACCTGTCGGTTTCGTCTTAAGCTATGAAGAAGGCCTTAGACGGCTTAACGCTGCGTTACCAAGATATCCATTATTTTATGAACGTTACTCACTGCCATCAATAAGTTATTTTCTGAATTTTTCAGTGTTCATTTGAAATCCGAACTGTAGGTATGCATAATTATAAACAATTTTCGGTGTTAAACTATACCATAGAAATAATGATTTAAAATATTGTTCATGAGATTACTTAGAATTAAAATCATCAAAATTTATGAAATTCCACTGATTAGTACAAAATATTAATTGTATTAGCTTAAACTAACTCAAAATAATACCTTAGATAAATAACGTGACAATTTTTGTATTTCTTTAAAGACTGGTTTTTAAATTCTACAGTAATTATAAGTAGTATTTTTTGACGACCGATGTGGCGCGGTGGGCGAACCTGCGACGCAGAAGGTTGCGGGTTTGATTCCCGCCTCGGGATAAATATTTGTACGATCTGCAAATATTTATTCCGGGTGTTCTGGGTATTTTCTATGTATAATAAAAAGTATCTATGTATGTAATGTATTGTATTAAGTGTATCAGTCATCTAGTACCCATAACACAAGCTCTGCTTAGCTTGGGGCTAGATGATGCTGTGTGGATTGTCCAGCATTATTATTATAATATTATTATTATACATACATACATACATAAAATCACGCCTGTTTCCCATAGGGGTAGGCTGAAACCACTAATTTCCACTTGCTACGATACTGACATATCTTTTTGCTTGCATATCTTTTTTTGCCTGGATAGAAATCAAACCTACAAGTTTGTAGAAGGAAAAGCGTTTACCAACTGATATGTGAGGCCTTGAATAATATATTATTTGTTTTATTTTTAAATTATATTTTATTGATGTTAATGTTTCTTTAGATTTTATTACAATAATCTTCGATCAATGATACCTCTAGATGACGGGTCACATACAAAATTATAGCCAAAAGCTGTCCGCGTGATTATATACTTAGACAGCTACATTTATTTACTAACGAAGTGAGAAGATGATAAACAGTTTTAAGTTCAACCTAATTACAACCATGTCATCTAGTAAATAATATCACTAATTGTCAAAACAAAATAACAGCTCACTTCTCAAGTGAGTTCTTATTTACTGAGACGGATTTTTTGCGTCGACCCTAAATCTAGGGGTATCATTGATTGAAGACAATAATGCAACCTATTTAATTATTTATTATTTTAATTATTTAATGTGTAATATTCTCACAGTCCAGAGAGTTTACAAATGTTAATAATAAATATATAATTTTATTCTTTGTCAAAGCAGAATAAGTTATTGTGTTGTATCTATGTGTCTTGCGTGCCCATTTCGTGAGTGGTTCCCCTTATATTTATATTAATTTATCCCAAAAATTGCAAAATAGAAAAATTTTAGTTCGACGCTTAGCGTGACTCCATATAACCCACGAAACGGGCTTCGATAAGATAAAACAGAATACACAAAGAGAGTTAAGTTATTAAAATTTAGTTCGTAAAAATGTTGAAATCAATTGTATTATTTTTTTACTTCGAAAGTATTATTATACCAAAAAACTAGCATAAGATGTATTATTATTTTTAACTTATTTGCACAAATTGTCCAGTGTTTTTGTATCCTAGTAAGTAATTTTATAAGAGCTCTTTCAGACTAGCGTTTTTTTTTTCTTTGCGTATTAGCTCGTTTTTGTATCTATATAATAATTGATACATTTCGCGTTTCAAAAAATCTATCGTGTGTACTCAAGCATACTTTGGCGTCTTCGCTCGAAGTACATCGCGCTTATACATGCTTATACACGCGTCAACGTTCGTAAGAATTAAGTGTACCAGACAATGTTCTATGACACGATCAACGCCGCAAATGCGGCGGAGGTCGCCTCATCAGGTCCGGACACAGCAAACACTCCACAATCACACCGACCCCGGCGGCGGGGTCGAAGACGTCTCCCCGTTAACGCCCCTTCAGGGCGAAGAGTCTCTATAACTCTATGGAAGCAACCTAAACCGAGGTCCGATCTATTTGGCGTTCTTCCGCTCGTTTACATCATATCATTTAGCGAGTTCTTTCACCGCTCGTTGGTAACGCTGTTCAAAATCGTTATGAGCATATATACCAGCATTTTAGTACGTCTGAAATCAACTTCGCATGACAAAAGACGCGCATATACGCGTAGAATAAACGCTAGTCTAAAAGCGCTCTTAGGCCCGGTTCCTTTATTCTAACATTCCATCATCTTGAGTGACCTACCCCCGAATATTCAAACGCATCTCAAGTGACGCATTTTGTCAAATTTTCATTGCAAACTGTCAAAAAATTGCACTCTTTTCGAGGGTTCATCTCTCATGTAATTGGCTAATGTAAACTATACTAGCCAATGAGATTTCCGAAAAAAACAGAATCGGCCTACTAACTGACTTAGATCCGTAGTGCCTCGCAGTGCTACTAACGGATGCACGTAGATTATACGAATCAAGCATCACTGTTTTTATCCTTCGAATCAGTTTAGATAACTGACAGACGAGCGAAGATTTATTTTATTATGTCGATCAAAACAATTAGTGTTTTATTAATTTAGTGAAACTAGCATTAAAATATCTAGAAGTTGTATGCTGGGAGATTTTAAAGGTTCTAGCAATAAATTAATTAGCTTTTAGCTAAATACATGTATGTTGTATGGATTTTTAAATACATTTTGCTATTTATTTGTGATTTTTATTTGTTAACGCGCGATATGCGCAGAGACGGGCGCGGGGCGCAGCGTGAGAGGCGCTGCCGCCCGCTTCCTTCCAACCCTCAGACGTAACAACTTACCCATACCAGTTTTTAAGATCGTGGGTTCAAATCCGGTCGTGCACCAATGGACTTTCTGTTCGAGAGAAACTTATGTAGGTACGCAATGCCAGTGCTTTCAAATGGTGAAGGAAAAACATCGTGAGGTAACTAGTTAGTATTCTAGCAACGGCGATGGGCTTGCAACCTGTCACGTATGGAATACTAACTACTGCAAAAAGTGGGTATGTACCAAAAATGTACCTACTATCTGGACATACCTCTAGATTTGAAATCTAGATTTGAAAAGTACCTAGTTGCTTTGTGTTGATAGCGCTATTCATTGATAGATGGCGCTGTTTTAGTTGTATCAAGCAAATAGGTGGGTTCACTTTAAAAAAACATAGTTTCAAAACGAACACTTCTTAGTCTAGTTAGAAGGACACTCGACGCACTAACATTTCTTAAACCATAGCAAAAATAAAAATCAGCAGTGGTTATCTAATATTGATCTATTATACCTTTTTATTACAGGAATTGGATGACAGAATTGGGTCCAATGAAAAAAAAAAAACAAGTTTAGAGACACAGTTCACTGTTGACAATTTTGAGATAGCAACACCAGATTTTTTTTTGTTCTATCTATGCGTATGGTGGAAATCTTAAAAAATCAAATTAATTAAGTACTAATTTGTTGTGCGAATAACTGCTCATGCACGTATGTGTCTCATATATTATGCACAGGACACTTATGCGTAGTGTTTATGGCACAAAGTCGAGAGACATATCCCGATATAGTCCTTTTTACTAGTGTTGGATGTACTAATGTTACGTAGTTGCCTCACTCAGAGCGACACGCATTTTCTTTTCACTAATGCTGTCAGTGGATTAGACGTTGTGTTGACAAAATCGCGCAAGCTTGGCGCTCTGCGAGTGTTGACTCGCGACACGTGGAATTGATATCGGGTGGCAACGTAGACAGATGACAACGACAAGGTCCTCGCCTAGACGGGGCTACTATTAGGTACTATATCATTTCTAAAGCATTTCTACACTCCTGTAGATATTCCCCCAAAGCTTTCTCCAGCCACTGAGAGTACGTTTTTTAGGAACGAAACGCATATAACGTTCCATTCTACGCAGGGACATTAGGTCACAGGCATCCTTATCACTCTCGGCACTAGTTATAATCACGAATACCTTCTGCACCTCTCTCTTTCATCTCATGCTAAAAATATAGAGATTAATTGCGAACATTCAGTCATGTGGAGCCGTTTTTGACAGCTGTTCCTTCTTGTAGCCAACTCGAATTTCGCGAAAGGCAAGGCTAGGCGATCCGATCGAAATAAATGTAGGTCTTTGGGCCTCACCATCTGAAAATACAGTAAAGCAGCGTCATATTCAAGTGAAGTATCAGTTCTAATCACCAAAAGCTCCACACACACGAGCAATGCAATGAATAACGCTTGAGAAAATAACTTTCTTGGTAAATAACACATAGTGCTTTTTTCTCGTTCGACTGTCATGAGATCTAAACTTATGTAACATTTTTTTGTCCGTGTATCTGTAATCGTTCGCTGATAGTGGCTGTTTACCTCCTCCAGAAGGTAAGGGGTGTGGTGCTATCATTATTTATGCTTTTCTGTGTAGGTGCTGAGTACAACTAACCTTGAAATAATCCTGCGGCAATTTCGGTGTTAGCCGGCCGATTGTCGCTCTAATTAGATTTGTTTCCAACAGTTTTCACGAACTTTTTAAATGTTTTTAAAGGTATTATTTTATTTTATGTATTTTATAATCTCTACTGAAAATGTATCCAGTATTCTCTTCTTGACTCTTGTCAATGTGCAAGACAGAAATATGTCAGAAATTCAGCATTGTTTTTAAAAAATATTTTGTTTTTGTGGAGGTTTTATAGCTTTTATAATATTGTCATCATGTATGTAAAAATATGCAAGTTAAATAATTGAATATTTCATATTATGAAATATAGTTTTATGGCTTGTTAGTTTAAAGTAAAGATTTACTTTGTAAATAGCTTTGAACTGGACATATTATGATAAACAAACAGAGAAATAATTCTTTGACAAATGGTTGGGCAAAAAAATTGGTCAGTTTCTTATGAAATTATTTTAAATGTCAATTGACAATATTAGGTACCTACCTACTTTTAAGATATGCTTAAAAAGATAATATTATGAATTGGTTTACCTACAGTAAAATAAAAATGTCAGATTTATTTACATTTTGTTGTCTAAACTACGGATAGGTATAGTTAGGTAAAAGTTAATAAATCAGATTTTTTTATTGCAATTCAAACAACACATCACACACACATTGTATACCTATCATAAAGATACTAGCAAATTATTACACAACTTAATGCTGAAATGTAATAAAACATGACATTAAGTCCGTGTAAATTCATTTAAATTACAGTCTGACCAATTTGTACCTATTGTCTTCAAAACTGTCCATCAAGGACATACTAATAATGCATGTTTAAAGGAGAAGAATTCTTTTGATGTGACAAATTCATAATACTTAAAGTAAATTCTAACTAACATAATTCAGTAGTATTTTTAAACTTTCAACCGAAACACATATTGAATGCTTATTACGCTGGTATTTATTTACCAAACTCTCTTTGACGGAGGCATAGCCCATGACCGAGCTTGGCTTAGCTTGTGTCAAAAGCGCACACTAAGACATCAACATGCTGCTCTCCCTCTACCATCCACATGGTTGATACAATGGTAGTGTGTACATTGCAGTCATATCTGTCGCTCACATATAGACCTTACAAGTCATGAAAGTAAGTGCCAATCAACTTTGAGACACTATTTAAATCATTTTCGTGTGTACTAGACCCCTAAGTACCTTTCTAGGTAATGGTAACTAGTTAACATCAGGTGGGCTATCTGCTTGTTCCAGCAAGTTACATAAAAAAAAAACTTTAGCTTTGTGATCCCCCTAAGTGTAGGTAATCACTATAAAAACAAATCAAATTCCCTGTTTGGTATTTGTACTACTAACTTGTATGTGCTAGTTAAGTTAAGTTATTAAGAAACAGATGTTTAAAAGTAATTTTCTTCTTTCCAGGGTAAATCGAGTCCACTAAAAACACAAAATGTTACGACGCTGCTCAAAACACATACAAACCTTATACCGGAGGCAAGGACAAAGCCTCCGGTTGAACTCCTCAGAGGTGCCCAAGGTATTCGGAGCCCTATCCCAGGCTGCTGCCAGACAAACTCGAGTGGTCGTCGCTCACAACCAGATTGCTTCCATCCACTTTACAAACCCACTCTTCGAAGTCCAAGATGTAATGACCCCAAACTTCCCCGACTCAGTCTCGGAAGGAGATGTCAAACTTGACAAGAAGGTTGGTGATGCTGTCGCAGCTGATGAAGTTATCTGCGAAATCGAAACAGACAAGACAGCTATACCTGTCATGGCTCCAGCTCATGGAATCATTAAGGAGATCTACGTTAACGATGGAGATACTGTCAAAGCCGGTCAAAAGCTTTTCAAGTTGGAGCTGACCGGTGAAGCTCCGAAGAAAGCAGCTGCTACGGCTGCTGCACCTGCTCCTGAAGCCCCTAAGGCGGCTGCTCCTCCTCCACCACCTCCCGTCGCGGCCGCTCCACCTCCTCAAGCCCCTATCCCCCCTCCCCAAGCACCCCCCGCCCGAGCAGCTCCACCCCCAGCAGCTCCTATCTCCTCAATCCCTGTAGCGGCGATTCGGCACGCGCAAGCCATTGAAACTGCAACCGTGAAGGTTCCCCCAGCAGACTACAGTAAGGAGATAGCCGGAACGCGAACTGAACAACGCGTGAAGATGAATCGTATGCGTCTCCGGATCGCCCAGCGGCTGAAGGACGCTCAGGATACCAATGCTATGCTGACGACTTTCAACGAGATTGACATGTCGCATATCATGGCCTTCCGCAAGAAGAATCTGGATAAATTTACGAAGAAGCACGGTGTGAAGCTTGGTTTGATGTCACCGTTCGTAAAAGCCGCTGCTAGCGCGCTGGTAGACCAACCTGTCTGCAACGCAGTCATCGATGGAACCGATATCTTATACCGGGACTATGTGGATATATCTGTCGCAGTCGCCACGCCCAAAGGCCTGGTTGTCCCGGTCATCAGAAACGTCCAAACTATGACCTACGCTGATATAGAGCTTACTGTGGCCGGTTTAGCTGAGAAGGCTAGACAAGGGAAGCTGACCATCGAGGAGATGGATGGAGGAACCTTCACGATCAGCAACGGTGGGGTGTTCGGTTCCCTCATGGGTACTCCAATCATCAACCCCCCGCAGTCAGCAATCTTGGGTATGCATGGAATTTTCGAACGTCCCATCGCTTTGAATGGCCAGGTGGTTATCCGACCAATGATGTACATAGCCCTGACATACGACCACAGACTGATCGATGGCCGTGAAGCAGTGCTATTCCTTAAGAAGATTAAGGAGGGAGTAGAAGAACCCGCTTCTATCATCGCTGGATTGTAATTTTCTTTTGGTCGGTATTAGAATCTCTATTACCATAAGTCATTACATCTGCTCAATGATTTTATGATTTTATGTCCAAACATTGCTGTAGTGCCTATGTTACCATTTAAGATTGATTGAAAAAGGTTCTGATTAAACTGCTATAGACGGAGCTTCAAGATGAATCGATAAATATTTTATCTGCCCAAAATCTTCAAACTTTATCTAACTATGCAGGGACAACTCAGCCGAGTTTGATTTTGGGTAGCATTTAATTTAAGTAAGATTCGATACTGGCCGAAATAGATTTGAAGTGAATTACGCACTTAGATGTCGCTTGCACGATGTGTATGCTGTTTATTTATTGAAATGATCGCTCGTACTGTGTATTTGTATTATTTATCGTGTTTTAAGAGATATAACATCAAGAAGTACATTTCCTGTCAAATGACCTCAAACTGTTGTTTTATTTTATATTTTTATCTTGTTTAAAATCCTCAGATGTTATACGAATTTAAAATATTAAAGCTTACGTACCTATTACGTACTATCATCATGTCTTTTAGTTATTGTCCACAAAGCTTAGGTACTGTAGTAAACTAGATTGTCATATTTGTTATCTTAAATCAGGACTTAGTACTGAAACAGCTAATTTAAAAAAAATGTAAGCTAAGGCACGGGACCTTCTATTCTACCAAATGACATCGCTACTTTAGAATAGGTAAAGAAAAAGCATCTAGACTAATCCTCAAGTACAGAAGCTATCTTAGATCTCTTAGTACCAAGCACCTACTCTAAATTATGCTAGGTTGCTTATATAAGGCAGTGGCGGCTTTAGGGGGTGGCGAACGAGGCGACCGCCCGGGGCCTCGCGCAACAACCCAAGCTGATTTTAAAAAATATAGATTTTAACCATATTTTTTTATTTACAACTTATAATTTTGATCCCATACACGAAGGACAAATGGCCTCGCAAAGACCTGCTGTCGCCCGGAGCCTCGCAATGGGTAAGGCCGCCGCTGGCTTAAGGGATTAGTCAGAGGTACGTTTAGATATTAAATTTGGTACATAGGTACCCCCATTTTGCAGTAGTTGGTATTCCATACTAGACAGGTTGCAAGCCCATCGCGCTGTTAGAATACTAACTGGTTACCTTACTATGTTTTCCTTAATCGCTTGAAAATCCATTGGTGATCAATCCGATTCGAACCCACGACCTTAAGATCAGAAGGCGGGTTACTCTTGTTACCACCGGAGTTCATAGCGAAGGCCTACGGCTTACCTAAGTACTTATAAACTATACAATAAGTTTCTTGCCGGTTCTTGCACGGCTTGGTCGCGAAGAACTGGCGCTTAAATTCACCTAGATTTAAGACGTTTCAAGATGATCCCTGCGGATTTTACTTTGATTTTTGACTTTGACTTTTTTCATCTCGAAACAAAAGGCTTGTTATGGTTTAGACAAATTTAAACTCTACCTTTAGCTATAGTCTAGTAGCATTTATATTCCTATGATTAATATATATGTTAGGTTTATAATATTTTTCCACTTTAGGTTCAAAAACAGATTTATAGTTTTTCGCGCCATCTGGTGAAAAAGTATAGGTATATATAAAGAGGTTTTACGTTATTTATTTTTTAAATAGGTCAGAGCTATTGTTTGTATTTCAAACTCAATAAACTCCTACATTGAGTAGTAAATGCTTTGAAAAGGTTGTGTTTTAAACTTCAATTACCATGGTTACGGAGAAATGTGTACAGCTTGTGTCAAGCACGTAATATGAGAAATAGCGATACCGCGATATTTATTAAAAATTTTAATGGATTATAAACAAATGTAGCTTATAAGATAACAATTTGTATTAGACAGACTAAAATAATCTTACCTTGTGTGAAAAGTGTTTTTATAAGACCTAAAGAAGATCTCTAAATAAGTGTGTCAAGGTAAGGAATAATTGCTTGGAATCATTTATTATTCATGAAATTCATCAGTGAAAAGTGCGTAGGCGTAAGGAGTGGTATGTCTTTTAATAAATTCTATATCTTATTGTGTATTGTTTCAGAGGGCCGAATACTATGCAGACTTTAAAAAAACCCAGCAATTCGAAAATTAGAAAGGAGAAAAAAGACGAAACAAAAGAATCTCAGGACGAGAAACTTAAAAAAACCGTTTACACCATTTCGACCCCTAGGGAATATGTTTCGAAAACCAGCGCAAGTGATATTTACTCACAAAAGAAAAATATAGACGCAAACGCCCCTAGAAAAGTGCCTGGTGTTTCGGCTAGAAGCAATGCATCCCCCATGAAAGGGTTGTTGAAGTCCTCAGCTTCGTCCATCAGCCAAATAAGCAGGACTTCAGATAGAACTCCCCCAAAGAAACTCGAAGCAAAAACCTTGTATTCTGCCAGAAGCGAAGCAAAGAATCATTCTACCAGTAGAAACGAAATAAGGAAGAAAGAACTCTTTACAAACGTGACTGTGAACTCGCCAATTGTAAAAAGAAAGTTAAATTTAAATACGGAACGTGTTACAAAAGAGGTGAGTAAAAAAAGTTCTAGAACTAAAGAGGTTGGTAATGAACCAAAGAAATCCAAGGAGGCGAAAGGTAAAGAGGTTGACAGTGGACAACCGATGAGATCCAAGGAAGTTGCTGAAGTTAAAAACATAGAAAAGGTTGAAAGACAGCGTACGAAAACCAGGACTTTAGATGAATCAGAGGTAAAGATTTTGACTCCTGATAATGTTGATAATAATGCTGAAATGCGGAATCTGTCTCAGAAATTAGTAGCTAAGCCAAAATCATTTTACGTCGAATTGGATGAAGAAAAACCGAAGTCTTTGGTAAGTATTTATTTGCTTCGTTCTAGTCCTTCCAAATGAATCATCGTCCTGGTCCTTCCCGAGTATGTAGGTACCTACCAATTGCAGTCATTTGGAGAATTTGATAATTTCCTCTACATCTAGGCGTATTTTAAACTAGCTTTTGCCGCGACTTCATCCGCTGACTTGCAAAACTAATCGTTATATTTTTACACAATATCTTTATTAATTATAGCCCGTATGTTAAATAAGTGCATACAAACAGCATTTCTTATTTTAGCCTAAGAAAGAAATTTCGGACGAAGAAGTCAGTTACGAAGATGACTTTGAGAGCTACGAATCTGACTTCGACTCATATCATAGTGACGTTAGTGGAGGTAAAAGCGAAGCGCGCGGAACTGGAAGCGAAGTAAGCGAAAGCGAAGCGAGTATTGGACGCGGTCAGAGGAGTGACACAAACGAACTGTCAGCTGAGAGCAGTATAAAGGAAAGAGATGAAGAAAAAATGCTGGATTCAGGTTAGTAAATGTATACCAATCATAATCTTTGAGGTGGCTGACTGACATATGGACAAAGCCTAAACTATTGGTTGTAGAGTCTTGAAATGTTCAGGGTATATTTGTCGTAGTGCGTAGAGGTGTACTAAGAAAGGAATTCTCAAAATTCAACCATTAAACGGGTACAGTGGGGGTTGAAGTTTGTATAAAATTAATTTCATGCGGGTGAAGCAGCGGACAGTAAAATATAAAAGTAGAAGTGCATTTACAGGCACATAAGGCTTAATACCTGTATGCCTCAGGTTAATGGGCGCAAAGTACTGCAGCGTAATGCTAGTTCGTCTTAGCTAACCTGATCTGCAAGGCAATGCTTTGTCACAGATGATGGTAAACACTTAACATCAAGACGTATAAAAGTTAGGATCAGATTAGCTGTGAAAGGACCACGGCACTTTAGACGACCAATGTTGAAATTGTTTTGTCAGTCAAATGGAAGAACACGTACCTTGTTTAAACTGTGACTATATTTTAGGTAATTTTGATCTTCGGGATCAGCGCTCCGGTAGAACGAAGCCAGCAGTAATGGACTTCATTATAGAAGACACAGAGAAGTCCTTCCTCGAAGACAAGAAGTCGCTCGACGAATCTAAGAAGTCTCTCGACGAGGGGTTCCAGGATATGAGCAGTACTGCGTCCAGTATGCGGACAGTAGATATTTTGGAAAGGTAAATTACGAAGTAGTTAGAATTAGAAAAAGAAGAAAAATAGACTACAGAAATTAATGGACTGTGACACGATTAACAATGGAGTGAGGACTGAGATCATAATGAACCATTTAACTGGTGCTAATGCCAAAAATATGATGCTTAATCAATAAATACTACACCTTCTAACCCCATACTAAGCATAGTTCTTCCTTGCCAGATCCGTTACTTTTCTCCTATAAGTTAAAGCCAATAATGTCAGTAGTAATTTTTTTCATTAATTACATTATTTGATTAATTACAGGCCTCTTTTTATAGACTTCTCAAAGTCAAAACAGCACAAAATAAAGAAAGCGACAAACGCACGATTGAAACAAAGAGCTCTGGATCTTCTAAGTATGATATCTCTACATGGCATGACGTATTCTCTATACGAAATGCAGCCAATTTCCTACGATTTGTATATGGCAACATTTGGTAGAAGCAACTACACGCAAAGTGGGGTACAGACTTTTGAGGATGGTATCACCGAGGAGGTTCAAACTGATGATGTGTCAGTTTCCCAAAAATGGACTCAATGTCCTGTAGAGTTTTCAAGAAAAGATATTTGTCAAAATAAAGAGGTTTTGGCGGGAAAATACAGTGGATATGCCGAAGATTATTTGACAAAGTTTACGTTTTTAATAAAAGAAAAGTATGATGACGAAATTGATAGTCATAAAAAAACTTCTGATGACAATTACAAAGAAAATCCGTTGAGGATATTTTTTGAACAAAAAGATGGCGTCGGTGGCGATGAAATGTTGCCATATGAAACGTACAAATCTAAATTAAAATGTAATGATTACAGTTCAAATCGACTAAGCAAGTTTTTGAAAAAGTTTGAAAGCAAAGTGAGCCATATTTTAAGCAAAAACACTGGCGGCAAAGACTTTACGAGCTCAGAAAAATCTGCGAAATTACCTTTCAGTAAAGGTCACGTGACCATTTCAACGACATCAATAGAAGATCCAAAATACTCCTTTCTGAAAAGTACAAAAATTACTAAATTAGTCTTCTCCGAAACGAAAAGCAACTTATTAATGACCTTTCACAAAAAAGCAAAAGAGGTTGATAGTAAAATATGCTTAGTTTGTCTATGGGATTTGAGTGTTGCCAGAGAGCCAATTAAAATTTTGCATGCTATTGACGAAATCGCAGTTGGGAGATTTAGGGGGAGCACTGATGGTATTTTCGTAGCTGCTTTAAAAGATGGGTAAGATTGGCTTTTACATTTAGTATGGTACATAATTCGATTTTAAGTTAAATAATTAAAACTAAATGTGGATACGTACCAAATGTAGTATCTGGACGTACCTCTGACTACCCC
Organism: Electrophaes corylata; assembly: GCA_947095575.1. Classification (NCBI taxonomy): domain Eukaryota; kingdom Metazoa; phylum Arthropoda; class Insecta; order Lepidoptera; family Geometridae; genus Electrophaes; species Electrophaes corylata. The sequence goes on from OX352727.1 coordinate 3,014,805, forward strand.
CTTAGACATCCTCGAAGAGTCTTGAGTAGGTATTTGATACTAAGAGATCGGAGGGGATATCTACCGTGCTATGGGATTAAAGTCGTAATGCTATTTCAATTGTTATTTATTTATCGCTTTGTGATTGTTGTTGTTACAAAAAAACTATTATTATTATTTCCAAAAACTCTACATTATTAATGGATTTGGTTTTTAGATCGATACATCTCTGGGATCTATCCGAAGAGCCGTCATGGCGCGATAGTGTTGCCACTGATAAAAAAAAGCCCGATTTAGTAGAAGTTGAGGAACGCCTTACGCAAACCGAAAAAGACAGAGAATGGAATTTGAAGAATAGCAAAGTTGGTTTTGAGCAAGTAAGTAGATGGTATAACTTTTCTAAAATAACTTAATTAGCCAATATTAGATATGAAAATTTCATTATTTATAAATTTTTATAGTAGTTGTCTGCATTTATGGAAAAGACAAAGATTAATTATAGTAATAGTCATACCAGTGAATTGAGCCACTGTTGCTAAAGTTGACGAAAAACTCCCAAAGAGAAATGATAAGACAGTTTTCCAGGGTTTTCCGTCAAAATGGTTTTTATACAAACTTGTTTACGGATTTCTTTTTTCCTTGTTCACGGAACATTATGATGTCCAATCTGATGTTATGTGGTAACCATCACCTATAATAAGCATTACCTTGTAGGTCACGTACGTGAGGAACGTGCTCTACGAAGCACTGCCTTGTATTAATCAACGTGAAGCATGCAGGTGTTAAGCCTCTGTGCTAATAATTACACCGACATCCACACCCTTCAAACCAGAACTCGCTATACCATGCCTATTCCTGCCGCCAAGCAATGGCAGAAATAAGCATGGTATTACTATCTCTGACAAGCCCTTCACAAAGAGCCCTATAACTACTAAAGGATCCAATGGTTCAGGTGGCTAGCTTATCCCCATATCAAAGGGTACTGCGACCTTCCTTTGGATACGGGGGTCGTAAGATAATATTAAATCATCATGATTGTTGGTGCATGTAGCTTCACTCTCTGAGTTCTTCACTGCCAAAATACAATCTGATTTCTTCTCGATGTTTTTCTTCATCGTTTTAGAGGTTTGGTTTTGCACTGATAATTTTTTAGATAGAATCAGTATTAAAATCCGTTGGTCCACCCACAGTTCAGTTTATTGTACCTATGTCTGGTTGTTCTAATGTTTATTTTCTCTGATAAAAGTATAAAAAAATGCTGAGAACAATTCTATATCCTTCTCAGCTCGCTATAGTCTACAGTTCTGCTGGAGCTAAGATTTGTTACAAGCGAAGTGAACAGAAAACTGGCTGCGTTGTCAGTCCGAAACATACTCATTGGACTGGAAATATTGTTAGTTTTGGAGATAGATCTTTTTATTTTACGATCACTGTATTCTGCGAAACAATCTATTCAGTTATATCCGCAGAGATCATCTTGAAATGTCTTATAGCTAGGTGAATCTAAAGCGCCAGTTCCTCGCGATTAAGCCTAGAAGAAACAGGCAAAAAACTTACAGCTTGGTTCTTACCGTTTTTTTGTATGATCCTTTTTCAAAACTCAACTCATAAGAGAATGTCCAACGGCCGAATACTCAAACGTAACTTAAATTTCATCACGTCACAAGTCGCGATATTTTTGACAGTTTGCTATAAAACTCTGTCAAAAATTCGTCACTTGAGACGTGATTAAATTTAAGTTACGTTTGAGTATTCGGCCAAGTGGGGTTGAAGTTTGTATGACAATAGGCTTACGCAAACAAAGTAACGCAGCACTAGTGGAGTTTACCAGATTACCTTGAAAGTTACAAGCGTTTCAAGATTTAGTACTAAATCTTCCAACGCTTGTAACTTTGAAAGTAATCTGATTTAATGTAGAATATAGGGTAACGAGCCTAGATAATGGCAAGATAATTCAGTATTAAACTTAACTTCGGACGTACGTTAATAAATAGTAGAGATATTCAGTTACAGCGTTTGTATGGAAATAGTTACGACTTGTTCCACCTTAAGTAGGCTGAGTCTGATTTAAGCTTTATTCTTTCAGCCTTCCATTCCGTTTGCGCTACAATCCTGCGCCTTCACCAGCAGTGCATTGAACATGAGCTCTTTAGACTCCTCAGATTGTATCGTCGGACTTGAGCTGATGGCTAGCCAGGTGAGATACGTTTTGTTTTTATGCTACTGCTAAAAATACCGACCTACTGACCTACCGGTATCTACCTACCGAATTGAGAATGACCACAAACATCAAGAAAATGCATTTTTTTAATGACAACGGAAAACTTGTTTTCAGGTTGTCTCGTTACAAAGAATAGGAATTCTTACGATATGGTCCATAACTCATGAAAAAAAACCAAGCAAAGACATAGGTAAAGCTTTCTGGTCAAAAATGAAGCTTGAGAAATACCAAACTATCAAAATAAGCGAACACATAGATACTGCTGTAAAAGAAAATACGAATTTCAACCTTAACTCCGCAAAACGACGATTATCCCAACGAAAACAGGAGAAAAACTTCTTAAAAAAAGAAAGTTCCCGCCCAAAGACCGCTTCGATATTCGATTTTGACATTGACAGACCGTACAGTGCTGCCAGCTTGAGGAAAAAAGTGTTGCCAATAGAGATAAACGTGCCGAAAAGTTGGGAGAATGGGATTGTGTGTAACGATTTAAAAATCGTCTGCTTGAACAATGTGAATAGTTTTTTGGTTGCTAAAAATTGTGGGGAAGTGATCTGCTGTAAGAAATGCCTTGGCGTTGTGAGGATAGAGAGATTCAGTGTTGCTAGTGAGTATAATGTCATTTTTTAAACTATATTCTTATCCCTGTTCTCTACTCTACTCGTATAGGCTTTAACAAGACTATTTTCTTATTCTAACTTTATATTCTTATTATTGTATAGAACACTATATATTGTTTTTTTTCTGTCGTTTTTCGTATAGCGCTACTTGGCGGCAGGAATAGGCATGGTGGTAGTACTTCCCCGGACGAGCTCTTCACTAAGAGCTCTACTACTACTTTATCTCAATTAGTTTAACATTTTAATAATGACAGTGACATTTCTTTTGACAGCTGACACATCTTCTATTACAAGTTTGGATGTTTCTTCAGAAGGTATACCATACTTCCTCGCAGCCAGCGACAGTGGAACCTTGAGTCTCTGCTCGTTACTCGACTCGAGGGTTCTACTTATATTGGACTGCAGGTAAACCATAGATACTAGATTTTACCTGCGTCAGTGTTTGCGCGTACAAAAAAATATACCTATGGACTTTTTAACACATCTAACCCCAAACTAAGGAAAGCCCTGCCTTCGGCGCTGTAGGTGGTGGGTTCGATCCCCGCCGAGAACAAACATTTGTGTAATAAACATAGATGCTTGGTCTTGAGTCTTGGTGTTATATGTATTTTAAGTATGTATTTACAAAAAAAAGTATATAACTACTAGCGGCCGCTCGCAGCTTCGCCCGCGTGGCAGTTTTTTTCCAGTTCCCGTTATATTTTCGGGATAAAGAGTAGCCTATATGTTAATCCAGGTTACAATCTATGTTTATTCCAAATTTCATCCAAATCGGTCTACTGGTTAGAGTGTGAAAGAGTAACAAACATCCATCCATCCATCCATACTTACAAACTTTCACGTGATAGTCCTTTATAAATGGGGTTTAAATCCATTACATATAATCTGCCAGGTACTGAGATCTGAACTATGTGGTCCTGTCGAGGAAGTAAAAGTTGGTGACGGGAGTCAAAAATATTTTTTACTGTAATATATTACTATTTTTTAGTTCGTAAGGCGTGCAATAAAGAATTTTCATTCATTCATTCTGAATACCCCCTTAGACATCCTCGAAAAATCTTGAGTCGGTACTTGATACTAAAAGATCGGAGGGGATATCTACCGTGCTTATTGTTGTTTAGAAGGTGGATCTGTGAGATACTGGATGGGAGTCTACCTGATTCTCCCTGCCCACACGTGGCTGAGGTTGTTCACACGCGAGAGCAATCAAGGAGTGGGTATTCTGGGCTTGAAGTAATAAAAAACACCAGCGTCGATTGTCCCTGTTTATTACATACAATAAACCAGGCCACAATACAATTCCAACAGTAATAATATTACTAATTAACATTAAATGGTTTCAGCATCGACTTACACCTCAGGGGTTCACAGAAAGAAGAGAGAAAGAGCTAGCATACAATCTGTCGTAAAAGGAATGTGACACTGACACTTCCTGACAGCTAGCTAGGTGTAGTCTGTTCTACTTATATTGATATTGCATAGATTATATAAACACATTTCAACACTACCCCTTAATCCATACAATATCATGTCATCACAATAACACAATCAAAGAAATAAATTTAGGTACCTACTCTAGAGCTCTACATCAAATAAAGACAAGCGCTCTACAACTCTATACAACAAATTGTCTAAGGCTCTATAGCTCTACAATTTATTACAATTAAATACAGCGGTAAGTACCTGTTCTACCTATATAACAAAGTCAATATCTAGTCAACAACTTATTTACATAGATAGTCATCAAATATGAATCAATATATTAATACAATTCATGACATAGTACAAACTTATACATTTATTTACCTATATTACTATGTCAGACTTTTACATTCATATCTATTACAAACTTATTATGTTTCACAGCACTTAGTGGTTTTGTAAGAACATCCGCTGTCATACAATCAGTCTGTAGGTACTTTACTGATACAGAATCATTTTGAACAAAGTCTTTTACAAAATGGTACCTTATGTCTATATGCTTAGTACGTTTATGGCAATATTCTGCCACTTGCAACAATTTTTGAGCAGACTGGTTATCATTGAAAATTGTTACACTACACTGCTTCAGTCTGATTTCATACAAAAAGTTTCTTATGAAGCAGATGTCTTTACATACATCAGTTATTGCTAAATATTCAGCTTCAGTACTAGAAAGTGCTACACACCGTTGTTTACGTGACTCCCAATTAATAACATTGTTACCCAGTTTTACAATAAACCCAGTGTATGACCGTCTATCATTGGGATCATTGGCCCAATCAGCATCTGCAAAAGCAGTTAAACTCAATTGACTCCCCTTATAAAAATATAAAGAATAGTTAATTGTACCTGCTAAATAACGCAAAACCCTTTTAGCTGCCTGCCAATGAGATACATTAAAACAGTTGTTAAACTGGCTTAACTGACTACAAGCAAATGAGATGTCTGGTCTAGTACATACAGACAAATACATAAGACATCCCATGAGCTGCCTATAGTTATACTGCTCATCACTTAAGCTAGTTTCACCCTTAACTAGCTTACAATTGGTAGGCATAGGAGTTTTTACAACTTTACAATTTTCCATACCAAAGCGATTCAACAATCTCTTTATATACTCAGATTGATTTATTTTCATTATTCCCTTTGCCTGGTCTCTTTCAATATTAATTCCCAAACAACTTTTCAAACTTCCTAAGTTTCTTACATTGAAATTATCTTCAAGCAAAGGAAATATTTCATTACATTTAGTACTGTAAAATACATAAAAGTCATCAACATACAAAGCTACTATAGTTATATGCTTATCACATCTTTTTATGTACACACAAGGTTCACATTTACTTTGCATATAACCCTTACTTGACAATAAATTATGTACCTTATTATTCCAAATTCTACTGGCCTGCTTGAGGCCATATATTCCTTTTAACAATAAACAAACCTTGTTACAGTCATCATCATTAAATCCTGGAGGCTGCTCCATATATATAGTTTCCTGAAGGTCACCGTTTAAAAATGCAGTAGTTACATCAATATGATCAATATTTAGATTAAATTCTGTAGCTAATGAAAATAATATTCTCATAGTACTGTGACGCACAACAGGGGAGAAAGTATCATTATAATCTAACCCTTTCACTTGAGTAAAACCCCTGGCAACCAAACGTGCTTTGAATTTATCAAAATTACCATTTGCATCATATTTTGCCTTATAAATCCATTTACATTTTACAACATTTTCATTAGATGGCCTATCAACTAATTTCCATACATTGTTAGAAATCAGTGCATCATATTCACTTTGCATTGCAGCCTGCCATTCATACCTATCAGGAGAATTTACTGCTTCCTTGTAGGATTGAGGTTCAGCAAATGGAATATCATGTGCAGTCAAAGAGAAATCTATTTCGTAGTCATTGTACTTTACCGGCAACCTGGACCTTGTACTACGCACGGGACGCTGACTCGTAGCTACCGGGGGTGAACGATCACCTCCGCCCTCAACTGATGCCTCGTGGGAAGGCGTCACACGCAGCTCGTGGACGCCGCACACTGGCGACGCAGCAGGGACACCCTCGTCCTCGCTACCTGTGCAGTACTCTTCATCCGAACCTGAAAAAATCATTGTGTCACCTGTAATTTCTCTTGATACAGACTGTTCATCTGAACCTACATTCTGACTAACAATAGTAACACTATCATTCATGGAATTAGAATTACTAATATTAATATCACAGAGACTTTCACTTGCTCGATTCATTATATTATTATTAAAATTCAAACTATCCATCCCATTATAAAATTCATAATAAATACATTCATTATCATTAGTATTGTCCATGTCATTGAAATCCTTACTAAATCTATTTTCAATAAATGCTACATTTCTGGACAATACAACTTTCGTAGGAACTGATGGGTCCAACAACCTATACCCTTTAGAAGTCTCAGAGTACCCAACAAATATATACCTTTTGCTTTTAGGGTCTAACTTACGACGTTTCTGCTCAGGAACTAGAGAGTATGCTACGCAACCAAAAATATGGAGGTGACTAAGATCTGGTTTAGATCCGGTCCAAATCTCCTCTGGCGTACTTCCTGAAAGAGCAGAAGTAGGGCACCGGTTTTTTAGATAAATTGCTGTCATAACCGCCTCACCCCAATAGCGCCTACAGAGACCAGCACCTCTCAGCATACACCGAGCCTTCTCGAAAAGAGTCCTGTTAAGGCGTTCACTGACGCCATTCTGGCTAGGGCAGTATGGTACGGACGTCTGGTGAATAATTCCTTGCTGTTTCAAATATTTAGAAAAACGATTATTACAATATTCACCACCCCCATCAGACCGTAGAACCTTAACTGGTAACCCCACTTGTTTCTCAACAAGATTTTTAAAATTAACAAAATGAGACATTACCTCAGACTTGTGCTTCATCAAATACCCAAAGGTCTTCCTGGTGTAGTCATCAGTAAACGTTACCAAGTACTTCGCACCACCCCAGCTGCTCTCAGGTAACGGCCCACATACATCAGAATGTATCAACTCGAGGGACTGGGTAGCCCGCTTTGCCTTTCCAACCGGAAACTGCTTGGCAGCCATCTTTCCCTCCAAACATGGTACACACTCCTTCAGATCCTGTACATTGTCAGTCTGAAACAGAACACCAGTTGCACCACCATTCTTTAAAGTACACAAACCTTGTGAACTAATGTGACCAAGCCTCTTGTGCCAAATATCAACAGGCACAAATTGAGCAGCAACCTGTGCACTCTCTGCCTCTTGTCTATCACACAGGAGAGTAGAATGCACCCTTTGCGAATACCTACTAGATAGACACACCCCCAAATGAATCCGAAACAGACCATTTACCATTATAGCACTTAAAATTGGGTTACCAGAAACTTTACTGCTCTTATCGTGAACAAAACATCCCTTATCATTAAACAATACGGTGTAACCTTTATGCGTAAGACAGCTGACAGACAGTAGATTATGAGACAGTTTAGGAACATACAAAACATCTACAAGTTTTCTTACCACATTTCCAGCCTTAATGTGAATAGTTCCTTTACCTAAACATTCTAACTTCTCATCATTTGCGATACTAATAACATTGTTACAGTCTTTGAGGTCTGTAAAGAAACTTTTACTGTTGCACATATGAGCGGAGCACCCCGAGTCCACCAACCAACCATCTTGCGATTTGACCATGAACGCTGTTGCTACAAGCGATGAATCTTCTGGTTTCGCCTTGTCCTTCTTCAACTTGAAACATTTAGATTTAATGTGACCAGCCTTTTTGCAATAATGGCAGATCATTTTACTCTGTTCTTTCTTGCCTCTTGATACATAAGCAGTTTCATTGCCATTCAAATTGTTTTTTCTATATTCCTCTTGTATCAATCTTGCTCGAACAAGCTCACTAGACAAAGTGTTGGTAATACATGCTGTTTCCAAGTTAGAAACCAGCGCGTCGAACTCTTGGGGTAGACCACTGAGGAGTAATTCTGCCACCTCAGCATCCTCAATATTTTTTCCTATGTCCGCAAGTTGCTGCACACGTGTCATTATTCCATTGACATAATCAGTCATTGACGTGAATTGACCATACTCAGTATGATGCAGCTGACGCAACAATAGCACACGCCTGTACAAGCCCTTGTCCTCAAAGGTATTGGCAAGCTTTTGCCACGCGTCCTTTGCCTTGACGCAGTGCCTCACATGTTGGTAACACGCCGCCTTTACACTTAGGCATATACGTGCCAGAGCCCTCCGATCTCGCATTAAATCCGTCACACTGTCCGCATTCTCGATGCACTCCCAAAGCCCTTCAAGGGTCAAAACCATTTTCATCTGGAATTTCCATGTATTGTAATTGCTGACGCCATCAAGTTTTTCTATATGTATGCCTCCGCCGAGCGAGGACATTGCTCCACTGGCACTAGGCGCCAAAACTCCAACTTCAGTAGACACGGTATCTTCCATGACGGCCACGTGCACACACGTGCACAATGTGCGCACTTAGATCGCCAAAATTTTACCACAACCATCCAAGTCACAGTATCAGTAGTGCCTGGGACCCGTAACCTGTTGTTTAGAAGGTGGATCTGTGAGATACTGGATGGGAGTCTACCTGATTCTCCCTGCCCACACGTGGCTGAGGTTGTTCACACGCGAGAGCAATCAAGGAGTGGGTATTCTGGGCTTGAAGTAATAAAAAACACCAGCGTCGATTGTCCCTGTTTATTACATACAATAAACCAGGCCACAATACAATTCCAACAGTAATAATATTACTAATTAACATTAAATGGTTTCAGCATCGACTTACACCTCAGGGGTTCACAGAAAGAAGAGAGAAAGAGCTAGCATACAATCTGTCGTAAAAGGAATGTGACACTGACACTTCCTGACAGCTAGCTAGGTGTAGTCTGTTCTACTTATATTGATATTGCATAGATTATATAAACACATTTCAACACTTATGGATTAAGTCGTGATGCTGTTTCTTCTTTCATTCATAAATCTGTATTCAAAAATGTTTGCAGAAACGTACCAACTCCACTCGATGTAGATAGATGCCTATCCGACCACAAGGGTAGGTTTGTGAGTACCATCACTAAATCTACAGTACACAACGATGATCATTTAAATAAGGTGAGTAATTCGTGGTTTTAAGACGATTCTAGGTTATATCGTCACCTAAATGGCTAATTCACGAATCTGCAAAATACATATTTTACAGGAGAGCAAAAAAAACTTTATAAAAAATATGTTTTTGCACTTTTCATATACACAAGGACTTATTTTGAACTTTTATATCTTTTTGTTAATTAAATTGAAAGCATGTTTCTTTAGCTTTTTTTAAAAGCATTTTAAGCTGTTTGGCATTAAAAAGTAATTTTCGTGAAATGTGCAGATTTGCGAGTTCGCCATACAAGTGTGACGACCGATGTGAGGCGGCGGGTGAATGGGCGGGAGGTTGCGGGTTCGAATCCCGCCTTAGGATAAATGTTTGTACGATCTGCAAATATTTATTCCGGGTGTTCTGGGTATTTTCTATGAATAAAAAATATGTTGTATGTATTGTATTAAGTATATCAGTCATCTAGTACCCATAACACAAGCTCTGCTTAGCTTGGGGCTAGATGATGCTGTGTGGATTGTCCAGCATTATTAATATTATTTTTACTACTAAACGTTTAACCTTACATCCAAACAACGTGGCTGCACAGCTAACTTCTATCAGCTACCCTAAGATGCTGCGCAGACAACACATCATGGATCTAGATGGGGAGACATCTAGACTACATCTTGCAAGCCACGCCACCTACACCAAACCTGCTCATAGTCTGGGAACTGATTGCAGATAAAACTAGAACCAAAAGAAAATAATATTACTACTAAAAATAATTTTACCACACTTGAAGCAGTGACGCTCTGAATTGTTTATTTGTTTTCCAGCTAGAGATACAGTCTGTCCACTGGTCTCGTGTGAACCATTGCTGCGTGTTCGTTTTACTTCGGAGCGAAGTATTACTTATGTTCGATCTTACGCACAGCGATATTAACGCGCGCTTCGCAAGCAACAAAACTGCTACGCAAGCAGCTATTGGCGACCACACACTGGTAAGTTTAATAAAATAATAATAATATTAATAAAATAACAAAAAAGAAGTGTAAAAAAAACGAGTGTGCTTTAGACCACACGACTGAAGTAAAACTTCTTTAATATACGAAACGTAACTGGCTATGGAAAGAGAGAAAGAACAGTGCTTTCATACCACCTCTACGGTAGTGTTAAACGTTTAACGCAACCTTGATGGAAGTCGCATTAGATGTAAATTATTTGTAAATTATTTCAGGCGCTGCTCACTAAAGAAAATGATGTCCAAATCCACAGACTGACAAATGAGGATCATTTTAAGGAAAATTTACATTTATTTAATAGATACGTAGCATTGTTATAGTGACTTGCCTGACTACCCCCTTAGAAAGCGGTCGTGACGTAGTAGTCTGACGTAGTCTTTGTCAGTCCAATCGACTAAGTTAAGGTGCCCGCGGATGACGAGCATGCAAATATAATACAGCCGTTACAGCTCAGTTTGTAGTAGCCCTGCCTTCTGCGCTGTAGGTGGTGAGTTCGATCCCCACCGAGAATAAACATTTGTGTGATGAACATAGATGTTTGTTCTGTGTCTGAGTGTTATATTGTATCCTAAGTATGTTTTTTACAAACATAATACATAACATATGTTTTGTTTTTTGTATCCTAAGTATGTTTTTTTCTAGCAGTCATCTGGTTCCCATAGTACAAGCCATAGCATATTTAGTTTGAGGCTAGATGTTGTGTAAAAAGAGCAGTCGGATCCTAAGGTCGTGGTTTCGAATCCGGTCGTGCACCAAATAAAATAAATTTTTCAGGGGGCTTTCGTACAACAATCGTTTATTAAAGATAATGGTTCGGAACCCTTCGTGCGCGAGTCCGACTTGCGCTTGGCCGGTTTTTCTTTTTATCTATTTACTATACCAAAAATAACAGAACAGATAGCTTAACTGGTCTTTAAGCATTAATTGAAGTCTAGGTAGTAAAAATCTACTATTATGTCACTAGAATAGGCCGCCACATCATTTTAAAAGGGGTTGATTAATGGCATAGTATTTTTTATTGTTACACAATTCTAATATTCACATTTATAATGATAAATATTGTAATACCTCAGCACTAGAAAGTCAATAAAATAATTTTAAATTGTTATTAGTTTTATTTATTTTACCAACTAGGTTTTAGATAATTTTTCATTTTAATTCTTTTGTGCACCAGACGCAAATTTTTTTATAGTATGCACAAAGTTTATCTGGAAGATAATCCTTCATAGCATTAAGTTCGACTTTGTACTGTTATTTTTATGTGCAATAAATACTTTATTCTATGTCAGACAGCATAGTAGTAGATCTGCCTTCTGCTATGTAAGTTGTGGGTTCGATTCCCACTAACAAACATTTGTATGATGAACACAGATGTTTGTTTTCTGTCTGGATGTTCTACTTGTATTTTTTTCTGATGGAACAAGCAGATGGCCCCCCTGATGTTAAATGGTTGCCATCACATAGACAACGCACAGCCTAAGCCATTGGTCGTGAAGAAATTTTCTCGGTAAGGTTTTAGGTGAGTTCCCCGAAATTGAACCCCTAAACTGGATATAGTGGGGGCTGAATTTTATCCCAAGGCGGGAATCAAACCCGCAGCCTCCTGCGTCGCAGGCGGACATTCGCCTACCGCGCCACATTGGTCGTTAAAAAATTCATAATAAAAGTGGTTTTCTAAATGAAAACACAGAAATACTTAGTTCTTCTTAACTTTATTTTTCTTACTAAATTTTCCTCTTATTTTGTTTTTTAATTGTAACATTGATTTTATTATAATTTGAATAATCTTTTTCACTATTCTGTATGATATGTAGATGGCTAGGAGGGAAGCTAACAGTATGTCTAGCATCCAGCGTTGGTACCATTCATAGAGGGTGGCTTTGGAACGAAGGTGGTAGGCACCTGAAAAGAAAATAGAATATATTTTAAATCAACACACAACATAGTAATTAGCATCTTCATATAATATAAATAGCGAAACGGGTGCGATTTGAAGTAATTTTCATATAAACTGCAACCCTCAGTACCCGTTTAGTAATTGAATTTCGGGAATTTCTGCGCCTGCGACGCAGAGGTTGCGGGTTCGATTCCCGCCTTGGGATAAATGTTTGTACGATCTGCAAATATTTATTCCGGGTGTTCTGGGTATTTTCTATGTATAATAAAAAATATCTATGTATGTAATATAATATTGTATATCAGTCATCTAGTACCCATAACACAAGCTCTGCTTAGCTTGGGGCTAGATGATGCTGTATGGATTGTCCAGCGTTATTATAATTATTATTATACCTATTTCTGCCGCCAAGCAGTCGCATTGCTGTGTTCAGGTTTGAAGGGTGTGGGTGCCGGTGTAATTACAGGCACAAGAGGCTTAACACCTGTATACCTCAGGTTGATGGACGCTGAGTAGTGCACGTACCTAACGTGCGTGACCTACAAGGCAATGCTTTGTTATAGGTAATGGTAACCACTTAACATCAGGTGGGCCATATGTTTGCTCAACCAGCATTAGCATAAAAAAAAACTTTCTTAGTATACCTCTACATACCAAGACAAATATACTCTGAAAACTTCAAGTCTCTACGAGCAGTGGTTTAGGCTGTGCGTTGTCTATATGTCAATCAGTCAGTTCAAAGATTCTTATGATTAGTACTAGCGGCCGCTCGCAGCTTCGCCTGCGTGGCAGTTTTTTTCCCGTTCCCGTTATTTTTTTGGGATAAAAAGTAGCCTATACGTTATACCAAGTTATAATCCATGTTTATTCCAAATTTCATCCAAATCCGTCTACTGGTTAGAGCGTGAAAGAGTAACAAACATCCATCCATACTTACAAACTTTCGCCTTTATAATATTAGTAGTAGTACTTAGTGGGTGGTGCCTACCTAGGTACCTACGTATTGCTAGTTTTAAGTTTACGGATGTAAATAGGTATTAAGGTAGGTAAATAGTTGTTAATGTCTGTTTGGGTCAATAAAAAGCTTTTCTTTCTTTCTTTCTTTTCTTTAGTATAGATAAAATATTAATGACTTATGGATAATACCATTGCCCTCCTCAAAAAAAACTATCCTGTATATTTATGTGGTATACCTTTGCTCTCTATAGCTACTTCCACGTAGTGAGAGATCAGCTTGGATGGCGGTACGGGACGTTTATTGAACAGCGCTGACAGGTATTTAACACGCTTCGAGTATCTGGAAATGAATGCACATGCTCAGAATGAAATGCTGGACAATCCACACAGCGTCATCTAGCCCCAAGCTAAGCAGAGCTTGTGTTATGGCTACTAGATGGATATTTTTATTATGCATAGAAAATACCCAGATCACCAAGCAGCTTACTGTGTTCCGGTTTGAAGGATGTGGGTCAAAGTCAAAGTCAAAAAGCATTTATTCAGTAAAATCCGCAGGAATCATCTTGAAACCGGGTGCCGGTGTAATTACAGACACATGTGGCTCAACACCTGTATGCCTCAGGTTGATGGACGCAGAGTAGTGCATCGTAGGGCACGTTAGAGACCGTGACCTTCATCAGCAGGTCACATTTATTCTAAACTAAACTAACCGTTCACGCCACCTCTTGGATACTTACACATCAGAACCTAGAACCTTCTTCAGCGCGTCTTTGAGTTCGTCCGCCATAGTGTCCGTATTGTAGGCGACTCTGACCGCATACCCTGCCCGCACAGCCCTCGCTGCGTTAGCTGGCTGGTCTCCGAACACTGGGATGGGCACTAGAGGCACTCCGTAGCGTAACGTCTCCAGATTACTGAGCAAGCCTCCGTGTGTGACGAACACTTTGGTATTTTTGTGAGCTGCAAAAAAAATTCATAGTTGGCTTAAAAAATGTAATGAAATGAAATGGTTATTTGCGAGAAAAATGGTTAGGAGTTCTCAAAGTATTTAAGCACAGTATCACATATTTCACCAAAACAGTGGCATGCAAATTTAAATGGTTTACATAATCCTACTAAACCTACTTCCTACTAATATTATAAACGCGAAAGTTTGTAAGTATGGATGGATGTTTGTTACTCTTTCACGCTCTAACCAGTTGACCGATTTGGATGAAATTTGGAATAAACATAGATTATAACTTGGATTTACATATAGGCTACTTTTTATCCCGTAAAAATAACGGGAACGCGGAAAAAACATTGAGCTTCATTGAGCTGTAATCCGTAAAGAGGGTGTAAAAAGGGGGATGAAGTTTGTAGGAAAAACTAACCAACGCAGACGAAGTCGCGAGTGAGTTGTAAAAAACAAGGTTAGTAAAGTTAGTAAAAGAATAGATATGGATATCTATAGTGTATTGTATTACCTAGAATGGCTGATTGGGGCATCCAAGGTCTTATGTGAACATTCTTCGGCAGACCCTTAAGATCTTCTTCGAACTTCCAGAGCACAGTGTAAGGCAGTTCTCCTAGCATCTTCAGCAGAGCTTGCTTAGTGGACGCAGGCAGCGCTGACGACTTCAAAACTGAACCCATACTGAAGTAGATTACACCCTGCGTTGACGAATCCAACAGGTCTTCTATATCCTGGAAATTTGTTGCTGATTCTGTACCGTATTTAAAGTTTCATCAATGATGATGCAAGCATATGTTCCACCTGTTGAGAAGACCTGGTCAACAACTTTTGGCCGCGTACGGCACTCAAAGTCACAGGGCTATGGAGAGAGCTATGCTGGGAGTTTCGCTACTAGTTTTTATTTACTCTTTTGTAATTTCATGATATTTATTTTACCTAATATTGCATGCTATACAGTAGAATAGAATATGGTAGATCATAATATCCCAACATGTACTTCCCACCCATATTCGCAATAAAGTTATTTTGAATTTGAATTTGAGATAGAATCAGAAATGACGAAATCCGAATAACAAAGGTTACCAACATAACTCTCAGAATCAGCAAGCTGAAATCGCAATGTGCTGGCCATATACCTATCTTGTAGACCGATATCCGCTGGGGAATAATGGGGAATAAAAGTTCTCTAATGGTAATCACGAACCGGGAGAGAGCTATGCTGGATGTTTCACAGCGTAATATAATCAGAAATGAGGAAACCCGAAGAACGAAGGTCACAGACATAGCTTTAAGAATCAGCAAGATGAAATCGCAATGTGCAGGTCACACAGCTTGTAGAACCGGTAACCGCTGGGGAACAAAAGTTCTTGAATGACGACCACAAACCAGAAGGCGAAGCGTAGCCGCCCTCCCATCCAATTGATCGATATTGCTATGATCAGAGGAAGTCGGGGTATGGAAAGAGCTCAAAATCGTTCTTCTCGGAAACGTTTAGGGGAGGTCTATATCCAGTAGTGGTCTTCTACAGGCTGATGATAATAATGATGAGGTTTTCGAAGAGATAAAAAAATTAATTACCTACGTACCTTAGGCAGAGTTTGTAAGGTCTCTTCAATATGATATCCTCCAATTTCTATAATATTAGGTGCCAAGCTTTGCGCAGGTGCAAAGGACGGATGAGAGTTTACTAAGAGGATGGACACGTTTTTCTTCGCCTCGTCTAGAGGTGGTAAAGCGACATTGCGGGCCGCGGCTAGAGACGAAAACATTGACTGGTATCTCTGCTCAGTCTCTGACTTCACCCACCTGGGAACAAGTGTTCGTATAACATAACTTTGGTGCACTTTGTAGAGCTCTTTGTGAAGGGCTCGTTTGGAAACACTCTTTGCATGACATGTCCACGCTAACCTTTTGCTCCTCAACTTTTCAGTAACTTCCAAACTTACTATTTTTTCAAACGGACTTTAATTGCGAATATAATCGCCTAGCGATTTCCGACAGGCTACTGGCAAGCGCAGAAGGTGCTTCGCCATTACAAAAATAGTTTGTTGACAACGAGCACAAGGGCACTACTGAGGTATGGACCTTGGCTTGGACTGTTGCCAGGGAAGGGAGCTACGGAAGGACTCTTCGCCCTGTAGGGGCGTTAAAGGCATCCTCAATCCCGCCAACGGAGTCAGTGTGATTTGAGTGTTTCCTGTGTCCGGACCTTATGAAGCGACTTTCACGGGCGGTGATCGTATCATCTGGGTCACCTAAAACGTTTCTAGGTCTACGGAGGGTAAAAACTTCCGCTAATATACTCGTTCCTTATCTTATCCATTCTCGTCACTCCACACATCTCAACATTCGCATCTACGCTGCATGTTTTCTTCTTGCATCCGTCCCTTTTGTTGTAAATTCGAATCCGCGACATTTTACTGGATGTTATAGATTGTGGACATACCATTCATCCAAGGTCATGAGGTTGTACAACCCCACGTTGAGCACCCTTTCGTAGAAACTCATGGGGACAGTAAAGTCGTTGAACAGAAGCGGCAAAATGGGCACAGATCTGACCTCGTCTACCAAAGCTTCTGTCGACGGCTGGAGGACCATACCACTGAGGAGGATCCATGGGACTTTGAGGATTGCTGCGTACCTGAAACACAACAAAAGACTTTGTGTGAAACGTTTCGAAAACAAAACAAAGTTTCGTGTGGCATTGTGTCAAAAAGGCGACGGCTCAGCACAATGTGTTCACTTTTTAGGCAAGCAGGAATCTTTTATGCCCTACGATGCACTGCTCTGCGTTCATCAACCTGAGGTATACAGGTGTTGCATCATGCGCCTGTAATGTCACCGGCACCTACACCCTTCAAGCTGCACTGCTTGGAATGGAAATAGGAATGGTGCTAGTACTTCCCCGGACGAGCCCTTCACCAAGAGCTCTACTACTGCTAAGCTAACTCAATCGGTTTTTACCCAGCATCCACGTCGGAGAAGAAAGTCTCAGTCACAACAGCGTCAAACCCACCCCTCGTCAAGGCTTGTCTCAACGCTGGTATCTTGATTGTGGTCGTGGAGATGTTGGCAGCGAATTGTCTTACAATCTTAATTCCCCCGGACGAGCGCACTGGATCTGTCATGTCCATATCTGAAAAGATGAATTTGTGGACATTTTTACACAACATCATCTAGCCTTAAACTAAGCAAAGCTTGTTTTTGAATGTCTCTTGTTGTAAGTACCAGTTGACCGAGCGAGTGAAAGGTCTCTTTAAGCGAGAAAGCTTCAAGTACAAACAAACTGGCAGAGGAAAGCACATATTGCCTATATTTGCTTTGCCAGTTTGTTTGTACCTCTACAGGTCGCGCGGAACTGGCGCTTCGATCCACTTTGCCTTAGGACATTTCAAGATGATCTCTGCGGATTTTACTTAATAAATGCTTTTTGACTTTGACTTCGGTCGTATTTTACAACCGATTTGGACGAAGCTTGAGGTTACGAACTGGTACTGAGACGAACAGGTGTTATTATATACCTAGTGTGTTTTTTAAAAAAATCATACAAAATAACAACAGGAACCATGCCGTTTGTTGCCTGTTTTTCTAGGCTTGGACGCGACGGACAGACACCTAGATCAAATTCTAGTTTCAATCTGGTCACACCTCCAAAAAATACGTGTGATTTTATTTCTATTATCTTTGGAAGCAACATAGTTTATTTTAGGTCCTGGGGCTAAGCACGAACTGGCTATCGTGACGCTAACGTTACCAAAGTGTATGAGATTTTGCACAGCGCCTCTATCGTGCGTAAAGAGAACTAAAATTGGAAGCACGAACTTTGGCATTACGTACGTAAAGTAAACGATAGCTGGGTCGTTGGAACGAAAGTGGAATTCGTTCGTGCTTACCCCCCTGATATGTTATTTTAGCTATCATTACTTGATAGCTTGATCATTGTCTTAGCACAAGTATGAGTATCTAGTTGAACGAAAATGTTTGAAGAAAATTAGCGAAATTATCTGTCGAATGACGGACAGCTGCCCTAGAGAAGAGAAGATGAAAATACATGAATTGGGTCTCCGGTAGCTTGATACAGATAGTTCTTACTTACTCTCTACGATCGGCCTTGTGGCGCTTGCATCGATGATATGCAGCCCCTTCTCAGGATCTTTAGGAGGGTAGGGGGTAGCCCATGTCACCTGGAAAATAATCAGTTACCACACTTAGCAGGTGGATTAATGATCGCACTGTCGGTGTGAAAAAAAACAGAGAGATATTCAGTGTTCTGATATCATATAAAATACAATGCACATAATTTTTCGAACGGAAAAATCAATTAATACACGAACGGATTTGAGCCCACAACCTTAGAATCAGAAGGCAGGGTTACTCCCACTAGACCACCAGTGCTATGTAGGTAATAGATTTATCGATAAAATATAACAACGTTACACTATACAAAAAAACGAGTGTGCTTTAGACCACACGACTGAAGTAAAACTCGTAACTGGCTATGAGAGAAAGAGAGAAAGAACAGTGTTTTCATACCCCCTCCATGGTAGTGTTAAACGTTTAACGCAACCAGAGCCGTCTTAAACTAGGCTGGGGCCCTTGGGCACACATGAATTTGGGGCCCTTTTGGAAAGTAAAAAAAGCTAATTATAATAACATTTATTTACTAAGCATGACCATTTATTGTAGGTAATCAAATACAGTATGAAAAAAAAACGTGTCAACGTGGGAAAGATCTGGCGTAGAATCTACGCTGATAGAGTAGTAGGTACTTTGCTGATTTAAGTTCTTTGACAATGGTTTTCAAAACTTGCTGTCCCATAAATTAATAAATTCATTACAAATATTTGCCGATAAATATGATGTATAGATATAATGGCGTAGTATATGCCTTGTAATAAGATTACTGATTTATGAAAAAAATGTAGGTAGCGTGCCCGATAAAAATGTTTTGAGAATAAGTGTGAGAGAAATTGTCGGTCCTACGGGGCCCCCTGAGAATGGGGGCCCTGGGCACGGGCCCCGTGTGCCCTTATGGTAAAGACGGTATTGAACGCAACCTTGTTCGAAGTCGCATTAGAAGTATTACTTCAATATTCAGCTTTTGCGCCTCAATCAAAAGCTGTATACCTACCAAGAATATTGTCTAATTGTGTATAATAAAACACCACACAAAAAGTTATATTTGTGCCGATAATGACAACCTTGCCTATTGTACATACCTAGGTCTTATAGGCTTACCTAATTACTAATGCCGGGTACACACCTACCAGAAGGTGAATACTCACCAACCTTCCAATTCGAAAGGTTTATGATCACTATCTCTCGTCTATCCCAATACGTCCAGGTATTTGTTATGAAATAATTTTTTATTTATTTACAACATTATCATAGGTAGGTAGGTACCTACATTATTTTACAAAAATATTGATCATACCTAAGTAGGTGCAGAGTTATTTTATAATGTGTATCACATTATAAAATAACTGTTTTTTAACTTTAAGTTTTTACTACATTACATTAAATTTTAATTTTAATTATCGACCACAGGGCACAAAAGGATAGCTAAACTAAATTATCTGTCTAAACTAAGGCCCACTTGCACTACGATCACTAAATGTGTTTAACGAGCTCCTAAATGCATTTAGGGAGCTGTTTTCGCAAACAAGATTCCTCTTCAGGACGGTGGCTAGTGAGAAGGACTTTTCTTGGTAATAAACTTGGTGCGTGTGTGACAGATGTCAAAACATATTTTTAAAAGTGACATTGTGTCACCTATCCGTTCGCATAAGTTTTCTGTGGCGCCGTATTAAATACATATGTTTAGCTAAATACGACTTTGACGACCGATGTGGCGCGGCGGGCGAATGTCCGCCTGCGACGCAGAGGTTGCGGGTTCGATTCCCGCCCTGGGATAAATGTTTGTACGATCTGCAAATATTTATTCCGGGTGTTCTGGGTATTTTCTATGTATAATAAAAAATATCTATGTAAGTAATATAGTATTGTATTACGTATATCAGTTATCTAGTACCCATAACACAAGCTCTGCTTAGCTTGGGGCTAGATGATGCTGTGTGGATTGTCCAGCATTATTATTATTATTATTATTATTATAAAATTAAATCGGATTGTGCAAGCAAGTCTTATAAAGATTTTATTATTGGTGTATAAATATTAAATTTAATAAACTTGAAAATGCATAGAGTGAATTGAGAGACAAAGAGAGATGCAATGATGAAGACGAGCGTGTATGAAACCTTTAGATAACCATCGTTTGCTGTTGGTGTGTACCTAGCATAAGCGGCAAAAAGTTATACGTAAGTAAATTGTGGTATGATGTAATCATGTTATCTAGGTAAGGTGAGTAGGTAGTTTTATGTTTTAATAATGCCAGTCATTCAAATGTTGATATTTTTGTTAACTGTGTTACCTAGCATGATTTTTAAGTTTGATTATTTCCCGATCAAATCAATCATGTTTTATATCTAGTTTTTGACAATATAACCATGCTAGAACTTATGCAGAGCAAGCATATGGCCCACCTAAAGATAAGTGGTTACTACCACACAGCATTGTTAGCGTGAATAATTGGACTAACGAGAATTATAAGACTGACGGTAATAGTACCAGCTGAAATATAGGACCAGTGGTAATAGTACGACCAGTGTGAACTAGCTTCAGCTGGTATTTGAAAATTCTTTTTAAATTTTAATTAGCCAAGCTAAGCAGAGCTTGTGTTATGTGTACTAGATGACTGATATACTTAACACAATATATTACACACAGATATATGTTTTATTATGCATAAAAAATAACCAGAACACCCGGAATAAAACTTGCAGATCGTACTAACATTTATCCCAAGGCGGGAATCGAGCCCGCAACCTCCTGCGTCGCAGGCGGACATTCGCCCGCCGCGCCACATCGGTCATCGAACATGATAAATGTACAGTCAGCTGCATTAGAATGTATACAATTCATAATTTACAGAATGGTTTTAAAGCATTACTATTAACATTATTATTAGTTTTAGCTAGTGTTCTACAGTGTGCTCGCCCGATATTCATGTAACTTGTGTGGTTTGGGGATGAATAAATATATTTTCTTTCTTTCTTTCTTTCTTTCTTTCATTAGAATTATTATTACAGTGCAAAAACTCAAAAAATAAGTGAACTTGTGAGCTAATTTCACGATTTTTGAGTTATTACTGTTTATGAGTTTAGTAAAAGGTTCTGATATCGATTTGAAAGTAACGAATTGTATACATTCTAGTGCAGCTGACTGTACCTATTGTCTTCTTACCTCATGTCCTCCCTTCAGCAGCGCCCTAACGATGCCCTGCCCGAGGTGGTTGTGGCTTCTGGAGGGGATGCTGAAGATGCAGAGGATATGGTAGCCGTCAGCAGCTACCAGCACCGCAGCCAGCGCAACCACAAGCTTCAAATCCATTATAGACGCCCTAAAAAAAATATATCCTACTAATATTATAAGCGCGAAAGTTTGTAAGTATGGATGGATGGATGGTAACCATGATCTATAACAAAGCACTGCCTTGTAAGTTGTAAGTCACACACGTTAGGAACGTGCCCTACGATGTACTCCTCGGCGTCCATCAACCTGAGGCATACAGGTGTTAAGCCTCGCGTGCCTGTAATTACACCGGCACCCACACCCTTCAAACCGGAACACAGCAAGCACAGATAATGTACAATGGGCGGTCTTATCGCTAAAAAGCGATCTCTCCCAGACAACCTTTGGATGGATAGAATTTAAAAATAAGAGGGTTGGCTGGTGTGCACTTAAAATAGCAATAAGAAATAAAAAAAAAAACTTAATCACATAAAAATATTTACTTACATAAAAATTATTAAATAAATACATATTAAAATGCATACCTACATTATTATGATGATGATGATGATGACTCTTTACGCACAGTGACAAATACCATGACAATTTAAAGTCAACAAGCAGTGGTTTATCCTGTGGGTTGTTTTATCAGTAGACAGGGCAAATATTCTTGTAATTAATGTTTCATAAGTGGTTCTTATAATATGAGTTGCATAAATACCTACTTTAGATTGTAGTTAGGTACACAATGTTGTTAGATAGTGTAAATGTAAATATACGTATATTTTTTATCGTTATAGTATGTTTAGTTAAGTAGTTCATGAAAGAATTGTGGGTTTAAGGGCCTGTTTAAACGGCGCTCAAGATTTTGTGCGGTTGTCTGAGAAAATCAATATTGAGTCTATGCGGCTAACCGCGCGGCCACCGCGCATCAACCGCGTAGTTACCGCGCGGTTGGCTGCTTGAAGGAATTTGAACGTTGTTTCTCAGTATATAGAGATACTATTGATTTTCTAAGCCGCGCGAACTGGTTGACAAAATCAATGTTGAGTATCTTGAAAGTCTCTTTCTAGGTAACAACATTCAAATTCTATGCGGTCAACCGCGCGGCCGCTGTCCGTCAACCGCGTAGTAACCGCGCGGTTGGTCGCTTGGCAGGAATTTGAACGTTACTTAGGATATTTCTTTTTTTCTTTTGAAGTAATTCTTCTAATGCGACTTCAAACAAGGTTGCGTTAAACGTTTAACACTAGCATGGTTACCTACGTTTAAAGTTTTACTTCAGTCGTGTTTTTTTTTTTATTTAAAAGTTACGTTTCCAGGAAGAACGATTCTGAGCCCTTTCCATCCATCGATTTCCCGCGGTTCTAACAATGTTGTCAGTCCAACGGGTAGGAGGACGTTCTACTACGCTTTGTCTTCCGGTTCGTGGTCGCTATTCCAGAACCTTTAATCCCCAGCGGTTGTTGGTTCTAAAGCCATATGGCTATATAGTATAAGCATTGTTTATCTTTTGTCAGATTTTTATAAGGCCATTATTCTATTGCGGCGGCCGCGCAATTGAGAAAATCAATTAGTGATACAGAGTACAAAAAGCGACCAAAGACGTAGGTAGTTATGTTGTATCAATAAAATCATGATACCTACAACACAAGACTTTATTGCTACATACTAGATTTACAGATTGTATGTTAGGCGTAGGTAGGTACCTACTTAAGTGTCTACTGACACTTCTTGTACGTGTTATGATTACACAAACAAGACTATTTTACAGGGTGATTTAGTTAATTTATTTATTTATTATCCTACTAATATTATGAACGCGATAGTTTGTAAGTATGGATGGATGGATGGATGGATATTTGTTACTCTTTCACGCTCTAATCAGTAGACCGGTTGGATGAAATTTGGAATAAACATAGATTATAACTTGGATTAACATTTTGTCCCGAAAAAATAACGGGAACGGGTGCTAGTATATTATAAAAAAAGTTAAAAAACATTAAATATCGGACAGAGTTCGGAGTTACCCGCAGATGACAAGAAATTATTTTTTGGATCATTTATTTTATTATAACGGAAGTAATTTAGTATATACAAATATTTTACATCTAATATTTAACCTATCTACCTTATATCTACATATTTTATCATAACTTTTTCTACCTATAGTAAAGTGCGGGTCTTTACTATAGGTAGAAAACAGAATTTAAGTCACTGACCGCAGGAAGTGTGCCCAAAAGGCTGGCAACGTTACCTCTTTGAATAGCTCAACTAATTCTCTGTCCAAGATAAGCGCCAGCCCTTTGATCGTGAGTCACATCCACCAGTCTCTTGGATAACTCATTTTTGGATAAATTTTGAAAGAGAGGTCAACAATATCAATTTAGGAAAATAAATTATTAATATGATGAATTTTATGTATAATTGGCTGTATATTTATTATCTTAAAACTATGACTACAACCTATGTTTTCAGATCGAGCGACTGTACTCAATGTATACTTATTCACTGACAATAGATTGGTGCAAACTGACGATGACGTAATGAAATACCTACACGCAACAATACAAAAAATACTTTGTCTGTGTATCCAAACCATTTTCAAGGATAGTTAAAATGGTTTTGCCATTGCCGGTTCTATGCTTTTTTTTCTTAGCTCTGAGATTTCCGGAATGCAGAGTTTTTTATAATAAAAAACTTAGTTCCACCTGAGCTACTAGATGGCATAGTAAGCATATTATTTGATCTGTCAAAGTCAAATTAATTTTGAAGAGTGTGACGGTGAAATTACAAGCACATGAGTAGCAAGGTAGGGCATCGTAGGGCGCAATCCATAGAATACTTATTTATAGTCCATATTAGGCGCAATCTTAGCACTAATGCCACAGAATGAGATTTCTGTTCCGTTAAACCACCTTCGTTACATCCTTGGTTAAAATTAAAGTGTTGTTTTATTATAACCCAGAAAGTTTGAAGAAAAACGCCATCTTTGAACCAATGACAGCCGACTTTACTTTTTTTTTACTGACTTGACTTATTAAAAACTTATTTATTCTTCCACTGACGGACGGATGATTAATCAAAGAAGAAGAAGTGCAACATTGTTTAACTCTAAGAATATGGCTATGGTTTAACTTTCAACATAGTTCTACTGAACTCTGTGGTTTCTGTAATATGAGCCTGTTTGAGTGGGTTGTTTAGGTACCTACGGAACCACGATAGGTTCAAACGACCTTCGTATGGACTCAGTGACTTACAAAGCCCAATTTGATAAAAAACAACGATTATAAAACTTGTAAACCCTTCATTGTTTATTTATATGACTTTATTTTAGGTAGTTTGGTTATTTTGATTTTAAAACCAAACTACTGAAGTGATCTTGTTGATAATTCTACGGGACCACCTTGAGTGTAAACCCTTTTAAAAACAACAAGAATTTATAAAATCGGTCAACAATTGACGGAGAAATCGGTACATGAAAAAGTATATAGGTATAGTCAAACATGCAACCCCTTTTTTTGAAACCGTTAAAAAGGGTAAGCGGGACAGGTACCTGACTAAACCAAATTGAGACCTTTGAGACCTCCCAAACTAGTTTGATATATCTATACTATGGTAAAAGTGTAGAGGTCGAAAAGTCTGTACATCCTACTAATATTATGAACGCGAAAGTTTGTAAGTATGGATAGATGGATGGATGGATTGATGGATGGATGTTTGTTACTCTTTCACGCTCTTACCAGTGGACCGATTTGGATGAAATTGGAAATAAAAATAGATTATAACATGGATTAACATATAGGCTACTTTCTATCCCGAAAAAATAACGGGAACGGGAAAAAACTGCCACGCGGGCGAAGCTGCGAGCGGCCGCTAGTTATCTACTTATTCTTTGTACACTTATTCTCCCTGTATACTAAAGCATCTGGAAGAACCATACCTACTATAAGCGATTGGCGTGGAGTGCAATTGTGTCTTTAATTATTTTGATTGATATCTATAATAATAATAATGCTGGACAATCCACACAGCATCATCTAACCCCAAGCTAAGCAGAGCTTGTGTTACGGGTACTAGATGACTGATATACTTAATACAATACATTACATACATAGATATTTTTTATTATACATAGAACACACCCAATACACCCGGAATAAATATTTGCAGATCGTACAAACATTATCCCAAGGCGGGAATCGAACCCGCAACCTCCTGCGTGTATAAGGTGGTTATCTGTACATTTTAGGGAGGTTATGAACTCTAGATAACTTTGGAATAATCTTTAACATGCGTCGTATAAATCGTACCTATATATTCGTTTAGATGCATCACTGTGCTTGTCAGTAGACGCGTTGCTGATGGAACAAGCAGATGGTCCACCTGATGTTAAGTGGTAACCATCGTCTATCAAAGTATTGCCTCGTAGGTCGCGCTCATAAGGAACGTGCCTTACGATGCACTACTCAGCGTCCATCAACCTGAGGCATATAGGTGTTGCCTCATGTGCCTGTAATTACACCGGCACCCACACCCTTCAACCCAAAACACAGCAAGCTGTTTGACGGCAGAAATAGGCATGGTGGTAGTACCTAGGTACTTCCACGGACGAGTCTTAATTTCAAATGCTGACATAAAGAGTTCCCAGCATCATCACTCCACATACATTATTATAACTATATTAGGTTATTAATATTATAAGTATTTATATTAATTTAATTCATGAACTTATTCACGCTTGATAAAAACAGACCGCACAGACAGCAGAGTTGGTAGCAGCGATTGGAAATTGTGGGTTCGATTCCCACGGCTAAGCTGATATGTTTAACCTAATGATATGTTTAACCTGATCAGCGTGAGGGCAAGGTCAATAGACGAAAACATACAATAAATTGGGTAATTATGCACTCTAACTGTGACGTAATACGTACATTATAATAATGTAATAAAATCCACTACACAAAAGAAACTAAGTTTAAAATATCGAAGCGTTGTCCAAGAGCGCATAAACCACAAAAACAGATTAATTAGTTGAGTAGGTACTTACAAGAGTTAGGAAACACGACCGTTTGCACCAATGACCGAACCACTACTGATGGGTATGGCTACTAATATGCAAGTACAGTGCCTATTGTCCTATATGTAGGCGTAAATACATATTGAACACGTGAGATACTAAAAATGAGTGCTATGCCAAACCACGCAGCCTCTGACGAGCTATGATAAATTATAGTGTAACTGTTGATCAAAGAAGTCCTTGAACTCCTTGGCAAATCAGGATACAGGCGTTACTGCCATCTATTGAGAGTAATTGTACAACTATATTTTATAGTGTTCGAATTATAGCTACTTCCTGATAGATGGCAGTATTGGCATGTTAACGCTGCTGCTTGACAATAGATGGCGCTGTAAGAAAAGTTAATTTTGCTGAAGTTTATACTAATATTATAAAGAGGAAAGATTTGATTGTTTGTTTGCATTTAATAGACCCCGAAACTTCTAGACCGATTTGGAAAATTCTTTCATCGTTGGTAAGCTACACTATCCCCGGATGACATAGGCTATATTTTATTTACGAAAAAACTAGGGATCCTTACTAAGATCCGTGCGAAGCCGGACGGACCGCTAGTATAACATAAAAGTTTAATTTAATAATAGTTTCGTCTGTCTATCGTCAGTTCTTTCAGAAGTGTTAGAGAATTTTGAGACATGACCGGGTTAAGCGTCCAAGTAGTTCTTGGTTCGTTTGACGCGAAAAATACATTGACCAATGCGAAGATAGAAAATAGTTTGTAGAAATGTTTTGTACAAACTTGTATTCAATACTTATATTTTTCTTAAATTCTTGATTGTAGGTAGGTACACAGAAAAAAATACAAAAAAGTGGTTCCTAGTAGGTAATGACAATCCACACAGCATCATCTAGCCCCAAGCTAAGCAGAGCTTGTGTTATGTGTACTAGATGACTGATATACTTAATACAATACATTACATACATACATATTTTTTATTATAGGTACATAGAATATACCCAGAACACCCGGAATAAATATTTGCAGATCGTACAAACATTCATCCCAAGGCGGGAATCGAACCCGCAACCTCCTGCGTCGCAGGCGGACACTCGCCCGCCACGCCACATCGGTCGTCATAATAATAGGTGATCCACCTTTTTTTATGTGACTCGTTAATGGAACAATCTCGATTATCGATGACCCACCTGATGCTAAGTGGTTACCATTACCTATAACCGAGCATTGCCTCGCAGGTTATGCTCATTATAAACGTGCCCTTACGATGCACTCTCTGCGTCCATCAACACCGGCACCCACACCCTTCAAACCGGAACACGCTGCGCTGCTTGGCGGCAGAAATAGACATGGTGGTAGTAGGTACATACCCGGACGAGCCCTCCACTAAGAGCTCTACTACTACTAAAATCTATAAAACTTATCCGTATCAAATTCAGAATAAAAAAAACGAGTCTGCTTTAGACCACACGACTAAAGTAAAACTTCTTTAATATACGAAACGTGAGCTATGAGAGAAAAAGAGAAAGAACAGTCAAAGTCAAAAGGCATTTATTCAGTAATATCCGCAGGGATCATCTTGAAACGTCTTAAATCTAGGTGAATCTAAGCGTCAGTTCCTCGCGACCAAGCCTAGAAGAATCGGCAAGAAACTTACGGCTTGGTTCCTACCGTTTTTTTGTATGATCCTGTTACAAAATAATAATAATGTAAATAATGAAGCTACAGTGTGGTGCCAATCTATCTGAATGCAGTACTTTCATACCCCCTCCATGGTAGTGGTAAACGTTTAACGCAACCTTGTTGGAAGTCGCATTAGAAGTATTACTTCAGTAAAATCAAAATAGTTTTGGACAATCAATCGTTCTTTGTAAGGGGCACGTTATTACGTAGCGGCTAAAAATATCATAGAATTATTGATAAAACTAATTAGTAAAGGAAACATTATGATAATAAGACTTAACAAAGACAGAGTTTGTGCTAATATCTTGCAGTAGGGTCAGAGGCAAATCCTCGTTAAAATGCGCGCGCAACTTTTATTTATTTATTTACTTTAATTAAAACGGTAAAAAGATAGGTAAAAATAGGTACCTATATAAACGTCAAATTATAAAGGTAAAAGTGAAATTTACGAAATAATGTCAAAATCCTACTAATATTATAAATGTGAATGTTTGGATGGATGGATGGATGTTTGTTCCTCTTTCACGCTCTAACCAGTGGACCGATTTGAATGAAATTTGGAATAAATATAGATTGTAATCTGGAATAGGACATAGGCTACTTTGTTTCCCGAAAAAATAACGGGAACGGGAAAGAACTGCCACGCGGGCGAAGCTGCGAGTGGCCTCTAGTATTGTATAAATGTCAAATGTGAAAACAATTTAAACTAACTAAACGTCACGCTCACAGAATCTCAAACATTGTCCAGCAAAAAAAAAAAAAAAATTGCGTGTATGAAGCTCTTTCTTCTTCTTTTCTTCACAATGACTGTCCATTCGACAGATAATTTGCTAATGTGAAGTGGATGAATAAATAAATTTTTAGTCAAGTCTAGTCACTAAAAAAGTAAGTGACAAATTTTGTCATTGGTACCGAAGATAAAATTTTAATAAAAATAAAACCAACTTCTATTTCTCATGGATGCCATTATCAGAAATGGAACAAATTGAAATACCAGCTTTCAAATAAAAAAAGAATCATCAAAAACGGTTGACCCAGTCGAAAGTTCTGAGGTAACAAACATAAAAAAATACAGTCGAATTGAGAACCCCTCCTTTTTTGAAGTTGGTTAAAATGAATGAGGATTTAAACTTCAACCCCCGCTGTACAGGTTCTATTAGTTTGTAGCTTCTTTTAGCTTGTGCTTTTACGCACCAAGACGAATATAGGTACCCTAAAAGTTTCAAGCTTCTATGACCAGTGGTTTAGGCTGTGAGCTGTCTATATGTCAGTCAGTCAGTCAGTCAGGACAAAGATTCTTATAATTGGTATAGATTGATATTTTCTGCGCAACCAATAAGTGTTGCCATGCAAATTATTGCTCAACTATGATGTATTTTGTTCGTCAATCAATTGACAATCAATATCAATGAAAGTGTCCCGCCAGCATTACTGATGCAAGACCCTTGATTCGGCTGACACGCTTATAGACTCCATGTTCTTATCCATTATTATGACATTTAAAAATCAGCTGTTTTAAATATATTTGTAACTGTCACCTATATCTACATATCCTACTAATATTACAAACGTGAAAGTTTGTAAGTATGGATGGATCGATGTTTGTTACTCTTTCACGCTCTAACCAGTAGGCCGATTTAGATGAAATTTGGAATAAACATAGATTATAACTTGGATTAACATATAGGCTACTTTTTATCCCGAAAAAATAACGGGAACGGGAAAAAACTTCCACGCGAGCGAAGCTGGGAGCGGCCGCTAGTCTATACTAATTATACGAATCTTTATCCTGACTGACCGACTGACATATAGACCTGAGGACATTTTTTTTTATACAATTTGCTGATGGAACAAGCATATGGCCCACCTGATGTTAAGTGGTTACCATCACCAGCAACCTCCTGCGTCGCAGGCGGACATTCGCCCGCCGCGCCACATCGGTTATGTAAGGATTTTGGTTGTTCATATGTCAGTCAAAACAAATACCTAATATAAGTAGTTATGTTTGACCTTCCCACCGAATCTAACAGTCCTGGATCAGAGGAACACGTGAAATTACTCAATCTAGATCTATTTTAGTCAAGTGTGATCATAATTATTCTATTTGATAAGTTCCCATTGTTTTATTTTTGCATGTTACCGTGGCCCAATTGCCCTAACGAAACCATAGTCGTATTATAATAATAATAATAAATATTTTTTTATAATATTTATTGACAACCGATGTGGCGCGGCGGGCGAATGTCCGCCTGCGACGCAGGAGGTTGCGGGTTCGATTCCCGCCTTGGGATAAATGTTTGTACGATCTGCAAATATTTATTCCGGGTGTTCTGGGTGTTTTATATGTATAATAAAAAATATCTATGTATGTAATGTATTGTATTAAGTAGGTATATCAGTCATCTAGTACCCATAACACAAGCTCTGCTTAACTTGGGGCTAGATGATGCTGTGTGGATTGTCCAGCATTATTATTAATGTTATTTACAAAGAAGTTAGTAGCCTAAGTTACCTACAGATTCCTGTTTATCGTATCATCCAATTCAAGTTTCAATCGTGTCAAACTCCAAATCTATTCTTCGAAACTGACTTTTCAGACAGACTTTTTCGACAATCAAATTCTAGATTCAATCATGTTTGCCCTTGGTGGAGATCGAATCCACAACCTACATCGCAGAAGCTAAAGTTACCAACAAAGCAAGACCTAACAACTTCGATTAATGACCTTTTAAAGTCTTACTAATATTATAAACGCGAAAGTTAAGAAGAAGAAAGGTAAGAATGGATGGATGGATGTTTGTTACTCTTTCACGCTCTAACCAGTAGACCGATTTGGATGATATTTGGAATAAACATAGATTATAACGTGGATTAACATATAGGCTACTTTTTATCCCGAAAAAATAACGGGAACGGGAAAAAAACTGCCACGCGGGCGAAACTGCGAGCGGCAGCTGTTAGGTTATAAAAAAAAACGAGTGTGCTTTAGACCACACGACTGAAGTAAAACTTCTTTAATATACGAAACGTAACTGGCTATGAGAGAAAGAGAGAAAGAACAGTGCTTTCATACCCCCTCCATGGTAGTGTTAAACGCAACCTTGTTGGAAGTCGCATAAACAGGCATAAACATTTTATTGATAATTTTCACAAATTATACGTTATAAATTAAGGTTTTACCCTGGGTAAAACGGTGCATGATACATAGGTTATATATGATACATAAGAAGAAGTATTACTTCAATAGTGTTATTTCTCAATATTTAAAAGACTCAAACGCAACTTTTTTTTGTCAGTTTTCAATGAGTCTGTCAAAAATTTATCACTCAAGACGTGATTCAACTTTTAGTATTCGGGGTTAAAACTACTGTCATCCTAATTTCTAATGATCTTAAGGTATTTGTTCGGTCAACTTCTGAGATAGGTACTACAAACTGTCAATACTACCTGGGCGGCCTTATATACAGGTTGTATCTACATAATGGTACTGCTCTAAAATAGCATGCTAAAAAGCGTGCTATTGAGTATGCTCAATATGAGCATGCTGATGAGTAGTTTACATTTGCTAGCAATTAGCATGCTAGTTTTTAGAATGCTCAATAAGCAAACCTGTTCACATGTGCTAAAAGCACGCCCCCCAGACCCGCGCTGCAGGTAGCATGCTAAAAAATCGCACGGCCGTCGATTTTTGAGCATACTCGAAATGAGCATGCTCATTATTAGCAATGTTTTCAATACACATGCTACTAATGTGCATTTGCTCAATAAAAGCATGCTTTCGTGCTAGTAATGAGCATGTGTATCAGTAGCTTTATGATGCACATATAAGATACTAGTGAAGTTCGCGCGACTTCATTCGCGTGAAAATATCCTACTAATATTATAAACGCGAAAGTTTGTTAGTAGGGATGGATGGATGTTTGTTACTCTTTCACGCTCTAACCAGTGGACCGATTTGAATGAAATTTGGAATAAATATAGATTGTAACCTGGATTAACGTATAGGCCACTTTTTATCCTGAAAAAATAACGGGAACGGGAAAAAACTGCCACGCAGGTGAAGCTGCGAGTGGCCGCTAGTTTTGATATAAACTTCAACTTCTGCTCAACCCTTTGGGGGTTGAATTTCAAGAATTCCTGTTTTAGTTACCTCTACGCAATATATCCTGAAAATTTCAGGTCTACGACCAGTGCTTCAGGATGTGCGTTGTCTATTATGTCAGTCAGTCAGTCAGTCAGGACAACATTTTATAATTAGTCTAGATTAATTAAAAACTAGTGGTTGGTAATTTTTAACTAATGGTTAATTGGTAACTATGAGAACAGTAAACTTCGCGAGGGGAGTCTCTTGGATTTTTTTTAAAACATCTTGTGTAGAATGATGTCCATTCAAATTTGATGTATAAAAAACGATGCTATTTTAATTGTAAGAAATACCATCCTGTATATGTTCAGTTAACCGCGCTGTCATTTCGCCACCCCACACAAAAGGTGGCTCTATGGGAGAATGAAGTGTCCATTTCATAATAATAATGTATGCCCTTTAGCTAAATGCCAGCGGTGAGACGTCCTCCCAATAAGAAAGGGTTCCGTATCTGTGTCCACACTGGAGCTTCATTATTTACATTATTATTATTTTGTAACAGGATCATACAAAAAAACGGTAGAAACCAAGCCGTAAGTTCCTTGCCGGTTCTTCTAGGCTTGGTCGCGAGGAACTGGCGCTTAGATTCACCTAGATTTAAGACGTTTCAAGATGATCTCTGCGGATATTACTAAATAAATGCTTTTTGACTTTGACTTTGTTGAAAATCGGTTGCAGCAATGCTCTAGTCAAATGAAAGTACAACTCTTCGAGCCAATTTTTTAAAAATCAGTCAGTAATTTTTTTATAGAACTTTTTTTACGGTGGTTATTCCATTATGTACTATAAAATAGTATGCAAAAGTCAAACAATAGTTGCATCTAAAATAATTAAGTCTAACAAAAATTACTTACAAAGGCCAAATGACGTCAATGATAACGAAATAATGCTAGGTACCTACCTTATAAGCTACTTATACTTACATTATAGATGTTTCATATTTATATAATTTCTTAAAACTGACCTTACAACTCAATTAGGTAGTAGGAGACTCTGCCTTTTCTGCTTTCCTGCTCCTCCTCTCTTTCTTTGCTCTGCTTTCTGTGCTGTAGGTTGTGATTTCTACCGAGAACAAACATTTGTGTGATGAACATAGATTTGGTGTGTCTGCGTGTTATATATATTCTAACTATCTCATATTGGTCTCTGAACACTCTTTTGATGGCGTTCTATGAGATTTATGTTCTCAGATTCTGTTTTGCTACACAGTTAATAACAAAACGTGTCATTTTGTTTTTTGTGCTAATAAATTGATTATGATTATATTTATAAGCTGACCGGGCTCTACAAGAATCAACACAAACAGTAAGTGCTAAATAAAAACATGTTAAACATGTAAAAACATGTTAGAACACTCGGCACAATAACAGTATCTAATTTCGAATATCCTAAATAAGTCAGACAAAAGCATTTGACATGACAAAGACATAAAATCGATACACCTTTTTTTGCCGCCAATTCGTTTTATTTTCTAACGGATCCCTAAAATACGGTCTGTAGCTGGCCGCCGAGAAAGAAAAAAAAAACAAAATGGCCGCTCAGTCAAGTGGAATGCCATTGATGCCTTCTTGAAAAAGATTGAAGATCTTTTGCATGAACGAATCGTATTGTTTGTTTATTATGGTTATTGTTGCAAAATTAATGTAGAGTGCTTTAGTTTTTGAGGGTTGTATTGCGGCTACTTTCAATTTGACGCGGTAGTGACAAACGTATTAAGTTAAGCACAGACAAAATTTTGCATGAATTTACGAGAGAAAAGAAAAAAAAATGTTATAGAAGTGATATACTTAGTCACTTTTTTCTCTTCTCTATGGAAATTATCCATAGATTTTGTATTTTGTCAATGCCAAGTGGATTAACATTTTGTGTCAAACACTCAGTATAAAAAAAGTAAAGTCGGCTGTCTTTGGTATTGAATAAAAGATGGCGTCTCTTTTCAAGACATTATCACACAATACATTTCTATTCTAACTCACACTTACGCTAAGATCTAGTAATGCTAAAATCATCAAAACATGAATATCACAAGAAAACAATTAAAATAAAAACCATGTTGCTTTCAAAGATGAAAGAAAACGGTTCCAAAATTGCACTCATAAAATTCGCACAGCTGACTCTACGTAGGTATTTTTACTTATAAAACTGACAGAATATAACAGTTGGTGAGCGGAGATTTTTTCATTACGCCATTCGATTTTTGAAGTAATTTCTGAAAACCCGTTGTATGTGAAAGTATGACAGGTATTCAATATCAATGGATCATTTTTGGATGTAATTTTAGGTCAATGACTTGAATTATTGTTATATAGACACTTTTTTTTGTGTCTGGCTGAGTGGACTGCAGTCCAAACTACTAATTCTGCACGTAAGTACTATGAATATCGGTACGCAGTAACTATTAGTAATCTATGTCCTGCAAAAACTCGCGCCGGTTGGTCGCGCTGCATTCTTCATTCAAAATGTTAAGAATAGAACAATGTGTGTATCGATTCAAATTGATTTTAAAATTGGAACTCTTTACGCATAACCTCTCTTTATCGCTCTATCTTACTATTGAGGCCTAAAAATTACAGTATTCTCGATTTTTGAAAAAAGAAAAATAAACTTTTTTAATTTTTGTCACTTTTTGCATTGGCAGGATTCCCATCCCATTCAGACAATATAAATTACTTTCATGTAATTTACGGAGAGCTTTTTTTTTTTTTCGTCTTGTTTTGTTATTAACTGACGTAACATATATAAGTAATATGCGTGGGAACTTAAACGAAATCGTTTTGTGAAGGTTTTTGAAGAAAACTGGTAAATTTTTGGTACAACAACTGATGTCCTCCTACCCGATAGACTGACGACATTGTTAGGACCGCGGGAAGTCGATGGATGGAAAGGGCTCAAAATCGTTCTTCCTGGAAACGTATGGGGGAGGCCTATGTCCAGCTGTGGACTTCTACAGGCTGATGATGATGATGAAATGGAAATCCCTATTTATTTACATTTATCCAACCGTTAGTTATGAGTAGTGTGATCTCTGGGTAGCCAATGTTGATGAAATTGCAATAAAATTATAGGCTTGAGGTGGAATTATACTCCAGAACATCGACGAGAGCAATGATGCAATAACATGTCTTACTTCGCGGACGACAGTCTGGCACATATTCTATTCATTTTTGCTTGCCGTGTTCATTGAAGTATGAATTGGACAACTTTAGAACAAATTGGATTTGAATTTAGAGAATCTCATAATAATTTTTAAATCATCAAGAATTTTATATAAATTTTGATCGCTATTACTTATATAACTATTATTTGAAGATTCTGTCAGTCTTGTAAGAAGTCTAAATAGTCTATTTTTATGCTAAGGTCGGACGCTGTATTTATTCTTGAGATTTTTATAGTGGACTGCGTTTTTTGATTGGGGGAAAATGGGGGGAAAAAGTTTTCTGTAGCGTTTTTTATCGACGGATATCGGTCAATAAATAACGCTACACAGTCGGATGACGGCGGTAATTCACCAAACCATACTTCCTCGTAAAGGTCAAATAATGTGTATAATTTTTTTTCGTTGTCCTGTCACAGTGTCTAATCTATCTATAGTTAGGTAATCTGTAATTTGTAAACCGGTTTCCCGCGATAAAGGCTTGTCCTAGTGCGGGAACCTCCAGCAAAATGTACTGTTGCAAATCAATTGGTATAAATAAATATATTTGTATTTGTATGTGCCGTACCAATAACCGAGTACTGTGCCATAATTTTAGCGCTCTGAGCAATCTTGCAGTGCTTAGCTAGTTAAATTCAACTCTGGATCTCCAACGATAGTGGAGCGGACTCTTTATAGTATTTATGACTCACAATAACGCTTTTTTTTATACAATGTGCTGATGGAACAAGCATATGGCCCACCTGATGTTTAGTGGTTACCATCGCCTATAGCAAAGCATTGCATTGAAGGTCACGTTCTTTAGGAACGTAACCCACAATACACTGCATACAAGGCATACAGGTGTTAAGCCTCATGTGTCTGTAATTACACCGGCATCCAAACCCTTCAAACCGGAACACGCTGCGCTGCTTGGCGGCAGAAATAGGCATGGTACTAGTACGCACCCGGACGAGCCCTTCACTAAGAACTCTACTACTACTAAAACTCTACTTGTCAAGATGAGTTTATCTTAAAAATTTCAAGTCTCTGCGACCAAGTTTAGGCTGTGCGTTATATCAAAGTTAGTCAGTCAGTGGCGTAAAAGTTATAAGATAAATTATTCGAATGATTAACTTAACTTATTTTACTGTTTTAAATTTGTCAATGTCAGTAGGTATATTTATATACCACTCACCAACTTTCAACTTTTTTTATAACTCACTGCCTAAAGTGACAGGTCCTAAAGGACCTGTGAGTTTAACTTCTCATTACCACGTAATAAAGTAAAACACGTAATAATACTGTAAAAATCAGATGTATATAAACTACTTTCTTAAATTTTCACCTGCATATCTGCACGATACGTTTCCTGATCGCCTGATCATCGTCTGATTGGCGATCGGCGAGTCTGTGAGTCGCCAACATGTCTAGTTTTGCTAGATGTAGCCACTTTTTGAAAGCCTGTATTAGTATTATTATTTTTCAGCCAGTATTGTCCCACTGCAGGGCAAAGTTTTTT
Organism: Electrophaes corylata; assembly: GCA_947095575.1. Taxonomy (NCBI): domain Eukaryota; kingdom Metazoa; phylum Arthropoda; class Insecta; order Lepidoptera; family Geometridae; genus Electrophaes; species Electrophaes corylata. The sequence continues at coordinate 3,051,935 of OX352727.1, forward strand.
TTTTTTTATAATGCTGGACAATCTACTCAGCATCATCTAGCCCCAAGCTAAGCAGAGCTTGTGTTATGGGTACTAGATGACTGATTATTACATACATAGATATTTTTTTATTATACATAGAAAACACCCAGAACACCCGGAATAAATATTTGCAGATCGTACAAACATTTATCCCAAGGCGGGAATCGAACCCGCAACCTCCTGCGTCGCAGGCGGACAATCGCCTGCCACGCCACATCGGTCGTCATTACTATTATTGATATTGTTACTTTTTATTTAATTTTTATTTGACATTTCTATCTTTAATTAATGCAAATGGTTTTAACCGTGTTTATTAAAGTAAATAAATAAAAATAAAGGCCTCCTCTATCTCCTTCCACTCTTCGCGATTTAACGCTGTTACAGGCCAAGATCTTAGATGTGCATCAGCTCATTGCGCCATCTCTTCCTGGGCCTTCCACGTCGTCGAGTTGCGTTGGGTTGGTAAAGTAAATAAAGCCTGTACCTACAGTATAATTTAAAAAGAGAAGTACTTGCGGCAGATGTAGCCACTTTTTAAAGCCTGTTTATTCTACAAAAAGAAGCAGGTATACCTACATACAACTGTGCCCTAAGTTAGGCGAATTTCGCTAGATGTAGCGACTTTTTTAAAGCTTGTATGATTTGAAAAAAAGAAGTACTTGCGACTGTGTCACCAGTTAGGTGACTTTTGCTAAATGTAGCCACTTTTTTAAAGCCTGTATGATTTAAAAAAGTATTACTTGCGACTGTGCCCTCAGTTAGGCGAATTTCGTAAGATGTGACAAATTCTTGACAGCCTATTAATAAAAAAAAAAAGAAAGAAGAACTCACGACAGTTATATAAAACTCGAGAACATCATACCGATGCATGAAATTAAGACCAAATGTGCAGAAATTAGCTTGAAATAGTCAATTTCTCATGTAAAGTAGTGATTCAGCATATTTTTTTGGTAGAATAGATGTCCCGAGTCGTTACGTAGTGTTTTTATTGTCTTGGTGTGCCCCAACCGTACACGTTTACTGTTCTAAATTTAAATAATTAAATTCTACTTAGCTTACCTTGATTTAAATAATTAAATTCTATTTAGCTTAGCTCGTTTTGCCTTACACTAGCAATGAATACCAATAAACAATAATCATGTCTAAAGTTTATTGTCCACCATTAAAGTCCTAATGCTATTTCTATTTGCTTTTTAAGATTTTTGTTTTTTAGCGTAATGCGTACTGTCATTTTTAAAATTTTTTGTTCTTTTAGCGTAATGCGTACTGTTACCTACGCTAAAAACAAAAATCTTAAAAAAGCAAATAAAAATAGCATCACGGCTGTAATCCCCAAGCACGGTAGATATCCCCTCTGATCTTTTAGTGCCAAATACCTTATGGAGATTCTTCGAGGATGTTTAAAGAGGAGTCAGAGTTACGTCCAAATAGTACATTTGGTACATACCCACATTTTGCAGTAGTTAGTATTCCATACGTGACAAGTTGCAAGCCCATCGCCGCTGCTAGAATACTAACTGGTCCTCACGATGTTTTTCTTCACCGTTTGAGAGCTCTGGCATTGCGCACATGCTAAAAAAATAAAGCACATGCTAAATGTTAATCCATTGATGCACGAGGATTTAAACCTATGACCTTAGGATCAAAAGGCGTGGTCACTCCCGCTAGACCACTGGTGGTCTAGCGGGAGTGACCACGCCTTTTCTACTTAAAAATCTTAGGCTGAAATATTATCACAATTAATAGCTAGGAGCGTCTTAGGGACCCTTCCGTTCCGATTAGTATTTTAAATAAAAAATCAACACACCTATCAAAATTAATTATATTATAAAGATTTAAATCAGTAGAATAGTTTCTTATCGTTTGCAACGCTTCTAATCTGCGATTGTCTGTATTTTATAAATTTTGAAATGATTCCTCTAATTATTGATATTTTCATTGTAAATATATTTAATCCTAGCAACTATTTCATTGAATATGCTACTGTAAAACTGTGAAGGTTACATTTTTCGTGATTTCGTGACTTAATGATGTGGCCAGTACGCGTAAATATGAGTTGGCAAAGTGACCATTCTTTCGCCGGTTTCTCGAGTCAGTTCAAAACTATCGCCCGTGCGGAGCGGTCGCGCCAGTCGTCAAAGTAAACTTTACGCGCGGCAATTTAACAGAACTCTACTTTTTTAATTTTGAATTACGAACGGGAGTGAAACTTTTACGTGTGTGATTTGTTGTGAAAAATGGATTTTGTGTGATATTGTGACTTTGACAGGTGTGTGCATTTTTTATTTAAAATACTTACTAATTAGGTGCTCAGTTAACCGTTTAAATAGGTAAGTGTTGATTTAAGAAGTATTATTTACAAATAATAATTATAAATTATCAATTAACCATCTCAAGTTTAACTTACCTATGACTTTTTCCACGTAAGTCTTATTTATTGACTAAACCGTACACTTCATATAGGATAGATCATAGCTAGTAAAGTATTTTTCATGTTATCGTAAATCTAACTACTAAACATACTATAAACAAACTCATTAAACACTTGATCAAACTAATTACGTATTTTATTTACAACAGTAAACGTCAACCCAGGTAATTAGCAGCTGGTTTAAAATAATAGCTCGATAATCCCGCCAATTTATCTCAAGCGCTTCTCAACGATTATTGAAATGTCAATGTCATCGACTGGCTGGCATAGTCGCATCGGAAGAGTTTTTATTCGAAATTCGAAAATGTTTTACTGCCGCTTTTCTTTTTTTAAATTTAGTATTTTTCATGGTAAAAGTGATGCCCTTGATCTTCTGACATGACATGACTATGACATGAATTATGTTGGTATTTTCCTTATGCTGGTTAAAAATAAATATAATAGGTAATGGTTTTGCGTAAGTAAAATTAAATTACATTTCGTAACAGAATAATGTCAATATAATTATACTATGATACAGTAAAGTAACGTAACGGTAAGTAAGGGCATTTATAACTAAAGCTTTAAAAGAAAAATTATTAAAATTAATATTTTCCTAAAAGTAAAACTTTTAAAAATGACACCTGTTTTTTTTAAATTAGTGCAATGTCAGTAGAATTCTAAAAGAAGCGCAATATGTTCCTTATATTACACCAACGCAATGAAAGCGAAAAAAAACGATTAATTTATTACAATACAACCTAGAGCTCCGGTAATCTAGTGGAAATGAACCGCTTTTTGATCTTAAGGTCGTGGGCTTGAATCCGATCGTGCAACAATGGAATTTTTCTGTTTAGGGGTCCGTACCCAAAGTGAAAATGGGACCCTATCTGTCCTGTCTGTCTGTCTGTCTGTCCGTCTGCCACTAGGCTCTCATGATCTGTGATAGATAGAGAGTTGAAATCACAGATGATGTATTTTTGTTGTCGCTATAACAACAAATACTAAAAAACAGAATAAAATAAATATTTAAGCGGACTCTCATGCAGCAACTTTAATTTTTGCCGTTTTACTATACATAATGGTACGGAACCCCGTCGTGCGCACGTCTAACTCGCATTTGGCTGGTTTTTTTTCGTTCGTTTTGCTCGCTCTATCAACTATGACACAGCAGTCAAACCAAACATCGATTCATTTAGTACAGTACAACTTACAAAGTACATAAGTAAAAAATATGTCAACAGACCATGGCCAAGCCGCGATCATACGATACTCAAGTCAAACCCCAAGTACTTAATACCACAGGCATAAGGTTCATTTTAAACGAAAACACTATTTAAATCTGTTTCAAAATGGACATAATTAATTAAAATAAATTAAGTTAATTGCGTACATCTTTTTATTTAAGGAGTTTTTTAATGATGGGTGTAATGCTTAATTTAATCCTTCTAATATTATAAACGCGAAAGTTTGTAAGTATGGATGGATGGATGAATGTTTGTTACACTTTCACGCTCTAACCAGTGGACCGATTTGGGTGAAATTTGGAATAGACATAGATTACAACTTGGATTAACATATACGCTACTTTTTATCCTGAAAAAATAACGGGAACGGGAACAAAACTGCCACGCGGGCGAAGCTGCGAGCGGCCGCTAGTATTTTTATAAAATAAGTCAAAGCACTATTAGCCTAATTGGCTAGATCGTAATGTTATTAGAGTATTGTAATGAAAAGGTGTTCGTCTTCGTTGTGCGGTAAACATGTTTACTTTTGATTTTTCTGGTTAATATATTATAGCCTTATATATATAAGATACTAACAAATACCGTGGCTATCGGTAAAACAATTTTCAAAATCGGTTCAATATTTCCAAATATTACAACATCACAAACTCACAAACCTTACCTCTTTATTAGTAGGTATACATTTTTACTTACAAATCTTCGAAATTTTTGGCTTTTCTGTATCGTATCTAGAAAGATATGTATCTAATATGTTCTGGCATTTTGAGATTATAATTAATACCCATTTGTGTTATTTTGATTGCACCTACCTAATCTATATATTTAAATTAATTCTGTTATCGCCTGAAAGGGCAGCTTTAAGTAGGTTAGAAACACAGAGGTCTATAGGTGAAACATTCCTGTTGGTGTTGCCGCCAAAATGTTTCATTGTTGACGACCGATGTGGCGCAGCGGGCAAATGTCCGCCTGCAATGAAGGAGGTTGCGGGTTCGATTCTCGCCTTGGGATAAATGCTTGTACGATCTGCAAATATTTATTCCGGGTGTTCTGGGTATTTTATATGTATAATAAAAGATATGTATGTATGTTATGTATTGTATTAAGTATATCAGTCATTTAGTACTCAACACAAGCTCTGCTTAGCTTGGGGCTAGATGATGCTGTGTGGATTGTCCAGCATTTTTATTATTATTATTATTATTGTTTGTTTAAGCACGAATTTTGACAGTTTTGACGTAAACATTGACTGCTGAGTGACTCTTGCGCGGCAACGAGGCAACACGGTTTGTTTTCTGTCATCTTTAGAAGCAACATAATCGAATCTAGATCGAAACTAGATCGAATTAATACAATATTTACATTATATTTTATTTGATTGTAATCTGTTTTGTGAATTGAATAAAATAAACATAGTGTACGGTTTGTGCAAACCGCACAGTATTAGTACATGTTCTCGCGGGTCAGCATTTTATGCTATAACGTGGTTTTTCCATTCAATTACCTACGTTGAGTTGACGACAACCACCCAAAACAACTACACGTCATAGCATAAATCAGCTCATTAACTAAACTACAAACTATTAAACAAGTGAACTTTAACTTATTATTTTACTGAACTCTCAACAACAACTAACTCTATAATAATAATAATAAATAGCTTTTTCATTTGTATTATTGAAGTAAATGTTTGTACGATCTGCAAATATTTATTCCGGGTGTTCTGGGTGTTTTCTATGTATAATAAAAAATATCTATATATGTAATGTATTGTATTAAGTATATCAGTCATCTAGTACCTATAACACAAGCTCTGCTTAGCTTGGGGCTAGATGATGCTGTGTGGACTGTCCAGCATTATTATTATTATTATTATTATTATTAATACTTCTAATGTGACTTTCAACAAAGTTGCGTTAAACGTTTAACACTACCATGGAGGGGGTATGAAAGCATTGTTCTTTTTCTCTTTCTCTCATAGCCAGTTACGTTTAAAAGTTTTACTTCAGTCGTGTGGTCTAAAGCACACTTTTTTAACTTGCTGATGGAACAAGAAGATGGTACCTGATGTTAAGTGGTTACCATCGCCTATAACAAAGTATTACCTCGTAAGTCACGCTCGTGAGCAACGTGCCCTGCCTTGCCCTGCTCTACGTCCATCAACCTGAGGCATACAGGTGTTAAGCCTCGTGTGCCTGTAATTACACCGGCACCCACACCCTTCAAACCGGAACACAGCAAACTATTTGGCGGCAGAAATAATCATGGTGGTAATACTTCCCCGGACGAGCCCTTCACTAAGAACTACTACTATTATTTAAATTTAAATCTTGCTTAAAAAAGTCCTGTCACTGTTTCTCATCACCTATTGATAAGAGATGGCAATACTTAAAGAATTGTTTATCTTTTAGTCATAGTCATTTATTCATAAGATTTCAGGTACATAAGGATCTTAAAAACTAATTTGCTTCGGCTAAACCCTGCCTTTACAAGGCGTATGAATATCTATGGGAATTAATTACAAACGAATATATAACAAGATCTTATAAAATAATAGTCAAATAAAAATAGCAATTATTAACCTAGCTAAAACTATACAATTAAATTAAAAATATCAAATAATCAACAAAAGTAATATGAAAAGTTTCAAAATAATTTGCCGTATGTTTATAAATAAGGCCACGAGTATATAGATTATTTACGCAATAACGACCTATTTAATACCATAAAATAATGTACTACACAATCAGTTATGTACATTCCTACGTTAGTTACTTTTTATGTACACTAGGAAAATCTTATCTTGATCGATGCATTGATAAATCCCACGTGGTTTTATGACGCAACAAACGCTGCCAATGATCCAACAGGGGGTTTTCATGGTTTATTGTCAAAATCCCTACTAAGCTGTCTCCACCAGTGGGGATTATGACAAACTTCAAAATATTGTTGGCGTTTTCCCCACTACCATATTTAATCATGGCTGGTGGGGATTATGACAGTAAAAATAATTTAGATTTATTTTATATTATCATATTATTACATAACCCCACTAGTGGGGACAACTTAGTGGGGATTATGACAATAAACCTTTTTCACTGTTGCAAATCCAAACGCGATATACAGAGACGACAAGACAGCGGCATGTCATCTGACAAAAACATATTCCTTTTGCCATATTTGTCAGTAGCGCTCGCAGCTTCGCCCGCGTGGCAGTTTTTGCCCGTTCCCGTTATTTTTTCGGGATAAAAATGCAAATTGCAATCTATAGTTATTCCAAATTTCATCCAAATCGGTCCACTGGTTAGAGCGTGAAAGAGTAACAAACATCCATCCATACTTACAAACTTTCGCGTTTATAATATTAGTAGGACTAATAATGCTGGACAATCCACACAGCATCATCTAGCCCCAAGCTAAGCAGAGCTTGTGTTATGGGTACTAGATGACTGATATACTTACAATACATTACATACATATATTTTTTATTATAGAAAATACCCAGAACACTGATAAATATTTGCCGATCGTAAAAACATTTATCCCAAGGGAATCGAACCCACAACCTCCTGCGTCGCAGGCGGACATTCGCCCGCCGCGCCACATCGGTCGTCAATTAGATTAATTTGGCAATCAGTGCTAGGAACTGGTTTGTTGTCATCTATTCTGCCAACTGTTGTTTCTGTTACTAAGTAGGTTATCAATACTGCACAACCTAGACTAATCTTTAGATACTATTATTTAGTAGTAACAGCGGTCGCTCGTAGCTTCGCCCGCGTGGCAGTTTTTTTCCTGGTCCCGTTATTTTTTTGGGGATAAAATGGAGCCCATATGTTAATCCAAGTTATAATCTATGCTTATTCCAAACTAGCGGCCGCCCGCAGCTTCGCCCGCGTGGCAGTTTTTCCCCGTTCCCGTTATTTTTTCGGGATAAAAAGTATCCTATGTCCTTCTCCTGGCTCTAAACTACCTCCCTGCCAATTTTCAGCTAAATCGGTTCAGCCGTTCTTGAGTTATAAGTGAAGTAACTAACACGACTTTCTTTTATATATATAGATTTCATCCAAATCGCTCTACCGGTGAGAGCGTGAAAGAGTAACAAACATCCATCCATCCATTCATCCATAGTAGGATGTAGAGCTCTTAGTAAAGGACTCGTCCGGGTGCGTACTACCATCATACCTATTTCTGCCGCCAACGTGGGCAGTGTGTTCTGGGGCTTAGCACCTGTATGCCTCAGGTACATACATACGCACGTTCCTTATTGAACGTGACCTACGAGGCAATACACAAATCTAAAACACGATCTAATAAGTACGGCGTACCTCAAGGAAGTATGCTAGGACCTCTACTATTTATAATATACTCGCTTTTACCCGCAGCTTCGCTCGCATTGAATCTTTCATAAAAAATAAATTACTTTTTTTCATAAAAAGTATCCTACGTTCGTAATACCTCCAAGAATATGTGTACAAAGTTTCATGATGATCGGTTAAGTAGTTTTCGCCTGAAAGCGTAACAAACAAACTTACATTCACATATATAGGTAACTAGCGGCCGCTCGCAGCTTCGCCCGCGTGGCAGTTTTTATCCCGTTCCCGTTATTTTTTCGGGATAAAAAGGTTATGTTAATCCAAGTTATAATCTATGGTTATTTCAAATTTCATTATTCATTCGCGTTTATAATATTAGTAGGATACTAATAACCTGCCAAGAGCATCGACTTATCTAATGACTTCGCTGATGATAATAAAAACAATAACAATTATTTGCAATGACATTAAATTAAATGAATTTAAGTAAATTATTCATTTATTTTTAATAGATAATTCACAATAAATACCTAATTAATTAATTTACATAAATAAATAAATTAATTAGTTTACACAACTTAATTAAGTAATTCATTCCGATAATGTAAATTTAAGTAAGACTGCAATTATGCATTTTGACCAACAATCCAAAACTGCATCTGACATAAATATCACATTTAAAAACAATTCAATTAACAAATTGATGCTATGCGATATTTAGACTTATGAAAGACTAGCTGACCCGTGCCCACTTCGTTGGGCGGTAAACATGTTTACTTACAAATCTTAACTGAAGTAGTACTCGATGTCGCCAACAGATGGCGTTAATACGGCATAAAATAACGGCCGTTCGTAGTTTCGCCCGCGTGGCAGTTTTTTTCCCGTTCCCGTTATTTTTTCGGGATAAAAAGTAGCCTAAGTTACTCCTTGTTACATCAGCTATCTGCCAGTGAAAGCCCCGTCGAAATCGGTCCAGCCGTTCCAGAGATTATCCGGAACAAACAGACAGACAGACAGACAGACAAAAACTAAAAAAATGCTATTTTGGTATATGTATCGTTTATACACTCCTATGCATGTAGTAAAAATCGGTTATTTTAATACTACAAACAGACACTTCAATTTTATTTATTTGTATAGATAAAAAACTAAACTGGGAACCACATTAGAAGAACTGAGTAAGCGTATCAATAGCCTAGCGTATGTTCTTTATAGACGGTCTACACAGACACTCTTCACAGCATATTACGGTATGGTAGAGTCTGTATTAAAATATGGTATAACATTTTGGGGCAACTCTATCAATAAAGAAATAATTTATAGACTGCAAAAACGTTGAATGAGAGATATTGACGACCAATGTGGCGCGGCGGGCGAATGTCCGCCTGCGACGCAGAGGTTGCGGGTTCGATTCCCGCCTTGGGATAAATGTTTGTACGACCTACAAATATTTATTCCGGGTTTTGTATTAATGTAATACATGTTGTTTCTCCTTAACTATTTGTTACCTGTTTACACTTACACTTTACACTTTACTTTTTTTTTTTTACTTTACTTTACTTTGTTTGTTACACTGTTATTTGGCAAATAAATATCTTTATCTTCTTTCTGGAAACGAAGGTCTATGTTCAGCTGTGGACTTCTACAGGCTGTTGTTAATGATGACGATGATGTGAATTGTGGACTTACTGCTCATCAGCTGTCCTTGATTATTAACAGTCTTTAAATTTGTTTTCAGATCAAAAATGGAGCTAAAAACACCGAAAGCAAAGAAAAAATCGAACATAGCAAAACTTATATCCTGGGGAAAGATGTTTAAAACTCCCCTCCTTATTCTACTACTGCTTGGCACTACAAACTGTGAGAATGACAGTGACAGTGACGTTGACATTCCGCCTGCTGCAACACGGCACAGGCATAACCATTCTATTCTACCAAACGTCAGTGTGACTAAGCTTAGTGAGATTAGGTATTTGCGACGGCATCTGAATAAAGAAGTACTGAATTTTGTGATGACTGACTTTTTGGTGGACGGAGAAGTGGAGAATCGTGTGCATTATAACGGAATAACGGCCAAAGAGACTTACGTGGGTGATAATGGGTAAGTTTACACAAAGAAATTATGTTTTTTTTTACTAGCTGCCGCTTTTTTTTTATACAATATGCTGATGGAACAAGCATATAGTCTATGTGCCTGTAATTACACCGGCACCCACACCCTTCAAACCGGAACACAGCAAGCTGCTTGGCGGCAGAAATAGGCATGGTGCTAGTTTCTACAGTACTTCCCCGGACAAGCCCTTCACTAAGAGCTCTACTACTACTCAAAACGCGCAGCTTCGCCCGCGCAGCAGTATTTTCCCGTTCCCGTTATTTTTTTCAGGATAAATAGTAGCTTATTCTAAATTTCATCCATATCGGTCCTATACGTTAATCCAGGTTACAATCTATATCGATTCCAAATTTCATCCAAATCGGTTCACTGGTTAGAGCGTGAAAGAGTAACAAACATCAACATTAATAGAATTTTGTTGACATTTTTACACAACATCTTCAGCACCGAGCTATAGCTTGTACTATGGAAACCAGATGACAACTTTTTTGTAAATACATATCTTAGAATACAATTTAATACCCAGACAGAGAACATACATCTATGTCACCACCAAATGTCACCATACAAATGTTTGTTCTCGGTGGGAATCGAACCCACCACCTACAGCGAAGAAGGGCTACTACGAACTGAGCTGTAACGGCTGTGTTCACATTACTGTGGTCCTGACATAATCAACGCACAGCCTGGTGACAGACGGACAGACAGAGGAGTCTTAGTATTAGGGTCCCATTTAATCCTTTAGGTACGAAACCCTAAAAAAGTAGCCTGTTATTTAAACTATCTTTGTTCCAAGTTTCATCTATATCACTTCAGCCGTTACGTAGATATATAAACAAATAGTATATCTCCGTTAATTCTAACAAGTCAATTGTATACGGAATCCTACATTAAATTAATGAACCCTAAAACTTTGTTTACACGATCAAAAACGCGCGATAACAGACGCGTTCCGTACGAGTGCCATAAACATCGGGAATAGAACCCGCACCTGCAATCTAGTTTACTACCTATTATTAGAGCACCTCTGATGTTCTATTTGATTATAGAATCGTCCTCTTTTTTATATGACTTGCTGATGGAACAAGCAGATGGCCCACCTGATGCTAAGTGATTACCATCAACTATAACAATTTTTAAATTATTTAAATTTTTTTTTCGTCTCTCAGTGCAGGGTGAAGTTACAAGTACTACCTCGTCTTTCGATGATTTTTTTCTGTAATACACAATAATGATGAGATGCAGTCTATTAATAAACTGTTCTATAACAAGGTCAGCGTCTGAGAGTAACAATAGAAAAGCCTTTGTAAATCGGGTACGAACGTTTGAAAATAGATAGATAACACCTTTTTTTATTTTTTTTATAAGGTTGGACAATCCACACAGCATCATCTAGCTCCAAGCTTAGCAGAGCTTGTGTAATGGGTACTAGATAACTGATATACTTGATACAATACATGACATGCATAGATATTTTTTTATTTTACATAGAAAATACCCAAAACACCCGGAACAAATGGTTGCAGATCGTACACACATTTGTCCCAAGGCGGGAACCAAACCCGCAACCTCTTGCCAAAATTGGCGCTAAAACTGCTTGACAGATAGCATTGTTTTAGATTTTTTTATACTGGACGCTTCGATCATCAATGATACTCCTAGATATGACACATACAAAATTATACCTAAAAGCTGTCAACGTGAATATATACTTAAACAGCTACATTTGTTTACTAACGAAGCGAGAAAAAAAATGATAAACAGTTTTAAGTTCAACCTAATTACAACCATGTTAGTACATAATGGCACTTAACTAATTGTCTAAACGAAATATCTACCGAGAGAGTTTGCGTCGACCCTATACCTAGGGTTATCATTGATCGAAGACTATATAGAAGACAATAATTTAGTTCCAGACTTTAAACGAATTCGGGATTTGTACGAAGGTGCCCTCGTATCCATTGTTCGGGTCTCTTCGGGTTATTTCGGGTTTGTTCAGACTCCGGGCTATTTCCCAGTGCTATGTAATCAATTCTTACTCTCCGCTTAGAATCTACGCTTACTCACTCAATGAAAACAAACGCACAGCTTCTAGGAATGTGATTTGCGTTAATTTCGGGAACAACAGCTGCATTGAATTTGCAGAACGTCATTATTTCTGGAATAAATCAAGAAAACTGTATCCTGTTATGACTGCAACACTTATTCTTGACCTTGCTACACCATGTCTGTTCCTGCCGCCAAGCAGCGCAGCGTGTTCCGGTTTGAAGGGTGTGGGTACCGGGGGCATTACAGGTACATGAGGCTACACCTGTAATACCAGTGATTTAGGCTGTGTGTAGATTTTTATAATTGTCATAGATTAACGATAAAAAGTAGCAATAAATTGCTCCGCTTGCTAAGCTCTTTAATGTAACTACAGAAGACATTTTCACCCAATCTGCGATGTTTTCCTTCACCATTTCATTTCATAGACTCTTATGAACCTCGCGCTGCAAAATCGACCTTGAGTTTTTCTATTTTTAATTATTGTATTATGTCACTTAGTACGGGATCCGACTGCAAAATTACTACGTTCATCTGTTTTTTAATCAAAACCTATTTGTTATTTATAATTATGTGGGAAATTACATTTAATACTTATAAAATTTAACATATTTAAAATTTACCTCTATTTTTTTTCGAAAATATCAATTCAAATTATTTTAATAAAAAATATTAGCGGCCATTTTGATAGGCACCGTAGCAAAAATGTAATTCCCCACATAATCCTACTAATATATTATAAATGCGAATGTTTGGATGGATGGATGGTTGGATGTTTGTTCCTCTTTCACGCTCTAACCAGTGGACCGATTTGGATGAAATTTGGAATAAATATACATTGTAATCTGGAATAGGACATAGGCTACTTGTTATCCCGAAAAAATAGCAGGAACGGGAAAAAACTGCCACGCGGGCAAAGCTGCGAGTGGCCTCTAGTTCTAAATAAAAATAGGTAAACAGATGAGCGTAGTAATCTTGCAGCCGGATCTTTCACTAACTGTTCTATCAGAACAGCTCTTATTTATAGATTCGTAATATGGATAATCTTCTTTATGTAACTTCTCATCAAAACGTCGGAAACAGATAAACTGTTAATACCTGATAACACCTTTATGTACAGTCAGCTGCTCTGCTTAGCTTGGGGCTAGATGATACTGTGTGGATTGTCCAGCGTTATTATTATTATTATTATTATTAAACAAGTAGGTTCATGTTACGTCCGCCATACCGGCGGCCGTTTTTATGAAAATAAAGCAAGTGGAATAACTAAGAAGAAAAGCTTAATCTGCATAGAAATATTAAAGAGTATGCGCCCTCACACGCGACACTCGCTTTGTGCAATTATACGTTGGATTAACGTGGATACGACCTTTCAAAACTCATTTCCTTTAGTACCTAACTTTAGTACCTAACTGGTTAAATTCAAGTTGTTATATCCGTGGAGTGGGGCACTGGTGACCTGTATCACAGGTTTCTAACCTATCTCGGGCACCAGTCTCACACAAAACAGGTTTACTGCTCTTTACCCCTAAGTTTGTACCCATATTCATAACGCTGTAACCTATGTGTGAGAGAATAAACAAGTTATTTATTATTATTATTATTATTTCGAAAACGACAACTTCTATACTAATTATAAACACCTTTGTTCTGACTATCTGAAAGACAACGTACAGCATAAACTACTGGTCGTAGAGACTTGAAATTTCAGTAGGCGGATTCCGAGTTTTTTACGTTTTCCGGGTAACGGATTTCGGTTTGTAAGCTCGAATTTTATGTATGGTGATATGATAAGCGCCCCTTGTGGCCTATGGGGCTACGAAATCCGTTATCCGGAAAACGTAAAAAACTTAGAATCCATCTACAGGGTATATTCGCCATGGTGCATAGAGGTAGAGATTAAAGTGCGCAGGGGTTGAAGTTTGTATGCAAAACCTGCATGCAAAATTGGTCTATGGTAAAAGAATATTTCAAGAAACATTATGTGGCTAGGCTCTTTATTGCTATGTATTCATTAAGTGAGAGGTAATGATTAGCGGTGCCATTTCCGATCCGATTATTATTAACCCTTAACTACCTACCCGCGGTCTCACGGACACCAGCGATAATATTTTTGTGAATTACGGAGCGTGTGCGCGTCGTTACATCTCGTGAGTCCATGTACCTTTTCCCTGGTACCCGAAGTACTACACCTGCGCTCGCCAAGTACACACGTGCGCGCGTTTGTTTTTGGTAAGTAAAAAACTTTTGTCACCGGTCTGAGCGACCGCAGGTAGGTAGTTACGTGACTTTTTATCATCAAATGAATGTTATTTTTTTAGTGCAAAATTGCTTTTAACGACCGAATTATTGAGCGCTGGTTGGAGAAAGATCCTTTCAATGATAAGGAATTACCAAATGGAGACTGTAGTGATGTGGAGATTGACATAGGAGATGATTTTGTGATGAAAGAGTTTCACGGTTCGAATTCTGAGATTGATGGTGAAGATGAAACTGCAGCTCCTGGTACTGGTGCAGAGAGGTTAGAAACTCACAAGACCTGCTTTGTTTGTGACCGTAAGAAGAAACGCAAGACCCAATACTTGTGTTTTCTTTGCAAGAAACCAATTTGTCTAGGGCTGTAAATAAACATGCTCTGTATTTACTGTCACGAAAAACTATGAAGTTGATGACTTGCAATTTTGTAAAAATAACTATTTTTGTATTCAAATAAGTGTGTAGTTGCATAAGTTAATTACTGAATTTATAGAAATAAATAAAGAAAAGTTCATAATTTATGTTTCCTTTTGTTATAGATCTCATTTTCTAAATATGTTCATTTTGTTCGTTTTTCTCAGGTCTAAGAAGAGATTTTTATTTAGCTAAGAATCAATAATGATTTTTTATGTTTTTAATACTTTAATATAAACAAAAAACTATTTAAAATATAAGTTTTATCTCAAATTATCTCCCACTGGCATAGATTTTATTTGCTAGAGCGATTTATCGCAGACGTCGCACAGACCGCGGGTAGGTAGTTACGTGACTAAAATAGAGGGTAGGTAGTTAAGAGTTAAACTAGGTTAAAGTGATTAGCATAGATGTTTGTTCTGAGTTTGGATGTCATTGTATTCTATGCATGGATTTACAAAAAAAAACAGTCTATCAGTTGTTTATTTATTTTATTTATTTTGGGCTAATTGATATTGTGTAAAAATGTCCACAAATATTTATATCATCATCATCAGCCTGTAGAAGTCCACTGCTGGACATAAGCCTCCCCCATTCATTTCCAGGAAGAACTATTCTGAGCCCTTTCCATCCATCGACTTCTCGCGGTCCTAACAATGTCGTCAATCTATATATGTTATTATTTATATACCTGCTTTATTTTATACCAGCTTCCCCTTTCTTGTTTTCTTCGAGCTTTCTGTCGTCAACCTAAGCATTTTTAGATGACCTAGATATCTTCGACCCGATTTCGACCGATTTCCGGTTTAGTCATGTCCATGCTAAACTGTCTGTAACAATAGATGCTGCGCAAGGCGGTCAGCTACAGAGCGAGGACGTCTGAACTCGTGCACTCAAATGTTGCAGAGAAACTTTTTTTTTTTTATTTATACCTGCGTATTGTTAAGTGCCGTTTAGGAAGGCGCTATCGTACAATGTAATCTACTTCTCAATCGGGTCTTCAGCAGTTTTCTGACTGCGGGTAAGGCCTAGCTGGCTGGAACCGAACCGGAAGACGACCGATGTGGCGCGGCGGGCGAAAGTCCGCCTGCGACGCAGAGGTTGCGGGTTCGATTCCCGCCTTGGGATAAATGTTTGTACGATCTGCAAATATATATTCCGGGTGTTCTCGGTATTTTCTTTGTATAATAAAGAATATCTGTATATGTAATGTATTGTATTACTTACATATATCAGTCATCTAGTACCCATAACACAAGCTCTGCTTAGCTTGGGGCTAGATGATGCTGCGTGGATTGTGCAGCTTTATATAATGACTATTTGTTACATAATATAGTAAACTTCTAGCCACTAGTTACTACATGTTGCACCTATAAGAAATCAGTCTGTAATGCTATTTCTTTTTTTACTTTTTCAAAAATATCTTGCAAATTAACACATTCCCTGCAACATCTGATTTGTATCACCTGCCTTGCTCCTAATCTCGCGCCTTTGTCTATGCCCGTCGGGGCGCACGTTTGAAATGCGAACAAAACGTTTGACAACTGAGCGCGCGCTTAAAAGCCGCTGTAATAAATTATCTGTGAAAATGACATGACAGTTGGCGGGAAAATAATATTTTTTGTGCTGCCGAAAATATCGATGGCAAAATTGGCTGGGTTAAAATAGTAACTATTAAAAAAAATCGAAAGGTATAATCGTAAAACAAAAAAAAACGACCAAGGGCGAGTCGGACTCGCTTATGAAGGGTTCCGTAGCAGCAAGTGTAGTAAATTAGCCCCGCGCGAATTATAACTATTATTTACTTAGGCACCTATGTCAGTTAGTCAGTCAGGACAAATTGAAAAGGATTCTTATTAATTGGTATAGATCAGTTGTATCTAAGCACAAATTATACCGATTTGAGTGTGAAGTAAGTAGGAGTTTTGTGTTTTCTGTTTCAGTAACAAGTTTTTTTATTATATAACATTTTGATGAAACAAGCAGATCACGCACCTGATGTTAAGTGGTTACCATTGCCTATAACAATCGCCCTCATAGGTCACGCTAGTTAGACGTGACTTTCAATGCACTGTTCAGAGACAATCAACCGTAGGACCTACAAAATACTCAGTTGTATTAACCGTTACCTCACGAAAAACTACCACAAAGCTGCCCGCCACAAACAAAGCCGAAACATTTCTATTAATTAAAACATTAAAGTTAAGCCCAATTCCATTAGCCGGATACCGTGTCAGTTAATATCGATATCTTAATCGATAACTCATATCGAACCAATCATTCGGACAACACTATGATCCACTCCCACACCTTTAATTAAAAAAAAAAAGAATACCATAGAGAAAGCTATGATGAGGCACAATGCTAGATAGATTTGCTAATAAAAAGTGAATTGGAATGTGGCATACTTTTTTTATCGATGAAAAAAGTGTTGCCGTGCAAATTATGAATAAGTTTCGCATGCATCGTAGGTGCTATAATCGTTTTGGATGTGTGTTAAAGACATATACATTAGTACATTTATTTGCTACAAAAACACACATACACATACAAAACAGATAAAACGTGAAGACAAGACAAGAGGAAGGCCATAAGCAGGTGCCTGTGTGCTACAGCAGCAAAAGGGTCTCGACTCAGCGTATGCCTCACAACATTTAATTTTGTTTTGCGTGGTATTCGATCCATTGATAATGGTGTTGACACCATTTTTCGTGTTAAATTGAAAATAAACGAGTTATTCAAAAATTAACCCATAAAATCAAGATGGCGGATGACGTAATTGGGGTTTTGAAAAAAAAAAAATTGTTTTTTTTATGTATTTTAAAACATTATTATTAATAATATTGATATTTAACATATATGACATATATAACTATACATGATCTTTCCATTTACCGCAAAAAAAAATTCAAAACCCCAATTGGGGGGTAATGAATTCCGAAGAAAAATTGCAACTTATATTGTTTTCCAGGTTTGCCCCTTTTTAAGTTGCGTTGAGTATTTTGACGTTACTCTATTTTTCTAAGAAAGCTACTTGATAATTTTGTTCTTATCAAAGTAACAGACCTTTTTATCAAAACTATTCATCTCACGCATAACTACAACTGCAGTAAGTATTACAAACCTACGGCACGCATTTTGTCTATATGATTGGTTCTAATTCCCGTTAGGCCATAGACAAAAAATAATCAATTTGACACTCGGCGTATCGAGCTAATTAAAAGCAAAGCTCGCGCACAGGAAACGTCATTTTGAATTTTGTTTGTAATTGGAAATGATTGGCAGCGCGGAATTTTGTTTAACAGTAGAATATTGTATTAGGACTGACCCTTTTTGGCATAAAATAAATAAATATGGTAGACATTTTTTCACAACATCATTAAAATTTAGCCTCAAACTAGGCATAACTTACATACGATTTTTTGAATACATACGTGAAATATAATATTTACGCCCAGACAGAGAACAAACATCTATGTTTATCACACAAATTTTAGTACTCGGTGGAGATCGAACCCACGACCGAAGGCAGAGTTACTAGTAACTGTGAGGCCAGTCAGCCAACATAGGTTTACTATAGCAGAATTATAAATGTTTTTGCTACGGGTTTTACACTGAGTCTAATGGTACGTTGTGGTTCTGAAAATATTCGTACTAATACAGACATATAACACCTCATCTCGACTTTAAATACATAATAATTTACCTACGAAATACCTATCTCTGAAATGCGGGCGGTAGATCATACCATACAACCACATTTGACTATTTTAACCAACTTCCATAGGTTATCATGTCCCCTGAGAATTCTAGCCGTACGCATAATTCTAAATTTAAAAATGGAACACACGGAAGAAACATTTACATTTTTAAACTAAGAACAATAAACTGAATACTACCTTTTTAGATAGCATAACTAAAACCTCCTTTGAGTACAATCATAGATACTTTCTTCGAAATTATAATCAATGATCAGAAGGTGCAAATTTGCTTGACTGTTTGTTAGATCATACGCTCATAAATTGATTCTAATTGGCGGGCGCACGCGATCTTCTTGTCGGATCAATAATACCTACTCGAAATGTTGACAGGGGCATCGTAAGACGTTCCAAGGGGGCGATATAATTCCAATCTGTTTAATAATAATATTTTTATTTATTTATTTTTAGCCTAAACTGTCCCACTGCAGGGCAAAAGCCTCCCTACCTTATTTTCATAATAATAAATATAATAAATAACTTGTTTATTCTCTCACACATAGGTTACAGCGTTATTAATATGGGTACAAAACTTAGGGGTTAAGAGCAGTAAACCTGTTTTTTGTGAGACTGGTGCCCGAGATAGGTTAGAAACCTGTGATACGGGTCACTAGTGCCCCACTCCACGGATATTACAAATTGAATGTAACCAGTTACTAAAGTTTCTTATAGGTAAATAGTTCAGTTGAAAATGACAGAGAGAATTGAACAACAAAAAATTAAAGTTAAAGCTTTTAAGGTAAGTATACAGTTTAATCTATCCGCTATCGTTAGGCTACATGCTTAAAATTGTATTATTATTGTACTAGCTGACCCACTCACGCCTTGGTTTGCGTTTTTCACACAAACTTCATTTCCTTTTTAAGCCCGTTTTAGGGATGGCAGCTCAATAAAACCCGGATTTTAAGTTGAACTTTGAACTAACTAATTCTGCAAATCGCATCCAGATTCACTCAGTAATTTTTTGCGTGATGCGTGTACAAACAATCGTAGAAACAAGCTTTTTTTTTAAAGTTGATTTCGTCTCTTTGCCATTTTAAAAGGCTAAGTCATGTTCTTTTTTCAAAAACAAAAACTGTGATTTTTTTTCTGCTTAGAAAGCCCCAATACCTTTCTAAGTACATCCCTGTCAGCAACGTAGTAATTGTTATTCTCGTGTTAAGTAGGTGTACAGAATTACTTGTCTTGTTCTTTTTTCAAAAACAAAACTGACTTTGTTCGGTTAAAGAAGCCCCAATACCTTTCTAAGTACATCCCTGTCCATAACGTAGGAACTGTTATTCTCGTGTTAAGTAGGTTTACAATATGACTTGTCTTGTTCTTTTTTCAAAAACAAAAACTGTGAATTTGTTCGGTTTAGGAAGCCCCAGTACCTTTCTAAGTACATCCCTGTCAGTAACGTAGGAACTGTTATTCTCGTGTTAAGTAGGTGTACAGAATGACTTGTCTAGTTTATTTTTTCAAAAACAAAAACTAAATTTGTTCGGTTTAGGAAGCCCCAATACCTTTCTAAGTCCATCCCTGTCAGTAACGTAGGAACTGTTATTCTCGTGTTAAAGTAGGTCTACAGTTAGCGGCCATCACGCGGGCCTCAGTTACAACCACACAGAAATAGTAACGTGGTACTTTTTTGGCACTAGGCTTACTTGGCATTAACTTGAAGACCAGAGCCGTATTATCACGTCTTATGATTCACTTCAAGACATAAACTGAATCATCAGTTTGGAACTGATGAATTGAAGAACTAATAATAATAGTGCTGCACAATCCACACAGCATCATCTAGCTCCAAGCTAAGCACAGCTTGTGTTATGGGTACTAGATGACTGATATACTGATGAATGTCCGCCTGCGACGCAGGAGGTTGCGGGTTCGATTCCCGCCTTGGGATAAATGTTTGTACGATCTGCAAATATTTATTCCGGATGTTCTGGGTGTTTTCTATGTATAATAAAAAATATCTATGCATGTAATGTATTGTATTAAGTATATATTCAGTCATCTAGTACCCATAACACAAGCTCTGCTTAGCTTGGGGCTAGATGATGGTATGTGGATTGTCCAGCATTATTATTATTATTATCAGTCAGTCAGTATAAATATTCTTGTCTAGATTACCCTTTACATTTAATTAAATACTTTGCACTTACAATAATATTGCTTCTAAAGCTACAACTGCTTTATTCAACCACAACTAGATTTACCTAACATCCGGCTTTTACTTACTATCCGGACTTTTTGGTAAAAAACTGTTTCAGTTTGCATAAAATAATAATAATAATGCTGGACAATCCACACAGCATCATCTAACCCCAAGCTGAGCAGAGCTTGTGTTATGGGTACTAGATGACTGATATACTTAATTTCATGTAATGTATTTTCATATTTTACTGTTTATTTTATAACGGAAGTAATTTAGTATATACATTACATTACATTACATATTTTTTTATTATACATAGAGTGTTCTCTATACTATATAATAAAACCAAAACACCCGGAATAAATATTTGCAGATCGTATAATAAACAACGCAAAAAGCCAGACTTATATACAAATCCGGCTTTTAGCTTTGCTTTTCATTTTCGTAATGGCAACCCTAACCGCTGCCCCGAGCACTAGGCTAGGGCTCAAACTCCCGAAACTCTAAACAAGATTAGCTGGCCACTCCATTTGCGGACGCCATTTTGGTTTAAACGTCAAACTTTCAAAATGGATTCCGCGCTCTCGCGGGACATAAACCCTGTCCTCTGCGGTATAAATGAACCCACTACCTACTAGTAGATAGATAAGTAGATAGATAGAAACATTTATTCAGACCACCACAAAACAGTAAACATAACATTACTTTTATAATTTATTTCGACTGTAATTTTATTGTAATTTCACTTTTGGTCTTATTTTTATCTTTTTTTATTTTTATTTTTTTGTTATTTTATTGACATTCATATTGAGCTCTTTTGTAATTTAATTTTTATTTTTATTTTTACTTTGCTATTTGATTGACATTCTCATTACTTATTTTGTTTTTGATTATTTCTATGTTTATAAATTAATTGTATGTATACTATGTAAATTTAAATATTGCACGCCTAGAATTAAGCAGAATACATTGAAACATTAATATAATAATTGACATCTTTTTAACATGTATTTCAAGCAATAAATATTCTTTGACTTTGACTTTGATAACAGTAACACTAAAAGATAACATAAAAGTAACATAACATAACTACACAATTAACATGGTATAACATACATAATGATGTGGTGGCGAAAAGGTCCTCAGCTCAGCTTAATGCCACAGCATGTTGCCACACTGCAGCGCTGGTTTTCTGCTGAGGCCAATGTGTTGACCTCACATCCTGACACAAGTCCGAGTGGCCTTAGTACGTAGGTAGGTATCACTGCTTTTTCACATTCGCATCGCTACCTCGTTCGTTCGTAAGGACAGCTAAAAGGCACCTCTCAACATCAGGTGGGTTTATCAGTATTTCCCCAGTTACATCAGTAGTTCCGTTTTCAATATTTTCTTCCAAAAAATTTAATTAGTTAGGTACCGGGGTCAAATAGACGTGCTTCCGAAATTTAAACGAATTTCTCGGAAGTCTTTGTAGGGTTCCGTAGCCAAATATAATAATAATAATGTTGGACAATCCACACAGCATCTAACCCCAAGCTAAGCAAAACTTGTGTTATGGGTACTAGATGACTGATATACTTAATACAATGCATTTCATACATAGATATTTTTTATTATACATAGAAAACACCCAGAACGCCCGGAATAAATATTTGCAGATCGTACAAACATTTATCCCAAGGCGGGAATCGAACCCGCAACCTCCTGTGTCGCAGGCGGACATTCGCCCGCCGCGCCGCATCGGTCGTCAAAAAAAAAGGCAAAAAACTAAACCCTTATGGATTCGTCATGTCTGTCTGTCTGTCCGTCCGTATGTCACAGCCACTTTTTTCCGAAACTATAAGAACTAATATGTTGAAACTTGGTAAGTAGATGTATTCTGTGAGCCACATTAAGATTTTCACACAAAAATAGAAAAAAAACAATAAATTTTGAGGGTTCCCCATACTTAGAACTGAAATACTTAGAATTAAATAAATAAATAAATATTTGTGGACATTTTTACACAACATCATCTAGCACCAAACTAAGCATAGCTTGTACTATGGGAACCAGATGACTGATAGAATACTTATATACTTTTTTTTGTAAATACATACTTAGAATACAATATAACACCCAGACACAGAACAAACATTTATATTCATCATACAAATGTTTGTTCTCGGTGGGAATCGAACCCACGGCACAGAAAGCAGGGTTACTACGAACTGAGCTGTAACGGCTGTCAAATTGAATCTGACAATTTAAAGTTAAACCTACTTACATAATAAGGCAATAAACATACTGAATACTGAAACTTGACGGCCAAGTCCGACTCGCACTTGGCCGCGTTTTTTATGCTTCGTAGTATTGATGACACAGTATAACACATACACAGTATAATTTTCGTATTGTATTTTAGGAGTCAACTTTTTGCGGTCGACAGTGAATCATGGCACAAAAAGCCTTCTTACTGCTGGCGTTGTTTGGGAGCGTTAAAATGAAGCTTTGACAAAAAACCCGTACAAGGTAGTAACGGGATATACGACGGATTTTGACGACCGATGTGGCGCGGCGGGTGAATGTCCGCCTGCGACGCAAGAGGTTGCGGGTTCGATTCCCGCCTTGGGATAAATGTTTGTACGATCTGCAAATATTTATTCCAGGTGTTCTAGGTGTTTTCTATGTATAATAAAAAATATCTATGTATGTAAAGTATTGTATTAAGTATATCAATCATCTAGTACCCATAACACAAGCTCTGCTTAGCTTGGGGCTAGATGATGCTGTGTGGATTGTCCAGCATTATTATTATTATTATTATTATACGATGAATTCTGTGCCCAACCTGAGGCATACAGGTTATGTTGCTATAGTTGAAGTAAAACTTCTAATGCGACTTCCAACAAGGTTGCGTTAAACGTTTAACACTACCATGGAGGGGGTATGAAAGCACTGTTGCAGCGCCTACTTTAATTATCCGAGTAACGACAAGGCAGCGCATTAAGATATCGTTAAGGACCGCCATTACTTCTTGCCTATTGTACGTTGCACATCCTAAGCCTACAACTTTTACTTATATCAAATAAAACCTCAGTAATATTCCAAAAATAGTATTATTGATCAAAATAGCAACCCCTGCAAGTTGTCCTCAAAAGGATTAACAAGCACTGTTTTTTCTCTCTTTCTCTCATAGCCAGTTACGTTTCGTAGCACACTCGTTTTTTTAACAGCTATCAGTAGATTAAACAATTTATTTATTTATTTATCTTACTCTTAATCTAATATAAAAAAATTACCTAACTAAATGAAGTCTCATAAGAATTACATTGTATTTTATTGGTTTTTTTTTTCTGTGGAACACAGCTGCTAGTGGAAATTGGGTTGCACTGAATAGAATTAATGGGACCTGACTGACTTTGATGCAAGCTACATTTTAGCGTCCCCAAAGAGTTCATAGCACTAAGTTTTTATTGCACTCTTTTCGTAACCGATCTTCGAATTCTTATGTACTTATTTATTACGGTAGCCTAACATATCTTTGAATTTAATTAAGTGTGCAGACGTACACGTGAAATAATGGCTACTTAGGCATTGGTAAACTCTTAATAAAACTCTAAAAAGTTTGCGTTCGGTAGAGATCTCTTTTTTTGTTGGTTTGTAGGCGCCTTTTCTATTAGTCGCTATTGATTTAAATTTCGAAGAGTCTCTAAGAGGAA
Organism: Electrophaes corylata; assembly: GCA_947095575.1. Classification (NCBI taxonomy): domain Eukaryota; kingdom Metazoa; phylum Arthropoda; class Insecta; order Lepidoptera; family Geometridae; genus Electrophaes; species Electrophaes corylata. Next base: position 3,076,354 of record OX352727.1, read on the forward strand.
TATGAAATCAGCTATTGATTTTATTAGTAGGTAAGATAACAATAGTATTTGGTATTTTTAATCAAGAACTAATTTTTTTCAACATCTGTGATAGACGTTGATTGAGATTCATATTTTATTTTATTACTTTTAGTACCTATCTCGTTGTATTTTGTATTTGTACCTACTGTTTGATGTACACATTAAAGTAAGTATTTCATAAATATTTTATCATGACATATCATAGTAGGTACCTATAAAATATGGTAAATTTATAATGTTCATACTAGCACTTAACTATTTCTCTATTGCTTGCTCAAGATCACTCCAAGGGTTAATGTATTTTGAATTTCGATCATGGTGTCATAAAGAATACTATCAATGGAAAAAGAAATAATAATGTTCCAATTTTGAAAAAGTGATCGATGATACTTACCAAGATTAATTTTACTGTTCAATTTATCCAATCGAGCTAAAACATACTTTAAGACATGGGAGTTTCATTCTACCAAAGAACCATGTTGAATTACAGAATGGTTTTACAGCGTTATAATTAATATTTACAGGGCAACAACTCAAAAAATATGAGAACATATCAGCCAATTTTAAGATTTTTGAGCTTTTACTGTTTAATAGTTTACTATAAGGTTTTGATACCGTTTTGAAGGTTACGAATTGTATACATTCTAGTGCAGCTGACTGTACTACTAGCGGCCGCTCGCAGCTTCGCCCGCGTGGCAGTTTTTTTCCCGTTTTCGCTATTTTTCGGGATAAAAAGTAGCTTATATGTTAATTCAAGTTATAATCTATGTTTATTCCAAATTTCATCATCGGTCAACTGGTTAGATAACAAACATCCATCCATCCATCCATACTTACAAACTTTCGCGTTTATAATACTAGTAGGATAACAACCAGACAGAATAAGTATTCATTTCATCGCATAAATATTTGTCCTCGGTGGGGATCGAACCCACAACGTACAGCACGGCAGAGTTACTGAATTGTTAGTACAGTAACAGTTATAATGAAAACAAATAGGGAATAACATTCCCGCAAATGTGGGTGCTAATCTTTATTGCGTCGGCAGAATAAGTAGCAGTTAGTACGGCAGCCGCAGACGGATTGCGGGAGACACTTCCTTTGCATTTCGAAGCGCCTGGTACTCCCGTTTGTTTTGACTGGTTAGAAGTACGGGTACGGGTAGTCAGAGGTACGTCGTGACTACATTTGGTACATACCCACATTTAGCAATAGTTGGTATACCGTGTGACAGGTTGCAAGCCACTCGCCGCTGCTAAAATACTAACTGATTTCCTCACGATGTTTTATTTCATCATATTATGAAAGCACAGGCATTACTTACAGAAATTTACCGAACAACACCAAAATCCACTGCTGCTCGTGCGGATTCGAACCCACGACCTTAGGATCAGAATACAGAGTCACTCCCACTAGATCACCGATGCTTATCAAGTTTTCCAAGAAATCCGGCTAATTTGAACGTTTTATATCTATATCTACACAATAATATTATAAAGAGGAAAGATTTGATTGTTTGTTGTTTGTTTGCATTGAATAGGCTCCAAAACTACTGGACCTATTTGAAAAACTCTTTCACCGTTGGAAGCTACGCTATATAGGCTAATATAGCCGATGTTACTTGGGTATAGCGTTATATTTAAAAATGTATGTAATTTAATTTTATAATTTAATTATATTTGCAAGAAATTGGGGATCCTTACTAAAACCCGTGCGAAGCCGGAATGAACCGCTAGTTCACTATAAAATATTATTGTCACTGTCACTCTAATATCAATGAAAAGAGATAGCAACACTTAATGATCATTTTAACTACTTCGACCAATTTGCCTAAGATTGTGACGTATTTTCACCAAATGTTTCCTGCATAATTCGAGCTATAGCGAAGTCACGTTTGCATTTATTTCGGTATTATTCACGCGCTCAAAACACTAGTCAAAACGTCAAAACAATTGAACATACAAAATATTGACGTTCTAAATTTAAAATTTGACGTGTGCAAGTAATAACAATTTGCGACTGGTGGTATGTTTAAATGAGCCAGTTTTTCGGTAGTTCTAAATTCAAATCAGTTTATTTTTTACTTCAAATAAATACAATCCAGATAATAAGTTCAGATGCGGGACTTTTATTCTACCAAATGACCATACTGAATAACTACTTTATATGAGATCCAGCCTTATATCAAACATGATGATGTTCTGGAGTTTCTCCTAACGTGCTATGTTTAATTTAACCGTCAAATCCAATACTCGTAAACCAGCCAGTTCGGCAATTCCATATTCAAATAAGGTTCTTTTTTTTTCAGCTTTCAATTTCCACACTCATAATTACCGAAATATTTTTTCAATGATTTGTAATATTTGTATTTATTTTACCTTTGACCTGCGGGTCATTAGACATTCTCAAAGTGCTTTGAACATACTATTTGATTGGTAATATGTAATCTGGGGGAATTATTTAAATTTCATACCTCGGGAATAAAGTCTGTATCAATATTAATATCAATCAAACAATAATATTGCTCGTGTAAATGCTCCTGTACTTTCCTAGTGTAATGTGACCAGTAATTAAATCATTCCCCTCGGCCCGAGGGACCCTAAAATGCACTTTTATACCAATCACGGTTCATTTAACCAATTTTCTATGCTTGTGTTGTGTTATGTCCATATTTGTGGTGAATTTAGTATGATGTTTGTTTGTACATCTTTTTTTTGTGGCATGTGTCCGTCATTCGGACAATTTTGCCAATGTCAAGTGGGTTGAATAAAATACTTCTTAGTCAAGTCGAGTTGGTAAAACAAGTAAAGTCGGTTGTCATTGGTTTTGAAGAAAAAGATGCCTCATAACACACTTTCATTTCAACTGTTCACACTTGTGCTAAGACCTCAAGTAATGATGGTTAAAATACCACCAAAATTACCCATCAGAGCTTAAAGTAACACTAGAAAAACAATTAAAATGAAAATACATTGCTGCTTCCAAAGATGACAGAAAACGAATCTTTGTACATCTTACTGACTTAAGACCACGTAACGAAATATCATCAAATTCAAGTTTCAATAATGTCAATGTCAAAGGCCATTTTGACATCACAAAATTCTAGTTTCAGTACCTATCGTCTCAGCTTGCTTTAGTAGGTACCTTCTTTCCCGGACGAGCCCTTCACTAAGAGCTCTACTACTAAATCCTCTTACTCAATCAAAGTCAAAGTATTTATTTAGTAATATCCGCAGGAATCATTTTGAAACGTCTAAAATTTAGGTGAGTCTAAGCGCCAGTTCCTCGCGACCAAGCCTATAGAAGAACTGGCAAGAAACTTACGAATTGGTTCCAACCATTTTTTTTAAGATCCTTTTACAAAATAAAAATATGGACAACCCACACAGCATCATCTAGCCCCAAGCTAAGCAGAGCTTGTGTTATGGGTTCTAGATGACTGACATACTTAATACAATACATTACATACATATATATTTTTTATTATACATAGAAAATAACATGCGGAATAAATATTTTCAGATCGTACAACTTATCCCAAGGCGGGAATCGAACCCGCAACCTCTTGCGTCGCAGGTGGACATTCGCCCGCCGCGCCACATCGGTTGTCGTTAATAATAATGTAAATTTTGAAGCTCCAGTGTAGTGCCAATCTATCCCAAACTTGTTAACAATGTAATAACAATTTAAAATAAATTGCAAACATTCTACATACCCTCATCCTATTGTCATGTCACATACAATTGGGTGAGAATGTGACAGTGTGACAAATAGTTTCGGTTACAAAAATGCGTTGCACCCCAATGATACTCGATGCAATGGCATTTGATTTACTTACTTAGGACGATGTTTGCGAGAGTGCAACGAGAAAATAATAATGCTGGACAATCCACACAGCATCATCTAGCCCCAAGCTAAGCAGAGCTTGTGTTATGGGTACTAGATGACTGATAAACTTAATACAATACATTACATACATCGATATTTTTTATTATACATAGAAAATACCCAGAACACTCGGAAAAAATATTTGCAGATCGTACAAACATTTATCCAAAAGCGGGAATCGAACCCGAAACGTCCTGCGTCGCAGGCGGACACTCGCCCGCCGCGCCACATCGGTCGGAATTACTATTTTACTTACTTTAGTTAAGCTATCTTTAGATCGTTTGCAACGGTCTGTATAGCTTAACTGTTTCATATGTATTTTGTAAATACCAATTATAAATACTTGTATTACAAGTATTTATAATTCGTGCAAGCATGGTTTTTTTCAAAAGTCGGTACAAAAAGTAAAGTCGGCTGTCATTGGTTTTAAAGAAAAAGATGGCGTTTTTCTTCAAAACCAAAGGGAAACATTTTCGTTCAAATCAGGATGCCACATAACACACTTTCATTTCAACTGTTCACACTTGTGCTAAGACCTCAAGTAATGATGGTTAAAATAGGTACCACCAAAATTACACATCAGAACCTAAAATAACACTAGAAAAACAATTAAAATGAAAATACAAACCTGCTTCCAAAGATGACAGAAAACGAATCTTCCAAGCATGGCTTATTAAAACAGTTATAAGATTCTTTGTTCTGAGTGACTGATTGACTGACAGATTGACGACGCACAGTCTAAACCACTGGTCTAATAATTAGTATATATTGACTTGGCACATCTTGCATACCGCCATCCCCTACCCTCTCAATGTCACCCTCAGACAGAATTGACTAATAGTACTATAACATCCCTCGAGACATGAAATGTGATTTTAATTCAGTAATTTGTTAGTAATACTTAAAATATTACTATAAGATCATAGAGCGGTGGTCTTTTGGGAGTTGGTGATAGTAAGTGGGCGGAGTTATTTTATGTGATTACTGGTTGAATAAGAAGATGGCTCACCTGATGTTAAGTGGTTACCATCGCCTATAGCAAATCATTGCCTTGAGGGTTACGTTCTTTAGGAACGTAACCCACAATACACTGCTCTGCGTTCATCAACCTGAGGCATACAGGTGTAAAGTTTCGCGTGCCTGAAATTACACCGGCACCCACACCCTTCAAACCGAAACACAGCAAGCTGCTGGACGGCTGCAATAGGCATGGTGGAAGTACTTCCCCGGACGTTCGTTCGGTCGTTCTACGTTCGTAGGTACATACCACAAAAGTGTAAGTGATAGCAATCCTACTAATATTATAAACGCGAATGTTTGTAAGAATGGATGGATGTTTGTGACTCTTTCACGCTCTAACCAGTGGACCGATTTGGATGAATTTGGAATAGATATAGATTGTAACCTGGATTAATACATAGGCTACTTTTTTATTTCCAAAAAATAACAGGAACGGGAAAAAACTGCTACGCGGGCGAAACTGCGACGGGCCGCTAGTATCAAATGTAAGTTTTATTGTTCTTTTTCAGACTCGGACTACGGCTGCGCCAACTAACCGACGGACGCCATCTTGTCCAAGTAATCTACAATCAAAATGGCGCCATCCAAGACTGCGAATACATAAACGAGGGTAAATCATCAAGAGCCTTTCTCAAAAACTTAAGAAAAGAACTAAAGCTTGCTCTAGACGAGGAAAGTTACAAGATCACAGAAAAACAAGAAGAAGATGATAAGTTTTTTCGACATTTTAGAAATGTCACGTTCCGGATACTGAAAGATGGAGAAGCTTTGCCGCTAGATGTCGCTAGTTGGTTGGATTATGAGAAATTGAAGGATGAATGCCTGAAGCGGCATGAAGAAATGAAATATATGATGGAGAACAACAACAAAGTTGGAGGTGTCTCTCTGGCTAGGTAGGTATGTTTAGTTTGATGTTTTTACACATTATTTTTACGCTAGCTTGATTTATAGACGCAGCCAAAATAGCAAAAACTACCAGTACTACTTAAGTCTATATAGGCACGAATCAATTTTCAGATGTGTAAAAACCAGCGGGAATAGAACCTGAATCTTTCACACCTCAGTCACTTATCCACCGTGCTAATACCATCTTATACACCCATGTTTTAATGGCTTCAATAAGCTACCTTGTCGCTTGCTCATGGCTTTTTTTTAGAATAAGTTATTTTGTACACTACTAGTAGACAATATTTTTTGTATTGCTCTGTCTTTTGATTACTCTGCGTTATCAAATCTACATACCACACACTTTTTAACCAGCCAGTTCTTTTTGAAAATAGAATATCTTTAAATACTTTACCTGCAAGCGTCTGTCACCTTGTGTCGCTATTCTGAAAGCTGGCTTATTCTGAACGTTCTTAATCTAAAAAATCTTAATTTACGCATGTACAGAATGACCTCATCAAAGTTTTCTTATTTTCGTTTTTTCCTACCTACCAATACAGTATAATATGACTTTATAATATTTTATAGCTAAACGTAAACGCAGTGCTACGTCAGCGTAGACTCAACTCGGTTATTTTGTTCGTTAATTAGATCTAAACGCGTAAACGTTTGTTAATTATTATTCAATTAGTTTAATGAATTATCTTCGTACCTCGTTAAAACTACAAATCGGTGCTTAACAGTACAGTAAGTTTCAGAATAAAATACAATAAAAAAATGTATCACTGTGACATCGGTAATATTCAATATAAAACAAATAGATAAATACAACACGGAAATCGTAGTAAACAGCGTTCATGTAAGCATAAATATAACACGGATATTATAGTAAACATGTAAGCACATAAAAGGTAGAACAGGTGAATGTGCAATCTAGTTGTCCTGTAGTTATAATTATACACTACAAGGAAAAAGATGGGTTTTTTAAGAGCTACTTTTTTAAGGAAATAGGTAGAGCTTTTACGATATTTTTCCTTACAATAAAATACTGCAAAAAAAAAACAATAATCTAAAGGATATTATATATATCTAAAGCTAGAAAAAAAAGTGTTTTTGTATTATTTTACCAACATAACTAACTAATTGTTATGATTATTATTACTAAGCTAACATAAAAGATATTATAGGTATGTATGCAGAAATTTCCGAAATAAATAACATACAAGTTTAAACTTGAATACAATTCAAAGAGTTTTTTTATTATTTACGTAACATTTTATAACTTAATATCTTACTAAAAACCCACCATCGCTATATTCCATATTTTCAACTAACACATTCACATACATTAACAAAGTTAGTCAGATAAAAACTAAACAACTAATTTCTAACAAATCCAGGTCACGAAGGTCGTTCAGGGAGAATTTTATCCTGCCGGGCACAAAATGGTGTGGTTCCGGACAACTGGCCGAAGAGTACAACGAACTCGGAGTTGATAAAACAGAAGACAAGTGCTGTAGGGCCCACGACCACTGCAGAGTCAATATCGGCCAGTTTAGAAGAAGATTCGGCTATTTCAACTTCAGACCTTACACGATCTCGCATTGCCGATGCGATAGGAGGTTTGTTTTGTTTTTTTTTTATTTTTTTGCGCGGGAGTTTTGCTTCTTTGAATTTGGAACGATATAGCAATCCTACTTCGAAGGAACTACGATCGAACTACAAGGTAGTTAATTGGGGAAAGAATAATACCACATGTTTGGTTTTTGTGTTTTGTCGGTTAATAATTATTATAATGGTGACATTTCTGACTTTTTCTGTTGGTTGGTTTTCCGGTGGTGGTATTAATTTATGTAAATAAGCATATTCTCTTACCTATTAGGTACGGGGAATAACTAACTATATTTAAATACAACATACCTCGGTTCTCTTGACTAACAAACTAATAAAAATAACTACAATAACCAATATACACTATAACAAGCATCTTCTTAACAGATTTCAAACTAGATGAAACATACAAGTAGGTAGGTACCAGGTGCTACCTAAAACTAATTTAGAAAATAGAAAACAAGTTAGAAAAAAACACTTGAGTCTTAGACAAAGACGTTAGAAAAGAAAAAATACCACTATTAAGTTACGTATTAAAAAAAACTTTTCTCTTTTTTATATAGGTACTTATACTTTTTTCTTCAGTTTATATTAGAATCAACAGTGTAAGGTAAACACTTATAAATTATAGATAAAACTATTTTATATACTCTTTATCACGAAGCTGTTGTACTTTTTAAAGTAGCTAAAGGAATAATTACAACAAAAAAACTAGGTAAGTGAACGAAATAAATACGACGACGAATGAATACGAGAAGAAATAAGTTTTAATTAAACGATAAGTAATGTCAAAAAAATATTCTTTATTTTTTTTACTACATTCTAATGGTAATTATACTACCAAGCCCAAGCGTCCTTTTAAATAAAGTCATAAAAATACCTTCATTACGTTATATCAGTGTTGCCAGTAAAATATCCACTCCACAGATTATATAACTGGCTTCAAACCGTTACTAATTAGTAAGGACTCTAAATCGTCATGGCGTCATAAAAACCCGTGGTTTGAGAAATAAATAGGTTTTGTTTAGTTTATATCTGTTTTATTTTACCTAGATAACTGTTGTAATATTTTTGAAGTAATACTTCTCATGCGACTTCCGACAAGGTTGCGTTAAACGTTTAACACTACCATGGAGGGGATATGAAAGCACTATTCTTTCTCTCTTTTTCACATAGCCAGTTACGTTTCGTATATTAAAGAAGTTTTACTTCAGTCGTGTGGTCTAAAGCACACTCGTTTTTTTCCTGCACATACTTGTAATATCTATAAATCTGCACTCTATGTGGATAAAATAATCAAACCCACAACCTATAGCGCAGAAGAAACGAGAGAGACACCAACTGAGCGAGGGTTAAGTCATTATAACAAGAGAGTTGGACTCGGCCATCTTACCGAAAAGTAATAAAAACATAAGTTGTAGATCAATCGAGTTAGCAACATGCTTTACAACGTGATCTATGAACAGGATTGGACTGAGGACGATGATATTTTACGAACTTAACAAATTTCTGGAACGTATAAAAATACTAGTAAAAAAATTAGGCGCTACGCTTATGCAAAAGATTTCGACGCGCTGTCGCTACGCGCCCTCTACGAAGTTTTAGGTTAATATTTTAAATTACTAATACCTATATGTTTTTTAATTAACTAGCTAACATAAAAGTTAACTAGTTAATTAATTAACATATAAGTTAACTAGTTAATTAAAAAAGAGCTATTAATTTTTAGGTATTACATAAATAAGTACAATTTAGAGAAAAAATATGTAAACAATTTATTATTAATTGCAATATAATGTAAATGTAATTATTACAACTTTTCCATCCTTAAGGTATAAAAGAGCACCTAGGAATGCTCTAAAGATATTTCTTAAATAAATAAAATGTATACCGAGTTAGTATGCACTAGAATGTATTCATTATGATATATCTGTGAATAAATCTACAATATCAAGTTTATAATTCTTTGACATATTCAGGATCATCATTCTGTAAATACCAATTATATAAGTAGGTGGTAATAAATCGGTGGCGTTATATATATATTACAAAAGTATTGAATAAACATGTAACTAGTTACTGTATGTAATGTACAGTTTTAGTACGTACACCCGTACAACGTACGTACGTACGTACGTACGTTAGTCACCCTCCTTAAACATCCCTGTACCGCTGTACCATCGAATTTACAACAACGCGTTTACGATTAATATTATTTCAAATCAAAGTTATCGTTGGTGGTCTATTTAATGACGTGTAGGATAGAAATTAATAAAACTTTGAGAGGTCATTACTTTTTGAACTGTCAGGAATTCGGGAATGCCGCGCCGCCTGGTGTAAAGAAATTAGTATAGTCAGAAAGCTACTTTAGTTTATTTTATTCCATGACATAAAAAAAAAACATTCAAACGCGATTCGAAATTCAAATTTGAAATCAGAATACACACGCGTGCAAATTGCTTGTTTAGTTTATTTTATTTCGTATCATAAAAAGAAACATTCGATCCCGATTCGAAAATTAAATATTATGAAATCAGACGCGGTAAAAGAACTGGCTGAAAAAAAAGAATTCGTTCAAAAACGTGACGCATTGACAGAACGAAACGGGACGCAATGGAGATTCTCCGTGTGCCCGGAACTAAATGGTGTGGAAAAGGATTCTCTGCGACCAGATATTCCCAGCTTGGAGGCTACACGCGGACTGACAGATGCTGCAGGGTTCACGACCTTCGATGCCCTTACTGGATTGGTGGGATGGAGAATAAGTACGGACTTTACAATTGGCGGGTGAATACGCTCATGCATTGTCGATGCGACGAAAGGTTGGTGGCTGCACGGTATAGGTGTTCACTTCCCACGATGGTTCAAGATTACGTCATCACTTTTATGTTTAGTGATACCAGTTCATTTTTTTAAGTACACGTCATAGTACATATGATAGCAAATATGAAAATATTGTTCCTAGGCTCATCTCTCTACATCTTTGGAGACAATGGTTATTATTTTGGCATTAACCATTGTTTGTTTATACTGATGGCAGTTACTTGGAAACTTAATAGTGAAAAGTAATGACGTAATCTTAAGCCAATCGTGTCTGAAAGAGAAGACAAAGTTATAGAAGGTGCTTTACCAGGGTGGCTGAATGTAATGTCCTGTCTTTGCTTTTGATGTTATTTTTATACCAAACATTCGGACAATCTTATAAATCCGTAGTATTTTAAAAAAAAAATCAGTCGTATTGCTTTGAAATTTTCTAGTTAGGGTAGATATTGTGTAAAATAGATCGCAATAGGTATCAATGTATTACTGTAGTTTGTAGGTAGATATTCGTGCGTAGTAAAAGTTGCATGATGTTTTTGGTGTTGTAGCTTTTGATGTTGTGTGCCTATTCTTTAAGTTACTGGAAAGATTGGGATTTGCCGAGTTGCTAAAAATGCTACCTGAAATTATCTCTATGTACTTCAACATCTATGTACTTACAACCAAATGAAACTAAACCGTAGATCGAACAACTTATATAAATAGTATAAGTAATACATACTGCTTATAGAACCGTTGTACTTACCGTTCCTGAATGAATAAATAAAAAGGTAACCAGCCTTTTGGGCACACTTCCTGCGGTCAGTGATTTAAATTCCGTTTTCTACTTATAGTTCTAACCAGATATTTTATAGCGTAAGTATATATCCCATGCGGTGGATCGACCAGGTTAAGTGTGCGGTAGGCGGCCCCCTACATGAGTGCTCTAGAATGGCAGCAAGCCGGGATGGATGGCGGGATATCGTGAGGTGTGCCACTGCCCTAGACAAAAAAAAAAAAAAAAAAACAACATGATGACCACGACCGCTCTGCCAAGAGCGTAACGACTAAGAAGAAAAAGTATATATAATTAATATTTGTGTAAAATAATGTATAAATTGTATGTAAATAATAAATATGATAAGAACTACAAATAAACCCGAACTCAAAAGTATGCCAAAGTAAACTTATAATTTTCGCAAACAAAGTTAATCAATAAAATAAAAACAGTTTTTATTCAGTAGTAAGAGATCACTTTAAATTGTGTAATAAAATGGGGAATCTAGACGCCAGTTCCACTGAAAATCGGTGCCTAAACCATTCTGTTATTATCACTTTTTTAACAGCAGATATTAAAACTATTATCACTATCAGAAGTTCTTATGACGTTATAAAAGACAGAGTTTCATCATTAATTTGATTCCCGAACGAATCAACACTGTCAAAAAAAGAAAAAATATGTTGCCGGAACAAAAAATGTCTCCAAACGATTACCACAGAGTATGATAGTAAGTAATAGAGTCATTTCCCTGAGAAAAGGACCGTATACAATTAATGGACTCTAATGAAATAAACAAAATAAAATAAGAGTATCTCACCTCCCTGTCGTCGGAGATAGCGCGGGAAGAGAACAGGAAAAACTAGGGAGATGACAGATTGTAAAAATATTTTTTTAACTTTTTTAGCTTATGAATATTCAAAGTTTGACTTTGAGTCAAAGTCAAAAAGCATTTATTCAGTAATATCCACAGGGATTATCTTGAAACGACTTAAATCTAAGCGCCGCCAGTTCATCGCGAGTTCTCACATCTAACCTAAGCCTATGTAGTATTGCCTATTCCTGCCGCCAAGCAGCTTGCTGTGTTCCGGTTCGAAGGGTGTGGGTGCCGGTGTACAGGCACATGGGGCTTAGCACCTGTATGCCTCAGGTTGATGGACGCTGAGTAATGCAATGTAGGTGACGTTTCTAACGAGCGTGACATACGAGGCAATGCTTTGTTATAGGTGATGGTAACCACTTAACATCAGGTGGGCCATCTGCTTGTTCCATTAACTAGTTGATAAAAAAAAACTCTCTGTTATAGTATTATAAACAATGCACAGCCTAAAAACTACGCCAACGTAGACGCCATTTTCAGGGTATATTCGTTTTGGGGTATAAAGGTGTACTAAGAAAAGAATTCACAAAACTCAACTCCAAAATGGGGCAACGGGGGTTGAAGTTTGTAGAAAAACAAGTTTTCTATCTATCTTCTATCTAGTCCTACGAATATTATAAACGTGCAAGTTTGTAAGTATGGATGGATGGATGGATGTTTGTTACTCTTTCACGCTCTAACCAGTAGACCGATTTGGATGAAATTTGGAATAAACAAACATAGATTATAACTTGGATTAACATATAGGCTACATTTTATCCCGAAATAATAACGGGAACGGGAATAAAACTACCACGCGGGCGAAGCTTCGAGCGGTCGCTAGTTGTTTATATTTTGATTCTTTTTTAAGGCCATTAATGTGTGTCTACTCCATAGTTCTCCTGTCCATGTAAATTTTAAAAAACTAATCTGATGGTATCGGCCACGGCCTAATTGGGGCCATAAATTCAACCACGGAAAGTCCGTCTGTTTGTTTGTATCAGATATAAGTAAGAATATAATAAAATTGCTGTTTACTACTATAACTTTCGTGATGAGTTTCTGTGTAAACCTTTTTGAATTTTTATTCTGTGGAAGAATAATTTTAAAACCTCATTATTGCAAGAAACTTGTCATTTCGTTTTTTAAAATTGGTTATAACAAAAAACAAAATGTCCGCCTTCAAACACGAATCATTACACAATCGTGCACAGTTGGTAGGGGCTCTACCTTCTGTGCTGTAGGTTGTGGGTTTGATTCCCACCAAGCAGCGGCGGCCTTACCCATTGCGAGGCTCAGGGCGGCAGCAGGTCTTTGCGAGGCCCTTTGTCCTTCGTGTATGGGAACAAAATTATAAGTTTTAAATAAAGAAAATATGGTTAACGATCAATATTTTTGAAAATTTGCTTGGGTTGTTGCGCGAGGCCCCTGCAAGAGCGAGGCCCCGGGCGATTGCCCTGTTCGCCACCCCCTAAAGCCGCCACTGCCACCGAGGACAAACATTTGTGTGATGAACATAGATAGATGTGCGTTTTGTAACTGGGTGTTATATTCTACGTATGTATTTAAATAAATAAGTATTTTGATATTCTATTAGCCATCTGGTTCACATAATACAACTTTGCTTAGATCGCTTAGCTTGGGTTGTGTCAAATGTATGTCATTATTTACGACGGCCGATGTGGCGTGGATGGCGAATGTTCGCCTGCGACGCAGGAGGTTGCAGGTTCGATCCCGCCTTGAGATAAATGTTTGTACCTACGACCTGCAAATATTTATTCCGGATGTTTTGGGTATTTTCTATGTATAAAAAAGTATGTATGTATGTAATGTATTGTATTAAGTATATCAGTCATCTAGTACCCATAACACAAGCTCTGCTTAGCTTGGGGCTAGATGATGCTGTGTGGATTGTCCACCATTATTTTACTGATATACTTTATACAATACATACATAAAAATAAATAAATAAATAATGCTGGACAATCCACACAGCATCATCTAGCCCCAAGCTAAGCAGAGCTTGTGTTATGAGTACTAGATGACTGATATACTTAATATCAATACTATATTACATACATAGATATTTTTTATTATACATAGAAAATACCCAGAACACTCGAAATAAATATTTACAGATCGTACAAACATTTATCCCAAGGCGGGAATCGAACCCGCAACCTCCTGCGTGACAGGATCGATTATAAATTAAAGTAAAGAATGCAAATAAACACGATTTATAAAGTTTTTTATCGATCACGTAGGTAAATCACTTCACAATCTCCTATCAAACTATTTTAACTAGGTGTTTATAGTATCACAACAAAAAAACATCCCTTTGAAATCGAGTAAAGGTTGGTTTAATAGTTGCCTCTATCAGATCTGATCATAAACGATCTGATAGAGATAACGATTATTTTAAAATGGCCTATTCTAAATAACTAAGGGTATATAATATAACTAAGTGTATAAAAATATTACCTAGTTAGGTCATTAATAAAATAAAGCTAAAGAAAAGATATATTTTTCTAATAACACAGGTAAAGGCACAGCGAATATTAAGTTTCTAAGTGATCTTCACAACTCAACTCAACAAAGTGAAAAACTCGTGTAATGAGTAGAAACTGATCAGATTTTAATGTCACAATAGAATCAGAAGTGAATTCAGTGAGACTAGAACGCAGAAAGTAGAGCTAACTAAGCTGTGAGCTCAAATAATAGTGTAACTCAAATATTTTGATTTTTAATTTTTACCTACACTATTATTATACAATTTTTATTGTATAAGTTTTTCATAATTCAGGGTTCGAACCTCCTTTGTTAGGTCGTGCGTGAGACTTGTATTCCTACTTAAGTCCCCTTTTTCAGTGGTTCAACATGGTCTTGAAATCTTAGAACTACATTACCTACAGATCTATATAGGTAGGTACCTACCAGTAATATCTAATTGGAATAGGCGGTAAAACACGTAACTACAGAAGTTAGTTTTCACAATAAAAAATACTCTTAGGTACCTAAGCTGGTAACACCGTCAGAAAAACCCCAGTAAATCAAAATTAACCCAATAATATGATCGCACAAACTGAATATAGTTAGATAGATACCCCCCATTATTGTTGTCCCCCGAACGGACCTTTCCGCGTCGATAACCAAGAATATAGTTATCTTTCACAAAGAAAAGTCCTACATAATTTATGTATTGTCAGAAAGTGTATTTAGCGTCGTAGAACGCATTATTCACACATTATAAATCCCGCCAAGCGTACCGATAAGGGCCCGTAAAAACAAGATGGCGCTGACAGTTCTTTGACGTCGATTTCGGCGCGAAAGTTGATGCGAAATGGCGCGCGTAGGAAACGTTGTCTCAATTTTTGAGGAGCAAAGAGACCTTGGTTTTTGTCAACACTGCCTGTAAAAAAATAAAGCAGGTGCAAAATAATTTAAATTAGGTCACGTACTTTATTTAAATTATTTTGCAAAATATTTTTACCCTACTTAATATTATAAACGCGAAAGTTTGTAAGCATGGATGGGTGAATGGATGGATGGATGGATGCTGGGATGAAATTTGGAAAAAATATAGATTGTAAGCTGGATTAACATATAGGTTACTTTTTATCCCGAAAAAATAACGGAAACGGGAAAAAACTGCCACGCGGGCGAAGCTGCGAGCGGCTGCTAGTAAACAATAATAATATACTTCTACCTGCTTTCTATTGTAGGTTCAACTCTTAGTTCAACTATAGTAGGAATCCTGAAAATTGTGGTTGGAGGCCTACTTTTAAGTTTCAAAATTACTACTTACTAAACATACTACCTACGTACCTAATCTTCTTCTATAATAGGTATACAAAAGTCCACACACACATTCATCCCAAAATCTCCAAAATTAAATACATCTATACAGAAAGGCTTGAAATTTGGCTCTGTCACTTTAAAACTATTTTAGTTAATTTGCACTCTATGACTTGGTAATAGGGGTTTGTATAGAAAACATCTTCAGATGAATAGCTATATATAGGCTCATAAATACCAATTTGATATGTGTAAAAAGGTTCAGTGCAGCGTAAGCAACATTATGTTGTCATTTATCTAAGCCTTTCCTAGCTTCTGAATAAAAAAAAACGAGTGTGCTTTAGACCACACGACTTCAATAGGTAGATAGGGCATACTTAGAACAAAACTATACAAATACGGTATACTGCAGATTAGAGAAAGAACTGACAATACATACCGTAGCCTTTTGGATGCCAAAACCAGTAGGTACCTAAGTACTTACCAGACTTTATAACTATAAAAACTTACCTACTTACCTTTAAAAAACAAAACAATGCTGCAATTTCGTTAATGTTGCACTAGCAAGAAGGCACAGCCACCTGTTTAGTCTATAGTCTATGGTTTCCACGCCATTACCCGCCTATTGAAGCGCGCGCGCGATTTTCGAATTTCGAACGTCTCCGCACAAAATGGCGTTGCCCCGTCAATGGTTACAGATAAGAAAATAACAAGGGAAAGAAAAGCAATGAATTGTTAATTAAAATAACTTATTTTAGCAAAAGTTACCTTATTAAACCATTTTTTCTATATTAAGCTTGTTAATAAAACATTGTCGCGTTCTGTGCTTTTTTTTTTAATTCTAAAAGTCGTGGTTACAGTGGTGTAGTGGAAATTACCCCGCCTTCTGATCCTACGGGAGGGGGTTTAAATCCGGTCGTCTGTCAATGCCAGCTCTCAAACGGTGGAAGAAAACATCGTGAGGAGCGGTGATGAGCTTCACATATGGAATACCAACTACTGCAAAATGTGGGTATGGACGAAATATAATATTTGGATGTACCTACCTCTGACTACCATTAGACATCAAAGAATCTCGAGTAGGTACTTGGTACAAACAGATCTGAAGGGTTTTTTTTTTTTTTTTTTTTTTTTTTTTTTTTTTTTTTCATTGTTGCGCTATGGGATACTAATTTGGGGTAGATGTGTAAATATAGAGCAGACATTTTTAATGCAAAAAAGATGCCTAAGAGCTATTTTTGGATTAAAACTAACGGATTCGTGCAGGCCATACTTCCGAAAACATAAAATTTTAACATTGACGTCTATTTATATACTTGATGTAAGTGTATTTGTATTTCAGCATAAAAGTATATTTCAAGAAGCAAGTACTAGAAATAAATACAGCGTCCGGCCTCAACATAAAAATAAACTTTTTAGACCACTCACAAGACTGACAGTATCTTCGAATAATAGTTATATAATGGCAATAAAAATTTATAATAAAATTCCTGATTATTTAAAAATTATGACATTCTATAAATTCAAATCCAATTTGACCAGATGGCTTGCTGAAAAATGCTTTTATAGCATAAATGAATTTTTTGACTATAAAATGTAACTTAGGTAGGTAGGTATTTTGACATTTTTGACATTTTTATATTACTTTTGTTGATTATTTTAATATTTTTAATATAATTGTATAGTTTTAGTTAGGTTAATAATTGCAATTTTTATTTGAATATTATTTTATAAGACCTTGTTAATTAATGTATATTCAATTGTAATACTTATATATATTCATACGCCTGTAAAGGCAGGTTTTAGCTGAAGCAAATTAATTTTTAAGATCCTCATGTACCTGAAATCCTATGAATAAATGATTATGATTATGATTATGATTATGATATCTACCGTGCTTAGGGATTAAATAATAATAATAATAATGCTGGACAATCCACACAGCATCATCTAGCCCCAATCTAAGCAAAGCTTGTGTTATGGGTACTAGATGACTGATATACTTAATACAGTACATTACGTACATACATAGATATTTTTTTATTTTGCATTGAAAACACCCAGAATACCTAGAATAATATTTGCAGATCGTACAAACATTTAACCCAAGGTGGAAATCGAACCCGCAACCTCCTGCGTCAAAGTCAAAGTCAAAAGTATTTATTCAGTAATATCCGCAGGGATCATCTTGAAATGTCTTAAATCTAGGTGAATCTAAGCGCCAGTTCCTCGCGACCAAGCCTAAAAGAATTCACGAATGTCGTCGCAGACGGACATTCGCCCGCCGCGCCACATCTGTCGTCAGAATTCGTGATGCTATTTATTTATTACCTAAAGGTAGTCAGAGGTATGGCCTTACTAGTACAACAATCCTTAAGTTTAGCTACTTTATGCCAAATCACTCACAATACTTCGGCTTCTCAGATGAATTCTAGGAATATCAATGAAATGCTACACTGAGAGAAATTTACGTAGCCGGATTACGTAATTTATGTAGCAAAACGATACAGAATGACGATTGTAGCCGGCACCATGTCGCGTACGTAGCTATACTTAAGTAGCCGGCACCATGAATTTTTCCATCGACCGGCATACGTAATTTACTCCTGTATCGTTTTGCTACTTAAAATAAGTAGCATGCAATCCTCAACTGTCCTACTAAATACCTTCATTGTATACGTACTTCACTGGCTCAGACTACTAACAGTATGGGCTCTCCTACTTATGTAATGGTGTAGAATATACACTGTACCGGCTCAGACTACGTACAGCATGGTCTGTCCTATTTACTAACAGGTGTAGAATACGTACTATACTGACTCAAACTACTTACAGTATTGTCTCTCCTACTTATGTACAGGCGTAGAATACGTTGCTACTTAAATAAGTGGCATGCAGTTCTTCCCTGTGTACGTATTGCACTGTTTCAGACTACGTATAGCATGGTGCGTCTTACTTACGTACAGGTGTGGAATATGTACTGTACCAACTCAGGCTACTTATAGCACGGACTCTCCTACTTATGTACAGTTGTAGAATACCTACTATACCGGCTCAGACTACGTCCAGCATGGCGTATCCTACTTATGTAATGGTGTCGAATATGTACTGTACCGGCTCAGACTACGTACAGCATGGTGTGTCCTACTTATGTAATGGTGTCGAATACGTACTGCACCGGCTCAGACTACGTCCAGCATGGCGTATCCTACTTATGTAATGGTGTCGAATATGTACTGTACCGGCTCAGACTACGTACAGCATGGCGTGTCCTACTTACGTAATGGTGTCGAATACGTACTGTACTGGCTCAGACTACGTACAGCATGGCGTGTCCTACTTACGTAATGGTGTCGAATACGTACTGTAGCGGCTCAGACTACGTACAACATGGCGTGTCTTACTTACGTAATGGTGTCGAATACGTACTGTACTGGCTCAGACTACGTACAGCATGGCGTGTCCTACTTACGTAATGGTGTCGAATACGTGCTGTACCGGCTCAGACTACGTACAGCATGGCGTGTCCTACTTACGTAATGGTGTCGAATACGTACTGTACCAGCTCAGACTACGTACAGCATGACGTGTCCTACTTACGTAATGGAGTCGAATACGTACTGTACCGGCTCCGACTACGTACATCATGGTGTGTTCTACTTATGTAATGGTGTCGAATACGTAGTGTACTGGCTCAGACTACGTACAGCATGGTGTGTTCTACTTACGTACAGGTGTGGTACTAGTACTATACTGGCCCAGATTACTTACAGCATGGTGTGTTCTACTTATGTAATGGTGTCGAATACGTACTGTACCGGCTCAGACCTACTACAGGTTGCATGGATAAAAGCCAGTATAGTACGTAACGCCGAAACATAAGTGGGAAAACACAATGTTGTATGAATATGAGCTAGTATAGTACATGAACAACACCTAAGCATAAGTAAAAACACCATGTTGTATGAATACGAGCTAGTATACAACATAAAAAGCACATTCTAAGCATACAATCAATCAGTTAAATATATAATAATAATACAACACCTAAACAAAGTATAACACTCCATGGTATTAAGTCCGAGGCAGTATAGTATGCCAGTAAACAACATTTAGCACATAAGTACAAGTAAAACTCTTTAATGTTTTCTTTACTTCTTTAATTTTTAAATTCTTAATTATAACTTTACTTTATTTAGGTATACAAAAACACCAAATTGACTTATAAAATACTTAAGTAACATGTCACTTGCACCATAACTTTGCAGAAAATCTAAAAAGTGCACGTCCTAAAAATGTGATGTAACTTTTAAAGAGACTTGTGGGGGACAAACGTCGGAGACAATTGGAAATAACACCTCAGTGACACGAACAGATACTTACCCTAGATCAGGCCAATTAAATGTAATAAAGTAGCAGAATAGTGTTTGTCTCTACTTTGTCGAGCTTTTTGTTTGGCGTAGTCTATTATTTCTTCTTTCTTCAGATAGAAGCATAGAGAATAAACTGTTCTCTTTCCCAGGGTACATATATTTAAAATCTTCTTGAAGCTGTAACAAATTTATTACTTTGTTAACGAAAGTACCTCCTCGCCTAGTTGCTTAATAGCTAATAATAATAATAATGCTGGACAATCTACACAGCATCATCTAGCCCCAAGCTAAGCAGTGCTTGTGTTATGGGTACTAGATGACCGATATATACTTTAAACAATACAATACATCGATATTTTTATTATACTTATATTAATAATACTTACATAACTCACATTAGATCTGATGGCAGTTACTAAGGCAGATGCAGATGAATCTGATGATTCAATATCAGGTTCAGGCACTATGTCTATATTGTTGTCATCTGATAAGATCGGGAAATACTCATCAGTGTCTTCAACAATCTGAAATATAAAAAAATGAGAGCGCAAATATAGGTCCTAGTCTTTATTCACTGTGCCCATGTTTCACCATAGTGCTCCGAGATGGGCTAAGCTTTGCTTGAATTGAAACATAAAAAAATGGAACATAATGTAAACCTATCTTCATTCTAGCTTAGAACCCAGTCTTGTGCTCATTTTTTTTGCTGATAGTTCCAAATTCTAATTTAATCATCATCGTCATCATGACTAGCTAACTATGTAGGTACTTTTATAAAAGTTAGTTAGGAGAAAAAAATATGTTTAGTAATAATTTGCCCTTAAGTATGACTAAGCTCAGTATTTCAATCAAGTAGGTTCCTAGGCAAAAAGTTTAAAAGTACTTACCTATTGCAAAAGTGAGTTCTTGTGCCAACTGCCGGACTAAGTATATGTGATCTTCTATTTTGGGGATTAGTTCTCGGAGTTCTCCAGCACTCATAAGGGCTAACACATCCACATCAATGTTGTTTTCTAAAAGCAGATAAGTACATAATTAGGTTATTGATTTTCAATGTATTGGAGGTGTGTGGTGAATCATAAATATAATCCAAACTAAGACTGCATTTATCTGCAAAGATACAGACTGGAATCCATGATGGATGTACCAACCCAATAAGAGTTACAAAGCATCAGAGCCGCCGACGGCCTACCTACGCGGTAAATGCGTACCATCGGTACCATCTACAACCACATCAACAGTTAACTACTACCTACCTACCAATGTTAATGTTTAGCCCATGGAGATAATATATATGTACTTACGTTTAGCCTAAGATTACGCGTCGTACCTACCTAATCTTAGTGATAAGCGTAGGTAATGCAAAACGCAAGTCTATCCCACAACGTGATATAATAGCTTGAGGCGTTTTGATGTAGGTATTTACCTGAAAACGTGAAATCTAGAAACCAAATAGCAAGGGTCAAACATTTCACTGCAAACTTACCGCGAAATACTTGCTCGTCCTTCTCCAATTTCAGATCTACACCCAAGATCATTCTTGTGTCTTGCGCAGTCGCCGTCGGCATCAGCAGTGGGCGCAGCAGCGGCAGATACTGACACTTGGCTCGTTTCATAGAATACTTTGCTTGCTTCTTATTTTGTGTATTACACTATGTAGAAATTGTAGAATTTTATTTGAATGTGGACCCACAAAATACTACTAGCGGGCGGCTTGGCCCGGGCGGCGCGGCGGCGGCCCGGGTGGCGGCGCGGCGGTCGTAGAAAAGAATGCACAATTGTCAATTAAATTCTAACATTTCTAACTGCAAACCAGTGTTGCCAGACGAAGATTTCAAAATCCAGAGAAATCCAAAAAAAATATGCAGATTCATTTTACGCATCTACACAAATAAATAATATTGAAGTGTCCGTTTGTAATATTAAAATAACCGCTTTTTACTACATGCATATGAATGTATATATGTATGATACATATACCAAAATAGCATTTTTTACAATTTTTGTCTGTCTGTCTGTGTTGTTTGTTCCGGTTAATCTCTGGAACGGCTGGACCGATGTCGACGGGACTTTCACTGGCAGATAGCTGCTGCAATAAGGAGTAACTCAGGCTACTTTTTTTTTAGAAAAATTCCAAAATGTCCAATACCTACATAGGTACGCGCATGCCACTAATGCGCCGTCACGTCGATCACCTCCCACCGCTTTTATTCCGCGGGTTCATTTTTCAATAAAGCTTATACGAAGAACTAAAAATAAATAATAACACATATAGTAATGCAAGAACTAAAAAACTAAATAACTTTTTTGTTCATTTCTGCGCGGACGAAGTCGCGTGTACTTACCTACATAATTAGAAAATAAATGCATCTATAGCAAGCCAACCCAGCATTCTTTCAAAAAGGTTTAGAATAAAGCAAATTGACTGAAGGGAATGTTAGTTTTCTTCCATTCTCAAATATCATTATTTTATCATAAATCTGGTGCTTATTTTTGGAACCATCGGGCACAACTTGCCGTCGCTTTGCTAAATTGGCAACACTTTAGCAAAGGGCACAAATTTGGCGCCTAAAGAGCTAAGTAATCGGGATACGTATTTTAACGTACCGGCATACTTGTACGTAGGTAACAAAACAAACTACTATAAACAAGTAGGTAACGTACCTACTTATGTAATGAAAATGAAGTTACCGTCTGTCACCAGGCTGTATCTCATGAATAGGTAGGTGGTTAGAGAGTTGAATTTTTCACAGATGACGTAGATAAGTATTCCTGTTACCGCTATAACAACAAATACTTACTAAAAAAACCCGGCCAAGTAAGAGTCAGACTCGCGCACGAAGAGTTCCGTACCATTATCTGAAATAAAAACGGCTAAAAATCCCGATTGCTGTATTAGAGCCCCCTTATAGGTTTATTTATTTTATTCTGTTGATTCTGTGATTTTAGTATTTGTTGTTATAGCGGCAACAGAAATACATCATCTGTGAAAATTTCAACTCTCTAACTATATCGGTTCATGAGATACAGACTAGTGACAGACGGACAGGCAGACAGACAGAGTCAGTGGAGTCTTTTGATTATGATTTTTTATTATTGATTTTTATGTTTTTTTATGATCATCATATGGTCTTTACTTCCGCCTCTTATTTTCCGTGCCATAGGTAGGTATGCCAGCTTTCAGATCATGAGTGCAACATTGAGTCATTGAGCTAAGTTCGCACAGTAAAAATACTTGAAACACCTAGGTAGGTAGGTAATTAACCATGACACTACGGCGTTGTCGTAATTTACTTAAAATACCTATTATTATCATCATATAATGTAGACTTGCATTGTTTCGACTTATCATACCAAGGTTCCTACCTTCCTACTTTCGACTTAAATTCTGATTACCTACTTCCTTACTAACTTGGTAGCAGGTAGGTAACCAAGTTTCAACTCAATCGGACCATTTATTGAAGAGTTCCGTTGAACAGACCTTGACTCCATCATCAGACCAGCTCGCTGTCACCATTTTATGAGAGCTAAGTAGGCAGGTAGGTATTTACCTACTAAATTATGAGAAGTATGTAAAGGTAAGTAGGTACCTACCTATAGTATAGTCTAGTCTAGGTACCTACCTAATTGTAGTAAGTATTTATTTACTTACCTACTTTACCTATTTAACCACTTGCCTACCTAAATAGATATGTATAAAATATTGTGATTTAGATAAGTACTTATTCTAAGTAAGTACTTAAGTAGGTACCTATATTGTATCATCATAGGTTTCAAAATGTAGTAGGTACCTACCTACTTAGCTTTATGCATTTGCAAATTGGTGTAGGTGGATCTGTGCTAATTGCAGCCACGCGGACGCTGCTTCTGTATGCTGTAAGCTATTTGCAATACGTAGCTATCAACCTTATTTTACATATCCGTCATCTTTATTGTACGTAGGTCCCTTAATGTTGTAAGTAGGTACCTATACAGATATTGTGTAACAGGCTACTTATAAAACATATCTATCCACCTTTTGTAAGTAGGCGGAATACGTATTATGGTAAACCACCGACTCCTTAATGAACGTAGCTAGTCACATGCTGTAACTATGCCGCATGCTGAAATATTGCTGTCAGCTATCTACAATACGTAGCCATCAACCTTATTTTACGTATCTGTCATCTTTATTGTACGTAGGTCCCTTAATGTTGTAAGTATACAGATATTGTGTAACAAGCTACTTATAAAACATATCTATCTACCTTTTGTAAGTAGGCGGAATACGTATTATGGTAAACCACCGACTCCTTATTGAACGTAGCTAGTCACATGCTGTAACTATGCCGCATGCTGAAATATTGCTGTCAGCTATCTACAATACGTAGCCATCAACCTTATTTTACGTATCTGTCATCTTTATTGTACGTTGGTCCCTTAATGTTGTAAGTATACAGATATTGTGTAACAGGCCACTTATAAAACATATCTATCTACCTTTTGTAAATAGGCGGAATACGTATTATGGTAAACCACCGACTCCTTAATGAACGTAGCTAGTCACATGCTGTAACTATGCCGCATGCTGAAATATTGCTGCCAGCTATCTACAATACGTAGCCATCAACCTTATTTTACGTATCTGTCATCTTTATTGTACGTTGGTCCCTTAATGTTGTAAGTATACAGATATTGTGTAACAAGCTACTTATAAAACATATCTATCTACCTTTTGTAAGTAAGCGGAATACGTATTATGGTAAACCACCGACTCCTTATTGAACGTAGCTAGTCACATGCTGTAACTATGCCGCATGCTGAAATATTGCTGTCAGCTATCTACAATACGTAGCTATCAACCTTTTAGTAAGTAGGCAGGAAGATGTTATAAGTATACAGATAAAAATTTAACCGGCTACATAAAATACGTAGCTATCAATCGTAGGTAAGTAGGCGCAATACGTAACAGGTAAAGATTAAGTAGCCAGATGCTGAATGTGTACCTCATATTGATATAACGTTGTCGGTTACTTATTCTAAGTAGCTGGCCACCTTATGCACTAAGTACCTATGTAGAATCGATATCATTTTGTAAATACTGCAGCTACTTAAAATACGTAACTATCAACTGCTCCTTGGTTATAAAGATGAAATAAGTATGTAACAACATTATAAGTATATTTCTGTAATGCCATTACGGAGCATGGCCCGGCTTACAACTGCATAAGTAAGATTCACCATTAATAGATAAGCGGATCACTTATTACGTATGCTACATGCGTAGTAAGTAGTAAATTGCATATACATTACAAAATCGGGTCATGTACGTAGCATTTTTTTCTCAGTGTATCGCTGAATAGGAATCTGCTACAAGTTGAAATCTGAAACTTTAAAACCACGCAGCAAATATTATTGTATCACACCAGTAATCATATACTAACGAACTTAATAACACTTGATATCACTGTAAAATATTCATACTCCTTTTTTTGGTTTCCATACCCGAAGGGTAAAACGGGACCCTATTACTAAGACTCCACTGTCTGTCTATCACCAGGCTGTATCTCATGAACCGTGATAGTTAAAGAGTTGAAATTTTCACAGATTATGTATTTTTGTTGCCGCTATAACAACAAATACTAAAAAACAGAATAATATGAATATTTAAGGGGGCTCTCATACAACAAACGCATTTTTTTCATATTAAGGTTAAACAAGTCGGTACTATGCCCATACAAACGCTGTAAGCGTTTAATGTCTACTATTTATTAACGTGCGTCCGAAGTTAAGTTTGATACTGAATTGTCTTGCCGTTATCTAGGCTCGTTACCCTATATTCTGGCTAAATCTTTCGACGCTTGTAACTTTCAAGGTAATCTGATTTTATTGTAGAAGGAACGAGCCTAGATAACGATAAGTCTGTTAACTTCAAGTTAACTTCTGTTGTATATTAAATTCTTGGAATGATTGCCTTAGCATGTTTTCTGCCTCTCCTATTCGGAAATTCAAAGCCTATCTACAAATCTTATGAAGAAAGCATACTTTACCCAAGATAGCTACATTGATGATAAATCTGCGTGGCCAGATGCTCCGTGACATGAGCTACCTATCTGTTAGAGTGTCTGCCTGCGACGCAGGAGGTTGCGGGTTCGATTCCCGCCTCGGGATAAATGTTTGTACGATCTGCAAATATTTATTTCGGGTGTTCTCGGTATTTTCTATATGTATAATAAAAATATCTATGTACGTAATATATTGTATTAAGTATATCAGTCATCTAGTACCCATAACACAAGCTCTGCTTAGCTTGGGGCTAGATGATGCTGTGTGGATTGTCCAGCATTATTATTATTATTGAAATTTATGTACTTATGTCTCTCGCCAGGCGAGTATTATTAGAGTTACAACGACTTTGTAGTTCAGGTAAGATTGGCAATTAGCTTGAAATTCGTATATCAGTTCAGAGCAAACGACATAGTTCTTAGTTCTGTGGTCCCACCGTTATTTTGCGTTGGCGAAGCTAGTCATGCCTAGAGTTAGATGCACAGATTATAGCAAAATACATAGTGCAAAAGCTCAGGGGGCAATTCTTCTTTTACTCTATGGTCCGTCATTCGACAGACAATTTTGCCAAGCATTTTTAATCAATAGTTTTTAGTCAAGTCAGTTAAATTACGTCATTTCAGGCTGTCATTGATATTGAATAAAAAGCGTTACTCAAATCCTAGGGAAACATTTTCATTCAAATCAGGATGCCTTTATTCTAGTTGCTATACAATTGCGCTATAACCAGCTTGCAGGCTAAGATGAGCAACACGAGATATGTAGCGCTTGGCACGAGATACTTTTTCTATTGATGGACATTTTAGAAATTATAGATAACAGACCCACAACTAAGCTAAACATCAGCAGTAAGTCATATATGGAGACGTATGTTTAGGTACCATTATTACGGCCGGCTCCTGTGCTTTAAGCTGACCCTAAAACTAGGCCAAAAAGATCTGATTCCCGCGCTGTCGCAAATCGTGCTATCCATTGAACTTCTATCCAAAAGCTGTAAAATATTTCCATAGCCTATGTCACCCGGAGATAGTGTAGCTTCCCAACGGTGAAAGAATTTTCCAAATCGGTCCAGTGCTTTCGGAGCCTATTCAATGCAAACAAACAAACAATCAAATCTTTCCTCTTTATATTTATTACTAGCGGCCGCTCGGAGCTTCGTACGCGTGGCAGTTTTTTCCCGTTTCCGTTATTTTTTCAGGGTATAAAGTAACGTACATGTTAATCCAGGCTACAATCTATATTTATTCCAAATTTCATCGAAATCGGTCCACTAGTTAGAGCGTGAAAGAGTAACAAACATCCATCTATCCATCCATCACTTTCACGTTTATAATATTAGTAGGATAGTAGACTACCGACCTAACGTAGTTTCCATGTGTAGGCTGGAAACTACGTTAGGTCGGTATCGGTATCTTCGATTAATGATTTGATCGAAGTACACAATTAAGTATAAACCATCTTAGAACCGTCTCCGATAGAATAGAAAGAAAAATAAAACCTTTTTCAAAGTTAACAAGTTAAGCCAAAGTGCAAAGATGCGAGCGCGAACAAAAATACACCAATTTACTGACCATTCGATTTTGTTTGAAGAACGACTTTGTCCGCCATTTTGTGAAATACCTCTTTTCAACTACCCACAACTATAAGAAAAAGTTTGGGCCCGTAGTCCACCCGTGAGCTCTTTATAGCACGACCGTAAACTGCCAAAACTTTCGTGCTCGACAGCTATGATTATGATGATGTGCGCTTAGTAATAAGAGACCTGAGATGACATCTACCGTGCTTATGATTAAATTCATGGAAGCTATTGAGCTTATTTTCACAAGCTTGCTAATATAACTAGCAGATGGCCCACCTGATGTTATTGCATAAAACGTGGACAATGAAAATATGAATACAAAATTAGATCCTAATTCAGCAATCCCTATTATATTTGAATAGATTTGATTTGACAGATGTCATTCCTACAAGGCTGTGTGTGTAAAGCTGGCTTCTCACGGCACGGCGCGAGATATCACAAGTCGCGCCGCGCCGATTTGTACGAGCGAGTATGCGCCAGCAGGCAAACCCACGCTACCTGTAGGCGGATTCTGAGTTTTTTACGTTTTCCGAATAACAGATTTCGGTTTGCGAGCTTGAACTTTTTGCATAAACATACGCTAGAAGATATAGACCGCTAGGGGCGCTTATCATATCTCCAAACAAAAAGTTCGAGCTTGCAATCCGAAATTCACCTATGTTCAGTTCTTACGGGCACAGCGCGTGCTGTGCCCGTTGGTCCTGCCGGACACCACAGTCCGAGGCACACAGCGCATCATGTCGAATCGAAATGACCGACCGACTGACTTGTTCATCCGCGCCACCCCGCGCGCTCCAGTCGCCACGAGTGCGCTCGCTCCGCAAATTCGAAGTACCTACCGAGCTTCGAGCGGATCGGACGAGCTCGCACGCGCTATCCCGCGGCGCCTCGAGCCAATACATTCTACGGCGCGTATGCGCTAGCTGACGCGGCGCGACGCGTGATATCTCGCGCCGTGTGACGTCAGCTTTATGTCAATACTTCTCTAAACTATCCTAAAATAGTTTAAATGGTTCGTTTAGTGGTTATAAACTAAAATGATTGATTGTGCTTCTATGTTTGCCATAGTTATGTCAGTATGATTCTTGACTGGTCTCACAGCTTAGTTACAGCTTTTCCTGTGCTGGTTGTTGGTTCCCCACCGAGGGCAAACGTTTGTGTGATGAACGTAAATGTTTGTCCTCTGTCTGGGTGCTATATTGTATTCTAAATATTGATATGTATACTAATTACCTATAAGAATCTTTGTCCGACTATTATTGTATGGATAATTCACAGCCTAAGCCACTAGTCTTAGAACTTTAAATTTTAATTCGTCTACCAAGACAAATATACCCTGAAATTTTCCCTCTTTCAGTACACCTCTACAAACAGATGTCATCTTTAGGAATCTCTAAAAAGAGATCCCAGAATTCAACCCCTAAACGGATACAGCGCAGGTTGAAGTCTGTTTATGTACCTACTACCTATTTCAAGCAATAAAGACATTCTATTCTATTCTATTTTATTTTATTCTTGAAAATAACGTCACGCGGACGAAGGCGCGCCGTTTCGCTAATGTATTTATAAGAAAACTCCAAGACGCAAGAAACTAAAGCTTTAAGCGTTTCTCCCCATGTATATACCAATACGAAATACCAATTTAAGCTGACCGCTACTAACGAATGCTTAGAGCAAAAAAACACAGGCGTGCACTTTCAAACGCTAATGCTGGTCGGGGTGGCTTAATCCCTTTTGTTCTTAGAGTGTTGGAGACTTATTTGGCACTTGTAGTAACTAAGCCACTTATGGTTTACGCGGGTCCGTAGGGAGGGGACTGGATGAGGGGATTATACTTATCGATGAATCGATTTCCTAGTTTGGGTACCGAACTGTCCATTCAAGAAAATTCGCTTTTTCATGAATCTTTTTTTAATAAAAACTTTAATCTGAATTTACTCTAGGCGTTGATTTCTTTCATAGTCACTCTTTCGCATTACGCCGTAGAAGTTATTTTCATCTTTGTATTATACTTTCGATAATAAATGCAGACAGACTGTAAAGATGGTATTATATAGACAGGGGCAAGACCGTAAGGTAGAACAAGGTAGGTATATAAGACTACTCCCATAGCAGACCATGCTTATTTTACCACTGGAAGTATACTGTTGCAGTTTTCATTCAAGTAAAACCAAATTGTCTATTAATCCAGAACATTTAAATAAATAACATCGATATAAATGTAACGATAAAAAGAATCGACTGCGTCCCATCCCTAGCAGCTTGACCAGAACTTTGCCAAATAAAGCGGGAGAGAGCGCGACACACCCGAATCAACGTAGAGTAGTGCGCAGTCAGAGAATAAACTATTATTGAATATATAGAAAAGAAAAAAAGAAATAGCATCTCGTCTTTTATCCACAGGCATGTAAGATAACTCTTTAGATCTCTTAGTACAAAGTACCACTCGTGATTCTTCGAAGGGGGGTAGCCAGAGGTATATGTCCTGAACATTTAACAAAACTTAACAGAAGTTATCAGGGTACCTATATTTGTCTTAATGTGTTTTTTTACACTGAGTTTAATAAGATGAAGTTAAAAGTTAAGTTGATTGCTATTTCCGACCAGTGTCGCTCTCACTCGGTTGTAAGATTCGCACTGTCTTTAATATCTTGTAGAACTATCGAGGCTGAGTAAAATGCCGACTCAGTCGCCTACATAAAAGTGTACGACACCGTTCAAAACGTAAAACAGAATAAAAAAAGTCTCTAGATCTGGTCTGCTCTACCTCCAAACCTGTAGCCACAGTAAAGTGCATACAAAGACTTGAAGTCTTGTTATAAAGATCGATTGTAAGGGCCGGCTTATAAGCATTACAGCTATTTTGTAGTAGGTAATTGTACTCTTGAGAGCACCGGTGGTCTAGTGGAAGTGACCTTCTGATCTTATGGGTGTAGGTTCAGATCCGGTCGTGTAACTAGGGACTTTTATGTTAAAAAAAATTGTACGCAATTGACTGGAGTTGTGAAGATAGGTTATTTTTTAAACAGCGACAGCTTTAGGCGACAGCGAATATAATATTAAGTACTAAACAAAATATTATAATAGTTGGCCAGATGATGTTGTGTAAAAATGTCCACAATTTTTTTTTATTTTTTTTTTAAAGCGTTGGCGAGACGATCTGGATGCCTTTGAAAGAACGTGGGGGGACAAGGCTCGGGATGGAGAGAACTGAAAGTCTTTGGGGAGACTTTTGCCCCAACAGTGGGACAAAATAGGCTAGGAAAAACAAAACAAAAAAAATATTGCGTGTTTACACATTTCAACAGATTTTGAATAGTTTCTTATTTATTATTATTGTGTCAGTCACAAAAACTAAGGCTGTATAGACCTGATGAGCTGATAGATTGATAGAAAATATTTTATTGCACACCCCAACAACTTAAAAGTACACATAAAAACGCAACTTCTTTCGCATTTAACTCCATAAGTGAATTCTGAAGAAAAATTTACTTCAAGAACTAAGTCTTTATTATGAAAGTTTGCAAATCATGTTAAAAAAAGTTATTGGTCATAATTTGACCGTCATAAATTTTTAAGAGCGGAAATAAAAACGGAATAAAAGACTCTTTGACGACAACTTGAAAGATTTAACAGGCTACCAATAATCTTATTCTTCTTCTTTTCTTCATAATGCCATCTGTCGATTCGACAGAAAATTGCGTCAATGCCAAGTAGTTTGAATAAAACAGTTTTTACTCGAGTCAGTAAAAAAAACGAGTGCGCTTTAGACCACACGACTGAAGTAAAACTTCTTTAATATACGAAACGTAACTGGCTATGAGAGAAAGAGAGAAAAAACAGTGCTTTCATACCCCTCCATGGTAGCGTTAAACTTCTTTTACACACGTGTTATTTCAACTAGCAATTAGCTAAGTACCTCAGTCTGTTGAGTTTAATTTCAAGCTAATCATGAATAATGCCGTCCATTCATGCATTTCCTTACAAAAGCTATTAGAAGACTGGCTGTCTAGTTTATGGCCACGCGTCATCATTTCCCGCCATTTTACGACACACGTCATAAATTCGCGCGAAAACTGCGCTCGCAACTGACGTTTACAAGGTAAATTAATAGCTAAGAATGGTCAAATTTAAACTTATTCTTTTTTATTAAAAATACCCTCTTCTGATCCCAAGATTCTAGATGTGTTTACACTGTGGGCAAACTTACTTAGTAAATTTTAATTTTGAATTAGCATACCTACCTGCTGTTTGTATCTACAGTCAGCAATAAAAATTCATGAACGTAATATGATGATTTTAAAATTTTGAATAACTTCAGAATGTGAAACATGAGACCTACACACGAGGCGCAACACATGTCTAGGACATGTTGTAGGTACCTTAGAAGTTATCATAAGCCAAGGAAAATCTTTAAATACTTGTAAAAATGTTGACTATGAGGTCATGTTTTTAGGGTTCCGTACCCAAAGGGTAAAACAGAACCCTATTACTAAGACTCCGCTGTATGTCTGTCTATCCGTTGTCACCAGGCTGTATCTAATAATCCGTGATAGTTAGAGAGTTAAAATTTTCGTAGATGATGTAGATATTTCTGTTGTCGCTATAACAACAAATACAAAAAACAATAAAATTAATATTTAAAGGGATTCTCATATAACAAACGTGTTTTTTGCCGTTTTTATTGTAGATAATGGTACGGAACCCTTTTTATACAACTTGCTGATTGAAAAAGCAGACGACCCACCTGAGCTTAAGTGGTTACCTATAACAAAGCATGGCATCGCAGGTCACGTTCATCAGGAATGTGCCATGATACACTATCTGCGTCCATCCACCTGAGGCATTTAGATGTTAAGCCTCGTGTGCCTATAATTACACCGGCACCCACATTCTTCAAACCGGAACACAGCAAGCTGCTTGGTGGCAGTAATATTCATGGTGGTAGTTCCCCGGACAAGCTCTTCACTTAGAGCTCTACTACAGATTACTTACCTACTAAAAAATATTATGTTTTTTATCAGCTGGCCCAGAGTGTATATAATTTGAAGAATCCAACATAATAACAAACTAACTGTATAACAGTACTTAATTAAAAATTTACTCAAAAACTAATTTACATTTACTGAACTCGTGATTTTCGAGTCGGTAGGTACCTATTTACTAGGTATGTCAAGAGTATGCTGTTCTCTTGAAAATTACAAACTGTATACATTCTATTGCAGCTGACTGTACATGCATATTTGCCATCCTGTATGTTTAAAATAAGTTAGGTAGGTACCTAGGTGGTTTTGTATTATTTTTAGAAAAATATTTGAAATCTGAAAACATTTCCACTATTTTCACGTAAAGAAAATCATAAAACAAAATGGCGGCAATAACAAATGGCGCCAAACGACATTCCCGCCAATACTCAGCTGTCAAGTGCATACGTTCGGAAACCACTCGGATGGTGCTTAGCCGATGCATCCTGTAATATATGCCCGCGCCAAGCACCGGGGCGATGCCAAAAACAACGCGTTATACCTCACACCGTTTATTTTTCCCCTTTTTCGAAGGAATCAGGTTGGAAAAATTTAAAATATTTGGTTACCTACTTTCTGTTCGATAACCGGAAGTCAAGTTGACTCAAATTAAAACTTTTTTAGTGAACGTAAAACTAAATGTTGAACAATTTCGTAGTTTAGTCAGCTTACAATCCACTTAAAAAAAATAGATATAAGTAATGGTTTAAATTAACACTTTTTACCCTTACCCTTCGGTAAGAGACAGCAGTTATTATTATTTTAGGCATCTATTATCTTGGCATTTGGCTTTATTCTGGAGATAAAGCTGCCTAGCTCTTGTTAGAGACCTGAGGCCCTATCCTTGAAACGAGATTGAAACTATAATTTGATTGTCGAAATTAGGTCTGTCTGAAGTGTTCGTTCCATTTGGAAATTAACACGGAACTTTGATTTGATGATATTTCGTTGCGAGAATGAGGCCTCCGAAAAAAAAAACAGCGTCACTGAAATTCACTTTGACGTAGATACCACAAACAACAACAAACTTGCTACAAACCTCACTTTTATTTACAAAAGGAGGTATAGGTTTAACGTCTTTCTATTCCACATTTTAAAAAGTGCATTCCATTTTCAGATTTCGCGCCTGCCTCAAACTAGCGGACACGTCAGTATCCAATATGGTCGGCAAGTTGTTCTTCAACATCGTCCAGACAAAATGCTTTATTCTAAAACCAGTGAAGATGTGTACTAAGAGATCTTGGTGGGGCAAATGTCTACGGAGGGGGTATATGAAGCAGGCGTTTCTGAGAGACAATTTACCGTACTAGTCACGACTCTGTACTCTGTGGTTTTTTCCTTTAATAGACTAGAGTAGCATCTCTATGGTTTGTTAATATGTGGTTCTTAATTTAGCTGTCATCAAAAATTAGGCCAGGCGCACACTATTAGAAAGCTTCTGACAAAAATACTGACGCGTGGCTACGAATTCTGATAGTCCAGTTAAAAAAGGACATCTTCCGAAGTTAGATGTTTTCTCTCAGAAGTTTACTGATAGAATGCACCCCTAACAAATCATGTATGTTATACATTTGTTTGGGGTCACCATCGGTTCTAAAATGTTGTTAAAACATAGTTATTTATTTTCATAGTTCGTATGGCCAACCAGGCTATAGAATAGGTTTACACGTTATAAATGTCCAAACTTGAACATTGGCTTTTCTAGTATATTCTCCAGAAGAGATTACATCGCGAGGATTCCACCAAAACTCACTCGCGTGGAGATAGATTTGTTGTTTCGATTGTTGATTTTGAATACTCCAGGAACGTGTAAAGTTACCTACAACAAGCTCTTATAGAACTTGGCTAACAGTCAAATACATCTATAGTACCTAATACAATTATTTTGCTGAAATTCCTATTTATCAGCCAGCTATGTATTTCATTGAGCACTTAACAACCGAGCGGTGGCGGCGCGTCTGCGAGGCTAACGCACCGGTCAGCTAATCGCGATTTCCTTAAAATCACTTTTGGTGACTTGTCGTTTTTACGCGTTTTTAAATAAGATAGATACTTATGTTTATTTTTTGATGTATTGTCGAAATTGATGCTGAAAACACGGAAAAAACAATGTGTACATTTTTTTGCGTTTTTTTTTGTAATTAGAATCATGGCTTGAATGTGTAGTTTCAGTTTTCAGAAGTAATCTTATTACATCCGGTATATTAGAAACTGATTGATGAAAATATCTGTGTTGCATAGTGTCAATAATGCATTTGAGGCGCATAATGTTTCAACTTGGGAAACAGTGGCGGCCTTAGGGGGTGGCGAACAGGGCAATCACCCGGGCCTCGCTCTTGCAGGGGCCTCGCGCAACAACCCAAGCAAATTTAAAAAAACCATAATATATACTTTATTTAAAAATTTTAATTTTGATCACATATTTTTTAACATAGAACAAAGGGCCTCGCAAAGACAAGCCGCCGCCCCGAGCTTCGCAATGGGTAACGCCGCCGCTGTTGGGAACTAATCTGATTTTACAAAAACTCACTGCCATTTTGAGTGTTTCATTTTTCTAAAATGGCGCGGAACTAGTTTAATACTTTACATTCAAAAATGATGTGTATTAAGTACATAAGTATAAGAACAGACGCTTAGAAAAGTTACATAAATATCCATGTTTTTAATTTTATTGTTTTTTTACAGTATTTTTAATACTTTTTTTACTTATATAGAATCTCGACGAAGTACATACCTGCTTTCTTTGTAGATTTTTTGTATATAGTATAGTTTATTTAATTATTCAAGTAGATACCATAAGTTCTCCGTCTTTCCAAAACTATTTTAGGCAAAAATTACTTATTCATGTTATAGATACATATTTTAATAAGTTATTATGTAAAAAGTGCCAAATGAAAATAATAAAGTACTTTAAGCGATCAAAACAGTCTCAAAACATTTAACATGAATAAATTTGATATTTGAGCCGGCGAAGTTTGAAGTTTGGGTTTAAAAGATGAAAAAAATGGTACGAACCAAGCAGTAAGTTTCTTAGTAGGTAGGTGCTGCGAGAAACTGGCGCCTAGATTCACTTAAATAAAATCTTAGTGATCAGTTAGATTCCATGGAGTAAATGCCTTTTGACTTTGACCAAAATCCGCGTTACACTGCGGACAACCAAGTAACACTTTGCAGTTGAGTTACAAATACCGCGCAATATAATTCAGACGTCAACACGATACGCCACAAATGTCAAATTTATTCCTCTGATGATAAAAAAAGATCTTTGTACTAACGTCTGGTAGATTTTCCTACTAGATCTGAAGGGTAGCAGTGAGCTAAATAGTTTGTTTGCTTAATTATCTGCACCGTGAGCTCATTTCCGAACAATGGATAAATGACCTGAAAAATGGAAAGGGCATTTTCGTACAAATCCGGAAGCCGTTACTTTGGTACGAAAACGGCAATTTTGGCGTTGTTTTTGACAGTTTTACAGTGCTATAAGATATACAGGGTGAATTTTTGAGACGGGACAGTACTTTAATCGTTATAATTACAAGAAAACGTTTTTAGGAAACTATCCATTATTTTTTTACTTACCTACTTTTGTCATTTAGTCTTCTTTATAGCGGTTTATAGCAGTTTTACCCATAACAAAAAGTTTGGCTAACTTAGAAGTTTGACTCTTTTACCGAAATGTATGGATTTATTTATTTTTTGCGATTTCTGATAACTATAACGATTAAGGTACCCTGCCCTTACTGTCCCGTCTTAAAAATTCACCTTGTATAAGCTAGTGCTAAAATTAACAGAAACTACCAGACGGCTAACAAAGGCTTATCTTCAAAATTATGAATTGTATATAACGTAGCTGACTGTACTTACCTAGGAAGGACTAATATTAATAACTTTTAAATGTTACAAAATATTTGTTAAATAAGATTGGTATATTAGTCGTAGAAGAATAAAGTTGTCAATCCTTTGTACAGTCGTCATCAAAAGTTGATCACATTTACAAAATAGTTCATATACAGGGATGTTCCAAAAGTGGACGCTAAGCCGGAAACGGGTGATAGGACAAGTCATTATAGTTAACGGAAAAATATAAAGAAAAATCTAACTTAAGTTTTTAAAATTTTTTGCATTTAAAAATCTAGTGCATGTTGGCATATTCCTGTGTGGAGAGTCACACGATAAACGATAGTCTAGCGGAAAGCAAAGGTCGTTACTGTCAGAAAGAGAAACTAAACAGTCACAGAGTTGATAATTTATTAGTTTTTCCAGAAGTTTTAAATTATCCCAAAAACTATCAGATAAAGTAGGATATAACCACTCTAGGCGTAACTTTTGGGCGTAACATCAAATCTTTTATAAGACATTACCTCGACTTCTGGGACAGCCTGTATAGACCTCAGGAGTAATTTACTTCAGATACCAAATGCACCACTAAACAATAGGCTTAAAACTGTAATCCAGAGGCACAGTAAATACCATTCTAAATCTCTCGGTACCTTGTATCTAGAAGAGCCTTTGACGATATAATGAGATACAGTAAGCGGTAAAAGTGGATATAAATAAATAAATTTCAGTTATGCCCATTTTACTTTTACTGAATCATCTTTTGATGCTGAGGACTGTACACTCATATAGAAATAAGTTAGGTCGGTATGTACAGGTGTCGCAAGTTCTGCGTATCTTCTATACAAACGGACAAAAGGATTTTTGATCAATCTCGAAATTGAGACGCTTCACTCACTCAGTCAATAAACCGTGTTAAGGATAAACAAGTCGGTACGTTGTCTAATCAAACGCTGTAACGTTTAATGTCTACTATTTATTAACGTGCGTCCGAAGTTAAGTTTGATACATCGTTTGTATGGACAACGTACCGACTTGTTTAACCTTAAGTACACTTTGTCGCAGGATCTTGTAAGCGGCCTAAATTTTTTTTATACAATTTGCTGATGGAACAAGCATATGGCCCACCTGGTGTTAAGTGATTACCATCACCAACAAAACATTGCCTTATAGGTCATGTTAGTTAGGAACGTGTCCTACAATACACTGCTCTGCGTCCATCAACCTGAGGCATACAGGTGTTAAGCCTCATGTGCCTGTAATTGCACCGGTACCCTTCAAAAAGTTCAAAGTACCCAGATATTGCGATCCCTGTACTATCACACCAGTGATGTTCCTCTATTTGACAATATGTATAAGAATAACATTAATTGTAATTATCGTAGGTATTTGTAAGTAGATATTTTTGTGATTTTTAGTCAGTCGATTGTGTCAGTTAAGGACTCTATCCACTATACCAGAACGGACCTACTTTACCTTGTTTTTATTATTTAGACAATATTTAATTTATTTATTTAGGTAAA
This sequence comes from Electrophaes corylata, assembly GCA_947095575.1. NCBI lineage: Eukaryota > Metazoa > Arthropoda > Insecta > Lepidoptera > Geometridae > Electrophaes > Electrophaes corylata. Next base: position 3,114,391 of record OX352727.1, read on the forward strand.
GGTGTTAGGTATTCTTTGAAACTGACATTTCAGGCAGGCACAATTGAGACATTCAAACTCTAGTTTCAATTTCGTCTGTTGGTTCGTTTTCTGTCATCTTTGGAAGCAGCAATGTATTTTCATTTTAATTGTTTTTCTAGTGTTATTTTAAGTTCTGATGGGTAATTTTGGTGGTATTTTAACCATCATTACTTGAGGTCTTAGCACAAGTGTGAACAGTTGAAATGAAAGTGTGTTATGTGGCATCCTGATTTGAACGAAAATGTTTCCCTTTGGGTTTGAAGAAAAACGCCATCTTTTTCTTCAAAACCAAATGACAGCCGACTTTACTTTTTTTACCGACTCGACTTGACTAAGAAGTATTTTATTCAACTCACTTGACATTGGCAAAATTATCCACAAGACGGGCACATGCCACAAAACAAAAAAAATCGTCTGTTCCAAGAAATACGAGCCTCTGTTGTTTAAAGCTATAATAAGAGAAGAAAGAAGAATCCAAATATATCCTCCCATTGTGATCTCCCCAGCTCGAACCTCCCCAATCGTGTACACTCTGGCTAGGTTCGACATTTTGAAAAGTTACGGCACTGTCTGGTATAGTGGATTGTGTTCTTTATTGTGAAATGTATATTTTATAAATAAACAATAAAACTAATCAATATAACAGCCTTTATTATTTACCTTCCTGTAAAGAGAGAAGAAATAACTCAGGCCCGGTATACACCCTCTCAGATCAGATTCCTTAGTTAAGTGGTAACTGCAATCAATGATACCCCTAGATGATGAGCTGTCCGCGTGAATAGGTATACACAACATTTTTTTGACGACCGATGTGGCGCGGCGGGCGAATGTCCGCCTGCGACGCAGTAGGTTGCTTGCTCGATTCCCGCCTTGGGATAAATGTTTGTACGATCTGCAAATATTTATTCCGGGTGTTTTCTATGTAAAATAAAAAAATATCTATGTATGTAATGTATTGTATTAAGTATATCAGTCATCTAGTACCCATAACACAAGCTTTGCTTAGCTTGGGGCTAGATGATGGATTATCCAGCATTATTATTATTATCTAAGAGTATCATTGATTGAAGAGTGGTTACCATCGCCTATGACCAAACATTGCCTCGCAGTTCACGTTAGGATGTGCCCTACGATGCACTACTCTTCGTCCATCAACCTGAGGCATACAGGTTAATCTTTATGTGCCTGCAATGTCACCGGCATCACACTCTTTAAACTGTAACATGCTTCGCATCAGAAATAGGTCTCTTACAATTGAAAAGATTTAATCAAAATAAATAATTAAAATGAAACAAAGACTTATTTTTTATTTTCTTCACCTTATTTACCTTGTTTGATAGCTCCAAAGTTCCCGCTCTAATCCATCCATTTCGTCGTTGTTTTAGTAATACTAGTGTCATCTAGCGACGGGTAGCAAAAACAGTTGAAAACAGCATTTTTATTTACCCGATAAGCTAATAACGAAATATGCCTCTTTCTTATTAGGTTTTTCTCCCGAATTACTTTTTATTTACTTTAGTTACTTTATCACCTATTATCATGCTGCTGGGACCAGGTTACTTTAACCGCATTACCTATTTTAACTTTTATTTTTTTTCTTCACTTTAGAAGTGAGCTTATTTTGTTTTGATACGTTTTGACCATCATCATTTTAGTACTACTAGTGCCATCTAGCGTCGAGTAGCAAAACTAATATACAAAATGCTGGGAATAAATTCAAGTATGACTGCGATGTCTATTCAAGTACTAAATAGACAAATAATATAATAGTACTATTCCATCACTTCATGTAGCCAAAATATTTTAAAACTAATAAATTCGACCTCGAAATACGCTAAATAATTAAAATAAAACAACAGTTTCATTCTTAATATAATTAAGTTTAATTATCTTAAATGGTTTTACTCACTTCAGTTGGAAACTATTGTGTTATTCTGCAACATGAGAGGTACGGTAACAAGTAGGTGACCTTATATTATCCCTAGGAGCAAGAAATATTTGAACTATTCTGAACAAAACGGCACTATGTACCAGTCTCACTGGAAGTTCCGCGCCTAAATTGTATCTACAGAACAGTCATTTTAACATTCAAAACTGTAATTAAAATTTTGGCGCGAATTCATACTAGTTATTCACCTAAAATATACCGACATGGCTATAAAAAACTTAATATATTCAGCTACCTACATACATTTATTTTGTAACAAAAATAGGAGTTTTAATATTTTTCCAACAAATCATCTAGACAAACTTGTTAAAAAAATCAATTTATCATGTTATGACGGCGATAAAATCATTAATGACTAAATCACAGTAGAATGATTGCACATATCGGTTGTCACATAAAAATCCGTTGACATTGATGTCAAAATATTATCACTCAACCCATTCCTAGTATAAAAGTAAGATGGAGTGTGCTGCCATCTATTGGTGCGTGATTAAAAGGCAAGCATTCTCATAGTCCAGAAAAAAATCTGTGGTTATTTATTTACCGGGCCGCGACCGGAAGAACAATCTAGTTAATTCCCTAGCTCATTGCATAGTGTCTACTATCACCCAATAAGATGAGAGGTTCTTCGACAATGGTCGTACAAACAAGAATTGCACGACTAAAGATTATTACATGTTGATACTAACCAACTGAAACCTGTCCTGAGATTGCTTTGAACCTAAAACTGTCACCTTGATTCAAGGAGTCTGTTTTAGTGTTTGTTTTAGGGGAGTGCTAGATTACGTGTGTACTGTCTTAGATATTTTGTATGGGTCAGACGAACAGAGGGAGAGCCGTGTCGTCTGCTATAATCATTTATATTATATACGAAATGTATAGGACCGATTGGGATATTTTAAAACGCTAAGGCGACGACTAACGCTTTGACGACCGATGTGGCGCGGCGGGCGAATGTCCGCCTGTGACGCAGGAGGTTGCGGGTTCGATTCCCGCCTTGGGATAAATGTTTGTACGATCTGCAAATATATATTCCGGGTGTTCTGGGTATTTCCTATGTATAATAAAAAAGATCTATATATGTAATGTATTAAGTATATCAGTCATCTAGTACCCATAACACAAGCTCTGCTTAGCTTGGGGTTAGATGATGCTGTGTGGATTGTCCAGCATTATTACATTATTATTATTATTAAGGCGTCGTGACATGAGGCGCGGACCTACTGTGATTCAACCTTTAGGATTATTTCAACAATCTTTGAAGTTTAAAAACAAATTACCTAATCTAGCATCATAATAATATCTAGCAGCTAATGTGTTTCACAGAATTATTGCCTTAAAAGTAGTTAATTCTCACATTTCTGTTTGTCTTCTATTTAAAAGTGCGCGCGGCACTTAAAGGCAGACTGGCATCATACAAATAATTCTTTTAAGACACTTTTTTATACGAGTGCTTAGCACATACAAATTTGACATTGGCGGTGTAAGCATAACATTTGAATTACATTACGCTATTTCGATAGCTCAACTATAGAGTATTGCTTGGTTGGCGCGCAGTGTAACAAGAATTATAGTTTCACAGATGTCCTAATTTTTATTTTCGGCTGGGTATGAAGTCTTATGATAAAAAATGGAAGTTAATAGCTGTCTCATAAAAAAACCATTTTAATTCTTAACATTACATCTTATCTTTATTCTGATCTCTCTTGTTCTTTGTCCTTCTTCTTCTTCTTTTTTTTATCTTTCTTGACTTCTCCGTCTGTCTGGTCTAAAGTTGTATCAGCATCCATAGTTGTGTCTGCCTCACTGGAATATTAAAAATAAAAGTTACTATGATGTTTTAAACTAGAGTTTTTGATTCAGTTTTTGTTATGTCTCCGAGGTTTTTGGTTCCTGTTTAAAATGTGGCTTGGTTTAATTAAAGTTTAAGGCTGATATAAATTAATTGAATACAGATACAGTAGTGACATTGGATACTTCTTCTTCTACTAGGCTTGGTCGCGAGGAACTGGCGCTTAGATTCACCTAGATTTAAGATGTTTCAAGATGATCCCTGCGGATATTACTGAATAAATGCTTTTTGACTTTGACTTTGACTTTAAGTTCTAACAGTGCGGAAGTAATTTTTATACAGTTTTGAAATTTTGATCAAAATGCCATATTGTTTAAACCAACTAAAGTATATTTTTTTATTACAGTATACGTATTATTTCACTATAATTTCTTTACAAATATTTATTAAGAAATTTTTAATAAGCATTTTATGCTTCCCTTGTCTATCCTGTAAGGTTAATTATGACTTACACACTGTTGGAATGACAATGACGATATACAAATTCTGGAAATCTTTAATTTATGTATAAGAAGTTTTTGTATGGGCTTGAAGAGTTTGAGAAGTATAATAAAATATCAGCCTTAGACCAAAAAAGAAAGCATAGTTTAAAAATTATTTTTGCTATGTGAATTTTTCAAGGAGAGCCATATTTTAAATAGGGATGGAACTCTTATTTTTCTGATCTAGGCAAAGTATTAAAACATTGTCTAAACCAAAACATGTGGATTATAATCTAAGTATTCTATGAACACTATATTTTTTAACGATTTCTCTACATTCATCAGATTTGAAGCCTACAAAATGATTAAGTTTTTATAGAAAAAATCATGTCACATCTTAAAAAAAATTAATAAATTATTTTTTCTATAAAAATCAGTTACAAATTATTTTTAACTGATTTAGTTCTGGTTTGATAATAATGAAAGAATTCACATAATTGTTTTAAATGTCAATAACTAGTGGATTCACGGAAAAAAATGTTATTACAAGTTTAAAGTCACAACTTTGATCCCCCTGCACAAATAAATAATCATCCCCTTTGTATTAACTACTTAAGATCCTCAATAAAGTCTAAGGGTGCATTTGCACTGCATAAGACCTGAATCATTGAAAATACAAATTCATTATACATTGCTTTTTTGGTGAAAACATCATATGAAATTAAAGGCAATGTAATGAGTCCGTATTTTCTTGTATCAGATACAGTGCAAAAGGTCCCTAAGGATAGTTAGAGGAACATCTAAACACTAAATTAGAAATTGATTAACTTTTCACGGTATATAAGCTTGACTATGTATGATACGATGACCATAAAGGATCTTAAGTCAAAGGTTATTTGTGCATGAGTGTTACAGTTGTATACTTTTTTCTTGATAAATATAAACTTACAGTGCTTCACTGTCTCGCTTCTTCTTCTTTTTCTTCTTTTCAGACTTTGCTTCAACACTATTATTGGCATCTTCAACATTCGCTGTACTTGCGGTCCTCTTACGGCTACCTTCTTCAGCATCACCATTCTCTGTCTTTGCTCCTTGCTTGTAGTCTACGTAACTGTTCAGCCATTCTTTAGGAGTGTTCTCGTTGGGCTTGCCATGTTTGTCCAATTTGCCTTGAGAGATTAAAGTCTTTTTTTGTGAGGCTTTCGGACCGAGTCCCCATTTGCGAGGATATGTGTCACGTTCCATGATTACTCTCTTCAGTTTAGCTGCCACTCCATGATCGCAAGAGGCCATTGTTGAGGTAGTCATCATCGCAATGGCTAAAGCTACTGCTTCACCTTTGGTGGTAACGATAACAATTTCCTGTCCAATTTCAATTCCGTCTTCGTACCTCAACACACCAGGTAGAAGTACTTTAGCTCCGTAACAAACGGCATTAACAGCACTGTCTTTAATAAAGATTCTCTTGTGAGCGATGAGTAAGCCTTCTAAAGGCTTGATTACTCTACGAATGTACGTCTCATCTTTGTGGTTCTCATAAGCCCAGTGTGCGTCTAATATATCATGCATGGTCACCATACCTTCCTTTTCTCCTTGGATACCAGATCTGACACGTCTCAGCTCGATCATCTGACCCCCAACTCCCAGTATCAGCCCCAAATGTACACACATTGTCCGGATATAGGAGCCAGCTTCACAACTCACCCAGAATACACCAACATTTCGTTCTGTATCAAAATCTAGCAACTTGCTGTCATACACAGATCTGACTCTCAGCTGACGTTTGACCGCGGATATCAGTGGGGGACGTTGGAACAATGCTCCCCGAAGTTTCTCTAACCCTTGCGTGACATTTTTAATACTTTCCACAGCCGAGTGCAAGTTAAAAACAGCTACGTACTCTTTTCCAGCGTTCTGTTGGGACTTCACTAGCCGTGTCGCCCGGTCTATGCACACAATCAAACATCCTGTCACCTTTGGGTCAAGAGTTCCTGAGTGTCCTGTTTTTTCTACTTTCAGAATGCGCTTAATCCATGACACGACCTCGTGCGAGCTGGGGTTGCTGGGTTTGTCGACGTTGATGAAGCCGGATTTTATGTAATCCACGATAGGACGCTTCAGGGGAGAGTTGCCGAACGGTAGAGGCGTGTAGTGGTTAGTACGCACGTTTAGTCTATCGAAATTCTTCAGTAAAAGAGGCCAGTAAGCAGTATCTAACTTAGTTACACTCTCAGATGGCTCGATCTTGAAGTCACCTATCTTCTGAAAGGAACCGAGCGTGACGCCACCCTTGTTTTTCTTTTTCTTTTTCTCTGAAAACACCTCTGTCCCGGGATCGAGTTCGGTCATTTTGTATGTTTACTTTGGTCGATGTTAAGTTAAAACTTTACGCACTTTAAGTCGACCGGTTTGAAAAGTAGGACGATGCCCTGAAAAGGGAACAGTCCTATTTGTTTAATTAATATTCGAAATGTGCTAGGTACGCAATAGAATATCAACACGTGCGGCACCAGATTTAGGTTATTTTTTTGTCTGTCTTGTTTTTTTGTTTTGTGAGCCGCGCGCGCTTGAGTTTATGTTGCCAGTTCGGTCAACTAATTGGGTTGCCTTGTTACTTACATACCTCCACCTAGAATGGAATGATCTGCCGGCTTTAGGTATTCTCAATTCTGCTATAGTAGTTTTCCTAAAAGATACAAAAAAGGCTCTATAGATTAAATGCTATTCTAGAGATTAGAGGACAATTATGCAAAAGTCATTACAAATTTAATTCTTCTTCTTCTTTTATTATATGGCTTTTCAGCGGCTGAGGGTTGCCACGAATTTGCCAACGTCAAGTGTTTACTAATCTTAAAACAAAAAGGCGGAGATCTGAGTACGGTAAGAAGGGAGACTCTAATACAAATCAAGTTGATATGTCATATACTTAAGTAGGTAAGATAATATATTTATTTTGTTAGGTAGGTAAAAACACAAACACACATAAAATATAAAGAAATTACATAAGTAGGTAAGTATTGTAAATGAAGGTTAACTATTGTAGGTAGGTAAGTATTTACAATTTTATTTTATTTACACTTAAAAATTTACACAATAATTTGATATAAGGGGAAAATACAAGGGATAGCAAGAGTTTTGAAGATAAAGGACGAGGGATTTCAGGGGGGGTGATATCATACAAAGATAGCCGCAGCCTCGGACATATCTTGGTCCTTTTGGTGCTGTCAGTGTCACGGCCCGGATTCCATAATAAGGGCAGTGCAGCCAGTTTGGCCCCTGGGGGCCGAATCGGCCTTTCCAATGTTACATGAAATTAATATTATAACATTAGATTAATTTCCACTAGCACACTTCCACTGTACTGCCAGATTTAGCATTTTTTTCGGGGCTGCCGCAAGAGGTAGTTGTTACTGCCTTGCTTTTCTCTTCATAAATCTCTACGCAGGCGAATATCTGCAAATCTATTAATAGCTCCTAATAGCTGTTGTGTACGCAGTGGCCACACACTGATAAACCACGTGAAGCCGTGCCGTGGCTTTAGGTAAAGGGATTGTGAACATTCTGCTATGGGAAGCAGTCTTTGGGTTCATCGAGGAGGTTATCAACATTATCATTGCCAAATAAAGTCAGAAGTATTTCGATTTCACCAGTACGTGTTGTTATTAATTTAGTGATTCTCATTATAATTCTCAACTTATATTTTACATAGTACCTTTTTCTTTATGGTTTCGTGGGGTTTGTTTTTTGCCATCTTTGGTAATGAACCAGTGACGGGGGCCATACAATCGAGCGGCGCTGATTATAGGAGGGCGCGGGGCGGCAGCAGCCACCTTACTGTAGCGTTAAGTCCAAGTCATCAAATCATACATTAATTGTATTATCATCGGGATTAGATAGCTAAGTACCAACATGTTTACGATCTACAGAGGTACTGAAACCTAAAAAATATTGCGGCTCGCTGCGCTCACCAATACCTTAGCTTATTTTATGAGGGCCAATTGGGTTGTGGGATAATAAGCTCAGGGTTGACGGAAATGGCCGATATACAGTGTCCGTTAATCTGACAGGAACGTAGCTCCGATCCTGTTTTTGACTATCCCATCATTTAGTCAATGTCTCGATAGTTCATATTTTCATAATTCTGGAATTTGTCACCTCGTATTTTCGGATATTTTCATATAAATACGTTTCCTGCTAGCTTGACGTCAAGCTAGCAGGAAACGTTCTCAATCACAGCGATCACTGCACCTTTTGCACTGCTTCCTATGTCAGCATTTAGTCATGCATTTGTCAATCTTATATACCAAGTTTCATCAAATTTGGTTCAGTAGCAACGGAGATATTACGATGTGTTTATTTGAAAATTTAACGGACGCCATGTGCCATTTTGAGGTTATTTTCGGCCAAAGTAATTTCACTTGAATCGAGTCACCTGCAGCTTATTTCCAAGAAATAGTTATACCGACGGATTCTTTAGAATTTTATCTTTCAGATAGCAGTCCAACATCGTGGCTTTCTAGTGTTTTTATCCTAATAAAACCATATATACAGTTTACATGCCAATATGTCCAAAGTGCAGTGCAAAGTGATACTAGGATAGGGATAATAAACTTCATAGAAAAAATCATACGACAGAAATGTATAAGTCAGACACAGTATTTCCAGCTTTTAAAACAAGATTAAAGTATTCATCATCATCATCTTAGATAAGTTCACAGCTTATTACCATGATTAAGATATGCCGATGCATTCTGCAGTATTTTTCAGCTTTACTTCACAAGTTATCGAAGAGATATTATGTGGTAACACGGGTACGTGGCCAGTAGCACTGACCGACCATGCCAAGCTAGCGAGGGTTGCTCACAGTACGTAACATAGCTGCATGATGATTGTTTCTGCCTCTCCGATGTACTGTGTGTGACTTACCGCCATGTCGATACCAACCTTATGACTTAAAATTCAAAATGGCGGAAACAAATAATGGTATAAAAAACTGACATGGGTGTCGTTTTCGACTGGTTTGGGGGTGCTGATTACGAACATCTGGTCAGATTTGAAATTCAAAATGGCGAGTGCAAATGATCGTACAAAAAACTGACATGGGTGTCGTTTTCGACTGATTTGGGGTTGCTGATTACGAATATCTGGTCAGATTTGAAATTCAAAATGGCGGGTGCAAGTGATGGTACAAAAAATTGACATGGGTATCTTTTTCGACTAATTTAGGGGTGCTGATTACGAATATCTGGTCAGATTTGAAATTCAAAATGGCGGGTGCAAATGATGGTACGAAAAATTGACATGGGTATCTTTTTCGACTAATTTGGGGGTGCTGATTACGAATATCTGGTCAGATTTGCAATTCAAAATGGCGGGTGCAAATGATGGTACGAAAAATTGACATGGGTATCTTTTTCGACTAATTTGGGGGTGCTGATTATGAATATCTGGTCAGATTTGAAATTCAAAATGGCGGGTGCAAATGATGGTACAAAAAACTGACATGGGGATCTTTTTCGACTAATTTGGGGGTGCTGATTACGAATATCTGGTCAGATTTGAAATTCAAATGGCGGGTGCAAATGATGGAACGAAAAATTGACATGGGTATCTTTTTCGACTAATTTGGAGGTGCTGATAACGAATATCTGGTCAGATTTGAAATTCAAAATGGCGGGTACAAATCATGGTACAAAAAACTGGCCTGGGGGTCTTTTTCAACTAATTTGGGGGTGCTGAATACGAATATCTGGTCAGATTTGAAATTCAAAATGGTGGGTGCAAATGATTGTACGAAAAATTGACATGGGTATCTTTTTCGACTAATTTGGGGGTGCTGATTATGAATATCTGGTCAGATTTGAAATTCAAAATGGCGGGTGCAAATGATGAAAAAAGATACCCATGTCAAATTTTTGTACCATGATTTGTACCCGCCATTTTGAATTTCAAATCTGACCAGATATTCGTTATCAGCACCTCCAAATTAGTCGAAAAAGATACCCATGTCAATTTTTCGTTCCATCATTTGCACCCGCCATTTTGAATTTCAAATCTGACCAGATATTCGTAATCAGCACCCCCAAATTAGTCGAAAAAGATCCCCATGTCAATTTTTTGTACCATCATTTGCACCCGCCATTTTGAATTTCAAATCTGACCAGATATTCATAATCAGCACCCCCAAATTAGTCGAAAAAGATACCCATGTCAATTTTTCGTACCATCATTTGCACCCGCCATTTTGAATTTCAAATCTGACCAGATATTCGTAATCAGCACCCCTAAATTAGTCGAAAAAGATACCCATGTCAATTTTTTGTACCATTATTTGCACCCGCCATTTTGAATTTCAAATCTGACCAGATATTCGTAATCAGCACCCCCAAATTAGTCGAAAAAGATACCCATGTCAGTTTTTTGTACGATAATTTGCACCCGCCATTTTGAATTTCAAATCTGACCAGATGTTCGTAATCAGCACCCCCAAATTAGGCGAAAAAGATACCCATGTCAATTTTTCGTACCATCATTTGCACCCGCCATTTTGAATTTCAAATCTGACCAGATATTCGTAATCAGCACCCCTAAATTAGTCGAAAAAGATACCCATGTCAATTTTTTGTACCATCACTTGCACCCGCCATTTTGAATTTCAAATCTGACCAGATATTCGTAATCAGCAACCCCAAATCAGTCGAAAACGACACCCATGTCAGTTTTTTGTACGATCATTTGCACTCGCCATTTTGAATTTCAAATCTGACCAGATGTTCGTAATCAGCACCCCCAAACCAGTCGAAAATGACACCCATGTCAGTTTTTTATACCATTATTTGTTTCCGCCATTTTGAATTTTAAGTCATAAGGTTGGTATCGACATGGCGGTAAGTCACACACAGTACATCGGAGAGGCAGAAACAATCATCATGCAGCTATGTTACGTACTGTGAGCAACCCTCGCTAGCTTGGCATGGTCGGTCAGTGCTACTGGCCACGTACCCGTGTTACCACATAATATCTCTTCGATAACTTGTGAAGTAAAGCTGAAAAATACTGCAGAATGCATCGGCATATCTTAATCATGGTAATAAGCTGTGAACTTATCTAAGATGATGATGATGAATACTTTAATCTTGTTTTAAAAGCTGGAAATACTGTGTCTGACTTATACATTTCTGTCGTATGATTTTTTCTATGAAGTTTATTATCCCTATCCTAGTATCACTTTGCACTGCACTTTGGACATATTGGCATGTAAACTGTATATATGGTTTTATTAGGATAAAAACACTAGAAAGCCACGATGTTGGACTGCTATCTGAAAGATAAAATTCTAAAGAATCCGTCGGTATAACTATTTCTTGGAAATAAGCTGCAGGTGACTCGATTCAAGTGAAATTACTTTGGCCGAAAATAACCTCAAAATGGCACATGGCGTCCGTTAAATTTTCAAATAAACACATCGTAATATCTCCGTTGCTACTGAACCAAATTTGATGAAACTTGGTATATAAGATTGACAAATGCATGACTAAATGCTGACATAGGAAGCAGTGCAAAAGGTGCAGTGATCGCTGTGATTGAGAACGTTTCCTGCTAGCTTGACGTCAAGCTAGCAGGAAACGTATTTATATGAAAATATCCGAAAATACGAGGTGACAAATTCCAGAATTATGAAAATATGAACTATCGAGACATTGACTAAATGATGGGATAGTCAAAAACAGGATCGGAGCTACGTTCCTGTCAGATTAACGGACACGATATACACTATACGCCACGGTTATGAGTAAGTTTTTAAATAATGATTATACCTAAGTACATAAGTATTCCACACAACAGTACATAAGTAGTACTATTAATTGTGTGAGATAATGATTTGTAATTTTTTCAGTTTTTAACTTTTATTATTTATTTGAAATTTTGGCTTTTTTGGGAACACGCGCTGGCAACACTAAATAATAATAATTAGTAATAACTAAAGAACAAAAATTAGGAAAAAGTAGGTATAGTATCTAGGCTTTTCTTTTCTTTCTTACTGCGATTAAAATTCTTAGATCGAAGAATATTCATGAAAAAGCTGAACCTAAGATAGAGAGTATTTAGTAAATCTTTTGTATACATCCAGCCATAACAGTAGAACTGTTTTGCTTTTTTAAGTTTGCTGTTTGACTATGTCCATTTTTGATCAAAGAAAGTTTCACAGGTACCTACGATATATAAAACAAGGGCAGAATACCTACATAGAGAATGTCTTGGAAAACTGTAAATATAAATAATGATCTCTACACTTCCGATTATTTCCTTTCGGAATACGTATGTAGATTATGCTGGTGCCAGAATGCAGTCAAAGGGATCACTTCAAATATGTCTGAAGATACAGACACTAACCTTACTGTATCTCAGATTATCTATGAATGTATTGGCGTTGATTTAACAATCAACACACGACCTACCAAAATTTGTCAGAGTTGTTGGAATGAAGTAAAAAACTTACGGGATTTTAGAAGTTTCTGTCACAGAACTCAAAGTAAACTAGCTAGGGTACTTCGATATGGTTCACAGAAGCCAGAAAACTCAGACCAGCACAATAACAATGGATCATTTGAAGATTCCAAGCTGAATGATGAGTATTCCGATTTGGAACTCAATGAGGTCAACACACTCTTCCAAGACCTGATAAACGAACCTGATGGTGATGTACAATCAGCGCCACTTCAAGAGCCTCCAAATAAAATTAAAAAAGTACCATCTGAGACATACTGCTTTCAATGTAAAACTGATTTATGGTCGGAAGACTCTCTTATCCAACACAACATAGATAAACACAACATTACAAATAATTACAAATGTTTTAGATGTGATAGAACATTTAGGATTAAAACTCTATGCGTTAGACACGAGATAGAGTGTTGGAAAGCTTCGAAAAAAGGTTACAAGTGTGGCACTTGTGGAATATTTCTTCAGGATAAAAAAAGCTACGAAAACCACTTAAAAGCACATGAGAATCTGACAGCGGCGCTATTCAAATGTAGAAAATGTATGCAAATGTTCATGACCAAGGAGCTATTAAAAGATCACATGACAATACACAAGAATAGGAAATGGATCTGTGATGTGAGTACTACCCGATGCAGTGACAACATTTTTAGGAATCACAGGATGGACTGAATGGACTCAAAATCATTCTTCCTTGAAAAGTATAATAATACTGGACAATTAAACCCCCGTAAACTACACATCACATTATAGAACCAGATTTACGACGATTACTGAAATGAATCTTGTAACATTCTCATCAAAAACATTTTATTTTTTCCCAGATATGTGGGCATGTGTTCCTGAAACAATTCAACCTTGTCAACCACAAGCTGATGCATGACGGTGTCAAGGACCACGTCTGCCCGCACTGTGAATACCGGACCACATACAAGAACTCACTTGTTATTCACATTAGGTAAGGGAGAGCTTAACTGCTGACTACTCAATGGTGACAGGGATGAACCTGCCACCAGTCTCCAGACCATAACATCTGGTATTGCAGTGAATGCTTCTCTTTTCATGGGCATCACTGGCTGGTTTAATGCCTAGTGATTTTCAACGTCGTTGCCTTCGGGTAATAGTCGGCAAATAGTCCATGTAGCTGTGTGTAAGTGGTGCCCTTGTGCTCGTTGTCAACAAAACCATGGCGCCATTTGTAATGGTGTAGCGCTCGTGAGTAATGGTATTCTGTGGTGTAGCGTCATCTGCGCTCGCCACTAGCTCCGTAACGCTGTCGAAAATCGCTTGGCGATTATACCAGCATTTTAGCTTATTCCGTTCGAAAAGAAAATTGGTCCTAACTGTTCATTGACACATGATAAGCGCCCCTGTTGGTCCTTAGTAAATCCTACTATAAATGGATCAATGGATGTTTGGTACTCTTTCACGCTCTAACCAGTAGACCGATTTGGATGAAATTTGAAGCTGTTCGACATAATGCCAACAGCTTCGTTCTACCATCGCACTGATCGCCATAGGCAGGGAGTTCATCCTCACACCTTGGAACCTGGGTGGTCACGCACCGTGCGTCACGCACGCAGGGGTGGGTGGGTGGTTGGGTTTGTTGTATAAAAAAAAAAAAAAAATTTGGAATAAACATAGATTATAACTTGGATACATATAGGCTACTTTTTATCCTGAAAAAACGGGAACGGGAAAAAAAACTGCCGCGCGAGCGAAGCTGCGAGCGGCCGCTAGTTACATATAAACAATTCATACTTAGAGCTCAGTAGTATTGTAATGTGTTACAGGAAACATACGGGAGAGCGTCCTTACGCTTGCTCAATGTGTCCGCAGCGTTGTGTGAACAAATCCAATCTACGTAAACATATGAGGCTGCACCTTGGGATCAAACGCTTTCATGTAAGTAAGACTATCAAAAATATATGAAGCTCCGAAATATCCGCACAAGGTAAAGCTAGTAAGCTAGCTTCTTCTGTAGGCTGTGGGTTCGATCCCCATCGTGAACAAACATTTGTGTGATGAACATAGAAAATACCCAGAATACTCAGAATAAATATTTGCAGATCATACAATATTTATCCTAAGGCAGGGATCGAACTCGCAACTGCCTGCGATGTGGCGATACTCGATACTCGACTCGACTCGACTCGATCGATATGACCTATGATAATGACCTCCTATTGTTTTTTTTATGTCGAATAATTTCTGTTACAGTGCAATATCTGTGATAAGAAGTTCAGCTACAAAGTAAGCTTAGATGAGCACATTTCAAGAATACACGAGCAGCGGGCGAAACAGCACTGTTGCGAGGAATGCGGCGCAACTTACTCCTGGGCCCAAGACCTGCGGCGGCACGTGTTGACCAAACATGGGGACCAGCCTGTAAAATATAAAAAAAGAAACAATCCACATCTAGATAATTTAGGAACGGAAGTCACTGAACAACATGCTGTTGAAAAAAAAGCAGTCGAGTTTGAAATTCCTTGTCTAAAGTTTGATAGTTAAATGTTGCTGGACATTTAAAACAGTGCCATCTAGCGCAAACTAAGCAAAGCTTGTAGTTTGATAAGATGACATATTTTTGGAATTTTATAGGACAGTACATACGTGAAGTTCTAAAGAACACAGGTAAAATTGTATTACATAATCAGTAACGCGAGTAAAGATGAGTTGAATACAGATTAAACTATGATATATAAAACTTCTCCGTATTTTATTTAGATGTTTGCGCCTCACACGCTGAACTATCAGAAGTAATAGAGTAGATAAGAGTCCCTGAAGAAATTATAGGCACGAACTAGAACACTGTTACCCTCAAACCACAAACTGCGTCATGAAGTTGAGACTAGATTATTTGCCGGGTGATTGTTGACTTGTAAGTACTAACAATTGCTCAATAGCAGTGCAAACGCAGACTACTTACAATAAATTTTGTAAGATGTGTTTCTGGAGTGTCGACGTAAACCCTAACAAAACATGTTTTGCAATTTGTTTTGTAAAAAAATAATAAGACGTGCAATAAATGTAATGAAGCACATGTGTAGTGTAATATTTTTCGTGAAAACGGAACGGAATATGAAGTGAAATAGGTAGCATGGTAGTAAAAACTTTAGCCTGCACAAGAGGACGATAATAAAAGAAAACAGATTTGTTTTGCAATGCCAAAAAACTTCAGTCAGCAACACAGAGTACCTACTTTTTTATAGACTGAAAGTATTTGGTCAGCAAGTATTGTGTTTTGTTTACAGTGGATTAACTACAAAAAAAAAATACTAAAAGGCATACGCAATTGAATTTTAGTAAAAAACCAAGTTAAAAACATATAATGTCCTGGAAAGAGGTGGATATAAACAATGAAGTTTATACATACGAGTATTTTCTAACTGAGGACGTATGTAGACTATGCTGGTGTCGGAACGGAGTTGAAGAAATTACTTTGAGAACGTCTGAAGATGATAAAACGAATGTTAATATTGCAGAAATTATTCACGTATACCTTGGCGTCGATTTGTCCATCAACCCTCGACCTACGAAAATTTGCTTCAGCTGCTGGAATGAAGTGAAAAACTTCAGTGAGTTTCGAAGGTTTTGCCTCGCGACTCAAAGTAAATTATACGATAAACTTCAAGTGTGTTCCCAGAAACAAATAAAACTAAATTTAAACATTGTCGATACTAAATCGTCTAAAGATTACATAAATGCTGATAATGAATTTTCTGATTTAGAACTCTCAGCAATCGACACTCTATTCGAAGATATAAATAATGAAACAGATAAGGTTGAATCACTATCACTACCAAAAAGTTCTAAAAAGATTAAGAAAACAAAGTCTGATACATACTGTTCTCTGTGTAAAACCGATTTGGGCTCCATAGATATGCTAACACAACATAATGCGGACATACACAGCTATGAAAACGGTTTGCACAAATGCTTTGGGTGTGATCGACCATTTAAAAACAGACAGGGCTGTCTCCGTCATGAGGTAGAATTTTGCAAAGCATTGATAAATGGTTATAAATGTAATATTTGTGGAAAGTTTCTGCAGAAAAGAGTATTAATGGAGATACATTTAAGAGCACATAGAGAAGACAGCATAGATATGCCTTTAGAACTATTTCAGTGTAAAAAATGTGTAAAACAATTTATTACCATGAAGCTACTTAATGAGCACATGAAAGATCATAAGACGGATACTAAAAACTGGGTTTGTGATGTGAGTAAAATAATCTATTGTAATTAGAGCAGTGATGACTTACCGAACTGAGAGGTGGCTGCTAAATATCTTATACACAAGCTCAAAGGTGCACAATAGGCAGTGGGTAGCTATCATAGGGCTAGGTGGTGCAGTGCACCAGGACCCGGAGCTCAGAGGGCCTTCCAACCTAAGCTTTGAAAAGAGAGGAGCATAAAAAGAAAGAAAAAAAACTACAAAAAGAAATTAATAAACTTTTAACTTTTTGAAGGTTAATATAATAATGAGTTAAAGTTGGCTAGTATAAGTTATGTGAGGGCCTAATTTTTTCTCTATGCACCTGAGCCCTTGTAATAGGCCTAGCTACCCCACTGACAATAGGCTATGGAGGTATCTATACTGGGAGTTTCACTACGAGATAGAATCAGAAATGAAGAAATCCATAGAAGAACCAAGACCTTCTAAGCTTGGTCGCAAGGAACTGGTGCTTAGATTTTAAGACGTTTCAAGATGATTCCTGCAGATTTTACTGAATAAATGCTTTTTGACTTTAACTTTGACTTTGACCATGCTGATTTGACATAGCTGTCAGAATCAGCAAGTTGAAGTAGCAATGGGCAGACCATACTGCTTGTAGGACCAACAACCAATACTAAGTGCTAAACTAATGCTTTTTGTTTCTACTGCATCAAGAAACAAAAAGTAATCATCTACTGAGTAATTGATTGAATATGCTTGTTTACTTACATTTCAGACTTGTGGTCGTGTCTTTATGAGGCGAGACTACCTCTATAAACATAAGTTAATGCATGAGGGCTTAAAACAACATGTCTGCCCGCACTGTGACTTTAGAACTATACAGAAATCATCCCTGACAGTTCATATCAGGTAAGGGGTAGGTCTTTACCATGTACTATTTTAAAAGTGATGTTATGATGTTTGTAGTTCAATCACACAACCACTGATTTGAATGAAACTTTGAATAAATATAGTTCTAGGGTAGTTTCTATGTACTTATAATAAAAAATATGTAAAGTATTGTATATCAGTCATCTAGTACCCATAACACAATCTCTGCTTAGCTTGGGGCTAGATGATGCTGTGTGGATTGTCCAGCATTATTATTATTATTAGAAGTAAAGATCACTGAAAAAGCTCTCGAAGAAATTAACATAATTTTATAAGCTACTATTTATCCCTGAAAATGTTGAGAAAATAAAGAAACAGAAAAGGGATAGTTTCACAACTTTAATCTCCTTACACAGTAGTATTCTTTGTGTAGTTTGGTGCTAGATAATCCTACTAATATTATAAACGCGTAAGTTTGTATGTATGGATATCCATCCATACTTATGGATGGATGGATGGATGTTTGTTACTCTTTCACGCTCTAACCAGTAGACCGATTCGGATGAAATTTGGAACAGACATAGATTGCAACCTGGATTAACATATAGGCTACTTTTTATCCCGAAAAAATAACGGGAACGGAAAAAAGCAGCGGGCGAAGCTGCGAGCGGCCGCTAGTATTATCATAGATTGACAAAAAATGTCAACAAAAATATTTATTTATTTATTTCGACACACCAACGACAGATACTTAACACTAAACAAGACTAAATAAGATGACCATGGAGAACTATTGATTATAAGCGCCGCCGTCACTTACAGGTGTGTACAGCATTCACAAGAAAAAAGAAAATAACATGCGAAGTCAGTACTTAGTGAAATACATAAATTACCTAAAAAAGAAAATATAACTAAAAATAATGTGGGATCATGCAAAAAGGAGGGATCTTTGGGCCTCTACCTTGAATGCAGGTAGGCTAAGCCTAAAGATATCCTAGCTATTGTTGGTCTTGTAAACGGAATTGTAGCTAGATATCATTCGGTTAAGACAAGAGTGCAAGTTCGTTATATGGGACCATGAAAATATGAATAATGAAAAAATATGAATTTATAGATAGATAGATTATATCTTTATTGTACACCATTAAAGTAGAGAAAAGTATATAGAATTACAACTTAAAAACTATTGGTACAATGGGCGGTCTTATTGCTAAAAGCAATCTCTTCCAGACAACCAATTACCTGTCAGACAATTTATCTGTTGTTTTGAAGGAAACACACTGGGGAGCGACCATATCCATGCTCGCTGTGTCCTCAGCGCTGTGTCAACAGCTCCAACCTACGAGAGCATATGAAGAGACACCTTGGAGTCAAGACTTTTCAGGTAGGTACACACACATATTAAAAATGAATTAAGAATGTGGCGCGGCGGGCGAATGTCCGCCTGCGACGCAGGAGGTTGCGGGTTCGATTCCCGCCTTGGGATAAATGTTTGTACGATCTGCAAATATTTATTCTGGGTGTTTTGGATGTATAATAAAAATATCTATGTATGTAATTGTATTAAGTATATCAGTGATCTAGTACCCATAACACAAGCTCTGCTTAGCTTGGGGCTAGATGATGCTGTATGGATTGTCCAGCATTATTATATCTGCCAATTTTTTAATTTAAATTTTTTTGCAGTGTGAAATATGTGACAAAAAGTTTGGCTACAAAATAAGCTTGAGAGAGCATATATCCTCAATCCATGAACGCTCTGAAGTACATTCTTGTGACGAATGTGGCGCTACCTACTCCCGCCTGCGAGGCTTGCGACGCCATCTATCGACGAAACATGAGAAATCTAAAACAAAGCCGAAATAAATCTTTTTGGAAAGAACTCGGTTTGAAAATTGTTGAAGTAACTTGCATTAGTACTGTTCTAAGAACAAGTGTGGTGAAAAGTTACTAACTAATATTGTAATTACAAAACAGAATCCAATGTTACTTGAACTCTGATTTGTAGGAAATAAAAGATGATGCAGTTTGGGTTGTTGGTAACTGGTTTTTTTGGTCAAAAAAACCGGTTACCAGCAACGGTGTTTGATACAAAAATATACAGAGGAATAAAAGGATCATCCAGATATTTATTATAAGATATATTTGTCTAAATAAAAAAATATTTTATTTAATAAAGTGAAAAAGTTTTTGTAGATACCTACTTACCTTTAGTTTCACCCTATAATTTTATCTATTTTCTGAATAATTTGTTATCAAAAGTTGTAAGAATATATTAAGTTTTTCCTTGTAATGGGCGAATGTTCTCCGCGACGCAGGAGGTTACGGGTTCGATTCCCGCCTTGGGAATATATGTTTGTACAATCTGCAAATATTTATTCCGGGTGTTTTCTATGTATCATAAAAAAAATATGTATGTATGTAATGTATTGTATTAAGTATATCAGACATCTAGTACCCATAATACAAGCTCTGCTTAGCTTGGAGCCAGATGATGCTGTGTGGATTGTCCAGCATTATTATTATTATCATTAGAAAATCCTACTCTGTCTAAAATCCTGAACCAGGCACTTCAGTGTCCTGAAAGGCCTGCCTTGCAATGGTTGATAAAATTATAAACAATTAATTAAAAAAAATAGATTTATTCTTAAAAATAACTTAACTCTATATACCATTAGAATGCCAACTTCTTCATCAATAAGTACATGTGTTGGTCTACTTCAAATCCATGCAAATTGTTTGCATCCCCTTGTAACCGCATGAGGAGTCCACCGAATGAGACATAGGCAGCTAGACGAGAAGCAGGTTCCATTGCTCCTTCATCTCCTTCTATCCTATAAAGTAGATTAACCTTGTCAGATAAGTACATTAATTCAAAACCTGAGTGAACACCGAAATACAGAAAATCTGAAGAGGGCGGCAGAAGGATAAGAATATTGTGTGATGAAGAGTGTTGTCAGGAATGTGGAAAAAACATAATCAAATGGTAAGTGTTTGAGGGGTCCTATTCAAACCAGGTATCCCAGTGTATATAAGCGGTGAAATCTATTTAAGGAACCCCATAAGGACTGTGTGAATATTGCTGTGAGGAATGTGGATGAAACAATCATAGTTAAGTGATGGAAAGGTCCTATTCAAAAACAAGACTGCCCCTATACTGTATAATATATATATATGTGCAAGAGTAAAACTGAGTAAAGACCCCTTAAAGTTAGTTATTAATTGCATGAAACACCTATTTTAGACAAAAAAAATAACAGGTTTCAGAGGTCTGATAGTCAAAAGCCATTCTATATTTTAATTTTTCTTATGAGAGTCAATTGATTCAGGCTTGACTTTGCGGAAGTCCATTGTAATATTATAAAATAGACGAAGATATACATAGAAGTATCGGAATAGTATACTAAATATTAAATCGTCTATTTTATAATATTTTCTTATGACATTTCTATCAGTTTGATTCGATTGGTTCCTAAAGCGACTCTAATATTTTCCAAAACACCTGGGAGGTTGTCTAACGCTGGTAATACACATCAAAACAAAAAACTAACCTATAAACCTTTCCCGACATCACATACTCGAAGCTGTCCGCACGATTTCCCTCTGTCTCTAGAGGGTTCCATTCGCCTCCATCAGGGTACCCGTTCTCTCGTAGAGTTGTAGCTAGCACCAGTCGAAACTTATCACCAAGCTCCATTGGGTAAATCCAGGAATTGATGTCCAGAATTAAATCCATTTTAAAAGATTCAGATTCACAGTGTAAACGACTACATCGGTCGAACTTTTTGCCTTCCGGGTCCATGTCTTTAACGTTGAAGATATCTTCGAATAAAACGCCTGCCATGGTTTTTCTAGAGAAACGATACGAAAATGAAAATGTATTGTTTTGTTGTTTCGGAATTTGGTGGTTATGTTATTGTGTTGCCAACTGTTTGTTTTGGTTGGCTCGACTTACTTGACAGAACTCAAAATGTCTAATTTACAGTCAGAGATTTTCTCTCATTCTGTAGCACACAATGGTCGATTTACTTATTTTGTAAAGTTTTTAACAAATGCTTTGTCCTGGAAACCATGTCTTTATGACAGAACGTCATATTTTCTGACTAAATCCCAATATTTCCGGCTCGAAAAAAAGTGATGCAGCACTATAATCTTATAGCTGATATACATCTAATCCAATTAATAAAAAAAATGTATGTATTAGCTCGGTCAATTTAGACATTCGAAGCTACATAAATTCCCACCAAGCTGAAAATCGATATGATTGTTTAAATTAAAAATTTACGACACCGAAGAACACTCCCGACCTTAGCTTTCAAACAAAAGAGAACAAAATCAAAATTGGTTCAGGCATGGTGGTATTATAGTACACGCACCCAGACGAGTTCTTCACTAAGAACTCTACTACTACCTGAACAAAATAGTATCAACTCAAGATTATTTGAAGATTTCTAAGCTATTTTGGCATTATTAGGTACGGCCGGGGTTGGTGTGATTGTGACGTGTTTCCTGTGTCCGGACGGCGGTATTCGCGACGGTGGTCGTGTCATCGGGGTCACCAAAAAGTATTTAGGTCTACGGAGGGCACGTCGGGGTCACCTAAAACATGTCTAAGTCTACAGAGGGTACGAGTATATAAAAAGTACTTTGTGGGGTACGAAGCCATCAGATAGTATTCGGATGTATTTTATATACTCAATCTCCGTGAAAACATTACGATCCAGGGTAGTTCTTATTTAGCTCGCTAGATGGCACTTTATCATAGTTATTATGTAACTCGTTAGATGGCACTATACACTGAGGATTGGATTACTAATGAAACTGTACCCGTTAGGGGTTGAATTTCGGGAATTCTTTTCTTAGTAGGTACACCTTGCACAAAGACGAAAATACGTTGAAAATTTTAAGCTTCTACAAGCAGTGATTTACTGTGCGTAGCCTACATGTCAGTCAGTCAGTCAGGTCAAAGATTACTGTTATTGGTATAGATTACGTAATAAATAGAACCTACTATTATTTACTCTGTGTTAAGAGGAAGTTCGTTGTGCGCTCACGATTTGTGGATTCTCAAGACAGGTTTTGCCGCGCGCTGCGATCACCTTGTTTGGTACTTATGCCTATATAGGTACCTATCCTACTAATATTATAAACGCGAAAGTTTGTAAGTATGGATGAATGGATGTTTGTTACTCTTTCACGCCCTAACCAGTGGACCGATTTGGATGAAATTTGGAATAACTATAGATTGCTACCTGAATTAACATATACCTAGACTACTTTTTATCCCGAATAACGGGAACGGGAAAAAACTGCCACGCGGGCGAAGCTGCGAGCGGCTGCTAGTATAGGTATACATATTTTATATTCTGTAAAAGCAAAAAAAATATGTGTTTGGACAGTTATAAAATTCTGTGACCTTACTACCTCCCCTATCCGTTGTTCTAATTGAAAGAGCGATTTCATTTCCAAAATCGCCACAAGTGATCTATAATTTTATAGTCGATTGCTATTTTTGATTAGTGGCAAAATAAGGAAGAAAGGGGGAACTTATCGACAAATTTGAGAGGTACCTACACTAAGGACTTCATTTTACGTAAGATGTTGTGAAAAAAGAACCAAAAGGAGGGAAAAGGGGAGGGGTACCTAGTTATCTTTTGCTTTGAGTTGAGTTATCCAAGGAAGGATTTAAATTTTGGGAAAGGGGAAAGTATCCGTTATTGCATGGTCATAAGGGCTCACCAGGTCTACCTACTGTTCTCACAGAACCAGGAGACACACTAAGGTAAATACTTAAGGTTAAACAAGTCGGTACTATGTCCTTATAAACGCTGTTAGCGTTTCATGTCTACTATTTATTAACGTGCCTCCGAAGTTAAGTTTGATACTGAATTATCTTGCCGTTATCTAGGCTCGTTACCCTATATACTACGGTAAAATCAGATTACCTTGAAAGTTACAAGCGTCGAAAGATTTAGAATAAATCTTGTTTAACCTTAAAGGTGTTTCCTGAAGAGAAGGTACAGGTTGGTACTAACTTGTCTCCTGCAAAATAAATTGTAAGGCCAATTTTTAAGAAGCTTTTTTTAATGTTTTTTTTTCGTTTTTAATAACAATTGCAAGAAACAAAAATGAATAAACGCCGGAGTGAAGACGGCGGCCTTTGCTAGTTACATTGGCACACAAATAATTATAAGGAAAACCCATCTCAAACCAATCTGGTTATTCTTTAGTCGTACCAAAGTCGAAGTTTGTTGCATATCAATTCTTTGAGGAAAAAACAATTATGATTTATTATTGTTATTAGTCTTAGCGTGAGCAGTTAGAATAAAAAAAGGAGTGTGCTTTAGACCACACGACTGAAGTAAAACTTCTTTAATATACGAAACGTAACTGGCTATGAGAGAAAGAGAGAAAGAACAGTTTCATACCCCCTCCATGGTAGTGTTAAACGTTTAACGCAATCTTGTTGGAAGTCGCATTAGAAGTTTTACTTCAAAAACGCTTATTTTTAATAAAAACGCCATCTTTTTATTAAATCGGTCTTGACAGAATTTGACTGATTCGACTAAAACCTATATACTTACCTACCTATAATAGGTACCGATTATAATTGGTAAAATTGGCTGTCGAACAACGGGCAGATGTCATAGAGAACAGAGTAATTACTTCTATACAAAATTCATGGGATCGATAGCCTGCTGACGCGTCACGACACGCGGTACAGGTCTATTATGATTCTGTCTTAAGTTCTGCACATAATTATTAGGCGGTCCGTGTAGAATAGACGCTCGGATCATCATAATAATGTATTTTTAATGTAGTAAACCCATATTACTCTAGTAGTGTTCTTTGTGTTGTGCATAATGTTAGTGCCTTTATTTATTTTTGCTGTGGTTTTGCGTGTACAGTCTCAAGGTAAATGAAATATGCTTATTAGTACTAGTATAGTTATTTTATCTGTGTTATTAGTAAATAATGTTAGTTGCTAGAGTTATGAATGAATACTAACTTAAAATGCAGTAAAAAATCACAGCGCATTTGTGATTGTGTCATCTTCTCCTAGAATATTGTGAACATTTATGTAAAATAAATAATATTGTATCTTATAAATATTTGCAGACATTTAAAACAACGCCATCTAGCCTTAAAATAAGCGAAGCTTGTAGGTACTATGGAAATAGGAACGTAACTGATGAAATAAAATAATAAATAAAATCAAAATTTGCTTTATTTTATTTATTTAGTTAGACCAATTATAAAAATCTTTGTCCTGACTGACTGACTGACTGGGATATAGACAACGCACAGCCTAAACCACTGGTCGTAGAGACTTAAAATTTGTATGAAAATTAATATCCGCAGGGATCATCTTCAAACGTCTTACATCTAAGTGAATTTAAGCGCTAGTTCCTCGCGACCAAGTGTATGTTTCCGTCGATAAATAACGATACAGCAAACTTCTCCTTTTTCCCTCTGTTTCCCCCAGTTTTTTCCAATTGCGATCGACTGAAAAAATTAAATTAAATCAAGGAACTTGTGTGCCAATTTGCAACTTTAATTATTGCAGTTATTTTTAGAGCTCTAGAAAATCAATAGGGTTATCTGTTGTTTTATTACTGACCTCTCATGTTGTACAGTAATAACATCCTTGATGTAGTAGGTAGGTACCCCAGAGGAGATAATGTTGTAGACTATATACTTAGCTATAATTATGCACTAAACAAGATATTTCTATCTTGACACGATACTAAGTTGGATTAGCACCACACTATAATAATAATAATAATGCTGGACAATCCACACAGCATCATCTAACCCCAAACTAAGCAGAGCTTGTGTTATGGCGTTATGGGTACTAGATGACTGATATACTTAATATGTTACGTACATAGATATTTTTTATTATACATAGAAAATACCCAGAACACCCCGAATAAATATTTGCAGATCGTACAAACACTTATCCCAAGGCGGGAATCGAACCCGCACATCGGTCGTCGAAATATCTACCGTTTACGGGATTACAGTTATTGGCACCACACACTGCAGTTTCATTATTTACATTATTATTACTTTGTGATCATACAAAAAAACGGTAGGAACCGCAAGCCGTAAGTTTGTTGCCGGTTCTTGCACGGCTTGGTCGCGAGGAACTGGCGCTTAGATTCACCTAGATTTAAGACGTTTGAAGATGATCCCTGCGGATATTACTGAATAAATGATTTTTGACTTTGACTTTGATGCTATTGATTTTTTATTTTACATTTTGTTTAGAATGTGGAACGGTATCTCGGAGTGGTAAAGAAGTGCCATGGCAAGCTGGTATCTACAGCCACACGACCCAAGGGCCTTCCTGGACGTGTGGGGGTTCTCTTATCAGTCGAGATGTCGTTGTGACAGGTAATTCTAAGTAGATAGCAGGGGCCTAAGCACGAACTGGCTATCGTGACGCTAGCGTCACGCTAACGTTACCAAAATGTATAAGATTTTGCACAGCGCCTCTATCGTGCGTAAAGAGAACTAAAATTGGAAGCACGAACACTTTTAGCATTATGTACGTAAAATAAACGATAGCTAGGTCCGTAAAGTAACGTAATTCGATAGGAAGTTAGTAAATCGGTTGTCGTTCGTGCTACCATGTATGTACGATACGAAAGTGGAATTCGTTCGTGCTTACCCCCCTGGTTTACTCTTAGAAGCGATAAACGAAGTTTCGTATTGTCGTTTTGTAATAGATAGATAGAATATAGAAGATAGAAAACACGAACGAATGCCAAGAACGAGAAAGGACGGTAGTGTAGTATAAACAATAAGTATAATGCATACAATAATATCAACCTACTCTAATTTATATTACCTATATAACTACATACATTAATTACTTATACAACTAATACATATATACAATATCATGTATAGTATAAATATATATTAATACATATACCTACACTTAGTGAAATATAAACATGAATACTAGGCTATCAAGAGGTGATCGAGCAAAAGATTTTTGAAACCAGGGAGGGATTTAGCAGTTCTGACATTAGTAGGAAGAGAATTCCAGAGACGAATGGCTTGCACCGTGAAAGAGTTCTCAAAGAAAGTAAAAGTGTGCACAGGTGTTTTGAGTTGAAATGTCTCAGAGGAACGCAGCGAGCGGAAATTGGAGAGATGGAGAAACGCGAAGCGTTCCTTAATAATTCCTAATATAGCGTAATATACTGCGGGGCAACTCGGTAGCCGTCAAAAGTCAAGTTGTCGCTGCCTGACATGCCGCGTAGGTAACTCAAAACGACAAGACGAAGGAAACGTTGATTCGTTTTCTGTCATCTTTGGAAGCAACATTGTATTTTCATTTTAATTGTTTTTCTAGTGTTATTTTAAGTTCTGATGGGTAATTTTGGTAGTATTTTAACCATCATTACTTGAGGTCTTAGCACAAGTGTGAACAATTGAAATGAAAGTGTGTTATGAGGCATCCTATTTTGAACGAAAATGTTTCCCTTTGGTTTTGAAGAAAAACGCTATCTTTTTCTTCAAAACCGATGACGGCTGACTTTAATTTTTTTTACCGACTCGACTTGACTAAAAAGAATTTATTCAACAACTTGACATTGGCAAAATTATCCGCAAGACGGACAGACGCTACAAAAAAAAAAAAAGGAAACGTTGAACATCATTTCTCATGTCCGAGGCTACGGCTATCCCCCTGAAATCCCATGTCCTTTATCTTCAAAACTCTTGCTATCCCTTGTGTTTTCCCCTTATATTAAGGCTGTGGTATTCGCCAACGACCTTGAGGATTCAGGCGGAGTGGGATAATTTCCCCGCGCCGACCGCGTGCCCCCCGCTATATTTTTACGCTCGCAAAGCGCAACACGCGCTCCTTGTTTGTTGGCAAGGAGCCGCGCTATTATCGTGCTCTAAAAATTTACTCAATATAAAAGAAATATTTTAGTGGTGACACTGGTTTTCCTAAAATAAGTTAATAAATAAAAAGATAATACTAAATTGGCTAAAATAATATTTATATTCATTATGAAATGAAATGAAATTTATTTGGAAACAACATACATGACTATTCATTGGTTAGACAGCATTGGTACCCAAACTGAAAAACCTGTATGATGGCGTACCACTGCCCTCCGCCCGTTTAGCATATGATCATAACAATTTGAAATAATAATAAAAATAATGTTCATACAATAACTAATAACTAACTATGTACTAACTACTAAAACAACTTTTTATAAATTTTAAGCTCAACCTATGAAGTTAAAATAATTTCCTAAAAAGCTTAATTAAAATTGTATAATCATTTCATTAAAATATTAATTTAATAATTTCATTTATATTTACTTTAATGTAATACGTGTTTGTGTTAACTTAAGAAGTAAAAAAAACACGATGCAATAAGTTGTATCCTAGTAACAGGGCGTCAAGTTTTTATGATTTATTTGTCCGTTCAATAAAGGCACAAGTATTCCTAAAATAAGTAAATAAATAAAAACATAGGTAATACTAAGTTGGCTTAAAAATATTTATATTCATAATAACACGATGCAATACGTTGTTTCCTAGTAACAGGGGCGTAGATTCGATTGTGCCTTTCATAGCATTTTTTTATTTTCAGCATCTACATACCATTTTACATAATTTCAGTTCAAAAAAGTATAAAAAAACATGTATATATTTTAATAATCAAGTTTTTATGATTTGTTTGTCCGGTCAATAAAGGCACAAGTCTTCCTAAAATAAGTAAATAAATATGAAGATAATACTAAGTTGGCTAAAAAATATTTATATTCATAATAACACGATGCAATACGTCATATCCTAGTCACAGGGGCGTAGATTTGATTGTGTCTTTCATAGTACTTTTTTATTTTCAGCATCTACATACCATTTTACATTATATCAGTTCAAAAAAATATAGAAAACAACATGTATATTTTAATAATCAAGTATTTATGCTTTATTTATTGCCTATTATCACGCGCGGAATCAGATGAGTGGTTCATTTTGCCCGGTGAAGAAAGGCACACAAGCCGCTACTGTCAGCTAGGGTGACTTTTATTTCCAAACTACCATGTACTGTAGGGTGTCCCTTATATGGACGAATATAAGTCCCTTATATTTTTTTTTTTGGAAATCGAATTGTATACCCCGTATTTCTTTTTAAACTATCAAGACTTACTTAAATACAAAATTTTATCTGTCTACATTTACATTAACCCGCGAATTTAAAATTTCTGTTTTTAACATTTTTCTATAAGCATATAAATCAATTGAAATATATAAACTTTTTTAACATTATGATATCAGGGCTACTTGTGATTTGGTGGATTCTTATTTCAAACACACATTTTAAAACAAAATTTGATTTTATAGATTACACTATATTTTCTACTCTGTGTGCAAATGCGTTGAATGGACGATTTTTTCATCAGGAAATCATCACAGCTAAGATCTAGTGCTTTTGCTACAGCCTGAAGTATATAAACAGAATTCCTTGTTTAATTGACATCTGTCTAAAGCTGCAACTAATTTAGGCATGACAAAGTCTTTCCTTCCTCTTTTTGTAGTAAGTAGTTCCAGAACTTACCCTTTGAGAGGTGGATGGCAAGGGTTTCTAAGGTTTTCATCAAGGCTGGTAGGTTGACCGTGATGTCCTTGCATTTTTATAAAATCTTGTGTTGTAAGAGATGACGGTAACCGAAACATATCATCAAGCTCATATCTTTTTTTGCAAATCCTTCCAAGCACGGTGAAGATCCATAAGTTTTTTACACAGGTAGGTATAGCTCTGGTTACAGAGGTTCTAGCCTTTTCCCAAAAAATTATAGGTACAGTCGCCCAAAAAATTGGTTTACCACCCTAAGGTTGAATGCCGCTTGCAGATTCATAGGTGATAAGGATTAGTTTCGCTTGCAAACCGATTTGACAACTTCTATTGCCCTCTTTATCTGATTAAAGATAACGATGATTACTGTTTGTTACGCTGACAGCTGTTCTTAGCTTGAACTTGATGGAACCAATAATCATAAGCTACATAAAATTGTAAAGTTCTGACACAAGGCGAGTCCACCTGTCGGAATTTACAAATTATGTACACTTGTTACTTACAATATGCGTTCAATAAAACAGTTTATTTCGGGATTCGTTTTTATTATATTGTCAGAAAACAAAGCTAAAAGTAGATGTATCCTTTTATTAAATTGTCACAATCACAAGCATCAACGACGCCACAGTCATATGGTGAAATTTAAATATTACGGACTGTCGGTAGCATTGCATTTTGAAGCGCGTCGTTATAATTTACAGCCGTCGCTCGAGGAGATAGAGAGCATAATTCTCCTACACCATCCATAAATCTATGTGGATCTATGTGATCGTGGCACTATGAGGGAGAAATATACGCACTAGTATATGTCTGGACATGAATAAAGACAATCGAGCACCGTATTGGCCATTATTCGTATTTGACCACCCATTCGATACAGCCAATCAAATGATGCTAGTTCGATAACTTGAAAGTATTCTTACCATGGATTTAACTTGCCCTCTTGGGAAGAAATTATGATGGAGTTCTACAGGAAGAAAAAAATATATGTGCAAATCTTTTATTTCTTACAGAAATACAACAAAGGCATGCTAACTGCTTTTCACGTAGTTTAATTGCAGAATATACAGACCAGATACAAGGGCACATTTTAAGACCTAACTAACTGCGTTACTTGTGTTGAGCTGATTATCTAAAAGATTCCCATCTTTTTGATAATCAGCTCAAGCAATAGCTAATATTCTTTAATAATGTAGGCAGGTATATATAATGTAGGTGTGCTCACTTTCCAAAATCTTGCACACGCAAAACTCCGAGGTAAAAAGGCCCAATGGAGGTTATAACTTCTTTCGAGCGATAATCAACGGGCAAGAGGGGCACAACCGATAGAATAAAGGGAAAAATCGAAAAAACAAGAGTAAATTCCATTATTATAATTTAAAAAAATCGTAATACATATATATCTATATTTTTTGTATATATAGATATATATGTATTAAGTAGTTTAGAAGTGGTTTAGGAGCAAAATAGGATAGTCAATTTAAAAAAGTATTTATAATATTATAAATGTTTGTACAATCTACAAATATTTATTCCAGGTGTTCTGGGTGTTTTCTATGTATAATAAAAAAATGTCTATGTTTGTAATGTATTGTATTAAGTATATCAGTCACCTAGAATCCATAACATAAGCTCTGCTTAGCTTGGGACTGGATGATGCTGTGTGGCTTGTCCAGCATTATTATTATTATACTGAAATTATTTAGATAAAAAACTACCAAAAAGGTTTATAATTTCTGAAATAATCTGAAAACCACATCCTCCTGTAAGTTGACTTTTTGCAGTTATGCCAGGAGCATAATAATAATAATTTGTAAATCGTACAAGCATTTATCCCAAGTCGTGAATCAAACCCGCAACCTCCTGCGTCGCAGGCAGACGTTCGCCCGCCGCGCCACATCGACCGTGCATCATATCGGTGGTTTCGTAAATTATTATAGAATACTAGCGGCTCGTCCCAGCTTTGCACGGGTTTTAGTAAGGAACCCTAATTTTTGAAAAATAATTTAGCCTATGTCAACCGGGTATCCTAGGATACCTACGACGAATGCTTACAGGGTGTATACGACTACTCCCGCCTACTTCGAGGGGCTAACCTATTACTGTGTGGTTTATTATTCGAGTATAGTTGTGAAACTGTAGGTATCCTGTACCGTACGTAACTTTATTTGCCATAGTAATGAATAAAGAGTAATCTACCAAACTTATAAAGAAGCGTGAAGCGCGAAAAATTTACGTAAGTGCCTTACCTACGATTTACAAAAAAACGAAATTAAAAAACTAACACTAAATCGTCCATGCGCGAATCGGAGCAATGAGCAGCACAACCTCCCCGTCCGACAGTCTGAGTTGCACTGCCGCCCGTCGCCCGCACAGGGACCCGCGCATTCCATTTCGTATCGCATTCAAGAAATAATTAATTGTAGCTTAATGAATTATTAGTTCGAACTGCCAATTGTACACTTTGTGATAAAAACTTTGACAGATATTTGTGTGAAATAAAAATACTAAAAATCAATACCGTTTAGAAGAAATAACCAAATTTAAAATAAAAATTGCTTCACTTTGGATATTTTTTTCATATAGTAATAATATAGTTAGAATTTTTTCAATTGTACAAATTAAAATTTAGTCTTTAATAAACAATATATATTTTTTTTGGACATTTATATTCACTCATCAAAGAGAAATTACTTGGAGAAAACCTCGAGTTGGCGAATACCCCCACCTTAAATTATTTTCGAGAGAAGAAAAGGAATGAAAATTTCAACTATCACGGTTCATGATATATAGCTTGGTTACAGACGGACAGACAGACAGACAGCGGAGTCTTGGTAATAAGGATAGAGTGTGTATGAAAAATTCATAAACAATGCAGACGAAGTCGCGAGCTAATCAGCTAGTCTTCAAAATATCTATAAATATATATGACCATGAGGTTACAAGTTCCGGAGTTATTTAGGAACATAAATCATGTTCACGAACTTCCATTGACAGGACCTGCTATAAATTATTTGTTTTGTCTATTTAATATTTTTATTACACTTCCGCAAAGTACTCTTAGTTAAAGCGTAGCGTATACTGTCTTTTGAACTGGTTGTTGTATATTAAGATTTTGGTATGATTGCCTTAACATGTTTTCTGTCTTGCAATCACCTTATTCAGTTAGATTGGCACCACACTGGAGTTTCATTATTTACATTATTATTACTTTGTAAAAGGATCATACAAAAAAACGGTAGGAACCAAGCCGTAAGTTTCTTGCCCGTTCTTCTAGGCTTGGTCGCGAGGAACTGGCGCTTAGATTCACCTAGATTTAAGACGTTTCAAGATGATCCCTGCGGATTACTGAATAAATGAGTTTTGACTTTGACTTGGACTTTGAAAGAAACGCATTATAGTTGACGCTCATTTGGCTTTTGTATGAGTAATTGGTTTTCTGAGTAAGTTTTGTATGTGTTCCCGAAAGTTCTCAAAACATCTTTGCGTACCTACCTATATCCTCTAGTTTAGTCCGTATTCTATGCTCCAACTCAGAGTAAGCGTGATCCAGGATAACTCTTATGTAGCTCGCTTCTTATGTTTAGTTCAGCTACACACCTTCAAAGGCTTGTAGTGTCGTTGTTTATTTGACACCTAAATTATGGTTGTAATCTATGATGGTACTAAATATGCATTAAATTGACATTTCCATTTGCATTTTCTGCAGAATCTGCATTTTTTTTATTGAGGCATCAAATTTTTTGATTTACTTGGCGATTTAACTAAATAAATCTATCTATAGAGGAAATTAAATTTGATTGTTTTCATTGAATCTCAGAAACTACTGGACCGATTTGAAAAATTCTTTCACCGTTGGGAAGCTACACTATCCCCGGGTGACATAGGCTATATTATATTTACAAAAAAATTAGGGATTCTTACTAAAACCCTTGCGTAGACGTGACTGACCGCTAGTGCCATAATAACTTTGCCTTTTTACCCTAGTTCTAATAGACATGGCGTAACGTTGAAATAGTTACACCATGTTGTGTCTTTTACATTGACACGATGTTTCGAATAAGGGAGAGAGAGATAAAACTAAGTGAAACTATTTCGAGGTTCCGCCAAGTTTATTAGTACCAGTTTTATGTTTGACAAGCTGTTACATGCAATTGAATGAAATACTTGATTTCTTCACAGCTGCCCATTTCCTATGGATCCCCATGTCATTTGAGAAACATATAAAACCATCAAGAATTATGGTGGCAGTTGGGAAGCTCTCCAGGCCATGGGTTGAACCGGTGGATGAAAACACTCAGAAGTCCGAGGTAAGTGTAAAGTGTATGTGTGCCCGCACGTCAAAGTAATAAAAAGTAATATCATTCAGTTATATCCGCAGGGATCATCTTGAAACGTCTTAAATCTAGGTGAATCTAAGCGTCAGTTCCTCGCGACTAAACCTTGAAGAACCGGCAAGAAACTTAGGGCTTAATTGGTTCCTACCGTTTTTTGTATACCTAATCCTATTGCCCCTTTTATTATACATTTCAGGTGAAGGAATTGCACTTAGCTCCAGGATTTAAGCAACAGGGGTAAGAATGATACTTCTTATTTTGAGGGTTCCGTACCCAAAGGGTAAAACGGGACCCTATTACTAAGACTCCGATGTCTGTCTGTCTGTCCGTCTATCACCAGGCTGTATATCATGAACCGTGATAGTTAGAGTCGAAATTTTCACAAATGATGTAGGTATTTCTGTTAGATACCGCTATAGCAACAAATACTAAAAAACAGTATAAAATAAATATTTAAAGCGGCTCTCATACAACAAACGTGATTTTACTGCCGTTTTTACTATAAATAACGGTACGGATCCCATAATGCGCGAGTCCGACTCGCACTTGGCCGGATTTATTTTAATACAACTTGCTGAACAAGCAGATGGCCCACCTGAAGTTGTTACAATCGCATATAACAAAGCATTGCCTCGTAGGTTACGCTTGTTAGAAACGTGCCCTACAATGCACTGCTCTGCGTCCATCAACCTGAGGCATACAGGTGTTGTCTCATGTGCCTATTATCTCACCGGTACCCACACCCTTCAAACCGGAACACGCTGAGCTGCTTGGCGGCAGGAATAGGCATGGTGGTAGTACGCACCCGGACGAGCCCTTCACTAAGAGCTCTACTACTACTTAGTAGTTTTACCTCTGGATATCAAACTTCCTGAATAATTTGCAGAAGTGGTGCAATACCATACTTCATGGATGATATTGCTGTGGTCGTAGTCATCACTCCATTCCGCTACAACGACTTTATCCGACCAGTCTGCATTGACTTTGACTATGACTTCGAGCAGCAACAGCTTGAGGACAACAATATCGGAAAGGTAAAACAAAAAAACGAGCGTGCTTTAGACCACACGGCTGAAGTAAAACTTCTTTCATATACGTAACGTATATACGGCTATGAGAGAAAGAGAGAAAGAACAGTGCTTTCATACCCCCTCCATGGTAGTGTTAAACGTTTAACGCAACCTTGTTGGAAGTCACATAAGAAGTATTACTTCAATTACAACAACATTGACAACCGTCACAACTAAGTGCGTAGTAGCCCTGCCTTCTGTGCTGTAGGTGGTGGGTTCGATTCCCACCGAGAACAAACATTTACAGGTGTTAAGCCTGTAATTACACCGGCTCCCACACCCTTCAAACCGGAACACGCTGCGCTGCTTGGAGGCAGGAATAGGCATGGTGGTAGTACGCACCCGGACGAGCCCTTCACTAAGAGCTCTACTACTACTAAAAGTAATGTGTGTGTGTAATAATGTGCGTTTATTATAAGTTATTTGTTTCAGGCCGCTGGTTGGGGTAAACCTTCTGATTCTCCACCGCAGTACATTAAGAAACTGTACAATGTGGGTTTAGAGACCTGTGCTGCAGACAAATCCACGAATGAGTTCTACGCATCAAGCAAACTCTTCACCTTAGCTATCAGTGATAAGATCTGTGTCGACGCTAAAGAACGTAAGATATAATTGAAGTAATACTTCCAACAAGGTTGCGTTAAACGTTTAACACTACCATGGTGGGGGTATGAAAGCACT
The DNA here is from genome assembly GCA_947095575.1 of Electrophaes corylata. NCBI lineage: Eukaryota > Metazoa > Arthropoda > Insecta > Lepidoptera > Geometridae > Electrophaes > Electrophaes corylata. The sequence continues at coordinate 3,149,894 of OX352727.1, forward strand.
GTTCTTTCTTTCATAGCCAGTTACGTTTCGTGAAAAGAAGTTTTACTTCAGTCGTGTGGTCTAAGCACACTCGTTTTTTTATTTTAATCTGTTTTTGGTTTAGCGAACTCTGCAATTTGCAATGGCGACAGTGGCATCGGCCTTGCGTACTCCACCAACACTTCGGGAACTGACAAATACTATATTCGTGGAGTCCTCTCTGGACCACTGGATGCTGCCAAGACCTGCACTACTGAGACATACTACGGCTTTACGTCCTTGAGAAAACATGAGAGTTTTATCAGGAAATACTGGAACGAAACGGTGGAGGCTGTACCGTAAGATTTATTCCTTTTCCTAAAACTAAGATAAAGTCGATATATTTGACGACCGATGTGGTGCGGCGGGCGAATGTCCGCCTGCGACGCAGGTTGATGATTTATCATCAACCTGCGTCGATTTATCTACCTGTTTATTTACCTGTTATATACCTGTTTATTTACCTGTTGGTGATTTATCATCAACCGTGGGGGTCCCGTTTTACCTTTGTATAAAATTATATTAATTTGTTTGGTGGGCCATATGCTTGTTCCATCAGTAAATTGTATAAAAAACCCTTTAGGTACGCAACCTTAAAAACATTGCGCGGTAATTTTCTTTTTAATTAAATGTATTTGTATTTCCTATCATGTTGTGAATAAAAAAATTGACAACTTATGTTTATTTTTAGAAAACAAATTGGTAAATGCGTGTTGCCTCCATTCCCGGAATTCGGCACATATTCCACAAACGTTACTACCGTTGCCAACGTCAGTGGAGGCGAGGAATTCGTGATAGTGGCCCTCACTGTGACCTGCGACCGTGGGTACGGCATCGCCGACTCAAACACTATCAGCTGCTTCAATGGATTTTGGCCTGATAACTTGCCGAGTTGTGTCCGTAAGTTATTTTCAATCTATACCGACCAATTAATAGAGTAACGTGCGCGACTTTGCTCGCGTGAAGTTATTTTTATACAAACTTCAACCCCCGCTGTATCCGGAATTTAATATTTTCTTAATACACCTCTACACACCAAGAATACACACTGAAAAATTCAAGTCTCTATTTAAACTGTGCGCTGTCTATATGTCAGTTAATCAGACAAGACAAAGATTCTTAGTAATCCTATACATTTATATGGGATTACAATGTTAATGTTAGTGTATCTAGAAAACTGGACCGACATAACAAAATATTTTAGTTTTTTTTTTATTTATACACTAAATACTAATTGTATTCTAAATTTGAAGCTTCTATGTCTGCTAGAATAGCCGGTCAGTCAGTCAGTCAGTGAGTGACAAAATTAAGAATTTAATTTGAGTTATAATTTTTAAGCTACTGGTTCAAATTGAATTAAATTGGAAATAAACCTTGTTTATACAATGCCTGCTTGGTTACTGAAAATTCAGGCTTTTAGTTTTATCCACAGCATTAGGTACGGAAGAACTCGTAGAAGGCATTTCAATTATAAGACTGATTTTTTAATCAAAATAAGTTTTTTTTATATTTCTCAACCCAACAGGAACTATAAAAATAGGTAGTTAATATGTACAAAAATGTCGTATAGAAAAAGGTTGTTAGTTGCATACTTAGTAATATTACACGCCAAAAATATAATTATGATCCGTTGGCACAAAATTTAATTCAAACTAATAAAAGCGTGTTAAAAAGCAGTTGCATCTGATCAATGATCCATCGGGAACTTATTATTTGATCAGATGCAACCACAATCTGATCATATGATCAGATGGGAATAACCCTCCACAGCGAAGTTATAGAGAGTCGAGCATGTCCTGAACTGCTTCGAGAAAAGGACGGGCACTTTTTTGCTCGACTTGGCGGTGACACTGCCGTGTCCCCAGTTGAGTATTATATCGGCTATCTAGTTCCCATAGTAAAGTTTGAGGTTTTTTTTTTGTCAGGAGATTTTTACACAACATCATCTAACCCCAAACTAAGCATAGCTTGTATATGGGAACCAGATGACTGATAGAATACTCATATACTTTTATTTTGTAAATACATACATAGAATATAAATCAACACCCAGACACAGAACAAACATCTATGTTCATCACACAAATGTTTGTTCTCGGTGGGGATCGAACCCACCACCTACACCACAGAAGGCAGGGCTACTACTAACTGAGCTGTGACGGCTGTCTAATAGTGGAATATTGGAATAATAATAAATAAATAAATAATGCAGGACAATCCACACAGCATCATCTAGCCCCAAGCTAAGCAGAGCTTGTGTTATGGGGACTAGATGACTGATATACTTAATACAATACTATCCTACATAAATAGATATTTTTACAATGATAAATACCCAATAGAAAATACCCAGAGCACCCGGAATAAATATTTGCAGATCGAACAAACATTTATCCCAAGGCGGGAATCGAACCCGCAACCTCTTGCGTCGCAGGCGGACATACGCCCGCTGCACCACATCGGTCGTCAAATAAATAAATGTTGTTTTAAAACAGGGATGTGCCAGCTTAAACCACACCATTCAGTAGACTACCGCTGCCTTGTCTCCGGTGCTATAGTGGGGTCCCGCGAGTGCAGAGACCACGAGGCTATCGGCACCATCGTGAGCCCCCAGTGCCGGGAGCCCAACTACTACGCTCCTAACACTTTGAACTTCATGCGATGCAAAGACGATGGCCAATGGGACTATATAGCCAGATGCGCACCAGGTGATATAATAATAATATACAGAATATTAATGCTGGACAATCCACATAGCATCATCTAGCCCTAAGCTAAGCAGAGCTGTGTTACGGGTACTAGATGACTGTTATATTGAATACAATGCATAGATAATTTTTACTATACATAGAAAATTCCCAGAACACCCGTAATAAATATTTGCAGATCGTACAAATATTTATCCCAAGGCGGGAATCAAGCCCGCAACCTCCTGCGTCGCAGGCGGACATTCGCCCACCGCGCCGAATCGGTCGTCATTTCAGTCGGTATTTTTTTCGATTCAGAGATATTCAGTGGAGAGAGCCGTTTCTGAGATCCAGCACGTGTCAGCTGGAGAAGCGTTTCTTCAGCTTACACGTTGCTAAAAGCTTGTAATTCAAAGTTTTGAACTTAGAGGCCTGAAATATTTGGTACCGTTGGAACCAATTGTGCATTAAATCTGGAGATATCAACCGTGTCTCTAGCTTTAGCCGTTTCAGAGAACCAGCATGTGCGTGCTGAAATAACGGTACGTCAGCTTACACGTTGATGAAGTCATATAACTCCCAGAGTTTTCTAGCTGCAGGTTTGGAAATCTTGCTACCTATTAAACCCATCTGGTACTAATTGCTAGCGTTTATTGAAGTAATACTTCCTATGCGACTTCCAACAAGGTTGCGTTTAACGTTTAACGCTACCATGGAGGGGTATGAAAGCACTGTTCTTTCTCTCTTCTCTCATAGCCAGTTACGTTTAGTTTTACTTCAGTCGTGTGGTCTGAAGCACACTCGTTTTTTTTTGTTTATAGAATGTGGTCGTGTTACTCCTGATGGCAAAGAGCTGGTGGTTGGAGGGAGGGTGGTGAAGAGAGGCGAGCTGCCGTGGCATGCTGGTATCTACCGGACCAACTCTGTACCATACATGCAAGTCTGTGGAGGGTCCATTATTAGCAACAATCTTGTCCTATCAGGTAACACCTTCATAATCAAAATCAAATTTAGTTATTGTGTTCATGTTGTGTGCACAGAATATTTTAGAACAATACATTTAAGCTTATTTTTTTAGGGTTCCGTACCCGAAGGGTAAAATGGGACCCTATTATTAAGACTCCGCTGTTTGTTTGTCTGTCGCCAGGCTCTCATGAACCGTTAGTTATGTAGATGTATTTTTGTTGCCGCTATTAACAACAAATACTGAAAAACAGAATAAAATAAATATTTAAGGGGGCTTTCATACAACAAACGTGATTTTTTGCCATTTTTATTATAGATGGTACGGAACCTTTCGTGCGCGAGTCAGACTCGCACCTGGCCAGTTTTTTTATTCAAATCCTAGGGAGACATTTGCATTCAAATCAGGATACTCCTTCATTTGCTCACTTCATTTCATTCTTATTTAATTTAAAGAATTCTTATACTTTTACATACTAAAACAAACTCGGAAAATTTCAAGTGTCTACAACCAGCCGTATAGTTAGGTTATAATGTCTATAATGTCAGTCAGTCAATCAGTTTTATACTCTGGATGTCCGCATGATCTGCTTGGTTGCCAGCGGCCCACTGTTTCTGGACGGACCTGGATAAACAACTACCAGCATCCCTCTTCGCGGTGGCAGTCGGCAAGCTGTACCGTCCGTGGGATGATAAAAAAGATGAAGCCCAGAAATCTGAAGTAAGCTAAAATCCTCAGCGTGAATCGAATGATATGTGTATAGCGCCATCTAGTGAGATACATAAGAACTGTGATGTAACGCCATTTAGCGTGTTAAATAAGAACTGTGAGGTAACGCCATCTAGCGAGCTACATAAGAACTATGATGTAGCGCCATCTAGTGAGCTACATAAAAACTATGATGTAACGCCATCTAGCGAGCTACATAAGAGCTATCCTGGATCGCGCTTGAAGCTCCAACCTCGTTTTCCTGTGAAGGAAAACATCGTTAGGAAACCAGTTTATTTTCAAGCAGCAACGATGGGCTTCTCCATTATTACACGACCAGAACCCACGACCTTAGGTTCAAAAGGCAGGGTGCTTATCCCTAAATGCTCAATGGTTTTTTATTTATTCTTTCTCTAGGTAGAAAAAATACATATACCCACACGGTACCAAGGCGCGGGCGCAAGTTTCCAGGACGACATCGCCGTTGTGTTACTCAAGACCCCATTACAGTTCAAACCTTACATCCGGCCCGTGTGCCTCAGCTTTGACTCCAACTTCGACAGGCTGCAACTACAGACCATCAACAAGGGCAAGGTAAACAAATAATACATTCAATTCAATAAAAAACGAGTGTGCTTTAGACCACACGACTGAAGTAAAACTCCTAAACGTAAGACGACGGCTATGAGAGAAAGAGAGAAAAAACAGTGCTTTCATACCCCTCCATGGTAGTGTTAAACGTTTAACGCAACCTTGTTGGTAGTCGCATTAGAAGTATTACTTCAAAAATAAATTTGTAGAGTAGAGCTAATGAAGGGGTCGTCTGGGGAAGTTCCTGCCGTCAAGCAGCGCAGCGTGTTCCGGTTTGAGGGGTGTGCATGTCGGTGATAATACAGGCACATGAGGCAACAGATTTCACGAGAACAAATGACGAGATTGACCAAAAGTGCTTTTGTTTCGAAAATAGGACGATATTTTCCTTGCAATCGAAAATCGCTATCAACTAAAACAATTAAGAAAGTTGTGTGCCAATTTTCGTCAAAATCTGTGGAAAAATGCTACTCGTAGGCGATAACAGACAGACTAACTGCCTGACAACTGGAAAAAAGCATTTCTGCCCTATCTCGAAACTGAGATGCTTCGCTCGCTCGGTCAATTAATATTTGTATTTGAATGCAGGTGGCTGGATGGGGTCTGACCGCTGCAAACGGCAAAGCGTCGCCCGTACTCCGCGTGCTGGAGATGCCGTATGTGGAAGTAGGCACCTGCATCACAGAGTCTCCTCCAGACTTCGGAGAGTACATCACCAGTGATAAAATCTGCGCGGGAACTCAGCAAAGTAACCATTCTCATAAATTAGTATAATAATAGGTAATGCTGGACAATCCACACAGCATCATCTAGCCCCAAGCTAAGCAGAGCTTGTGTTATGGGTACTAGATTACTGATATACTTAACACAATACATTACATACATAGATATTTTATTATGCATAGAAAATACCCAGAACATCCGGAATAAATATTTGCAGATCGTACAAACATTGACTCCACGGCGGGAATCTAACCCGTAACCTCCTGCGCCGAAGGCGGATATTTGTCCGCCGCGCCACATCGACCATCTTAGATTGATGGACGTAGGTAGTGCATTGTAGGGCACGTTACTAAACGTGACCTGCGAGACAATGTTTTGTTATGACTGGCCTTATAGTTCAGTTAGTAGTAGCCTTCTAATGCTGTAGGTTGTGGGTTCGATCCCCTCCGAAGGCATAGATTTGTTTATAGATGTTTGTTCTGTGTCAATATTGTATTCTAAGTACGTATTTACAAAAAAAAGTAAGTACTAAGTATATAAGAATTAAATTAGTCATGGTTTCCATAGTACTTGGTTTGGGGTTAGATGATGTTGTGTAAAAAAACCGGCCAAGTGCAAGTCGGACTCGCGCACGAAGGGTTTAGTACCATTATCTATAATAAACGGCAAAAAATCATGTTTTTTGTATGACAACCCCCTTAAATATTCATTTTATTCTGTTTTTTGGTATTTGTTGTTATAGCGGCAACAGAAATACATCATCTGTGAAAATACAGGCACATGAGGCATAACACCTGTATGCCTCAGGTTGATGGACGCTGAGTAATGCATTGTAGGTGACGTTCCTAACGAGCGTGACCTACGAGGTAATGCTTTGTTATAGGTGATGGTAACCACTTAACATCAGGTGGACCATCTGCTTGTTCCATCAGCAAGTTGTATTAAAAAAAAAAAAAAAACTGAAAATTTCAACTCTCGAACTATCACGGTTCATGAGATACAGACAACCTGGTGACAGACATACAGATAGCAGAGTCTTAGTAATAGGGTCCCATTACCCTTTGGGTAGGGTAAAAAGGTAACCCTAATAATCTCCACAAATATTTTAAAAAAATGTTAGATGATTTCTATAAGTAGGTAACATAAGACTATTGTTATAGCGGACTCTGCACTGTGCAAAGGCGACAGCGGCGGTGGGCTTGCCTTCCCGGCGACGGACCGCGGCGTGGAGAGGCACTATCTGCGAGGAGTCGTCTCCACAGCACCCAGGAACGATGATGCTTGCAACACTAACACTTACACTAGTTTCACGCATGTTCTCAAGCATCAGGACTTTATTCAGCCGTATTTGAACGATCTATAGGACGAAATCAAATACTTTTTTAGTTACTCTTATTCTGACTACCCCCATTAGACATCAAGAAACCTCCAGTTGGTAGAGATACAGTCTACAAATGCACGCCCCTCTACAGCATTTCTTAACTCTGACGTATAGCAAATTACTTTTTAGGGTTCCGTACCCAAAGGGTAAAACAGGACCGTATTACTCTCTACTCAGTCATTGAAAACTTATCCATAAAAAACATTTTTTTTTAATTTATTTGCCCCCATTTTAGACGATTCATTTCCATCTTTCATTACAAAGCAATGTACAATACGGTGACCGTCAAAAAGCGGTAAAAAAATTCCATATAGGGGAAAGATGGGGAACTTTCAAATTTAAATTTAAATCATATTTTAAACAATCATACTGATTTTCAGCTTGGTGGGAATTTATGTAGCTTTACTCTTATTTTTTCGTCTAATTTGACCGGACTATAATATAGTATATAGTATACCAATAAATAATTACATATTATGTAATGTATTGTATTAAGTATAGATACATTATATTAGTCATATAATACCCATAACACAAGCTCCGCTTTGCTTGGGGCTAGATGATGATGTATGGATTGTCCAACATTATTTTTACTTTTTGTTTTCGATGAGAATGGAATCCACAACTTACAGCGCAGAAGACAGAGGTACTGACCACTGTGACAGTGGTCACTGATATAACAATGATGTGAAGTTTACAATGAAACACCTTTAGATTAATTTGGGTCGTAGTCTTTTATTGATTCACTATGTACTATGTACATACATGGCTATTTTTACTTTTTTAAATAACTTGACACTAAAATCGTTGCTCAAGATAACAGAATTTTAATTATATAAATATATTTTATATTATACTAAGGTTTGCATTTATTTCCTACATCTTTCGTTCCTACTTACTGATTTACTTCTACTTATATGATTCATGCTGGATTTCCTTACTTAAAAAAGTAAGCAGGTTACATAGGTACCTATGTTACATACCTATCAGCGTTTGATAGCAATGATTATTATATTTTGATAGCCTGTATTAGGGCTGTCGAAAACAGCCATGGGTGTTTGCATAGAATAAGAAACTAAAGTCCATATTCTTAGGGTGTTTGTCCCCAAATCGGTGTTTAATCTGTGTCCATGTTGCAAGAGGGATAAGAAAAAAATTGCCGCCAAGCCATTGTGATGTGGTATGTAGATACCACATCACAATAGATGCTGCTACCAGCATCTATTCCCATGAAAGCTATTTACTACGCAGGTAGGTGCATAGTAGGTGCAGCTCGCTTGGAGTTCAGAGGTACACCGAGTTAGTCAACTAGATCATGTGTAAAGACAGAATCACATAAACCGCGCCACGTGTCGCGAGTCGCGATGCATCAGAAGCCTATCGGTAACATTTTATTGAACACTTATATTACACGGGTATTTATCGCGTATTACCTTTTTTATTTATTTTCCCGACGTTTCGACTATGTTGCAATAGTCGTGGTCGCGGGCAGACAAATACCCGTGTAATATAAGTGTTCAATATGTGTTCCGATCGGTAACATTTTATATAGAAATGATTACATTGATGCAGATGGTGCGGATCTGCTCCCTCTGTTTCTGTTTGTCCCATATAACATTTTTGAGATAGTCGACACGGGTAATTTCTAATATGGGGCTGCCTTATATATGCACTGAATTAAGACAACACTACTGTCTTTTAACTCAGGTGTTCACAGCATTCAGCAACGTGTAAAGCGCGTGTCAAATTTAGCTGGCTGCTTTCCGTGCTTGGCTATGACGTGACGCCGTAAGTCTCTATACCAGCAGTAGGTGGCGCCACATTCATCACAACAGTGCTGCTTGGTCCGTTGCTCGTGGACCCTAGAGATATGCTCGTCCAAGCTCGTTTTATATCCATACTTCTTATCGCATATTTTACACTGAAACAAAATATATAAAATACATTTCACACAGCGCTAGTCTAATCTCATATTGGATAAACACACAAAAAGTACCAAGATTAACCCTCAAAAGCGTCTGACGCACTACAAAACCTGTTTAGAAATAAATGAATATAAAATGGCGCCGTAAATCACTACCTCTCGCTCATATACATAATGTATAAGTGAGAGGCACTGACTAAGGGGCGCCATCTTAGTTTTGTTTCTTTACAGGTTATATTACTGACGACCGATGTGGCGGGGCGAATGTCCGCTTGCGACGCAAGAGATTGCGGGTTCGATTCCCGCCTTGGGATAAATGTTTGTACGATCTGCAAATATTTATTCCGGGTGTTTTCTATGTATAATAAAAATATCTATATATGTAATGTATTGTATTAAGTATATCAGTCATCTAGTACCCATAACACAAGCATTATTATTATTAGAAAAGTGGTGTTGCCAGCTTGAGGTATTTTTTTATAGTACCTACCCAATTCTTGAAAAATCATAATAGATCTGAGAGTTTAAATAGGTAGGGTAGAATAAGTTACCTGAAAGCGTTTGATTCCAAGGTGCAACCTCATATGTTTTCTAAGGTTGGACTGGTTCACGCAACGTTGAGGGCACATTGAGCAAGCGTAAGGACGCTCTCCCGTGTGCTTCCTGTAATTTAAACGCTTTAGTTAGTTGTCATATACTGTACAGGTCATAATAGAACTGAGTGGTGTTGTGAGTCCTAAGCCGGGCGTTTTTCCTTCAGTTTGTGTCAGCGGCAATAGGCTTGCAACTTGTTTGAATGTACGTGTGTGTGTCACGTCTGTTGACAGTCTACTTAGATTTAAAGCCAAAATAAAACGGTGGCTAATCGAGCAGACCTTCTACAGTTTCGACGAATTTGTTGAACATCAATGTTTTTATTTATTTACATTCCGTATTAATTAATGATCCTGTGTTCTTGACCTGTAAATTGACTTTACCAATAAATGCTTATGATTTATGTAAATTTAAGGAAGCAGCCTTTATCTGATAGTGGACTGGCCAGAGTTGATGATCTATCGACCTGATTTCTTCAACATTCTTTGTTTTTCTCTACAATCAGCAGCTAAACGTTCTCTACCTGATGTGAATCACAAGTGATGCTTTATATGTAGTCCGGTAGTCACACTGCTGACAGACATACTTCTTTACACCTTCATGCATCAGCTTGTGCTTGTTGAAGTTGTATAGTCTCCCAAATACATGTCCACATGTCTGAAATATAAAATTGAGTGGGTCATCATCGCATATTTTTTTTTTTATGTGATTTGATGGAACAAGTGGATGGCCCACCTAATGTTAAGTGGTTACCATTACCTATAACAAAGCGCTATAGACGTGCCCTTACAATGCACTACTCTGCGTCCATCAACCTGAGGCATACAGGTATTAAGCCTCGTGTGTCTGTAATTGAAACCGGTACACAGCAAGCTACTTGACAACAGAAATGGGCATGGTGGTAGTACTTCCCCGGACGAGCCCATCACTAAGAGCTCTACTACTCTACTACTACTAAAAAATAGACTACTGAAAAATCGAGATGGTAGAAGTGAGATAAATTTATTTTTGAATTTTGGCTTTGTTGAAAAAAGCCGCACAATGCATGAACAAAAATAATCTTTCCTTATTGGTTTTGCCAATGGAGTAGAGTGGCTATAGATAGAGGTGAATGGAGGAGATTAGAGAAGGCCTATGTCGAAAGGCGAACTATGCTAAAGGATTAGTGTACATACTAGTAGAATAATTTTACCTACCTACTTTAGCAAAGACATTACATTACAAGGCTTTTATTATTATTACTAGAGGCCACTCGCAGCTTCGCCCGCGTGGCAGTTTTTCTCATTCCCTTTATTTTTTCGGGATAAAAAGTAGCCTATGTCCTATTCCAGATTACAATCTATATTTATTTCAAATTTCATCCAAATTGGTCCACTGGTCAGTGCGTGAAAGAGGGACAAAGATCCATCCATCCATCCATCCAAACATTCGCATTTATAATATTAGTAGGATTATTGGTTTTGGCTTTAAATGTGTACTTACATCACAAACAAACTTTTTATTCTTATGTATTGGCATGTGTTCCTTCAACAACTCCTTGGTATTAAACTGCTTTAAGCATTTTTTACAATTAAAAAGTTTGGCTGCTACGCATCGACCATTTTCTTTATGCGTCTTTATATGTCTTTCGTAACTAGTTTTGTCTTGAAGAAACTTTCCACAGGTACTACATTTGTAGCCTTTTTTAGAATCTTTCCAGCACTCTATCTCATGTCTAACACATTGTGTTTTAATTCTAAATGTTGTATCACATCTAAAGCATTTAAATATGTTATTTATGTTGTGTTTTTCTGTATTATGTTGTATAAAAGATTCTTCAGAACATAAATCGGTTTTACATTGAAAGCAATATGTTTCAGATTTTATCGGCTTAGTTTTTTTTTCAGGTTCTTTAAGTGGCTCTGTTTCTACCTCACTATCAGGTTCGTTTATGACATCTTGGAAGAGTGCGTTGAACTCTTCAAGTTCTAAATCAGAAAACTCGTCACTCGGCTTGGGTGCTTCAGACGATCTACTATTTTCATTATTTTGAAGTATTCTGGCTAGTTTGCTTTGGGTTGTAATACAAAACTTTCTAAATTCACTAAGATTTTTCACTTCATTCCAGCAGCTAGCACAGATTTTTGTGGGTCGTGTGTTGGTCAAATGAACGCCAATACATTCGTAAATGATTTGAGAAACGGTAACGTTAGTGTCTGTATCTTCAGACACTTTTGAAGCGATTTCTTTCACTCCATTTTGACACCAGCATAATCTACACACGTATTCCGATAGGAAATAACTGTATGTGTATTTATCGCTGTTTAATATAACTGTTTTCCAGGACATTTGATATATTTTCTGTATTTTATAGTCACAGGTGAAATTGAACTAATTGGAGCAATTCAATTACTTACGCTACAAAAATAAACAAAATATGTACCTATTTATGTTATGCCTGACAGTGACAGACATTGACTCTCTGACGTTTGACTGAAAGATCGGGATTGAGTCTCATCTACACTTCGACCGCGTGAGTGCGGGTAAAAAACGAACGTTTGTCCTTTTTCTAGCTTCAACTCCCGAGTCTGGATGAAAAACGAGGTCAAGGATTCCTTTCTGCTATCTTTGAATGTAACATAGCTTTTTTTATTTTCAGTTTGTACACAGTAAATACATGACCAAAAGCAACCGTAACCTTAGGAAGACATATATCGCTTAGAAGAGCGCTCGGCTCGAGTCGCATCTTTGACAACGGGGCAAAAGCTTCCAGTAGTAGCCGCAGCCAGACTTTAAAAAACCATGAACCAGTCTTCGTAACTTATTAGTGACATCTAGCGTGAAAAAGCAGTATTATTATAGTTTTTATTGTTATTTGACTGTCGGTGGTGGATAACATAATTCGCCCAGTCTTAGGTAGATGGCGGTAGGTTTGTCAGTATTATAAAATTCTATTGGAACATAGGTGGTTTGATATAGGCACCACACTCAAGCTCCATTATTTATATAATTATTAATTTGATCATAGAAAAAACGCTAGGAACCAAGCCGTGATTTTCTTGCCTGTTCTTCTAGGCTTGGTCGCGAGGAACTGGCGCTTAGATTACCTAACTTTAGGACGTGTCTAGATTATCCCTGCGGATATTACCTACTAAACGAAACCTATTTGTCTTGGACTTAAATACCTATTGTTCATTTGTGAAATTAAGCAAATGACTGATGGAATACTTAACATACTTAGTACCTACCTTTTTTGCAAACATATACTAAGAATACAATTAAACTAAATATTATACAATGAAATAAATGAAAAACTTACAAAATAAATTAAATCTTTATTCATTGCCCTAATAGTGCTAGGGTAACATTACAGATTACAACTTATATAAGTAGAGGTAGGTATCAGTTACAAATATTCTTGAACTAAACAAGTAAATTTGTAAATGATATCTTCGTACCTACCTATATTAGTCATGTATTTACATGTTTAAATATGTCCCCGGTCGATCTCGGCAGGGATCATTATAATGGGCGCCACGCTTCGAAATAAAACCATTTGTTTGAATTTAAAACAACATTCCCAGACTACTGCTGAGCTGTATCAACCCCAGCCCTATAGTCAATGACTATAATATGGAATTTGCAAAAATACCTACCTTTTATTCAGTAGGCCATTAAAATGCCTTATGGTACCTATTTTATACTAGAAGTAATAAGTTAGTAGTAGTAGAGCTCTTAGTGAAGGGCTCGTCCGGGGAAGTACTACCACCATGTCTATTTCTGCCGCCAAGCAGCTTGCTGTGTTCCGGTTTGAAGGGTGTGGGTACAGGCACATGAGGCTTAACACCTGTAAGCCTCAGGTTGATGGAAGCAGGGTATTGCATCGTAGGACACGTATCTAACATGCGTGACCTACAAGGCAATGCTTTGCTATAGGCGATGGTTGCCACATGACAAAGATTCTTATTGGTATAATAAATTAATTCCTCCACAGAAGCTTAATCTTTTTTTGGAGTAATACCTACCTACTTCTAATGCGACTTCCAACAACGTTTAACACTACCATAGAGGGGGTATGAAAGCACTGTTCTTTCTGTCTTTCTCTCATAGCCAGTTACGTTTCGTAGGTATATTAAAGAAGTTTTAGGTACTTCAGTCGTGTGGTCTAAAGCACACTCGTTTTTTATTTTCAGCTCGCCTGCTGCACTACAAAACAGAAGAAAAATAGACAAATGGACATATTCTGCCATGGCTGCCTCAATCTCATTATATTTATACAAACTTCAACCCCCGGTATACCCGTTTATGGCTTGAAATTAAGGAACCTTTTTCCTATAACAACTTTATGCATCAAGACGAATACCCTGGAAATGTCAAGTCTTGACGACCAGTGGTTTAGGCTGTGCGTTGTCTATATCCCAGTCAGTCAGGACAAAGATTCTTATAACTGGTATATAGATATACATAGGTTCGATAGTAGTAGGTACTTCCCCGGATGATCTCTTTAACAAGGTCGCGAGGAACTGAAGCTTAGATTCACTTAGATTTAAGACGTTTCAAGATGATCCCTGCGGATATTACTGAATAAATGATTTTTGACTTTCACTTTGAAAAGAGCTCTAGTACTAAGTTGTTTCAGCCGAATCAAGTGATCCTGAATCAGAGTTCACCCCAGGGGAGGTGGACGGAGAGGGATGATCATAAATTGGTTCAATTTGCAACAAAATGGCGCGCGAGGTGTTCTAACGACTATAATTACTGACGACGACCGATGTGGCGCGGCGGGCGAATGTCCGCCTGCGACGCAAGAGGTTGCGGGCTCGATTCCCACCTTAGAATCAATGTTTGTACGATCTGCAAATATTTATTCCGGGTGTTCTGGGTGTTTTCTATGTATAATAAAAAATATCTATGTGTGTAATGAATTGTATTAAGTATATCAGTCATCTAGTACCCATAACACAAGCTCTGCTTAGCTTGGGGCTAGATGATGCTGTGTGGACTGTCCAGCATTATTATTATTATTATTCTAGCATTGTGATCTTTGTAAAATAATTTCTTTTATCATTTGCTGCTTCTCAAGAGTCTTCGTCGAGGGTGGCGCCGGCGGCTAAGGTGACAAGCGAGGGAAAAACTAACAAAGGTCAAAAGAAGAATACTACCTTTAGTAATATATTTAGGAAAGTGAAGGAGATTGTGTTTTCTGCCTCAAGTTTTGAAGACAAAATTAGCCAGGTGTTGAAATTTCTTTTTGATGAGTTAATGTCGTTTATTGTGCAGATGGTGAGCAGTGGAGATGTCTTGACTAAATTGTTTGGCCTCTTTCATGATGGTTAACAACATTTTCAATGCATCTGCGGCCAACACTTTTCAGTTTTGTTCATTATATTATTAGTTCGTAGGTAGTAATTGCAAGCTTTTACAGGGCTGACATAGTCGCTCAGCGACTCAAAGTCCTTAAATTTTAAGAATAAAAAAAAAAAAAAAAAAAAAAAATCATCAGTTATTCCGCGTGACTGTCACCCCGACCTCTAGCGACGTCAAATTAAAACAAAACACGCCAATTAGAGCGTCATTAACGCCACGTGCGCGCTGTGTGTAGTCGCGCGTGTGTAGCCGCCTTTATTTCATGTTCGTTGGGAATTTTAGTAAATTCTATTTGTTTGTAAAACTTTGATAAACCAACAGTGTTTTTTTATATCGCATGGAAGTCCTAAGAGGCGATTAAGGGATCCAGGAAATCCCAGGTAGCCTAGTATCTTTCAGTATCAGCACAGTATCATCATCTTCTAGGCTTGGTCGCGAGGAACTGGCGCTTAGATTCACCTAGATTTAAAACCTTTTAAGATAATACCTGCAGCACTAATATGAGCTACGCGACAAAATTTGTCTCCCGTTTTTTCGTGCAAAATAGAGATACCTACCCCTTTATGTCTACCTGTGCTAACATGGCAGTGTTAAAAACTGATCTCATTATTTCTAATGAAGTCTTAGTGCTAATGTTTATCCTTTTTTGGGCCTTTTATCTACAATTTTCAACCTGTGCTCCAATACAAAAAATATCTCGTGTCAAGCGAGACATATCTCATGTTGCACATCTTAGCCCGGCTGGCCTTTGCCCAGCAGTGGGACGGGATAGGCTAGGAAAAAAAAAAAAAAGAGATAATACCTCAAATTTTACTGAATAAATGCTTTTTGACTTTGACTTTGATCAGTTACTAGTAGAGCTGAAGGGTTCGTCCGGGGAAGTAACTACTGCCACCATGCCTATTCCTGCCGCTAAGCAATTTGCTATGATCCGGTTTGAAAGGTGTGGGTGTCGGTGTAATTACAGGCACATGAGGCTTAACACTCTGAACACTCTCACTTGTTCACTCCTGTCTTGAAAATTCTGACGTTGAAAATTCCGAGTTAGGTATTACAAAAGACTTTTTTACCTACCTATACCTAGCTAAATTGTTTTAAATTTAGTATGGTTGAAGAGAAGATATCTAGGTACTAGGTACACTCTGTTTTTAAAATTAGGCAGTGAATATAGAACATAAAAATGTTATCCAACATAGATTAGTTTAATATCAAGTAAAAAATAAAATAAAATGAAATCCCGAAAATTCAGAACTCTATATTTGAAATTATAAAACATCGACCTTCAAGTCTATTGGCTAAGCTACGACCAATCACCGCGCGCCGTTCCACGGAGGCGGGAAGAGGCAAACGTCAAATGCAAATGAGGTTTTTATAACCGGTTTTTGTTCTTTTGTTTGTTTACGGCCAGTAACTGGTTATTTCATTTTGAGATACGGTGGAGTACGCACCTTTAGGTAGAGATGGAATGGAAAAAAAACCCCTGCTCGAAATTTGAACAATATCTGAGGCCCAAATCTCGTATTTTTTGAATTAGGAGATTGACAAGTTCGAAACCTGAATTTAACTATATTTCGTTACGTGAACTGGGCCTGAGATTAGAACTTAGGTACTTTCTACTTATGTGATTTTAAGAGCAAGTAGTACCTATACCTAGTCTAGGGATACTTTACCTATGATTAAAAGCATATTCAGGATTATTTAATTACAGCCAAATAAAAAGATGGGTAAGTATCTGCTATTGAATCAAAAGCTAAAAATCTAGCGAGATATTTCTCGCGAGTTTTTAGAACGAGGTTTTAGAATCATTCATTTCGCAAGGGATTTACTCACCCAAGATATAAACGGCTGCTTGATTGTTTTATGGGTAGGTACCTAACTATTAATTTTAAATGAATACTAAATATTTACATTTATAGTGTCATAAACAAGTTAAGGAAATAAAACAATAGCTTAAAAGAGGTAAGATAATAAGGATAATGATTCATTAGAGTTCGAAACTAAGTAATTAAAAAGATTTAAAAAGGACATCTACAGACTGTTGATGATGATGATGAATGCGGAACCCCAAGGCGCGAGTCTCACTCGCACTTTTCCGCTATAAATTAATGGTTTGTGGCGTAGAATCGCATTATAGCGCCAAAAATAAATGGATGATAGCCAAACCCATTACAGAATAAAAGAGCAAATTCATAATTCGAACATGGGTCGTATCTATGTTTAAATTAGATATTCCAAATTCGAATCTGGTCTCGATATACCTGTGTTCAAATTAGGAATTTGCTTTTTTTTACACGTACCCAGATAGGTAAAGTTGCAACTATCTAGCCTATAGCCGCAGTAAAAAATGCGATGCCTTCAAAGTTGACGCGTTCCCGCTCACCTCCGGAAACACCCCTCTCCCTCTCCAGAGTCCAGAGGGAACCGAGCGTCGCTGTCAGTCAAACCACGACCGGCGCGTCGCCACCCCGATCTCTGTGAATACATTCTAAATTTGAAAATTTAAAATTAATTGGAATAATGCATCATTAGCACAGATGCTTTATTGATGGCCAGTTGGATTTTTAGTGTCATATAAAAAAAATAAAGAAATTTTTGAAAATGGAAGAGGTCTAGTGATGTGTAAATTCTGTGATGTGAAAGTTTTGTGAGTTATAGTGATGTTACAACAGGATTATAATAGTGAAATTAAAATGTATTATGTTTGTTGCATGTGACATTGTTACAGTCAAGTTGGAATCCTGTAAGGTAGGTTTTAACTTACATACCTATAAGCTATCATTTACAAAGTAAAACCTAACTTAAATTATAAATGCCTGAAATAACAAGCACATGAGGCTTAACACCTGTATGCCTCAGGTTGGTGGACGCAGGGTAGTGCATTGTAGGGCATGTACCTAACGTGCGTGACCTACAAGGCTATGGTTACCACTTAACATCAGGTGGGTCACATGCTTGTTCTAACACTAGTAGAATAAAAAAACTTAGCCTTCGTAGGTAAACAGGTAACCGTGTTAAGGAGTTACATAGGCAGACTAGCGAAACGCGTGCAATGCGACTTCGTCCGCGTGAAGCTATTTTCATACAAATTTCAACCCCCCATGTATACGTTTAGGGGTTGAATTTTGGGAATTCTTTTCTTAGTATAGTACACCTCTACGCACCAAGACGAATATACTCAGAAAATTTCAAGTCTCTACGAACAGTGGTTTAGGCTGTAGGTACGTTGTCTATATCCCAGTCAGTCAAGACAAAGATTCTTATAATTGGTATTGATATTGATTTTTAATACTAAATTGGTAGTTATAAAAATATTTATTTAACCTGCTTGAATCTGCCTCCTGTGCTGTTATGGGTTCGATACCCACCGAGAACAAACATTTGTGTGATAAACATAGATGTTTGCTCTGTGTCTGGGTGTTATATTGTATTCTGTGTGTATGCATAAAAAAAAGCATTTAAGTATTCTATCAGTCATCTGGTTCCTATAGATTATATTGTGTAAAAACGTCTGAAAATATTTATTATTATAATTGTTATTAAATATTATAGTTATGCAATAATATTCCGACCCTAAATTTTCTAAGAAGCATCAGTATATTTTATAACACATTATTTTTGGAATATACTTACGAACCAATTTTCTATTCCAAATTGAGTAAAATGAACTTATTAGATTCATATTGAGTCTCAGACGACGAGTAAAAAGCCCGTCGGAAAAATACTGTTTTGAAATTCCTGTATGAAATATGCATCTCTCAGTAATGGATACATATTTCTGCCTTTTTGGGTATGAAACGTTAGGTCCATGGAGTCCAGCGTGGCTTCTATTCAAAGAGTTATCCAAGAGACTGGTGGATGTGACTCACGATCAAAGGGCTGGCGCTTATCTTGGACAGAGAATTAGTTTAGCTATCCAAAGAGGTAACGTTGCCAGCCTTTTGGGCACACTTCCTGCGGTCAGTAATTTAAATTGCTTTCTACCTATAGTAAAGACCCGCAGTTAGAAAACTGAGTTATTATAAAATATGTAAATAGGTGGATAGGTTAAATATTAGATGTAAAATATTTGTAAGTATATGTTCATAAATAAATTTTAACGTTTGTATACCTACAACAATATGTTGGATAAAATACCACCGAAATTACACACCAGAAATTATAATAACATTAGGAAAACAATTAGAATGAAAAAGTCATGTTGTTACCGAATTTGACAGAAAATGAAATCCAAGAAAAGAGGCCTTAGTTACTTATAAAATCTGTCAAAAAGTTATTGATAGAATTTGTTTCCGACAACTTAAATAAAATCCCTTCTAGTCCAAATTTAAATACCTAGATACCTTAGAGACATAATTATATTACACCACACAAAGAGCTAGGGTATTTTCTACAGTTGCAGTGCTTCCCTAAAGTCAAAGTCAAAGTCCAAAGGCATTTTCATAGAATCAAAGTGACCTCTTAGAATCCTACTGATATTATAAACGCGAAAGTTTGTATGTATGGATGGATGGACGGATGGATGTTTGTTACTCTTTTACGCTTTAACCAGTGGACCGATTTGAATGAATTGGAATAATTATAGATTGCAACCTGGATTAACATATAGGCTACTTTTTATCCCGAAAAAATAACGGGAACGGGAAAAAAACTGCCACGCGGGCGAAGCTGCGAGCGGCCGCTAGTAGTCTTATAACTAGTGAATCTAAGCGTCAGTTCCTCCCGACCAAGCCTAGAAGAACAGGCAAGAAACTTACGGCTTGGTTCCTACCGTTTTTAAGGTTCCGTACCCAAAGGGTAAAACGGGACCCTATTACTGAGACTCGGCTGTCTGTCTGTCTGCCACCACAGGCTGTATTTCATGAACTGACTTAGAGAGTTGAAATTTTCACAGATGATGTATTTCTGATGCCGCTATAATAGTTACGTTAGAAGTTAGACTTTAGTCGTGTGGTCTAAAGCACACTCGTTTTTTTTTTATTTTCTATAAAAGCATATTTGTTTTGTTTTTTTAAATATCATTAATTTCAATGGAAACTAGAATGATTTCTAATCTTTTTAATCTATTTCTCAGTTAAAATGGTAAAATACCTTATCTATAGTTACATTCAGAACAGCTTAACTATCACTAAACGTGATAGCGAGCCCCTAAATGCACTTACGAAGCTAATTACGTTATGCATTATGCGCAAGAAAAATTAAGTCGCTATTACGTTGACGCTAAACAATGTTTATCTTGGTAAACGAGATTCACTAAACAAAATTAAATCTAATCGCAAGTTGGCCTTAAGGTCGCAATGTCGCAAAGTAAAAGGTATTTTGAAGCACTCAAATACAGTATTCATTTTAAGATCATAAACTAAAACAGCTGAATTTTATTATTGACATTCGTCACGGTGTGGCCGGCGACTGAAAAAAAAACAAAAAGCCTACTCATTGCAGTCAGCGCATAGTGTTGTACGTTGCAAAAAAAGCTGCCTTCTGTCCGGCTAAAAGTAGTTAATTGATTCAGTTGTGATTTTACGGAAGTAAATTGTAAAAGTATAAAATAGACAATAACATATACATATATGTATAGTAATATAGTATAGACTATAGAGAGAGAATATAGACGACCGCTGTGGCGCGGCGGGCGAATGTCCGCCTGCAACGCAGGGGTTGCGGGTTCGATTCCCGCCTTGGAATACATGTCTGTACGATCTGCAAATATTTATTCCAAGTGTTCTGGGTATTTTCTATGTATAATAAAAAATATCTATGTATGTAATATATTGTATTAAGTATATCAATCATCTAGTACCCATAACACAAGCTCTGCTTAGCTTGGGGCTAGATGATGCTGTGTGGATTGTCCAGCATTATTTATTTATTTATTATAGTGTACCATTCGTAGATCTAAACACATTTTAGGTGACACAGATGACACGATCACCGCCGCAAATGCGGTGGAGTTAGCTTTTCTTTGTTAGCTCAGTTATGTATAAAGAATATTACAGCTAATATAAGTATTTATAATAGGTATGTGCAAAACACGTATGAAAGAGTTGAGCTATAGATCATTGCAAACGATCTAGAGATATCTCAATTGATCCAAAACGCATAAACTTCTGATGTTATATTATTGTATATTATTGAATTACAGTAGGTAATCTTTATTCCGTCTTTTATTATATTCGATATATTTTCCCGGCTTTTTTAAATTCACCGCTCACAACTCTTAGCCAGTGCACCACGTCAAAACAGTTTCGAATATCGAACGTAAAAAAATAAAACAAAGCTTTGTTCCCGGTTGTCGGCCCCGATCCTGATTCCAATTTTGAAATATCGCTTTTGTTCTTTGTTTATAAAAATTTGACCGTTAAAAGCAACTGTTATGGGTAAGCATAGAACCTACAACTTAGATAAGGTTGGCTACACACTACACTACACTACACTTGAGCTTTGTTATTTACATTATTAAATATACTTAATACAATACATTACATGCATAGATATTTTTTTAGTATACATAGTAAATACCCAGAACACTCGGAATAAATATTCGCAGATCGTACAAACATTTATTCCAAGGCGAGAATTGAACCTGCTACCTCCTGTGCCGCAGGCTGGCATTCGCCCGCCGCGCCACATCGGTCGTCGATTATAAACACTTAAAACAGCCGATACGCCTAAAAAATCGAGAGCGCTTAAAACGAATATCAATTAAAATGACAAACAGGCATAGTAAACAACTTTGTAGGGTGCTGGCGGGAGATAAAGCACGTCCACAAGACGCGATGTGATTGGTTGACGGCGAATCCCGCCACCCCCGGCTCCGCCAATCAGGTGTGAGCGAATACACCCCCGACCAATGATGCTACCGGGCGGGGTATTCGATTTTTTTTGAAAGGTGTTCTTTTGTTGAATTGACAGTTTTGAAATGTCATTGTCATAAAATCTGGTTTAATCTTTTGAACATGCATTGTGTTCACTGTAGATAAGTTTGTACTGTATACCTAACCTACCTAGTTATTATTTAGTCCTTTAAATTAAATAATGGTATGGCACCATTGCGCCTTGATAAACAACAAATCTATGCCAATTATAAGAATCTTTGTCCAGACTGACTGACTGACTGTCTGGTATATTATAGACAAGACGGCACACAGCCTAAACCGCTTTTCGTAGATTTCGTAAATTTCGGTACCTATACCCTCTTCGGTCGGTCTTGAATACCCTAAAAATTTCAAGTCTCTACGAGCAGTGGTTTAGGTGCGTTTTAGTTTATCGGTATTCTACAGGATACATTTCGGCAAGTGTGCCTGGTTCCCCCATCCCCGTTCTATCATCGGACCACCAGAAGTATTTTTTTTTATCGAATTATAAAATGCTGGTGTAATCGCCTGGCGATTTCCGACAGTTACTCGGGCTACTGGCGAGCGCAGAAGGCGCTACGTCATTACAAAAAATGGTTTTGTTGGCAACGAGCACAAGGGCACCACTTAGGTACGGACCTCGGCTTGGGCTGTTGCCGGGGAAGGGAGCTACGGAGAGACTTCACCCTGAAGGGGCGTTAACGGGGAGACGTCTTCGACCCCGCCGCCAGGGTCGGTGTGATTGTGGAGTGATTCCTGTGTCCGGACTCGATGAAGCGACCTCCGCCGCATTCGGCGGTGATCATGTCATCTGGGTTGCCTAAATCGTGTCTAGGTCTACGGAGGGTACGTTTAACGTGCGGATTTACTGGATAAAAACATCAGACGTCGACGAGATACCCGTTTATAGTTGACACCTCTTCCACCCGCACCAAGCCCTTACCTTTTATAATGCGTACAGTAAAAAAATGGAACTCATTGCCGTCTGTTTCTCCGGTCACGTATAATTCGGATGTCTTCAAGAGAAGAGTAGGTACCTTCTAGGTAAGCGTGTTACATCGTCGACTGCATCATCACTTAACATCAGGTGAGATTGCGGTCAAACGTTTACCTATAAACTGTAAAAAAAAGTAAGGCAGTCTGCCAACTATAATATTATAAACGCGAAAGTTTGTAAGTATGGATGGATAGATGGATGTTTGTTACTCTTTCACGCTCTAACCAGTAGACCGATTTGGATGAAATTTGGAATAAACATAGATTATAACTTGGATTAACATATAGGTTACTTTTTATCCCGAAAAAATAACGGGAACGGAAAAAAACTGCCACGCGGGCGAAGCTGCGAGCGGTCGCTATAGTATTACCTACATATAGGAAAGCGTTCGATGACGATGACGCGCCTAAAGAAGTTTTCACTCAAAAAAAGTCAGTCAGGACAGAGTCTAAGTCAAAGTCAAAAAGCATTTATTCAGTGATATCCGCAGGGATGTCAAAGTCAAAGTCAAAGTCAAAAATCATTTATTCAGTAATATCCGCAGGGATCATCTTAAAACGTCTTAAATCTAGATGAATCTAAGCGCCAGTTCCTCGCGACCAAGCTTAAAAGAACCGGCAAGAAACTTACGGCTTGGTTCCTACCGTTTTTTTGTATGAAGATTTTTACAATTGGTAGGTATAGATCATGATTTGTTTGCACAAGTATCGGTTACTACAGAATCATATTACCGAATAAGCAAAAGCCAATTATGTCATTACCAGTAGGTTAGTAGGTTATATTTGAAATGACTAAATTATGAGTCACGTGGATATAAGGCTTTTTGTCCAGTACATATTCTATAAATATATTTGACGAACGATGTGGTGCGGCAGGTGAATGTCCGCCTGCGACGGAGGTTGCGGGTTCGATTCCCGCCTTGGGATAAATGTTTGCACGATCTGAAAATATTTATTCCGGATGTTCTGGGTATTTTTTCTGCATAATTAAAACTAACTATGTATGTAAGGTATTGTATTAAGTATATCAGTCATCTAGTACCCATAACACAAGTTCTGCTTAGCTTGGGGCTAGATGACGCTGTGTGGATTGTCCAGCATTATTATAAAAAAGAAAACAATATAAGTGGTTTAATACCTAAGTACTCCTAATTGGTTATATTCACAGGAAATACAAGATTCATATATTCAGAACTAATTAAACCACGGACCTTTTAATAACTGTTTAGGAGCAGAGTTATAAAACATTTTCATAATTCTTTAAAAATTCATTTTCATTAATGTTTAAAATGGGCTGTCAAAAAATTTTGACGCGGGATGGTTTGAAAAAAATAGTTCTTGTTATTTTATTAGTTTTTTGCCGTTAAAAGTGCTATTTTGGACTCAGTTTTGCGATCGACGATTGTAATTAATTACGGACTATATGATAATTACAATTTCGGTGCGTTTGGTGCGGTCAAAATATGGATGTGACCGAGGTCGTCCTCAGACCTCGGTCCAGAAACAGTACCAATATGAGTGAAGAAGAAATGGGTGTGCAGGCAATTTTTGATGCAAATCAACAATGTGAGGAATTATTTGCTGTGCAGGAGGCGCGGCCGGCCAAACGATTGAGGTACAATAGTAATTATGATAGAGAATGTGTTGATGAGGATGGATTTACTCCTGTACAAAGGAAGGCAAATCGTGTTGCGACTAGAAAGGCCCGTGGACCAACATCTGTGGGAGGTACCATTCATTTGAGTAATAATTGTTTTGAAGTATGCGTCTCGTCATACCAACTGCTGCCAAAACAAATTGGATTGGCTATGTTACTGAAAGCTGAAGGAATAACTAATGCCATGCAAATAAAATACAAAAGTCCATACAGAGTGGTCATAACATTTGAAAATAAAAATGACGCAGATAATTTAATTTCGAATAAAACCTTCATGGAGTCTGGATACAGATGTTACTTGACAAATGAGGTTGGTGTTAGTTATGGCGTGGTAAAGTATTTGGAACTTGATGTAAAAGAGGAAGATTTGAAAGAATCATTGCAGTGCGATCAACAAATACTGTCTATAAAAAGGTTGAATAGAATGTCGGAAGAAGGTGAATGGGTTCGTAGCGAAACTGTGCGATTCGGTTTCAAGGGCTCTACTTTGCCTCCCTATGTGTTTGGATATGGTTGCAGGTTCAAGGTAGATCCTTACACTTTTCCCGTGACGCAATGTGCTTCGTGCTGGAAGTTTGGACATTTGACACGAACGTGTCCAACGAAAAAGACTTGTTGTCCGAAATGTGGTCTAGGGCACACAAACTGTGAGACGACGGAGTACCGATGCATCAACTGCAAAGGCAAACACATGGCTCTTAGTAAGTCGTGTCCTATTTATTTGAAGGAGAAAGAAATTAGAACGATTATGTGCAACGAAAATTGCACCTATAAACATGCGCTATCGAAGTATTTAGAGAAGGAAAATTGTACTTTTGATGAGCATTTTAAGAATCCATCATCTTCCTTTAAGTTTGGTGATCGACCTAGCGCGACGGTTTTTGAACCCCTTAGACCAACCAAGTCTTACAGTCAAAGTGTTGGTGCCAAGGTGAACCAAACGAAAGCATCAATATATCTGGATAAGCCTGAAGTTTTATGCAATGAGATAGGAGAGATCAGTGACGTTGATTCAAATGAGAGCAGCGAGGAAAATGTTTTTAAAAATGGGCCTTTGAGAGTACGAAAAAAGAAAAATAGAAAGGAAAAGAATCGTGACAAAATGTCATTGCGCAATGATAATGCTGCTTCTCAAGAGTCTTCGTCGAGGGTGGCGCCGGCGGCTAAGGTGACAAGCGAGGGAAAAACTAACAAAGGTCAAAAGAAGAATACTACCTTTAGTAATATATTTAGGAAAGTGAAGGAGATTGTGTTTTCTGCCTCAAGTTTTGAAGACAAAATTAGCCAGGTGTTGAAATTTCTTTTTGATGAGTTAATGTCGTTTATTGTGCAGATGGTGAGCAGTGGAGATGTCTTGACTAAATTGTTTGGCCTCTTTCATGATGGTTAACAACATTTTCAATGCATCTGCGGCCAACACTTTTCAGTTTTGTTCATTATATTATTAGTTCGTAGGTAGTAATTGCAAGCTTTTACAGGGCTGACATAGTCGCTCAGCGACTCAAAGTCCTTAAATTTTAAGAATAAAAAAAAAAAAAAAAAAAAAAAAATGTTTAAAAAAAAGTTTTTATTCCACATTGTTCTACATTCAAATCGGATTTTCGTGTTCCAAATTCAAAAGCAGCTGTTTCCGCCCCCTACAACAAAGAATAAATGACAAGCAATAAATCAGATTGGACAAAAGAGGTCTCTACGTTCGCCGTTTTGTCTATGAAGCTGTACGTGACGCGGAAAGTACTCAGCGAATTACGAATTTCGAATGAATGGAACGTGTTTTGTAGTGGCTAGACCATCGGCAGACAACTTTAGGTCACTGTACACAGCTTCCGAAAACAAAATATACTCGTACATCAACATTTGCCTAAAAATCCACTGATAGACATAGGCCTAATACTAGGAGCCTAGTGCGTTTCCTTATTGTCTTTTAGTACATCCACGTACAGAGGTGACAGAGGGGTAGGTACTGCATTGAGGCCACGGGCAACGTACATAATTATAAGGGAAGAATTAGGTAAAAGTAATTAAAAGTAAAAGTTCCTAAATGAATTTTCTGACAGTAGGATTTACATAAATATTTTTTTTCATGCACACCTAGCCCCAAACAAAGCAGAGCTTGTGTTATGGGTGCTAGATGACTGATATACTTAATACAATACATTACATACATATATATTTTTTTATTATGCATAGAATACCCAGAACTCCAGGAATAAATATTTGCAAATCGTACAAAGATTTATCCCAAGGCGGAATCAACCCACAACCTTCTGCGTCGCAGGTGGACATTCGCTCGGTCGCTTAAACCGGTAAAACCATATTAAATAGGAAAATAAAGATTGTGAGAATAATAAGCTGTCATAAAACTGTACATGAGTGTACCTCTAAAACACAAAACAAAATAGTTGGAAAAAATATTTCCCATGTTAAATAATAATAATAATAATAATAATGCTGGACAATCCACACAGCATCATCTAGCCCCAAGCTAAGTAGAGCTTGTGTTATGGGTACTAGATGACTGATATACTTAATACAATAAATTACATAGATAGATATTTTTTATTATACATAGAAATTACCCAGAACACCCGGAATAAATATTTGCAGATCGTACAAACATTTATCCCGAGGCGGGAATCGAACCCGCAACCTCTGCGTCGCAGGCGGACGTTCACCCGCCGCGCCACATCGGTCGTCAATAAACCTTTTTTTTCGGTAGTTTGTAGATAAAATGTTGATGTACAGTCAGCTGCACTAGAATCTATACAGTTTGTTACTTACAGAATGGTTTCACAGCGTTACAATTAGTACCCACAGGGAAAAACTCAAAAAATAAGTAACTAATCAGCTAATTTCATGATGTTTTGAGTTTTACTGTTTAAAAGTTTTCTATAAGGTAAACCCCAAAGGTAAGGTAAGGTCTCCCAAGTTTGTCTGGACGAGATCGCTTTTAGCGATAAGACCGCCCATTGTATTCCATTTAATGATTTCTGCTATATGTGTATTAGTTTTATAGTGTTTATCGTAATGTGGTGTACAATAAAGTGTTTTCTATCTTCTATTCTATGTCATGTTCTATGCCATTTTGAAAGTTACAAATTGTATACGTTCTAGTGCTGCTGACTGTTATGCTATAATGACAGTATACATAGTTAATATAGTTGTATTTTTATTACCTGCTAAGGTTGTGTACCCCTGGTACGCTGTCGTAGCAGTCGTAGCACTCTCGTAGAGGGTCTACGAGCTTAATGATAAAAATCAAGCAAAACGATCCTACTAATATTATAAACGCGAATGTTTGTAAGTATGGATGGATGGATGGATGGATGTTTGTTACTCTTTCACGCTCTTACCAGTGGACCAATTTGGATGAAATTTGGAATATTTATAGATTGCAACCTGGATTAACATATAGGCTACTTTTTATCCCGAAAAATAACGGAAACGGGAAAAAACTGCTACGCGGGCAGAGCTGCGAGCGGCCGCTAGTCTAAAATACTATACTAATATTATAATGAGGAAAGATTTTTTCGTATTGAATAGGCTCCGAAACTACTGGACCGATTTGAATAATTCTTTCACCGTTGGGAAGCTACACTATCTCCGGGTGACATAGGCTATATAACATTTTCTAAAAAATTAGGGATCCTTACTAAAACCCGTCTGAAGCCGGGACGGACCGCTAGTATTATATATAGTAGAATAACATTATAGCAACCTTAGTCACATCATGGCTACTTTAAAAACAACTGATACAAATTATTATTCATCCCGCGTTGTTTAGGCACTTTGCCAAATACTCTTGCAAGTTTTTTGGCAGTCTAGTCTAGACAAGGTGGAGCGGCACCGCCCAGTTTCCGCCTACAGACAACCAGTACCAGCTTAGTGGTGACCAAGGTCATGGGTTCAATGCTGACAATGACGTGAAGTAACCGCAGCGGTCGAGAGGTGAAAGATTGAAGGTGGTTAGATTTAGATTTAGACCAGATTTTGACGCAAAAAACGACGGGATGCTATAAGTTTGACGTGTTTGTCTGTTTGTGTGGGGGTGTGGGTGTGTGTGTCTGTGACATCGTAGCTCCCGAACGGATGAACCGAATTTGATTTTGTTTTTTGTTTAAAAGGTGATTTAGTCGGGAGTGTTCTTAGGTGTCGGAGGTGTTTAAATTTTTAACTTAATCTTGAAACCGACATTTTAGACAAGCCCGATTTTTGACGATCAAATACTTGTTTCAAAGTCGTCTCAGCTTAAAAAAATTAAGAGAACTAAGTTAACTGGGGCTAATGTTTCCTATAAATTATGAAAAAAACGTGTTTTTTTTTCTTTAAATCTTAGACAGAGTGTGACTGACTTGAGTAAAAACTATTTTCAATTCAGTTATTCACTTGACGAAGGCGGACAAAATGCCATAAAGAAAAAAAGAAGACGACGGCGTATAAACTTTGAACGTCTATTTGACAAACCAAACTGTTTTCAAAAACCCCACTTGTATTTGATAGACTAAACCGGTAAACTGATTCGTTTTCTGTCATTTTTGGAAGCAACATTGTATTTTCATTTTAATTGTTTTTCTAGTGTTATTTTAAGTTCTGATGGGTAATTTTGGTGGTATTTAAACCATCATTACTTGAGGTCTTAGCACAAGTGTGAACAGTTGAAATGAAAGTGTGTTATGTGGCATCCTGATTTGAACGAAAATGTCTCCTTTTAGTTTTTAAGAAAAACGCCATCGTTTTCTTCAAAACCAATGACAGCCAACTTTACTTTTTTTACCGACTCGACTCGACTAAGACATTGGCAAAATTGTCCAAATGACGGACACATGTCACAAAAAAAAGAAAAAAAAACCGGTAAACTTCTATTTTATAGACCAAACCGGTACGAGTATCTATGCATCTCTAGGTACTTGGCGTAAACTGGCGCCTAGATTCACGATTCAAAATGATAATACATAGTAACGGAATAAGATATTTTAATTATGATTAGAGTATAGTTTTACAAGAGAAACTACTTTACAAAACGTAAAATAACATCTCTGAGTTCCCGCCAATAAAACGTCAAATGTCATAATTGACAAGTTATCGCCATCGATCGGCGAATAGACAAAGCCGCCTACTTATTCAACCACACGTACTGGCTGTTTCACACCGCCGCCATTGTACCTCTATTGTTTATGGTTTTATGACCGAAACTTATGTAAACGGTTATTTTTATTGTAATTGTTGGATTTATTTTATTTGCCGCTTGATGTTGGTAGTTTTATGATCGGAGTTTAATTATTGGATATAAATAAATGATATCCTTTAAGCAATTTCAAAGTTTTTTGTTTCAGCTGGCATATTATCTAGTTTTTATCGACCTTTCAGTTCCATAAAAAACAGCAGGTACAGTCAGCTGCACGAGAATACAATTCTTAACTTTTAAAACGGTATCAAAAAATTACAGTAAACTCTTAATCTATTATTATTATTATTATTAAACAGTAAAAACTAAAAAATCGTGAAAACCTATCTTTTGAGTTTTTGCCCTGTAAATATGTAACGTTGCCAGCCTTTTGGGCAACTTCCTGCGGTCGCTGATTTAAATTCTGTTTTCTACCTATAGAAAGACCTGCAGTTAGAAAAGAGTTTTAAGTAGAAGTAATGTTGTAATTATAATAAAACGAACAGGAATGCATGTTTGTCTATACCTATACTAACATAATAAAGAGAAAAGATTTGATTGTTTGTTATTTTGTATGCATTGAATAGGCTTCGAAACTACTGGACCGATTTGAAAAATCCTTTCACCGTTGGGAAGCTACACTATCCCCGGGTGAAATAGGCTTTGTTACATTTTCAAAAAAAATTGGGATACTTACTAAAGCCCGTGCGAAGCCGGGATGGACTACTAGTGTTTTATAAAATGTGACCTAAAATGGAGCAAACACAACCAATCCTACTAATATTATAAACGCGAAAGTTTGTAAGTATGGATGGATGTTTGTTACTCTTTCACGCTCTAACCAGTAGACCGATTTGGATGAAATTTGGAATAAACATAGATCATAACTTGGATTAACAAATAGGCTTCCCGAAAAAATAACGGGAACGGGAAAAAAACTGCCACGCGGGCGAAGCTGCGAGCGGCCACTAGTATAAAATACTGTCAATAGTTTCTTGAAATAGACAGTTTATTGCCAACAACATTTCACAATACAACCAGGCAACAATTAAAAAAATAGTGATGCGTGTGTAATACTTTCCTCATGTAAAAAGGCAAGAAATTAAAATGATAACAACTGTGTCACAATAACCGAAAGAAAAACGTTATGCAAAGGTTTATCTATAACCAGGGCAGCGTTGCCTTGCAGTGTGTGCAATATTACTTAAACCCTGACGGTGCAGAGCGGTGACATTGATTTGAATACGGAAGAAAATTAAATGCGAAATCTGTTTGACACATCTCAGTTCGGTTTGCACTTTTCCGCGGGAAGTGGCATAGACAATTTGTTCTGAATTTGAATTTGTGTTCGGCCAGGATTGAGTGAATTTGTGTTTGTTTTTTTTATTATGAAAAATGAAAGGCGTGTGTCGGGTAAGTATCTATAATACCACGTATTAATAAACTCACATATTTTTTCCAACCGATGTAGCCCCAGTGCTGGGCAAAGGGGCTTTTCAAAAATCTTCATTATTATTAACAAGATACCTGTTTACCTCTGTAATATTAAAAAACTTTTTTGGATTAAAATGTGTAATAAAACATGTGTAAATCGAAAATACGTTACCGACCAAAAAAAATTTAAATAGTGTTTTAAAGCTTCCGGTCTCGTAAATTTTAAATTGTATTTGTTTTAGGCCTTATTAACACAACTTTTCGTAAAACATTGTTGGAACTTTATTAACTCGCGTCGTTACTAGTTTGATGCTGACAGTACACCACAAACAAAATACCACTAGCCTTTTTTCTGTATTTGTCCAGTTTTCTTTTTTATTTGACACTTTGGCTAATGGGGCGGTGTGCAAAAGCTTACTGAGTAAACTAGCAAGATTTAAATTCTCATAAATAAACACATTACCTATATTTGCGCATAATTACGGTGAGTGAACATGACTGGTATTTACAAATTAAACCGTATTTCAACCATATACAATTCAAATTTGAGAAATATCTTTGTTAATCCGGATTTTGTTTTGAGTCGTAAATCTTTGAAAATAAAGTTCATACGTTTTGAGGTTTTCATTTACTTACCATTTCTACCCAGCCATCAAGTAATGTAATTTTACTTACCTGGACCATAGAATAATAGGTACGCATCAATGTTATGATAGTAGTAGAGCTCTTTGTGAAAGAATTTTTCCGGGGATGGTTTAACCGTAACTATCATTCAGCAGTAATGTCAATAAAAAAAGTTATTTGCTATTCCGCGGGAAATGCCATAGACAATTTGTTCTGTATTTGAATTTATGTTTGGCCAGGGTTGAGTCAAACAATTTTTATAGCCTATAAAAATTTATTCAAAATTGTTTGTTCCTCAACGAAGCTAAAACCTCTGAACTTGACGAAATTTTGAAAATAATGAATAACCGTTTTAATGCCGCAAATGACTGTATCTAATGGTGCGTCTTATAAGTTTAAAAAAAAAAGGAATTAGTATAGTCTTTTAAAATTCTTGTACGAATTTAAAAAACTAAACTTTCTTACTAGATTCAAATTTAACTTTTCTTTGTAGGTACTTTACCAAACTATGTTACATACTTATGTTTCTGCGTGTTCATTTGTAAAAAATGAAACAATTTTATGACCTTAATCTCTAGGTACGGTAGATATCCCTTCTGATCTGAGGTAGGATTGCCTTAACATGTTTTTTGTCTTGCAATCACCTTATTAAGTTAGATTGGCACCACACTGGAGTTTCATTATTTACATTATTATTACTTTGTAAAAGGATCATACAAAAAAACGGTAGGAACCAAGCCGTAAGTTTCTTGCCGGTTCTTCTAGGCTTGGTCGCGAGGAACTGGCGCTTAGATTCACCTAGATTTAAGACTGAATAAATGATTTTTGACTTTGACTTTGATCTCTTAGTACCAAGTATCTACTCGAGATTCTTTAAGAATGTACTCGTACAATGGGGGTTGTCAGAGGTACGTCGAAATATTACATTTTATACATACCTACAAGTTTTGCAGTAGTTGGTATTCCATACGTGACAGGTCTCCGTAGACCTAAACACGTTTTAGGTGACCCCGATGACACGTCTCTTCATCAGGTCTGAATACAGGAAACACTCCACAATCACACCGACTCCGGCGGCGTAAATTAAGTAAAATAAGTAACCTATTAGGTACTTACTTATGTAGGTACCTAGTAGCAGTATTAGAGCTTTTTGTGAAAAGCTCGTCCGAGGAAGTACTACCACAATTCCATTTTCTGCCGCCAAACAGCTTGCTGTGTTTCGATTTGCCGATATTAATAGTGCATCATAAGGCATGGTCACGAACGTGACCTGCGAAAATCGCAGGCTGCGATGTAATGCTTTGTTATAGGTGATGGTAACCACTTAACATCAGATGGGCCATATGCTTGTTCGAGTAGATAGTATTAAGAAAAAGGTAGGTAGAAAACGGTTTAAATGACCTTTGACCCTAGATTATAACAAGATCCAAAGTGTTTAAGCAAACCTTTCCATATAAACATAGGTACAAACCGACCACGTGAACCAGAATTTCTCATCAGAAAATACAAATAAAAATGTTATTTACCTGTCAAATAGCGCGCGAGACGGTAGCCATCTTGGCCGTAGACAAACATGAAGGAAAATGGCCGACATAGAACCTCCTTATTATTTTTTCTTTTATCAAGCTATTGCCGTCTCTTATCAATGTGTGATGACTAACAGTGACAGAACTTCTTGTAGTATTTAACAGTCATGTGTGATGCCTACCCATTTTGCCGCGCATTATTAAAAATGTTGAAGCTATTTGCTTAACTAACTTTGACACAGCTTATGATGCGATTTTTTTAAGGACTTTGAGTCGCTGAGCGACTATGTCAGCCCTGTAAAAGCTTGCAATTACTACCTACGAACTAATAATATATTAACAAAACTGAAAAGTTATATACTATAGTAAGATTATGTATAATTATGTAGGTAGTTTAAGCTAGTCTAGGCACTTATCTTTAAGTTTACCTTTAATTTAGCACGCCAACCTCTGTTACCTTTAAGGTTGGCAGGTAGAAAATGCTCATAGCATTAAGCCCGCCTTTTGTACACTTGTTTTTAATAACTGTGCAATAAAGTGTTAAATAAATAAATAAATAAAAGTGTTGGCCGCAGATGCATTGAAAATGTTGTTAACCATCATGAAAGAGGCCAAACAATTTAGTCAAGACATCTCCACTGCTCACCATCTGCACAATAAACGACATTAACTCATCAAAAAGAAGTTTCAACACCAAAAAAAAGGTTTTTGTGGCGCCTGCGTATATTCAACAAGAAGTCCCTGTACCTACATAATTTCTCGTTCACATAGGTAGATTATATTTAGTCTGATGAATGATGATGATGTATTTACCACTGATATAAAAAAATAGGCTAGTAAGTAATAAATAGAATAGACTAGTGAATAGACAAATTACTAATATCATAAAGAATTTTACCTGCATTTAGTATTTTTTATGTTATCGACATACTTATAGGTAATATACCTACTTAGTTTTCGTTCTTTTCACCAATATTATTATTTTCCATCTCTCATCTTTCCTTCCTTTCTATTATTACTAGTGGAAGCGATATAACTTCTACCCCTGCACCCCTTTAGGGGTTTAGTTTCAAGAACTCTTTTCTTACACACCTCTACGCACCAAGACAAATCTACCCTGAAAATTTCAAGCCTCTGCTACCAGCCGTTTAAGTTTTTCGTTGTTTAGTATACCACTTTAAGCGGTAAGATTACCACTGATAGGTAAAGACTTTTGTATAAGTACTAACTGGTTTCTGTAGTACAAGCTATGCTTAGTTTGGAACTAGAAGGCGTTGTGTGAATGTGTGCCAATATTGATTTATTTATATCTACCGTACTTAGGGATTAAAGTCGTAGTGCTGTTTATCTTATTTTTTATAACTTAAAGCTTTGATTGACGATGCCGTCTCCTAAAACTTCGTCCAAAAATATAAAATTTACGAACAGCATAACCTCACGTCGCTGTTTCGATTCGGTATGCGACATATTACAACGTAACACCTTCGAATCCCGACTAATGGCGAATTCGTGACTACTAGAATGCATTTCTAAGCAATAAAAACAAATATAGATCTAAACACAACAAATAAAATGAAAAAATGCCGAAAACGGGCCTCCATGTTGGATGCACGCACGTAGTTCCCGCCAAATCTTTATAGATCGTTTTCGAACGTGACATTTGGAGGTTTTTGAACGAGTTTTTTTCTGTCATCATACAAATCATTGAGCTTTTGGTAGATTTTTTTTGTCTTAGGTTAAAAGATTCAATGTTTGAGTGAGAATCTAACGCATTCACATTTTTTTAATTGCCCGTGGCTTTGTGATAAATGCGTAGGTTTATACACGGTGAGATTTTAATCACAGTTATATTATAATTACGCTTATCAGACCATAGTCTACAGCATTATATAGACGTTTAATAAACCTTTGGTGTTGGGTCCTAGGACCCCGAGTTAAAGGTGAAGATTCCCTTTTCGTTGAATACATCCTAATCTTGTCTTACATATTGGTGACCCCTACGTGATTCAGCCGTCGACTACTAAGGAACAACTACCGAAGCCTAAAAATAAATGTCTTAATAGGTAAGTATACAATTTTGAAAAAAAAGCTACATTGAAGTGACAAAAACAATTAAATAGGTATTAAATACTTATTTATTTATTTATCTTGGGAAGACTATCGGCACAACAAAATACAATAATTAATCGTAATTAGGTAACATTAAGGCTATTTAAATACACTGTATTTGTTTATGTTAATAAAGACAAACAATTTTTTTATAGAAAAACCTCTAAAACAAAATGCGTTGCAACTTAGTGCGGTTGCAACTACGAGATAAACGTTTCAATTTTGTAAAGTTCTAATATTTCAAGTTTGGAACTTAATTTAAAAATCCTCTTAACCCCTAACTATCTGTAAACAGTTTTTGCAAAATTCACGAAAAAATTGCCATTGAATAACTAAAACTATCAATCTACTTATCCCGCTGACTGTCTAAGAATCTTGAGTATGTAATTCAAGTAGGTACCTATTTCCCTCGCTAATCCTTTCCTTACAAAATTGTTTACAACAGCTACTTAACTGCAAACAATCCGCAACAATTACAAGCAAGTGAATAACTATCCATACTAACTGCGGTCTATTCTGTGTCTGTACGTGATTCTAGCACAAATGTAGAGAGGTATTTTAGTTTGAAGCACGTAATGCTACATAGTTGAACAATGACATTGTATGCAATCGGGGCAGCCTTTACACATGCAGTCAAAGGATCACTGAAAGACCAAAAAGATAGATTTAATAAAAAAAAAGATAATTACTAAAGGTCCCCGCACTAGGAAGCACTGAAAGATAATGCATAATGGATAATGTACTGAAAGAGCTCTAAGTGAAGGGCTCGTCCGGGGCAGTACTACCACCATGCCTATTTCTGCCGCCAAGCAGCGCAGCGTGTTCCGGTTTGAAGGGTGTGGGTGCCGGTGTAATTACAGGCACATGAGGCAACACCTGTATGCCTCAGGTTGATGGATGCTGAGTAGTGATGGTAACTACTTAACATCAGGTGGGCCATCTGCTTGTTCCATCAACAAGTTGTATTAAAAAAAAAGTTCTTTCCGTTATATTCATTAGACAGCCCCCCTCTTCATTTCAAACTAATCCCCCACAAGCAAAGGTGAGAAAACACCACTAAATCAGGAAGTCTCGATAAATCAGAGTATTTTTTGTGCTGGCAATACTTTTAGTAGAGCAAGGATTATTTTTTGTAATGGCAATATTTTAGTACGGATTAGTTTGTAGTGGCGTCGGGAGCTGAGGATTTAGGGAGTAATCCCGACACTGGAACATCTGGTGGTAAAACGATTTGCTGGGAATATCTATTAGTTAATTTACCGTTCGCATCTATCACATTGAACTGTAAACATCTATTATAAAACCCACTTCATTAAAAACTATTCAAAACAAAGCATCTTTGTCTACCGCCTTTCCCGCGCGAAAAAAAGAGTACCCGCCAATTTAGATCTGTCACTGTCACCATTTAAACAAAGAACACTTGATATTATTTGAATTTCAAAAACCTGAACTATTCACTACTTTATCAATACGAAATAAGGTCCGATTTGGAGACAAAAAGTTAGGTAACCGTAAAAATATTTTTGTTTTAATGTTATGCAGAGGTGCGAAAAAAAAGGTTTTTGTTTATTACTATGACACTTGTTTGTACCTAGCGTGGGAAACGTAGTAAAATTACGTTTCTGTGAGTTTATGAATGAATTTTTCATTTATGAGGTGTGATTTGACTCTATTCTTTCTTGTATTATTTTGTAAGTTTTAGTAATATTTTGTAATTATTTTTTCTTGTTAAACTTAGAATACCTACCTAAATCTACATATTGTTTGGATTTTTAATTCGGAGGAGGGCGTTAATGTTCGCGACACAGTTTTATAAACTTCTGCGGATGTTATCGTTTCTCTACAAACCTGTGCCTTGTTTTAGTTCCAAATAAAGATATTTGTTTTTTTTTTTTTATTCTTTGGTCACGTTGAGATATACTCTGTGATAGTTTTACCTTACTACCAATAAACTCGGTAACGTTGAAATTGTTACTCCATGTTTTGTCTCTTTCGTTCTAATTTTAAACTTCATGTCATTGTAAAAGACAAAACAAAATTACAAATAGATTTAAAAAATGCAAAGTTTAACTATTTTAACATAAGATTAATTGGTATTTCTTATGTATCGTAATCTTCAGCCTTCCCAGCCGGGCTAAGATGTACAACGTGAAATATGTTGGGGAGGTTTGGCGTAGTTACCGATTTATATTTTTGGTAGTTACCATACGTTTGCCTCAAGAGGTACTGCTCCCTATCTGGTGCGCTCCCTTGCTCGTTTCTTACGACATCCATCCATAACGGAAAGTTATTGTTTCGATATTGGTAATGTGAATATTTTGCTTTCCAGCTTAAGCCTCTGTAAACCAGAATTTAAGATTGTTAAATAACCAATTGAAATTAAATTCAAACCTAATCATCATGATTATTACAACCTACTTAAAAATATCGTCTAACAATAAACAAAAGAGGTTTTTATCCGCACGATGACGCAGAACTTAGTGAGTCATTCAACCATCAAACAAAAGACTGTCACCTTACACCAAGTTCCCACGACGCAAATGACCAAACTATTACATTTTACAGACTGTGAATGACGCTACAGGTGTCTACTACTAACAAAAAATATAGTAAACAGTAAAACTTCCTTTAGACACGTGCGTCCTTTGCGGCCAGAAACAATAGAATTATCACACCCAGCCTTTGCTCGAAAAGAAAAAAAACACCAAAGATTTTTTTGGCGCGAACTTTATTGATTTGTCACTCGTTCCCACGCAAAGCTGTAATTTTCTTAGTGATTTTAGCATAAACTAATTTTAGGGTTCTGTAAGCTGGTTAAATCCTTTGCAGGTGAGTTGTTATCCAATTACGAGGGTTGGATTACAGATTTGTGGATTGTTGTAAAATATTAGTGAAAGTGACATCTGTAATGCTTTAAATTAAATTCGTTTATTGATTCAGACACAAAGATCCATAGTTATGAGTAACTAGCGGCTCGTCCCGGCTTTGCACGGGTTTTAGTAAGGATCCCTAAGTTTTTTGAAAATAGGTATAATATAGCCTAGGTATATCACCCGGGGATAATGTAGCTTCCCAACGGTGAAATAATTTTTCAAATCGGTCCAGTAGTTTCGAAGCCTATTCAATGCAAACAAACAAATCTTTCCTCTTTATAATAATATATAGTAGGTATATAATAGTATAGTATATATAGCATAGTATAGATAAAAGTCACACAGTTTCAGAAGATCGCACATTAAAGGGGCACATAACATAATTGATTTAAATACCTACCTATTAAATTTGTTAGGCACAAGGGTTGATCAAGCAAGCTTGATATCCAGTACCTTTGCAGTTTACCTTGTAGTACCTAATATTCAGGTAGTTTATTTTTAGCGCCAACCTTCAACCAATGGAAAACCACAAATAATAAAAGCGATATAGATACAGATAAAAACTACTAAAAGTATATATATATAAGTAGTAATAAAGATATAATCTATCTATCTATAAAAAATAAATATTCAACCTATTTTACTAATAATTTTTAAACCATAGATTATGGCAGTTTCAGTGTATTATTTTTATAAAACCAAGGCAAACGCCTGCAGTCCCATTCAACCAATTCCTGTTCCCTCTAAAACAATAGTATTGATGTATAGAGACCACCGCGCGCGCCCGGATCCTATACATTACCATGCACGTGTGGGAACAGCTGATGTTCGAAATTTGAAATTGTAGGTGACAGTTTTTTTAGACATACTTGTGAAACATTACTGTGAGATTATTTGGCAGTATGTTGCATCCAATATGGTCCAATGATGGTCATTGAAATTTACATTGATTAAACAAAAATGTTTACACGACAAGGAAATAACGTTAGAAATATTGACATAAAATAAAATTTTTTTTGGACATTTGTCTCATGTAACCCCAAACTAAGCATAGCTTGTACTATGACCGTTAAGATACTTATGTAATAACGTTTTTTTTTGTAAATACATACTTAGAATAGTACAATATAACACTCAGACAAGGAGCAAACATCTATGATCATCACACAAACTCTTCTAACTGGAACACGTTGTGCTGTTTGGCAGCAGGAATAGGCATGGTGGCATTCCTTCCCTGGACGAGCCCTTCACTAAGAGCTCTACTACTATAGTTATTTGGGACAAAAATTGTTACAAAAACCATTTCCTTCAAAGAATTTAATTTGCGTATCTATACAGATCAGTAAGTTAGTAGCAGCAAAAAAATCAGTTCCAAATTCAAATAAAATTGACCTTCGAAATTTGAAACTCAAAAATATTCTTTGTTGCCAGCTACACGTCGTCTGAGCACTCTTCAGATTAAAATTTCAAATTGTAATTTTTTCCGCATCTCAAATTGCGAAGCGCTGCCCTTTTCATTCAGCCAAGATGGCCGCTGATATGCAAATTTTATTCAAGCTGGAGCTTTTATTGATTTTTGTCCTTTTCAACTCATAATGTGACTGTGCATAAATTCGTTGTTTTATGATGAGTATCAATAAATCTGGGGTAGAACAATATATGAAAGCATTCATGGTTTATTGGTAGCAAGCCCCACCTTCTGTCTTATCGTTTAATGATCTTACTTATAAAAACCTGTTAAAAAATTAACAATGTGCAAGCGATTACCGTCCCTTATCAATATAAGCAATATTTGAATTAAAATAACGTTTATAAGTAACATTTTTTAAGTGCTATTTATAATAATCACTTATTTATTATCATAAAAAAGCCCTTTACTATGTACTATTTACGTATAATTTCTTTTAAAATAAACGGCTATCAGTGATATTAAACAGATTATGATACATATCTTGAGTTCAAGAAACCCTATAAAACCGTTACACAACACTATCAAATATCACAATACGAATCAATCGGCTTTAGATGAAACTGTCAAATAAATGCGGGTCCTATTGACAGCTTTTTGTATTGTCTATGACGTCTATTGTTACCTGTTTTTTTTTTCGGAAACGGACATCGGAAACACCTTATTTTCTGCCAGTCCGCATTTGAACCTGTTCGTGTAAGGTGCAAGGTGCTTTTTTTATTTTAACTTTGATTTTTATATAAAATAATGAAATACCCGTGCAAGAAGCTATTTAGTAAATACATGTCGGAAATTGATATGGAGTTGCGTAAGTACAGAAATAAAGTAGTAATTATATTTAAATATGCATATAATATATGATACATCGTTAATTATTAGATTTTATGACATGTTGGCACTACCTAGAAGCTCCACTAACTTGACAGTCGATTTTTAAAACAAAATCTAGGTATATCACCGTTTTTCTACCGTGCTCCATATCATTTTGTCTTATTGCCCTTGAATATTTTGTCAAATGAATAATTAATAAATATTTTTAGTAAGCATTTTTACACAAAATCATCTAACATATTCAAAAGAAAACATTTTTTTCACCTATATGTTATGCTAAGTACAAATTTACTATTTAGTCAAACGTCATTCAAACGCCACTCGCTCGCAGTCAAAACAAAAATAACCGTTTAAAATTGTAAATTGAACGCGAACGCAAATTCCATTTTCAAATGGCACCTTGATTGTTTATTGCCTTCCAGTGAATAGGAATTTGCTTGTTTCTGAACATTCCTACGAAAACAAAACTATATTTTCTCGCTAAATCCTTTATAAAAGATTTCAACGCGTTTTCGTAGACCTTGCATAGATTAAAAATATCTCTGTTGGCATTGTTTGATGAGATTTTTAAAATTTAGAATGTTACTACGTTGAATAGACGTTACAATCTACTTATTATTTCCAATAAACTTGATTTGTCCTACATACACCCCTCTATACTTAAGCTAGGTAATCCCGAAACATATTTATAAGTATTACGGTTATGAATAATTCAGATGCTGTTGTTTTCCCGCCGAAACAAGGTGATTTTTCTCTCTGGTCTGTTTTTTTTTCTTGTGGAGTGGCAAAGGTGCAGTACATTCTACCCTATGAATATTAATTTCATGTCGTTAACGCGGCTAATGCAAATTTTTGGCAT
The DNA here is from genome assembly GCA_947095575.1 of Electrophaes corylata. Classification (NCBI taxonomy): domain Eukaryota; kingdom Metazoa; phylum Arthropoda; class Insecta; order Lepidoptera; family Geometridae; genus Electrophaes; species Electrophaes corylata. The sequence goes on from OX352727.1 coordinate 3,191,222, forward strand.
GTATAATTTATTGGGGTAGGTCGGACAGAAGAATATTTTTACAGCCATTTCATATCAGAATCTTTTATGAAAATGCAACGGAACTTAGCTTTTATTTTAGGTTCTTTTTAACAAACACCTAGTAATAAAATCAGAGGGTTATTTTCATTTGAGACGCAATCCTCACAGTAATTAGAACTATTTGTATAACTTTCCAATGAGGTCAGAATGTCGATTTTAAGTATCCTCCTTGCGATAATTCTTTTTTCAAATGAGCATTACTATGTTTATTCTCTATAGTCTTGCTAGAGTTTATTGTACCGTATCAATAGCAAAATTACTCATTACGGGCACCACAGGCATGACTATCTTCGGGGTAGCCGTAAGCCTGATAGTTTGTTTGCCTAATTAGCTGTGCCGTGAGCTCAATGCGCGATAATGACTCTTATTATACCTACTTAATTTTTATTCAAATATATTTTTTCTTATTAAAGAACACTGGCGGCCTAGTAGTGGGAGGGGCCCTCTTTCTGATCTTAAGGTCGATGGTTCAAATCCGGTTGTGCACCAATGGATTTTTCGATCGAAAAATATATGTGCGCAATACCAGTGCCAAACGGTGAAGGAAAACATCGTGAGGAAATCAGTTAGTATTCTAACAGCGGCGTCGGGCTTGCAACCTGTCACGTATGGAATACCAACTTCTGCAAACGAGTACATAACATTAGACGTATCTCTGACTACCTCCATTAGATCTCCTTGAAGATCATCTAGCCCCAAGCTAAGCAGAGCTTGTGTTATGGGTACTAGATGCCTGATATACCTACTTAATACAATACATTACATACATACATATTTTTTATTATACATAGAAAATACCCAGAACACCCGGAATAAATATTTGCAGATCATACAAACATTTATCCCAAGGCGGGAATCGAACCTGCAACCTTCTGCGTCACAGGCGGACATTCGCCCGCCGCGCCACATCGGTCGTCACTTACTTGGTACTAAGAGACCTGAGGGAATATCTACCATGCCTTGGGATTGAAGTCGTGATGTAATTTTTTCTTACAGCCTGCCGCAAAGACAGCGTACGGCATCAGCCGTACGACGCGGCGGCCATAATGAAAGAAAAGAGCAAGAATGCGGCCCGTTCCAGGAGAGAGAAAGAGAACGCTGAGTTCCTAGAGCTGGCTAAACTGCTCCCGCTGCCATCAGCAATAACCTCACAGCTGGATAAAGCATCTGTTATCCGATTGACGACAAGCTATCTGAAGATGCGGCAGGTTTTTCCTGATGGTAAGTTTTTACAAACTCCTATCGTTTTTATGGAAAATATTGAAATTTTGAAATGACTATAATACATTTTTGATTGAACAAACGCCCACCTGATGTTGTCAAAGTCAAAGTCAAAGTCAAAAAGCATTTATTCAGTAATATCCGCAGGGATCATCTTGAAACGTCTTAAAACTAGGTGAATCTAAGCGCCAGTTCCTCCCGACCAAGCCTAGAATTATCATCACCTTACCTTTACGTTGGTTATTACCTTTATCAAAGTATTGTCTTGTAGGTCACACACGCTAGAAACGTGCCCTACGATGCACTACCCAGCGTCCACCATCCTGAGGCATACTGATCTTTTCATAATTCATAATTTTTTAAACGACTTGTTGGTGGACAAACGGACGGCCCACCTGATGTTAAGTGGTTAAGTGGTGGTGTTATTTTATGGCCGGCCTCACAGCTTAATTAGTACCTTGAGTTGGTTGTGGGTTTGACCCCCACCGAGGACAAGCATTTGTGCGATCAATACAAAGGTTTTTTCGTTGTCTGGGTGTATAAGAAGATATTTGCAAAAAAAAGAATATTCTATCATAGTCATCTAGTTACCATAGTACAAGCTATGCTTAGTTTGGGGCTAGATGATGTGTAAAAATGTCTGCAAATATTCATTTTTTATTCCCTCGCAGGTCACGTACGTCACAAACGTGGCCTAAGGTGCACTGTCATGTTTAAACATTCAGACACATTTCGGAGTCACCAACAGAAGCTGATCAGTGTAAATTCCTCAGGTTTAGGAGACGCATGGGGATCCTCACCCCCTCCCCCTCAGCCCAGGGAGCTCTCCATCAGAGAACTGGGATCCCATCTCCTACAGACCCTGGACGGGTTCATCTTCGTGGTGGCTCCTGATGGCAAGATTATGTATATCAGTGAAACGGCTTCCGTGCATTTGGGGCTAAGTCAGGTATGTATAACGATGGAGGACTTTTAAATCCCGCGGCAAGGTAGATACCCCTTCAGAACTCTTAAGCCTTCAAGTAGTACCAACCTAGGATTCTCTGACGATCTCAATACTCAATACATTGATTGCTTTCACATGGTTTAAGTTAGATACAAACATTGTTCTTATGTGTAAGTAGGTATCACATGGACCCTGAATAGGGTATAGCAACATGGTGCCAGGCCGATGTTATAAAGTAGATAGGCAGTATACATGTACTATTTTTAGAATCTTAGGGTGGATACGTTCAAATATTACATTTGGCACTTACACTATATTTGTAAAGTTACCTACAACAAGGTCTTATAGAATACCATTTGGATGACAGTCAAATACATGTAGAGCAATGCGATTATTTTGCTGAAATACCTATTATTTATCAAAAGCAGTGTAGCAGTGTATTCTGTACAGCGGTCAATGACCGCGCGGCGGGGTGGCGACCGTTAGTTCAACGCATCGGTCAGATGATCACAATTTTCTTTAGATTGCTGTTTTTGGTTATTTATTTTGTAATTTTTACGCATTTTTAATTAAGATAATTAGGTTCTTATGTTTGTTTTATTATGTACATATTGTCGTTTATGCTGAAAACACGAGAAACCCGACGAAATGTGTCAATTTTTTTCGCGTTTTTATTTTTTCAATTGCGCAGATACAGTTTTATTACGTACTGCGGTCCGACCAGGCTTCACACGGGTTTTAGTAATATAAATATAAGATATTCTATATATCACCCGGGGATAGTGTAGCTTCTCAACGGTGAAACAATTTTTCAAATCGGTCCAATACTTTCGGAGCCAATGCAAACAAACAAATCTTTATTTTTTATAAGTAGTATAATAGCTAAGCAGACGTAATAAATAGTCATAGTACACTCGGTACATAAATATATAGATATGTTCCTTCATTTTGGACAACTGGCTGATGGAACAAGCATATTATGGCCCCACCTGATGTTAAGTGGTTACCATGGCCTATAACAAAGCATTGCCTTGTATTGCGACGTCTGCCTTTATCCACATTTTGTTATAACTATAGCATTTTCAGGTGGAACTAACTGGAAACTCCATCTACGAATACATTCATCAATCAGATCATGAAGAGATGAGCGCAGTTCTCAGTCTTCAGCACCCGCATTCGTATCTTGGACATCAGTATCCTTCGCTCGGGTGAGTCTTACAGCCCCCTAGCACGCTTGCAAACTGTCAAAAACTAACTATAGACCAAGATAACTGCTTCACATCAGTAGTTTTGGGAAAAAAAAAATTGTTTTGTGATGCTCTACTCTGTTGCAACACCCACTGCACCTAGCTACACTAGAATGTATGTTCGTAACTTACAGAATGGTTTTATAGCGTTACAATACATATTTACAGGGCAAAAACTCAAATAATAAGTGAACTTATCAGCTATCGACGATTTTTGAGTTTTTACAGTTAAAAGTAAGGTTTTGATACCGTTTTCAAAGCTACGAGCTATATACATTCCAATGCAGCTGACTCTACAATAAAGAATTTGAGAATTTTACGGCTGAATCCTCAAAGGCAACTTAAATAATCACGTCTAAAGTCGCGATTTTTGGACAGTTTGCAATGAAAGTTTGTCCGAAAATCACTTGAGACGTGATTGGACGCGCGGTGAAGGACGCGGGGGCTACCACTGCAACCCCTAACGACTCCTTCAGCGCCCTTGCTGGGGGCCTCCCCACAACCTCAGCCCGCCTAGACACCACATTAGGTTATATTGGTTTTTAAAAAAAGTTGCGTTTGAGTATTCGGCCGTAAGACTAACAAAGTCAAAGTCAAAGTCAAAAATCATTTATTCAGTAATATCCGCAGGGATCATCTTGAAACGTCTTAAATCTAGGTGAATCTAAGCGCCAGTTCCTCGCGACCAAAGCCAAAGCTGTGGCAGCTGTCAGTAAAATAGTCCTTTCGTGTCTCCAGACACCCAGTGGCTGGTTCATGGGGTCCGACGGTGGACATCGAGTGTGAACGCGCCTTCTTCATCAGGATGAAATGTGTTCTTGCTAAACGAAACGCTGGACTCACCACTTCAGGGTATAAGGTAACTATAACTTTCATCCCCTATTTTATCCCCTTGGGGGTAGAATTAATCAAAATCCTTTCTTAGCGGATGCCTACGTCATAACATCTACCTGCATGCCAAATTTCAGCCCGATCCGTCCAGTGGTTTGGGCTGTGCGTTGATAGATCACTATGTCAGTCAGTCACCTTTGAGTTATATATATTTAGATAGACTATCCTTTGGCTTCAATCTCACCTGGTGGTAAGTGACGATGAAGCCGACGATGAATTAGGGCGGTCTAGAAGACAGCTATTCACTCTTGCCTTAAAGAGATTCAGATTATAGTGTTCAGGGAAAACAGACGCTGGCAATGAATTCCATTCCTTAGCGGTTCGCATGATGAAGGTGGAACCGAAACGCTTGGTACGAATGAGAGGTATGTTTACCAAGTAAAGTATATTTGAATCTTCTAAAATTTTCGCGATCGGAACACATATTGAACACTTATATTACCCGGGTATTTATCGCGTATTACCTTTTTTATTTATTTCGGCTATGTTGCAATAATATATAATAATAAACCACTAATAGATAGAATACAATTCATTTTCATGAACGAATAAATAATGCCGGCAAAAGTGTTGTTAGCCAACCGTAAGAAAAACAATTCTTTATTCAAAAATAATTTTAAAATAATGAAATCCATAGAATCCCACTCGAGCGAGCGCCTGTTTGCAAAGGGTGAGTGCCAATTGTGAGTTCGCTCAATTATACAAACAAGATGAGTGTGTATTAGCATTAAGGGTACGGTTGGTAGGTACTGGTGCGGAAAATAGTTCAATAAACACGTGACACTTTTTATGTATAGAAAAAGTTATGAAAATATGATTGTATTGAACCTATACATGCGCTTTCATTGTAGTACCTTATTGTTGTAATAAATAAGTATTATCTATACTTACATAATAATATAGGTAGGTTCAATATTCAACCCTAAACTAAGTTAACCTTGTACTATAGGTATGAGCTCGTTGACACGAGTATACAACACTATACGAGTATACAGTTGTATACTTGTTTATGTAAAGTATGCCAGTAACTCAACTAACAGTAGGTCCTCAAGTATCTAATTTTTTATGCTACTGCTTGTAGAACAAGCATTAACCCACCTGATGTTAAGTGGTAATCATCACCTATAACAAAGCATTGCCTGGTAGGTAATACAGCCCTGGTGACAGATGGACAGACAGACAGACAGACAGCGGAGTCCTAGTAATAGTGTCCCGTTTTACCCTTTGGGTACGGAGCGCTAAAAAATAACTAGTTCTCACGCAGAAATTATGTTTGATATTTGAATTTGTTCAAAGTTTAGTGACCTACGCTACCATAAATCACCCTACCTACTTATCAATCTACGACAATAACCGAATTGTTTTCACTCACCACACTAAGGATTTGCGCACAAAATGGATTGCGCATAATTGCGCGGATTACATCTAATCCTGCTAAGCCGTTACACATTTTAGGGATTTGGTATTGTAGGCCCTTTGCAAGGGAAAGCTGGTTTTTGCTTTGAATACTGTGATCTGTGCCATGTGTTTTGACAATTAGATTAGGATAGTAAGTATTTCCGTTTGTTATCGGTGCTTGTACATTTGGTTACCCAGCCTTCCAAAAAATCTTTGGCGTACTAGGACATTTAAATCCTATTAATCCTATTATAATAAATAAATAAATAATGCTGGACAGTCCACACAGCATCATCTAGCTCCAAGCTAAGCAGAGCTTGTGTTATGGGTACTAGAGTACAAACATTTATCCCAAGGCGGGAATCGAACCCGCAACCTCCTGCGTCGCAAGCGGACATTCGCCCGTCGCGCCACATCGGTCATCAAATGGATGTTTGTTACTCTTTCACGCTCTAACCAATGGACCGATTTAGATGAAATTTGGAATAGATATTAATTGTAACCTGGATATAGGCTACTTTTTATCCTGAAAAATAACGGGAACAGGAAAAAACTGCCACGCGGGCGAAGCTGCGAACGGACGCTAGTAGTTTACATTAATGTCCTATAGTATGCCAAAGATTTTTTTATTAGGTAATTTAAACTGACTCCGCAAGATTTTTTTTGTATCTATACGCTACTTTACTGCAGTTCCGCCTATTAAATAACCCTAAAGTTATTTTTCTTCTGTATAATTCTAGTGGTAGTCAAAATACTATTTATTAACCTTATTTCATTTTGGGTGAGAAGCATTACCTTGCCGTAATACAGTTTTTAACTACAGAAGGTAAAGTTTCTAAACCAGTGTGTAAGCCACTTGACTTTAATTCTAGAATCTGATTGTTTTATAAAATAATATTTGTATGTATGGCTATATTTTTTGTTGGAAAATAAACATTATCTTATTAAAATTCAAAATTTAAACAAATTATGATGCTTTTGTTTACCAAATTTATTAAAATCTAATGTTTACAGGTCATACACTGTTCTGGTTACCTCCGTGCGCGTCGGTTTGGCGAGGGTTCAGCACCACTCGGCCTCATTGCCGTCGGACACTCGCTGCCGCCGTCGGCTGTGACGGAGCTGAAGCTGCATTCTAACATGTTCATGTTCAGAGCATCATTGGACATGCGGCTTATATTCTTGGACGCAAGGTATGTTTACGACTATCAGTAACTTTAAGAAGTTCCAGGATAAAAAATCTCGAGCCTTCTGCAGACATACCACTCAAATTGTTTTAAAATTTTTAAAACAAATTGAAATAAAATTAACTTTTTTGCCACCACTCAGTTACGGAAGCCGGATACTTGTGGCCCTATGTACTTGTAATTCCACCAGCACCCACACCTTTCAAACCGGGACACACTTATTATACATTAAAACATCGATAAATACAGAACAAACATCAAATACAAAATATCCTGGTTGGGAATCGATCCTGTGCTTATAGCGTAGGATGCAGAACCAACTAATCTTTGAGATCAGTCAATAGTAATAGAGCCTATAATAATCCACACTCCTTCTATAGCATAGACTTCTGATTGTAATATTTATTTCCAGTTACATTCCAAATTCAAATTGCCGAACAGAATTCAAAATTTAAAATTAACTACCAACTAGGTAGGTTAGGTTAGTAGTATTTTTGCGTATCAAAATCTTTGGTATATATTTCTCGGCTTAGTTTTTATTTTGCTGTGCAAGGCCACTAGGATAATCTTCATATTTGTTTATAATATTAAGTCGTAGGTAGTTTGCATTGCAAGCTTTTACAGGGCGGACAAGTCGCTCAACGGCTCAAAGTTCTTTAGATTTTAGAAAAAAATAAGCCACGTTCCATATTCAAATTTCCGAACAGAATTCTAAATTTAAAATTATACCAAATAAATCACTTTTTCGTTTCAATATCTTTATCTTACGTCACAAGAAACACAATACACTACAGCAAAAAGTTTAAAACGTAAATAAAATAATTTTCATGTGAATATAATAAGCGTGTCGGAAGTGTGTGAAACGAAACGATTTCACACTGCGGTACCGATAGAAATATGCCCACATCGATACTGGGGCATCATTGAACTTTTGAAGGTTCAATAATTTATGTATTACTAATAAATTATTGATCAGAGAGCCTCGGTTTAGTGGTAGTGACCCCACCTTCTGATCCTAAGGTCGTGGGCTCAAATCCGGTCGTGCACCACTGGTTTTTGTGCGCAATACTCTCAAAGGTTGAAGGAAAACATCCAGTAAGGAAACCAGTTAGTATTTTAGCAGCGGCGACGGGCTTGCAACCTGTCACGTATGCAATACTAACTACTGCAAAATATCGGTACTTTCATACCAAATGTACTCCTGAGGTAAACGGGTGTTAAGCCTCATGTGCCTGTAATTACACCGGCACCCACAACCTTTAAACCGGAACACGCTGCGCTGCTTGGCGGCAGGAATAGGCATGGTGCTAGTTCTTCCCTGGACGAGCCCTTCACTAAGAACTCTACTAAGTACTACATTTCCTTAGTCCGAGACTAAAAAAAATATATGACAGTACGAAGTTCGCCGGGTCAGTTTTTAGGGTTCCGTACCCAAAGGGTAAAACGGGACCCTATATACCAAGACTCCGCTATCTGTCTGTCCGTCTGACACCAGGCTGTATCACATTGAGGTTTAGGAGTTGATGATTCGAAAATTCCTTTTTTAGTACATATCTATGCACAAAATTATATCGATACAAATTTTACAAACTCTATATATCGATAAATCCATGCTAGGACCACCGGTACGGCTTCGCGTAAGTTAAATTATACACGAGCTAAGTGAAACTTGAAAACTTGGAATATCTATAAATTGTAAAGAAACCAGTTAGTATTCTAGCAGCGGCGATGAGCCTGCAACCTGTCACATATGGAGTGCTTACTGCTTACTACTGCAAAATGTGGGTACTTACCAAATTTACTATCTAGATGTACCTCTGACTACCCCCGTAAGAAGAATCTTGTGTAGGTACTTGGTACTAAGACATCGGAGGGGATATCTACCGTGCTTATGTCCCACCAGATGTTAAGTGGTTACCATAGCCTATAACAAAGCATTGCCTTGTAGGTCACGTTTGTTAGGAACGTGCCTTACAATACACTGCTCTACGTCCATCAACCTGAGGCATACAGGTGTTAAGCCTCATGTGCCTGTAATTACAAATTAAAGTCGTGATGCTACTTTTTTTTTATACCAATTTCATGAATATTTAGCCTGACTAACTGACATTATCGACATCGACAACTCACAATCTAAACCACTGGTCGTAGCAACTTTACATTTTCAAGATATTTTCATTTTAAGAAAGGAATTCTCGAAATTCAACCCCTAAACGGGTACAGTGAGGGTTGAATTAAATTAAGAAAAAATAACGTGCACGAGCGCGCGTTTTGCTAGTTAAAGATATGCCATGTATGTATATAAAATAGTTCAAAACAAAATATACAAAAAACAAATTAAGAAAACCAAAACTATTATAAAAATAAACAAAAATACGATAGACAAAATCAGTTTATCGATAAGATAAATTTATCGATAAATGTTAGATGCTCGCACTACATATCTGCTAATTCGTTAAATAAAAATAACACATCCCTAGCAAAATACATGAGTAATTTACAATACGCGATATGAGTACATTCCAAGAAACTGCCATTCGGTAACGCTTCAGACGAAGACTTGAGCGCGTATTTCCATTGTCACACGATAATTTCCATTGTTTACCACAAATGATCTTGATCTTGATCTTGAGCCAAATTAGAGAATTGTTCCACCCAGTCTTTGCAGAGAACAGGTCATCTCGCCAACGCTGCTTCGACCTCGGAAAAACGATTTTTTTGGAATTCTTATCTAGACACGCGGCAGCGTGTGAAGCCAAGTTCAAGCAAAGGAACGCGCCGAGTGTAATATTACACGAACCACTTGGTGCCACTTTTGACCCTTCTATAACTCAAAACCTCTTTAACGTAAACACATAAAACTACGTGGGCTTAATGATATCCATAAGGACATCTAGAACCCAAATTTCATGAAGCTAGCTCAAACGGTTATAAAGATATGAAGGTCAAAAAGTCGTAAATTTTAGCACTGACTGACTGACTGACATATATTACCTAAACCTAACATACTTCCAGGTGACCTAGAAGGATGAAATTTGGAATCCAGCTCAGTAATTGTGTGTAAGCCTAGGAAAAAATCTAAAAATAAAAAAAAGTTAAAAATAGGGCCCCCCTATTTTCCCATTTAGATCTCCATTCTTTTTGCGGCGAAGCCCACAGCCAAGCATAATTTTTGTATTGAATTTGGCTCTCCTTTTTACATTTATGTTTTGGTTGGGATTAACTTATTGGAAGTTATATAAATACTCAAAGAGTTATCCAAGAGACTGGTGGATGTGACTCACGATCAAAGGCCTGGCGCTTATCTTGGACAGAGAATTAGTTTAGCTATCCAAAGAGGTAACGTTGCCAGCTTTTTGGGCACACTTCCTGCGGTCAGTGATTTAAATTCTGTTTTCAACCTATAGTAAAGACCTGCAGTTAGAAAATAGAGTTATTATAAAATATGTAGATATAAGGAAGATAGGTTAAATATTGGATGTAAAATATTTGTTTATACTAAATCACTTATTGGTATACCTTACACAAAATCATGTTATCACTATCGTAAAAACATGATCAATGGACACGCGCACCCTCGAAGTTCAAGTTATATTAGTTCACGCCAATCGGCGCCGTGAAACGGGCTTAACAATACGCCAGTTAGGACTTCGAAGAAACTATTTTACTTAACTTTAGGTAGATATGCCCTTTTGGACGTAGGTGTAGGTTCCTTTTTTAGGGTTCCTAGCCAAATGGGGAAAAAAACGGAACCCTTATGGATTCGTCATTTCTGTCTGTGTCTGTATTCTGTGACCCGCATTGAGATTTTTCTGAACAATCAACCTGTCAGGTTGATAAACGCAGAGCAGCACATTGTGAACGCTGACGACATGGTGTTGCTGAGTGCATCGGTCTGTGGGCTGAGGAGGCTTTTAGGCATTTGTGAGGACTATGCCCATTAGCCATGGCCTTAAGTATAATGTGAAGAAAAGTGAGTGCATGGTCTTTCAGGCCAGAGGAAAATGTCCGTTGTATATACCACCTATAAAATTGTACGGAACGCCACTAAATAGGGTGGAACAATTTAAATATCTCGGACATTTGGTAAAGTCAAAGTCAAAGTCAAAGTCAAAAATCATTTATTCAGTAATATCCGCAGGGATCATCTTGAAACGTCTTAAATCTAGGTGAATCTAAGCGCCAGTTCCTCGCGACCAAGCCTAGAAGACCTGAGTAACTGCTGACCTGAAGGATGATGTGGATATAGAGAGGGAACGGAGGGCGCTGTCTGTTAGAGCGAACATGATCGCCCGCAGGTTTGCTCGTTGCTCCATTGATGTTAAAATCACACTTTTCCGAGCTTACTGTACTAGTTTCTACACGAGCAGCCTGTGGGCGAACTATACTCAAAAACAGTACAGCGCCCTTCGCGTTCAATATAATAATGCGTTTAGGGTGTTGTTGGGGTTGCCTCGTTTCTGCAGCGCATCCGGGATGTTCGCAGAAGCCCATGTAGACTGCTTCTACGCTACTATGCGCAAGCGCTGCACATCCATGGTCCGCAGGGTGCTGGCCAGCTCCAACAAAATTCTACGCATCTTTGCTAGTAGGTTTGATTGTCATTACGTGAATCATTGCTGTATGATTCATGTAATGACAAACAAAAGATACACTTAAATTATAATTTTGTATGTACCAAGGTCTGGTCTGAGGTTAGGTATGGGCTATGGGGTTCTCTTTGGGTAGGTATTGGTTAAATAGATGTAATAATTATAATACCTACTAACAATAGATGTTTAAGTTTTACTAACAAAATGATCCTATGTTGATTGGAATAAATAAATTTATTATTATTATTATTGTAAGGCACGAGCGTGGCCTATGAACCGTTTCGGAACCGTTTTTATTTTAGAATAGTACGGAACTCTTCGTGCGCGAGTCCGACTTGTACTTAGCCGGTTTTTTTTATAAGGGTCGATTCCGTCTTTAGTTATTTTTCATATTTCACTTTAAGTAATTTCAATAAACTTTTAATTTCATTTCAAAGGTAACAGTTGTCACCTTCAGATATTTATACCCTGTAGGCTTTATATGGTAAGATGACTACCGTAGTCTTATCAGAAGTATCATATTGCGAACATCTGGCCCTCAGGTGTGATTCAATGTTTTGTAATATAACACTTTATCAATTGATTCCTAGTACTTTTACTTTGGATATAGTAACTACAAAGTACATAGAACTTATTTACAAAGAGTTTGTGTGGTCTAAAACTAAATTTTTAGACGTGAGTGGAGTTTTATTAGCAACTAATAATAATAATAATAATGCTGGACAATCCACACAGCATCATCTAGCCCCAAGCTAAGCAGAGCTTGTGTTATGGGTGATATACTTACTAGATGACTGATATACTTAATACAATACATTACATACATACATCTTTTTTATTTAGAAAACACCCAGAACACCCGTAATAAATATTTGCTGATCGTACAAACATTTATCCCAAGGCGGGAATCGAACCCGCAACCTTCTGCGTCGCAGGCGGACATTCGCCCGTCGCGCCACATTGGTCGCTAATAACTAAGTTCGTACAATTCCAATTTCTGCCTTATTATGTGTGATATTAAACTCTACATTGGCTCGCGGTCCGCGTTGGCACTTATAACGGCTGCCCGGTCATAAAACGTGTTAAGTCTCGTGTAAATTAAATAAAAAAGTTCGAAGAAAATAAACCTTTTTTAAGATATTTGAACAAAATCAATTTAATTGTAAAACATATTAAAACATCTACTTGTAAAAAGTAAATAGCATTGAAATAACAGAGTTTAGCAATTCGAAAGTTCAATAACCTAATTTTCTTTTAAATAAGGCTTCTGTGGTTGATTTCCACGATCTAGTTGTCTATTTTATTTCCTTGTTATATCATTCATAAAATCGGCCAAGTGCGAGTCGGGCTCGCGCACGATGGGTAGGTACCATATCATTACTTATAATAAAACCATCAAAAAAAATAATGTGTATAAGCGCCTTCTTAAGGAGGTGGTATCCGCCAACGCGAGGTTTTCTCCGTGTTATTTCTCTTTGATGAGTGTGTATAAATGTCCAAAAAATATATATATTGCTTATTAAAGACTAAATTTTAATTTGAACAATTGGAATAATTCTAACTATATTATTACTATATGAAAAAAATATCCAAAGTGAAGCAATTTTTATTTTAAATTTGGTTATTTCTTCTAAACGGTATTGATTTTTAGTATTTTTTTTTCACACAAATATTTGTCAAAGTATTTATCACAAAGTGAACAATTGGCAGTTCGAACTAATAATTCATTAGGCTACAAATAATTATTTCTTGAATGCGATATGAAATGGAATGCGCGCGGGTCCCTGTGCGGGCGACGGGTGGCAGTGCAACTCAGTATGGATAGACTCAAGGTCGTTGGCGAGTACCACCGCCTTAAACTTTTATTCTATTCTGTTTTTTAGTATTTGTTATTATAGCGGCAATAAAATACATCATCTGTGAAAATTTCAACTCTATAACTATCACAGACACAGACAGACAGACAAGCAGCGGTCAAAGTCAAAGTCAAAGTCAAAAATCATTTATTCAGTAATATCCGCAGGGATCATCTTGAAACGTCTTAAATCTAGGTGAATCTAAGCGCCAGTTCCTCGCGACCAAGCCTAGAAGAACCGGCAAGAAACTTACGGCTTGGTTCCTACCGTTTTTTTGTATGATCCTTTTACAAAGTAATAAAAATGTAAATAATGAAACTCTAGTGTCTGGGCGGAGTCTGAGTAATAGGGCCCCGTTTTACCCTTTGGGTACGGAACCCTAATAAAAATGGCAACACGCGACACAGTCTTATCGGATACTTATATTAAAAAAAAACTTTTCTAGAGTTCTACATTTGAATTCAAGTTTGATCTAAAACAAAAGACTACAAAATTATTGTCATAGTGTTACACTACAGTACAAAATCGAATAACTCTCCACAAAAACATGAAATACTTTGATTTATCTACCCTCACCTATTCTCGTCTCTGTTGCTTTGAAAATAGCGTACGAATTCGCATGCTATTTATTTACCAACTGCACGAAATACTTTGCCCCAACCTCGCCAAACGTAAATTACGTGTGTTCCTAACACAATAAGGTTCATATTAGTATGCTTTCCTTTATGCAATCGTACGTGTCAAAGGGCTTTGAAAAGAGATTTACTTCCGCGTTGTCAGCATACGGAAATGCATGGAGTCGCATTATGTTTTAAATATTTGATGACATATTGTTTTCTGTGAAGTAGTGTTGAGTCATCGGTTTTGTCAGCAGATTAAATGCGTTTTAGCAATTTTTGTCAACACCCTCGTTGATAGATTTTGGTGCTATTTTTAGTTTCAAGGTTCCCGTGATATTGAGAGAGCGTGGCGACTTGTCTATGTGTAAAATCGTGTTAATTGATCATTTTTCTTAAAGTAAATCTTTATTCGTTATTGGCTATATGGTATGTACAGTCAGCTGCACTAGAATGTATACAACTCGTTGCTTACAGCGGTTTTACAGAGTGATAATTAATGTTTAAACGGGAAAAACTCAGAAAATAACTGAACTTTTTAGCTAATTTCACGATTTTTGAGTTTTTACTGTTTAAGAGTTTTAGAAGGTTTATTTTAAGTTTTGAAAGTTACGAATTGTATACATTCTAGTGCAACTGACTATGCGTAGAAAACATTTTGCATTCTTTATGAGCTATGGATTTTGTTACATAAATAGAATAAAATAAATGTTTTGTATGTAAGTATGAAGTTATGTATGTTGTTATTATGTATGTTATCTATAGCCGTGGCTTAGATATATCTTTCACAGTTTGAGAGCAAAAGTATTGCGCACATAAAAATTTTAGAAAGAAACATCTATTGACGCAATCCGGATGAACCCACGACCTTAGGATCAGAAAGCAGGGTAACTCACACTAGACCACCGGTGCCGCGAGTAATAATAAAATCATAAGACACACAATTTTTAAAATATTAAATATAGAAATCTTCTCCACAGTTTTTAGCTCTTATCGGAAGGACAAAAAACCAAGCGACACTCGAGCCCCCTTAAATAATTGGTATCGACTCGTTAAAGCAAAAACTGCACTAAAAAAGTAAATACATGTTTTTTTTAAGGCATAGCCTAACTGTAAGACATTTTTTATGCTATTTACTGATGGCACAAGCAGATAACCCACCTGATATTAAGTGGTAACCATCACCTTTTTTTTTGACGACCGATGTGACGCGGCGGGCGAATATCCGCCTGCGACACAGGAGGTTGCGGGTTCAAATCCCGGCTTGGGATAAATGTATGTACGATCTGCAAAAATTTATTCCGGGTGTTCTGGGTATTTTCTATGCATAATAAAAATATATATGTATGTAATATATTGTGTTATGTAGGTATATCAGTCATCTAGTACCCATAACACAAGCTCTGCTTAGCTTGGGGCTAGATAATGCTTTGTGGATTGTCCAGCATTATTATTATTAAGTGACCTTTGTGATTCCATGAAATAAATGCATTTTGCCTTTGGCAATAAAATATTTTGACCCACCTGATGTTGATGTGCCTTTACCTTCAATAATTGCATTGTGCTCTTTGTGACGTTGCACTGCGTCCATCACTTTGATACTACTCTGTTCGGTAAAGCAGAGGTAACCACGCGACATCAGGTGGTGAGCTTGTACCATTGTTCTCATAAAAAATCGACCACCGTGTAATTGCCGTGATATTTCGTAGTATAAAAAACCTCGCCAAAAAATCCACCCCTTTAAATCCACCCTTGTGCTTAATTGACGGAAGCACTCGAATTTTGCCGTGTCAACACAACGGAACAATGGACGAGCTACGTAAAACACTTTAAAGGGTATCGAGTTACCTATTGTTGCTGTTAAGGGTAAATGTTACCCTTAAATGATGGTAATTTTATTAATTGCTGATAAAACAGTTTTTGAAGACTAATAATTTGACGACCGATGTGGCGCGGCGGGCGAATGTCCGCCTGCGACGCAGGAGGTTGCGGGTTCGATTCCCGCCTTGGGATAAATGTTTGTATGATCTGCAAATATTTATTCCGGGTGTTCTGGGTATTTTCTATGTATAATAAAAAATATCTATGTATGTAATATTGTATTGTATTAAGTATATCAGTCATCTAGTACCCATAACACAAGCTCTGCTTAGCTTGGGGCTAGATGATGCTGTGTGGATTGTCCAGCAAAAAAAATAATAATATCCCACAATGAGAAAAATGAAAAGCGGAAAGTGCCGTTATTCCGGCCGATTTGTTCGTATGAAGGCAAACAACCGACCAAACGTGACAACGAACAGAAACGCCTTATAAAGTTGTTCAACGGTGTAAGACTTTTTTAACCTTACGCTCGAAATCCATTTTTCTCAGTGTATAGTGCCATCTAGCGAGTTACATAATAACTATGATAAAGTGCCATCTAGCGAGCTAAATAAGAACTACCCTGGATCGTAATGTTTTCACGGAGATTGAGTATATAAAATACATCCGAATACTATCTGATGGCTTCGTACCCTCTGTAGACTTAGACATGTTTTAGGTGACCCCGACGTACCCTCCGTAGACCTAAATACTTTTTGGTGACCCCGATGACAGAACCAACGCCACGAATGCCGACGTCTGGACACAGGAAACACGTCACAATCACACCAACCCCGGCCGTACCTAATAATGCCAAAATAGCTTAGATATCTTCAAATAATCTTGAGTTGATACTACTTTGTTCAGTATTCTTTGTGTACTACTGCGTACTACCACCATGCCTGAACCAATTTTGATTTTGTTCTCTTTTGTTTGAAAGCTAAAGTCGGGAGTGTTCTTCGGTGTCGTAAATTTTTAATTTAATATAGTTATTATATGAATTAAAAACGAAATTTGACTGTTTTCTTGTCCACAGAGTGGCGTCGCTGACAGGATACGAACCCCAGGACCTGATAGAGAAGACGCTGTATCACTACATTCATGGCACAGACGTCCTGCACATGAGATACTCACATTGTACACGTGAGTTCATTTATATTAGCCACTGGCGAATCGCGTGAAGTTATTTTTTATACAAACTTCAACCCCTACTATAGCCGTTTAGGGATTAAATATAAGAAATTCCTTTTTTAATGAAAAATGAATAATGAATAATAATGAATAAAAAACTTTATTTGTAGCAAGCAATGTATACAGTTTGATACTTAATCTACCTAACAACGTAAAACTAATAACCTATAAAAATGTATCAAATTTGTAGAAAGAAAAAAGATAATAATAATAATAAAATAAGACTTAATAAGACTTAGGGTTTTAGTACACCTCTACGCACCAAGACACGCATTATTAATTTTATTTTTTTCAAATATTTATCCCAAGGCGACTTAGACGAGTACCTACTCGTCTAAGTCAACTACCCCCGTGTCTATTCCTGCCTGTGAGCAGCTACAGGCAGAAATAAGCACGGTGGTAGTAAAAAATAAAGAAAGAAAGAAAGAATCAAAGAAAGAAAGAAAAAAATTACTGCTTTTTTATAATTTACTAGCGAAATGCGCGCAACTTCGTCCACGTGAAGCTATTTTCATACAAACTTCAACCAATGTTTACGTTTACGGGTTGAATTTCAGAAATTCCTTTCTTAGTACACCTCTACGCACCAAGACAATTGAACCCTGCAAATTTTCAGAGACCAGTGGTTTAGGCTGTGCGTTGTCTATATCCCAGTCAGTCAGGACAAAGAGTCTTATAATTGGTATAGATTTAGTAATTTAACAAAAAAGGGTATTTAGTTCTTTTTCCGTTTAATACATTTATTTACAAAGAAAATTATAGCTAATACAAGTATTTATAATTGGTATGTACAAAATACATATGAAACAGTTGAGCTATCTACAGACCGTTGCAAACGATCTAAAGGTAGCTCAACTGATCCAGATCAGTGCCAATCGGAAGCGTTCCCAAAACATTATATTATTTTCCGTTTTGCATTACATTTTATTTATTGTTTATTTTTAGTTATTCGTATTAGCTTTATTGAAAAATGAACCCGCGCGATAGAAGAGGCGCCCGACGTGGCAAGCGCGTGGCCTGCGCGCGGTATTGGACAGTACTTGGACATTTTAGAATTTTCCTAAAATAATAGTAACCTAACTTATTCCTTGTTACATCAGCTATCTGCCAGTGAAAGTCCCGTCGAAATCGGTTCAGCGGTTCCAGAGATTAGCCGGACCCAACAGACAGACAGACAGACAGACAAAAATTGTCAAAAATGTTATTTTGGTATATGTAGGTACCGTATATAAATTCATATGCATGTAGTAAAAAGCGGTTATTTTAATATTACAAACAGATACTTCAATTTTATTTATTTGTATGGATTTAAATACCCAAAACCTTGTTTCTTCCAGTGCTGACAAAAGGACAAGTAACCTCTCGTTACTACCGGTTCCTCACGAAGGCAGGAGGCTGGGTTTGGATGCAGAGTTATGCAACCATCGTCCACAATTCCCGATCATCCAGACCGCATTGCATCGTCTCCGTCAACTACGTGCTGAGGTTAGTGACCAACCTTTCAGAACACTGGTTCTTTTTGTCACAAGAGTCTGTATAACGGTATAGTTGAAAAACCAGCCAAGTACGAGTGGGACTCGCGCACGAAGGGTTCCGTACCATTAATCTCTGTATCTTACTTCCTACTAATATTATAAACGCGAAAGTTTGTAAGTATATGGAAGCATGGATGGATGGATGGATGATTTACTCTTTTACGCTCTAACCAGTAGACCGATTTGGATAAAATTTGGAATAAATATAGATTGTAACCTGGATTAACATATAGGCTACTTTTTGTCTCGAAAAAATAACGGGAACGGAAAAAAACTGCCAAGCGAAGCTGCGAGCGGCCGCTAATCCGGTATATAGTCTTAAAAAATCCACAAGAGCTGATGGAGCATATTCTAAGCCAACATAATTTTTGAGCTCTGGGTAAATTCTATGTATAATCAAAAATATCTATATATGTAATGTATTGTATTAAGTATATCAGTCATCTAGTACCCATAACACAAGCTCTGCTTAGCCTGGGGCTAGATGATGCTGTGTGGATTGTCCAGCATTATTATTATTATAAAAGTAGATGATAATACTTCCACAGCGACATCGAAGAGAAGCACCTGATCCTCAACATGGAACAGGGTCCTCCGAAGATCCACGCCGACACGCCCACGCCACGACACGATAAGATACAACACAATGAAACCGAATTCAACGGAGATTCTACAGGTATGCTATTCTAAGAGTAAGAGTCATTTATTGTAAAACTGTGTATAAATGACTGGCCTCTCAGCTCAGTTAGTAGTAGCTCTGCCTTCTGTGCTGTAGGCCGTGGGTTCGATCCCCACCGAGAGCAAACATTTGTGTGATGAACATAGATGTTTGTTCTCTGTCTGGGTGTTATATTGTATTCTAAGTATGTATTTACAAAAAAAAAAAAAAGTATATAAGTATTCTATCAGTCATCTGGTTCCCATAGTACAAGCGATGCTTAGTTTGGGGTTAGATGATGTTGTGTAAAAATGTCCACAAAATATTTATTTATTTATAAAAGATCTTAGAACTAGGTACATACATAGGTATAACCCTAGTGTCAACAGCCCACCCATTTCGGGCATGCAATATTAGGTAAGTAGCATAAATCCCTATGTTTATGTTGTTGTATGTTTAGTCAAAACAAGTCAAAAAATCCCTTCTATAAACCTTTAGTTAAATCAAGTCAAATCAAAAATCATTTATTCAATATCCGCAGGAATCATCTTGAAACGTCTTAAATCTAGGTGAATCTAAGCGCCAGTTCCTCGCGACCAAGCTTAGATTTAAATGTTAATTACGTGAGCGAAGCGAGCCACTTCGAATAATAATAATGCTGGATAATCCACAGCATCATCTAGCCCCAAGCTAAGCATAGATTGTGTTGTGTTATGGGTTTTTAGTAGTAGTAGAGCTCTTAGTGAAGGGCTCGTCCGGGTGCATACTACCACCATGCCTATTCCTGCCGCCAAGCAGCGCAGCGTGTTCCGGCTTGAAGGGTGTGGGTGTAATTACAGGCACATGAGGCAACACCTGTGTGCCTCAGGTTGATGGACGCAGAGCAGTGTATTGTAGGGCACGTTCCTAACTAACGTGACCTACAAGGCAATGCTTTGTTATAGGCTATGGTAACCACTTAACATCAGGTGCTTGTTCCATCAGCAAATTGTATAAAAAAACAACTTATTTTAAAAATATAAATTTATTTTTTTACAGGAAGTTACACATACCCCGAATACTCACTCCCAGTGATACCAACATACGAAACGCAAGAAGAATACCAACACAACGGCGCTTACCAGGAACTCTTCTACGAAAACTACCCAGAAACAAACGAAGTCGCGCAAAACAATTACATCTACCCTCAAAACCAGCGCCCTTTTTCAGCCAGTTCCTCATCCTGCTCCTCAGTTGAAGGTTCAGATGCGAATCAGTATAATTACACGAATTTAATTTCCTTTTACGGGCAGAACCAAACGCAAAATCAAAATGGCCGACCTATCGAAAGTTTTGGCGGGACTTTTGGGAAAATGGCGCCGAGTCCCGTACAAGAAGGTGGTTACACTAGCGTCATTGTCGATAATACGCAACAATTTCATCATCATGGCAATGGTGTTAACGAGTTTGTACATTGATAGGTAATAGTGTAGTGTTTTTGTGTTTTATTTTGAAGTGTAGGTGCCACAGAGTGAATACAATAACGCCTGTGTTGGAGGAATAGTGTCGTTGCCCTGTATGCCCTAATAAAAAAAGCAAAAAGAATAGCTACACGTACATTGCGGGCAACGTACTCCGACTGTCAAAACACATTGTATAACAAGCACGTATTGTATAGGTTTTCTGGCTTTCCTACAAAATATCACTTACTCTTGTGGTTTATTCTTTGTGTGTGAACTATAGGTACACATTCGGTCCGCAGGAACCTATGCACAGATTATATCCTAATTTGCGGTGATGTGTGTGTATTTTTTTTTTATTTACAGCACCTATCTAATTTGATATTTGATTAGGAACTTATTTTCTCTAAAGTATCAATATTAATTATAAAGTAAAATGTATACTTGTATATATAAAATTTGACAAAATGATTTTACTTACGAACAAATACTACCTAGTAAAAAAAGAACAAAAACCGAAAATGTGATAAAACTCATTTTAGAAAAGTTAGAAAGATATGTTCAAAAAGATAATCATCGCGTTGTTGTCAAGGCCAAAAAGTGAACTAACGCTACTTTCAAACGTCAAACATATTTTATATCTTTAAATTATGTCATGCCGTTTTTGTGAGGCACTAAGTTAATAGGTAGCCATATAATAAAAGAAGAAGAAGTAAATAGGTACAGTATAATTCGTCGTATCTTACCACTACATTTATTAAGTACTTAGTGTAAATAAAAAAAACAAATTTTCCACTGTATTTATGCATGGAGTTTGGTTCTATGTAAATACTTAACAAATAAAAGTTAAAATATACAAAAATAGGTAAAATACACACAAACAGTTGAACTATCTGCAGACCGTTACAAACTGTCTAGAGATAGCTCAACAACACTATTCATAATAATATACTAATATAGTATATTCTTACTATATAATTATACTAACATAAACTACGTTGGTTCATTTTTCACATTATGGTCGATATAATATCCAATACATTTTTCTACTTCAATACAAAATTACGCTAATGTAATGATGTAAGTGTAAGTTGCCCATAACGTATACCTATATTATTTTTATTTTACATTATGTAAAAATTGTAAATAGTATACATGAATCGAACAAATACCTACTGTTTCATTAAATATTCTTAATGTTGGTTTAGGTATCTTTATATAATTAAAGTGACCGTTTCGTCTTTACGATTTAGCTCAAGACAGGATTTTTTTTTTTTTAATATACATTAATTTTTATTTTTGGCATAAAACAGCGTTACTGTGTTTCAGTTTGAAGCGTCTAATAACATACGTACGTTATAATTATAATAAAAAATGTGGTAAAATTAAAAAAAAACAAACAAATATTTGTGACATCATTTATGCTCTACCAACTATTAGTATGAATAACTCTTTGTATTATTGTAAACAAAATAGTTTTACGTTCTTTTAAAAATAAAAAAGTAAAACTACCTATATAATATTAAGATGAAAAAAGAGATTTGAGGCAATTTAACAGTTTCAAAATTTTGTAAATGTTTAATCTTAATTTTGTATTTTTTTGATATTGCCTGTACTTACATAAATAATATAGGTAAGTAGATTATTGTAGAATAAAGTTACTCAGTTGACTTTTTTAATAAACAAAAATTTCTTAGGGATACGCAGTGTGTATGTTGGGTTAGTTTAGAGCCGACGTCCTCGTTGCCTTTTACTGTAGACTGTAGAACATTTGATTTATGGTATAATGTTAATTTAACTAAAAGTCAAAGTTAAAAAGCATTTATTCAGTAAAATTCTCAGGGATCATCTTGAAACGTCTTAAATCTAGGTTTATGTTAAATCTAGGGTCTTAAACTAGTTTCATTTCGTACCAATCATCATCATAATAAACATTAAATTGTACAAAAGCATGGAACATTTTATAGCTCCCGCCACAGGAAGACAAGAGCAATAACCCAAGTTAATGCTGGTGACAAGTCGTAAAACGTGTGGTCACTGACCCCGCACCGGCTAGCTGATTTACGCGTCTAAAATTTGTCCAAATAGTTATTTTTACGAAACAACAAATCGTTGCAATTTTATTGATTTGGAAATAAAGTAAAAGGCAGTGTGGGCGCCGACATTAAATCAACCAATCGGAGTAGATATAGATTTTCAAAATATCTATAGACAATAATTAGCTGTAGTTCATTTTCAAGTCTGATATGTATCATTATTCTAAGATTATTTAGTTTTCATGTGCTGATATCTTTTTTTAAATGAAAATTATATTTACCCTCATACTTAAAAGCGTTAAGATTTGCTAACCCGGCAACGACTAATTCAAATGTGACCTTTTTTTTATGCTAATGCCTTCGATCAATGATAGATACCCCTAGATGACGGGTCATGTACAAAAGTCCACGTAAATCTGTAAGTGAGTGATGAAGTGAGAAAAAAACCTTACAACCATGTAAATAATGTCACTAATTGTCAAAACAAAATAAGAGCTCACATCTCAAGTGAGCTCTTATTTGCCGAGATAGATTTGTTGCGCCGACCCTTTATCTGTAAAATAGTATTATCTAAAGACCCTCTGTCCTTTTCTTGCCGGATTATAATTGGTATAAAGCCCGTAATACCTGAAAGAGATAATACCTGCTATTTACAAATCATTTATGTAGAGATATTTTTGTGTGTAAAAATTAAAAGGCTTGGTTTTAATGTGCCATCGAAGTCTACTAGTCCATAATTGTACATAATAATAACAATATTTATTTATAATTGATTTGGTATGATTTGGTAGAAATAAGTATTGTAAGATACCGATTTTTGGGTTTTATCACTTGTATTGAAAATAGTGCCATCTACCGAGTTTTCTTGTTAGGTTGACACAAAATGGCAGTTTTCATGATATATTTATTGTTTCTAGAAATAGTTACAGCGTAATCATATTGAGCTCTTTTTTTGTGACATTACGTCTATGTTATAATAGTTTATTATAGCTTAAAAATTAAAAAAAGTATTAAATATGTGTTTCGACTGATTATACGTCAGTTAACGATAAGCGCCCCCTAGTGGGCGTATCGATAACTCTCGACATCCATTCGCAAAACGGATTCGCATTACTCATTTAGTAATGCGAAACTCAGAATTGACACTGATCTAATAGGATATGGGCCTAGTAGGAAACAAAAACATTTTTTGTTAAAAGAACTTATTTGTTAAAATAATTAATTTGTTTAAATAATTTACTGTATGTATAAAAAGTTTATTGAAGAACAGAATAAAATTAGGTAATTATATTAATGAGCTATTTATTTTTCTTATATATTTTACTAACTTGATTAATTTTATATTTTAATTAAGTATTATTAGATTTTTTGCGTGTTTTTAGTTTTAGATTTTTTTTCATTAGCAATTTAGGCACTTGTATTTCTTAGGTTTAAAGTTGAAATAATTCGGCGAATTAACAAAAAAATGTGATAATTTAAACATATTATTGTCTATTTATGGTATAAACGATATAAATTGCATTATTCAATACCTTATCTGAGTTTTATTTGAGTTTGCTCTATTTTATTACCTGGATAAGTGTCATTTATTTTTTGACGGTCACCGTATTGTACATTGCTTTGCAATGAATGAAAGATGGAAATGAATCGTCTAAAATGGGGGCAAATAAATAAATTGTTTTTATGGATAAGGTTCAATGACTGAGTAGAGAGTAATACGGTCCTGTTTTACCCTTTGGGTACGGAACCCTAAAAAGTAGTTTGCTATACGTCATAGTCAAGAAATGCTGTGGAGGGGCGTGCATTTGTAGTCTGTATCTCTACCAACTGGAGGTTTCTTGATGTCTAATGGGGGTAGTCAGAAAAAGAACCGAGTAACTGAAAAAGTATTTATTTTCGTCCTATAGATCGTTCAAATACGGCTGAATAAAGTGCTGATGCTTGAGAACATGCGTGAAACTAGTGTAAGTGTTAGTGTTGCAGGCATCATCGTTCCTGGGTGCTGTGGAGACGACTCCTCGTAGATAGTGCCTCTCCACGCCGCGGTCCGTCGCCGGGAAGGCAAGCCCACCGCCGCTGTCGCCTTTGCACAGCGCAGAGTCCGCTATAACAATAGTCTTATGTTACCTACTTATAGAAATCATCTAACATTTTTTTTTATATTTGTGGAGATTATTAGGGTTACCGTTTTACCCTACCCAAAACGTAATGGGACCCTTTTACTAAGACTCTGCTATCTGAATGTCTGTCACCAGGTTGTCTGTATCTCATGAACCGTGATAGTTCGAGAGTTGAATTTTTTTACAGATGATGTATTTCTGTTGCCGCTATAACAACAAATACTGAAAAACAGAATAAAATGAATATTTAAGGGGTTGTCATGCAAAAAACATGTTTTTTTGCCGTTTATTAATAGATAATTGACGACCAATGTGGCGCGGCGGGCAAATGTCCGCCTGTGACGCAGGAGGTTGCGGCTTTGATTCCCGCCTTGGGATAAATGTTTGTACGATCTGCAATTATTTATTCCGGGTGTTCTGGGTATTTTCTATGTATAATAAAATATTTATGTATGTAATGTATTGTGTTAAGTATATCAGTCATCTAGTACCCATAACACAAGCTCTGCTTAGATTGGGGCTAGATGATGCTGTGTGGATTGTCCAGCATTATTATTATACTAATTTATGAGAAAGGTTACTTTGCTGAGTTCCCGCGCAGATTTTATCACTGGTGATGTACTCTCCGAAGTCTGGGGGAGACTCTGTGATGCAGGTGCCTACTTCCACATACGGCATCTCCAGTACGCGGAGTACGGGCGACGCTTTGCCGTTTGCAGCGGTCAGACCCCATCCAGCCACCTGCATTCAAATAAATAAAATAAAAAAGCCTTTTTTTTACACTAATACAATCATGTTATTTTTTATTTATTAATTGACCGAGCAAGCGAAGCGAGCGAAGAGTCTCAGTTTCGAGATAGGGCAAAAATGCTTTTGTCCAGTTGTCAGTCAGTCAGTCTGTCTGTTATCGCCTACAGATCGCATTTTTCCACCGATTTTGACGAAAACTGTTTTAGTTGATAATAATTTTCGATTGCAAGGAAAATATCGTCCTATTTTCGAAACAAAAGCACTTTTGGTCAATCTCGTCATTTGCTCTCGTGAAATCTGTTGCCTCATGTGCCTGTATTATCACCGACATGCACACCCTTCAAACCGGAACACGCTGCGCTGCTTGACGGCAGGAATAGGCATGGTGCTGGTACTTCCCCAGACGACCCCTTCATTAAGAGCTCTACTACTACAAATTTATTTTTGAAGTAATACTTCTAATGCGACTTCCAACAAGGTTGCGTTAAACGTTTAACACTACCATGGAGGGGATATGAAAGCACTGTTCTTTCTCTTTCTCTCATAGCCAGTTACGTTTCGTAAAACCTTTTACTGCAGTCGTGTGGTCTAAAGCACACTCGTTTTTTATGGAATTAAATGTTTAATTTGTTCACCTTGCCCTTGTTGATGGTCTGTAGTTGCAGCCTGTCGAAGTTGGAGTCAAAGCTGAGGCACACGGGCCGGATGTAAGGTTTGAACTGTAATGGGGTCGTGAGTATCACAACGGCGATGTCGTCTTGGAAACTTGCGCCCGCGCCTTGGTACCGTGTGGGTATGTGTATTTTTTTAACCTAGAGAAAGAATAAATAAAAAACCATTGAGCATTTGGGGATAAGCACCCCGCCTTTTGAACCTAAGGTCGTGGGTTCTGGTCGTGAAATAATGGAGAAGCCCATCGTCGCTACTTGAATACGAACTGGTTTCCTCTACTTGAGGATAAAGTCAATCAATGTAAGCTTCAAGCGCGATCCAGGATAGTTTTTATGTAGCTCGCTAGATGGCGTTACATGATAGTCCTTGTGTGGCTCGTTAGATGGCGGTACAATACAATTCTTATGTAGCTCGCTAGATGGCGTTACATGATAGTTCTTATGTAGCTCGCTAGATGGCGTTACATCACAGTTCTTATGTAGCTCGTTAAATAGCGCTACATTTCAGTTCTTATATAGCTCGCTAGATGGTGCTATATGCGTATCATTCACGCTGAGGATTATAGCTTACTTCAGATTTCTGGGCTTCATCTTTTTTATCATCCCACGGACGGTACAGCTTGCCGACTGCCACCGCGAAGAGGGAAGCCGGTAGTTGTTTATCCAGGTCCGTCCAGAAACAGTGGGCCGCTGGAAACCAAACAGTAACCGATCATGCGGACATCCAGGGTATAAAACTGATTGACTGACTGATATTATAGACATTATAACCTAACTATACGGCCTATGTATACGGCTGGTTGTAGACACTTGACATTTTCAGAGCTTGTTTTGGTATGTAAAAGTATCAGAATTCTTTAAATTAAATAAGAATGAAATGAAGTGAGCAATAAGAATGAAAGTGAATGTGGTATCCTGATTTGAATTACAAAAATGTCTCCCTAGGATTTGAATAAAAAAAGTGGCCAGGTGCGAGTCTGACTCGCGCACGAAGGGTTCCTTACCGTCTATAATAAAAACGGCTAAAAAAAATACGTTTGTTGTATGAGAGCCCCCTTAAATTTTATTCTGTTTTTTAGTATTTGTTGTTATAGCGGCAACAGATCTATGAAAATTTCAACTCTCTTACTATCACGGTTCATGAGATATAGCCTGGCGACTGACAAACCGACAGCGGAGTCGTAGTTATAGGGTCCCATTTTACCCTTTGGGTACGGAACCCTAAAAAACAAGCTTAAATGTATTGTTCTAAGATATTCTGCGCACACACAATATGAACGCAATACTTAACTAAATTTGATTTTGATTATGAAGGTGTTACCTGATAGGACAAGATTGTTGCTAATAATGGACCCTCCACAGATTTGCAAGTAGGGTACAGAGTTGGTCCGGTAGATACCAGCATGCCACGGCAGCTCGCCTCTCTTCACCACCCTCCCTCCAACCACCAGCTCTTTGCCATCAGGAGTAACACGACCACATTCTATAAACAAAAAAAACGAGTGTGCTTTAGACCACACGACTGAAGTAAAAAACGTAACTGGCTATGAGAGAAGAAGAAAAATAACAGTGATTTCATACCCCCTGGTAGTGTTAAACGTTTAACGCAACCTTGTTGGAAGTCGCATTATAAGTATTACTTCAATAAATGCTAGCATTTTGCAGCTAGAAAACTCTCGGAGTTATAAGACTTCATCAACGTGTAAGCTGACGTACCGTTATTTCAGCACGCACATGCTGGTTCTCTGAAACGGCTAAAGCTAGAGACACGGTTGATGTCTCCAGATTGAATGCACAATTGGTTCCAAAGGTACCAAATATTTCAGGCCTCTAAGTTCAAAACTCCTTGAACTACAAGCTTTTAGCAACGTGTAAGCTGAAGAAACGCTTCTCCAGCTGACACGTGCTGGATCTCAGAAACGGCTCTCTCCACTGAATTTCTCTGAATCGAAAAAAATACCAACTGGAATGACGACCGATTTGGCGCGGCGGGCGAATGTCCGCCTGTGACGCAGGAGGTTGCGGGCTCGATACCCGCCTTGGGATAAATGTTTGTATGATCTGCAAATATTTATTACGGGTGTTCTGGGCATTTTCTATGTATAGTAAAAAAATATCTATCCATGTAATGTATTGTATTAAGTATATTTTGTCATCACCACCCATAACACAAGCTCTGCTTAGCTTGGGGCTAGATGATGCTGTGTGGATTGTCCAGCATTATTATTATGTATATTTATTATATCACCTGGTGCGCATCTGGCTATATAGTCCCATTGGCCATCGTCTTTGCATCGCATGAAGTTCAAAGTGTTAGGAGCGTAGTAGTTGGGCTCCCGGCACTGGGGGCTCACGATGGTGCCGATAGCCTCGTGGTCTCTGCACTCGCGGGACCCCACTATAGCACCGGAGACAAGGCAGCGGTAGTCTACTGAATGGTGTGGTTTAAGCTGGCACATCCCTGTGAAACAAAAATGGTAACAATTTGAAAGATTCTTAGACAAAAGTTTTTAACGACAAAATTTAGCCGCCGAAAAAGCTAAAAAGCAAAAAGTTTTTTCGGTGAATTAATTTTTTGTTAAAGTTTTTATTTTATGATTTTCTTATAGTTTTTACACAGCATAATTTAACCTCAAACTAATAAAGTCTTTTACTATGGGAACCGGATGACTGAAAAAATACATTATTCTTTGTTAGTACATAACATACTTAGATATAATTGATACCCTGCCACCAAATAAACACCTATGTATATTCATTACAAAAATATTTCTCCTCGGTGGGGATCGAACCCACAACCACACACACAAAAGGCAGAGCGTCAATTAATAACCTGAGAACAAACTATCAACTGTTCTAGGCTTGGTCACGAGGAACTGGCGCTTAAATAAGATGATCTCTGCGGATATTACTGAAAAACGCTTTTTGACTTTGTAATTCTGTGAAATAAGCTATGTTTATAAATAAACTAAAGAAACGTGCACAACTTCGCCCGCGTGAAGTTATTTTCATACAAACTTTAACCCCTGCTGTATCCGTTCAGGGGTTGAATTACACCTCTACACACCAAGAATATACCCTGAAAATTTCAAGTCTCTACGAGCAGTGGTTTAGGCTGTGCGTTGTCTATATGTCAGACATATGTCTATCTATATGTCTTGAAATTTTCAGGGTATATTCTTGGTTTGTAGAGGTGTATTAAAAAAGGAATTCCTCAAATTCAACCCCTAAACGGATACAGCGGGGGTTGAAGTTTGTATAAAATAACTTCAATAAGCAAAGTCGCGCACGTTACTCTATTAATTGGTATAGATTGAAAATAACTTACGGACACAACTCGGCAAGTTATCAGGCCAAAATCCATTGAAGCAGCTGATAGTGTTTGAGCCGGCGATGCCGTACCCACGGTCGCAGGTCACAGTGAGGGCCACTATCACGAATTCCTCGCCTCCACTGACGTTGGCAACGGTAGTAACGTTTGTGGAATATGTGCCGAATTCCGGGAACGGAGGCAACACGCATTTACCAATTTGTTTTCTAAAAATAAACATAAGTTGTCAATTTTTTTATTCACACATGATAGGAGATACAAATACATATAATTAAAAAGAAAATTACCGCGCAATGTTTTTAAGGTGGCGTACCTAAAGGGTTTTTTATACAATTTGCTGATGGAACAAGCATCTGGCCCACCAAACAATTTAATATAATTTTATACAAAGGTAAAACGGGACCCCACAATCGAACCCCCTTTATCATCAACCTGCGTCGCAGGCGGACATTCGCCCGCCGCACCACATCGGTCGTCAAATATATCGACTTTATCTTAGTTTTAGGAAAAGGAATAAATCTTACGGTACAGCCTCCACCGTTTCGTTCCAGTATTTCCTGATAAAACTCTCATGTTTCCTCAAGGACGTGAAGCCGTAGTAAGTCTCAGTAGTGCAGGATTTTTCAGCATCCAGTGCTCCTGAGAGAACTCCACGAATATAGTATTTTTCAGTTCCCGAAGTGTTGGTGGAGTACGCAAGGCCGATGCCACTGTCGCCATTGCAAGGTGCAGAGTTCGCTAAACCAAACAACAAATAAAAAATAAAAAAGTGTTGGTACTCAGCGCCATCTAGTTCTGATACGATATTACCCCTATCAAGCTGAGTTGGTGTTTGTTATAGGTGATGGTTACCACTTAACATCAGGTGGGTTGCTTGTTCAATCAGCAGTAACAAAAAAAAACCAGTGTGCTTTAGACCACACGACTGAAGTAAAACTTCTTTAATATACGAAACGTAACTGGTTATGAAAGAAAGAGAGAAAGAACAGTGCTTTCATACCCCCACCATGGTAGTGTTAAACGTTTAACGCAACCTTGTTGGAAGTATTACTTCAATTATATCTTACGTTCTTTAGCGTCGACACATATTTTATCACTGATAGCTAAGGTGAAGAGTTTGCTTGATGCGTAGAACTCATTCGTGGATTTGTCTGCAGCACAGGTTTCTAAACCCACATTGTACAGTTTCTTAATGTACTGCGGTGGAGAATCAGAAGATTTACCCCAACCAACGGCCTGAAACAAATAACATAATAAATAATAATGTTGGACAATCCACACAGCATCATCAAGCCCCAAGCTAAACAGAGCTTGTGTTATGGCACAGATAAGACAATACTATACGTAATACTTCTTATGTGACTTACAACAAGGTTGCGTTAAACGTTTAATTAACACTACCATGGAGGGGGTATATATATGGAGCCAGTTGCGTTTCGTATAAGAAGTTTTACTTCAGTCGTGTGGTCTAAAGTAGGTACACTCGTTTTTTTGTTTTACCTTTCCCATATTGTTGTCCTGAAGCTGTTGCTGCTCGAAGTCATAGTCAAAGTCAATGCAGACTGGTCGGATGAAGTCGTTGTATCGGAACGGAGTGATGACTACGACTACAGCAATGTCATCCATGAAGTATGGTATTGCACCACTTCTGCAAATTATAAGGGAAATTAGATATCCCTATAAGTAGCACTACTAAGTAAACAGACTACTAAGTAGTAGTAGAGCTCTTAGTGAAGAGCTCGTCTGGGTGCGTACTAGCACCATGCCTGTTCCTGCCGCCAAGCAGCGCAACGTGTTCCGGTTTGAAGGGTGTTAACACCAGTATGCCTCAGGTTGATGGACGCAGAGCAGGGCACGTTTCTAACGAGCTTGACCAACGAGGCAATGCTTTGTTAAAGGCGATTGTTACCATTTCAGGTGGGCCATCTGCTTGTTCAGCAAGTTGTATTAAAACAAATCAGGCCAAGTGCGAGTCGGACTCGCGCACTAAGGGATCCGTATTGTAAATAATCATCTTCAAATCAAAAATAATCACGGTTTTTGTATGAGAGCCACTTTAAATATTTGTTTTTTAGTATTTGTTGCTATAGCGGTACCTAGCGGTACCTAACAGAAATACATCATCTGTAAAAAATTCTACTCTCTAACTATCACAGTTCATGATATACAGCCTGGTGACAGACGGACAGACAGACAGACAGATAGCTGAGTCTTAGTAATTGGGTCCCGTGTTACCCTTTGGGTACTTAACCCTAAAAAAAAGAAGTAATCATTCTTACCCCTGTTGCTTAAATCCTGGAGCTAAGTGCAATTCCTTCACCTGAAATGTATAATAAAAAGGGTAATATAGGATTATACAAAAAACGGTAGGAACCAATTAAGCCCTAAGTTTCTTGCCTGTTCTTGGTCGCGAGGAACTGGCGCTTAGATTCACCTAGATTTCAAGATGACCCCTGCGGATATTACTGAATAAAATAAATGCTTTTTGACTTCGACTTTGACTTTGAGTTAGATTAGCACCCTACTAGACCTTCATTATTTATATTTTTAATAATTTGTAAAAGGAATATACAAAAAAACGGCAGGAACCAAGCCGTAAGTTTCTGGTCGGTTCTTCAGGCTTAGTCGCGAGAAACTGGCGCTTAGATTCACCTAGATTTAAGACGTTTCAAGATGATCCCTGCGGATATAAACTAAATGATATTACTTTTTACCTTTGACGTGCGGGTACGTACACTTTACACTTACCTCAGACTTTTGAGTGTTTTCATCCACTGGTTCAACCCATGGCCTGGAGACCTTCCCAACTGCCACCATAATACTTGATGGTTCTATATGTTTCTCAAATGACATGCGGATCCATAGGAAATGGGCAGCTGTGAAGAAAACAGTATTTCATTCAATTGCATGTAACAGCTGGCCAGTGACATAAACATTAAAACTGGTACCTACTAATAAACTCGGCGTAATCTTAAAATAGTTACACCTAGTTTTGTCTCCCTCTCCCTAATTCGAAACTTCGTGTCAATGCAAAAGATATATCACGATGTAACTATTTCAACGTTACGCCATGTTTATTAGTACCAGGATAAAATGGCAATAATAAGGTATATAATATGGCCCTAGCGGCCAGTCCCGCCTTTACGGACTTTACGACCGACGGGTTTTAGTTAGGATCCCTAATTTTTTTGAAAATATAATATAGCCTATGTCACCCGGAGATAGTGGAGCTTCCCAAATTGAAAGAATTTTTCAAATCGGTCCAGTAGTTTCGGAGCCTATTCAATGTAAACAAACAAACAATCAAATTTAATTTCCTCTATATTATAGAGCGTGAGCGAGCGATCTGTGAGCGAGACGTATGACAGTGCTTAGTTTGACATCATAATATGCAATTTATGACATTGTAATTGCATTATTTCTTTCATTTTGTAATTTCTAGTTAACATGTAATTTGTAGTTTAATTTTTTTGTTTTTCTTTTAGTATTTTGTAATGTATATTTGACTATACTTAATTGTTATCTAAGTAATGACCTATTGATTTTTGTATTTTTTTGTCTTTCTATTTTTGTCTTTCAAGTCGTTACTAATTTACTTAGTGTAACTGGTGTGTAACCGTTTTAATTTAATGTAAATAAATAAATAAATGTATGAAAAAACGAGTGTGCGTTAGACCACACGACTGAAATAAAACTTCTTTAATATACGAAACGTAACTGGCTATGAGAGAAAGAGAGAAAGAACAGTGCTTTCATACCCCCTTGGTAGTGTTAAACGTTTAACGCAACCTTGTTGGAAGTCGCATTAGAAGTATTACTTCAAAAACAATGTTAGATACTTCCAGCGATGACAGAAAATGAATCCACAGTAGATCTCTTTTTCTTCTTTTATTATATGGCTTTTCGGCGGCTTTTGCCACGCCACTAGTTTTAATGTGAGGTCTGTCAGCTTAGAGTTACCTGTCACAACGACATCTCGACTGATGAGAGAGCCTCCACACTTCCAGAAAGGCCCTCCGGTCGTGTGGCTGTAGATGCCAGCTTCCCATGGCACTTCTTTACCACTCCGAGATACCGTTCCACATTCTAAACAAAATGTAAAATAAAAAATAAATAGCATTAAAGTCAAAGTCAAAAATCATTTATTCAGTAATATCCGCAGGGATCATCTTGAAACGTCATAAATCTTGGTGAATCTAAGCGCCAGTTCCTCGCGACCAAGCCTAGAAGAACCGGCAAGAAACTTACGGCTTGGTTCCTACCGTTTTTTTGTATGATCCTTTTAAATAAAATCTAACTTAATAAGGTGATTGCAAGACAGAACTACTGTAATCTGGTAAACGGTAGATATTTCGACGGCCGATGTGCGGGTTCGATTCCCGCCTTGGGATAAATGTTTGTACGATCTGCAAATATTTATTCCGGGTGTTCTGGATATTTTCACATATGTAACATATTGTATTAAGTATATCAGTCATCTAGTACTCATAGCACAAGCTCTGCTTAGCTTGGGGCTTAGATGTTAGTACATAATTATAGCTAAGTATATAGTCTACAACATTATCTCCTCTGGGGTACCTACTACATCTAGGATGTTATTACTGTACAACATGAGAGGTCAGCAATAAAACGACAGATAACCCTATTGATTTTCTAGAGCTCTAAAAATAACTGTAATTAAAGTTGCGAATTGGCACACAAGTTCCTTGAATTATTTTTTTCAGTCGATCGCAATTGAAAAAAACTGGGGGAAACAGAGGGAAAAAGGAGAAGTTTGCGGTATCGTTATTTATCGACGGAAACACACAGTTGGTCGTGAGGAACTGGCGCTTAGATTCACTTAAATTTAAGACGTTTGAAGATGATCCCTGCGGATATTAATTTTCATACAAATTTCAAGCCTCTACGACCAGTGGTTTAGGCTGTGCGTTGTTTATATCCCAGTCAGTGAGCCAGTCAGGGCAAAAATTTTTATAATTGGTCTAACTAAATAAATAAAATAAAGCAAATATTTACTTTATTTATTATTTTATTTCATCTGTTCCGTTCCTATTTCCATAGTACCTACAAGCTTCGCTTACTTTAGCGCTAGATGGCGTTGTTTTAAATGCCTGCAAATGTTTATAAGATATAATTTATTTTTACATACATGTTCATTTATTCTAGGAGAAGATGACACAATCACAAATGAGTTATGATTTTTACTGCATTATTTTGAGTTAGTATTCATTCATAACTCTAGCAACTAACATTATTTGCTAATAAGTATATTTCATTTACCTTGAGACTGTACACGCAAAACCACAGCCAAAATAAATAACGGCACTAACATTATGCACAACACAAAGAACACTACTAGAGTAATATGGGTTTACTACAATAAAAATACATATTATGATGCTCCGAGCGTCTATTCTATACGGACCGCCTCATAATTATGTGCAGAACTTAAGACAGAATCATAATAGACCTGCACCGCGTGACGTGACGCGTCAGCAGGCTATTGATCCCATGAATTTTGTATAGAAATAATTACTCTGTTCTCTATGACATCTGCCCGTTATTCGACAGCCAATTTTACCAATTATAATCCGTACCTATTATAGGTAGGTAAGTATATAGGTTTTAGTCGAATCAGTCAAATTTTGTCAAGTCCGTAAAACTTCTAATGCGACTTCCAATAAGGTTGCGTTAAACGTTTAACGCTACTATGGAGGGGGTATGAAAGCACTGTTCTTTCTCTCTTTCTCTCATAGCCAATACGTTTACAAGTTTTACTTCAGTCGTGTGGTCTAAAGCACACTCGTTTTTTAGGACTAATAACAAGAATAAATTATAATTGTTTTTTCCTCAAAGAATTGATATGCAACAAACTTCGACTTTGGTACGACTAAAGAATAACCAGATTGGTTTGAGATGGGTTTTCCTTATAATTATTTGTGTGCCTATGTAACTAGCAAAGGCCGCCGTCTTCACTCCGGTGTTTATTCATTTCTGTTTCTTGCAGTTGTTATTAAAAACGAAAAAAAAAACATTAAGAAACGCTTCTTAAAAATTGGCCTTACAATTTCTTTTGCAGGAGACAAGTTAGTACCGACCTGTACCTTTTCTTCAGGAAACACCTTTAAGTATTTACCTTAGTGTGTCTCCTGGTTTTGTGAGAACAGTAGATCTGGCGAGCCCTTATGACCATGCAATAACGGACACTTTCTGCTTTCCCAAAATTCAAATCCTTCCTTGGATAACGCAACTCAAAGCAAAAGATAACTACCCCTCCCCTTTTCCCTCCTTTTGAATCTTTTTTCACAACATCTTACGTAAAATGAAGTCCTTAGAGTAGGTACCTCCCTCTTAAATTTGTCGATAAATTCTCACCTTTCCCCCTTATTTTGCCACCGATCAAAAAACGCAATCGACTATAAAATGTATAGATCACGGAACTTGTGACGATTTTGGAAATGAAATCGCTCGCTCTATCAATTAGAACAACGGATAGGGAAGGTAATAACGTCACAGATATTTATAACTGACCAAATCCACACAGACATATTTTTTGCTTTTACAGAATATTATGTAGGAGCGGACCCCGCGAAATTCGTTCCGCATTATTTTTATTACTTATTTATTTCCGAGCATTTTCATATTTAATCACATTTTAAACATTCTCTGGACTTCCACAAATAATTCAAGATCAAAATTAGCCAAATCGGTCCAGCCGTTCTCGAGTTTTAGCGAGACTAACGAACAGCCATTATTTTTTATATATATAGAAGATTACCTAGGTACCAAATAAGGTGATCGCAACGCGCTGCAAAACCTGTCTTGAGAATCGACAACTCGTGAGGGCACAACGAACTATAGTAGGTTCTATTATTACGTAATCTATACCAATAATAAGAATCTTTGACCTGACTGACTGACTGACATGTAGACAACTGGTTATCACTGATTGTAGAAACTTAACATTTTCAACGTATTTTCGTCTTTGTGCGAGGTGTACTTACTAAGAGAATAATTCCCGAAATTCAACCCCTAACTGGTACAGTTTCATTAATAGTCTTTAATCAGTGTGTTGCCATATTGATGACATATGGAACTGAGACGTGGTCGCTAAGTGATCTCACACACAAACTCAAAGTCAACGGGCTGTGGAGATTAGCTATGCTGGGAGTTTCACTACGATATAGGTAATCAG
This sequence comes from Electrophaes corylata, assembly GCA_947095575.1. NCBI lineage: Eukaryota > Metazoa > Arthropoda > Insecta > Lepidoptera > Geometridae > Electrophaes > Electrophaes corylata. The sequence goes on from OX352727.1 coordinate 3,228,023, forward strand.
AAATAAGGAAATCCGTAGAAGAATCAAAGTCGCCAATATAGCTTTCAGAATCAGCATGTTGAAGTGGCAGTGGCCACTGGGGAATAAAGGTTCTCGAATGGCGACCACGAACCGGAAGACGATGTTAGGATGGCGGGAAGTCGATGATGGATGGAAATAGGGACTTTCGCCGCCTTGAAGCAGAAACGCTTCGTTCGGTCAATAAGAAGTAATAATCAGTTATTAAAAAAACTGATGGTCTGTCTGTCTGTCTGATAAGATTGATAAGTAGATCATTTTATGGTGAAAAAGGATATATAAAGTCCACGCGAGCGATGTCGCGGCTAAAAGGCCTAAAGAGATCTCTCTAAGAGAATATGAGACTAAAACAAGCTTCAGCTACTCGATAATAGATGGCCTAACGAGTTCTCGAGCCATAAAATTAAATTATGTAATACAATATTTTAGTATAATTATAAAATACTATTGTATCTTCTAAAAATAAAAAAGATCTATCAATCTATTGTAATTGTATTATTTAAACATGGCTGAGAATTATTTTGGCCAGCTAGTGACAATTAGCTGAAGCTTATTATTAGCTTCTCGTACATAGATGGCGCTGTAAGTAATCATGCGCCTGATAAACTATATAAAATAGAAATAGCATGACTTATTCCCGGTACGGTAAGGCACGGTAGATATCCCTTCAGATCTCATGGTACAAAGTACTCACTCGGGATTCTACGAGGATATCTAAGGGGGTAGGCAGAGGTGTGTCCAAATATAACATTTAGTACAAACTGGTACAAACCCACATTTTGCAGAAAATGAACTCATGGACTCTAAAAAACTTATATTTGATTTGCTAACAAAATACTTAAAAAAAAAGGTAAGAAATAGGTCAATAAAAATTCAGTATGCTTTATAAAATCAACATTTATTAACAAACTTGCTTATTTTAGTTTAAAATCACAGATTATTACAAAAATCACCGTTCTTTACTGAATTTGAACATAGTACTTATTTGCTACAATTTTAATGAGAAAAGGCACTATTGAGATTCATAAAACAGAGATACAATCAATAAGTTTAAAAAGCTAGAGCGGTAGTAACCAAGCCGTAAGTTTCTTGTCTATTCTTGCGCGGCTTGGGAGGAACTAGATTCACCTAGATTTAAGACGTTTCAAGATGATCCCTGCGGATATTACTGAATAAATGCTTTTTGACTTTTTTTGTATGTTTTGGAACCGGGCAAAAGTATAATAACAACTTAAATTAAGGAATGATTGTTGAGTTTCAATGTCTTTTGAGCACCATCATTGGTCTTTGGATATCGAACGCCTGAATTAATTCCTGAAATAATAAAACTGGTATTAATAAAGAAAACTAGTATTAAAAAAACTGGCCAAGTGCGAGTCGGACTCGCACACAAAGGATGCCGTACCATTATCATCATCCATATCTATAATAAAAACAAACCATGCATACAAAAAAACATATCATACAAAGAAAACGAGTGTGCTTTAGACCACGCGACTGAAGTAAAACTTCTTTACACGAAACGTATAAAGAAAGAAATGAAGTCTATGAGAGAAAGAGAGAAAGAACAGTGCTTTCATACCCCCTCCATGGTAGTGTTAAACGTTTAACGCAACCTTGCAACAGCCTGGTAACAAACACACAGACAGACAGCGGAGTCTTAGTAATAGGGTCCCGTTTAACCCTTTGGGTACAGAAAACTAAAAACTCGCGGCGGGCGAATGTCCGCCTGCGAGGCAGGAGGTTGCGAGTTCGATTCCCGCCTTGGGATAAATGTTTGTACTATCTGCAAATATTTATTCCGGGTGTTCTGAGTATTTTCTATAACATATAATAAAAAATATTAGTCATCTAGTACCCATAACACAAACTCTACTAAGCTTGGGGCTAGATGATGCTGTGTGGATTGTCCAGCATTATTATTATAATTATATTATATTGTAATTACATTATTATTCTTAGACTAAAGCCAAAGGACGGTCTATCTATGATAAAAAAAAAATTAGATTCTGCAGGTATTCAATACAACTGCTTTTTGTAGAAGTATGTAAGTGTATTTAGGTAATTCTATTAGTATTAAAAGTATACCAACCCGCCATTTTCCCATATCTAAAGATACTATGAATTGATTTTCTTCAGAAATGTCCCGCCCTTCGGTCTGCTGGGGAATAGGCGTTATGAAAGGCAACTCTGTCTCTGGATCTGAAAGAATATTTTTTTTTAATCATCATCCTCATCATCAGCCTACAGAAGTTCACTACTGGACATAGGCCTCTCCCACACATTTCCAGGAAGAACGATTCATTCAGATTCATTCATTCATTCTTTCCATCCATCGAAGTTTACTTAGTCCTTGCTTGGCGGCAGAAATAGGCATGGTGGTAGTATTTCGCCAGATGAAAGAAAGAAATAGCACCGTAGATATCCCCTCCAGTCTCCGGTCTTCGATTTACCAAGTACTTCCTTGAAATTCTTCCCCAGACGAGCCCTTCGCTTAGAGACCTTACTATGTACAGTCCGCTGCACTAGAATGTATAAAATTCCTAACTTACAGAATAGTTTTATAGCGTAACAATTAATATTTACGGGGCAAAAATTCCAAAAATAAGTAAACTTATCAGCTAATGTCACAGTTTTCGAGTTTTTACTGTTTGAGAGTTTACTGTAAGGTTTTGGCAACGTTTTGAAAGTTACAAATTGTATACATTCCAGTGCAACTGACTGTACTTATTCCGAGTGTTTTCTATGTATAATAACAAATAAATATGTAATTGTGTTAAGTATATCAGTCATCTAGTACCTATAACGCAAGCTCTGCTTAGCTTGGGGCTAGATGATGCTGTTTTTTTTGTTTTATACAATTTGCTGATGGAACAAGCATATGGCCCACCTGATGTCAAGTAGCTACCATCGCCTATAACTAAGCATTGCCTTGTAGGTCACGTTTGTTGGAACGTAACCTACAATACACTGCTCTGAGTCCATCAACCTGACGCATACAGGTGTTAAGCCTCATGTGCCTGTAATTACACCGGCACCCACACCCTTCAACCGGAACACAGCAAGCTGCAGGAATAGGCATGGTGGCAGTACTTCCCCGGACGAGCCCTTTACTAAGAGCTCTACTACTACTATATAATAATAATATATAATAATGCTGGACGATCCACACAGCATCATCTAGCCCCAAGCTAAGCAGAGCTTGTGTTATGTGTACTAGATGACTGATATACTTAATACAATATTATATTACATAATTATATATATTTTTTATTATACATAGAAAATACCCAGAACACCCGGAATAAATATTTGCAGATCTTACAAACATTTATCCCAAGGCGGGAATCGAACCCGCAACCTCTGCGTCGCAGGCAGACATTCGCCCGCCGCGCCACATCGGTCGTCGAGCATTATTATTATTATCTTACCAAGATCCACTTTGAGCATGGCATCTCGCACCAAGAAGGAGACATTGTAGATGTTCTCCACGGAGCGGCTGAAGCTCTGAGGGTCCAGGACCACGTGGAAGTAGCTGAGAGGACTGCCTCGGGTTCTGTATGCTTTGGTGATGAACCGGTTCACTCTGCTCACCATTTCACTGCCTTCTTCTACTTTCTCCAGCCTGTAAGTTAAGATTCAAATTGGTGGTTACAAAATGTTACAATATAATTCCTAAACACGGTAGATATCCCGTCAGATTACCTTGAAAGTTACAAGCGTCGAAAGATTTAGTACTAAATCCTGTAACGCTTGTAACTTTCAAGGTAATCCGATTTTACTGTAGCATATAGGGTAACGTACCTAGATAACGGCAAGATAATTCAGTATCAAACTTAACTTCGGACGTACGTTAATAAATAGTAGACATTAAACACTTACAGCGTTTGTATGGACAACGTACCGACTAGTGTAGCCTTAAGATTTGTAAGTAAAAATGTTTACCGCCCAACGACGTGGGCACGGGTCAGCTAGTTTCAAATACAATTCAATTTAATTGTTTATGAATAAATTAAATGAAATTAAAGAAACCAGGAAACAGGTCTGGTAACATACTTGTCAACATTCTCCGGTGCCTTCAACGCTGCAAGCTGCTGTTTCTCAACGCGCCTTCGCGGCGCTCGTGGTCTTAAGGCAGGCGGTGTTGGTGCAAACGTGCCGAAGGTATAAGCGAATGCTGGTGCCTCGCGAGGAAAAGTTACAGACCAGAACTCAGGGTTTTCACGCTGGAAATTAAATTTAAATTGGATGTGAAAAAACTACATGATAATATAATAATAATAATGCTGGACAATCCACACAGCATCATCTAGCCCCAAGCTAAGCAGAGCTTGTGTTATGGGTACTAGATGACTGATATACAATACAATACATTACATACATTTTTTTTATTAGGTATGCATAGAAAATACCCAGAACACCCGAAATAAATATTTGCAGATCATACAAACATTTATCCCAAGGCGGGAATCGAACCCGCAACCTCCTGCGTCGCAGGCGGACATTCGCCCGCCGCGCCACATCGGTCGTCAAAATATACAATATGCTCTCAATCAGTGAAGGAAAACATTCGGTAAGTAGATGTAGCATCACGCCCGACTTTAATCCCCAAGCATAGTAGGTATCCTCAGATCTCTTAATTACTCGAAAGTCTTCGAAAATGTCTAATAGGGGTAGCCACAGTTACGTCCAGGTTACATTTGGTACATATCCATGTTTTGCAGCAGTTGGTAGTCCATACGTGACAACATACACACCCATCGCCACTGCTAGAATATGAACTCACCACCTACAGCGCAGAAAGCAGGGTTACTACGAACTGAGGGCTGATTCTGAGTTTTTTTCGTTGCGAGCTCGAACTTTTTGTATTGAGATATGATAAGCGCCTCTAGCGGCATATGGGGGCACTAACGTATCTCCATACAAAAATTTCGAGCTCGCAAACCGAAATCCGGAAAACGAAAAAAACTCAGAATCAGCCCTCAGAGCTGTGACGACTGTCAAAAATGACAATGTGAATATTAATAAATGATTAGCTTACAATATGGCTGGCTAGTTCATGCTTGTCGTAGGTGTTAGCGTTACTGCTCACAGCCTCGGAACAGCGGACTGCAAGATCACTGGTTGCTCGGAGTACCCGGGAATCTAAATATCCCTCACCTGTTGAGTATTAATAGAATAGAAAATCATTTATTCAGCCACCACATTACAAAACTTAAAATAAAATGTATAAAAAGAAAACAGAAAATCAAAGAAAAATAACACAAAAAATTACAAAAAAAAACACGTAATAACAATAATAACAATAATAATGCTGAACAATCCACACAGCATCATCTAGCCCCAAGCTAAGCAGAGCTTGTATTATAAATAATAAATAAATAAATAATGCTGGACAATCCACACAGCATCATCTAGCCCCAAGCTAAGCAGAGCTTGTGTTATGGGTACTAGGTGACTGATATACTTAATACAATACATTACATATATTGTATTAAGTATATCATAGATATTTTTAATATACATAGAAAACACCCAGAACACTCGGAATAAATATTTTCAGATCGTACAAACATTTATCCCAAGGCGGGAATCGAACCCGCAACCTCTGCGTCGCAGGCGGACCCTCGCCCGCCGCGCCACATCGGTCGTCATGGGTACTAGATGACTGATATTCTTAATACAATACATTATATGCATAGATATTTTTTATTATGCATAGTGTTTAGTCCCTGGCGCTTTTAATGTATGACGATATGATGATATAAAGCTCCTGGGTTTAAAAAATAGAAAAACGCTGTTCGTTTTACAAAGATGCTTATATTCAGTGACGTTTTAAAAAGGTAGAACAAGTATAAAAAAAAACATTTGAATTGTGTTCCCGGTGCAACGGTCGGAAACAGTTCACACATTTAGCATGCTTAGCGGGAACACATAGAAAACACCCAGAGCACTCGGAATAAATATTTTCAGATCGTACAAACATTTATCCCAAGGCGGGAATCGAACCCGCAACCTCTTGCGTCGCAAGCGGACATTCGCCCGCCGCGCCACATCGGTCGTCACGTTTAAGAGTGGTGGTGAAAAGGCCAACAGCTCAGCATATGCTACCACATGTAACCATACAGTAGCGCTGGTCTTCGTAAGAGGACTAGCACTAACTATAATGGTTCATAAGATACAGGCTGTGGACAGACGGACAGACAGACGACATTCAAACAGCGGAGTCTTAGTAACAGGGTCCCATTTTACCCTTTGGGTACGGTACCCTAAAAATACATGGCTTGAGTAGTCAGCCTATTCTACAGGAAAGACATGGCTTAGTTACTTAGACTCGTCTAAGCTTAGTTAGCTCTGCACATGTTGGTAAGTAGATCATTGTTATTTATTTATTTATTTATTTTATAAATATCTTAAGCCATAAACTTTTTAAACTATCGTGGTTTTGATCAATATTTTGGATAGAAACGGGATATTTACCATGATTTTTGAGTTTGATTGTTTCCCAATATTTCGGCACAGTTGCATGCGCCATGATCACGGGTCGAACTTCAGACCCGCTTCAGACTTCGGGACGGTCTTCAGTTCGACCCGTGATCATGACGCATGCAACTGTGCCGAAATATCGGGAAACAATCAAACTCAAAAATCATGGTAAATATCCCGTTTCTATCCAAAATATTCATAAACCATAAACCTATTCAGGCTGCTTCAGTCAGGTTACAGAGCATCTATAAGGCACTGAACATTTTCGCTCATGGTTAATACCCTGGTGGGGCAGTCACGGCCACATTTTTCATAAACCCCAGGGATGTTAGTATAGATAGATAGATAAGAGATTTACACAAGTAAATTACACACATTTTATAAAGAATATAAGGTAAACAATGCAGTAATACAATGGGTGGCCTTATCGCTAAAAGCAATCTCTACCAGGCAACCTTTGTATGTTTGTACCTTTAGTATGTTAATTATTGTCACCCAGCTGATTTATAGGCAACTTAGCTTCTGCTTAGCCTTTTTAAGAATGTATAATATGAACTCATACTCACATTGAATAATATTCAATAAAAATTTAAGAATTTAAGAAATTTAATGGGTTTGTGACGTGTTGATGAAGCTTAGCCCTTTTCTGCACTAGATGGTCGAGCCAGGTCGATGGTGCTATTATAAATGATAACAACAGCAGCTAAGGTTTTTTAGGCAAGTAGAACTCTACAGTATTATAGATAGATACCTGGATGTTTGACCCGCTCTTCAACACCCCCTTCCGCAAGTAAGGCCTGTGCTTCTTTAACGGCTGTCGCAGTCTTCTCCATACGTTCCACATTGTTGCCGGCTTCGTCTTCTGAAATAATTTATATATAGGCTATGCAGAAAGAAGAAAGAAAATTCGTTTATTTTGCTCTAAAAAATAAACAAAACAAATATAAAACATATCTATAAAATACAATACAAAATAATGAAGAAACTATTGCATGGGCCAAATTGGTCCGTCTAAGCATAAATGCTGCATCAATCTAGCTGAGGTTGATGCAGCGCTGGTTTTCAGACAGGCACGGTATTAATAACTTTTTAGTTCAGTTTACAGTACCCGAGCACAGAACCAAATATACTCAGGAGTCTGCCCAAGTCTCGGCCGGTGGTGTAATAAAGTTGGGAAGTAAAGTAGGTGTTAAAAACATGAATGTTGTCTTACCAAGAGTAGACAAATCGTCTAGCAAAACCCTGTAACGTAGTTTGCGGTCATGACTTCCTAAACTGCTTCGTGAGGCTTGCGTGCCATTTAGTGAAGCCATTCCGATGTAACCACTCAACAAACAAGAAATTAAATTGAAAATTCAGTCTAGCTTAGCCGCGAAAAAAGTATTATATACCTAGGTAGCATAGCATTGATATTTATTTACGTTTTCTGTGTGTTGGTCAAACGCACAGAGTACTTTTTGTCAAACAACTCCGGTTATTGTACGTCACGTTATTGTACAGCATGGTAATGTACACCCAATAATTTGAATCCAAAGTAGATTCGAATTATCAGGCCGTACATTATCGGGTGTGCAAAAAATGTATTTGATATTATATTGTCCCGTGTTGCTATTGTACGGACTGATAATGTACGGCATGATAATTGGAAGCCACTGTCAAATCGTCGAGCCTCGTTTGCACATTTTTGCTCGACATTTTTGCAAATGACTTTTATGCCACGGAAAACATAGCCTGAGAATGTATATACACGTTTAACCACCATCATCGGCTCGTGTTTTCCTGCCTTTTGTTTCACATGGTTGTGAAATGATAGTACCCTGCGGTGCGTGCAAGCAAGCAAGCAAGAAGTAGGTAATGTAACTGAAAAGAAAAAGTGCAAGGAGAGGTGAAAAAAAGCTAGGATATTGCGTATTTAATATTTTGTTTAATTAATTCTGTAGATGTATATTGGCTGTATATAGTAAGTCGTAAAAAACTTTCTTAGTGCTTGATTCAAATGACACCAAACTTTAGTTAGTGAGGTTAGAATCAGTGAATTTGTGATTTTTGTTACAAAATCGTTTGTAAATGGATTCACCGCCTGCTCAGGAGGTGACTGAGCTTCTACGACAATGGGAGGAGCAACACACGTCGCCGAATTACGATCCTTTGACGACTTTGACGAGGTGAGTCTGGTTGTTATGATTTTGTAAAACCGTCAATTATATGACATTGTGTACTAGCATGTGGTTGTGTGGTCGTATTTGGATCTCGAAAATGTGCCAATTTGACGATATCCCAACAGTCACACCAGTATTGCATTGCATTGGTGCTGGTTACCACTTCACATCAGGTGGGCCGTATGTTTGTGCCACTAGCAGTAGCATGGTAAAATCTGATAAGTAACTATATTATCTTATTCTTAGAACATAACTATGAGCATGATTGTAAGTATGTAACCTATGTTTATTGTTCGTATTACTAATATTTTTTTTTGACGAATCGAAAAATTATCCATGGCTAGCCCGTATATAGACTGGCAGGGCATGTCAGCCACATCTAAGGTTGGTGTGGTTAATCTAAAACAGGTCTACATCAAGCAAATTGAAAATCATCATTCAACCTTACTTTTACTTCATTGATGCCCTCCGAGAACTCTCCATCTGCTAATGTTGCGATTCAGGGCATCCACTAACTTCATCGGTAGCTTAAACAGTCATAGTCCTTTATTACATCCAGTTTTCAATCTATCAAACTAAATCATAAATGGGTTGAGATTTTCTGTTATCTTTGAAAGCAACATTGTTTTTTCTGAAAATGAAAAATTGTTTTTCTTATGTTATTTTAGGTTTTGATGTGTAATTTTGGTGACGTTTTAACTATCATAACTTGAAGTCTTAGCATAAATGTGAACAGTTAAAATGAAAGTGTGTTATGTGGCATCCTGATTTAAACAAAAATGTTACCCTTATGTTTTGAAGAAAAACACTATCTTTTTCTTCTGAACCAATGACAGCTAGCTTTACTTTTTTTTACTGACTCAACTTGACTATAAATTATTTACTCAATCCACTTGAAATTGGCGAAATTATCCGTTGAATGATGGAAGAAGGGTTCTGTACCATAATGGTACAGCTAATGTAATAATTATGTTATTTAACAAGTGTCTCGTTTGTAATTATTTTTATTGTAAGTATTGTACATATACATAAATTTATTAGTTATAGATTGGTTCTCAGTAAGTGAATTTTGTAAATTCTTATAAGAAATAATAATCTCAAAAAATAGAATTACCATTTCCATTAATATAAAGACTTTAGTTGAGTTAAATTGAGTGAGTATTAAATTTTCTTGGCTAAAGTCCAATTTACCGTTCTTTATGTACAGTCGAGGTTTGACAGGCGTTACAGCTCAGTTAACAGTAACTCTGTCTTCTGTGGTTGTGGGTTCGAATAACACATGGTGGAAATTATATTTAATATTCTGTGCAACATAAATTTTGTACAATTGTATTTGCAAATAGAACAGAAATGTATACCATTTATTTTATTATAACGGAAGTAATTTAGTATATACAAATATTTTACATCTAATATTTAACCTATCTACCTTATGCTCTAGGTAAAATACTTTTGGTTAAAATTGTTTTGTGTTACATGTGTCTACACTCCACATGTGGCAAACATGTGTTTTTTTTTAACTTTTTTTGGTGTTGGATAATTTGTGTACACTGGAATTTTACATTTATAAAAGACAATGTCAATTCCTTACTTTCTTCTTTATATGAAGGCTTAAACTTGTAAATGAACTGGTAAGTCAAAGTCAAAAAGCATTTATTCAGTAATATCCGCAGGGATCATCTTGAAACATCTTAAATCTAGGTGAATCTAAGCGAAGTAGGATGTTAGTCTTGCTAGCCTTGTCATCCGTCAGAGTTTCCCTGGCTTTGTCTTAGTTTAGAGGGCATTCTTATTGCATAACTATATGCAATGCAAATCAATTAAAATACATATTTTTCATTCAAAAGGAATTGATAACACAGATAACACGGGTTTGTGATTAACTGTTGTAGGTAATTACTAACAAAACAACAAACAAACAGCTTCAAGACTTTGATCTCCAGGCATGGTAGATATCCTCTTAGATCTCTTAATAACAAGTACCTACCCAAGACTCCAATGACTAAGGGGGTAGTCAGAGGTACATCATTACATTTGGCACATACCCACATTTTGTAGTAGTTGGTATTCCATACGTGGCAGGTTGCAAGTCAGCAAACTTCTCGGAATTTATCGACCTAGTGTTTAACTAAATTCCATGCTAACCACTTTCGATAAATTTCGATAAACCCCGTTTTATCGTGAATTTTTGACAAATTTTATCTATCGATACATCTATGCTAAAGGATAAAATATTAGGTTGTCTGGTAGAGATCGCTGTTTAGCGATAAGACCGCCCATTGTATGTAGCATTATGTTTAAGTTTTATGTATACTTGTTTATCCTTAAGCTGTGGTGTGCAATAAAGTATTTTCTATCTTTCTATCTATCTATGCTTGGGCACCAGTATTTTTAACCAATTCTTACCATTACAGGATAGCAGAAATAATAGAAGCAGAGACGGAGAATTTTATGAAGAAGGATCCTGATCCCTTCGATGAGAGGCACCCCTCCCGGACGGACCCTGAATGTGCATTGGGGCATGCTCTAAAGGTCATGTTCAAAAAAGATAACTTTATGACTAAGGTGGGTAAAATTACTTCTTTTTTTTTATCATTGATAGTCCGTCCTTTGGCTTCAATCTCACCTGGTGGTAAGTGACGATGAAGCAGGGCGGTCTAGAAGATACCTATTCACTCTTGCCTTAAAGAGACTTAGATTATAGTGTTCAGGAAAAACAGACGCTGGCAACGAAAGGTGGAACCGAAACGCTTGGTACGAATGGGAGGTATATTTACCAAGTAAGGGTGGTACTGACCCGTACGTCTTCTCGCCCTATGATAGAAAGGAGATGGTGGTATGAGGTCGTGTAGTTCCTGGGCACATTCTCCGAAATAAAATTGAAAATTAAAAATTAAAACTCATTTATTTCAGACAACACAAAAATCAATTTTAGGTCCATATTATGTTAGTCAAAACTTATTCTATGTTAGTATCAGTTTGAATATTAAAAAATAATAATAATTTCAAGCACTGCAATCCAGTTATTGATGAAACTACTTCATCATTATCCGATTGCAGTGCTCGAGGAACGGGCTATCCCATTTATTGGACAATGCGTTCAGGATGGTGTAAATGTAGCCTATAGAAGATAGAGACTCTAGAATTTGTATGTTTTTCAATACTTTAGTAGTGTTAGTGTAGTGTGTAGTGTTTGGGCCTTAGACGAGTTAACCATGGGACACGATACGCTTGAAAATCTAATGAAATCACAATCAACCAGTTTTTGTGGAGCATGGGAGGAAGGGTCTATTTCTGCTTTACTTCCACAGATAGCGCTGTCACTTTCTAAAAGTTCCTGTTGATTAAGACTAGTGCTTGATGCAGTCGATGAAATTGTATCGATAAAAATTAGTGAATGATAGATTTTCCATTATTCACTACATCGAAGTATGAATGGAGAAGGATGCGTGTTGTTTTTATAATAAAAAAAATCGTTCTTTTTTTAGATATTTATTTATTTAACCATTGCGATCAGTCACATAACATTGGCATGTCAAATTGGTACAGTTTATAATCTTATACTAACATACTCAAAATACTTAAAATACTATCCTTGCAAATCAGAAAATGAACAGCTAAGATATTCAGTTATATGATAAAAAGGGTGGCATTCAAAAAAAGTTTTAAGTTTCGTTTTAAATTCGCTTAGAGGAAGCCTTGTGAATGTTAAAGTTAAAGTTCTTGCCTTACTTAATCCTTCTTCTTAATGGCTAACTCGACTAAGGTTTGGGCCTTCTGCTCTGTAGGTGGTAGGTTCGATCCCTACTGAGAATAAGCATTTGAGTGATGAACATTGATGTTTGTTCTGTGTCTGTGTATTCTAAGTATGTATTTACAAAAAATATTTGTATGTATTTATATTATTTATAATTATTTATTTTCAGCTGGTAAACGATTATGTCAGAGACACATTCTACTCAAGACAGAATATGACCGGTCGAGATGTTTATAAGTTGAATGTGGCCGCGTGTCGACTCACCCTTGACCTGATGCCAGGACTTGAGATGAGTGTTGTTTTCCAGGTAAGTTTAAGCTTTTGTCAGCTCGTTGTTAGCTCTGCCTTCTGTGCTGTAGGTTGTGGGTTCAATCCCCGCCGTGTACAAACATTTGTGTGATGAATATAGATGTTTGTTTGTTCTCGGGACGGGACTTTTACTGGCGGATAGCTTATAATAAGGGGTAACTTAGGCTCTCTTCTATTTTAGAAAAATTCTAAAATGTCCAAGTACTGTCCAATACCGCGCGCAGCCCACGCGCATGCCACCACTGCGCCGTAACATCGGGCACCTTCCACCTAAAAACTAATAGCTTTTTTGTTAAATTCCACGCAGACGACGTCGCGGGCACAGCTAGTCTTACATAAAACTGTTTTTTTTTTCAGGATAATGAGAATCTGATCCAACGGTTAACAACCTGGGCCCGCAGTGCGACAGAGCCTCTGTGTTGCTACGCGACAGGTCTGCTAGCCGCCGCGATGGAAGTCCACGAGATTGCTACCAACTTCAGGTGAGTGTGGACGACGTAGTTGGATTCGTCATCCGATGAAAATCTTCATCGAGTTTTAGTAATATAAAAAAACGTGTGCTTTAGACCACACGACTGAAGTAGAACTTCTTTAGTATACGAAACGTAACTGGCTATGAGAGAAAGAGAAAGAGTGTTGCAGATGTTGCTGCGCCCTACCTTTCGGCACCACTGAAAACCAGCGCCATATGAACCATTGCGCTTCTTGGCATATGCTGAGTGGATGCCTTTTTTCGCCACTTTCTTTTTAGTTTTATATCTACTTTGTGTTCTTTGTATTGTTTTGTGTGGTGTGAATAAATATTTTCTATTCTATTCTATAATGAGATAAGAACAGAGCTCTACTACTATACTTTCTAGCTGAAAGTCCTTATTTTTTTCAGAGAATTAAATGGAACGATGGTACCACTAATGCTGAAGAGGCTACACAACTTACGAACGCAACATACCCAAGATAAGGTACTAGATTATTTTTTACATGATTTTCATATAATAATAATAATGCTGGACAATCCACACAGCATCATCTAGCCCCAAGCTAAGCTGAGCTTGTGTTATGGGTACTAGATGACTGATATACTTAATACACCGATAACCGATATGATGCGGCGGGCGAATGTCCGCCTGCGACGCAGGATGTTGCGGGTTCGATTCTCGCCTTGGGATAAATGTTTGTATGACCTGCAAATATTTATTCTGTTTAATAAAAAAATTGTATGTATGTAATGTTTTGTATTAAGTATATCAGTCATCTAGTACCCATAACACAAGCTCTGCTTAGCTTGGGGCTAGATGATGCAGTGTGGATTGTCCAGCATTATTATTATTTACAAGCTGACCCGTGCCCACTTCGTTGGGCGGCAAACATTTTTACTTACAATTCTAAACTGTAGTACTCGATGTCGCCAACAGATGGCGTTAATACGGCATAAAATAGCGGCCGTTCGTAGTTTCGCCCGCGTGTCAGTTTTTTCACGTTCCCGTTATTTTTTCGGGATAAAAAGTAGCCTAAGTTACTCCTTGTTACATCAGCTATCTGCCAGTGAAAGTCCCGTCAAAATCGGTCCAGCCGTTCCAGAGATTACCCGGAACAAACAGACAGAGAGACAAAAATTTTATAAAATGCTATTTTGGTATATGTATCGCATATACATTCATATGCATGTAGTTAAAAGCGGTTATTTTACTATTACAAACAGACACTTCAATTTTATTTATTTGTATAGATAATTATATTTTACTGACTGCATTGTGTATATTTTTAGGCTAATGCAAAACAGAACTCAGTCACACCGCCGAACCAAACTCGACACTTTGCACGCTTTGAGAAAAAGAGACCCAATGAAATCAAGTGTAATGGACCTGCTGAAAAAAAAGGTAATATATTATATTACTAGCGGCCGCTCGCAGCTTCGCCCGCGTGGCGGTTTTTTCCCGTTCCCGTAGTTTTTTGGGGATAAAAAGTCAATCCAGGTTGCAATCTATAATTATTCCAAATTTCATCCAAATTGGTCCACTGGTTAGAGTTAGAGGTTCACTCTAACTCCTGTCATGGCCCCCTCTATCCCCCGTAATGACCCCTCTATCCTCTACCATGACCCTCTATCCACCGCTGTGGCCCTCTATAGCTCGCCATGGCCCATCTATCTACCGTAATGACCTCCCTCTAACCCCTGCCATGACCCTCTCTATACCCCGCCATGACCCCCCTCTATCTCCGGCCATGACCTCCTCTATCTCCCGCCATGACCCCCTCGATACTCGGTCATTGCCATTGATTACCTACGTCTGTATGGTTTATTTCAGATCGGATGAAGGACGAGGGTGGTGGAGGTGAACCTTTGGTTGTGGAGACAGCTGTTGAAGACCCCGAGACGCCTATAAAAGAACCTGCAACACCAGTCAAGAATCATAATAGTAAGCACTTCTCTGTTGCTGTGTTGGTCCCAGTAAAAAATAAGATAATTTAGATTTAAAACATTTAAATTTAAATAATGCCGGACGATCCACACAGCATCATCTAGCCCCAAGCTAAGCAGAGCTTGTGTTATGACTAAATGACTGATATACTTAATACAATATTATATTACATACAGAGATATTTTTTATTATACATAGAAAATACCCAGAACACCCGGAATAAATATTTGCAGACCGTACAAACATTTATCCCAAGGCGGGAATCGAACCCGCAACCTCCTCGTCGCAGGCGGACACTCGCCCGCCGCGCCACATCGGTCGTCAAATAGTATAGATTGGTATAAATTGGTATAGATTGATATAGATTGGTATAGATCAGTAATTCCCAAAGTGGTCCAGGTGGACCCCCAGGGGTTCACGGGAGACTCGACGGGGGTCTACGTTGGTCATGACAAAAAATGGGGATCTACAATCGTAAGCAAAGGTGCATGAAAACTAATTTGGTTTCGATAGTGAAGAACTAAAATGTTGGCTTGTTATTTTAAATAATATGATATTTAAATAAAACCTTCACAATAAGACAAATTTATAAATAAATTGAGAAAAAAAAATGGATAGTTCCGAACTGGGAGTCGAACCCAGACCATGTCGGTATCGCGCCGAGATTTAGACATTGGTAGTAATGTAGATGCAGGCGGTCCACCGGATCCAGCAAAATTTTAAAAGTGGTCTATGAAACAAAAGAGTCTGGGAATCACTGGTATAGATGATTACTGAGACTACTTGACTACTTGACGACCGAAGTGGCGCGGCGGGCGAATGTCCGCCTGCGACGCAGAGGTTGCGGGTTCGATTCCCGCCTTGGGATAAATGTTTGTACGATCTGCAAATATTTATTCCGGGTGTTCTGGGTATTTTCTATGTATAATAAAAAATATCTATGTATGTAATATAATATTGTATTAAGTATATCAGTCATCTAGTACCCATAACACAAGCTCTGCTTAGCTTGGGGCTAGATGATGCTGTGTGGATCGTCCGACATTATTATTATTATTTTTTTTTTTACTATGTGTATGTTACAGCAATAGCAAACTCACCGGAGCCTCCTGAAGGCATGATGTCTCCTCCCCCGCGGCCGCCGGCTCCTCTCCCCGCGCCCCTGCATCTGGAGACCAGCTCTAACTCCAGCTGGGCTGAGATGGAGACATATGTTATTGGTAAGACTGCCACCACACAGGAGCTTCATTATTGAAGTAATACTTCTAATGCGACTTCCAACAAGGTTGCGTTAAATCTTGACATTACCATAGAGGGGGTATGAAAGCACTGTTCTTTCTCTCTTTCTCTCATAGCCAGTTACGTTTCGTATATATAAGAAGTTTTACTTCAGTCGTGTGGTCTAAAGCACACTGGTTTTTGTTACATTATCTATCTTGGAAGCTTGTTTTTTTAGGGTTTTATCCAAAGGGTAAAACGGAACCCTTTTACTTAGATTCCGTTGTCTGTCTGTTTGTCTGTCCGTCTGTCACCAGGCTGCATCTCATGAACCGTGATTGTAAGAGAGTTGAAATTTTCACAGACGATGTATTTATTATAGATAATGGTACGGAACCCTTCGTGCGCGAGTCCGACTCGCACTTGAACGGTTTTTATTTTTTTTATGTTATTTTTGATGGAACAAGCGGATGGCCCACCTGATGTTAAATGGTAACCATCACCTTAACACCATAACAAAGCATTACCTTGTAGGTCACCATCGATAAAATCGTGCCTTACAATACACTGCTCTGCGTCCATCAATCTAAGGCATGCAGGTATTAAGCCCCATGTGCCTGTAACTACAGAAAAATAATATAAAGAATCTTGAGTTAGTACTTGGTCTTGGTACTAAGAGTTCTGAGCGGATATCTACCGTACCTCAGGATTAATGTTGTTTTTTTTTCTTCAGGTAATATACAAATCTACCCGGCCACAGATGCTACAAGACAGATGCTTATACTGAGGTACCTGACGCCAATGGGCGAATACCAGGAGGTAAGCATTATATTACTCTCTGAGGGTTCCACGAGCTAAAGGACAATGGGCGAAAATGTATGGAACCTGGGACCACCCTCCAATAGCAATAAAAAGGTCGTTCGTTTCCTCGTTCCCAAAGAGGTCCTTTGGAATTGTTAGGTTTTTAGCCTAAATATTTTCTCTATCTATATGATCCAGTCCTAAGTGTTGTGTGACGTATTTATTTCTTAGGCATTCACTATATGGCTAACGCAGTTCTTGGATCATTACATCTCTCGCCCAGTGACGGAGTTTGCTCTAAGATGACGTCGAACTGGTAGCCGTTAAGGTTAAACAAGTCGGTACGTTGTCCATACAAACGCTGTAAGCGTTAAGATTTAGTACGACGCTTGTAACTTTCAAGGTAATCTGATTTTACCGTAGCATATAGGGTAACGAGCCTAGATAACGGCAAGATAATTCAGTATCAAACTTAACTTCAGACGCACGTTAATAAATAGTAGACATTAAACGCTTACAGCGTTTGTATGGACAACGTACCGACTTGTTTAACCTTAAGACCGATTATATTAGTATGCATGCGATTCATTGCGGGTTTCAATGAACCAGCAATGTTCAGAACTTACAAGTCTTATATCTTTAATCGGACAGTTGCAACAACAAAGCTGTTATATCAATAGTTGTTCCGGTTGAGTAGACCTTTCCAACGATATACATTTTATTGCTATTGCAGGGTGGTCCCAATTTGCCCATTGTCCTTTACAGATAAGTTAACCAACCAACCAACCACCACCAACTCTACCAAGCGTTTCGGTTCCACCTTCATTATGCGAACCGCTAAGGAGTGGAATTCATTGCCAGCGTCTGTTTTCCCTGAACACTAATCTGAATCTCTTTCAAGTCAAAAGTCAAAAAGCATTTCCAGTAATATCCGCAGGGATCATCTTGAAACGTCTTAAATGTAGGTGAATCTAAGCGCCAGTTCCTCGCGACCAAGCCTATAGAAGAACCGGCGAGAAACTTACGGCTTGGTTCCTACCGTTGTTTTGTATGATCCTTTTGCAAAGTAATAATAATGTAAATAATGAAGCTCCAGTGTGGTGCCAATCTAACTTTATAAGGTGATTGCAAGACAGAAAACATGTTAAGGCTACACTAGTCGGTACTTCAACTTAACAACTTAACGTCGGTACAAACTTAACTTCGGACGTACGTTAATAAATAGTAGACATTAAACACTTACAGCGTTTGTATGGACAACGTACCGACTAGTGTAGCCTTAAGGCAATCATACCAAGAACTTAATATTTAATTAGTACTTAATTGGTTCTAAGATATTCGAGTGGATATCTACCGTAACTGAGAATTAAAGTCGTGATGTTATTTCTTTCAGTTCCTGACGCACGTGTTTGAGCAAAACGCCCTGGGGCTAATCCTCGGGTACTTGAACGTGCGTGAGTCACGTGACTCGAGGCTTGCCTTCGAAGCCTTGAAGTATCTAGCAGCATTGCTCTGCCACAAGAAATTCTCTATAGATTTCATCAACATGGGAGGATTGCAGGTGATATAACCTTTAAGATATACTTAGGTATATTAAACACTTTATCAATCTATATCTATCTTCTATATATCTATAACTATCTATCTATCTGTCTATCTATATCTATCTATATATATCTCTATCTATCTATTTATAAAAAATAATAAAACCGGCCAAGTGTGAGTCGGACTTGCGCACGAAGGGTTCCGTACAATTAGCAACGGCAAAAAAATTACGTTTTCTGTACGAGAGCCCCCTTAAATATTTTTTTATTCAGTATTTTAGTATTTGTTGTTATAGCAACAGAACATGTAGGCAACAGAAATACATCATCTGTGAAAATTTCAACTCGCTAACTATCACGGTTCATGAGATACAGCCTGGTGACAGACGGACAGACAGACCGCGGAGTCTTAGTAATAGGGTTCTGTTTTACCCTTTGGGTACGGAATCCTAAAAATGCGAGTAATCCTATTTATTCTAAGTTTACTTTTCGGTCTAATTGTATTTATTTATTTTCAGAAATTTCTAGAAGTCCCTCGACCGTCAGTAGCCGCTACTGGGGTGTCAATCTGTATGTACTATCTCTCGTACTGTGAAGATGCCATGGAAAGGGTCTGTCTACTACCGAGGCACACCCTTGCTGATTTAGTCAAGTATGTCATCTTAATTTAGTAATATCTTATTTTAAGGGTTGAATTTCAGTAGAGCTCTTAGTAAAGGGCTCGTCAGGAAAAAATATAAAAAAACTTAATCTTTATTGAGGCCTAAAAGCAATTAAGCTAAATTTAAGGTACTGACAGACGTGCTCAAAAAAAGCATGCTAATAAGCTTGCTTAAAATTAGCATGCTCTGCAAACTGTTTACATTTGCCAGTATTTCTTACTGAAGTAAGAAATACTGGCCAAAGCCAGTGACAGCACGAGAGACTCCGTATTGTCATATGATTGGTGAAGAAGCCATTCAAGAGTTTTACTTTTTAGTTCGCGCTGGTGTAGGGAATATATTTCCAATATTCTGTTGTGCTTATTATAGACAAACGGGCCCAAGTTATGTGCATGTCTTCTAGCAAATGTAGTTTTGAACTTGAGTGTTTGACAGGCTTTAGCCTTTTTGCGTTTGGACGATTGTGTGTTTAAGTCAAAAAACGTGGATGTATGTTGTTTGGAAATGAGCTTTAAGATAAATAGTTTCGTCGGATAGCGAAAAGGTTATGAGGTCATTACTTTTAAAAGTGATCTTTGTGCACGTTCTAGTTTTATCAGTTTAGTTTTACATGCACCTCCCCAGACTAAAATACAGTAGCTAATAATTGATTGTGCTAGGGCAAAGTATATCGTTTTCATTAACTGAGGAGATGCTATGTGACGCAATTTTTTAAAAGTGAAAATTAGTTGTCTGGTTCTGGCCGAGAGTGAATTTATATGGGGACCGATGTGGCGCGGCGGGCGAATGTCCGCCTGCGACGCAGAGGTTGCGGGTTCGATTCCCGCCTTGGGATAAATGTTTGTACGATCTGCAAATATTTATTCCGGGTGTTTTGGGTGTTTTCTATGTATAATAAAAAATATCTATGTAAGTAATATAGTATTGTAGTATATCAGTCATCTAGTACCCATAACACAAGCTCTGCTTAGCTTGGGGCTAGCATATGATGCTGTGTGGATTGTCCAGCATTATTATTATTATATAAAACAAACATTGATAAATTTACTAATTATTTTCAGATATGCTCTTTGGCTTCTGGAGTGCTCTCATGATTCAGGCCGCTGTCACGCCACTATGTTCTTCGGCCTGTCATTCCAGTTCAGGGTCATACTAGAGGAATTTGATAATCAGGTAAGTCGGTGCAATTACAGGCACATGAGGCTTAACATTTATGTACAGTCAGCTGCACTAGAATGTATACAATTCGTAACTTTCAAAACGGTATCAAAACCTTATAGTAAACTAGGCTCGCAGCTTCGCCCGCGTGGCGGTTTTTTCGCGTTCCCGTTATTTTTTCGGGAGAAATAGTAGCCTATGTCCTATTCCAGATTACAATCTATATTTATTCCAAATTTCATCCAAATCGGTCCACTGGTTAGAGCGTGAAAGAGGAACAAACATTCATCCATCCATCCATCCAAACATTCGCAATTATAATATTAGTAGGACTAGTTAAACAGTAAAAACTCAAAAATTAACTGATAAGGTCACATAGTTTTTGAGTTTTTGCCCTGTAAATATTAATTGTAACGCTGTAAAGCGGTTTTGTAAGTAATAAATTGTATACATTTTAGTGCAGCTGACTGTACCTCAGGTCGATAGACGCTGAGTGTATCGTAGGGCATGTTCTTATGGAGCCTGATTTATGAGGCAATGGATTGTTATAGGCGATGGTAACTACCTAACATCAGGTGGGCCATCTTGTTCCATCAGCAAGTTGCATAAAAAAATTTAAAAAAAGTCATAATGTGATGTGTAAAATAAAAAAAGTGTGCCGAATAAAGATATATTCTATTCTATTCTATAATTGCTGAATGTAAGATTATCCCAAATTTTTTTCTTATAAAAAAAACGCTAAAATATATATAATTATGCGAGTTCGTTCTTAGTTAGGTTTAAAGACATTTATTCTCATACAAAATTTACATTTCTTTTATAATGAGATACATAGAATAAGCTTATTGCTATAATAAAGTTATTACGCCTCTTGACAGCGCTGCCGTAGCTTACACTAAACAGTAGTAGGTATTTAGATTTAAACAATGAAACTGTGAATAATCTAACTAAAAGGACACATAAGTTTTGCTTATATGTTCTTTCAGTTTAGACTTGTATAAGTTTATGTTATCGCATTCTTTAATGTTGTTAGGCAATTGATTGTAAAGCTGTACTCCCTCAAATAATATTGTTTTCTTTCCGTAGTTTGTTCGTACTGTAGTTAAATTAAGTTTGTGTTGATTTCTTAGATTATGCGTATTTTCTTTTTTTTGCAGTTGTATATTAGATTTAATTGAGTTATTGGTTATGTTTTTTATAAGAAGACAAGTGGAGTATGTATAAAGTTGATGTAGATTTAATAGTTTAGTTTTTTCGTATAGTTTTTTAGTTGGCATTAGATAGTGATAACAGTGAAGTACTTTAATTATTTTGTTTTGTGTTCTTTGTAACGGCATAAGGTTTGTCGGGGCGGCGGAACCCCATACTTCTATTAGATAATCAAGGTGAGATTTTACCATCGAATTATAGATAATAGAACGTACTCTAGTTGGGATACAGTTTGTTATTTTACGTAGTGCTCCAAGTAATGTTGTTAATTTTGTTTTTACGTGGTTAATATGATAGGTCCAAGTTAGTTTGTCGTCCACCCATAGCCCAAGATATTTTTCTTTTTTAGATTGTTGCAGTACGTCATTATTAATGGTAAGAGGGGTAAAATCTGGTATGGGTTTATTTTTAGCTGCAAAAATCATAAATGATGTTTTTGATGTGTTGACTGTAAGTAGATTATATTTAAACCATTCATTTAGGATATTTAGGTCTCTTTGTGCATCAATTATTATGTCATGGATAGATTTATCAAAGTAAAAGAGGCACGTATCGTCCGCGTACAGTGTTAGGTGTCCTTTTAGTCCTATTGTATTTATATTATTTAAATAAATTAAAAAAATTAGGGGACCAATTATGGAACCTTGGGGAATGCCATAAGTGACATTTTGCGGAGAACTTACAAAGTTATCTATTTTTACAACTTGCCGTCTATTCTGTAGGTACGATGTAAACATATTGAGAGCCATTCCTGTGACACCTGCGTTACATAATTTTTGAATTAACTTTTTATGACTAACGGTGTCAAATGCCTTTTTTAGGTCAATAAATATCCCTAAAGCAATGCATTTTTTGTCTATGTATGTTTTAATTTTAGTCACTAAGTCTATGGTTGCTGTTAGGGTACTTGCCTTCGGTCTGAAACCGTATTGTTGGTCAATAAAAAACTTTTTTTCTTCGAGGTAATTGTTTAGACGTGTATACAACACTCGCTCAAAAATTTTTGACAAAACCGGCAAGACTGATATCGGTCTATAATTGCTCGGATCAGTTTTAATTCCCGACTTGTATACTGGGCTCACCTTTGCAATTTTGAGAGTATCAGGGAAAACACCTTGTAATAAGTTCCATATTAAAATACCTGTAGAGTTATTTCATTGAGTGAAATTGGACTTTCGATAGCGCAGTTGGGTAGCGCAGCCCCGCATCAAGGGAAGGGTTGTGGGTTCAAATCCCGCTCGAAGGCAATAATTAATAGCATGTTTTAGTAAATTATTATGGTTATTTCCAGGATGGTCTCAGGAAGCTGTACAACGTGATATCAACTCTGCCGATACTCGGCTCTGATGAGGAAGAGTCCCGGGTATCTGACGATGAGACATGTGCAGCCAGACAGATAGTGAGACATGTCTGTGTGGCTTTACGCAGGTGAGATAGATATATCGATAGACTAGCTGTGCCCGCGACTTCGTCTACTATACGTCTACGACATTATATTTTAATTACTATTTGTTTTTAGTTCTTCGTATTAGCTTTATTGAAAAATTAACCCGCGCGATAGAAGGGGTGGGAGGTGCTCGACGTGACGGCGCAGTGGTGGCATGCGTGTGGACAGTACTTGGACATTTTGAAATTTTTCTAAAATGAAAGTTACTCCTTATTACATCAGCTATCTGCCAGTGAAAGTTCCGTCGAAATCGGCCCAGCCGTTCCAGAGATTAGCCGGAACAAACAGACAGACGGAAATTAAAAAAAATGCTGTTTCGGTATATGCACCGTATATACATTCATATGCATGTAGTAAAAAGCAGTTATTTTAATATAACAAACAGACACTTCAATTTTATTTATTTGTATAGATGTATAGATTATATCTTTATTGTACACCATTAAAGTATTGGAAAGTATATGTGTTATAACTTGCAGGTACCTTGAAGCACATCTCAAGCTGCGCGCCGCACAGGTCTCAAGACAACATGGCGATAATGTGCCCGAACCACCTACTTATAAAGTAAGCAATTAAAGTTGCTTCTACTGAGCTGAGAGCACTGTGGTCAAGTGGGAGGGTCTCTGCCTTCATACCTAAAGCCGTGGGTTCGAAATATTCGAATCCGATCGTGCACCACAAAAATTATTTTCCTCGAGTGGGATTTGAACCAACGACCTTCAATACAGCGCAGAAGGCACAGCTACTACCAACTGAGCTGTGACGGTAGTCAATTTTTAGGGTTCCGTATCCAAAGGGTAAAACGGGACCCTACTACTAAGATTTCGCTGTCTGTCTGTCTGTCTGTCACCAGGCTGTATCTCATGAAATTTTTACAGATGACGTATTTCTGTTGCCGCCATAACAACAACAAAAAACATAATAAAATAAATATTTAAGGGGCTCTGATACAACAAACGTGATTTTTTTGCCGTTTTTACTATAGATAATGGTACGGAACCCTTGATACGCGAGTCCGACTCGCACTTGGCCGGTTTTAATTATATTTTCAAAATAATATAAAATCTTTAGATGATGTTGTATAAAAATGTTCAGAAATATTTATCACATGCGGATTAGACGGAACAAAACAGGATGGAAACACTATTGGGCGTTTTCTATTTATGCAGCTGCTCCAACAAAAACCGACCAAACTCAAGTTCAATGCCCGCATGGGCAGATTGCAAGAAAAAAAAATAGATTTAAAAAAAAAAAAAAATTTGGATAGATAGATAGATAGAAACATTTATTCAGACCACCACAAAACAGTAAACATAACAGTAACACTAAAAGATAACACAAAAGTAACATAACATAACATAACTACACAATTAACATGGTATAACATACATAATGATGTGGTGGCGAAAAGGTCCTCAGGTATTCGAGAGAGGTCAGAGGTATTTGTGATATTGAGTCTTCTAAACCCCCTAATTTCCCTCCACAGGCTTCAAAATCATCATCAGAAGAGATACAGGAGCAGATAGAGTTGTTGCAAAGTGTGGCGTGGTCTCGGTGGGCGCCCGTGGATGAACTTGTCGAGTTGGGAGGTGTTGCTATGTTGCTGCAAGTTGTCGGACTGGCATACGAGTGGAATTTTAACGGAAGGTATGTATGATAGATAGATAACTCTTTAGTTTATTTGTTTTTATAGTGCTACTTGAGGAAAATAATTTTTGGGATAATATAAAAATCTTTGTGATTTCCTTAAGTGCGGGTAGCAAAGATTTTTATATTATCCCAAAAATTATTTTCCTCAAGTAGGATTTGAACTCACGACCTTCCCCTTGAACCTTTCCTCGGTGGCGAAGTTGGTATCGCATCCCCGTATCAAGGGGAAGGTCGTGGGTTCAAATCCTACTCGAGGAAAATAATTTTTGGGATAATATAAAAATCTTTGAGATAAATCTTTATTAATTTACACAAGTAAAGTACAGACATTTTATAAAGAATATAAGGTAAACAATGCAGTAATACAATGGGCGGCCTTATCGCTAAAAGCGATCTCTACCAGATGTATTCTGTAGGTTGTGGGTTTGATTCCCATCGAGAACAAACATTTTGTGTGATGAACATAGATGGTTGTTCTGTGTCTGAGTGTTAGATTGTATACTATGTATGTACTAGCGAAACGCGCGCGACTTTGTCCGCGTGCAGCTATTTTATACAAACTTTAAGGGGTTTAGGGGTTGAATTTCGGGAATCCCTAAGACAACCTGGGGTATACAGGTGTTGCCTCATGTGCCTGTAATGTCTCCGGCGGCCACACCCTTCAAACGGGAACACGCTGCGCTGCTTGGTGGCAGGAATAGGCATGGTGCTAGTACGCACTAGGAGTGGGCTATAACAGGTAAAATAAGAAACCTGTTCCGCCTGTTCCAGTTCCAGTAAAATAACAGTTCCAGAAACCTGTTCCAAAATAACAGCAATAGCAGTTCGTGTAGAAATTTAAACATTTGGTAGGGTAACAGTGCTGAGGAACATATATTTTTTTCTGTAAAAAAATGAGCCCAACATTTCCGAACGAATGCAACACCTGTTCTCTGCTTGTAACAGTAACAGACAGGCATAACAGCTGCTATCTCATACCAACAAAGGTAAGCTGTGTAAGCTAGAATAGAGAAGAGCATGTTCCGTGGCGTTATCTCTTTCTAACAAAAGTAAACTCCATACGCTAGAATAAAGAAAAGCATGTTTCTGCAGATTTGGGCTGTTGTGGAACTGGAACAGTTTCTCTTAGGTCTAGACAACAGTTCCATACTGTTCTAAAGTGTAACCTGTTATTTTTACCTGTTCCGATATATACGCCTCACTCCTAGTACGCACCCAGACAAACCCTTCACTAAGAGCTCTAGTACTACTTGTTGAAATGAAATGAAATGAAATGAAATTTATTTGCGAGAAACATGGTTTAAAGTTCTTAGTCATAGTGGTGGTAGTCATAGTTTTACATATTTCACCAAATCTGGCATGCAAATTTAAATAGTTTTTATAGGTACCTATTAATATTAATATTATTCTTTTACATAAGTCCTTATAAAGCAATAGGACAACAATAAAACATAGTAATTACAAAAAATATTACAAAATTATTGTTGTTGTTGTTTGTTCTTGTGTCTGGGTGCTATATGTATTCTAAATATATATTACTAGCAGCCAGTCCCAGCTACGCCCGGGTTTTAGTAAGGATCCCTAATTTTTTTAAATATAATATAGCCTATGTCACCCGGGGATAGTGTAGCTTCCCGACGGTGAAAGAGTTTTTCAAATCGGTCTAGTACTATTGGAGCCTATTCAATGCAAACAAACAAATCTTTCTTCTTTTTTTTTTTTTTTTTGTTTATAATATTATACACAAAAAAAAGTACTTATATAAGTATTCTATCAGCTATCTGGTTCCCATAGTACAAGCTATTTTTTTTTTATACAATTTGCTGATGGAGCAAGCATAAGGCCCACCTGATGTTAAGTGGTTACCATCTCCTATAACAAAACATTGCCTTGTAGGTCACGTTAGTTAGTAGCGTGCCCTACGATGCACTACTCAGCGTCCATCAACCTCAGGCATACAGGTGTTAAGCCTCATGTGCCTGTAATTACACCGGAACCCACACCCTTCAAACCGGAACACAGCAAGCTTTGCTTAGTTAGGATCTAGAGGGCGTTGTGTGAATGTATGTCAATATTTATTGAATTCCTTTGCAGGTCAGAAACAGTTCGGTCAGCGTTGGACGTGATATCAGTATGCTGCGTGGCGCCGCGAGTTCAGTTACTGCTCACTGATAAAGTGGACATGCGCGACGCTGACCCCACTACCGGGGTCAATATTGTGTTGGGTAAATACAAAATCTGTAATTTTTTTTTTTTTTATTATATTTTTGCGGGTTTGGTATCACTCAGGCCATATGGTCTATTGTGATCGCCACTTGCTAAGGTATCACCCCTCATTAGGGCGTTCATAGTTCACCACTGAACCCTGCTGAAATCTATGATAATGCTGGACGATCCACACCGCATCATCAAGCCCCAAGCAGGGATGTGAAAAAATAATATATTAATAATCGATTTTTATTTAAAACTATTATTATTATCTTATAATAGATTTTTTTAATAATAAATTTTTATAAAACCGATTTATAAATTAACACGTAATTTAAAAATCGATTTATATTACCATAAAAATCTATTATAAGATAATAATAATAGTTTTAAATAAAAATCGATTATTTTTTTCATATCCCTAGTCCCAAGCTAAGCAGAGCTTGTGTTATGCGTACTAGATGACTGATATACCTAATACAATACATTACATACATATTACATTCGTCTTAATCCTACTAATATTATAAACGTGAAAGTTTGTAAGTATGGATGGATGGATGTTTGTTACTCTTTCACGCTCTAACCAGGGGACCGATTTGGATGAAATTTGGAATAGAGCTCTTAGTGAAGGGCTCGTCCGGGGAAGTACTACCACCATATCTATTCCTACCGCCAAGCAGCGCAGCCCGTACCGGTTTGAAGGATGTGGGTGCCGGTGTAGTTACAGGCACATGAGGCTTAACACCTGTATTCCTCAGGTTGATGGACGCAGAGCAGTGTATTGTAGGACGCGCTCCTAACTAACGTAACCTACAAGACTATGCTTTGTTATAAGCTATGGTAATCACTTAACATTAGGTGGACCATATGCATGTAAAAAAAAAGAAAAAGTATTTAATCAGATATCTAGCTCACATAGTACAAGGTTTGCTAAGTTTGGGGCTAGATGTCGCTAAATGTCTACGAATATATAAGCCAAGGTATATTTTATTTTCAGGCGCTGCAGACGGTGAAATAGTATCTGAGCCTGAAGTACAGAAAGCAGCTTTAAATGTGCTTGTTAACTGCGTTTGCGCACCCGTGCATAGAGTAAGTCAATATTTTAAAGACTAAAGTCATTTACTCAGTGATATTTAGGGACTATTTTCATAGTCAGTCATCATAGAGATCTCTTCGTATTAGCCCTGCCTTCTGTGCTGTAGGTGGTGGGTTCGATCCCCACCGAGGACAAACATTCGTATGATGAACATAGAGATCTCTATCTAAGTCAGAGGTTCTCAAACTTATTTCGTCTACCGCCCACTTTGAAAATCATATTTACCCTATTACTATACTAATCTGGTAGTAATAATAATAATAATAATGCCGAACGATCCACACAGCATCATCTAGCCCCAAGCTAAGCAGAGCTTGTGTTATGGGTACTAGACGACTGATATACTTAATACAATATTAAATTACTTACATGGATATTTTTTATTATACATAGAAAATACCCAGAACACCCGGAATAAATATTTGCAGATCATACAAACATTTATCCCAGGGCGGGAATCGAACCCGCAACCTCTGCGTCGCAGGCGGACATTCGCCCGCCGCGCCACATCGGTCGTCGGTAGTGACCTCGCCTTCTGATCTTAAGATTGTGGGTTCAAATTCGGTTGTGCCCCGAATGGATTATTCCGTTCGAAATAATTACGTGCACAATGCCAGGTGTCTCAAACGGTGAAGGAAAACATCGTGAGGAAACCAGTTAGTATTTTAGCAGCGGCGATGGGTTTGCAACCTGTCACGTATGGAATACTAACTACTGCAAAATGTGTGTAAGTACCAATGTGTGGATGTACCTCTGACTACCCCCCCATAGACATCCTCGAAGAATCTCGGGTACGTGGTACTAAGAGATCGGAGGGGATATCCACCGTGCTTGGGCATTAAATTCAATTCATTTATTTTTCAGATTGTCACATCCATTTGTTAGAAGCTTTTATAAATTTAAAAGTTCCATACTATTCTTAGTAGGTACACAGAGAAATACAGAGAAATAACTTAGACCTTAACATCTAACAACAACAACAACAGCATCTTAAGGACTGTGGCAGATGGTCTATCATCTCCACTCTGGAGGTGTTTTATGGTGAGGGTAATCAATGAAGGAAAATATTTCCTGCAATGATTAGCCTCATCGCAGCGGAGTATTGTGTCAGTGTTTTGTATTATTTTTCTATTTGTTTGTTTTTTTTTTGTCTGATGTGATTTCGAAAAAATATGGACTCGTTATTGTCTGAAATAAAATCTTTTTATTTTTTTTACTTTTTTAACAATAACAGTCGTGATGCGATCTTTCTATATTCTTTTATTTTATTTATTTTATTTTATTTTATAATCTTAGGAAAACTTACAGCTTGCTATTTAATAGGTACAGAAATATAAAGTATGATGAAGGCCAATAACAAGTTTCCACAAATAATTAAAAGATAGCATACATAAAAAGAGGAAGTAGACGACATACACGAATTTACGGAATTTAAAGGAAATAACAAAAAACAAAAATACAAGATAAATAGCTACAAAAATATGCTTATACAAAGAAAATATTGTTTAATATCGTTTTTAATCGCTCAGGAGAAGTGTTAAATAGATCAATGTCAATCTCTCGGGATACAGCATTAAAAGATCTACACGCTCTTATTAGGTAAGAATTTTGTCTATAGTTGACCGTAATATTTAGTAAATTGTGACTTCCGAGAGCCGCAGTAGGGGCTCGTAATCCTAGTTGCCCGAGTAATTCAGGGCAGTTTTTTTTTATTATTTTTAGGCTGGAACATCATCCACTACTCGATATTCAATCGGCGGATCGACAAAGAAGAGAACTCTGCTGAAATCGTACGAAGATATTATACAGAAAGTCTGGGAGAGTGTTCGAACTAGCAATGGTATTATGGTACGTAATAATAATAATGCTGGACAATCCACACAGCATCATCTAGCCCCAAGCTAAGCAGAGCTTGTGTTATGGGCACTAGATGACTGATATACTTAATACAATACATGCATAGATATTTTTTATTATACATAGAAAATACCCAGAACACTCGGAATAAATATTTACAGATCGTACAAACCTTTATCCCAAGGCGGGAATCGAACCCGCTACCTGTTTTGCGGGTAGTTAGTCTCTTTCGCCGGATAATGATAATATGCATACAGGGCTAATCTATCTACATCTACACCAATTATAAGAATCTTTATCTTGACTGACTGACTGACTGACATATAGACAACGCACAGCCTAAACCACTGCTCGCAGAGAATTGAAATTCTAAGAGTATATTCGTCTTGGTGCGTAGAGGTGTACTAAGGAATTGTGTACGGGGTTGAAGTTTGTATGAAAGTTTCACCCAGATGAAGGAACTTATGATATCTTTGTTTCCAGGTGCTCCTGTCTCTAATGATGGTAAAGGCCCCTATAACGGACGCGGACCGAATCCGCGGCCTAGCCTGCCGCGCCCTAGCGGGCCTAGCTCGGTGTCCTACCGTCCGCCAGATTATATCCAAGCTCCCTTTGTTCACCACCTCGCAGATACAAGGTATGTATTCTATCTTAAAGTAGCTCAATTGGTAGTAGCCCTGCTTTCTGTGCTGTAGGTTGTAGGTTCGATCCCCACCGAGAACAAACATTTGTATGATGAACATAGATGTTTGTTCTGTGTCTGGGTGTTATATTGTATTCTAAGTATGTATTTACAAAAAAAGGTATGTACGTATTCTATCAGTCATCTGGTTCCAAATATTGATTCCGGATGTTCTGGGTATTTTTTATGTATAATAAAAAATATGTATGTATGTAATGCATTGTATTAAGTATATCAGTCATCTAGTACCCATAACACAAGCTCTGCTTAGCTTGGGGCTAGATGATGTTGTGTAAAAATGTCCACAAATATTTATTTATTATTGAAGTAATACTTTTAATGCGACTTCCAATAAGGTTGCGTTAAGCGTTTAACACTACCATGGAGGGGGTATGAAAGCACTGTTCTTTCTCTCTTTCTCTCATAGCCAGTTACGTTTCGTATATTAAGGTTAAACAAGTCGGTACTATGTCTATACAAACGCTGTAAGCGTTTAATGTCTACTATTTATTAACGTGCGTCCGAAGTTAAGTTTGATACTGAATTATCTTGCCTACAGTAAAATCAGATTACCTTGAAAGTTACAAGCGTCGAAAGATTTAGTACTAAATCTACATACCATACACATAGTACCGACTTGTTTAACCTTAAAGAAGTTTTACTTTAGTCGTGTGGTCTAAAAGCACACTCGTTTTTTATTTTCAGTGCTTATGCGAGATCCAATTCTACAAGAAAAGAGGCAGGAGCATGTTATGTTTCAAAAATACGCGTTGGAACTGTTAGAGCGAGTCTCTGGGAAGAGTAAGCACAAAGGGGCTGAATTTGAAACCTCACTCGCAAATATACATAGGGTAAGTTATAGTATCACAAGCTCAAAGTCGCACAACAAGCTATGGAGAGAGCGATGCTGGGAGTTTCTTTTTTTTTATTCAGTAATATCCGCAGGGATCATCTTGAAACGTCTTAAATCTAGGTGAATCTAAGCGCCAGTTCCTCGCGACCAAGCCTAGAAGAACCGGCAAGAAACTTACGGCTTGGTTCCAACCGTTTTTTTGTATGATACTTTTACAAAGTCATAATAATGTAAATAATGAAACTCCAGATTTTCCATTTCACTGCGAGTTAGAATAAGAAATGAGGAAATCCGTAGAAGAACCAACGTCACCGACATAGCTCTCAGAATTAGCAAGTTGTAGCAATGGGCAGGTCATATACTCGTAAAACCAACAACCGCTGGGGAATAAAGGTTCTCGAATGGCGACCACGAACCGGAAGTCAAAGCGTAGGACTAACTATTCTAATAATTATGTACAGTCAGCTGCACTAAAATGTATACAATTATACACTTTTAAAGTGCTAATACAACATTAAACTTTTAGACAGTAGAAGTTTATTTTTCGCATTTTTGGTCTCAAAATATTTACTGTTACGTTGTAACACTATTTTGAAAGTTACGATTTGTATACATTCTAGTGGAGCTGACTGTACATGTAAGCAATAAATAAATAAATCTAAGCCGACTAAGCCTAGAAGAACCGGTAAGAAACAAAAACTAACTTTACCCTTAGTATTTGTTAAACTTTCGCGATCGGAACACATATTGAACACTATTACATGGGTATTTATCGCGTATTACCTTTTTTATTTATTTTCTCGACGTTCGTTCGTTCGTTCTCGATGTTGCAATAGTCGTGGTCGCGGGCAGACATAGGGTCTGCAAAATCTAAATATATATAACTCAAAGGTGACTGACATAGTGATCTATCAACGCACAGCCCAAACCACTGGACGGATCGGGCTGAAATTTGGCATGCAGGTAGATGTTATGACGTAGGCATCCGCTAAGAAAGGATTTTGATTAATTCTACCCCCAAGGGGATAAAATAGGGGATGAAAGTTTGTATGAAACTTTGTCAATTTTAAACCGATCGGGCTGAGACTTTGCATGCATAAAGCTACTATGATTTTATCCCGAAAAAATGGCGAGCGGCCGCTAGTAAATAATAAAGGTAATACTGGATAAATACTCGTGTAATATAAGTGTTCAATAACTTCACCCCCTTCCAGGCCAACGTGGTAGCACAGACGCGGATAAACTACAACGAGAGACAGCTGCTGCAACTAGTGGCGTCTCACCTGCAGGCGCGAGGACTGACAGAGAGCGCTGCAGCCTTGCAGAGGGAGGCGGGGCTACCTGCCCCCTTGCCCCGCGCGCCTGCTCCTGCCCCGCCCCCGCCACCCCCTGTCTATACCCCTGCGACACCCATGCGGGTCTGTACATACATAAATAATTATTCGACATTTTTACACATCATCTAGAAAACTAAGCATAGCTTGTACTATAGGAAGCAGATGATTGATAAAGATTTAATATTATCCCAAAAATTACTAACAAAATAGGAAATTAAGCATGGTAACATCTCTCGTCGATTCAACTGAATGCAATTTCGGTTATCGATCATCAGAGGCTTTGATAGTATAGCGTCAAGCATGTAGATGGAACCACGGTCGCTAAAGTACCGTGTTAGAAACATCTCAAGACTTCTTTTCACTGGGTCATTTGAATCCTCGATAGCGAAGTTGGTTATGGGATAATATTAAATCTTTGTGATTTTCTTAAGTGCACTATAGAAACTAACAAAAAAGATGACTGATAGTATAATTAAATACTTTTAAACGTGATAACGACTTATAAATCGATGAACGCCGGCTGCACACACGAAAAAGCATATAATATAATGCTGGACAATCCACACAGCATCATCCAGCCCCAAGCTTATTGTCACGTTCTGCCTGAGCCGAGCGTGCAAGCGAGAGCGCAAAGCAAGCGATAGAGAGGCACGATGTTTTCTTATGACGTTATCACGTACAATTATTACCAACCGACTTTACAGACAACTATATCTTTTTTGTAAATACACACTTGGCCTGTTTTTATTTGAATATTACTGTCTACAGCAACGAGTATCCGTTAGTCGCGCGAGTAGCACTGGATCTCTTCATCGGGACTCGTTAGATCTAAACACTTCGCTTGTGAACTCTTCAATCAACAACTCTATGCATTTAGACGAAACTCCCGGGACACCGCATGTTATTAAAATAAGGTAAGTCACGGAACATCATTTTTATAATTTACTAGCGGCCGCTCGCAGCTTCGCCTGCGTGGCAGTTTTTTCCCGTTCCCGTTATTTTTTCGGGATAAAATCATAGTAGCTTTATGCATGCAAAGTCTCAGCCCGATCGGTTTTAAATTGACAAAGTTTCATACAAACTTCCATCCCCTATTTTATCCCCTTGGGGGTAGAATTAGTCAAAATCCTTTCTTAGCGGATGCCTACGTCATAACATCTACCTGCATGCCGAATTTCAGCCCGATCCGTCCAGTGGGTTGGGCTGTGCGTTGATAGATCACTATGTCAGTCAGCCAGTCAGTCACCTTTGAGTTATATATATTTAGACTAGAGCCGCTCGCAGCTTCGCCCGCGTGGCAGTTTTTTTCCCGTTCCCTTTATTTTTTCGGAATAAAAAGTAGCCTATATGTTAATCCAGGTTATAATCTGTTTATTCCAAATTTCATCCAAATCGGTCTACTGGTTAGAGCGTGAAAGAGTAACAAACATCCATCCATACTTACAAACTTTCGCGTTTATAATATTAGTAGGATAAATAGTATGTTTAGTATGTTTATTGCCTTATTATGTAAGTAGGTTTAACATTGTCATTAGGACTTGATAGAATTTTTCGTACCAATACACATATATACCCAGTAAGGGTGTTGCAACAGAGTAATGTAATAATCATTTAAAGTCACTAAGGTTAAAAGTTATTAATAAGGTTTATATTTCGCAGAAAAGTACAAAGCCAACAGATTACCACGCCGGTTCAGTCGGAGAACAAGCGATCACTACAAAAGCAGATGCCCGTAGCGGTCGACCCAACGCATTCGCAACACAGAGTCACTCTTGACACTATTATAACTGAATACTTGTACAATCAACATGCTTTGTGCAAGAACCCCGTTGTCACCTGTCCACAATTCAACTTGTTTGAGTAAGTATTAACATTACTACACATAGTCACTTAACTACTACACAGAGTCATTTAACCACTGCACAGAGTCACTTAAACATACACAGTCATGTAAGACTGCACAAAGTCACTCTGGACACTATTATAACTGAATACTTGTACAATCAACATCCTTTGTGCAAGAACCCCGTTGTCACCTGTCCACAATTCAACTTGGTTGAGTAAGTATTAACATTCCTACACATAGTCACTTAACTACTACACAGAGTCATTTAACCGCTGCACAGAGTCACTTAAACATACACAGTCATGTAAGACTGCACAAAGTCACTCTGGACACTGTTATAACTGAATACTTGTACAATCAACATCCTTTGTGCAAGAACCCCGTTGTCACCTGTCCACAATTCAACTTGGTTGAGTGAGTATTAACGTTGCTACGCAAAGTCGCGTGAATACTACACATAGCCACTTTAACACTAAATATAGTCACTTAAATACTACCGAGAGTCACTTAACCACTACACAGTCACTTAAACAGTGCACAGAGTCACATAAGACTACGCAAAGTCACTGTGGACACTATTGTAACTGAATATTTATACAATTAGCATACTCTGTGAGTAGCAGTTGATATTTATGTATGTAATGTATTGTATTATGTATATCAGTCATCTAGTACCCATAACACAAGCTCTGAGCTTGAAGCTAGATGATGCTGTGTTGATTTTCCAGCATTATTATTACTATATTACAACTTTAAGAGCGCTTGCTCTACTAAATGCAACATCTACATGAGGTTCAACATATTGACATCTTTAGTGACAGCCTTCATAGTATTTCTAATTCTTTAACTGTATTTTTAGGTTTTAAATTAAGATAGTAAGCATTTTGGGTTAACTGTTAGCTTACTATCATTACTGTAATAAATAAATAAATAAATTAGTTTGGGACTAGATGATGTTTTGTGAAAATATCCACAAATATTTATGTATGATTTGAGTTAAAAATATGAAATGCAGTTTCATTGTTCGTGCATAAATTTCCCAATCAGTGTTGTGTAAGAGTAGTGTTGTATTGCAGACCGCACAAGTGTCCGGACCCGCGGCCGGGCTCGTCGGCACTGGGCGGCGTGCACAACGTGTGCGCGGCCGTGTGCCGGCGCGCACTGGGCACGGCGCACACGCGGCGCGCGCTCGCCCGACATGCGCACGCGCACTTCGCGCCCGTGCGCACGCTGCGGCTACAGGATGACGACGCATACTTCACGCACACCATCTTCCATGTAACTATTTTATTTTGAAGCAATTCTTCTAATGCGACTTCCAACAAGGTTGCGTTAAACGTTTAAAATCAGAAAGATTTAGTACTAAATCTTTTGATGTACAAGCGTCAAACTTTCGAGGTTATCTGATTTTACTGTATAGGGTAACGAGCCTAGATAACGGCAAGTTAATTCAGTATCAAACTTAACTTCGGACGCACGTTAATAAATAGTAGACATTAAACGCTTACAGCGTTTGTATGGACATAGTACCGACTTGTTTAACCGTGCAGGCACTATAAAAACTAACAAATTTAACGTGTCTGTTTGTTTGTGACAGCCAACGCAAAATCAGCTGTTAGCAGCGACATCTAATGGCGACATCCGGCTGTTTAACCTCTTCAGCGGCGCTGAGGAGAGCTCATATCAAG
Organism: Electrophaes corylata; assembly: GCA_947095575.1. Classification (NCBI taxonomy): domain Eukaryota; kingdom Metazoa; phylum Arthropoda; class Insecta; order Lepidoptera; family Geometridae; genus Electrophaes; species Electrophaes corylata. The sequence goes on from OX352727.1 coordinate 3,264,431, forward strand.
TGCACGAGTCTTATATATATCATATGCAGGTATGTAATTAATCTTATCTTATTTTATCTTATCTATGCATTAAAAAGTAGTATCCCAAGACATTTATCCCAAGGCGGACATTCGTCTTGTGTTATTATAATAATGATAATAATAATGCTGGACAGTCCACACAGCATCATCTAGCCCCAAGCTAAGCAGAGCTTGTGTTATGGGTACTAGATGACTGATATACTTAATACAATACATTACATATATAGATTTTTTTTTTATTATACATAGAAAACACCCAGAACACCCGGAATAAATATTTGCAGATTGTACAAACATTTATCCCAAGGCGGGAATCGAACCCGCAACCGCCGCGTCGCAGGCGGACATTTACCCGCCGCGCCACATCGGTCGTCGTCTTAGTGCTATCATACAGTGAACTTACCTACCTTTTTTTCGTTCTGAATTGCCATAGTTTTAATTAAAATTAGTAAATAATATTTCATAATCTATCTAGGAAAACCTGTAATTGGCTAGATAATCATACATGTTTAAGTTTAAACCTGTCTATAATAAGTGCTGTTGGTTTTCTAATAAAAATAAAATAAAATAAAAAACAAAATACTAGTGGTTCTGTGAGAACAGTAGTCCTCGCAAGCCCTTTTGAAACTAATTTCAGCCCAAACTAAATTAAGAAATTTAAGATAAAAAATATATAATAAATAGGTATTGTATTATATATTATATTCTATTTACCTCTATCAAACTATTTATGTATTACTGTTATCTTTTTCAATATTTTATATCAACCTAGGTACTTTGTATTTTATTTTCATTTTACTTTTTATTATTATTATAAGTACACGCAACTTTTATCTGTTTTTGTTTTTTTCACAAGGCCTATTGGTCTATTGGTCTCGACAGAATACCAGCGCCTAACCACTAGGCAAAAATAGTGGTGAGGCATACGCTGAGTCGAGACCCTTTTGCTGCTGTAGCACACAGGCACCTACTGCTTATGTCTTTCTTTTTGATATTTTTCTACTTTTGATCTAATTTGTATGTGTATGTGTGTTTTTGTAGCAAATAAGTGTATGTCTATGTCTATAAAAAATTGTGCGTGTAGTCCCTCCGCGCGGAAGAAGTGAAACTTCACTTTTACTTCAATAATAATAATGTTTATTGTATGTGTTTGTTTCAGGCAAGCAGAGATGGATTGTTACTGCTAGCATCCGCAACCACACCGTGGCGCCCTCTCTCGGCGTTGTGGAATATGAAAGATTATGAAGTTTTGTAAGTTTTAATATTATTATTTTAATAATTTGTAAGTTTGACGACCGATGTGGCGCGGCGGGCAAATGTCCGCCTGCGACGGGTTCGATTCCCGCCTTGGGATAATACTTGTACTGTCTGCAAATATTTAATCCGGGTGTTCAGGGTGTTTTCTATGTATAATAAAAAATAAGTATGTATGCAATGCATTGTACTAAGTATATCAGTCATCTAGTACCCATAACACAAGCTCTGCCTAGCTTGTTGCTAGATATTTAAATTTATTTATTTAATTTGAACGGCTACAGCCAATTATACAAATTAATTTATTTACATAGCTCATAAAATACATGTGCGAATTCAATAATTTATACAAAGAAGAATATAATCAAAAGAAAATGATATAGTCATCATAATAATTAGAGTAAATAAAGTACAAACACACGTCATTAATGCACACAGTCTTCTCACAAAAATCCAAGCACTCCGATAACATATAATACTCTGATAACGATAATAGATGATACTGTGTGGATTGTCCAGCATTATTAATAAATAAATAAAAAATAAATAATGCTGGACAATCCACACAGCATCATCTAGCCCCAAGCTAAGCAGAGATTGTGTTATGGGTAGGTACTAGATGACTGATATACTTAATACAATACTATATTACATTATATAGATATTTTTTATTATACATAGAAAATACCCAGAACACCCGGAATAAATATTTGCAGATCGTGCAAACATTTATCCCAAGGCGGGAATCGAACCCGCAACCCCTGCGTCGCAGGCGGACATTCGCCCGCCGCGCCACATCGGTCGTCAATTATTATTATTATTATAAATAAATATTATATTAATATTAAAAATATTTCAGGTTTCAGCTAGACAGCGAGGAATACGTTGAGTTCTCGAAGGTGACCGACGATAGAATAATAGGAACTAAGAACGAGACAGCAACAATATTCGACACACGCACTGGACGCAATATTCGTACTCTAGCTCCTTCTATTTGCAATCAGTACGCTAAGAACCGTGCCACCTTCAACCCGACTGATGAACTGGTGCTATCAGGTAAGATATAAATCCTTCCTACTAATATTATAAACGCGAAAGTTTGTAAGTATGGATGGATGGATGTTTGTTACTCTTTCACGCTCTAACCAGTGGACCGATTTGGATGAAATTTGGAATAAATATAGATTGTAACTTTGATTAACATATAGGCTACTTTTTATCCCGAAAAAATAACGGGAACGGGAAAAAACTGCCACGTGGGCGAAACTGCGAGCAGCCGCTAGTACTTAATACAATACATTACATACATAGATTTCTTATTATGCATAGAAAATACCCAGAACATCCAGGATCTGGACAATCCACACAGCATCATCTAGCCCCAAGCTAAGCAGAGCTTGTGTCGTACAAACATGTATCCCAAGACGGGAATCAAACCCGCAACATCCTCCGTCGCAGGCGGACATTCGCCCGCCGCGCCACATCAGTCGTCAGGTTCTGAATAAACGATTATCATAACTAATTTCCCGAACGCTGTCTATCTGAGTTTATAAATATTGATATTGTTTGTTTACAGATGGTGTACTATGGGATGTTAACTCGGGCAAAGAGATTCACAAGTTTGATAAGCTGAATCAAACGCACAGCGGAGTTTTTCATCCGAATGGCTTAGAGGTACCTAAAACAAAATAAATGCTTTATGAATCTAAATATATATAACTTAAAGGTGACTGACTCAACGCAACGCGGTGATCTATCAACGCACAGCCCAAACCACTGGACGGATCGGGCTGAAATTTGGCATGCAGGTAGATGTTATGACGTAGGCATCCGCTAGGAAAGGATTTTGATTAATTCTACCCCCAAGGGGATAAAATAGGGGATGAAAGTTTAACGGGACCGGAAAAAAACTAGTTTAAATTATAAAAATCAACCCACCGAGTACAAACATTTGTGTGCTGAACGTACATGGCTGGTTTTTGAAGTGAAACTTCTAATGTAACTTCCAACAAGGTTGCGTTAAACGTTTAACACTATCATGGAGGGGGAATAGAAAGAGGCAGAGCGACATTCTTATTTAACATTACACACACAATTTTTTATATATATATTTTGTTTCAGATTATTTCAAATACTGAAGTCTGGGATTTAAGAACGTTCCATCTTCTTCGAACAGTACCCACATTAGATAAATCAGAGGTAAGTTAACTACTCAGAATTTATCAAAATCAGTTCAGTACTTTGATTTTTAAATCAAACTAACTGGCAACCCACCCAATGAATATAAAAGTTTTAGTTAGATTCACAAGTTTTAAACTTAATTGTTTGTCTATACCTATACCAATTATAAAAATCTTTTTTCATAGTCATAGTCATTTATTCATAAGATTTCAGGTACACTTCTTTGTCCTGACTGAGTGACTTATAGCCAACACACAGCCTAAACCACTGGTCGTAGAGACTTGAAATATTCTGGGTATATTCGTCTTAGTGTATGCAGACGTACTAAGAAAGGAATTCCGTAACTTCAGCGAAACCGAAATTCAACCCCTAAACGGGTACAGCAGGGTTAGAAGTTTATCGTACACGTTTCGCTAGTAGTAGTAGTAATTTCGCCATGCCTATTCCTGCCGCCAAGCAGCTTGCTGTGTTCCGGTTTGAAGGGTGTGGGTGCCGGTGTAATTACAGGCACATGAGGCTTAACACCTGTATGCCTCAGGTTGATGGACGCTGAGTAGTACATCGTTGGGCACGTTCCTAACGAGCGTAACCTACAAGGCAATGCTTGTTATAGGTGATTGTAACCACTTAACATCAGAGGGGCCATCTGCTTGTTCAATCAGCATGTTGTATAAAAAAATTCTACAAGTATATATGATATTGTTTGTTTTCTTTAGGTTATATTCAATCCGACGTGCACGGCACTATTCGCGGTATGCAGCGACCAAGATGCAGAGGAAAGGAGTCAGTTTGACACAAGCTTTAAAACCTTAGACCCATACGATTATTCTAGTATAGGTCAGTAAATAATAAATTCAAAGTCAAAGTCAAAAAACATTCATTCAGTAAAATCTGCAGGGATCATCAAGCTCCTAACCCCTTGCTAAAATCTAGGTGAATCTAAGCGCCAGTTTCTCGTTTAATAAGTAGAGTAGAGCTCTTAATGAAGGGCTCGTCTGGGAAGTACCACCATGCCTATTCCTGCCGCCAAGTAGCGCAGCGTGTTCCGGTTTGAAGGGTGTGGGTGCCGGTGTAATTACAGGCACATGAGGCAACACCTGTATGCCTCAGGTTGATGGACAGAGTAGTGCATCGTAAGGCACGTTAACGAGTGTGACTTGCAAGGCAATACTTTCTTTGTTACCTATAGGTAATGGTAACCACTTAACATCAGGTGGGTCATCGGCTTGTTCCATTACCAACTCATATAAAAAACAAGGCTTTTCGTATGCTTTGTTATAGGTGATGGAGTCACACCAACAATATAATCCAGCAAACTTGTAGTTACAGCAAAAATACAAGCAAACAACCTTTTATTTACAGCAACAATACACTCAAACAAGCTTGTAGTTACATCAACAACACACTCAAACATGCTAGTAGTTATAGCATTGACACGCAAACAACTTGTCAGTTACAACAAGACCCTCTAAAACTTTTTATTTCTTCAACAATATACTCAAATAAGCTTATAGTTACAGCAACAATACACAACAACGTTTCTTTTGCAGCAACAATCGACGTTAAACGTAACATTTACTCGCTGAGCGTATCGCGATATGGCACTCAAATATCCCTAGTCGAGAATATGGGGGAATTTGAACAAATGCAAGAATCATGTGTTAAAGTATACGATGTGGGCCGAAAAAGAGAATGTACAGACGAAGCGGTTAGTAAAACTTACTATGAAATTTATATTATCAGTTATAAGAATTATAAGTAGTAGTAGAGTTCTTTGTAGTAGTAGTAGAGCTCTTTGTGGAGGCTTGTCCGGGGCAGTACTAGCACCATGCTTATTGCTGCCGCCAAGCAGCGCAGCGTGTTCCGGTTTGAAGGATGTGGGTGCCGGTGTAATTACAGGCACATGAGGCTTAACACCTGTATGCCTCAGGTTGGTGGATGCAAGATAGTGCGCCGTAGGGCACGTTCTTAATGAACGTGTCCTACGAAGTCATACTTTGTTATAGGCACATGAGGCTTAACACCTGTATGCCTCAGGTTGGTGGACGCAGGATAGTGCGCCGTAGGGCACGTTCTTAACGAACGTGTCCTACGTAGCAATGCTTTGTTATAGACGATGATAACCACTCAACATCAGGCCATATGCTTCTCCATCAGCAAGTTGTTTAAAAAAAATCGATCTTTTTTTTCTTTTTATGGTTTCGTACTCAAAGATAAGATAAGTTTCTGGAGCTACTATTAGAATTTAAGTAAATTTACTTTAGCTGTTGGTTTTCCCATAAATAAATAAATAAAAATAAATAAATAAATAAGATAAGATGAGATAATGTTTATTTAAAGTAACTTATTACATATACTTGGTTCATACAATATAATTTCCTATATACTAGGTACAAGTTATACTGTAATTGTAAGCTTATATCTAACAGTTTATGGAAGTAAGTATCCTACAAGTAATAAAAATGATGCGACTACATTCTCTGGCTGCTTAAACTAGGTATTACTAAGACTTCGCTGTTTGTCTGTCTGTCTGTCCGTCTGTCCGTCGGTCACCAGGCTGTATCTCATGAACCGTGATAATTGGAGAGTCGAAATTTTCACAGATCATTTATTTCTGTTGCCGCTATAGCAACAAAATAAAATAAATATTTAAGGGGGCTCTCATACAACAACGGTGATTTTTTTGCCATTTTTATTATAGATACAGAACCCTTCGTGCTCGAGTCTGACTCGCACTTGGCCGATTTTTTTGTCAGTTTCTTTCGTAATCAAAATCATAGTCTAAATGCGCAGTTTCAGTTTTCGGAATTAGTCCTATTACACCCGGTATTTAAATGTACTGTTTTCTACTATTATATTTTAATGTATTCGTATGTATTTTCTAGGATGATGAAGAAGATGATGAAATTAATGGAAACTCTGAGAATGATGACGGCTCCGACTCTAACTCTGATAATGATGATCGTGAGTATTATACCAATATATTATATAATTCATAGTCAGGGGTTGAACAACCCCCTGCCTGAAGAAAATGATCTATTAAACGGTGTACGAACGGACCGATGTGGTGCGGCGGGCGAATGTCCGCCTGCGACGCAGGAGGTTGCGGGTTCGATTCCGCCTTGGGATAAATGTTTGTACGATCTGCAAATATTTATTCCGGGTGTCCTGGGGTATTTTCTATGCCTGATAAAAAATATGTATGTATGTAATGTATTGTATTAAGTATATCAGTCTCTAGTACCCATAACACAAGCTCTGCCTAGCTTGGGGCTAGATGATGCTGTGTGGATTGTCCAGCATTACTATTATTAGTTCGTGGTCTTTGTGAGAGAGTCTAGGTGAATTTAGGCACCAGTCTTGCTCTTATCTTTCACATTTTACCCACCTACCCTAAAATATATGTTTTTGTAAATGTATACGAAGACTACAATATAACTCCCAGACAGAACTAATATCTATGTTTGTCTCAAATGTTTGTCCACGGTGGGATCGAACCTACAACTTTAGTTTAGAGCTCGTCCGGGGAAGTACTACCACCATGTCTATTCCTGCTGCCAGCGCAGCGTGTCGCGTTAGTCGATCGCTATTTTTGATTGGCGGAAAAATAGGGGGGAGAAGGGGGATGTTTACTATAGCGTTATTTATCGACACAGTTCATTCAAATTTAAGAGATACTAAGAACTTCATTCTACACAAGATATCGCGGAAAAAAAACAAAAGGGGATAGTGAAAGGGGGGAAAAGGGAGACATATGCTGTAGCCTTGCATAAGGACGGATTTTAGGTTTTAGGTTTAATCATTTATTTCCTCAAAATAATTTACAAATTCGCTTACAGAGAAAATACAATATATCCTAGTAATTAGCTTATTGCCACCAAGCGTAGTTCTAAGTGTGAAATTTATACAGTAATGAGCAATTCCTTGCGGGTAGATTTGATAAATTCGCGCTGCGCGTTTAACACAGATTAACGCACAGTAAACTGCACTCCGTGCGTTTAGCGCGTTTGGAATAATACAATGTAGCATTTTATTTATAAGGCTCTGGTCACAGTGAGTATTCTAGTCTAATAGTAAAAATTCTTTAAAATATATTGTTTTAGTAATTTTTTAAACGTTATAAATGGATTTCAATTTTAGTAACGGAGAAATTGTCTGTTACTGCATGGTTAGAAGGGTTCGCGTTTACTATTCTCACAGAACCTCTGTGCCAAGTCACGTGGGCAATTCCCTTATACATTAGCAAAAAAAAACGAGTGTGCTTTAGACCACACGACTGAAGTAAAACTTCTTTAATATACGAAACGTAACTGGCTATGAGAGAAGAGAGAAAGAACAGTGCTTTTATATCTCTCCATGGTAGCGTTAAACGTTTAACGCAACCTTGTTGGTAGTCGCATTAGTATTACTTCAAAAACTACAGCACAAGAGTTACCATGTAATTACATGTCATGATGTAATTACAGGAATATGAGGCTTAACACCTGTATGCCTCAGGTTGATGGACGCTGAGTAGTGCATCGTCGGTGACGTTCCTAACGAGCGTATCCTGCGAGGCAGTGCTTTGTTATGGGCGATGGTAGCCACTTAACATCAGGTGGGCCTTATGCTTGTTCCATCAGCACATATAAAAAAAAAACAAGAGTTACCATCAAATGAGGCCAGTGTTATAAATGCTTGTGCTGTTTCAGTAGCGACCAGCATACTCCGTGACGCTGTGCGAGGATTGGCTGAAGCCAGCTCTGAACTGAGCTCTCCCGAAGACAATGAAGCGCCGCCGCGTCGTCGGCCGAGGCGGAGACGTGCTGCGCGCAGACCTGTGACTATTCTATTTTATATTATACTAGCGGCCGCTCGCAGCTTCGCCTGCGTGGCAGTTTTTTCCCGTTCCCGTTATTTTTTCGGGATAAAATCATAGTAGCTTTATGCTTGCATAGTCTCAGCACGATCGGTTTAAAATTGACAAAGTTTCATACAAACTTTCATCCCCTATTTTCCCCTTGGGGGTAGAATTAATCAAAATCCTTTCTTAGCGGATGCCTACGTCATAACATCTACCTGCATGCCAAATTTCAGCCCGATCCGTCCAGTGGTTTGGGCTGTGCGTTGATAAATCACTATGTCAGTCAGTCAGTCACCTTTGAGTTATTATATATTTAGAAAAGCGCGTAGCTTAATTCGTCATATCTCTCAATGGCCTCACTGCTCAGTTGAAAGTAGGTTTGCCTTACGTGCTGTAGGCTGTGAGTTCGATTCCCACCGAGACTGAGTATTTTTGCGATGAACTTACATATTTTTCTGTGTCTGGGTTATATTTAAGTACTAAAAAATGCTAAGCTTATTTCGTCGTGCCTTACACTGGCTTCACAGCTCAGTTGAAAGTAGGTCTGTCTTACGCGCAGTAGGCTGTGAGTTCGATCCCCACCGGAACTGAGTATTTTTGCGATGAGCATAGATGTTTTTCTGGGTTTTATTGTACTAGGGATGTATTTAATAAACATGTTAATTATTTAGTATGCTTAGGTTGGGGCTAGATGGCGTTGTTGTGTGAAATATCCATAGAATAAGGACTAAAGACTAGATATCCGCCTCTTTATTATTTCTAACCAATCAATGTAGTAGTAGAATCGCATGAGACCCGCGCGTCAGAAGGCTACCAATTATAATGTATTGAAGTGGTTTCAGTGAAACCACTTCAATACATTATAATTAAGACAGACAGAGACAGTGAAACCGTTTCACTGTCTCTGTCTGTCCCATACAAAATGTCTGAGACATCCGACGTGTCTAATGAGATTCTGCACTAAGCAAACGTTCTTAGAAAAAAGTGCTTTCACTGTCTCTGTCTGTTCCATACAAAATGTCTTAAGACATCCGACGCGTCTGGTGAGGTTCTGCACTACATTCTCATTATAAGTGGTCTTGGCGGCAAGAATAGGTACGGTGGTAGTACTTCCCCAGACGAGCCTTTCACTAAGAGTTCTGCCACTATTAAAAGTAATTTTGATTTGTTTTTTGTTTCAGCCAGCAGCAGATGGCAACAGCAGCGACACTGATGATGATTTGGACCTCAGCGATATAATAGAGTTTGAGTTAGATTGAATATAATGTTATCAATTTCTTATAACTCTAGCATTTTTATTAAAAAAACTACCCGCAACTTTATCCGTTCCCGTTGGATAAAATCCTAAACTAAGATTGATGTGGTGTTTGAATTAATCTATTGTATTAGATATAACTACCGATGTGGCGCGGCGTGCGAATGTCCGCCTGCGACGCTGGAGGTTGCGGGTTCGATTCCATCCTCGGGATAAATGTTTGTACTATCTGCAAATATTCCGGGTGTTCTGGGTATTTTCTATGTATAGTAAAAAATATCTATGTATGTTATTATATTGTATTAAGTATATCAGTCATCTAGTACCCATAACACAAGCTCTGCTTAGCTTGGGGCTAGATGATGCTGTGTGGATTGTCTAGCATTATTACACAACAATAAATCTACAACTATCTATACAAATAAATAAAATAAGCTACATTTATTCACAAAGAAAATTATAGCTAATACAGGTATTTATAATTGACCTACCTATGTACAAAATACATATGAAACAGTTGAGCTATCTACAGACCGTTGCAAGCAATATAAATGTTGCTCAAAAAATAAAATTGAAGCGTCTCTTTGTTATATAATAAATAACCACTTTTTACTACGTTCATATCAATGTATAGGTACGGTACATATACCAAAATAACATTTTTTACAATTTTTGTCTTTCTGTCTGTTTGTTTCGGCTAATCTCTGGAATGGCTGGACCGATTTTGACGGGACTTTCACTGTCTATATATATATTTTTATCCGATTTGCTGATGGAACAAGCATATGTATGGCCCACCTGCTGTTAAGTGGTTACCAATTACCATCGCCTATATAGTCATCCTGGTTCTCAAATGTGAAAATGTCCATAAATACTGATTTATTTATTTAAAAGACTAAAGTTTAGCTTTGATTCCGAAATCTTTCTCTAAAAATTCAGTAATATAACTCGCCAATCGTTCAGGCTTAGTAAAGTGTACATCATGGCCGCCATCCACTTTGATAACTTTATAATCTTTTACATTATTCTTTAGTAAGCTCAATATTTCTAATGCAGCTTCTTTACCCTTGGTGTAAGGTCGACTAGTCTCGTCTGTGGCAGAGAGAAGTAGAGTTGGGGGCGCGTTTAGGGAGAATAGTCTGTAGTAATAGTCTATGGTGTAGTTCTGAGGGGCAGCGTTCTTCAGCCGGCGGTCCCATGATAACCTGTAATTAATTTAAAGTTGACTTAGCGAACGAAGCGTTTCAGTTTTGAGATTGACCAAAAAATGTTTGTGTCTGTCTGTAAGGGGCCTAAGCACGAACTGGCTATCGTGACGCTAGCGTCGCGCTAACGTTACCAAAATGTATGAGATTTTGCACAGCGCCTCTATCGTGCGTAAAGAGAACTAAAATTGGAAGCACGAACACTTGACATTACGTACGTAAAGTAAACGATAGCTGGGTCCGTACCGTAAAGTAACGTAATTCTATAGGAAGTTAGTAAATCGGTTGTCGTTCGTGCTACCATGTATCGTCTCGGTCCGTAAACCTAGGTTTACGGACCGTTACGATACGAAAGTGGAATTTGTTCGTGCTTACCCCCCTGTTCTCGCGTACAGGTCGCATTATACAACTTTTAGTCGAAAATTACCCTACCCAAAGGGTAAAACGGGACCCTATTACTAAGACCTCGCTGTCTATCTGTCTGTCTGTAATCAGGCTGTATCTCATGAACCGTGATAGTTAGAGAGTTGAAATTTTCACAGATGATGTATTTCTGTTGCCGCTATAACAACAAATACTAAAAAAAACAGAATAAAATAAATATTCAAGGGGGCTCTCATACAACACACGTGATTTTTTTGTCGTTTTTATTTTCAATAATGGTACGGAACCCTTCGTGCGCACGTCCGTCTCGCAAGTGCCTGTAATATCACCGGCACCCACACCCTTTTTTTATGTGACTTTCTGACAGATCAAGCAGATGGCCCACCTGATGTTAAATGGTCACCATTACCTATGACAAAGCATTGCCTCGTAGGTCACGCTCGTTAACGTGCCCTTCGATACACTACTCTGCGTCCATCAACCTGTGGCATACAGGTGTTGCCTCATGTGCCTGTAATTACACCGGCACCCACACAAGGGTGTGGGTAAAACTGTAACACGCTGCGCTGCTTGGCGGCAGGAATAGGCATGGTGCTAGTACGCACCCGGACGAGCCCTTCACTAAGAGCTCTAGTACTACTTTAAGGTATGAAGTACGCACCTGTACTGATCATGACCGACCCTGTTCATATTTCTTGACAGTACTATCTCAGCTTGTTTTTCGGTGAGACTGCGCGCGCGCATAACAGCTTTCACGGCTGCATCGCGAGTGTACAGCTTGAACTGTAATTAATATTTTATTTTTGGGTGTTTTCTATGTATAATAAAAAATATGTATGTATGTAATGTACTGTATTAAGTATATCAGTCATCTAGTACCCATAACACAAGCTCTGCTTAGCTTAATAATGCTGGACAATCTACACAGCATCATCTAGTCTGACTAGATGATGCTGTGTGGATTGTCCAGCATTATTATTATTATTTTATTTGTAGACCAAGCTATGCAAAGCTTGTACTATGGGAACATGATAACTGATAGAATAATTATATACCTTTTTGTTAATATACAGGGTTACTGGAAAAATCGTGCTAGATCCGTTATGGGCGTGAAGTACCCATCATTTCTGACTTATTTCACTATGAAACACCGTTCAACTTTTAATTTTTTTATTGAAAATTGCCGATATTTTGGCTACTAAATTTTTGTTTTTTTTTGTGCTTTTTTAATTATAAACATCTACTAATATTATAAAATCTATACAAATAAATAAAATTGAAGTGTCTGTTCGTAATTAACCAGAGGCCTTTGCCTTGCAGTGGGACAATAATGGCTGAAAAATAAAAATAATAAATAAATAATCTTATTATCATTATCATTGCATTTTTACATGTGTAATAAGATGCTTTATTTAGGACGTCAATCATTAAAATAGTGCATAAGTTAATAAAAAAATAAGATTCAATTTTCTATAAAAAAATTAAAAGTCGAATATTTCGAAAAGGGTTAAGTTTAGGGTAGGGTATAGAATAGGCATGGTGGTAGTACTGCCCCGGACGAGCCCTTTACTTAGAGCTCTACTATTACTCTGTTCAAACTTTAATTGCTATTTCATATTTTAAAACAAATTATTTTTATACCTACCTCATGGTTCTCTCTCTGGTAATTAGTGTAGTAGTCATGGTAGAACCTAGAGTAGTATTCCTCAGGATCTTGGACCTGTAACCTCTGCAGCGATGGACCGAAGTCCAGGAGCACAAACTTAGATATCCGATGAGGGAAAACTGCGTTATAAAACAACCCTGAAAAGAGTTCAAAAGATAAATAAATAACCCTGCCGTAACACAGTTAAATCTAGCACGGAGGGTATGATTTTTGTAACTACCTACCTATTTGTTCCAGTCAAAATTGTTCATAGCTACACTTGTATACCTTTGTATTAAGTAGCTATTTCAAAATCTAGATCTAAGTACCTAGCTTTATTCTAGGAAGTAAGTTACAAGCAAAATATGTACCTATTAAGATTGGAAATAAATTATGTTTATGTGGACATTTTTACACAATGTGTAGGTTTGTTTGTACCGAATGTAAAATCTGGACATACCGCTGACTACCCCCATTAGATATAAAAAAAATACGAGTTGCTACTAAAATATCAAAAGAGATATCTACCGTGCCTACGAATTAAGATTCTGATTGCTTTTTTATTATAAATGCCATGCCTATTACTTATAGGGCCCAATTAAAACTAAAAAAAAAAGACATTAGAAAGAAAGAAAGAAAGAAAAAGATTTTATTTATGACGGCACACAGTATTACAAAGACACACACATTACACACACACACACACACACACACATACACACATTAGTAGGTATTATACATTAGTAGGTACCTTGTTCACATCCCATAGAATGTCCAATATATATGAACTTCTTCCATCCCAGATGTTTCAGAGCAACCTCTACTGCGGCAACAAAATGGAACCGAGATAATTTCACACCTAAAACAGATAATAATAATACTGGACGATCCACACGACATCATCTAGCCCCAAGTTAAGCAGAGCTTGTGTTATGGGTACTAGATGACTGATAAACTTAATACAATGCAAAACAAACATGCATATTTTTTTATTATGCATAGAAAATACCCAGAACACATATTTGCAGGTCATACAAACATTTATCCCAAGGCGGGAATCGAACCAGAAACCTCCTGCGTCGCAGGCAGAGATCGGCCCGTCGCGCCAAATTGGTTGTCAACTATATTAGGTATATTATATATTGGTATAGTATATTATTGGTTATATTACACTAATTAATAAAATAATAAAATTATACCAGTTATTGGGATCCTACAGTAAGCCTTACTTAGTTTAGGGCTAGTTGGTGCTGTGATACTCTCAAATATTTATAATTTTTTTTAAGTTTTAATTATAATAATAATAATAATAGCCTTTTATTCCTAAACATAGGGTTACAATTTAAGTCCCTAAGTTCGGTGTGCCTTTTGGCATAGGCCTTCTCCAATTCCTTCCAATGGGTCCTATCCCTTGCTACTCTTGACCAGAATGGTCCCGCTGTCTGTTTCAAGTTTTAATTACCAATAGGAAATCCATCAGACTTGCCGTTCCCCGGCATGTCAATCCCGACATAGTGGAACCTATCTGGTAGCATCTCTAACAGGGGGGTGAATGTAGAGAGACTGTCCTGGCGTCCATGCACAAGCAGCACTGGTGTTCCTGACGGCTCGCCCCAGGATACCACTGAAGTGTACAAAGCATTTTTTATGAGAAATAGTGACTTTTAGCTTACTGGTTAACCTCCACATTCCTGAACGCCCTATTTGGCCCTTATAAAAACATACTTTTTGTTGAAAAATTAGTATTCTAGTAGCGGTGATGGGTTTGCAACATGTCACATATGGAATATCAACTAGGTACCAAACGTAATATTTGGACGTACATCTGACTGCCCCTCTTAGGCTTAAAGAATCTCGAGTGTAAGGCGCATAAAGGCCAAGTTCAGAGGTTAACTCATTGCACGGTTATATTTGTAATTTCACCAGCACCCACACAACGGAATTATGGTAACGCAGCCTGGAGGTAGAAGGTGGTACTTCCATGGATCAGCTCTTCACAGTAAGCTGTGATTTCAAAATTTCTATTAAAAGCTGCTATGGACTTGCAACCCGTCACATATGGAATACCAACTACTGCAAAATGTACCAAAAGTTATATTTGGACATACCTCTCACTACCCCCTTAGACACCCCCTAGCTATTTCTCTCTTTTTTTCCTAAAATCCTTATTACTTACTACTTAGCTAATGTTTATTATACAATGTTTGATACTTACGTGCTAATTTGCCCCATGGTGCAGGAATGAACCATTCTTTTAGAATCTTTTTCATTTTCGAACCAACACGAAAGTATTTTTGTAGCTATCTTTTCAAATCACCAGAACATTTATCCGGTAATTAATGAAAAAAAGAATAAACCTATGTGCGAGGTTCTGACACTGAGAGGCACTTTTAAAACTACAGGCAACCACAGGGTAGGATAATTAATTTAATCCTCAACTCCAAAGTCCAAAATATCCACAACTGTCGTCGTCAAAGAATATAGTACCAATAAAAAAGTACTCTGTGTATAGTACCTACTCTCTACGTCGTCGCCTTCAAGCAAGTTTTACACACCGGAGGTTTTACTTACAGTAGAAAAAAGTAAACAAACAAACTACACACAGCTGTCTTTGACAGTTCAATATTCTAGTAGAGTTATAGTATTCTGTGGTTCACTGCACGGTCTGTGTAAAAAAGTACGTCTAAAAAAGTAAATGTTCCCTAAATTAGGGATGTCTGTTCAGTGAGTTCTTGAATGAGTGAAAAAAACCACTACCACTACCATGCTATGTAGGTAGCAC
The DNA here is from genome assembly GCA_947095575.1 of Electrophaes corylata. Lineage (NCBI taxonomy): Eukaryota > Metazoa > Arthropoda > Insecta > Lepidoptera > Geometridae > Electrophaes > Electrophaes corylata. Next base: position 3,280,001 of record OX352727.1, read on the forward strand.
CTACTGAGAGATACTGAGAACCTAGATATCTAATTTACCACATTCTAGGAAACCTATCTAGCTTGATAAGTAGGGTGGTCACCCCCTTAAGGTTCTTTGGTTTTACGTAGAAAGACTGAGTTTTTAGGGGATGCTTAAGGAGATTAGTTATGGACTAATCTCCTGCATCTAGCATTGACTTACCCTTGCAGTACTTGGTATTCCATAACGTGACTAGATAGAAGCACTATGCTAGTGCTAAAATACTACCTTACTAGTTCCTCCACGATGTTTTCTTACACCGTTTGAGAGTACTGACATTACCTACACATAATTTTTTTAAAACAAAATCGTTTGGTTCACGTCTGGATTCGAACCCACGAATTGAGGATTAGAAGGCAGGTTGCTCCCACAAGGTCCAGTCACGTGCTCTTATTATGAACTAATGAATAAAAAATACGAATTCTGTAAATATTAGAACGTTTTTTATTTTTTTGCATTCGCATGTAACTCAAAAATATAATTCATGCTCAAAATCATGAAACAGAACATTGAACACAACCTGATGATGTCCTTCAACTGAAGAGTTAGTTGTGGTTTACCATCTGCTAAATTTATATAAAAATGTATCTACCTGACGAAACATTCACAATATTAAAAAGATAAATAAATAAACAATCCGAATTCTCTATCTTTAGGGTGGTATAAATCAGACACATCAATATTTTATATATTTAAATTTTTATTAGTTATACGTAGTTTTGGTACAAAATACTTTGTTGCTGACACAAATAAGCAAAACACAACCACCAAATCCATCCCAGGTAGAATTAACATTACGGCTCGTGAATCCCAAACGTAAAGCTTATTAATATGGGAGATAGCTGATACATATTTATATTTATACATTACCTAGGTATTTTTACTAGAGGAATTTCATTATTATTATTAATAAACGCGTTCGGTAGCGTATTTTTTACTCCCAAATACTCAAACGCATTTTAGATATGAGCACGTCTCGAGTGACGAAGTGACGAATGTTTGACACTGCAAATCGTCAAAAAAAATCGTGACTTGAGACGTGGTTAAATCTGAGATGCGTTTGAGTGTTTGGAGGTAATTAGTGTAGTAATTAAAGTTTACATTTGATGCTGTTACTACGCTTTTCAAACGCAGTTTTTAGCAAACTTTCAATATGTGGAACTAGTAGTTCAGGGTGAGTGATATGCACATCATGGCCACCGGTGACAGTCACGCGGTGAAAATGAGGAAGAGTTTCATCACATTTATGAAACAAGTTTTCTGCGAATTTCTTCTGCTTCGATCCATCTTTAGATTCAATTGCGTCTATAGATAGAGTCGGAGGCATATTAGTTGTCATAATGGTGTATAATGTCTCTTCTGAAATTAGGGCTGTAGCTATCTTCTTCATTCGTGGCTCCCAAGAAAGCCTACAAAACAAATAAGCACATTTTTAATAATTATTGCTATTCAGAAAACATTTAAGTACCTACTCTTCTTTCATCTACCTACTATTACCTACTATTCTCTTCGTCCATTTAGATCGGTGTGTGGATGACGAAAATTACTGGTCTGTACTATTCTCTTATTTGAATTCATTAGACTGTAAGTTACTATTAGTTGAAGCGTAGTGTGTGCTGTCTTTGCATGTTTTCTGTCTTCAGTCAGATTGGCACCACACTGGAGCTTCATTATTTATATTATTATTATTTTGAAACAGGATCATACAAAAAACGGTAGGAACCAAGCCGTAAGTTTCTTGCCGGTTCTTCTAGGCTTGGTCGCGAGGAACTGGCGCTTAAATTCACCTAGATTTAAGACGTTTCAAGATGATTGCTTCTATAGAACCTACTTGTAAGTGTCAATGCCCATTGGTACTAAAGATCTGGAAAGTACTATGTCAGCCTGTTCTTCAGTAAGACTTCTATTTCGAACGACTAAACTAATAACGTCATCATACGTGTACAGTCTTGGTTTTCCAGAAGTCCATCTGAAAATATAATTAGTGATAATACAAGTTTATTTCAGTGACATGAAACCGATTTTATTTCTCACTGGCCAAACACTCACTTTTGATAATTATCATAATAGTCACTATACAGCATTTTGTACCATAGAGGTAGTTTGTTATTGACATAATAATACATCGAAACCGGTGGTGATGGATCCAAAAATACCATTTTCTTTATTTTTTCAGGAAAAACATGATGATAGAAAAGACCTGTAAATAAAACAAACACTTATCACGGTCTAAGCTATTTAGAATGACTCTTATCCTTGTGTAGGGTTCACCTGGTACCTACTACAACCGTAGCCATTACTGTCGCCAAGCAGCGTTGTATTTCAGCTCGAAGGGTGCCGCTCAAATTATAGGCATATGAAGTTTAACCCTGTATACCTTAGATTGTAGGACGCAGGGCTATGCGTTAAGAACTTTTCTAACCAGCGAGGTGATTATTACCACTTTATCAGGTGGTTATTCCATCTTAAAGTTGTGTCGTAAAACTTTATATCATTTATTTTTATCTTACCAATAACAACTCCCATAGAGTGAGCCATTAATATAAACTGTTTCCATCTCATGTGTTCCACTATGCGTTTTATTACCTCGACCATATGCATTTTTGATATTATAAGGCCTGGAGGGAAAGCTTCAGATTTTCCGTGGCCTAAAAAGAAGAGAAATAATTGTTTTTTTTCAAGTCAGTTCGTTGTTTGAACTAAGAATGCATTTATATATACCTGGCATATCAAACCCAACATAATAGAAGTCATCAGATAATAGATCAACTAAAGGTATGAATGTGGCTGCAGAATCCATGTATCCGTGTATTAAAAGTACAGGGGGTTTGATAGGATTACCCCAGGAAACCACTGAAACAAAAATACAAATAATTTAATTGGTATAGTTGTAAGGATTCCTAATTGAAAAAAAATATAATATAACCTATGTCACCCGGGGATAGTGTAGCTTCCCAACGGTGAAAGAATTTTTCAAATCAGTCCAGTAGTTTTGGAGCGATTTTTAATGCAAACAAACACACAATCAAAACTTTCCTCTTTAAAATGTTATTAGTATATAAGTATTAGAACATGAATTATAGATATTACTTATTAACACACTCAATGGTATTTTCCATTTTGTTTTATAACTATTAATTCATATTGTTTTCGTATCACTAGTGGCTGGTGTATGTACAAAAAGTATTTTGCATTTATTTTCATTCACTAAGCATAATACATAAGTGATTTAGTTATGAAGCCAAGGACATCACTAAACTAGACTTGACGCGGTAAGCGTAAAAACACAGAGTAAGAAATATTCTGACAGTGACATACGACAGTGACATGATAGACAGTAAAGTAAGTATTGTAACAAGCGATTATGGTAAAAGCTTTTGGCTAGAGAAGAGAAAGTCAAAAGCCAATGATAACACTAAAATGGCTGATTGGGTTGGGTGTTATTGGGCGATAGCTGTTCTACATTATCTATTTAGGCGTGTAAATTTGATAAAACGTGATAAAAACACTGTGTAGTGTATACTCAAATAGCCTTGGACTTTACTCTCACACTAAAAATCTTTCTTTTTTGGTAGATAAGTAGGTATTCCTAATAAGTAGGTACTCACTTGCTATTTTCCCCCATCGGGCCGTAACACACCACTCCTTTACTTTCTTTGGCATTGTGTGGTCACTCTCGATATCTTTGATCGTAAAACAAAACACTGACTAACTAACACACAACAAAAACAAATATTACGTGAAGTAGGAAGCTTGCCGTACGCAATACTCGCAAGTAGGTAGGTAGATACCTACTTAGGATCTACGCAAACCCATTGTCATCCGTTCATCTCACTAGTTTCACTAATAGAAATGAAAATCAGTTTGCGCAACTTCATACTTATAAGGTATTTAAGCGATGACCTACAGTTGAATTATGGCGACACAACTTGGTATTTTGAATGAAATAGGTAGGACCCAACCTACTATTTACAATATAGCAATAATCAAGGATGATTATGAGTTATGACTGCAGATACCATATGAAAACCGGCCAAGTGCGAATCGGGCTCGCGCACGAAGGGTTCCGTACCTACCATTATTTAGGTATAGTAAAAACAGCAAGAAAGCCCTCTATAAATATTTATTTTATTCTGGTTTTTAGTAGGTACCTACCTACTTAAGTATTAGTTGTTATAGCGGCATCTTCTGTGAAAATTTCAACTCTAACATTTTCACGGTTCATCATGAGATTCAGCCTGGTGACAGACAGACAGCGGAGTCTAAGTAATAGGGTCCCGTTTAACCTTTCGGTACGGAACCCTAAAAAAGTAGCTTAAGTTGTTCTCTAAGTATACTTATTACCTATACTTATAATGTAGGTAGGTATATGTATAGTTACCTATAGGTAGGTACCTATGTAGATATTTACTTTACTAGATACTTAGCTAAATAGGTTGCTGCGATTAGTTAAAGTGGGGCCAAAGTTCATTTGAGTTCAGTGTCGACGAGGTTATTGAGTACGTAGGTACCTATAAAATACATACCTTCATAGTTAGGTAATAATACCTTTTCATCCTACCTACTAATATTCTAGACTAGCGGCAGCTCGCAGCTTCGCTCGCGTGGCAGTTTTTCCTCGTTATTTTTTCGGGATAAAAAGTATATGTCAATCCAGGTTGCAATCTATAATTATTCCATATTTCATCCAAATCGGTCCACTGGTTAGAGCGTGAAAGAGTAACAAACATCCATCCATCCATATTTACAAACTTTCGCGTTTATAATATTAGTAGGATATAGATTTGATATTCCCCGAGTAGGATTTTGAACCCACCATCCTGCCGTTGATACGAGGATGCTCTAATCAACCACGCCACCGAGAGGTAATCGCACTCGACGAAATAACCCTAGGGATGTTTTTAACAGCTTCAACTAACGTTTTGTATTTTTAATATACCTACCTATATGTTTTTAGTTTTGAATATTAAAGTAATACTTCTAATGCGACTTCCAACAAGGTTGCGTTAAACGTTTAACACTACCATGGAGGGGGTATGAAAGCACTGTTCTTTCTCTTTTTCTCTCATAGCCAGTTACGAGTTTTACTTCAGTCGTGTGACACTCGTTTTTTTAACAGCTTCAACTAACGTTTTGTCATTTTAATATTTTTGTTTGTTTTATAGGTCAGAGCCTATAAAGGGAAAGCGCCTTAAATATGTATGTTAGCAATGTCCGCCGCTACGTTATGCTACCTTGGCACGTAGGGGCATCTAGTTATTTTTGGTACGGGTATATTAGGAGAGCGTCCTACGCTTCGTGTTACGGTTCGTGGTCGCCACTCCAGAACCTGTATTCCGCAGCGGTTGTCAGTTCCACGAACTATATGACCTGCCCATTACCTACCACTTCAACTTATTGATTCAGAGACCTGGTCGTTTTGAGTGCTTCCCCGTTCAACCCACAATTTTTCTACCCAATATTATATTATATAATATACGCGGCAGGCAGCGACAACTTTTGACGGCTACCGAGTTGCCCCGCAATATCCTACAAACGCGAAAGATGGATGGATGAATGGATGAATGTTTGTTACTCTTTCACGCTCTAACCAGTAGACCGATTTGGATGAAATTTGGAATAAACATAGATTATAACTTGGATTAACATATAGGCTACTTTTTATCCCGAAAGAATAACGGGAACGGGGAAAAAACTGCCACGCGGGCGAAGCTGTGAGCGGCCGCTAGTGGGTACTTATTACAAAACTTCATTTATCGTTTCTAAGAGTAGACCTTTCTCTGTCTACGGTAGACCTGCAGAGAATCCAAATCTGTCAGTGTTGCCAGTTACTTTTTATAAAACGGCTAGAGTTTAGATTTTGTATATTGATAAAAAATATTATTTCCATTGTTTATAAGCTCAAAAATAACGTGATCATAATTGAGACTGTCTGTATTAATCGAAAATATTTTCTTTGTTGATTTTTTCTGTGATTTTCCCTCCAATTGAAAACCATGAACAAGCAATAGTTGCCATTTTAAATTGCTTTTAAAATGGTCAGATTCGTTTCGTCTTGCTGGTTCGGTTGACCTGAAAATAAGAAAAAATAATCATTCTACCAAACCTACGTGTAGGACTAGTTCTTATAATCACTAGGCCCGGTAGATATCCTCTCAAATACCTTAGAACATAGAAATTACAGGTACATGGGGCTGAACACCTGTTTGCCTCAGGTTGAGCAAAGCAGTGCATTGTAGGACACGTTCCTAACGAACGTGAATGCTTTGTTATAGGTGATGGTAACCACTTAACATCAGTTGGACCACCGAGTATAATTATATAAATACTAGCTGACCCGGCGAACTTCGTTGCCAATAAAAGTTGTATTAGCATTTCTTAAACTTTCGCGATCGGAACACATATTGAAGACTTATATTACACGGGTATTTATTGCGTATTACCTTTTTTATTTATTTTCCCGACGTTTCGACTATGTTGCAATAGTCTGCCCGCGACTTAGACGAGTCTTAGACGAGTAAACCACTCGTCTAAGGCCCGCGACCACGGCTATTGCAACATAGTCGAAACGTCGGGAAAATAAATAAAAAAGGTAATACGCGATAAATACCCGTGTAATATAAGTCTTCAGTAAAAGTTGTATTCTTTATATTTTCTTACCTTTTAAACCTTCTCTGGACTTCCACAAATAATTCAAGACCAAAATTAGCCAAATCGGTCCAGCCGTTCTCAAGTTTTAGCGAGGCTAACGAACAGCAATTAATTTATATATATAAATAGATAAGATATAAGATAGATTGATTTAAAATTAAAAGTAGTTTACCCCGAAAAATTAAATCTAAAAGTTTTCAGCTGAAAATACTTCAATCTATACCAATTATAAGAATCTTTGTCCTGACTGACTGACATAATATAGACAACGCACAGCCCAAACCACTGGTCGTAGAGACTTGAAATTTTCAGAGTATATTCGTCTTGGTGCGTAGAGGTGTACTAAGAAAGGAATTCCCGAAATTCAACCCCTAAGCGGGTACAGCGGGGGTTGAAGCTTGTATGATAATAACTTCACGCAGACGAAGTAGCGCGAGCTTGCCTATACTTCTATAGGTACTACTATAATAAAGAGGAAAGATTTGATTGTTTGTTTGTTTGTTTTGAATAAGCTCCGAAACCACTGGACCGATTTGAAAAACTCTTTCACCGTTGGGAAGCTACACTATCCCCGTGTGACATAGCCTATATTATATTAATAAAACAAATAGAGATCATTACTAAAACCCGTGCGAAGCCGGGATGAGGCGCTAGTGTTTAATAAAGTAGTTTTCTTACCTTTTGCTATAAAATCTTCTAAAACTTATCACCCAATGATCAAAGTCTGTGTACACTTCATCCAAAGAGGCCAGATTGGTTGGTGAATCTGAAAAATGAACTCTTTAGAAAGATGGATGGATGGATAGATGTATGTTTGTTACTCTTTCACGCTCTAACCAGTGAACCGATTTGGATGAAATTTGGAATAAATATAGATTGTAACCTGGAATAACACATAGATAGATAGAAAACTCTTTATTGTACACCACAAAGACATAAACAGTTATAATTTTTACACATACACACACACACACACACATAGGCACATAGGCTACTTTTTAACCCGAAAAAATTACGGGAACGTGAAAAACTGCCACGCGGGCGAAGGTGCGAGCGGCCGCTAGTAAATAAGTATTACTACCCAGTCACACAGCTTCCCCACGATGTTCTCCTTTACCTTTAAGAGCCCTGGCATTGAGCACATTCATTTTTCGAACAAAAAAACCCAAAACACAACCGGATTTGAACCCACGACCTTAGGATCAAAGACCGGGGTCACTCCCACTAGACCACCGGTGCTCTTCAATAATAATAGAATTTAAATGTACATAATCAACCTTTATATTACGAAACTATTTAGTTGTATAAGGATTAAAAATATAATACGAATGTCACCATCTTTTTATTTTACCATTCTACCCGTGTTTTGATAGACTAATTTGAATAAAAAAAACGAATGTGCTTTAGACCACACGACTGAAGTAAAACCTCTTTAATATACGAAACGTAACTGGCTATGAGAGAAAGAGAGAAAGAACAGTGCTTTCATACCCCCTCCATGGTAGTGTTAAACGCTTAACGCAACCTTGTTGGAAGTCGCATTAGAAGTATTACTTCAGAATACTGTTTTGGGACTCTGTAATTAGTCAATCAAGACATTAGTCTCATTGACTTTTTGTGGGTATTAATTAGTACTACATACCATGTAGTCATTATTCTTATGTATAATTGATAGCTTTCGAAGCGGACACCAAATAATGACAGTTATAAGTCACTAGCGGCCGCTCGCAGCTTCGCCAGCGTGGCAGTTTTTCCCGTTCCCGTTATTTTTTCGGGATAAAATCTTACTTGCTTTATGTATGCAAAGTCTCAGCCCGATCGGTTTAAAATTGACAAAGTTTCATACAAACTTTCATCCCCTATTTTATCCCCTTGGGGGTAGAATTAATCAAAATCCTTTCTTAGCGGATGCCTACGTCATAACATCTACCTGCATGCCAAATTTCAGCCCGATCCGTCCAGTGGTTTGGGCTGTGCGTTGATAGATCACTATGTTAGTCAGTCACCTTTGAGTTATATATATTTAGATTTTAGGCAGGGTGGGCCTATAAAAGCAGAGGAAGACCAAAGAAAAGATGGATGGATTGCGTGAAAGATGATATGAGTAAGAAAGGAGTGAACACTGAGATGACGGCTGATAGAAGAGAGTGGAAGGAAAAAACCTGTTGTGCCGACCCCACTTAGTGTGGGATAAGGGCAGGAAGATGATGATGAGGCAGGGTGGGCCAAGACAAAAGAAAATAAATACCAATATTTTTAAAATTACTATGTAGAAAAAAGAAAAGAAATAGCATATCGCCTTTAATTCCTAAGCACGGTAGATATCCCCTCCGATCTCTTAGTATCAACTTTACCAAGTACCTAACGAGGTTATCCGAGGATGTCTAAGGGGGATAGTCAGAGATACGTCCAGAAAGTACATTTGGTACACACCCACATTTTTTTTTACTTTCGTACATTACTAAGTAGGTATACATAATTGGGTAGGTACCTATGTTTTTTTGCGAAGTTTTTTGTAAAGGTACGTTTTCTTTTTTTTTCTAAATTAATTTAACTATTTTTATTACCCTTACTGATTTTACGAACACTTATCATGCTATTATCTACCTAAGTTATTAGTAGGCAGGTAGGTAATTAATTACAGAGCGAGTATAGAGGTACTTATTGCATTTAAAAACGAGGTAAAGATACACACAGATGTTTTTTAATATCTGTGAAGTAGTTTCTGCGTAAATTTATGTAGCCTGTTAATAAAGGTTAATTTTAAAAAAAAACTTACCATGTTCGATATTTAAGCGATCCATATTCAAAAGAGCATTCCACACGCACTGGCCACGAATAAAAACACAATAAAAAATAAAAACAATGTTGTTTTGACAGCGTGTTGCTTTGTACTGAATGTAAACAAAGGTTTGCGCAGCGCAGATAATAGTCACAGAACACGTAGCAGTTATTAAGGTGGGTCCAATGTGACGATCTTTAGTGATGTCTTGTTTGTTACTAATAAAACACATTGCGGTAATAAAATCCATCGATTTTATAGGTACTTAAGTAAAATACTTAAATAAAAATAGCATCTCCAAGCACGGTAGATATTCTCTCTGAAATTTTAGTACCAAGTACCTACTCGAGATTCCTTGAGGATGTCAAAGGGGGGTAGTCAGAGGTACGTCCACATAGTGCATTTGGTGCGTACCCACATTTTGCAGTTGTTAGTATTCCATACGTGACGGGATGAAAGCTCATCGCCGCTGCTAGAATACTTTCGCTTTTGTAGTTTTTGTTCTATGTATAATAAATAATATATATGTATTTGTGTGTATATGATATACTTCAATTATGTATTGTTTAAGTATATCAGTCATCTAGTACCCATAACACAAGCTCTGCTTAGCTTGGGGCTACATGATGCTGTGTGGATTGTCCAGCATAATTATTATTATTATTCTCTCATCAATCACAAAGTCATAAAAGATTTATCGATTAGATCTACAGACATCACTAGATACAAGGGATTGGTTAATATCAGTGGGGATATTCTGTAACCGGCTCGTGGGGCAATTCTGTATTAGCTAATCTCTATAAGACTGTCTCTAGGTAATGGCTTGCGTGATGTGTCTGTGTTGCTGTGATTTCCTAAGATACCTTAAGCAACCTTTACTGAATACGTACAGTCAGCTGCAGTAGAATGTATACAGTTTGTAACTTTCACAACGGTATTACAGCAAAGCAATGAGCTCTTAATAATAAATAAATAAATAATAAATAATGTTGGACAATCTACACAACATCAGCTAAGCAGAGCTTGTGTATGGGTACTAGATGACTGATATATATAATCTAATACATTACAAGCATAGATATTTTTTATTTTACATAGAAAATACCCAGAACACCCGGAATAAATATTTGCAGACCGCACAAACCCAAGGAATCGAACCCGCAACCTTCTGCGGACAGGCAAACACTCGCCGGCCGCGCCACGTCGGTCTTACACCTCAAAAACTAAAAAATCATGAAATTAGTTGAAGACCTCATTTATTTTTGCAAAAATTGTCGTTTAAATAATTTTAGCCCCGCTCTGAAACCACTTTGAAAGTTACAAATTGAATACATTCTAGTGCAGCTGACTGTACCTAGATTACATTAGAGTCACTAAAACCCGTTGACGGGCCTTTGAATAGGAGGTAAGTTTTCTTCCGTGTAAGAATAATAAAATAGTGAAAATTTGCTATTTCCTTTAATTTTTAGTAATACTTTTGTTTGTAAATGATCCTTATTAGCAACAAAAGCGATTGGTTCAATAATACAGGATGTCTTTTTGAAGTAATATTTCTTTGACTTCCAACAAGGTTGCGTTAAACGTTTAACACTGCCATGGAGGGGGTATGAAAGCATTGTTCTTTCTCTCTTTCTCTCATAGCCAGTTACGTTTCGTATATTAAAGAGGTTTTACTTCAGTCGTGTGGTCTAAAGCACACTCGTTTTTTTTTGTTGAAAAGTAAAAGGTTTAAATAAAACTAAATATGCAGTTATTGTCCTTATAAATCGAGGGTATAACTCCTTTTACGACTTTTCTTTAACTCGCGTGGTGATTGCATGACCATCACCGCCCGTCTCAAATTACCTCTGTAGACTTAAGAGATACCACTCGCTTAATCCTAAGTATGTTCAATACAGTCAGTTGCAGATGTTGCAGAGTTGTGAATTCTTTTTTATTATTTACCCGAAGTGGTTTTGAAATCCTAGGTTTCTTCTGGGCTTGGTCGCGAGGAACTGGCGCTTAGATTCACCTTGATTTAAGACGTTTCAAGATGATCCCTGCGGATATTACTGAATAAATACTTTTTGACTTTGATCCTATAAGATTTCTCCATCACCTCATGGATGTCTTAAGAGCCGACTAAAGGAACACACCAGTAGGCGGATTCTGAGTGTTTTAGGTTTTCCGGATAACGGATTTCGGTTTGCGAGCCCGAACTTTTTGTATAGAGATATGATAAGCGCTCCTAGCGGCCTATGGGGGTATTAGTGTATCTCCATTCAAAAAACGAGTGTTAATATACGAATCGTAACTGGCTATGGGAGAAAGAGAGAAAGAACAGTGCTTTCATACCTCCTCCATGGTAGCGTTAAACGTTGAACGCAACCTTGTTGGAAGTCGCATTAGAAGTATTACTTCAAAAAGTTCGAGCTCGCAAACCGAAATCCGTTATCCGGAAAACTTAAGAAGCAGAGGGTCAACTCGGTTAGTTCGCTCGATAGTAATCCGTACCGGAAGCTTCCAAATGTCATGTATAAGGAGGGTCACGATACCCAAAGATTGTTCTAGATTTTATTGTACCAGATTGAAGCGTTTATAGTACCATAATTAATTTAGTGGTGCGGCGGTCATTCGCCCGCCACGCCACATTGGTCGTTTCTGTACCTACCTGATAGCAGAACTGATATTTATTCTGTGTCCAGGGTGACCTTTAGTGCATTTAAAATTATGTAGCTACGTCATACAGTGCATTTGGTCTGCCAAAGTGACTGGCCAGAGCTCCTCTCAAAACAAGAGACAATCTCAGGTCATTGACTTCAATTTAATTCAATTCTTGTTTGTATGATATTAACAGAGCTTGTTATTTCGTCAATGTCACGTTTGTAAAGAATTACCGCTCTGGTGAGAATCGTGAATGAAAAAAAGCGGCCAAGTCCGAGTCGGACTCGCTCATAAAGGGTTCCGTAGCAGTAAGTAACATAACATAAAAGTTCTTCATGAGCGAGTATGTATGACTCAGGTTGATGGACGCAGAGCAGTGTATTGTAAGGCACGTTCCTAACTAACGTGACCTATAAGGTAATATTTTGTTATAGGCGATGGTAACCACTTAACATCAGGTGGGCCATATACAGTATATATGCTGATGGAACAAGTATATGATATACTTGTTCCATCAGCAAATTGTATAAAAAAATTGCTTACCCACATTACTATTGATAGGTTAATGATTTATGTGAGAATAAATACAAATTTTTAATTTAAAACTGTTTTAATAAGAAGTAAATTAAATTAATGACTAGATTAAGTGCGTACAACTAATTTATCGTAATACAATTCAAAGTAAATAATTGTTACAAATATGTAATTTAAAATTATGTCTTAAAATACATAGCTACATACTCTGATACAGTCAGCTGCACTAGAATGTATACAATTTATAACTTTCAAAATGGCTTTACAGCGGTCCTAAAAACATTTACACGACAATTATTCAAAAAATAAGTGAGCTCATCGAGTAATTTCATGACTTTTCAGTTTTTGAGGTGTAAGAGCCCATTGTTATGCTGTTATACCGTTGTGAAAGTTACGAATTGTATACATTCTACTGCAGCTGACTGTACATAAAAAAAATACCTACAAAGTATGACCAACCTACCGTTACAATTTATCTTTAGTAAATAATAATGCCGGACGATCCACACGGCATCATCTAGCCCCAAGCTGAGCAGAGCTTGTGTTATGGGTACTAGATGACTGATATACTTAATACAATTTACATACATAGATATTTTTAATTTTTTTTTAAACCATGATTTCATTCGTTTGTAATGAAAATTAACTTTTGGTTTCGAGATATTGGTAGTTAGGTTTATAGTATTTTTACATTAGACAGCGCTAAAATTGAAATTATTCTTAACTTTGTACACTTGAATACGAATGTTAAAAAAAAACGAGTGTGCTTTAGTCTACACGACTGAAGTAAAACTTCTTTAATATACGAAACGTAACTGGCTATGAGAGGAAGAAAGAAAGAACAGTGCTTTCATACCCCCTCCATGGTAGTGTTAAACGTTTAACGCAACCTTGTTGGAAGTCGCATAAGAAGTATTACTTCAAAAGGTTTTTTTTATATATTTGCTTGACGAAAATATACATTATAAAAGCATAATCTTATTGAATCGTCACCAAGTCGTCAATTTGTTATTTCATGAAATTAACATTAGATTGGAATTAACATGTTCTTGCACGGCTTGGTCGCGAGGAACTGGCGCTTAGATTCACCTAGATTTAAGACGTTTCAAGATGATCCCTGCGGATATTACTGAATAAATGCTTTTTGACTTTGACTTTGATGAAATGTTAGTTTTATGAGCAATGCGACAGGGCTATTATCTAAAAACCACCATATGCACCATAAACTTTACAAACAAATGGCACAACTTGTTTTGTTGGAGTTTACGTTCACACTTCAACGAAGTGTAAGTTCTATAACAAATCTGTAGATTTGTTGTAGTCTGCGTTGGCGCTACTGCTAAAGCTGTAAGTCTTATAAGTGTTATTCCACCAGGTAAAACATTGAAATCAATCTTTCAACATGCTGCAAAATCTGTCGTTGCAACATGATAGGAAACATGTTGCTTTAACAAATAGTGTTGACAGTGACAGTGCGAATGCGGTTCTCATAAGTCACATAAGGGCTCACGCTAGAAAGTAAATTTCATTAATAGTAGGGTCGTCGTCATCGAAATCGATAAGGAGGACTATATATATATGTATATATATATATATGTATATATATATATATACAATGACAAAAAACAAAGATATAAAGGTGTTTAATGCAGATGTTTTGTAAGTGGAATTCAGAGTACATATCATTTAATCACTGTCTAAAATGATAACTTTACAGTATGATTAATTTTATCCTCATGAGCGCGATGATTTCAAAACACACAACTTTTAAGAGTTTCATGATTATAGTTCACATGATGACATCTCACTCACACACTAACGAGTTTCATAATGCCATCTCACACATCCTCACGAGTTTCTTGAGAATGCCGCTGTAATACCGCAAGTCGTTGTTGCGTTACTTCAAGATGATGCTTCCTCCACTTAATCCGTCTGTTCTGGAACCACACCTTTACCTGGGAAACAAAAGTATGTTTTTTTTAATGCCGGTGGAACAAGCATATGATCCATCTGATGTTAAGTGGTAACCATCTCCTATAACAAAGCATTGCTGCAGATCAGCCACATTAGTTACGTGCACTACGATGTCAAAGCCAAAGTCAAAGTCAAAAATCATTTATTCAGTAATATCCGCAGGGATCATCTTGAAACGTCTTAAATCAAGGTGAATTTAAGCGCCAGTTCCTCGCGACCAAGCCTAGAAGAACCGGCAAGAAACTTGCGACTTGGTTCCTACCGTTTTTTTGTATGATCCTTTTACGTTACCCACGTTAGTTACGTGCACTTTATACGATGCACTATCCTGCGTCCATTAAACTGAGGTATACTGGTGTTAAACCTAATGTGCCTGTCGGTGACCTTGGTTCTTTTACGGATTTCCTCATTTTTGATTCTATCTCGCAGTGAAACTCCCAGCATCGCTCTCTCCATAGCTCGTTGTGCGACTTTGAGCTTGTGTATGAGACCAATAGTTAGCGACCACGTCTCAGCTTCAAAATATCTTAACTGAGGCTTTGCGGTATCTTTGACGAGATATAGTGTCTTTCGAACACCGAAACAGCGAGCTCGTTAAAACAAAAGATAAAAGAGTAATTAAATGCGTATTGTTTTTGCTCTAGACTGCTATTCGCTAGCCAGAAGAAGAGCCCTTGTTTCTACACACAAGCAATACCATCTTTACCATAAGGGCACACGGGGCCCGAGCCCAGGGCCCCTATTCTCAGGGGGCCCTGTAGGACCGACAATTTCTCTTACACTTACTCTCAAAACATTTTTATCGGGCACGCTAAATTTTTTTCATATATCAGTAATTTTATTACAAGGCATATACTACGCCATTATATCTGTACATCATATTTATCGGCAAATATTTGTAATGAATTTATTAATTTAATGGGACAGCAAGTTTTGAAAACCATTGTCAAAGAACTTAAATCAGCAAAGTACTACTCTATCAGCGTAGATTCTACGCCAGATCTGTCCCACGTTGACACGTTTTTTTTCATACTGTATTTGATTACCTACAATAAATGGTCATGCTTAGTAAATAAATGTTATTATAACTAGCTTTTTTTACTTTCCAAAAGGGCCCCAAATTCATGTGTGCCCAAGGGCCCCAGCCTAGTTTAAGACGGCTCTGCACACAAGCCTGTGCTTAGTTAGAGCGAGGAACTCATCATAATGACTGACAATGCATAAACAACGAAGCATTGTAAATGTAAACGTTAATTTAAAGGATTATTTACGGACTTATATTAAAATTGTATTGTTGTTGTAAGAAGACTAAGCAATAAACATTTTTATCTTTTTTTATCTAAATTGTCTTTGAATACAGTCCTTAATCTATGGAAATGGCGTTCGATTTCAAGCTACCTGTGCTTCTGTGAGCTGTAAAGCGTGTGCCAGATACAGCCGCTCTGGACCCACCATGTACTGTTGCCGTTCAAACTCTGCTTCTAACCGCTCCAACTGCTCTGGGGTGAAGATTGTCCGTATTCGTTTACTTCGGCCTGAACTGGAAGCAAGTTTACGGTTGCACACACGGGGAAAAGGTACATGTAGATTGCTCTGCGAACCGGAATACAGCAATGCAAGCGTCACTGCTTGGCGGCAGTTTTTTTTTTATACAACTTGTTGATGAAACAAGCAGCTGGCCCACCTGATGTTAAGAGGTTACCATCACCTATAACAAAGCATTGCCTCATAGGTCACGTTCGTTAGGAACGTCACCGACGATGCACTACTCAGCGTCCATCAACCTGAGGCATACAGGTGTTAAGCCTCATGTGCCTGTAATTACACCGGCACCCGCACCCTTCAAACCGGAACACGCTGCGCTGCTTGGCGGCAGAAATAGGCATGGTGCTAGTACTTCCCCGGACAAGTCCTTCACTTAGAACTCTACTACTTCTAATAATAATGCTGGACACTCCACACAGCATCATCTAGCCCCAAGCTAAGCAGAGCTTATGTTATGGGTACTAGGTGACTGATATTATACCTACAGCTCCTATCTACACTAATATTATAAAGAGGAAAGCTTTGTATTTTTGTATTTTTGTATTTTTGTATTTTTGTATTTTTGTATGTTATGAATAAACTCAAAAAGTACTGGACCGATTTTAATAATTCTTTTTTCATTAGAAAGCTACATTATCACTGAGTAACATAGGCTATATTTTATTTTGGAAAAAAATAGCGTTCCGTAAAATATTTGGGTTTTTCTGACACAAGGTGTAAAAAATCAACCAGAAAAGTTACTTATTTTGCGTACGCTGCCTAAACTATAAAAGATAGAACCATAAAATGTTCTAAATAATTGTAGATCTTATAAATATCTACAAAAAAGTCAGCGGCACACTATACCTATCTATGTCGAGTGAGGCACAACAACCATTTTTTTATTTAAAAATCTTCAATTTTTTTTGGACTACATTTAAACGCATTTATTTTACTCATACTATTAATCCTTATCGAAATAAATTATTTTATCACAAAGTACAGTTCATGTAGATAATATTTGGTCTTTAAATGATTATAATTGGACGTTTGGTTTTGAAGTTATGGCGAAATTAAAATATTACGATAATCGTAATATTTTAATTCGTTGCGAAGTGAGCGTCACCAAGTTGGGAGTGCGCGTGCAGGGGAGTAGTTTAGATCTATGAGTTAGGAGGTACCCGCGCGGCTCCGACGCGAGGTCGGCTCCCTACGCAGGTGTTTTATAAAAAGGGCATTAATTCATAATGTAATATAGTTTTATGACAAAATCTATACAAATAAATAAAATTGAAGTGTCTATTTGTAATATTAAAATAACGCTTTTTACTACATGCATAGGAATGTATATACGATACATATACCAAAATAGCATTTTTTTAAATTTTTGTCTGTCTGTCTGTTTGTTCCGTGTAATCTCTGGAACGACTGGACCGATTTCGACGGGACTTTCACTGGCAGATAGCTAATGTAACAAGGAGTAACTTAGGCTACTTTTTATCCCGAAAAAATAACGGGAACTGATATAAACTGCCACGCTGGCGAAACTGCGAACGGCCGCTATTTTATGCCGTATTAACGCCATCTGTTGGTGACATCGAGTACTACTTCAGTTAAGATTTGTAAGTAAACATGTTTACCGCCCAACGAAGTGGGCACCGGTCAGCTAGTAAATAATAAGAATCTTTGTCCTGACAGTAATTCTTATTACAATATCTAGTGGTGTGAGAACAAAAGATTTTGCGAGTCATTATAACCATGCAATAACCGACACTCTCCCCTTTCCCAAAATTTATATCCGTCCATATATAATGCTACAGCCAACTTTTCCCCTTTTTCCTCTTCCACGCCCCTCCTTTAGGTTTATTTTCTGTCTTGTAGGCGAGACAGACAGAGTGACAGACGGACAAATGCATTTTTTGGCCAAACTCGAAATTGAGACGCTTGCGTTCGTATGCTCAAACGGCCGTGGTCTATTATTTTAAGACACATGAGACCAAACTTCTTTACGTTTTAAAGTGAAGTTTAGGCAGTGAAGCAATGTCCTAAAATTGATGTGATTCATGCATGATCCATAATTTTTTCTCATAAAAAAGTACACTTACCTATTTGAACATGATATTGTATGGTTTCTAGGTTTCAACGGCCCTATTTGCGGCCTCATCTCTGTCCGGGGACTGTCTGCAACAAAAAGTCAAAGTTAAAAATCATTTATTTAGTAATATCCGCAGGGATCATCTTGAAACGTCTTAAATCTAGGTGAATCTAAGCGCCAGTTCCCCGCGACCAAACCTAGAAGAACCGGCAAGAAACTTACGGCTTGGTTCCTACCGTTTTTTTGTATGATCCTTTTACAAAGTAATAATAATGTAAATAATGAAACTCCAGTGTGGTGCCAATCTAGTACACGTAACAGTGAGTTTTCACTGCTGAAATCTGTTTTGCTGAAATAAAACATGTCAGTCAAAGTCAGAAGGCGGAATACATTTCCGTAGACTCAAAATAATCACTTAGAATAAATAGCCTTCATTTTCTACCATATTCGGAAAAAACATAACTTTCATTTTTATTGTTTTCTTAAGAATGTATGTATGTTTGTTACTCTTTCACGCTCTAACTAGTGGACCGATTTGGATAAAATTTGGAGTAAATATAGATTGTAACTTGGATTAACATATAGGCTACTTTTTATCTCGAAAAAATAACGGAAACGGGAAAAAACTGCCACGCGGGCGAAGCTGCGAGCGACCGCTAGTTTATTATCCACTTGACATTAGCGAAATTGTCTGTTGACAGACGGATAGGTGCCACAAAGAAAAAAACTTTCGAGTTTATAATATTAAGTAGGATAAGAATCTTTGTTCTGACTGACTGACATATAGACAACGGTCAGCCTAAACCACTGCTCATAGAAACTTTAAATTTTCAGGGTAAATATTAATTTCAGGGCGTAGAGGTGTAACTAAGAAAGGGATTCCCGAAATTCAACCCCCAAACTTGTACAGCGGGGGTTGAATTTCGGGATTTTACATACCTACATTTTACATACAACATTACATACCTTACGGACTAACAAACATACAAAAACCAAAGAAGTATCTCATTTTAAATAATTAAAACTTTTGTACCGAAGGGTTGCAACCCTCTGTTAAGCGCTTGCTAAGTGGCTTATAACCTATTTTAATCACGAGATTATTTGTGAAGATGTATCTACGTATAAAGCTTATTAAATTAGGATTTAGCTTGGGATTCTTTAGATTCCTTCTTTGCTGATTTTGTTCGTATGAAGGCAAAAAACCGACCAAACGTAACAAAGAGAAACGCCTCATAAAGTTGTTCCGGTCGTTCTGTGCAAGTGTAATAGACGGTACCTATCATTTTGACGTATTCACTTTGAAAGGTAAAAACTAACGTAAGCGTTACAAACTCGCCCAGCGTAACTACAATTCAACGGTGCAAGACTTTTTTAGCCTTAGGCTCGAAATCCATTTTTCTCAGTGTAGATAACTCTCTAGGCGAATTTTATTTTATTTTTCTCTTTATTGTACACAGAAAATTATATGAGTAAACTTAATATTAAAATATGTACAAAGGCGAGCTTAACCCTTAAAAGAGTTCTCTTCCAGCAAACCTTACGGTAGAGAGAGGTGAGATCAAAAGTGGGTACGTGTACAAAATGTGTAGTAAAAAAAACTCAAAAATCTCTTATTTTTGAGTTTTTTTTTGTTTTTCGAATACCCGATTTTGGTTTGCGAGCCCCAATTTTTGTATAGAGATATACTAGTGGCACCATATTCTGAGGGGCGCTTACCCTCAGGATCCACTTACTCCTTCTTCAGGATAGCCACACGATACAAGCATCAAGCCCAGTGTACAGCCAGGCTTAAAAAACCTCTACCTATATACTTATAGGCTGCTCTCTTACAAAGTCAAAGTCAAAAAGCATTTATTCAGTAAAATCCGCAGGGATCATCTTGAAACGTCTTAAATCTAGGTGAATCTAAGCGCCAGTTCCTCGCGGCCAAGCGGTTACAATGTTTGAGAGTGGCATTAAGCAACCGGGACCTATTTGACCACATTCGCGCAAGCAGTAGATCTGCTAGCTGTGAACTAGGTTGCGGGTTCAATCCCCACCGAGAACAAATCTTCGCCTTTTTAAGTTAGATAAGCACCACACTGGAGCTTTATTATTTACATCCTACTAATATTATAAACGCGAGAGTTTGTAAGTATGGATGGATGGATGGATGTTTGTTACTCTTTCACGCTCTAACCAGTGGACCGATTTGGATGAAATTTGGAATAGATATAGATTGTAACCTGGATTAACATATAGGCTACTTTTTATCCCGAAAAAATAACGGGAACGGGAAAAAACTGCTACGCGGGCGAAACTGCAGCGGCCGCTAATTATTACTAATTTGTAACCATACAAAAAACGGCCGTCTCTTGTGTATTTTTCTAGGCTTAGTCGCGAGGAACTGGCGCTTAGATTCACCTAGCTCTAAAACGTTTCAAGATGATCCCTGCGGATATTACCTACTAAGTAAATACTATATGACTTTATTTTCTGTGAATGCTGATGGATCAAGCAGATTGCCCACCTGATGTTAAGTGGTTAGGTAAGCACTATAAAAACTAACAAACTAAGGCACTTATAGTTAGCGACCACGTCTCTGTTCCATTACGTCAATTATTTTTGTTAGTCAATTTTACTCGTATCATATGCTCACCTTGCCTCAATCCTCCTGGCCCTCCAACCATGTTCCTAAAGCCCTCATTGAGCCGCTGCACATCATGCCCCGCGTACAAGTAATTTTGCAATTGCCGCTGGCTTTGCAGCCTTTCCTGAACGCTCAAGTTCATAACATCTTCATCAGCCGTCAATCCCAAAATGGCAGCTATCGTAAAAGACTTTCCCGCCAAGTTTGTCCCTTTTCCTGTCAAATCGACGCCATATTGGCTACTGTCACAGTCATCAAGCGTCGACACAGGTGACGATGATCGGTCATTGCTCTCAAAACGGTCAGAGTTCTCGACGAAGGAGTTTTCGACAAAACGGTCTGAGTTTTCACTATACTCTGTGCCCGCGAAATCTTGATATTTTTCGTCACCGTCGGATAACGCAAGGCGTTCCACATTATGCTGGTAAGAAACGGCCAGCAAATCTGTCAAATTGGCCGGATAAATTGAGTTTTGCCGTTGTTCCATCATCGTAACTTCACTTTATTCAACACTTTTACAATCACCATAATTATAACTGCTAAAATCACTGTTTTATTACACAATTATCATTCACTGTTACCTAGTTAATGAGCTTAGCTTTATTAATTAAGTTAATTTCCGAACGAAGCGCGAGCAAGCAATGGCCACTGAGACGAATTTGCGGTTATGATTTTGAAAGGCACGATTTAAAATACGAATCTTGGGCGGGGCCAGACGTCATGCGATCGGTTTGGCGCGAAAAAATGACATCGTAAACGGTCAATTGGGGGTGCATGATATTAGAATGGAGGGGGGGTGTGTTTCACTTCCAAATCAGCTTCACTGCAAAATGAGCTTTATTGCGCTGTATCTAGATTCTATATGTAAAACATAGTAAAACGCAGGTATACCGTGATATAAATGTGTGTATATCTGTGGAATATTGATCGTTATTTGAATTTACATACAGCTTCACTGTTTTATTAACCATTGATAACAAATGGCGATAGTTTAAAGTTTAAACCATAGAATAATTAGTCCATATTCTTAGGTTTAAACATTGACTACATTTTGTCAATTTTTTACAAAGTAAAGGAGGTTTATCAATAAAGTTAATATTGGAAATACAACAAAGAGGAACATAAGCTATTTCATTTAATTCGTTGAGATACTATCTTCTGTTTCACAATCTTCTACAGCAAGCAGCGTCCTCTTAACTGACTAGACAATTGTAGAACTACATAATTACAGATTTTAGTTCTTTATCTAAGTGTAATATTGTACTTTATGTATGTATTTACAATGAAAACGTATATAAGTATTCTATCATGTTATGCTTAGTTTGGGGCTAGATGATGTTTAAAAATTGCCTACAATTATTTCTTTATTACACCATTCACGTGTCAATAAATTAAACCACTAAAAATTCTCTTTTGGTCGTTAGATTTCGTGTAGCGAGTGAAATTGCCTTAAGTTAATTGTATTATATATTCTATGGTAGGGGGTGAAATTTGATGTTTGTGATTGGAGGGTAGCGCGCATGCGCGGGTGTGGGCGGAGTCAGATTTAGGGGTGGTGGCGCAGTGATTTGCGGTCGGCGAAGCATTGGATTGAGACAGGGTAGTACTTGATTTCAGGGTTGTATTTTCTGAAAATATCTTCTGTCTGTAGGATAATTTTTTTATACAATTTGCTGATGGAACAAGCATATGGCCCGCCTGATGTCAAGTGGCTACCATCGCCTATAACAAAGCATTGCCCTGTAGGTCACGTTTGTTAGGAACGTAACCTACAATACACTGCTCTGCGTCCATCAACCTGATGCACACAGGTGTTGCCTCATGTGCCTGTAATTACACCCACACCCTTCAAACCGGAACACGCTGCGCTGCTTGGCGGCAGGAATAGGCATGGTGCTAGTACGCACCCAGACGAGCCCTTCACTAAGAGCTCTACTACTACTAAACATAACATGTGTGTGATATAGCCTTAAGTAAAAACTAAGGGCAAAGGTCTCTGAAGTCATCATTATCATCATCATCAGCCTATAGAAGTCCACTGCTGGATATGTCCAAAGTGAGTCATCTAGTACTCATAACACAAGCTCTGCTTAGCTTGGGGCTAATTGATGCTGCGTGAATTGTTCGGCATTATTATTATACGAAACGTAACTGGCTATGAGAGAAAGAGAGAAAGAACAGTGCTTTCATACCCCCTGTTTAGTAGTGTCAAACGCTTAACGCAACCTTCTATCGGTCGTCAAAAGAAATTAAAGAAATTCTACTTCTAGTTCAGTCGTATATTAAAGAAGTTTTACTTCAGTCGTGTGGTATAAAGCACACTCGTTTTTTTAATGATATTTTACTCAATCCGTCTCTGTTTCTCTCCCCCGCCTCCCTTCCCTCTCATGAAACAATTTAATATCATAATCTACGCCCAATAGGTACCTTCTTGAAACGTTGAGGGAAAAATAATGGATAAGTTATATTTAGTTGTGTAGTTTAGATTGGCACCACACTGGAGTTTCATTATTTACATTATTATTACTTTGTAAAAGGATCATACAAAAAAACGGTAGGAACCAAGCCGTAAGTTTCTTGCCGGTTCTTCTAGGCTTGGTCGCGAGGAACTGGCGCTTAGATTCACCTAGATTTAAGACGTTTCAAGATGATCCCTGCGGATATTACTGAATAAATGATTTTTGACTTTGACTTTGACTTAGTGGGTATTAAGAGTACCGGTGGTTCAGTGGAAGTGGCCTTACCATCTGATCCTAAGGTCGTGGGTTCGAATCCGATCGTGCACCAATAGTTTTTTTTTAACGTGAATAGACTATCCTTTGGCTTCAATATCACCTGATGGTAAGTGACGATGAAGCCGACGATGAAGCAGAACGGTCTAGAAGACACCTATTCACTCTTGCCTTAAAGAGATCCAGATTTTCTGTTTGAAAATTTAGGTCGTGGGTTTGAATCCGATCGTACAATGTATTTTTCTGTTTGAAAATTTTATGTGCGCAATGCCACGTTGTAGGAAAATATCGTGAGGAAACCAGTTAGTATTCTAGCAGCGGCGATGAGCTTGCAATCTGTCACGTATGGAATACCAACGAAAACTTGAAGCTCATAAAGACCAATGCTATAGGACACGTCGATAACAGACATATTCTGTGTGGTAACCGGTCGACATCAAGTAGGGTAAGGTTGTTTAATTACAAAAAATACAGGCTACGAAAGTACAGGAGTTTGCTACGAAACGTAGGCTACCTCTACGCAGCCGTAGACAGGGCTACGGATCGTAGAGCGTCTACAAACATGTTTTACTGGGTTACCTGGGTTACTTAAAGGGTAAAACGGGACCCTATTACTAAGATTCCGCTGTTTGTCTGTCCGTCTGTCACCAGGCTGTATCTCATGAACCAGATAGTTAGAGAGTTGAAATTTCACAGATGATGTATTTCTGTTGCCGCTATAATAACAAATACTAAAAAACAGAATAAAATAAATATTTAAGGGGGCTCTCATACAACAAATGTGTTTTTTTTGCCGTCTTTATAATGAAGCCACATTTATAAATGTCATTATTTGAATAAATTTGTACGCGGACACGATACAGGCGCTGTCCAAAGCCAAAAATCCGTAACACGACCTTTTCGTCGCGCAGTTATGCAAATCAATTACTGATGCAAACTCGAAAAAATACATGGTAAAGAGTACACAAAAGAATAATCTAGAGTAGTAGTAGAGCTTTTAGTGAAGGGCTCGTCCGGGTGCGTACTAGCACCATGCCTATTCCTGCCGCCAAGCAGCGCAGCGTGTTCCGGTTTGAAAGGTGTGGGTGGCGGTGTAATTACAGGCACATGGAGCTTAACAACTGTATGCCTCAGGTTGATGGACACAGAGCAGTGTATTGTATTGTAGGGCACGTGCCTAACTAACGTGACCTACAAGGCAATGCTTGTTATAGACTATGGTAACCACTTAGCATCAGAGGGGTAATATGCTTGTTCCATCAGCAAATTGTATAAAAAATATATCTCGCGTTGTAGGTACAGTCAGCTGCACTAGAATGTATAAAATTTTTAATTTACAGAATAGTTTTACAGCGTTACAATTAATATTTACAGGGCAAAAACTCAAAAAATAAGTGAACTTATGAGCGAATTTCACAGTTTTTGAGTTTTTACTGTTTAAAAAATTACTATAAGGTTTCGGTACCGTTTTGAAAGATACGAATTGTATATATTCTAGTGCAGCTGACTGTACATGCCCGGCAGGTTAGCATCAGAAGATCTACTAGGTCGCTCCAAGGGTTGCTTGCATGCAAATAACTTTGAAAGTTGTTGTTACTTGACAAAACTAATAAAATACAAGACTTGGTGTATAGCAGGTTGTAATCAAACGAAGGGGGATGCAAAAATGTGAAGTTGAACAAGGGGTCCGCAATCAGATGATGCGCTTTTGATGCTTGAGTCCCCTATTTTGTTAGGGTTGGCACTAAAATAACTGCAAAAATAGAAATAATAATAATGCTGGACAATCCACACAGCATCATCTAGCCCCAAGCTAAGCAGAGCTTGTGTTATGGGTACTAGATGACTGATATACTTAATAGATATTTTTTATTATGCCGAAACGTAACTGGCTATGTGAGAAAGAGAGAAAGACCAGTGCTATCATATCCCCTCCATGGTAGCGTTAAACCTTTAACGCAACCTTGTTGGAAGATGCAATAGAAGCAATAGAACTTCCAAAATATGTAGTACTAGCGGCCGCTCGCAGCTTCGCCCAGGTGGCAGTTTTTTTCCCGTTCCCGTTATTTTTTCGGGTTAAATAGTAACCTATATGTTAATCCAAGTTATAATCTATGTTAATTCCAAATTTCATCCAAATCGGTCCACTGGTTAGAGCGTGAAAGAGTAACAAACATCCATCTAAAAATAGTGGTGAGGCATACGCTGAGTCGAGACTCTTTTGCTGCTGTAGCACACAGGCGCCTACTGCTTATGTCTTTCTTTTTGACTTTTTTTTCTACTTTTGATCTAATTTGTATGTGTATGTGTGTTTTTGTAGCAAATAAATGTATGTCTATGTCTATGTCTATGTCATCTATACTTACAAACTTTCGCGTTTATAATTATTAGTAGGATTTAAAGATTTTTTGTTCGATTTGCGACAACCCTAGCTTTTGTCAACTGCTGCCCTTCGGTGATTAAAATTCCTTGCCCTAATATCAGGATCATATATTAAGTACGCTAATCGGCGTTACTGACAACCCTGCTTTATTTAGTTTAACTAGAGCCCGCACGTGGCTTCTCTTGAATAGGTAAAAGTGAATAACACTTATTTTCACCTGCATGTTTTTTTCATGTAAACAATAGATTGTATTAAAATAGCACTATACAGCGTGTAATGCTAAAACTTAAAAGTAATGTTTGACGACCGATGTGGCGCGGCGAGCGAATGTCCGTGTTTTTTTTTATACAACTTGCTGATGAAACAAGCAGATGGCCCACCTGATGTTAAGTGGTTACCATCACCTATAACAGAGCATTGCCTCGTAGGTCACACTCGTTAGGAACGTTACCTACGATGCACTACTTAGCGTCCATCAACCCAAGACATGCAGGTGTTAAGCCTCATGTGCCTGTAATTACACCGGCACCCACACCCTTCAAACCGGAACACCCTGCGCTGCTTGGCGGCAGGAATAGGCATGGTGGTAGTACTGCCACGGACGAGCCCTTCACAAAGAGCTCTACTACTACTAAAACCGTGTAATGTAAATATTTTCATGCAACATGTTCCTATTCATTTTTATCAAAATACTTTCCAATATTTTTTTCTCAGAATGTAAATGTACCTTGAATCAAAATTTTCGGCTGAACCTCTCTCTTTAAACACCGGTCAATCTTTTTGATAAACTCAGACCTCCATCGTTTTACTGTAACAAATTCTGTCAACATTGACATTGGCAAAATTGTGAAAGTTAGATCCACAGAAGCCATTAAACAAAAGAAACAGAAAAAGTAGTTTATAGGTTAAAAATCGTATATCTTTGTTTACCTTTTCATTCGAAAACAGAAGTGGCTGTAATACATAGTTCTACAGATTATAAAGGCGTGTAAATTATAGCCACAATTCAGGGCCATGCATCAAGTTGAATTCCGTATTACGGAATCCACCATAGCATAGCTTACTATCTCATTATGTGCCGTACCTACTGAATCATGAGAACACGGAAATCCTCGGAGACTTCTTCTGTGTGAATTAAAGAGGAAAATTATTGCATAAAAGAGAGCTATGGGTGAATCTGCTGATGGAACCAGCAGATGGCCCACCATGTTAAGTGGTTACCATCATAAAGCATTCAAAGTCCAAGTCAAAGTCAAAAAGCATTTATTCAGTAATATCCGCAGGGATCATCTTGAAACGTCTTAAATCTTTGCAAGCATGCATTGCAAGCTCTATCAACCTGAGGAATACAGGTGTTGCCTCATGTGTCTGTAATGTCCCCGGCACACACCATTCAAACCGGAACACGTTGCGCTGCTTGGCGGCAGGAATAGGCATGGTGCTAGTACGCACCCGGACGAGCCTTCACTAAGAGCTCTACTACCACTAGTAAGAATATTTGTAGAAGGGCACTCATAAATGAATGTAAAATTATACCTACTGCATTCGTGATAGTTTGAGTGACCTAACTTCTACCGTTACTGCCATACTTATTTCTAGCGCCAAACAGCGTTACTCTGTTTTCGGTAAAAGTATGATGCCAGTGAAATAACATCCACATGAGGCTCAACATTTTCCTAACATGCATGACGTACTACGAGTAGGTAATGTGTTATAGATTACTGCTCAACATCAGGTGGGCTTTCCACTAACTCACGGTGCTTTCCTTCACCATTTGAGATACATTCATCGAACGGAAAAATCCGATTGGTGCACGATCGGATTTGAACCCACGACCTTAGGTATCTGAAGGCGGGGATACTCCCAACAGACCGAACCGGTGGTCTCCTACTAAAAAAAAACGAGTGTGCTTTAGACCACACGACTGAAGTAAAACTTCTTTTATTATACGAAACTTAACTGGCTATGAAAGAAAGAGAGAAAGAACAGTGCTTTCATACCCCCTCCATGGTAGCGTTAAACGTTTACGCAACCTTGTTGGAAGTCGCATTAGAAGTATTACTTCAATAAAAAAATATTCTCTGTCTTAAAAAAATATTTACTAAATTATTTAACCGTTCTATTGGAGCGACTCTACGCATTCTATGTTCCCGAAGCTCGCGAAGTACCCTCATAACGTCCAATAAACCTGATTCCTTTGTCGTCCGGCAATTTGTCATCTATTGTGTGCGCCGGCATGATAACATGTTGTTCGAGTGCTGCCACGCGGCGGAAAAACAATTAAATATTGTCTCTGGTAAGATGACAGTTATTTGAATTTCGAAGAGCAATTGGTTTTTGTAACTTTTTATTTATTTATTTATTTATTTATTTAACACTTTATTGCACAATTACCTACTATAAATAAGTGTACAAAAGGCGGGCTTAATGCTGTGAGCATTTTCTACCTGCCAACCTTAAAGGTAGTTTAACAAAGGTAGGTAAGGTAGGTAGGTAATTATAGTCAGAGAAAAAAGTCTAATGTAAAAAAAAATTGTGTACTTAGTGCTTATTTTTGAGGTCTATTAATTTGTTTTTAAATAGGTTCCTACATATATCTATCTTTATACTCGTTTCATATGTATTATGTACATTTTGAATCCTCTGTATTGTAGGTAAGTATTTGCTGTAGCTTTTTTTGTAAATAAAAAGGTTTTTCAAATGAAGGTTGTCATGACAATAAAATACCAATCGGTACTATTAATTTACCTAATAATTATGTACTAGGTATGTTTGGGTCAATAAAAAGTTTTGTGTCATGTCAATGTCGTCAGTCTTCGTCTTTCGGTTCGTGGTCGCCATTCGAGAACCTTTATTCTCCAGCGGTTATGGGTTCTATGAGCTATATGGCTTGCCCCTTGCCCTTTCAACTTGCTGATTCTGAGATCTACCTATAAAAACATCTAGTTACATGGAATTACCTGTATTTTAAACCATAATTACATAAAACCCGCAAATACTTATAACAAAGCGTCATTAAAAGCCGAATCTAAACAAATTGTTTGAGAACGGCGTTATTAAACTGGCGCGTAATTAATTGCCTGGCGCATGGCGGCATTAACCGAATAGCCGGGCGCGTCAGTAAATGAGAACTGGGAACACGAAGATGGCGATGTGGCAACATTTTAGAGAATTTTAAGCCGCGTTACACTGTCAACGCGGCGTAAAATTCTCTGTGTAATTCTAGAAATGTATAGTTTGCTGTGGCAATTTTTGTCTAGATCGGTTGAAAAATGCGACGGCGAGAACAGACAGACAAACGGACATAAGTATTTTTGACTAATCTTCAAACTGAGACGCTGCACTCGATTCGTAAATTAATATTATTAAGTATAGGTAAGTAAATCGTTTTTATTCAAGTCTATCAAGTGGGGCTGTCATTGGTGTTGAATAAAAAGATGACGTTGAAGTAATATATCTAATGCGACTTCCAACAAGGTTGCGTTAAACGTTTAACATAACACTACCATGGAGGGGGTATGAAAGCACTGTTCTTTCTCTCCTTCTCTCATAGCCAGTTACATCGATTTCCATACAAATGCATTTTTTAAAATGTATTCTGTACAAATGTATTTAGAAGTTTTACTTCAGTCGTGTGGTCTAAAGCACACTCGTTTTTATTCAAATCTTAGGAAAACTTTTTCATTCAAATCAGGATGCCACAATACACTTTCATTCAAAATGGCTCACACATTGCGCTAAGAAGTAATTGTTGGTTAAAAATCCACTGAAATTACACAGCAGAAATGAAAATAACACTAGAAAGATTGTTGCTCCAAAAAGGTCTTTCTGAAAGAGTTCTTCTTTTATTATTTATGGTATATGTACGTCATTCATTGAAATCAAAGTCAAAACTCATTTATTCAGTAATATCCGCAGGGATCATCTTGAAACGTCTTAAATCTAGGTGAATCTAAGCGCCAGTTCCTCGCGACCAAGCCTAGAAGAACCGGCAAGAAACTTACGGCTTGGTTCCTACCGTTTTTTTGTATGATCCTTTTACAAAGTAATAATAATGTAAATAATGAAACTCCAGTGTGGTGCCAATCTAACTTAATAAGGTGATTGCAAGACAGAAAACAGAAAATATTGTACAGATAATTTTTCTTCCAGTAACTGGAACTTCTACCCTTTACCTTTCTGCCTTTTGTAGCAAATCCTTTGCGGGGTAAGTTCTAATATATTAGGTGTCAAATAAATAAACGAAAACTTTCTAGAAAAGCTTTAGTTTAAGAAATTTTATCACAAACTTCATCCCCCACTGTACCAATTTAGGGATTT
This sequence comes from Electrophaes corylata, assembly GCA_947095575.1. Lineage (NCBI taxonomy): Eukaryota > Metazoa > Arthropoda > Insecta > Lepidoptera > Geometridae > Electrophaes > Electrophaes corylata. Next base: position 3,310,289 of record OX352727.1, read on the forward strand.
AACAAAAAAACCTTTCTTAGTACACCTCTACGTACCAAGACAAAAATACCCTGAAAATTTGAGTAAGAAGACGCATTTAATTAAGTCAGAGCCATTCAACATCAGCTGGGCTATCCGGTTTTTCCAACTAACTAATTTACTCATTAAAAAAATCCATATTCCTCCCTTGGCAAAAATCAACAAAAAACATGGCAATACTAAATTAAAAAATAAATATAAGTACAAATTAATTTTGTCAGAATTCCACAAAAGGCGGTATCGAAGCATTTTGTAGCATAGTTATTGAAGTTAACATCAAACGAAATTATTTCATAAAGTGGTCTCCTTTGATCTCGTTCATAATAAAAATATTCAATAAACGTGAACAGCCGGGGATGCCAGCAGCAAAAATGGAAATTAAATTCTCAATAAAGGTTTTATTATTTTCTGTTTTATACATGCAAAATCATTATGTAATTTTTAGGTTTTTAGTGTTATCTTGGCATAAATGGGATAAACCTTTTATTAATAGGTAACTCGATAAACACTGTCACTATCTAAACTAAGATCGACGACCGATGTGGCGCGGCGGGTGGATTTTGCGGCCGGAGGTTGCGGGTTTGATTCCCGCCTTGGAATAAATGTTTGTATGTTCTGTAAATATTTATTTTGGGTGTTCTGGGTATTTTCTATGTATCTATAATAAAAAATATCTATGCATGTAATGTATTGTATTAAGTATATCAGTCATCTAGTACCCATAACACAAGCTCTGCTTAACTTGGGGCTAGATGATGTTGTGTGGATTTTCCAGCATTATTATTATATTATTATTATTAGTATTATTATAATCGCACCTCAGTTAATTTTTATTGCATAATCGAATAATTTTAACCCACACAAAACCGGGGTGGATCTAGTGAAATAAAGTTACCTAGCTGGCAACACCGGCGGGTAATTACAACATTCCGCGGCAACCGCTGAATTCAGCCGCGTTATGATTTGTTATGAATATGCCCGTGGAACATTACTTTGTCTTGTTTTCTACGTTTATTGGATTTTAGGTAAAGTACTTTTAAAGCTTATTCGTGTGGGTCTAGTGTGGTGTGGCGTGAATTCACTTAAACTCACTTGAGAAAATAGCATCACGACTGTAATCCCAAAGCACGGTAGATATCCCCTCCGATCTCTTAGTACCGAGTAGGTACTCGAGATTCTTCGAGGATGTCTAAGCGGACAGTCAGACGTCCAGCCTGACAGCCGTCACAGCTCAGTTTGTAGTAGCCCTGCTTTCTGTGCTCTGGGTGGTGGGTTCGATCCCCACCGAGAACAAACATTTGTGTGATGAACATAGATGTTTGTTCTGTGTCTGGGTGTTGTATTGTATTCTATGTATGTATTTATAAAAAAAAAGTACATAAGTATTCTTACAGTCATATAAGTATGCTTAGTTTGGGGCTAGATGATGTTGTGTAAAAAATGTCCTGACATATTTATTTATTTATTAAATTTGGTACGTACCCACATTTTGTAGCAGTTAGTATTCCATACGTGACAGGTTGCAAGCTCATCGCCGTTGCTAGAATACTCATTCCTCACGATGTTTTCTTTCACCGTTTGAGGGAACTGGCATTGTGCACATAAATTTTTATTACCAAGCTAAGCAGAGCTTGTGTTATGGGTACTAGATGACTGATATACTTACCTAATACAATACATACATAGATATTTTTTACTATACCTACATAGGAAATACCCAGAACACTCGGAATAAATATTTGCAGATCGTAAAACATTTATCTCAAGGCGGAAATCGAAACCGCAACCTCCTGCGTTGCAAACGGGCATTCAGATTGGGATAGATTTTTACACTAATTCTGTCACCAGTACCGCTATATTACCCACAAACATTCATATTATAACGGACAGGAAATTCAACAAACCATAGATTGGACACACATAAATTTATTAGCAAACATATTGCTTTAGATTGCACCCTCGCCTTTCAAAGAGGGTGGTTTCAAACTTGAAATGACAATAAAAATAACAATTTTATTAGCCGACGGGCGCTAGAGGGTGCCACCTGCACTGTTATGAATCTTTGAAAGAAAGGAGACATAGATTACGTTGTTAAAGTTGGAATAACAAATTAGTTAGATTCCTAAATTTAGAATAAAATACTAAAATCATAAAATTTTATATTTTTTTGTGATAAAAAATATACATACTTATATATTCTTATGATCTTTTAAGTTAGGGTGGTCATTATGGTATTTGAAATTGAAATCAAATATTATAATGACCACCCTAATTTAAAAGTTATGCTACTGTTTTGCTACCCCAGGGGGTTAATTATCAAATACCCTTTAAATAGGATTATCATAGCTTTGTAACGTGGGCTTCCTTTATCTCTGAAAGAGATCGCTTCTTATTGATAAGACCGGCCTTCTCTTGGGTCAGCTACTTTTGTATACTTAACTAGCGAAACTGGTGAAGCTATTATCATACAAACTTCAACCCCCGCTGTACATGTTTATTTATTTATTTAGGTTCGCCAACAGCGTACCTATACACAATTCTTGCATAAACTTATAACTTATTGGCCTTATTCTACGTGCATAAACCTTTTACAGGCAAACACCACATGCAGACGTTAAAAAAGAAATAACTATTTACTATTTAGAGGTTGAACTTCGGGAATTCCTTTCTTAGTCACCTCTAAGCACCAAGACGAATATATTCTGCAAATTTTAAGTCTCTACAACCAGTGGCTTAGGCTGTGCGTTGTCTATATCCCAGTCAGTCAGTCAGGACAAAGATTCTTATAATTGGTATTGTTTTTTTTTATGCAACTTGCTGATGAAACAAGCAGATTGCCCACCTGATGTTAAGTGGTTACCATCACCTTGACCCAGGTAATAACAAAGTATTACCTTGTAGGTCACGGTCGTTAGGAACGTCACCTACAATACACTGCTCTGCGTCCATCAACCTGAGGCATACAGGTATTGCCTCATGTGCCTGTAATTACACCGGCACCCACACCCTTCTAACCGGAACACAGCAAGCTGCTTGGCGGCAGGAATGTTGGACAAAGGCCTCCCTATACGTTTCCAGGAAGAACGATTTTAGACCCTTTCCATCCAACGACTTCCCGCAATTGTAACAATGTCGTCAGTCCATCAGGTAGGAGGGCGTCCATCACAGCGTCTACCGGTTCGTGATCGCCATTCGAGAACTTTCTTCTCCAGAGAAACACAATGTGAATTGAAGGTAAGTAAGCATACTAAATAAAACAGAAATTCGCGTAGAAAAAGATAGTTTATTGTAATTGGTGTGTTTTGTGCCGTTCTAATAAATAAATAAATGTTTTATACAAATACATTCTTGAGTGCAATTGTTGTAAACAATTATTTTTCCTGTGTTATTTTTAGTTCTGTTGCTTAATTTAATTAGCATTTTTATCAACATTAGTTGAGGTCTTAGCACAAAGTATGAAGTTGAAATAAAGTTGTAATAAATGGCATTTTGCTTTGAACGAAAAGGTTTATCGTAGGTCTTGAAGAAAAACACCATATCTTTCTTCAAAACCAATGACAGCCGACTTTACTTTTTTTACGACTTGACTAAAAACTATTTATCATCAAGTTGACATTAGCAAAAGCAAATATTAAAACCTAGTTTGCTTTTACTTTACATACACTTTCCGTACTCCGTTGTAAGTAAAAGTAAGTAAGGTACAGTGAGCTGCACTAGAATGTATACAATTTGTAACTTTTACAACGGTATTGCAGCAAAACAATAAAGAGTTTATACACCTCAAAAACTAAAAAGTCATGAAATTAGTTGATGGCCTCACTTATTTTTTGAATAATTGTAGTGTTATTATTTTTAGCACCAATGTGAAACTAGTTTGAAAGTTACAAACTGTATATACTGTTGATTATTATATTTCCAATTTAAATATTCAACATTTATTCTTATTTTATTTTTCTGACACAACACTACATAAAAATCTCACAAGGTGTATCGATCGAAGGTCTAGACAATACCAGCGCCAGCGCCTAGCTTCCTCACAGTAGCCGCGGCATCATGCTGAGTCGAAGCCCTTGTACTGCTGTACCACACAGAAACACGACACAGTGCTCAAGCAACGATCTTTCTTTTATGTATCTTTCTTCTTTGATGTCTTAATGTTTTTATTGGTTTGTGTGTGTCTGGTAGTAAATAAACAAATGTCTATGTCTATGTATACATTCTAGTGCAGCTAACTGTACATGCAATTATTCTATTTATCTCTAAAGGTAATACTAGATGAATTAGTAAGGGAATCGACGGTCTTCTCGCAAACAAATGCATAAGACTTATCGCAGTGAATGCTGTCGAGAGAACCGTCTTTGAAGCCCCCACAAGATTGTGCAGGCTGGTCTGCAGGCTTGTTCGAGGAATATTCGCCCCAGCTTTCATAACCAGCTTCTTCTAAAGTTTGGCCTGAAAATACAACATATAAGAATATTATAAGCGCGAAAGTTTGTAAGTATGGATGGATGGATGTTTGTTACTCTTTCACGCTCTAACCAGTGGACCGATTTGGATGAAATTTGGAATACATATAGATTGTAACCTGGATTAACATATAGGTTAGACTTTTCATCCCGAAAAAATAACGGTAACGGGAAAAAACTACCAAGCGGGCGAAGTTTGCTACTCTTTCGGGCGGATGTTTGTTACTCTTTCACGCTCTAACCAGTGGAGCGATTTGGAATACATAATATAGATTGTAACCTGGTTTAACATATAGGCTAGACTTTTTATCCCGAAAAAATAACGGGAACGGGAAAAAACTGTCAAGCGGGCGAAGCTGCGAGCGACCGCTAGTATAAAAATAATAATAATCATCAGCCTATAGAAGTCCACCGCTGGACATAAACCTCCCCCACTCGTGTCCAGGAAGAACGGTTTCGGACCCCTCCAACGACTTCCCTAATAGACTAAGTTTTACTAAAAACTCTACTACTAAATTGCTACAGTATTTAGTATCTTACCATGAATAGTCCACCAAGAGTCATTTTGTCCCCATTCTCTATACCCAAGCGCTACGGTACTATCAAAAGCGTACAGCGGCTTCGGCGACGATTTCAGTAGCTCAGTAATTGTGTGGGCTTCCTCCTGGCTGTTTATGATGGCGAGGTAGCCCCCCTCTGAGTGGCAAATCTTCAGCGCGCGGTCCCATGTATCAGCATGCTTGTGATATTTGTGACAGTGCCCAGTGTGGCGATCTAAGCGGTATGCTGTAGAGATAAGATTTGTGTTTTTTTTACCAAAGCATTGCCTCGTAGGTCACGCTCGTTTGGACCGTCACCGACGATGCACTACTCCTATTGCTATTATGAAACCTTAGACGAGTAACCCATAAACGAACGCCTATTGCTATTATTATATTGATACGATACCTACCTATAATTTTTGTTTTATGACCTATGTAATTTGCATGTTCTTTTTATACCTATATCGGTCCGCTAATACTCTATTGCAACACCCTTACTGGGTATATTATGTGTATTGGCACCAAAAATTGTATCTAGTCCTAAGATCTGACAATGTTAAACCTACTTACATAATAAGGCAATAAACATACTGAATACTGAATACTACTCAGCGTCCATCAACCTGAGGCGTACAGGTGTTAAGCCTCATGTGCCTGTAATTACACCGGCACCCACACCCTTCAAACCGGAACACGCTGCGCTGCTTGGCGGCAGGAATAGGCATGGTGGTAGTACTGCCCCGGGCGAGCCTTTCACAAAGCGCTCTACTACTACAAAAATTTATTTTTTTGTAATTATATTTACAAACATAGTATCACTACTTTAACCTTTAAGCACGGTAGATATCCCCTTAGATCTTAGTACTTACACAAGATTCTTCGAAGAATGTCTAAGGGAAGTCAGAAGTATGTTCAGTTATAACCACATCTTTGACGACGAGGTTGCGGATTCGATTTCTGCCTTGGGATAAATGTTTGTACGATCTGCATATATTTATTCCAGGTGTTCTGGGTATTTTCTATATAAAATAAAAAATATCTATGTATTTAATGGTCATCTAGTAATAACACAAGCTCTGCTTAGCTTGGGGCTAGATGATGCTGTGTGGATTGTCCAGCATTATTATTATATTGTCTATATGTACTACCTTTGTCCACGGTCCCGCACTCAGTCAACTTATCAGCATCGGAGTATTTTCGATAGCAGATAAATGGATACAATTCTGGACAGTTATAGTCCCACACAGTTCCATCGTTGGAGTACACCAAGCATTGCTGATTTTGGAACCCATTTGGTTCGCCTTCAAACCAGTTTTTTATAGCCAACTTTTCCAACGGAATTCCTGCAAAATATACGACCAATTTTAAAAGTATAACAAAACCTATTATACTTACCAATTATAAGAGTCTTTATTCTCACTGACATAGACAACGCACAGCCTAAAACTGGTCGGAGAGACCAACGTCAGGTCTGATACCGGATAAAGTTATGCTGGGACAGACTCACAACGTGCACTCCTAAGCACAAAAGTGCTCTGATGAAAATATATTTTAGTTGTAATTAACCATCGCAATAATTAACATCGTTGCTTTATAGTCCATATTCTTAGGGAAAGACTTGAAATTTTCAGGGTATATTCTTCTTGGTACATAGAGGTGTGCCAAGAATTTCCCGAAATTCGACCTTTAAACGGGTTGCGGGGTTGAAGTTTGTAAATAACTTCATGCGGATGAAGTTTGCTAGTCTGCGTAATTTCCGTGCATTTTTTTTATACAATTTGCTGGTGGAACAAGCAGATGGCCCACCTGATGTTAAGTTACCATCGCCTTTAACAAAGTATTATTTTAGGTCACGCTCGTTAGGAACGGGCCCTACGATGCACTGCTCTGCGTCCATCAACCTGATACATACAGGTGTTAAGCCTCATGTGCCTGTAATTTCACCTTAGAGTATTGTAATCTTTTGTTACTAGTGTAGATAATTTTATACAGCGTTACCTTATTTGTCAATCATTTACGGGACGCCTGTAGTGACTAGATAAAGTTTTAGATCAAATCAAATCAATCAAATCAAATATCTTTATTTGGAACTAAAACATTGCACAGGTTTATAAAACTGTGTCGCGAACATTAACGCCCTCCTCCGAATTCAAAAATCCAAACAATATGCAGATTTAGGTAGGTATTCTAAGTTTAACAAGATGGAGTAAACTTGACGAAAATTGCTGGGAAGTAAAGGTTCTCAAATGGCGACCACGAACCGGAAGACGAAGCGTAGATATCCTCCTACCCGATGGACTGAAGACATTGTTAGGACCGCGGGAAGTCGATGGATGGAAAAAGCTCAAAATCGTTCTTCCTGGAAACGTGTGGGGGCCTGTGTCCAGTGGATTTCTACAGGCTGTTGATGATGATGATTTGGGACCAACTTCAAAGTATAATATAAGTATAAACTCAGAATAGGGGATTCGTTTTCTGTCATCTTTGGAAGCAACATTGTATCTTCATTTTAATTGTTTTTCTAGTGTTATTTTAAGTTCTGATGGGTAATTTTGGTGGTATTTTAACCATCATTACTTGACATTGGCAAAATTGTCCGCAAGACGGACAGATGCCACAAAAAAAAAATACAGAATACGCGGTCTACATTTCTGTTTGAAAAATGCGTTGTATTCAGTAATAAACATCTCAAACGGTTAAGGAAAACATAACGGGTTAGTTAGCTCCGTAGGTATTGATCTTGTTATTGGACCATGTCTTTCCTGTGGACTAAACCTATTACTGGTGGACTAACCCACGAAAAAACGGAGGAGGTTCCCAAGTCAACGCGTATATTTTTAAAGTAATACTTATAATGCGACTTCCAACAAGGTTGCGTTAAGCGTTTAACACTACCATGGAGGGGGTATGAAAGCACTGTTCCTTCTCTCTTTCTCTCATAGCCAGTTACGTTTCGTAAATAGAAGTTTTACTTAGGCGTGTGGTCTAAAGCACACTCGTTTTTCTTTCATTACAAACCTTCTATAGATGTGTATACGCCCAAACCAAATGTCTGATGAACCCCCAAGAAATAAAGTTTCAACTTAGGCTCGTGTGTGGTCACAATTTGTTTTATAATTGTCATTATATCATCGTTTAATGGCGAAGCCAACTCAGCACCTGAAAACAATCCGTACTATATAAACGCGAAAGTTTGTATATGGTTGTTTGTTACTCTTTCACGCAAAAGCTACTAAATGGATTTTAATTAAACTTTACTATAATATAGCTTACTAGCGGCCGCTTGCAGCTTCGCCCGCGTGGCTATTTTTTCCCGTTCCCGGTATTTTTTCGGGATAAAAAGTAGCCTATAATCCAGGTTACAATCTATATTTATTTCAAATTTCATCCAAATCGGTCCACTGGTTAGAGCGTGAAAGAGTAACAAACATCCATCCATCCATCCATACTTACAAACTTTCGCGTTTATAATATTAGTAGGATATATCAGAATAACACATAAGTGTTAGGTAAGTAAGTCGGAAGAAACGAACCACTCTGACGAAGTTGCGGGCAACAGCTAGTGTGTAATAATTTAAGAACCCGCTCTACCGGTAGATTCTTCTTCTTCTCTTCTCTATGGCACCTGGGCGACATTCGACCGACAATTATTCTGATGTCAAGTGTTTTTATTAGATAGTTTTTAGTCAAGTCAGTCAAATTCTGCTAAGTCGGGATGTCAAAGTCAAAGTCAAAATCAAATTCAGTAATATCCCATGATTCGTTTTCTGTCATCTTTGGAAGCAACATTGTATTTTCATTTTAATTGTTTTTCTAGTGTTATTTTAAGTTCTGATGGGTAATTTTGGTGGTATTTTAACCATCATTACTTGAGGTCTTAGCACAAGTGTGAACAATAATGAAAGTGTGTTATGAGGCATCCTGATTTGAACGAAAATGTTTCCCTTTGGATGTTGAAAGAAAAACGCCATCTTTTTCTTCAAAACCGATGACGGCTGACTTTACTTTTTCTACCGACTCGACTTGACTAAAAAGAATTTATTCAACCCACTTGACATTTGCAAAATTATACGCAAGACGGACAGATGCCACAAAAAAAAACCCGCAGGGATCTTGAAACCTTTTAAATATAAGGTGAATCTAAGCGCCAGTTTCTCACAACCAAGCCTTGACGAACCGATGAGAAACTTACGACTTAGTGCCTAACTTTTTTTGTATGATCCTTTTACAAAATAATAATAATGAAACTTCAGTATGGTGTCAATCTAACTTAATAAGGTGAATGCAAGACAAAAAATATGTTAAGGCAATCATACATAATTATACAACAGAAGTTCAAAAGATGTCATTGGTATTGAATAAAAAAATGGCCAAAATAAAGAGATCTCCAGAGCTCTTAGTTCTTATAACTTTACAAAAAGTCTAAAGATATGGCTTCAGGAAAAATGTTTTTATTCTATAAATGAACTATTAAATTGACATTATATACATGTAGATAGGTACTTTGACATTTTTAATATTTAAATTTAGGTTATGGTGTTTAATTTAGATTATTTTTGATTGAATTTATTACATATTATATTTTTGCATGGTAATTTTAATAAAATATTATTGTACACCAATTTGGTAACATAAAGATTCCGTTCTGCGTATTTGAATATCTGATCTGTATTTGACCTATGTTCCGCAATAAATATTATTATTATTATTATTAGTGAAGGGCTCGTCCGGGGAAGTACTACCAGGCCTATTTCTGCCGCCTGTAGGAAGAGATCTACGGGTTGTCGTAGGTAGATATATAAACAAATAAATAAATAAATATTTGTGGACATTTTTACACAACATCATCTAGCCCCAAACTAAGCAAAGCTTGTACTATGGGAACCAGATGACTAATAGAATACTTATATACTTTTTTTTTAGTAATTACATACTTAGAATACAATATAACACCCAGACATAGAACAAACAACTATGTTCATCACACAAACGTTTGTTCTCGGTGGGAATCGAACCCACCACCTACAGCGCAGAAAGCAGGGTTTTTTTTTTGTGGCATCTGTCCGTCTTGCGGACAATTTTGCCAATGTCAAGTGGGTTGAATAAATTCTTTTTAGTCAAGTCGAGTCGGTAAAAAAAAGTAAAGTCAGCCGTCATCGGTTTTGAAGAAAAAGATGGCGTTTTTCTTCAAAACCAAAGGGAAACATTTTCGTTCAAATCAGGATGCCTCATAACACACTTTCATTTCAATTATTCACACTTGTGCTAAGACCTCAAGTAATGATGGTTAAAATACCAACAAAATTACCCATCAGAACTTAAAATAACAATAGAAAAACAATTAAAATGAAAATACAATGCTGCTTCTAAAGATGACAGAAAACGAATCCGAAGGCTCCGAAGGCAGGGTTACTACGAACTGAGCTGTGACGGCTGTCACAGCCACACATATCTACTAGTCATATCATCATACCTACTAGTTGTTGTAAATAGCCTTCTTATACCAGTGTAGTCTCTTGCTCCAGTATCTTACCTTCATAATGACATAGTAGTCTTGCTGTGTGCCAGTCGACGGGTACCGGATTGGCTTTAAACCAGTACCCCACGTTTGGGTAGTAGGTATAATCACGTCGAAACTCGTTCTTACCTAGAATAATAATAATAATGCTGGACAATTCAGTAGTTGGCATCATCTAGCCCCAAGCTAAGCAGAGCTTGTGTTATGGGTACTAGATGACTGATACTTATACAATACAACATTTTTGAGTTATTATAAAATATGTAGATATAAGTTGTAAAATATTTGTTTATACTAAATTACTTCCGTTATAAAATAAATAAATAATATATACAATACATTACATACATATATATTTTTTATTATGCATAGAAAATACCAACACCCGGAATAAATATTTGCAGATCGTACAAACATTTATCCCAAAAGTGAACACTGGGATCGAAATATAAATAAACAGAAAAATCTACTTATCTGATTCAATAAATAATTTTATTTACTTTAGTAGTAACTCTTTGTGAAAGGGCTCGTCCGGCGAAGTACACAAGTATTTATTTCTGTCGCCAAGCAGTGAAGCTCGCATTGTTGTGTTCCGGTTATGAGGTAATTCTTACTTATCATCAAGTAGGCTACACTTGACCTATCAGCAGCAACATAAAATATATTTAAATATTCATATAACTTACCATCAGAGTTATTGATATCACAAGCAACGCACTTTATAACAAGAATAAACGATATCACTTGAAGTAACATTTTCATTGAGGAAAAATTCATTTTCACTCACTCCCTCTGAGTTGATAAACTCAGACGTTGTTCAGATAAATAATAATGAATATGCTTTTGTAATTTAAATACCAATAGGTCTATTTCGGTTTGAGGAAGGCAGACGGATGCGATATAGCCTATATAACAAGAATCCGTAGAACAGAGGTTCTCAAACTTTATCTAGGAAAACCTGTAATTGGCTAGATAATCATACATGTATAAGTTTACAACCTGTCTATAATAAGTGCTGTTGGTTTTCTAATAAAAATAAAATAAAAAATAAATAAAATTTCGTCTACCACCCACTTTGACAAAGTCCTCCTCTAAGCACAGTCAGAGGCGTCTTTACCTATGGTGCAGGGTGTGCGGCGCACACGGGCGCCGGGTCTAAGGGGGCGCCGAGCGCTCTGCGCTCTAATGCGACACCTCCAAAGATGCGTCGAAAGAAACCTTAAAGCTTCTTTCCCTTTTTCTGGAAGGTTTTAAAGTAAAAGAACACTTTATGGCGCCAGGGTACTGGTTGCACTCGGGCGCCACAAGGGCTAGAGACGCCTCTGAGCACAGTTACGTATAGATAGTGCGGATTAGAGAAAATTTAGAGTTTTGTACGCAGCATGCTTTTTAACTTTGACTTTGAAATTAACTTTTCATCAAAATTAAAATTATCATCACTTACAATCAATGATTTTTCAGCGCCCCAAAACCACAATGACATTAATTACTGTAAATGATTTAATTATAGTGTACTATATTTGTCTTTAAACCGGGAAAAATTATTAACTAAATAATCGATGTAGTGTAGCAGGTATAATTTTAGAGATTTTTTAAATAATAAGTAGATGAAATTAAAATCAGTCATCGCCCCTTAAACCACTTTAACAGTCCCTATTTTTTCTGAGCCACTTACCGCCCCCTCTAGACCTTCAAGCCCACAGGGGGGCATTATAGCCCACTTTGAGAAAGACTGCTATAAAACATAACCGCATGTATGCAAGTATGCGATAAGTGGTTTATCAGGTTCATTTTCCTTATTTGTTGCAAAAAAGCGTAAATGCCGACTAATGACCTCAGTATTTCAAGTTATCAAAAGCCTTCGTCAAGGTCACTAGGTCGTGGACTCAAATCCAGTCGTGCACCAATTGGATTTTCTACAGATACGAGAAAATTATGTACTTATAATATACCTTTATTTCAGACAACAATTTTCTGGGCCATATTAACAAATATCTTAGAGACATCCTACTATAATATTATAAACGCGAAAGTTTGTAAGTATGGATGGATGGATGGATGTTTGTTACTCTTTCACGCTCTAACTAGTAGACCGATTCGGATGAAATTTGGAATATACATAGATTATAACTTGGTTTAACATATAGACTACTTTTTATCCCGAAAAAATAACGGGAACGGGAAAAAAACTGCCTCGCGGGCGAAGCTGCTAGCGGCCGCTAGTATATCATATTCTAACTAAACCACACAAAGAAAGCTATGCCAGTCCTCTTTAATGGTGAAGGAAAACATCGTGAGAAAACCAGTTAGTATTCTAGCAACCTTCGGCTTGCAACCTGTCACGTATGGAATACCAACAACTGCAAAATGTGGGTGCATACCAAATGCACCTTTGATAACACAATTAATGCATCTTCAAAGAATCTCGAGTAAGTACTTGGTACCTGAGGGGTATCTACCATGCCTAAGGATTAAAATCGTGAAGCTATTTCTTTATTCGAACTTGTTATTAGACTTGTTGTTCTAATACAAGGAAAACTTTGCATAATGGTAAATTATGTGGACGCACGATCTTATGGTAATTCCGTTGTAGGTAGGTACACAAGCAAAAACAACCTATCTATACCAATTATAAGAATCTTTGTCCTGACTGACTGACATATAGACAACGTCAAAGTCACAGTTCAAAGTCAAAAAGCATTTATTCAGTAGGTAATATCCGCAGGGATCATCTTGAAACGTCTTAAATCTAGGTGAATCTAAGCGCCAGTTCCTCGCGACCAAGCCTAGAAGAACCGGCAAGAAACTTACGGCTTGGTTCCTACAGTTTTTTTGTATGATCCTTTTACAGAATAATAATAATGTAAATAATAAAGCTCCAATGCGGTGCCAATCTAACTGAATGCAAGACAGAAAACATGCTAAGGCAATTATACCAAGAACTTAATATACAACAGAAGTTCAAAAGGCAGCACACGCTACGCTTCAACGCACAGCCTAAACCACTGTTAGAGACTTGGATTTTTAGGAACCTATATTCGTATTTTGTGTAGAGGCGTACTAAGAAAAGTATCCTCGTAATTCGGTATAAATAACTTTATTATCATAAGGACTTTATAGTACACTTACATTGAGCTTAAAACCTAGGCAGAAAAATATATTATGGTTGGTAGTTGATTATTACACTGTGACATTTTTTACGTAAGTGCCTGGCTAATGTGTACTTACTTGGTAGGTGTGTGACTATTTGACGACCGATGTGACGCGGCGGGCGAATGTCTGCCTGCGACGCAGGAGGTTCCGGGTTCGATTCCCGCCTTGGGATAAATGTTTTTACGAGCTGCAAATATTTATTCCGGGTGTTCTGGGTATTTTCTATATATAATTAAAAAGATGTATGTATGTTATGTATTGTATTAAGTATATCTGTCATCTAGTACCCATAACACAAGCTCTGCTTAGCTTGGGGCTAGATGCTGTGTGGTTTGTCCTGCATTTTTATTATTATTATTGGTCTAAATATGTATAACAAAGTAGGTTTAGTAAATGTTAGATGAATCGATTGAAGTTATTCTCACGTTATTCTTACGTGGACGAAGTCGCGTACGTAGCACTAGTCTATAACAATTACAACTGTATTTTTTTGTTTTGACCAACTGCAATTTTCAGGTATGGGTGTAATAAAAAAGTAATTCCTGAAATTCAACTCCTAAAGGGGTTTCAGGGCTTGAATCGGAAGCGTTCCCGAAACACTGGCTGCATTATCACGCTGAATGGCAATGCTAATTCGTTGTGCCAGATACTCACCAGCCCTCGGGTCACGCGTCGCTTCGACTAGACGCCCTGAAATAATTTAAAAAACCCGGAGGGCCTCGGTACCCCACGGACCTAGAGTATCGACACCAAGAGGAGCAAATGTGTAGGCTCTGTCGAGACCTGCATATTTGCGCCTCTTGAGATCCTATTGCAACTTGTCTACGGTTGGGTACGCGGTGCTGTGCGCCTCATTAACGCCAGTGCGGTAGGTACATCAGTTGACCAGCTTGGTCATCACGGATTATCGTGCACTAGAGCCGCCGGTCGAATGTCTCGCCACGCCACCGGCGGGCCTTTACCACCGTGAACGTGCCAGCCATTCTCGAGCCGAATGGTCTGCTGCATGACGATGGTAAACGACCTGACGGTATGACCCTTGCCCCTTGAGAGGAGGGGAGACCCTTGGTGCGAGACGCTACTTGCGTTGACACACTAGGTTTTAAATAAAAATACCATCTGTTTATTCAATACCAATTTTATTTAGCGCGACTTGACTAATAACTATTTATTGAAAACACTTGATATTGGCAGAATTGTCTGTCGAATGACAGACAGGTGCTATAGAGAAGAGAAGATAAAATCCTAAGAATATGGACTAAAGTAGTAGTAGTAGTAGTAAAGTAGTAGTATATAAAATCATAATAAAATCGCCATTGACGTGTACTTATTGTAGCTACTAGTATGATATTTTTCGAAAAGTGTAAAATGGCACTTCCGTCATTTGAAACGAAGGACAATGTACTGAATAACTCTAAAAATGAATTAATGAATGTATATGCGCTATTTTCTCACATCTTGACGTTGTCGTAAGCGGAAAGAGCATAAACTAGTGTATTAGGTTGCTATTATAGCTGCATTTCTATTGCTTTATAGTCCATATTCTTAGAGCTACTTAGATAAATTCCTAAAAAAGGTTGATTTAAACTTTTACTCTGGTAATAAAAAACTATTTTAGTTGTAACGTTGAAATAGCAGCGTGTTTTGTCTTTTGCATTGATAGGAAGTTTCAAATTAGATCGAAGAGACAAAATACGGTGTAACGCCGAGTTTGTTAGTAGAAAAATGTTAGTATTACATTATTGGACTGGTAAGCGAGCTTATCAACTTCTCGCATATAAACGGTAAAGATACACTATTACACAAGATATCTGTTAGTTTCCCATTACTAATGCCTCCACAGACAGGCTGACTGGCGTTCTTTCCTTCGGGGTGTGAAGAATTACTAGGACTGCCTTGGAACCAGTCTTCAAACCCAGCATCTTCGAGAGTTTGACCTGAAAGCAGAAGAACTTCTGTTATTGGTTTGATTTTCGTCGTGGTTTAATAATAATAATAATAATGCTGGACAATCCACACAGCATCATCTAGCCCCAAGCTAAGCAGAGCTTGTTTTATGGGTACTAGATGACTGATATACTTAATACAATACATTACATACATAGATATTTTTTATTATACATAGAAAATACCCAGAACACCCGGAATAAATATTTGCAGATCATACAAACATTTATCCCAAGGCGGGAATCGAACCCGCAACCTCCTGCGTCGCAGGCGGACATTCGCCCGCCACGCCACATCGGTCGTCAATAGTGAATCGTGATGCTATTTAATTATTTTTTATTTTTCTTATGTAGGGTAGTTTAATGCAATGTTATCACGTCAACACTACCTCATTTAGAAAGTCTTACCATGAATAGTCCACCAAGAACCAGCCTGCCCCCATTCACGAAAGCCAATAGCCACAGTACTGTTAATTTCGTTCTCTAAAGAGTTCTTAGTTAGTTCATTGAGGATGTTGGCTTCGTATTTGCTATTGACAATCGCAAGATGAGCTCCTTCTGCGCGACAGATCTTCTGAGCTCTCTCCCAAGTGTCTCCTCTTTCATGGAGTTTGTAGCAGTGTCCCGTGCGATCGTTCATTTTATATGCTGCGAAAAATAATCAAGTTATAAATTGGTCCACTGCTGATGGACGACCGATGTGGCGCGGCGGGTGAATGTCCGCCTGCGACGCAGAGGTTGCGGGTTCGATTCCCGCCTTGGGATAAATGTTTATATGATCTGCAAATATTTATTCCGGGTGTTCTGGGTGTTTTCTGTGTATAATAAAAAATATCTATGTCAAAGTCAAAAATCAAAAATGTATGTATGTATGTAATGTATTGTAATTAGTATATCAGTCATCTAGTACCCATAACACAAGCTCTGCTTAGCTTGGGGCTAGATGATGCTGTGTGAATTGTCCAGCATTATTATTATTATATGCCTTTGCTCATTTTGGCAGTGTTTGCCAATCATCATCATCTTCCTGCCCTTATCCCACTTTATGTGGGGTTCATATGTTCTTTTCTTCCACCCCCCTCTATCAGCCGTCATATCTGTACTCACTCCTTTCTTATTCATGTCATCTTTCACACAATTCATCCATCTTTTCTTTGGTCTACCTCTATCCACATATCCATCAACATTCATGTTCATCGCTCTCCTGGTAACATGACATTCATCCCTCCTCATGACATGTCCATACCACACTTGCCTATTGCTCCTAAATTTTTGTGTGTTTACCAGTCATTTAGAAAAAAATGTTTGAGGAAATTTTTACACAACATCATTTAACCCTAAACTAAGTAAAGGTGTACTATTGGAACACGAGACTTAACATGAATTCGGTGGCTTCGGTCGTGCACCATTAGATTGTTCAAAAAATACATGTGCGCAATGCCAGTGCTCTAAAACGGTGAAGGAAAACATCGTGAGGAGACCAGTTCGTATTCTAGCAGCAGCGATGGGCTTGCAACCTGTCACGTATGGAGTACCAACACTGTTAAATATGGGTTTGTACCAAGTGTAATACCTGGACATACCTCTAACTACCCTTTAGATATCCTCAAGGAATCTCGAGTAGGTACTTGGTATTAAGAGATCAGAGGGTATATCTACCATGCCTTGGGATTCAAGTCGGTAACTTATTTATTTTTTCTTTCTTTTCTTTTTTTTACTTAAAACCTTTCGCGGTTCAAGCCGTTTTGAGCATGATAATCTCAGTTCCGCCCAAAGATGTTGATATATATTTCATAAAGTTCCTGAAGAATTTAAAAACTTACCAACTAGACTATTTGCAAAAAAGTTTAAGCTATGGCTAATACAAAAATGCTTTATAGTGTTGATAACTTTCTAAAGAGTGACAAATTACTATTTTAAATTTACTATTTTTTCATGTAGGTAGGTACAAATTCAGTTGTAAGCCTAACCGGCAAACTAGAGATACCATAGAATATTTTTTATAAGACCTATCAATGTAATCCCTAGTTTGACAACAATAAAATTCTTTATTCTTTAAATAACAGAATTTATGCTCAAGTTATAATTTTGCAATATATTTAAATTTTGTAATTACTATGTTATATTGTTTTGTCCTATTGCTTTATAAACATTTAAGGACTTATCGACGGCCCCACCGAATAAACGTGTAAGAGCTCTTACCGTAATTTTTTTTTTTTTTTGTTTTTCGGTGTGTCGATTTAAAATACACCTTCTAAATTTTTTTCAGAAAGATTTTCCAATAAATTTAACGAAAACAATCAAAAAAAGCGTACTTCGAATGTTTATTCTACGGAAAATAAAAACACTAAACTCACACGAATATTGCAACAATGTGATTTTGCACACCGTTTACTCTTATACATTTAATGCAAACTTACTTTAGAATATTATTCGTCGGAAATTCAAAAAATACTGTAACTGTAAAGAGTTTTGCCGATGTGTAACTACCTAATACTAACATTGACAAATCCTATTATGTCCATAGAACAAAAAGGTATAATAAGTTACACTTTTAGGTAATAACATATTTTCCCACGAATAATAGTGTAAACATAGCATACCAAAATTTTGTTACTAGAATAAAAATGTAAAAGGGGTTTTTATTAATTTCTCGTAAATCATTAATATTAGCTTATCGATTTTTTTAACGAAATATAGATAATTTTTTTTCCTTTAATTTGTCTATACATTGTATTGACGTACATCTAATCAATAATGAGCTATATTTTTTTTTATGTTTTTTATTTTTCCTGTAAAATTGCGATTTTCACTTTACACGTTTATTCGGTGGGGCCGTCGTTATGTAAAAAGTATAATATTAATAGGTACCTATCAAAACCATTTAAATTTGCATGCCAGTGATTTGGTGAAATATGTGACACTATGACCACCTATTCTAAGAACTTAAACCATGTTTCTCGCAAATAAATATATTTCATTTCATCATAAAACAAACCTTTATCGATTGTCCCGCATTCCGTCAGCTCATCAGTAATTGAAAACTTTCTATAGCAGATATACGGTAAGGCATCGTCACAGTTAAACTCCCTCTCGATCACATCACTGGAGTAGACTAAACATTGACGCGTCTTTCCAGGGCCCTTCGCATCCACCTCCCAGTCATACTGCAATGTATTTGCAGGTTCTGAAATTAAGCCAATAGGATCATTCTCTCAAATGTAAAGGTGCCCAATTCTCGTCGAATTCAAGTTTTATCGTGTCAATCTTCCAATGCTATTCTTTGAGACTGACATTTCAGACCCAATATCGACCCTCAAATTCTTGGTTCAGTCTCGTCTCAGCTCAAAAAAATTTCGAAAATTGGACCTTAGGTCTTAGCAGACTAGTTATACAGTGTCAGTATCAACTTTTGATGAATTATGATCCTTTTCCACGGGACGCTGAAGTGCCTGGATGAGGTTTTAGGTGGAGTAGACGAGCATCTATGATGCTGGGTAAGGCTCGTCATACGTCCACTACTAGACATAAGCCTCTCTCATATTTAGAAGGGTTTGTCATAGTCAACGTTTGTAAAAGGATCATACAAAAAAACGGTAGGTAGGAACCAAGCCGTAAGTTTCTTGCCGGTTCTTCTAGGCTTGGTCGCGAGGAACTGGCGCTTAGATTCACCTAGATGATGACCTACCACGTTTCAAGATGATCCCTGCGGATATTACTGAATAAATGGTTTTTGACTTTGACTTTGAACACGGTTGTCAGGGGGATTCGTAACCACTGTGTCAGATGCTGCTGCGTCATCTGGTTTAGAACACAATTAAAATAAGGTATTTACAAATATTATATCAAAAATAATAATATCAAAACTTGCAACTATATGAAAACTACCGTCTTCCGTTACTTAAACAAAAGTTAAAGTCTTTCCTTCTGGAAAAGTGTTTGTATTCACTCGAAGACCTATAACCGCGGCATTTACGCACCCACAATTTTGATTTTCTTTCTGCTTCTAAATTATTGATCACATCAGAATACTTCGGGGATTTTGACATTTAGTTTTATTGTATGACATTAAATTTTAATATTGACTACGGCTAAGAACATGTAGGTAGGATTATTATTATTAGATATTATTATTAATTTTAATTTGTTACTTGTGTTTTCCGCATACAATGTAATTTGTTTTTTGAATGGAATAAATAACTATGAACTATGAACTATGAACTAAATAAATCTTTGTAAGGGGATAAAGACCGAAATTAAATTTAAATGCAACGTTTGTACTTCTTGTGCCGGTCAAAATTTCACCTGCCTCGTTGATGAAGCTATCAATTTGGCACAAGGGTTCAAACTCTGGGTTGTTGTTCAATATGTTTCTAAACTTTTCTTTGAGTTTACTCGCGAATGACTCTGGGAACGCTGAGACGCATCTGAACGAAGCGGGAGATCAAGCGTATATATTTTATGCATCTTTTTTTTTTAAAACGAATTCACCCAACATTATGATAATTACTTGTGATCAATGATAAATTTTAAAAGATTTCGTTTGAATGCGTGACACAAGCTAACATTTTTCAAAATTGCGGGTAGTCTGTTATAAAGTTGTGCCCCTTCGAATGTAATCTTTTTTCCGTAGTTACCTTCTAAAAAGATACCGTTGCCAACCAACTGCTGGCGGTATCCTGAGAAGTAAATCTGGAGCTTGGGCACCGCTTTTGCAACGAGTGATCTTAGAACTGCCTTTATTTCTGGTTTTCTGGGAGATGCCAGCTCAGCACCTGAAATAACAATCTATATTTAATTATATCTAACACCAAGGTACAAATAAAGAGCCTTTTCTAGCGAAGGCATTTCAATTATTTTTCTATACTAATATTATAAAGAGGAAAGATTTGTTTGTTTCTTTGTATTGAATAGGCTCCGAAACTACGGAACCGATTTGAATAATTCTTTCACGGTTGGGAAGATACATGACATAAGTGACATAAGTTATATTACATTTTCAAAAAAAATAGGGATCGTCTGTTTGTGTTCCAAATAAACATATTTTGATTTGATTTGTTCTCACAAAACTACTAGTATAAAAATTACCTTCGAAATGACACAGTAGGCCTGCTGTACGCCAGTCGACAGGCACCGGATGAACCTTGAACCAGCCTTCTGCTTCAGGGTAATAGGTGTAGTCTGATCTGAACTCGTTCGTACCTGGGATATTTGAGATTAGTATTACTAGAGCTCTTTGTGAAGGACTCGTCCAGGGAAGTACTACCACCATGCCTATTTCTGCCGCCAAGCAGCTTGCTGTGTTCCGGTTGGAAGGGTGTGGGTGCCGGTGTAATTACAGGCACATGAGGAACACCTGTATGCCTCAGGTTGATGGACGCTGAGTAGTGCATCGTAGGTGACGTTCCTAACGAACGTGGCCCACTGGTCTGCTGAAGAATTGACGTTGCTATGTGTCTTCTTACATTCAGGCATAGATTCCGGCCATCTCCCTAAGAAGCAGTAGATAGAGCTGGACCCTAGTATATGGTATCCAGGTAAGCAGGTCACATTTATGGTCACCAAGTCATACACTTCTCCTGGCTTTGCACCTGCTATGTTGGTGACGACATACTTCCCGTTTTCTGGATACGGTGGCAGGAGACATCTGTTGCTGACTTGTAACCTAAAAAAAACAACAGAGCTAGAATACGAATGACGACCGATAATGTGGCGCGGCGGGCGAATATCCGCCTGCGACGCAGGAGGTTACGGGTTCGATTCCCGCCTTGGGATAAATGTTTGTACTGTGTTCCGGTTTGAAGGATGTGGGTGCCGGTGTAATTACAGGCACATGAGGTTTAACACCTGTATGCCTCAGGTTGATGGACGCAGAGCATTGTATTGTACGGCACGTTCCTAACTAACGTGACCTACAAGGCAATACTTTATTATAGGCGATGGTAACCACTTGAAATCAGGTGGGCCATTATGCTTGTTCCATCAGCAAATTTCATAAAAAAATCTAGCAACGGAGATAGGCTTGCAGCGTGTCACGTATGGAATACTAACTACTGCAAAATGTGCTAAATGTAATATTTGGGCATGCCTCTGACTACCCCCGAGAAGGTACTTGTTACTAAGAGATCTGAGGGGATATCTACCGTGCTTGGGGATTAAAGTCGTGATGCTATTTATTTTATTTTAAAACAACAGATAAAAGTTAAGAAGTTTTGATACCTATTAAACTTATTGTGCACTAAATGTCTGAATAATAAATGTTTATTCAACTTACAACAACACAAAAAGTACATAAAATTAAGTACAGTGAATCACATAAGTAAAATATGTACATACCTACCCCACGTAGCTCATAAATACATGCAGTATACCTACAATCTAAATATATATAACTCAAAGGTGACTGACTGACATAGTGATCTATCAACGCACAGCCCAAACCACTGGACGGATTGGGCTGAAATTTGGCATGCAGGTAGATGTTATGACGTAGGCATCCGCTACGTCCGATTAATTCTACCCCCAAGGGGATAAAATAGGGGATGAAAGTTTGTATGAAACTTTGTCAATTTTAAACCGATCGGGCTGAGACTTTGCATGCATAAAGCTACTATGATTTTACCCCGAAAAAATAACGGGAACGGGAAAAACTGCCACGCAGGCAAAGCTGCGAGCGGCCGCTAGTTCTAAATAAAATAGCTCTGAGCTCAGGATTTGACTACACTCATAAGGAAACTGGTGGCATGTTACTTCAGCTAACACACCCACACTCTTGGTTTATTCGTATAAGATTTCATTGCTTTTTCCTATTCCACTTTAATAAACGCAGGAGGTTGCGGGTTCGATTCACGCCTTGGGATAAATGTTTGTAAGATCTGCAAATGTTTATTCCGGGTATTCTGGGTATTTTCTATGCATAATAAAAAATATGTATGTATTGTATTAAGTATATCAGTCATCTAGTACCCATAACACAAGCTCTGCTTAGCTTGGGGCTACATGATGCTGTGTCTGGAGTGCTGTGTGGATTGTCCAGCATTATTATTATTTTTATTAATTCCACTTGTTTATTTTTAGGGTTCCATACCCAAAGGGTAAAATAGGACCCTATTACTAAGACTTCGCTGTCTGTATGTCCGTCTGTCACCAGGCTGTACCTATATAGGTAATTTTAATTCTCTATCACGGTTCATGAGATTAGATTTTTTCATGAGATTCAGAGAGAATTAAAATTTTCACAGCTGATGTATTTCTGTTGCCGATATAGCAACAAATACTAAAAAACAGAATAAAATAAATAATTAAGGAGGCTCTCTCACAACGAACATGATTTTCTTGCCGTTTTTACTATAGATAAATCTGCGTGACCAGATGTTTCGATCGCTCTACCCATCGACAGCTAGGATATAGTTTTGCAATGTCTGTACTATTCTCTTATTTTAATTCATTAGATTGTAAGCATTACTAATCAGTTGAAGCGTAGTGTGTGCTGTCTTTTGAACTTCTGTTGCATATTAAGTTCTTGGTATGAGTGCCTTAGCATATTTTCTGTCTTGCATTCAGTTAGATTGGCACCACACTGGAGCTTCATTATTTACTTTATTATTATTTTGTAACAGGAACATACAAAAAAACGGTAGGAACCAAGCCGTAAGTTTCTTGCCGGTTCTTCTAGACTTGGTCGCGAGGAACTGGCGCTTAGATTCACCTAGATTTAAGACGTTTCAAGATGATCCCTGGGGATTTTACTGAATAAATCTTTTTGACTTTGATAAAAAAAAAATTATAATGCTGGACAATCATGGAATAATGAAACTAGGTACTGCTAATAATCCAAAATATTGAAATGCATCGCAAGAAATCAATTCGGGATAAATCATGTTTACTACTTACAGTGGCGTCATGATATGGTCTATGACAGTAGTTTTACCGCAGAGCTTAACAGTTTCGTCAGAGCCGTCTGCACATTCATTTACCTGGAATAATCAATCAACTATCATTACGCTGCCCGTCTCCTGCACACCATTTTGTTTTAAGTTTAACTTAAGATTTACGCTTCCGCAGCCGTCTCCAAGCTTAGACGATTAAACCAATCATTTTTAAGGTTGCGTACCTTTGGGTACACGGGACCCTATTACTAAGACTCCGCTGTCTATCTGTCTGATTTAAATGAAAGTTTATCATTTTATATTAGAAGGCACCGAGTGTGGAGTGATAATATGAAGTTGAACTAAATGATTTTTATTGTCTTAATCCCCACCAGCCAGGATTAAATATGGTAGTGAGGAAAATGCCAACAATTTTTTGAAGATTGTCATAATCCCCACTGGCGGGGACAGCTTAGTGGAGATTATGACAATAAACCTAAAGAGGTTCATGGTCAATACGTGCGGAGCTGACTAAGCCACGGGCTTCTTTACAATGTTTTCCTTCACCGTTTGAGAGCACCATCATCATTTTTGCGAATAGAAAAATCCATTAGTGACTGGATCTTAGGATCCGAAGGTGGGTTCCCACGTGAAAGGAGAGCCTCTGATGGCGTGGTAGTTTATAGTAATAGTATGTGACCATTCAAATAACATTTATATTTTTCCAAATAACAAAAACCGCAACATTTCTACCGCCGAAAACATTTTTTTAGAAGACAGAGTATATAATTATTTTCTTTACATACAGTGCCCTCCACAGACTATATAACTAGCCGCACACGACATGAAGCAAGATGGAAATTTACAATAAATTATAAGCTTTCACACGGGACCACTAGTCTCTAAAATATGATCTTCTTAGATTAAGCATACCCCATTACAAGTAGCTCCCTGATCAACGCAGGCGCCGTACGCGCACTGGAACAAGTAATCAGAACAGGATTTCTTTGCGCATGCAGCAGCTGTCTCATCAGAACCATCCGCACAGTCTTTAGTTCCATCGCAGTGGTTAGCAGCTGTTATGAAACTACCATCTAGGCATTTGAATTGCCCTCTGAAATAAACAAAAATAATTAAAAAAACCGGCCAAGTGCGAGTCGGACTCGCTCTCGAAGGGTTCCGTACCATTATCTATAGTAAAAAAGGCAAAAAATTCACATGCCGTTTTATACTAGTGGCCGCTTGCAGCTTCGCCCGCGTGGCAGTTTTTTCGCGTTCCCGTTATTTTTTGGGATAAAAAGTAGCCTATATGTTAATCCAGGTTACAATATATATTTATTTCAAATTTCATCCAAATCGGTCCACTGGTTAGAGCGTGAAAGAGGAACAAACATCAATCCATCCATCCAAACATTCGCATTTATAATATTAGTAGGATAATGGTACGGAACCCTTCGTACACGAGTCTTACTCGCATTTGGCCGGTTTTTCTTTTTTTTATGTACAAAATATGTACCTACTATCTACAGACCGTTGGAAACGATCTAAAACATAATAATAATTAGTATAGATTACGATTCAGTCCAGAACTGCTTGATGAAGTGTTCGTGCTTGAGAACCGATGTGAAGCTCGTGTAGGTGGCTGTATTACACTTGTACTCATTGCTGGGAGCTGTGGAGACAATGCCGCGCAGGTAGAACCGCTCCACGCCTCTGTGTATCTCTGAGAAAGCTAGTCCGCCCCCGCTGTCGCCTTTGCAAAGAGCTGTGTCAGCTGCAATCATAAAGCACTTTTTTTGACGACCTGGGTTCTGGGTGTGTTCTGGGCATTTTCTATGTAGGTATAATAAAAAATATAGGTACATATCGGGCCGGCCGAGAAGACGTTGGCGGGACGACCTTGACACCCACAGAAAAGATTGGTGGGAGACCGACAAAGACCGGGGCCAGTGGAAGATTTTGGGGGAGACTTTGCCCAGCAGTGCGACACAATAGGTAAAAAAAAAAACGATGCATGTGATGTATTGTATTAAGTATTAGCGGCCGCTCGCAGCTTCGCCCGCGTGGCAGTTTTTTCCCGTTCCCGTTATTTGTTCGGGACAAAAATAATAATGCTGGACAATCCACACAGCATCATCTAGCCCCAACTAAGCAGAGCTTGTGTTATGGGTACTAGATGACTGATATACTTAATACAATACATTACATGCATAGATATTTATTATTATTTATAGAAAATACCCAGACCACCCGGAATATTTCATCGTATCAGTCAGCAAGTCATCAGCAGATCGTACAAACATTTATCCCAAGGCGTGAATCGAACCCGTTGTGGGTTCGATTCACGCCTGCATCACAGGAGATGGAAGGTATGTTATTCAAAGTCTTGACTATCACAGCTGCAACTCTAAAACTTACTATCCTGAGTTCCAGCACAGATTTTGTCTCCAGTGATGTATTCGCGGAAGTCTGGTGGAGAATTGTTGATGCAAGTTCCTACTTCTACGTAAGGTAAGTTCACGGTTTGCAGTTTCGAAGTTGTCTTTCCACTCGCACTTGTCAGGCCCCAACCAGCAACCTGCATTGATTTTTGAAGTTATAAAACAGCAAAATGATCCCTGCGGATATTACTGAATAAATGATATGAATAAACAAGAGAAAAATCGGCCAAATTTGGAATAAATATAGATTGTTATCTGGAATAGGACATAGGCTACTTTTTATCCCGAAAAAATATTGGAAACTGGAAAAAACTGCCACGCGGGCGAGGCTGCGAGTGGCCTCTAGTTTAAAATGAAATAAAAATTACCTTTCCTAAATTTCCAGCCTGCAACTGTTGTTCCTCAAAAGCATAGTCGAAGCTGAGGCAAACGGGACGGATAAATGTCTTGTACTTAAACTCCCTGCCCACAATTAGTACGGCAATGTCTTCCTGATAGTTTGCACCAGCACCTTGATAACGCGGGGGAAGATGTATTGCTTTCACCTGGAAAATATTCAACTTTACAATGGCACTAGTCAAAGACTCGAACTTATCGATGGAAGAAGCTAATATTAATATATTATTTGCTGGACAATCCACACAGCATCATCTAGCCCCAAGCTAAGCAGAGCTTGTGTTATGGGTACTAGAAGACTGATTTACTTAATACAATACATTACATACATAGATAATTTTTATTATGCATAGAAACACCCAGAACACCCGGAATAAATATTTGCAGATCGTACAAACATTTATCCTAAGGCGGGAATCGAACCCGCAACCTCCTGCGTCGCAGGCGGACATTCGCCCGCCGCGCCACATCGATCGTCAAAAAATATTCAACTTTACAATGGCACTAGTCAAAGACTCGACCTTATCGATGGAAGAATCTAATATACGTGTTATCTTACCTAATTCATGTGTGAAAGTTTGACTCTGTGATAAGCATTGAAAATATTTCTGCGCACACTAAGCACCCAGAAATAACACCTAAAATCCGCCAAAAATTACATCCTACTAATATTATAGAGAACATATAAATTTTCCATCAGAAAAATCCATTATTACACGACCATAGTGTGTAATAAGACCACTTCCGAATACTTAAGGAACGTGTAAAGTTACCTACAACAAGGTCTCACATAGTACCACATGGCTGACAGTCAAATAGCTTTAGAGAAATACGATTTTTTTACTGAAGTTCTTATTTATTAACCACCGATGTATTGCGTACAGCGCTCCGCCGCCGCCCAGGCTCGAGGTCAACGCACCGGTCAAATGTTCGTGTTTTATTTATATTGCTGCTTTTGGTGTCTTGTGTTTTTACGCGTTTTTAAATAAGATAATTAGATACTTGTGGTTATTAACAAAGAATTGTCGATATTGATGCTAAAAACACGAAAAAACGGTTACATTTTTGTGTTAGATACCAAAGTATCTATTGATAGTTAATTAGAGTAGGTTTTTATAGTTCTAGGTTTATAATTTATCTTCCTCTCATTTGTAAGTAACTACACCGCCGTCTACATTTAGCTATATTCTTTCCGTACAAAGGTTGGAAGAGATCGCTTTCAGCGATAAGGTCCCCATTGTTTAACCAAGTTGTGTATATGTTCTGTATTATGTTTCTGTATGGTGAACAATAAAGAGTTATCTATCTATCTATCTAAAAGATACTATAAAAACTAAAAGATATTTTTCTGCGTTTTTTTTTGCAATCAGAATCATGGTCTGAATGCACAGTTTCAGTTTTCAGTAGTAGCCTTATTACACCCAGTATCTAATATTATAAAGAGGAAAGATTTGTTTGTTTGTTTGTATTGAATAGGCTCCGAAACTACTGAACCGATTTGAATAATTCTTTCACCGTTGGGAAGCTACACTATCCCCGGGTGACATAGGCTATATTACATTTTCAAAAAAATTAGGGATCCTTACTAAAACCCGTGCGAAGCCGGGACGGACCGCTAGTACATAATATACTAACATGAGACTTCTGTGCTTCGTCCAAGTTGTTATTCCACTGTTTGTATATCTTGCCAACCGCCACAGCGAACTGGAAAGCTGGTAGTTGCTTCTCTATATCACTCCAGAAACAGTGGGCCGCTGGAATCGATATAAGTATATCAAAAATTGGACACGAGATTATAAAAAAGCAATTTTCACAGCAAACTAGCAATAGTAAAGTGACCAAAATACAAGAAATATAAAGATTTTGCCAAGTTAAGCGCCATGTGCCTGTAATATCACCGGCAACCCTTCAAACCGCAACTGCTTGGTGGCAAAAACAGGGTATCTAATGACGCACTGAGAAAAATGAAAAGCGGAAAGTGCCGTTATTACGGCGATTTTGTTCGTATGAAGGCAAAAAACCGACCAAACGTAACAACGAACAGAAACGCCTTATAAAGTTGTTCCGGTCGTTCTGTAAGTGCAATAGACGGTATCATTTTGACGTATTCACTTTGAAAGGTAAAAACTAACGTAAGCGTTACAAACTCGCCCAGCGTAATTACAATTCAACGGTGTAAGACTTTTTTAACCTTAGGCTCGAAATCTATTTTTCTCAGTCCGGTAGTACTTTTTCAGACGATCCCTTCACAATGGGCCTACTTGCAAACACACTCTCACCTGATATGACAACGTTGGTGCTGATAAGAGACCCTCCACAGATCTGCTTGTACGGGCTCGTCGTCTTCTTGTAGATCCCAGCATGCCAGGGTAGCTCACCTCGCTTCACAGTCTCTCCGCCCACAACCAACCCCTTCCCGTCTGGAGTTACTCTGCCGCACTCTGTAAAATTTATTGACTTGTACATACATTTAAAACATTTATTTTCCTCTCACAAAGGTTCTTAAATTAGTATGTAAGTAACATTACCTATACCATTTACTTGTGACTTCTGACTGGCTGTTGAGAGTAAATGAAGCAGAAAAAACCAGCCAAGTGCGAGTCGGACTCGTGCTCGAAGGGTTCCGTACAAAAAAACGTGTGGAAATAGCAAAAAAATCACGTTTTTTTAAGTATTTCTTGTTATAGCGGCAACAGTCGCAACAGAAATACATCTGTGAAAATTTCAACTCTCTAACTATTACGGTTCATAAAGATACAGCCTGGTGACAGACGGACAGATAGACAGACAGATAGAACCACTAGTAAATAATAATTATTATATAGAAAACTCTAAACGGGTGCCAAGATACCTTAGAAAGATTGTCAGTCACTAAAAACGTATTTTGTGGTTCACCACACCGAGCAATGAGGAAAATACATACTTACATATTTATATAATTAATCCTTTATCGCCACAAACTGCACAATAACAAGTTGGGACGAAAAAACTATGGTTATATGAATTATCGAGTACGTCGCGAGCTTATTTATTTAAATATTATAACTTAATTTTATACGATGACGACCGATGTGGCGCGGCGGGCGAATGTCCGCTTGCGACGTAAGAGGTTGCGGGTTCGATTCCCGCCCGCCGCACCACACTGGAGTTTCATTATTTACATTATTATTACTTTGTAAAAGGATCATACAAAAAAACGGTAGGAACCAAGCCGTAAGTTTCTTGCCGGTTCTTCTAGGCTTGGTCGCGAGGAACTGGCGCTTAGATTCACCTAGATTTAAGACGTTTCAAGATGATCCCTGCGGATATTACTGAATAAATGATTTTTAATAAAAACAGTGCTTTCATACCCCCTCCATGGTAGTGTTAAACGTTTAACGCAACCTTGTTGAAAGTCGCATTAGAAGTAACTACCTACCTACCTACCTGTTTATCAAGTCGGGCTTGTGTGTATTTGCCTTTGCTAAATAATGTGAATTTGCCTATGCTAAATAAACGTATATTCTATTCTATTTTAAGTATTACTTTAAAAGAGATCCACGACCATACCTGGATTACACCGCGCGATGTAATCCCAATCACCGCCAAAGCATCTCATGAAGGCAAGCGTGCTGGAACGGTAATTCGGCTTCCGACACTGAGGAATGACGACGGTGCCCTCTGGCTCGTAGGCAGAACAGGCTCTGAAAGCATCCCCACTGCCACTGATCTGGCAGCGGTATTCTACTGATGGATGCGGGTCCAGGCGGCAATGACCTGGATACATAAATAATAAAAAAAAAGTTTATAGACATTTTTACAACATTATCGACCGATAATGACAAATGATAATGAAAAATTGTTACACGTTTTCAAGTAAACGTACAGTATAAATCTTATTTTTTTTTAATTCTTTGAAACAATCTTATGGCCTACCTGATGTTTTGTTTAGTGGTAGCAGGCATAGGCATACTTGTGTTAAACACATGCCTGTAATTTCACTTGATAACGGAAATTCAAGTAAAGATCTCTATCAAGTTTGACGACCGATGTGGCGCGGCGGGTGAATGTCCGCTTGCGACGCAAGAGGTTGCGGGTTCGATTCCCGCCTTGGGATAAGTTTGTACGATCTACAAATATTTATTCCGGGTGTTCTGGGTGTTTTCTATGTATAATAATAAAAATATCTATTATGTAATGTAATAACCCATAACACAAGCTCTGCTTAGATTGGGGCTAGATGATGCTGTGTGGATTGTCCAACATTATTATTATTATTATTGTAGAATGTTTAGGTGAGATGTTAAATTGTAAAATATGAAACAATTTGTGTAAAATAATGTGCGTTAATATTGTAATTAAATACCACTAGACTGGTGTTCCTGTAGGTAGAGAATAAGGATCAGATAAGAGAGAAAGATAAGGAGATATCAGAGACCTAACTCACGTATTTTTTTGGAGACGAAATTGAAACTAGAATTCGGATGTCAAAATTGGACCTGTCTAATAATAATAATAATTTTATTATACATAGCAAACACCCAGAACACTTGGAATAAATATTTGCAGACCGTACAAACATTTACCCCAAGGCGGGAATCGAACCCGCAACCTCCTGCGTCGCAGGCGGACATTCGTACGCCGCGCCACATCGGTCGTCAATGTAAGTAATGTAAGGTCTGAAATATAAGTTTCTTAGACACGATTGAAACTTGAATTTAATGATATTTCGCTACGAGGGGGGCCTCTGACCTCACTGTCTCACAACACAAGAAGTACGACATGAAAACACATCACAATAAACACAAAACAGGAATCCACATAGCAAAAGGTGAAAATGTCACGTCTACTCTTAGAAACGATAAACGAAGTATCGTATAGTCGTTTTGAGTTACACTACGCGGCTTGTCAGGCATTGACAACTTGACTTTTGACGGCTACCAAGTTGCCCCGCAGTATATTACAAAACGACAATGCAAAACTTCGTTTATCGTTTCTAAAAGTAGACCTGCTGAGCTTTTTAATCCTTTTGAGGTAAACACGGTTATATTTACACAGAACACTTGACACAGGGTGACCAGTGGTTTATTATTTATTACCTTTTAGATTTTCCTCATTATCAGCACTTGTCACAGCAAATATTAAAAATAACAATATCATTTTTTCTTTACGGGCAAAATCCAAAATGAACGCGACATGCGACTCAGCCAAGTTGACTGGTAATACTAAGGTGGTGCCTGCAAGGAATAGCGTCACAGTGCAGTTTTTTATTTTTTCGAACGGACTATAATACTGGTATAATCGCCGGGCGATTTCTGACATCGTTACCGGGCTACTGGCGAGTGCAGAGGGCGCTACGCATTTACAAAATGGTTTTATTGGCAACGAGCACAAGGGCACCACTTAGGTACGGACCTTGGCTTGGGCTGTTGCCAGGGAAGGGAGCTACGGAGAGACTCTTCGCCCTGAAGAGGCGTTAACGGGAAGGCGTCTTCGACCCCGTCTCGGTGTGATTGTGGAGTGTTTCTTGTGTCCAGACGCATTTGCGGCAGTGGTCGTGTCATCTGGGTTACCTAAAATGTGTCTAGGTCTACGGAGGGTACAGTCAGCTGCACTAGAATGCATACAACTTGTAACACTCACAACGGTATTACAGCATAACAATGAACTCTTACACCTCAAAAACTAAAAAAACATGAAATTATGTGGTGACCTCACTTATATTTGAATAGTTGTCGTGTTAATATTTTTAGCACCGCTCTTAAACCATTTTGAAAATAACAAATTGTATAAATTCTAGTGCAGCTGACTGTACATTTAACGGGCGGATCTACTGAATAATCAGTTAGCGTGCTGTAATGTCACCGGCACCCACACCCTTCAAACCGGAACACGCGGCGCTGCTTGGCGGCAGGAATAGGCATGGTGCTGGTACCAACTCTGTGGCTGGTACGCACCCGGACGAGCCCTTCACTAAAAGCTCTACTACTATTGTTGTCTCAGTCAGTCAGAACAAAGATTCTTATAATTAGTATAGATTGGATATGTAGGTATGTTGCAGTCATTGAACTTATTTGATATTTTAAATAAAACGAAGCTCTACAAAGGTCATGATTGGGTGATCAAGGACATTTTGTCATTATAAGACAGTAGGTTAGTAGGTAGGTATCAGCTGCGTTTGTTACTGTGGTTACACGGTCCTGATTACCTACGGTGGGTCATAATGCCAGATTAACCACGTATAATAGCAAGAGTAACAATTGCTATGGGCCACGCAGAAATTTTTGAAGTAATTCAGTGCGACTTCCAACAAGGTTGCGTTAAGCGTTTAACGCCACCATGGAGGGGGTATGAGAGCACTGTTGAAGTAATACTTCTAATGCGACTTCCAACTAGGTTACGTTAAACGTTTAACACTACCATGGAGGGGGTATGAAAGCGCTATTCTTTCTCTCATAGCCAGTTACGTTTCGTATAATAAAGAAGTTTTACTTTAGTCGTGTGGTCTAAAGCACACTCGTTTTTTTTGTTGCCAGGTATGTTTTTCTTAGATTAGAATTAAAGCAATTTTTTTATACGCTATCTTACAGCGTTCGTGGGACAGCTTTAATATAGTTTACTACAAAAATCACGCAAAAATTGTTTTTTTACCATTTTATATGTACTAAAACCCAAGATCAAGGGTCTTTGAAAGAATTTGCTACGAGCCCCCCGCGCTTGCTTTTATCCTAAGTTTCAAGTCGGCACAAATTCTGAAATGTGAACCAAACTGCGTCACTAGGCTAACACTAAATACTGGCATTACAGCCAGACTCCTAGAAATGTGGCCACAAGTTAATCAGCCCATGTGTTACGAGCTAGTTCATTTAGTTGCATGCTCCATGCTAGCAGTTATAGAATACTTTAAATTTTGTAATATTTACTTTAAGATTAACATAGTGTTATAAGTACGTACTAACAATTCTATGGATCAATGTTATCTGATATAAAAATATTATTTTTATTATTATTTATCCACATTACACAAAAGTTAATTGGAACAAAAACGTGTTTAGCGGGTTTCTTAAATAATGACAAATTGATACTAAATAAAAAGTATTTAATTTAGCGACAAACAGTTTTATAATCGGACATTCCATTGAATTCAACGAGACACCATTGGTTCTTGCTCTAAGGACATGTTACTATTATAACTGCTGAGGGAATTTGAACTCGTATCAGGATTCTGTGTCAGCACATCAGATTTTGAGACATTGTGGCTCCCAGGAGGGTTAGTAGCTTGAGAATGTCTACTAATAGACTGTTGATCATCACAATTAGAGAAATAAATCTCGTTCATTCCATGTTCATCAACCTGAATAGAATAGAATAGAATATACGTTTATTTAGCATAGGCAAATTCACATTATTTAGCAAAGGTAAATACACACAAGCCGGACTTGATAAACAGGTAGGTAGGCAGATTCTATCACATAACATATTAAAATAAAAACAAAAAAGATATGTATTCCATCGGCTCATGTGCCAACAGTAGGTCCCTAATGCTAAAATGGTGTTCAGCTCAGCATTAATGTTGGGTGTACTACTCAACGCTGATTTTCAGCTGAAACCAAGGAGAGAGAAAAAACAACAGCAACACGTTTAAATAAAGAAAGAAAATTAAAAAAAATAAAGTAAAGTAGCTATCAGAGAAAACTGTTTAAATGTTAGATAAGATGTAGGTTAGGGTACCTGAGGCGTAGTGCCGGCATCATTGGACTTCAAACCAGGTATCCTTGTGTACTGGTTACAATACTGAACGCCAATACTTTTCCGAATTTTGGACAGTTTGTAAGTACATCGGGTACCACGCTGTGCCTTCCTCGGCTTCGAGACTCGAGATTTCTTTTCAGGCTTTCTCCTCCTGTTGTCATTCCTGTGCTTAGTTCTTGGGGAGCGTTTTTTATTATCGATCGCCATTTTTAATTTCTTACAGAGATGACAGTGCGGATCGAAGAACGTCTGGTTTGTGGTTCTGCGTTTAACGGCGGTGGCAGGAGTCTAGGAAAAGAAAATGATGGAATGAGTGTTTTTTTTATACAATGTGCTGATGGAACAAGCATGGCCCACCTGCTGTTAAATGTTACCATCCTCTATAACAAAGCACTGCCTTGAAGGTCACGCTCTTTAGGAACGTAACCCACAATACTCTGCGCCCATCAACCTGAGGCATACAGGTGTGAAGCCTCATGTGCCTGTAAATACACCGGCCCCCACATCCTTCAAACCGGAACATAGCAAGCTGCTTGGCGGCAGAAATAGGCATGGTGGTAGTACTTCTCCGGACGAACCCTTCACTAAGAGCTCTACTACTACTAAAAGTAAGTGTTGTAAGTTTTAGTAGTAGTAGAGCTCTTAGTGAAGGGCTCGTCAAGGGAAGTACTACCATCATACCTTTGCTGCAACTGCTTTGCTTTGCAGCGTGTTTCGGTGGAATTATAGATATGAGGTTTTAAATCAGTATACCTCAGATAGATGCAGAACAGTGTATTGTAGGGCCCGTACCTAGTGAGCGCGACCTGCGAGGTAATGCTTTGCTTTAAGGATGGTAACCACGTAACATCAGGTGCTTGTTCCATCAGCAATCGCATAAAAAAGAAACTACGCTAAAATACAAAATAAATCCTCCAAAATTTCATTACCATCAGCAGTTTAGGTTGTGCGTCGTGCGTTGCCTATATGTTAGTCGATCAAATCAGTCTTGCAGATGTCAGGAAAAAGATTCTTCAAACTGTTATAGATAATAATAATAATGCTGGACCATCCACACAGCATCATCTAGCCCCAAGCTAGCAGAGCTTGTGTTATGGGTACTAGATGACTGATGTACTTAATACAATACATTACATACATAGATTTTTTATTATACTAAAAAAATACCCAGAACACCCGGAATAAATATTTGCAGATCGTACAAACATTTATCCCAAGACAAACCCAGTGGCGGATTTACCCTAAGGCCACCCTAGGCCCGGTAAGGCGGCCAGATTTGCGCTTAGTAGGGCAGTATATGGTGGATGCTGAGAAAGGGGCGGCTGATGGCTTGGGGCCTAGGGCGGCCGAGACTGCAAATCCGCCACTGGGCGAACCGCAACCTCCTGCGTCACATCGGTCGTCAATGACTTAACCCTGATAGTCCTTACCCTGGCAGCAGATCGTCTTCTCTCCAACTCGTCTATCAGCTTCGGATAGGCTGCGTTGTGGTTGTCCACGTGTCTATTACCGTCTCTTCTCCCCTGTGACTCATAGTTCTCATACTCAGCCAGATGTTCTGAACGGAACTGGTCCGCTCCATTAGGATTTTTCTGTAACATGCCTCCTGGTAAATACCCTAAATATGCGAACCGCTGAGTGGAACTCATTGCCGCTTCTGTTTTTCCTGACCACTATAATCTGGATATATTTAAGGCAAGAGTGAACAGGTGTCTTCTAACTGTCCTGCTTCATCGTTGACTTCATCGTCATTTAGCATCAGGTGAGATTGAAGCCAAAGGATAGTCTATTAACGTTAAAAAAAAACCCTCAAAGTCGAAGTGTATAAGACCGATGTGGCGCGGCGGAAGAATGGCCGCTTGCATGTCCGATATGCAAATATTTATTCCGGGTGTTCTGGGTATTTTCTATGTATAATAAAAAATATCTATGTATGTGATGTATTGTATTAAGTATGTCAGTCATCTAGTACCCATAACACAAGCTCTGCTTAGCTTGGGGCTAGATGATGCTGTGTGGATTGTCCAGCATTATTATTATTATGCCAAGAACACACACTAACTACAACTACTACTATTAATATTTTTCCTAACCTTGGATGGTTTCATATCTATCATCGGCTGTGGACCGTCTTCCATGATCTGTAGCACAGCTTCTGCCACCTGTCCTGAGCAAACGTACCTACTCTTTGGCCGAGGTCGAGGGGGCATTCTGAAAAGAGAAAAATACCATTGTTTTCAGCCCAAGCAGCGCAACGTGTTCCGGTTTGAAGGGTGTGGGTACCGGTGAAATGGCACATGAGGCTTAACACTTGTATGCCTCAGGTTGATGGAGGTAAAACGTAACCTGCAAGGCAGTACTTAGATAGATAGAAGATAGATACAAAAGTTTAGAGCTATATCGTCGAAGTTGTAGACCATTATGTTTATCCAAGTCAGACGACAACTAGATATATCCAACTTCAACAAAGAGGCGACGAATCCAACTCGTCAAACTGGCTAATAATGATGATGTTAATGTACCGTCTATATAGTAATTTTAATCGACCTCGCCTTCACAGCTCAGTTGGTAGTAACACTGTCTTCTGTGCTGTAGGTCGTGAGTTCGATCCCCAACGTGAATAAACATCTGTGTGATGAACAGAGATGTTTGTTCTGTGTCTGGGTGTTATATTGTATTCTCTTGGATCATAGTAAATGATTGTATTCTATGTATGTATTTACAAATAAAACTTGGATGAGTATTCTATCAGTCATCTGGTTCCCATAGTACAAGCTATACTTAGTTTGGGGCTGGATGAAGCTATGTTAAATGCCCTTGTATTTATTTTATTATTTCAAAAATGCTGGACAGGACAAAACATTGTGTGCCCACTACTCTATCAGAATCGTATATCAGTACTTACATAATAGAACTTGAAATTGTAAAGGTTTACTTCTGTAGTATTTTTCAATAATTTTCGATTGTTTATCGTTACATTTTTTTTAGAATTTTATTTTGCAATATTACTTGCGTTTTTGTATTCTTTTTTGTTTTTACCTTTGATCCCGAAAAGGCAGAAATATGTCATATTTTCTCGACAAGACAGATGTCACTAGAGGTAGGTAGGTATTATGGATTGAATAAGGTTGGTTGCATTATATAGACTAATATTATAAAGAGGAACGATTTGATTGTTTTTTTGTTTGCATTGAATAGGCTCCGAAACTAATGGACCGATTTGAAAAATTCTTTCACCGTCGGGAAGCTACAATATCCCCGGGTGACATAGGCTATATTATATTTTCAAAAGAATTTGGGATCCTTACTAAAACCCGTGCGAAGCTAGGACGAGCCGCTAGTATAGGTATAAAATAAGCCCGCATGGAAAATGTGACCGTTTATTTACCTAAACTAGCTAAATGTGCGCGACAAATAATTTTTAAACAAACTTTAGCCGCTGCTGCAATCCATAAGGGGTCGAATTAAAGATAATAAATAAAAAATACTAAACAAAATTTAAAGGACGTAGGTATACTTAGTGCGTGTTTATAGTGTTGAAAAACACCTAATCCATGAGTTAAATATCTTAGCTTGCGCCCGATAATGTTGCCAATTCAGCTAGGGGAGGACAGGGTATATAACGAAATAAATGTCTCTTCTCGCGAGGGGACGGACTCAGACTTTTTACTTGATAGAGATCTTTACTTACTTGAATTTCCGTTATCAAGTGAAATTACAGGCACATTTTTAACACAAGGCCTTAGGTTACCATTAAACATCAGGTAGGCTATAAGATTGTTTCAAAGAATTAAAAAAATAAGATTTAGACTGTACAATTTTTTTTATGATTTAGGTTTGAAAAGTTTGAAAGTAGCGTCCCCGTTGATGATGATGATATGCTAAAAACATCTTTTTTTTAAGTTGATTTCGTCTCTTTGTCTTTTCTTAGTAATATTAACAAGATTTCAGCAAAATATCCTAAATGTACCTACCTACATTGCAACTTTTATGTATGTTCAAGTTTTATTAAACATGTTTTATTATAAGTTTTACTACGAGTAAGTATATTATGTTTATTTAATGTTTTTTCACTTTGATTTTAAGTTGTAAGTAAAGTACCATATGTAAGTAATTTCATGTTCTATTTTTAATGTGAAACTAGGATAGCGCCTTGGAATTCGTTCTGTAATGCTATTTTATAAGTGAATAAAATTTAATTGATTGAATTGAATTGAATCGGTGGCAGGTAGGAATCCGTCTTAGTCTATCTACAAGAAGGGATTATATCAACCTTATCTACCTTCATAAAATTCTTCACTCAGCAATAGATTGTCCCAATTTACTAACCTCTATTAATATTAACCTGTGTTACAGATTTCGTAATCCCGTTACCTTTGCTTTAAGAGTATACAAAAATAATGTTTCTTTTTACAGTCCCCTCCCTCGCATGTGTCGTCTGTATAACGAGTTGGCGTATTTCAATTTCAATTTAAATATTAAAGATAATATTATTAAGATGGACATATTTGATAAAAATGTGAGTAGGTTTAAGCAGTGCGTTCACAGTTTGCTGTTGTTATATTATGAATCGAATAATAATCATTTTTAATTTTTATTTAATTTTTGTCGCTGTTTCTAGTTTTAGGTAAATTTAACTTTTATGCATGCAACACTAAAATAATGTCATATTCACATATTTGATTACGAATCTAGATCGAATTAATACAATATTTACATTATATTTTATTTGATTGTAATCTGTTTTGTGAATTGAATAAAATAAATAAATAAGTCCGGCCCTGTGGCCCCGCCCTGTGGAATGCTCGCTATTTAAATGAATCCCTGCGCGCGTGTCCCCCACGCTCCACTTGATACAACTCTGCGAAACTTTTATATTATTTCAATACTCTTTTGTTCAATCATACCTATCCACCAATAGATTAAACTTTGGTTCTAATTTTTTATTTAATCTTACAACTTATTGATGGAAGAAGTAGATAATAATAATAATAATGCTGGACAATCCACACAACATCATCTAGTCCCAAGCTAAGCAGAGCTTGTGTTATGGGTACTAGATGACTGATATACTTATAGTACTATATTACATACATACTTAGATATTTTTATTATACATAGAAAATACCCAGAACACCTAGAATAAATATTTGCAGATCGTACAAACATTTATCCCAAGGCGGGAATCGAACCCGCAACCTCCTGCGTCGCAAGTGGACATTCGCCCGCCGCGCCACATTGGTCGTCGCCAGATCGTTCACCTGATGTTAGGTTACCACTTATAACAAAGTATTGCCTCGTAGGTCGGGCTCGATAAGAACGTGCCCTACGATGCACTACTCAGCGTCCATCAACCTGAGGCATACAGGTGTTTAAGCCTCATGTGCCTGTAATTTCACCGGCACCGACACGCTTCAAACCGGAATACAGCAAGCTGCTTGGCGGTATAAAATGAGGCACGAATTTACCTACCTTCTTATGTTTTAATAGAAGTACTTTTCAAGATTTGTTTTCTAGGGCACAGATTTCACTTTTAAAGTTATTTGAGATTGACAGTGTGTAATGCACGGTTCGAATCGAAACGTGCACCAGTGGATGCCAGTTTTCTCAAACGGTGAAGGAAAACGTCTGTAGGTAGTATTTTAGGAGCGGCGATGAGCTTGCAACCTGTCACGTATGAAATACTAACTGTAACTATATAAAATGGGCACATATCTGTGCTAAATTATGTAGGTTATATTTTGACGTAACACTCTGACTACCCCCTACACAGTCTCTAACAGATCTGATAATGAGCTAAGTATATAAGTAAAATAAAATAAAAATAACGAATAAAATAAATACTATAATAATAAATTTTATTTATTTCTCAACTACTGCAGCTTGAGACAGCGCCATCTAGCTTCAAACTAAGCAAACTTAATAAGGGGACCAGGACAGGACAGAACCCCAAGATCTGGGAGAAAGAATTAAGTAAATATTGGCTCGACGAATTTTTATTAATTTCTTAACTACTGCAGTTTCAGACGTCATGTATCCATACAAAAATCACACATGAACCGTGTACTTAAGTCTTTAAAGTACTCTGTGACTGTGTATTAGTGTGCGTCAAGTTGGAAGCCTCACCTTGGAATCTCGTGTTTTGGATAATGCTATAAAACTGTACCCTATCAGGAGTTACCAGTGCCCAAAACACAGTTTTAGTGCTCTTATATTTTCGGAGATCTTTAGGTCATTATGTGAGGCTTCCAACTTGACGTCAAGTCAGGCTCACACAGTATTAAAGCATTCCCTTAGCTTTGTAGCCACAATAAATAAAATAAATAAATAATGCCGGACGATCCACACAGCATCATCTAGCCCCAAGCTAAGCAGAGCTTGTGTTATGGGTACTAGATGACTGATATACTTAATACAATACATTACATATATAGATATTTTTTATTATACATAGAAAATACCCAGAACACCCGGAATAAATATTTGCAGATCGTACAAACATTTATCCCAAGGCGGGAATCGAACCCGCAACCTCTGCGTCGCAGGCGGACATTCGCCCGCCGCGCCACATCAGTCGTCGAACAATCCTAGGAGTCTGGATGCAATATTTAATGTCGGCTTAGGGACACTTCAGCTTAGTAGGTTCAAGAAAGGCGACATAAGTAAAACTACAATCTGTTTTCATACACAATTTATTTCAGACTTTACATAGATACTTTTAGAATAGTATGAAAAGGACCAATTCCTCTTTAAAAACCATCATTTGTGGTATCTAGCCCACATACATCGTGTCCATTTTCTTATATCAATACAGGATGGTTTAAATGTAATTTTTACTGAAGACTATCAAATGTTTTTGGGTTATTCCCATCTGATCATATGAGCATCTTCTTCGACTTTTGTAAGACTCGCTAACTTTTACATTTATGACCCTTTCGGATTAGTAGTTAGAAATGTAGTCAAGACAGTTGTGTCAAAGGAAAACATAAAAACAGAGTTGGAATTATCATTGTTTACTTATAAATACCGACAAGTACTTAAAATTACAAATCACAAGAGTACTGAATGGCATGAAGGCAGCCATCACTGGAGAAACATCAAGAGTTACAGTAGGTAGCTATAGTAAACACTGTAAACCATCCATAACTTTGAAACATGACCAAAAACTATTGTAGATAGAAAACACTGTATTAGCCATTCACACTGTCCACAAATGAAAATGTAAATCACAATTTTGAGTAAAACTAGGGTGTTGATTACCGGCGGCCACGACCTCGGCCTCCGCGGCCACCACGGGGACCTCCACGACCACCACGGCCTCTGCCACGACCGCCTCTGCTTCCACCGCCACCCCGCGGGAACCCGTCTCGCTTCCCGCGACCCTTCGGTGTGTCGTCGATCAACAAAGTCTCGAGCGGCAGACTGTCTGGTAGTAAATAGTATCTGATATTGTTCCCTCGAATGCTCAACGTCTCCAGATTCATCTCTTCTTTACTCTTGAGCGTCATTTTCACCGCTTTCAGATGTGTGTTCATAGCAACGTCGACGCCGGTGATAGTTCCGTGGACGACGCTGCCGTTTTTCAACTCGATTGTGACAGTCTCGTGGCTGAGCTTCATCAAGAACCTGACTAGCTTCATTTTGGCAGTATTATTTACTAGCTTTATATAAAAACAAAAGCGGCGTCAGTACGAATATAACCTCAAACTCGCAAAACAAACTCGAACAATTATTCATTCAATATGGCGGGGAAGGCAGTTCAGTATTGCCAGTCAATTAAATAAAAATTCTACCATGTATTTTTTTTGTATTATTTATTTTGGGCCTTCTCGTTACTACCATATTTTATTTCCTAACATAACTCTAATTAAACGCTGTCTTCTCAAATATAGCATTGCATAAAAACTTTAGCTTAACATAGGCAGTAATAAGTACTTACTAAATAGGTTAGTAGGTAAGGAATTAACACTCTACTTCCTAGGATGCTATTAATAAAATACACCTTATTACAAACCAAAATTTTTTTTGTAGACCACTTACCGATGGAACTAAGAAATGGTCTACGTTATATTAAGTGGTTACCATGTGTCCGTTATGCTGACAGGAACGTAGCCCCGATCCTGTTTTTGACTATCCCATCATTTAGTCAATGTCTCGATAGTTCATATTTTCATAATTCTGGAATTTGTCACCTCGTATTTTCGGATATTTTCATATAAATACGTTTCCTGCTACCTTGACGTCAAGCTAGCAGGAAACGTTCTCAATCACAGCGATCACTGCACCTTTTGCACTGCTTCCTATGTCAGCATTTAGTCATGCATTTGTCAATCTCACATACCAAGTTTCATCAAATTTGGTTTAGTAGCAACGGAGATATTACGATGTGTTTATTTGAAAATTTAACGGACGCCATGTGCCATTTTGAGGTTATTTTCGGCCAAAGTAATTTCACTTGAATCGAGTCACCTGCAGCTTATTTCCAAGAAATAGTTATACCGACGGATTCTTTAGAATTTTATCTTTCAGATAGCAGTCCAACATCGTAGCTTTCTAGTGTTTTTATCCTAATAAAACCATATATACAGTTTACATGCCAATATGTCCAAAGTGCAGTGCAAAGTGATACTAGGATAGGGCTAATAAACTTCATAGAAAAAATCATACGACTAACACACTAAGTCAGACACAGTATTTCCAGCTTTTAAAACAAGATTAAAGTATTCATCATCATCATCTTAGATAAGTTCACAGCTTATTACCATGATTAAGATATGCCGATGCATTCTGAAGTATTTTTCAGCTTTACTTCACAAGTTATCGAAGATATATTATGTGGTAACACGGGTACGTGGGCAGTAGTAGCACTGACCGACCATGCCAAGCTAGCGAGGGTTGCTCACAGTACGTAACATAGCTGCATGATGATTGTTTCTGCCTCTCCGATGTACTGTGTGTGACTTACCGCCATGTCGATACCAACCTTATGACTTAAAATTCAAAATGGCGGAAACAAATGATGGTATAAAAAACTGACATGGGTGTCGTTTTCGACTAATTTAGGGGTGCTGATTACGAATATCTGGTCAGATTTGAAATTCAAAATGGCGGGTGCAAATGATGGTACGAAAAATTGACATGGGTATCTTTTTCGACTAATTCGGGGGTGCTGATTACGAATATCAATTTTTTGTACCATCACTTGCACCCGCCATTTTGAATTTCAAATCTGACCAGATATTCATAATCAGCACCCCCGAATTAGTCGAAAAAGATACCCTTGTCAATTTTTCGTACCATCATTTGCACCCGCCATTTTGAATTTCAAATCTGACCAGATATTCGTAATCAGCACCCCCAAATTAGTCAAAAACGACACCCATGTCAGTTTTTTGTACCATGATTTCTAGCCGCCATTTGGAATTTCAAATCTAACCAGATATTCGTGATCAGCACCCCCAAATTAGTTGAAAAAGATACCCATGTCAGTTTTTTGTACCATCATTTGCACCCGCCATTTCGAATTTCAAATCTGACCAGATATTCGTAATCAGCACCCCCAAATTAGTCGAAAAAGATACCCATGTCAGTTTTTTGTACGATCATTTGCATCCGCCATTTTGAATTTCAAATCTGACCAGATATTCGTAATCAGCACCCCCAAATTAGTCGAAAAAGATCCCCATGTCAGTTTTTTGTACCATCATTTGCACCCGCC
This sequence comes from Electrophaes corylata, assembly GCA_947095575.1. Taxonomy (NCBI): domain Eukaryota; kingdom Metazoa; phylum Arthropoda; class Insecta; order Lepidoptera; family Geometridae; genus Electrophaes; species Electrophaes corylata. The sequence continues at coordinate 3,354,086 of OX352727.1, forward strand.
ATTTTGAATTTCAAATCTGACCAGATATTCATAATCAGCACCCCCAAATTAGTCGAAAATGATACCCATGTCAATTTTTTGTACCATCACTTGCACCCGTCATTTTGAATTTCAAATCTGACCAGATATTCGTAATCAGCAACCCCAAATCAGTCGATAACGACACCCATGTCAGTTTTTTGTAGGATAATTTGCACCCGCCATTTGGAATTTCAAATCTGACCAGATATTCGTAATCAGCACCCCCAAATTAGTCGAAAAAGATACCCATGTCAATTTTTCGTACCATCATTTGCACCCGCCATTTTGAATTTCAAATCTGACCAGATATTCGTAATCAGCACCCCTAAATTAGTCGAAAAAGATACCCATGTAAATTTTTTGTACCATCACTTGCACCCGCCATTTTGAAATTTCAAATCTGACCAGATATTCGTAATCAGCAACCCCAAATCAGTCGAAAACGACACCCATGTCAGTTTTTTGTACGATCATTTGCACCCGCCATTTTGAATTTCAAATCTGACCAGATATTCATAATCAGCACCCCCAAATTAGTCGAAAAAGATACCCATGTCAATTTTTCGTACCATCATTTGCACCCGCCATTTTGAATTTCAAATCTGACCAGATATTCGTAATCAGCACCCCTAAATTAGTCGAAAAAGATACTCATGTCAATTTTTTGTACCATCACTTGCACCCGCCATTTTGAATTTCAAATCTGACCAGATATTCGTAATCAGCACCCCCAAATTAGTCGAAAAAGATACCCATGTCAATTTTTCGTACCATCATTTGCACCCGCCATTTTGAATTTCAAATCTGACCAGATATTCGTAATCAGCACCCCTAAATTAGTCGAAAACGACACCCATGTCAGTTTTTTATACCATCATTTGTTTCCGCTATTTTGAATTTTAAGTCATAAGGTTGGTATCGACATGGCGGTAAGTCACACACAGTACATCGGAGAGGCAGAAACAATCATCATGCAGCTATGTTACGTACTGTGAGCAACCCTCGCTAGCTTGGCATGGTCGGTCAGTGCTACTACTGCCCACGTACCCGTGTTACCACATAATATATCTTCGATAACTTGTGAAGTAAAGCTGAAAAATACTTCAGAATGCATCGGCATATCTTAATCATGGTAATAAGCTGTGAACTTATCTAAGATGATGATGATGAATACTTTAATCTTGTTTTAAAAGCTGGGAATACTGTGTCTGACTTAGTGTGTTAGTCGTATGATTTTTTCTATGAAGTTTATTAGCCCTATCCTAGTATCACTTTGCACTGCACTTTGGACATATTGGCATGTAAACTGTATATATGGTTTTATTAGGATAAAAACACTAGAAAGCTACGATGTTGGACTGCTATCTGAAAGATAAAATTCTAAAGAATCCGTCGGTATAACTATTTCTTGGAAATAAGCTGCAGGTGACTCGATTCAAGTGAAATTACTTTGGCCGAAAATAACCTCAAAATGGCACATGGCGTCCGTTAAATTTTCAAATAAACACATCGTAATATCTCCGTTGCTACTAAACCAAATTTGATGAAACTTGGTATGTGAGATTGACAAATGCATGACTAAATGCTGACATAGGAAGCAGTGCAAAAGGTGCAGTGATCGCTGTGATTGAGAACGTTTCCTGCTAGCTTGACGTCAAGGTAGCAGGAAACGTATTTATATGAAAATATCCGAAAATACGAGGTGACAAATTCCAGAATTATGAAAATATGAACTATCGAGACATTGACTAAATGATGGGATAGTCAAAAACAGGATCGGAGCTACGTTCCTGTCAGCATAACGGACACGTTACCATCACCAATTACAAAGCACTACGTCGCTGATCACGTTCGTTTAGGAACATGCCGTACAATGCAGAGCTCTTAGAGAAGCGCTCGTCTGGGGAAGTAGGTACCTACCTACTACCACCATACCTGTTTTTGTCACCAAACAGCTTGCTATGTTCTGGTTCGAAGCATGTGGGTGCTGATAGAATACATATACATGAGGCTTGACATCTGTATGCCCAGATTGATGAACGCAAAGCAGGGCACTCTTTTATCGTATGAAACCTGCAAGGAAATGCGGTGGGCCATCCGCTTGTTCCATTAGCAAGTTGTACTTATAAAATATCAGTTAAATATATAAAACTCGAATTCCCACTTTTTACTCAAAGTCGAAGGTTCTATTTGTATTCTCTTTGCATTAGATTAACCTCCTTGTGTTTCTTCGAGAACCAAACGTGACAGCGCTGCTATTGATACATTTCTTCTTTCTTGCTCAAAGTTTTATAAACCTACGCAAGCAGATATATTTATTTTATTTTTAAATACATTCTTAGGTACGAAAAAATCTTTATAATAATGAATCCAGGCGAGGACCTCGAAGCAGTGGCTGATGAAGAAGCAGAACCAGAAGAAAAAGAGAAAACTATTTGTGCTAGATTAGTTCTCTCAAATGAACAGGTTAATTTTCATCATAAGAGTAAAAGATTTAGAACACGAACGCGCTCCTTTAGAGAGATCTTCATATTTCATACCTACTCTGCCACCACTGTGTTTTGCGAGATTTTGGAGTGAAATCTTGGATCTATCTTTGTATGAAGTCAAAATTAGCTTCCCTGCGTGTTGAAAACTCTCATGTCTAAATTATAGAATCCACTCACAAATCGCACTACACTATTGAGAGCGTGTGGTACCTACTTCAGAACAGGGGGGAAAAAAGAAAAAGAAGTAGCTTCACGACTCGAGTCACTAAGGCACGGTAGATATCTCCTCAGATCTCTTAGTACAAAGTACCCACTCGAGGTTCTTTGAGGATATTTAGTAGTCAGGTAGTCAGGTAGCCAGAGTCCAAATACTACATTTAACACATAGGTACTCACATTTCGCAATAGTTGGTATTCTATGCGTGACAGGTTGCAAGTCTATCGCCGCTGCTAGAATAGTAACTGATTTCCTTACGATGTTTTCTTTTACCGTTAAGCACTGGCATTGCACACATAAATTTTTCGATAGGAAAATTTATTGGTGCACGGCAGAATTCGAACTCATCTTAGGATCAAAAGGTGCTGTCACTCCCTCTAGACTATCGGTGCTCCCACACAGACAGAACAGAACAGAACAGAACAGGGCTGACACAAAATACTGTAATCTCACAGAGTCAGCATGTTAAACGCCTATTCAGCTGTAACCACTACACACACGACTTGCTAAACATGTAACGAATAAATCTCTTGACGCTGTTTCCTCATAAGGGTGTAGTGGAGTGTTCCGTGCGCTAATTAACCTCCACAACTCTTCTCTAGTGGCTCCAAGAAGCTGTAGTCACAGCGGCCACACCCTGGTTAACCACGTAAGTGGGCTAAACCTAGAGAAGGGGCTGCCTATACAACATCAGTAGGGCAGTTGATGGATGATCCCCATAATAATTAATGCAAAGTCTGCATCGGTACAGCACTTTTTACCTACTACCGATGCAGCAAGGTAGTGCAAAGCACCTCAAGGGCGCTTGTCAGGATCCATGCTGTGGCCTGCGGCCTTTTGCTGCATCCTAATCTCTGCCGATCGTACCGGTTTTCCGGTCCATTGGGTTTCAGAGTGCGGGACGAGAGAGTGGGCTTGCACCCGCGCAACCGCTTGTTCACTAAAAATAATCTCACGCGCAGATGACCCTTGCTATTCTTTCCGGATTTTGAACTTTTAAAAAAGTCCTGCGGCGATGGGGTGTTGGCGGTGGGGTTAAGGTATCGATGTGCCGAGGCTTTAGTACAACATCCTGCACGTAGGCGGTCAGAAGAGAGTGGTCGCTCCCGGAGTCGATTGAGGCGAGACTCGAGGTTCGGCAGCACTTCTGGCGACAAAGCAGCCCTATTTAGGATCGCTCTGCTTTCCTCTGCACAGAGGAGGGGTCTAGAAAAGGTGGCCTAAAAATAGTTCGTCTCACCCATCATCCAGGTGCCAAACCGCGGGCGGCTGGACATCGATAAAACGCGGTCGAAACACACATAAAAGTAAACAACGTACGATAAAACTCAAACGACTTTGCATAGCCACATGGAACGTAAGAACACTACTAGACAATGACCGGAACTTATGCCCAGAGAGAAAAACTGCTCTCATTGCAAGGGAATTAGGTCGATATAAAATAGATATCGCCGCAATCAGTGAAACTCACTTGAGTGACAGTGGAGAACTTTGTGAACATCTTGGCGGCTATACATATTACTGGAGTGGACGCCCAACCGGCGAAAGGGCGGGTAGTGGTGTAGGTTTTGCTATCCGCAATGGGTTGGCTCGAGATCTGAGTGAATTACCTAAGGGTGTCAATGACCGCCTCATGACTCTACGCCTCCCAATTACCAATAATAAATACGTTCATCTTATTAGCGCTTATGCTCCTACTTTGCCATCACCGGATCACGATAAGGAGGTATTTTACCAACATTTGCGTCAAATCCTTGAAAGTGTTCCTAAGCACGATAAAATCATTTTGCTGGGGGATTTTAATGCTCGTGTTGGCACCGAATATGCTCATTGGAATGGTGCCCTCGGCAAACATGGAATCGGAAAATGTAATGATAATGGACTCAGACTTTTGTCTTTATGTGCTGAACTCGATCTCAGCATCACTAATACATTCTTCCGACTTGCTGAGAAATATAAGACCTCGTGGATGCACCCAAGATCTAAACACTGGCATCTTCTGGACTACGTCATTGTCCGCCGAAAAGACCTACGTGATGTTCTCATAACAAGAGGAATGCGCGGAGCACTGGGCTGGACTGACCACCGTCTAATCAGGTCAAAAATACACCTCGCACTTAAAGCTCCACGGCGAGCACCTCACAAAATGCTACCTAAGCTGGCTTTTACAAAGCTTATTACCTCAACAGCTTTAGGTGAAACACTAGATTCAAAATTTTCTGAAAGTGCTCCGCAGACTGAGTTAACAACAATAGATGATGAGTGGCGATCTTTTGCTCAACATCTTCACGGCTGTGCTCTGGATACCATTGGCAAAGTACAAAAAAAGCATCAGGATTGGTTTGATGCTTCAGATGTTGAGATCAAAGTGCTGGTAGAAAGACACAGACACGAGCTCAACAAAAAGTCAGCGGACGTACTCAGTAGAAAAGAAGCTCAACATAACCTGAGATCAAAAGTTCGCGAACTGAAGGATAGGTGGTGGAGAGAGAAAGCTGCTGAACTACAGCACTGCGCCGATACTCACCAAACTGGAATGTTCTTCGAGGGTATAAAAACCATATTCGGCCCATGTATGAGAAAAACAGCACCAATGTTCTCAAAGGATAGGCAGCATCGAGTTACGGACAAATCTGCCGTACTAATGCGATGGGCAGAACATTTTAACGATGTTCTCAATCCAAATGCGCTCAATGCTGACATGTCCTACATAAACATGCTCGATGAACGACCAGTTTGTCAATATTTAGATGACCCACCTACTTTCGACGAATTCGTTAGAGCAATAGGACGTCTTAAAAACTCTAAGACACCTGGGATGGACCAACTACCAGCTGAGGTTTATAAGTATAGCGGGAAAAACATTATTAATAGGCTATATTACCTTGCCAAAAGAGTTTGGGAAAGTGAAGAGGTTCCACAGGGCTGGAGGGACGCGGTAATTTGTAAGCTGTATAAAGGGAAGGGTGATGTCTCCGATTGCAGTTCTTACCGGGGTATATCGCTTCTTTCTAGCGCTGGGAAAATTCTTGCGCACCTTATTAACAGCCGCCTTAGCGAAGTTGCTGAAAAGTACCTACCTGAAAGCCAATGTGGTTTCCGTCCCAGTCGGGGTACTATCGACGCAATATCAGTCGTAAGGCAACTCCAGGAGAAAAGCCTAGAGCATCAACGGCCTCTCTACATGTGTTTTGTCGATTTAGAGAAGGCATTTGATAGAGTTCCACGTGAAGCCCTTTGGGTTGTGCTCCAAAAGTCTGGATACCCAAAGAAATTCGTCAACCTCATTCGTCAATTTCATATTGGCATGAAAGCTCACATTCAACATGAAAGCGAACTTTCTGAGGAGATCCAAGTAACAAGTGGAGTAAAACAAGGTTGCGTCATGGCACCCACTCTTTTTGCCATATACTTTGCAGTTGTCATGAGAGACGCCTTGCTGTGTTGCAACAACCAAATCCAGCTTAATGTCAGAACTGAAAAAGGTGTGTTTGACATTTCTAGGTTCAGGGCTAAACGAAAAGTGCAAAAGATCTCTATATTAGATGTACTCTACGCCGACGATGTATGCCTCATGTCCGACAGTATGAGGGATCTCCAAAACTATGTTGACGCACTTCACCAATCCTGTCAACGATTTGGTTTAGTTATCAGTGCTTCTAAGACCCAAATACTTAAACAACCACCTAGGGGCAGCAACGCTGACAACACGTCGTTGTACCTACACGGGAAACCACTGCGTGAGGTATCTCACTTTAAATACCTTGGAAGCAATATCAGGCATGATAACACTTTAGCTTCAGAGATACCATCGCGTATTGCAAACGCCGCTGCCAACTTCGGACGACTCACCGATCGTGTCTGGAAATCCCATGACTTAAAGCTAGAGACGAAGATTAGTGTCTACAAAGCGCTAATCATACCCGTCCTTTTATATGGTGCAGAGACATGGTGTATCTACAAACCAGAAATAAAAAAACTTGACACATATCACCTCAGGTGTCTAAGAACGATCATGAAGATAAAATGGCAGGACCGTGTGCCTAATACTGAGGTCTTACGTCGTTCTGGAATGTATGGCATCGAGGCTCTTCTCATGCAACGACAACTCAGGTGGTGTGGACATGTCCTTCGTATGGATGACCATCGTTTGCCTAAGGCTGTCTTTTATTCTGAGATGGCGGAGGGTAAGCGGAAACACGGTGGTCAGCATCTGCGTTATAAAGATGTATTTAAGAGACATCTTAACGCCTGTGATATAGACTCATCGTCTTGGGAGGAGCTTGCTTATCAAAGATCTTCTTGGCGCTCTACCATCCACAATAAAATTAAAACATTCGAGGAAAATCGACTCGAGACACTAGACGCAAAACGCCAAACTCTCAAAGAGAGACCGAAGCCCTCCTATAGATACACATACAATATAGGTGGACAGCTCTATTGCCAGACGTGCGATAGAGTTTTTAAAAATAAGTTTGGTCTAGCGAGTCACATAAGGGCTCACGCTAGAAAGTAAATTTCATTAATAGTAAGGGTCGCCGTCATCGAAATCGATAAGGAGGACTATATATATATAAGTAAAACGTTCTTTTTTGTTTACTTCCAAAAGTAATGTTGAAAATACCAAACAAAGCTTCAAAGTCAAAGCATTCATTTCGGAATAACAAAGACAACGAAGACAGGCCCAAAAACGAAGGCCCAATTTCTCCATTCCAATGGTTATAACGGCTAGATCCTGATGGTAAAAAACTACAGTAAGGACACTAAATAAAATGTTTCCATAGATATCCAATTACTGTTGCTATGGTCCTAACTTTTGTTTAATCAATAGCCATAACCACGTAGAGTTGGAGCCTGTATATAATACGGTCGTAATGGACGAAATCATAACATTTTCTAGTGCCATTAGATCGCAAAGCCCAGAAGTTTCTGCTAAAGAGGTTGACCATTTAGAAAAGCCACCAGAGTTTAAAGAAATCCATGCTAAATTGGTTTTTACAAGTGAACAGGTAAGTGCAAGGCATGAGCTCTATGCGAACCCACCAAGTTTGTTTTATTCCAAAGAGTGTAGGTAGTAAGCGAAATCTTAGGCCTGCCTATGTATACTATTCAGTAATCAGTATGTTTATTGCCTTATGTAAGTAGGTTTATTAGATCTTAGGACTAGATACAGGTTTTGGTGCCTATACACATAATATACCCAGTAAGGGTGTTACAACAGAGTAGAACGGACCGATATAATAGAAAAAACATGCAAATTGTGTAGGTTATAAAACTTTTCACTATACTATGTAATATATTTCGCTATTGTCTTACTTTTTCAGGAGAGTGACTTACGTGAAGCTTTCAACCTTTTGGACTATAAGGGGGAAGGAAAGATAAAAGCTGAAGACTTTCGTGTCGCAATCAAAGCTCTAGGTAAGATAAGAACTACCTAGACTAGATTAGTATTTATTATGCCTATCAAAAGTACAGAAAAAAGCTCGCATAAATTTGAAACCCCTCATGTCTCTGTTAATCAATAAACTCACACACCAAAGAAGTAACAACTAAAGAAACCTAATGACACTGCATGGCATGTATCTTTTTTAAAATAATTATAATAGGTTACGAACCAACGAAAGAAGAACTTCAGCACATGGTTAGTGCTGTAGACAAGGGAGACTCTGGGAAACTCAGCTTCGAAAACTTTGAGACCGCAATCATGAGGAAGATAATGTCTCTGGACAGTGACGGAGATATTATGAAGAGCTTTCGGCTTTTTGATATGGATGACGCCGGTTAGTAAAAGATGAGGGATCCGTTCGGCTTAGATATCATCTTTGTACTCAAGCTAAGAACCTATGTGCTTGCCCTTGAAGGTTAATTATAAATAAATAACAAAATATATTTCAAAGTATTTGTTAAATATTGCAGGATTCATCAACTTTGATAATGTGAAGCAAGTAACTGAGATTCTCGGTCATTATTTGACTGATGAAGAAATTGATGAAATGATGGATGATGCTGACAAGGACTTTGACGGCTTAGTATGTACTAACTTAAATTATTTAGCACCACAACCAGTAAGTATCTGATGAGCAAACATGTTTTCCTGCCAGATAAAAGTTTCACAGCTCTGCTTTTTATAAAATACAAGTTAGGTTGACTTTCTTAGTACACCTATAGGCATTCAAACAAATTTTAAGGTATGAAAATTTCAATCATCTACGACCAGCAGTTTAGGCTGTATATTTTCTACATGTGATTCAAGACAAAGATTCTTATGATTGATAAATCTGATTTTCAAAGCAACCTCCAAGTACCTCTTGGAAATTCTTTCAAATTCCTCTTAGTCTTAGATTATTATAGTTAGATCACCCAGTGTACCACAGAAACAGAGCACTACCCATGCCACAGGCCGCAGAGGAAAACTAGAGTTAAGTTTCATTGATAAAGGCCGTTTTTATTCACAGATATCCGTTCAAGAATTCATGAAGATGATAAAGAACAGCGTGCACATCGTAACTCCTTAAAAAAGCAAATTTTGCCTTGAAATGATAATGAGATGAAGGGATTTCCAATATGTGTTTTTCTTTAAAGGGTTATGTGTGAGGGGGAGGAATGGAAAAGGATTCCCCTTTAGTGTTTTATGAAATTATAATAAAATAAAAATATGATGAAAAATAAAAGTGTGATTACTATTTTAGCAGAAGTTTATAAGCAGATGGTATCACCAAGACTATTAGACGCTTTATTTGGCAAAAAGTCGAGAACCCAGTTCCTGGATTAAACTAAAGGAAATAAGTAGAGATGCAATCTCTATAATTATCCTCTTTTTGTATATTTTTTTTAAGCATGCACCAAACAAAGATTTGTTGACATTGACATTCGCTAAATTGTGGAAGTTGAGGCGCACTAAAAGAAGAAGAGGCAAAGATGTTTACATTTTTAATTTTGAATTTCTACTGGTTGCTAGAAGATTTGATTTGCTAATATTACTTTATTACTCTTATTTCTGTTAGTTTGTATGGTTTTCCCATCTTTTTCCATTGTTTTTATGGTACATTCTGCACCATATTACAATAGTTAGTACAACTTTAATTCGAAAGTTGACTCTGAAATGGGTAAGTAGTAGATATTGTGATATCATTTTATTGAGACACAACACAGTAAAAAAATTATATTACTTAATTATTACAGAGTCAGAAGAATCAGCCCTTGAAAACCAGTGTGAGAATCTCATGAATATTGTGGTAGAATCACGAAAACGCTTCGGTAAAATGTGCGTCGACTACGAACAGAAAACATCAATGATGGAGAACAAAATATTGAATTTACAGATCGAGACATACTCCAACTATAAGTTCAAACCTAAGAATCCAGTGCCAACCGCCATAAATGATGATTCCAAAGAGATTGAGAACTTTTCCCTTGAATTGATTGAAATGGCAAAGAAGTTTGAAGATGTCCGGAAGAAAGTTAAAAATACCCAGGAAGTAGTGATGCAGCTCAAAAGTGATTATGTGGGACAGCGTCTGCGTGAGCCGTTGAGTGCTGATATTATACTTGCTAAAGCTAAGGGCAAAAATATTACATAAAATAAAGAATCCATAAAATGGGTTAGACTACAGTTGTGCAGGAATAAACAAGTAAACAAGGGCATCCAAAAGTAAATACTGTGTGTATAACCGCCTCTTTGTGATCATATCTAGTAGAGGAGAGATATAAGGTCTTGATATGAGGCCTTCTAAAGTCATAAACAAAGAACTAGCAGATAATTGCATGATTTGTTTCTCCCAAATTACCAAATTTTTTAGTTTTTCCTTGTATACACTAAACACTAATTGTATTCTAAATTTGAAGTGTCTATGTCTGCTAGAAGTGCCTTAGAGTTTTGATGATCGGTCAGTCAGTGAGTGACAAAATTAAGAAACTTTGACTAGTTATAATTCTTAATCATCTATCCACAACAAAGTTATAAGGGGTGGAAATTGGCCTGAACTGCTTTGAGAAAAGGATTGTACGGCCGTGCCACTTCTTTGCTCGACTGTGCCCTCAGATATTTCGCAACTAGCTATGACTTGAAGTATTTTTCCAATTATTAATATTAAAATAAAGGATAGGCTAGGAAAAAAAATATTAAAATATAGATAAAAAGTAAATATAAGCAGATATTCATTCAACACCTTTATGCCTTAAAATATAAGCAAACTTTGTAGTATGGGATTCAAATAACTGAAAGAATAGTTGAAATAAATACCTACCTACTTAACTGTATGCATCTCACATTTGTTTGTCTTTGATGGGGCTAGAACCCACAACCTACAGCGAGCAGAAGGCAGAGTTACCTACTATCCACTGAGCTATGGGGCCAGTCAAACTAAATAATCCATGTACGTAAGCACTATGCATGTGCACAAATATATGTAGGGCAGTACCACGTTAGGTGGAAAAAACGCATGATATAGTGAGAAGGTAGCTACAGTACTAGTAATGATATAAACCATTTATTACGTTTTTATAATATTAAAATTTATGAAACTGGTACTGTCATCTATCGACAATTTATTGCATAAAGTGATATGCCATCTAGTGTCGAGTAGTTCTTAGTTAGTTTTATTCGTGATACATCTATGGTTACCAGCGACAAGCGGATTGCATTATCGTCTATGGATGGAATAGACTAGCTATTATTTTCGGAAAGTTCATAGATTTTTTTAAAGGACTTAATCGTACATACTTACTCTGTGATAGGTTACCAAGGGTTACCTACCAATAGTTTTTTGTCACTTTTGAATTTGAAACATTCACTTTTGTGCAAATTCGTAACCGTAAGGTGGTAAGCTAGGATTTGAATTGTGGTCACGCTATTGTTATACATATTTATTTTACGTTTAGAAGACGGGAAAACGATAAACATGTCCAAAAATGTTCAAGGGGTGTTCAAGGAACATTGCATCGTTCCAGATGTTCTCACCACTGCTCCATCTGAGTTGCTGGATATCCATTATTCCAATGGAACTAAAGTTGACATGGGAATTGAACTTACTCCTACTCAAGTCAAGGATAAGCCCGTTGTGAAGTGGACGCCGAAAGATAACGAATACTATTTGCTAGCAATGGTAGACCCCGACGCACCCAGCCGAGAAAGCCCCAAGTTCCGTGAATGGCACCACTGGCTTGTAGGTAATATTTTTGGAAGTGACATGAACAAGGGTGATGTTTTGTCTGATTACATAGGATCCGGTCCTCCTAAAGGAACAGGGCTTCATCGCTACGTTTTCATTCTGTACAAGCAACCAGAAAAATGTGACTTTTCAAAAATTCCGAAACTACCCAGTAACTCTGGTAACAATAGAGGAAAATTTTCTGTTGCCAAGTTTGCACAGCAGTATAAACTAGGGGTGCCCATAGCTGGAAACTTTTACGTTGCGAAATACGATGATTACGTGCCAAAGTTGTACGCGAAACTGAAGGGGTAAATAGTCCTAAAAAAACCGACAATTTTCTCACAAAATCGACTAGTGAATAGAGAGATTTATACATGTCAGATTGTCTATGGCAAAGTAAGATCGATAGTTTCCGGCTCCGCGTGCGTGACATTACTATTTTTCTCTGGCGTCCGCCATTACATTTTGGAGTTTGCGTAAATTGGTCGTTTGTCAGCTAGTGCACGCCACAGCGCGTTATCAGTGACATTTGTGTACGTGCGTAGCATCGCAGAGTTTCATAGAACAAAGTGAAGGAACGTTCAATCGTATGTCCATCCAGAATCTCAACACATTCGACCCATTCGCCGATGCTATCAAAAGCTCGGAAGACGACGTCCAAGATGGTCTAGTCCACGTCCGAATCCAGCAGCGGAACGGGCGGAAGACGCTGACGACTGTGCAGGGCCTCTCGTCGGAATATGACCTGAAGAAGATTGTCCGGGCATGCAAGAAGGAGTTCGCGTGCAACGGTACGGTCGTGGAGCATCCCGAGTACGGCGAGGTGTTACAACTTCAGGGAGACCAGCGCGAGAATATTTGCCAGTGGCTCACTAAGTCGGGCCTCGTTAAACCCGAGCAACTCAAGGTCCACGGTTTCTAAACGTCGGGCCCGGAACATGTTCATCTTTCATCCTCGCTAAAGTATGAGATCGTGCGGATTATAACAAACCCATATCGAATATGTATTTAGAAAGCACTGACGTCTATAGAGAAGAGCTCGGCGGCCGCGTCGGCGGCCTGCGCCTTGTGCCTTGCGACTCACTATCTAAAGTTTATAAAGTTTATCGAAGCCGTCTCAAATTCTTAGTTGCAATAAACGCCGAACGAATATAGTAAATAATCAAGTTTTGTTTTTTTACGACATTGTATTTATAAAATTGCTGTAATAATTCAATTATAATAAACATGTTTTTGTATTTAGTCGTTTTATTTGATCCTTTGTTGTGTGGTATTGTGAAATAGCGGGAAGAAATATCCCGCTATCGCCTGCCACGTTTAGTGAAAGTAGGCGCTTGCGAATTCCTTTTCTCAGTACAGCTGCGGGCGGAGTCGCATGAAACGTGGTATTTTCCGCTAACCACAGCCAGTTAGGTTCATAACCTCTACAGTAGAAACTTGTATTAAAAATACATTGCTTTTATAAATACTCGGCTAAATCTCCATTACTCCACACGATACGCAATGTATTACGTCCATTTCATTTCAACGTCGCTATGTAGTTACTAATTTTCTACTCCAAAGCAAAGTACGACGTAACTCAGGTGGATAAGGTTTAAAATCCTACCGTTAATAGAAATGAGTCATGTCCTGGATTTAGTAAGTTACCGCAAATCAATGTTGTTGAGGTCATCGCATCGCATACACATGCAAATATAAAAACGTAGGTACCTACCTATATTTTATTTTCTTGTTTTTTCAAGGCACACTAGATCATAATAGTTAACTACAGAAAGCTTCAACATGTCTTTCTGAGTTCGGTCGATGTTGGTGGGATAGAAAGTAAAATAAATAGTGTGCCTTTTTGGGTTTTTTATGCCAAAAATTTCAACAAAGAAATATCACTGTCAAAGTGACAGACTTGACATTGGAAAAATTGACTGTCGAATGATGGGCATGACATCCATGGTTGTACGTTCCCGAGACGTTTTGAATGTAACTACATTTTTTTTCTATTCTATTCAGCGGCTGTTACCGCAGCACACTCGGCCGCCTCGCACGTACATATTTTTGTGTTACATAATTTACTTATATAATTCAAAAATATTTAAATGACGAAGGCACCCTAATAAACATTATACCTATTATCTACATAATTAGGTTAGGTTAAGCTTCGAGTTCAATTTGATTCAGTAGGTACCAAACGATCTACACCCCTCCTCGATCGGCTCCGGTGGGCGGCATTACTCCGTATTCAGAATCTCTCAGAATAGGTAATAACTCTTTAGAACTCAACTCCTCGCAATAAGGTTGAGGTTCATCCTTACTATGATTCCTCTATTCATCTAGATTTGGCAGTTCCCCTGTCAAAACTTGGCCTTTTATCCTGTCTTTAATTTATTGTTTTGAAAATATGTTTGTGGCTTAGATTAGCTAGTAAAAAAAAAAGTTTCCAGGTACCTATAAAATTAAGATTTATTTTCACCCAAAAGTCTTTGAAACCTAGAGAAAATGCTAGACAAGAACTAATGTTATAAACATGTCATCGGGTAGTGTGCTGGACGATTGTCACGAAGTTCGAACTTGTTGCTGCTGTTTACCTCTGAGGGTTGGATGCATATGGATAGCATTGATCGGAATAGTGATGGCAGCGTGGGGAGGAGTCTGCATTCTACTCACAACACTAAAACAAAGCTACCTACAAAGTGTCGGTCTGTCCGGAGAATTAGGGCACGTAGTGCTGTTTATTTTCGCAGTTTTAAACTTCCTATTGCTGCTGGCTAGTCTTTTTTTGCTTTGTGGAGCGTGTAAAAGAAATAACACACTGGTTACTATGTACGTGTGGTTTCTGGCTATTTACCTCATAATGATGATTATTGTAACGCTCCTAGTGGTGATCGCTTGTGGGATTGCTGGCAATGTACTAGCGTTAGTCACGTTTTTGCTGGCAAGTATTCTTATCATTATTGTGTTTGTGCATTTTTTTTTGGTCACGAATTCTTATAGGATGAGAACGCTGTGAAATTATGATTGTTTAAGTTTTATAATAAAAAATGTGTTTTATAGTGACACTTGTTTGACATGTTACATAGGGCTTATCGTTGTTATGCCTAGAATAATACTTTGCCCTTATTATACCTAAGTGCCATTCTTTCAGCTCTATACACGGTTAAAAATTGCGGAACCGATAGCCGCGGTTTTTTCACCATATTTTTCGTCACTGTTCGAAAACACTAGCTAACGTTGTGTATTTTAGTACCTAATTAAATAAATAAATAAATATTGGCACACATTCACACAATTCCCTCTAGCCCCAAACCAAGCAAAGCTTGTACTATGGGAACCAGACAACTGATAGAATACTTATATCCTTTTTTTTGTAAATACATACTTGGGATACAATATAACACCCAGACACAGAATAAACATCTATGTTCATCACACAAATGTTTGTTCTCGGTGGGAATCGAACCCACCACCTACAGCATAGAAGGCAGGGCTACTACAAACTGAGCTGTGACGGCTGCCTTTAATGAAACCATGCGTGAACTGAATTTGAAACCACAACCGTTTCGTTGGAAGGTGGGTTTCTATACATATAGCCCAACTTTGTGTGTGTGCCTGTGGAGTCAAACTTCTTGCTCGCGAATAGAATAAAGAAGCTTGGAGTAGAACGAAATGAGTATGCTCTTATGATATTAGCCTACACCGAGAAGGTAAAAATAAAAAAAAAAGTCTGACGTTGATTGACGGTCAAGAATGTCAAAATTTGATTTTAGTTTGCTTTCTCTCTCGAAATATTGTTCGTTCTGTGTGATTTACTTACAATAAGTTTTTCGTAACTGAAATTGCATATAAGCCGGATCTAGTGCTGTTATTCCGTATAAAGCACACATCAAAGTATATAATTTACTATGAAGATAAAGTTTTCAGCATAAACAAGTGATCTAATCATCATCATATTTTCAAAAAAAAGCAAGTTCAAGTTTAATCGAAAAGTATAAGTTTTTATTAAATTTTTATAGTGTTTTTGACTAAATCGCAGTGTCTTTTAGATAAATAAGTTGTAATAATGTCGGATAAGGCGTTGACGATGGGTCAGCGAGTTCTAGTGATCGGAAAAGACGTGAAAGGGTCGATTGCTTACGTCGGCCACCCAACCTTTGCTACGGGTAAATGGATTGGTGTGATACTAGACGAGCCCAAAGGAAAGAACAATGGAACAGTTCGGGGACATGCTTATTTTAGCGTAAGTTACACACTATATACATCTCTACATATCTATCTATTATTATATATCTGTTTGACGACCGATGTGGCGCGGTGGGCGAATGTCCGCCTGCGACGCGGGGGTTGCGGGTTCGATTTCCGCCTTGGGATAAATATTTGTACGATCTGCAAATATTTATTCCGGGTGTTCTGGGTATATATCTATATATGTAATATAGTATTGTATTAAGTATATCAGTCATCTAGTACCCATAACACAAGCTCTGTTTAGCTTGGGGCTAGATGATGCTGTGTGGTACTTGGTACTTGGTGAGCGGACTTTTTTCCGCAACTAGGCCGCTGGTGGGCCCTTTGATGTTGTGTGGCTTGTCCAGCAATATTTATTTTATTTATTATTCTCTATATCTATACCTACCACTTGTAAGAATCCTTTTCCTGACTGACTGACATATAGACAACGCACAGCCTAAACCACTGCTCATAGACTAAGTTTGCAGGGTATATTCGTCTTGGTGCGTAAAAGTGTAGTAAGAAAAGATTTCCCGAAATTCAACGTCTAAACGGTTGTAGTGATGATAGACTGAGATGGTGACACGAAATATTTGGTCATTTGTACCAGTATGGCGGTTCTTTAGGGGATAAAGAATAAGAGAAAACATAAAAAAAAAATTGTAAGCAAGCTTGAGCCCTAAGCCTAACAACCTACGCTATGAGGAAAGCTATGTGAAAAGAGATTGAAGGCCCAATTCTTTCTCACTGGAACCCTTGTCCGCCTAGCTATGCACACGAGTGTGGGGGAAATTACAGGCACATGGAAGTTTAAAACCTGTATGCTTTACGTTAAATGACGCATGACAGTATGTTATAGGCATATTCCTAATTTCTAAGATCTGTAAGGCAATGCTTTGCCATGGGTTATAAGATGGTAACCACTTTGTATCAAGTGGGCTATCTGCTTACTCTGTAATACGTAGTATAAAAAAACTAAACTATTACTTGGTTTCGTTTTCAGTGTGATGAGAACTATGGTGTGTTTGTCCGTCAAACACAAATCCAACTCCTTGACGCTGAAGACAACCCTATGGAGACTTCTATCACCACCCCATCAGAGGAGTCAAAGCCGAGCAACCGTCGACTCAGCAGGTACATACTTATCACAATTCTTAGGGCCTTATAAAAATCTGTCAACCGATAAATCCACTCCAACTGTACGGTACTGTTATTGACTGGTCCAAGCTTCATAAGTGGAACGGAAAGTGATATGTGTGGGTGTACGCCACAAATGTTTAAACTATTGCCCATTACCCATCACCCCTCATTTCCCATTGATAAGACATAGAAACTTCTTAGAAGAGTGACAAAATTTCTTAAGCACTATATAAATTTAAATAATGTTTATAAGTGTTGGGGTTAATAATTGGGTAGCTTAGATTTATGCTCAAATATATTTGACACATTTTACAGACAAAATCTCAAAAAACAAAAGTTATCCTACCTCAATAATGGGTTTTTTGTTGGGTAATAATGTAACTTTGTTGCAATTAGTTTCTATCTGTTTTTTTATTATATTACCACGCATATGGAGTGTTAGAGCAGTGTTAACCGAACTCTTGTTTAAAATTTTAACTAATAACTAATTGCCAACATTCTTGTCAGTTTTGATGCCTGATTTACCTGATACAGTTAATCAGGCATCAAAATTAACAAAGTAAGAAACAGCCTCATGACTTTAATCTGTATTTAAATGTTTCATTTAATTAATAATAATAATAATATATAGGTATGTATAATATCACTTATATTTCAGGTTACCTATAGCACATAATTTATGAAAATTATTTTATTTTTCATCCTATTAGATTTTTCAACTCTTCATTTGGCAAATTTAGCTAGATTGACAATATTGTGTGAAACTATTAGCATTAGGAATTGTGTTATTATAAGCACATAATTGTAGGTGTGGTACTAACTGCAATTTGGTGTGATCTGAACTATTAGAAAATACTATTAATTCTTATAAATTTTAGTGTTTTAGCTATTTGTTAGGACTGCATAATTCATCCATCACATATCGAAAGGTATTTAATATTTTGACCAGGAATAATAATAATAAAAGCCTTTATTTCTTTGCTAAAGTAGGGGTAGTACATTACATTATTCTACTAGTATATACACTAATCCTTTAGCATAGTTCGCCTTTCGACATAGGCCTCCTCTTAGAGGACCAGGAATAGTGTTGTCATAAATAATAATAATTGTTTCTGTCAAGTCCTCTCCTGGCAACACCATGCCCGAGCCCAGAAAGAGTCCGCACTAGGATAACGGGGTATAAATACACCATTTACATTCGCTATAGAATGCAAGTAATTCTAATTTCAAATTTCAGTGTTGCCAGTGTAACATTCCACTTTTGCTAGAATTTCCTTTAAAAAATTGCTAGGTATTTAAAATACTCAAGTGAGTCTTTCTTTGATAGTTGTTCTTGCCATAGTTGTCATTCCCAAATGGTTATGGACAACTATGGCAAGAAAAGTAAGTAATGTTGTAAATTTTTTTTCTGTTTCATTTAGGTTGTTTAGTTGTGTGATTTAAATAAAAGGATGCATTAGAAGGCAGTTTGTATTTACTTAAAAAGTTAAATTACTTATAACATTTTTATTGGATAAATTGCCTATTTCTGCCGCCAAGCAGCGCAATGAGTTCCGGTTTGAAGGGTTTGGTTGTTAGTGTAATTACAGACACATGAGGCTTAACACCAGCATGCCTCAGGTTGATGGACGCAGAGTAGTGCATCGTAAAGGCACGTTTATAATGAGCTTGACCTGCGAGCCAATGCTGTGTTATAGGTAATGATAACCACTTAACACCAGGTTGGCCACCTGCTAGTTCCAGCAACCAGTGACGTAAAAAAAAAGTCTGGACATACCTCTGACTACTCTCTTAGATATCCTCAAGGAATCTCGAGTGAGTATCTCTTAGTACAAGGGTACTAAGAGATCTGAAAGGGATATCTACCGTACCTGCGTACGATACGTACGTATTTTTTGGGGATATGTAAATAATGATGTTTTTTAATCGTCATACATTGATGATTAAAAAAAAGACATTATTTGCACTATAATAAATCTTGCCTTCTAATGCATGCTGTTTTAAGATTACCTATTATCTTTTATAAATAATAATGGTATCATAAAATAGAATAACTTTGTAGTAATGTGTTTTTGTTAAAGAGAACTGGAAAAATAGCTATTGTCATTGTTCATTGCTTTATACGAGTATTAAAAAATATACGAGTATATATACTTATACATAATTGGCAGAACTAAGACAATATGAGGTACTAATGTAATGTGTTTCCACCTAAATTCACTTTCAATAATATTCCCAGCGAAACGTCTTCCTGCGCCAAAATCGAACATAAAATGAACAATTCCTGTTTTATGTTTTCCGCAAACTCCGGCAAACATATTTAAACAAAACATTGTTCGAAAACCTAGGAAAGGGGCGTGGCCTAAGTGTTTTCGAACAATGTTCTGTTCAAAACATGGCGCAGCGGACCCGGCTTTACTGTAGCAGCCAAACTTTTTTGTTCCAAATCATATTACTACGACTATCCGTATACGTAGGTACGACTGACCGTTGACTGGCTGATAAAATTGGGCGCTCAACTTTTGTGCCTAGTGCGTGAGCACACTAAGTACATATTTACAGTCGTGACACTGTTTCATTACATACAAAAACCTGCTACAGGTTTATTAGGAAATGTATCATGGTCCAATGGCTACATTTCCGATGCTGTATTGTGTATTTGTTCAATAATCAAGACACAGTGCGTTTTGTTATTAAATAAACTTTTATTCAATTTAAAAATATTAATATTCTGTGTGAAATTAAATATGGGTCGTGTAAAAATTTGTAAAATGAAAAAGTGAGTTTCGTTGTTTTTTTTGAGATTTGGATGAAGTAATTTGAGAAAGTTTATTTATAACAGTTATAAGAATTTTTGTGTTTATTTATAACAGTTATAAGAATTTTTGTCCTGACTGACTGACGCACAGCTTAATTTAAATTAAAATACAATTTTCTTCCACGAGTCAAGTGACGAGTTTTTGACAGATTTACATTGCAAACTGTCAAAAAACCGCGATTTGAGACAAGCGTGTATTCGGGGGTATTGTGGAAGTTTGTATTAAAATAAATTTTTCGTCAGTATTTATCTATCTATCTAAATATATATAACTCAAAGGTGACTGACTGACTGACATAGTGATCTATCAACGCATAGCCCAAACCACTGGACGGATTGGGCTGAAATTTGGCATGCAGGTAGATGTTATGACGTAGGCATCCGCTAAGAGAATTTTGATTAATTCTACCCCCAAGGGGATAAAATAGGGGATGAAAGTTTGTATGAAACTTTGTCAATTTTAAACCGATCGGGCTGAGACTTTGCATGCATAAAGCTACTATGATTTTATCCCGAAAAAATAACGGGAACGGGAAAAACCTGCCACGCAGGCGAAGCTACGAGCGGCTGCTAGTATTATTATAATTAATTCTCATATTTCCTACACAAAGTCAAAAAGCATTAATTCTGTAAAATCAGCAGGGATCATCTTGAAACGTCTTAAATCTTAAATCACAGATGGCATATTTCCAGTTCTCTATATTATCATTGACGTGCAAAGTTCCTCATGCTTGTTCAAAGTGTAGAAACGGGATATTTACTGGATGATTGAGATATTTTATTGTTTATCGATAATTCGGCACTGTTCGCGCGATCTATGATTTCATAGCAAATTCAAATTTTGTTCAAAGCTCGTATTGATGTTTGAATGTACACTTTTTTAAAAAGGTGTTAGTTATAAAGAATAATAATAATAAATAATAATGCTGGACAATCCACACAGCATCATCTAGCCCCAAGCTAAGCAGAGCTTGTGTTATGGGTACTAGATGACTGATATACTTAATAAAACATATTACATACATAGATATCAAACAACATATAAAGAAGACAACACCTATATACCTTAGATTGATGGACACTGAGTAGTGCATCGCAGGGCACGTTAACGAGCGTGATCTACGAGGCAATTTTGCATGCCGTAACATGGTAGAATTACATTGAACAAAATACAATACTGTGACATCTGTACCTATATATTTAATTCAGCAAATAAATACACTTTGACTTTGACAATATCTTGTTATAGGCGATGGTAACCACTTAACATCAGGTGGGCCATCAGCTTGTTCCATTAAAAAATAATTTCCAGGAAGTCGATAAATCCCTTATTTTCCTCCGTATTTATTCAAACCCTTATTAAAACTTATTTTTAAAAAGGTTTACCTTTATCTTTAAACATTCATGGGATATTGTACGCCACTGTATTGTGTGTTAGTATCTACCCTAATCTATCTACTGCATTTTGACTATTCCTAGCTTAGTGCCTAACTTAAACGCACTTATGTCTAGTACCTACTCACATCTTCCAAGCGCCCGTTAGTATTATTGAAAGTTGTTAGTCGGATAAACCGTCTTATTAATAGAAAATGGACGATAATATAAAAAAAAAGTTCTTCCTCCGCGTCTTGTGTGCTTTAGCCAGAATAGATATTTGCCGGTGTAAGAGCCGCGTGTTGTTCAAGGATAACAAATTCGCCTGTTTTTGTGAAAGGAAATACAATGTGAGTTACAATACGCAGTAATTTAGTAACTGCTCTGTAGTCGACTAGTCGTTGCCACACATACCGCGCAGTGTAACTGAAAGTGGCAACACGAACGTTATCCTTTTACAGAGTACACCACAGCCCGGCTAAGATGTGCAACGCGACATAAATTTTGTCTACTCGTTGTCTCGTGCAAAATAGAGATATCTCTATATCTTCCTGTGCTAACATGCCAGTGCCTAAAATATATCTCGTTCTGTCAAAAGACTTAATGCTAATGTTTAGCTTATCCGTGGGTCTTTTATCTATAATTTCCAGAATGTCCATCAATAGAAAAAAGTATCTCGTGTCAAGCGCGACATATCTCGCGTTGCACATGTTAGCCCGGCGGGTGTTGGAAGTTAAGTGCGTCTTGCGTTAGGTATGAGCCTAGGAATTGTCAAAGCTAAGTGTAGACTAATGATTGATAGCTGGTTTTCTCCTTGCTAGTATAACTGTGGCCCAGAGATCTAGACCGACAACGTGAGTAAAACCTAGTAATGCACCCAGCTTAGCTTCGCACTTAGACAAAGTGCACGCAATTTCGAACCTTATGTGTTAAACATAGGGCTATGAATTCGCAGTGCGCTTTGTAAACTGTTCAAACTATTTAGATTGCAACCTTAGCGGCTAGATGGCAGTACTTGTATACAAAATGGCGGATGTAAAAGTATTGCCATGACAAAAAAGTTGTCATTAATCAATTAAATTTTTTTTTTAAATGCCAGTCGATTAAGGTTGCAATAATGCTCTTTTTTTGCAATTAAAACCAACTATATAGACATCTTTTTAATTATACAGCTAGGACTATTTATCTCTTCCTATAAAGTCTTGTAAAAGACTAATATTGTATATAACGAGTATTTCTAAATGTTGTCATGAAAATTGTACAAACAAGCTCTTATTAATTGTGAAGGGTCGAACAGTTCCGCCGCACTTCACGCAATGGGTGACGAATCCAACTTAGTATGCCCAATTTGTTTTGTTTCAAAGTGAATTTCACATGAAAGTGTGATATTTTTAGCTACACTATTAGCTGAATTATGTATTTTGGAGGACTGTTCAACCCCTGACTATATGGAGCGTTAATCATGTATGTAACCCGTTTAGTCACTCGATCATAAAGTGATCGCTAGTGCGTTTTTATCTGAACGCTTCAGGTGAGTTTTGATCGACTACGCTTGTTGATCAAATGATTTGTCCCATGGATCAAGTGATCATGTTCTGTCTAATCGTGACATACATTTTGTGCCATTGAAAATACGTTTTTTATTCATAGTAGCCTAAAACGCTGATCATAAAGATTGGTTTCAAGTTATATTTGTTTTGATGCCATGCTAAACTAATTTGACAGTACTAAAATTGTCGCCGTCATTTTTAATAAAAACAGAAACAATCATGACGGCAATTATTCTGTTATAAAAAAGAATAAAACTTTAGCAAAAATAGGAAAATCTAAAAGCAAAATCGACAACAATGACAACTATTCAATGCTGCCAATATCTACGAATACTTTGATTCTAACTTTTATTCTACTTATGTAATAAGTCTAAGTCAAAAAGCATTTATTCAGTAAAATCCGGAGGGATCATCTTGAAACGTCTTAAATCTAGGTGAATCTAAGCGCCAGTTCCTCGTAACCAAGCCTAGAAAAATATCTAACATTGTCTTCATTTGACAGAACGAGATATTTTTTAGCACAGAAAGATATAAAGAGAATTATCTCTATTTTGTACGAGATTACTGACTTAACTTTGTCGCGTTGCACATCTTATGCGGACTGGTCTGTGTCATGATCAGATAGGACTTGATTCGATGGGACCCGCTGCTGTACTTCAGAGTGCATATGTGGCTCCTGGCTGTTGACTGGCCTGGCAGCAATAACGTTTCAGAGCCACTAGCTTATAAGAATACTAACCTTGTGTTGACGGCTCCTTGAAGGGTGCGACGTAAGGCGTCCCCCGCGCAACCGAAGCCGGGTACGCTCTCGATGTCCAGGTAAAGATGTACCAAAGTACTCCTAGGTACAGTTTGGTAGCACTTCCAATGCATAATCGCTTGATTCAATCGTGTTATTTATTTATTTAATACTTTATTGCACAAATGAAGCAGGTGTACAAAATGGTGGGCTTAACGCTGAAAGCATTTTCTACCGGCAAACGTAGATGTTTGTTCGCTATCTGGGTGCTATATTATGTACAAAAACATGCATAAATATTCTGTCCGCCATCTGGTTCCAATAGTACAAGCTATGATTAATTCGTATACACAAATATAAAATATTTAATTGCTTCTAATTTTGTTCTGTTTGAAAAAAATCGATATAACTTCTTATAACTGTAACACGTTATCAAGCCATTATGCAAGAGAAATAATTTCATGAATTTGGTGAAATAACCTGTTCTATAAAAAATAAAATCTAAAATGGCGGCGCTAAACATTACCTCTAACTCGCACACTATGTGTGAAATGAGAGGTAATGATTAGCGGCCATTTTAGATTTCATTCTTTATTTAACTCGGTTATATGTGCAACTGTCATTTAGCTATCCGTTTGTAATTTATCCATAATCCATTTATGTTATACCTCTTTCTTATTTTAAGCTTTTAGATCGTATATAATCAGAAAACGTTTGACAAGCATCACAAGTCACCCAGCTCATACATTTATGTCATATTTTATCTAAGTATCGATACATCTATGCTTCTGGTGCTGAATTGTGTCATGGAAATTTAAACTTTGTTATGTTAGCTTTAAAGAATATTTTCTTACATCACAACATCCATACTAGAATTTAACTATTTCTACGTGAATTTGTCTTTCTTGTTTGCAGCGTATATTGTTTTCATGTCAAACGTTTTCATCAGTGTTTTTAAATGCTCACGTAAGTCGTTTCACATATATTTATATTGCACAGAAAATGTAAATAATGCATTGTTGATATAAATCTAAATAATACACGTGTCTAAACCAATTTGTAATGCAAATGTGTTTGTATAGTTTTCACGTTATATTACTGAACCGTTCGAGATGAACTTTGGCACAACAATTGCTTGCATTCTGGATACTTTTCGTCTGTAACGAAACTTCTCGAATTTATCGACCTAGCTTTTGACTAAGTTCCATGCTACCAATCTCGAATAAATTTCCATAAAATGGTTTTATCGTCAAGTTAGGCCCTTCTCACATGGAGCTACTTAAAAATAACTGAACTAATCAGTAATTACGATTACAAACCAGTTACAAATTGTATCTCGCACACGACGCTACTCAAGTTGTAAGGTTTCAGTCACTTCTGTTATTTCTGTTTACAAAAGCACACGGTTAACAAGTGGTAAACATGTCAACTGGATCGAGCGAGGACGACAACGATATTGTATTATACTATTATTATAAAAGACGTCGAAGGAATATTCGCAGGTTTTGGGTTCATCCGTATATTCGAAATAATGTTAACTGCAGATTATTAGTTGCAGCACGAGAGCTGCGTGAATTAGATAAAAATTTTTTGGGATTCTATAGAATGTCCAAAAATAGCTATTTAAATTTGGTGCAGTTAGTATCTCCTTTTATTTGTAAAAAAAATACTAACATGAGGGAGTGTGTAAGCGGAGAAGAAAGAATTTAAAAAAAAAAAATATTGAAATAAATTAAATATTTAATGTTTGCTCGTTCATTTTTATCACAAAAAACAAAGAAACTCGGGAAACCAGTAGCGTGGAGACCGGTAAGACACGTCGCGCGTGATCGGTTGCTAACGCGTTACTGACCAGTTAGTAACTAATCGCGTCGTGTGCGAACCTCCATAGAACATGTATGGGCTGTGACGCTCAGGCAACTCGTTAGTAATTTAAGTTTGTGACTAGTTCTTTTTAAGTAGCTCCATGTGAGAAGGGCCTTAAGGCTACACTAGTCGGTACGTTGTCCATACAAACACTGTAAGTGTTTAATGTCTACTATTTATTAACGTGCGTCCGAAGTTAAGTTTGATACTGAATTATCTTGCCGTTATCTAGGTACGTTACCCTATATGCTACAGTAAAATCGGATTACCTTGAAAGTTACAAGCGTTACAGGATTTAGTACTAAATCTTTCGACGCTTGTAACTTTCAAGGTAATCTGATTTTACTGCATATAGGGTAACGTACCTAGATAACGGCAAGATAATTCAGTATCAAACTTAACTTCGGACGTACGTTAATAAATAGTAGACATTAAACACTTACAGCGTTTGTATGGACAACGTACCGACTAGTGTAGCCTTAAGTGTCAATCCTGTATCAATTCGACAGTACTAAAAATATTGCCGTCTCTTTCAACTTATAGAAACGACAAGGACGACTGTATTTTTGGATCTGTCAAGTTAATTTAGGAAACTGAAAAATCAGAATCGACACTTTTTTGTAAGAGGGTTTTATGTAAATCTGAAAACAACTTACATAATATGTTAGTAGAGTCTTAATGCTGACCAAAAAAGATGAGTGTATATTGCATTGTGCCAAGTCTACCCACCGGCTTGTCTATGTTTAAGCACACAGGTAATGCAAAACTGAAAAATATGTTGTACTCGTTCACGCACGCTTTGCCGGGTATATCTGTTTCTTTTAGCGTTGGACCATATATAAAAAAAAACGAGTATGCTTTAGGCCACACAACTGAAGTAAAACTTCTTTAATATGTATACGAAACGTAACTGGCTGAGAGAAAGAGAGAAAGAACAGTGCCCCCTCCGTGGTAACGTTTAACGCAACCTTGTTGGAAGTCGCATTAGAAGTTTTACTTCATATATGTGACACTCCGCACCAAAAGCAGACATAATTTTTTTATTAGAACTAAACAACTGCAGCGGCTCACGATTCAGTCAGTTTTGTTCCTTCCTTTGAAAATTCATTGAATTTGTGACAGTTATTGCATAATACTATTTGAAATAAGAGAACCTAAAAAGAGGTCGTAATTTTTAGACTTTTGGTACGGTGTGTAGTTACCGATAGAAGTAGATACCTACTACTTAGTAAGTATCTACTTTTATCGGTACACAGATCAAGCAACTTTAGCGGAGTTCACTCTACTTAGAGTAATTAGAACGAATGATAGTTAGCTTTGCTAACGTAAGCCATTTTTGGTTGGTCTGCAACCGACAAATACTTCTGAATGCAGAATCACATACCCACCCGTTTGTAGCAACGCGTCAGAACTCATAGAATTCTGTATAAAAAAAATTACTAGAGCAAACGGGTCTGCTTTCTTTGTCCCTGTCTATACTATTCAAAATGTCTGAGACAATCGACGCGGGTCGTGTCCATGTGATTTTGCCTTTAGGCGGTTTGAAGTGCTTTTTACCGGTATACCTCTTGTCACGTAAAAAGAAGGCTACAATAGATGGTAGTTTTCATTATGGTATGAGAAGCAACGCGCCGTATATTTTACTGTCGTGCTGTTAGCTTGTCAGTTTGCTCTTACACTTTGAAGCTAGGGTAAATAGCGCCAGCTAGAGGCCATTACCCGCAGTCGTACAAGCTGTTAAAGACACTATTGATTCTTCTTCTTTTTTATATGGCCTCTGTGTACACTATTGATTGGTCCTCGTGTAACTTACCAATGCACAGACTATCCCGTTTAGTGGCGTTTAGCGCTCTTTTTACGTGACAAACTATAATTTGCACAGACTTATGTATCATTGTGCTACTTGTGTTTATGTATTCCTTCTGGTCCTCGCTGAATGTACAAATATCTTGCTTAGTAGTTAGATTTGTAAATATTCCGATTTCAGGGTTGGGTTTGTGAATGTATTTTATCCCCGGGTCACATTACAAGATTTAGTGACAGTAATTTAACATAATGTCTTAAAGCTAAAGCTAAGCACAGGGTATCGAATTAACTTGGCAATAAACAAGACTAACTGTATAGTCCGTCCGTGCCAAAGTTAGTAATCGAGCCTTATCTGTTCTAAGAACACTCTAACCCTGGTACTATTGAACTCGGCCTAACGTTGTAACAGTTACACAGTGTTTTGTCCTTTTCATTAACAAGAAGTTTCAAATAAGATCGAAAGAGACAAAATACAGTGTATCTAGCCCACCGTTACACCGAATTTGGTACTAAACCAGGGTAAGCAAATTATAACTTTAAAATCGCATTCACAGTCCCAACTCTGCAACGTTCCGCATTCCGTTAAAGCACTTGCGACGTTGCAGCTCGCGTACTTCGCTCGGCAGCAGTCGACAGTCGCTTGTCTCGCTCGTGTCGCACGCGTCACCGAGCGCTGACCGCGCTGCGTCACCGCAGTTGACTAAACGAGCGTCCTTTGTTGAGGTAAGTGTGGATGTGATCACAGTTAGGGGCCGTTCATTAATCACGTGAGGCTCCGAAAGGGGGGGAGGGGTTCGGCAAAATTCACGAAATATCACAAGAGAGGCGGGGGGGTGTAGTAAGATATCACGTGTGTTTATTTATTCGTTAAACGCGCGATTTTTTAAATTTTTAAATTTGAAAAATTTTAAAGACAATATTCTAAAAATTTTAAAATTCTTTGTAGGTACTAAAAATACGGTCCAAAGTCCAAAGAGGTCCAGGTGACCCCTGGGGGTCACCTGGACCTCTTTGGGAATTACTGTTCTAATTAGATATCTTGCTTCCAGACTGGTTTTGTGGAAACACTCACTCCTCAGTACACGCCGGGACAGAGTATCACGTCGCCTCAGCCTGTGTCTTCGGTTGAGGACAAGCTTGCTAACTTACAAGCGCAACAGGAGGTAAGAATAATAATAATAATGCTAGACAATCCACACAGCATCATCTGGCCCCAAGCTAAGCAGAGCTTGTGTTATGGGTACTAGATGACTGATATACTTATTACAATATATTACGTACATAGATATTTTTTATTATACATAGAAAATACCCAGAACACATGGAATAAATATTTGCAGATTGTACAAACATTTATCCCAAGGCGGGAATCGAACCCGCAACCTCCTGCGTCGCAGGCGGACATTCGCCCGCCGCGCCACATCGGTCGTCGTTGTTACACCCGGTATAAATAACAAAATAAAAATGTTACGATTCAAATAACAAAACAGTTAGGTACAGTTATTCTAACGCTGTCTTCTGCGGTTTGATGCGGGTAGGCGCATATTTACAATAAGGTCCTAACCGCAAATGCACGTTTGCAATCACCTTACAATTGTTACTAATTTTTATCACGAAATCGTAGTGATCGCAACCTTGCTAAATCAGCACTCGTTTACTTAATATTTTACCGTTTTACAACATATAAACCTGCCAGGTATACCGTAGTTTATATATATATATATATTTTTTTTTTTACGTAGTTTTTATCATGAATTTTATTTTTTTCTCCACATCTCTAGAAACGCTACTTAGAACATTGCTAGTAGGTAAGTAGATTATCACTGTTTGTCAACACCCATTAGTAAGAGGTAGGAATAATTTGTGCTTTTCTATTGCATGTCAAACTTTTATAAGTAAGACTATGCTTATATAAATCAAACCACAAATGACGAACGAATACGCCATAGTACGGGCCTTGCTTGAAGTTGTGTCCTACCCCGGTTATGTAGAAATTATGTCAATGTGTTTTCTTTCACTATCTTAAAAATACTTTATATTTAAGGTCATAAATAATTATAATTAACATAAAAGACAAATTTCCGGTTCTACCCCAAAGTTATGCCGTATTGTTTAACTAGCAGGAATATAAAAAAGTTTATCGAGAAGTGTTTCCAAATAAAATGCCGATCGGCAAATTAGAACCATTTGACTTAAACTCTCAGCAGTGGTCTGCGTACATACGCCGCGTTAAACAGTACATACTCCTTAATAATATAAAGGAAAATTTACGCGTGTCCTTTCTTATAACAGTTGTGGGAGAACCCGCGTATTCTCTCATGTGTGAGTTATGTTCCCCTGTGCATCCCGAAACGAAAACCTTTGAGGAGCTGACTCAGCTTGTTAGGGAATATCTGGAACCGCCAAGAACGCGAATCGCGGAGCGTCACGCGTTTCGCTCCAGGAAACAAAAGCTCGGTGAATCACTACTTGAGTATTTGCACACGCTGAGACGTCTAGCGGAAAATTGCGATTTCGGGGCGGCTTTAGAAGAGAATCTGAGAGACCAGTTTGTGTCTGGGTTGGCGAGTGAGAAGATACGTTTGAGGATATTTGCTAGGGAGAGTATTAGGTATGGAGAAGTTGTGGATTTGGCTTTGGCGTTGGAGACGGCTGAGAGGTTTGCGGAGGTGAGGAGGCACCGTGAGAAAGTGGGAATAGCAAGACGGTGAAACTGAGAAGGTAGTGTCCGGAGTGACCGCAGCATTGTAAATTACTTAGGAAATAAATATTTGTGTACATTTCTACGCATCATCTTGCCTCAAACGAAGCATAGCTTACTATAAGTACCAGATGAATAATAAATTACTTATTTTGTTATAATTATTATTTGTAAATACATGCTTACATTATAACACCCAGGCAGAGAACAAATTCGCGCGATTGTTTCCCCATTTGTAATCTATTTGTCGATGAATAAAAGAAATTACCAACCTGATGTTAAGTGAATATCAACCAACAAAGCATTGCCTCGCAGGTCACGTATGTTAGGATCATGCCCTATGATGCAATACTACAGTACAATATTATATATAAACATACTATATACTACAATATCCTTAGGGGGCGTTCATAAATTACGTGAGGGATTTTTGAGAATTTTTCGACCCCCCCCCCACCCCTCTTGGTGAGATATCCTAAGATTTTTCTTAACTCCTTCCCCCCCCTAATCCCACGCGAGATTCTTCAAAACTTCTATTTGGGCTGTAAACGCCCCCCCACCCCTAAGTGAGATTTGGAAAGATTTAGCTTGACTCCATCCCCCCCTAGAACACCTCACGTAATTAATGGACGCCCCCTTACTCTGGACTGTAAATAAATGACTAATAAATATTTTTTTTTTATTTCAGATAACGCAACTAAAAGCTGAAGTCGAAGATCTGAAAGAGAAGTTAGAAACATTAAAAGTACGCCGCGCGGAAGACAGAGAGAAATTGCGGGAGTTAGAGCGAGTGAGACTACAGTTAGAGCAGTCCAATGAGTTCAAGAGCAAGATTATGGAGTCGCAGGCGCAACTGCAGAGGGATCTACAGCGTGCTAAACAGGAAGTAAGTACGAATAGTATAAATGAATGAATGAATGAAAATACTTTATTGTATACCTTATAAACTAATAATGAAAGAAAACAAGAATTAACAATAGCTGAAAATGTACAATGAGCGGTCTTATCGCTAAAAAGCGATCTGTTCCAGACAAGTAAATACTAGCGAAATGCAACTGCGTCCGCGTGAAGTTATTTTTATACAAACTTCAACCCCCGTTGTATCTGTTTAGGGGATGAATTTTGGAAATTTCTTTCTTAGTACACCTCTACGTACCAAGACGAATATACCCTTCAAATTTCAAGTCTGTACGAGCAGTGGTTTAGGCTGTGTGTTGTGTTTAGTCAGTCAGCCAGGACAAAGATTATTGTATTTGGTAATAAATTATATTATACTCTAAGACAATAATCAATAATAGTTAAAACAACTTCAGAAACACGCCTAAAAAAACAAACTAAATAAGTAAAAATATTGCATTGTCATCGGTCCTTGATAAGTGTGCTAAGTTTCAAATCAATCCAACGTTTTGAAAGGGGTGAAAATCAAACAAAGATTCCGTTACATATATACATATCAATTTATTAAAGCGTGTTTAATACAAATATTGTAGTAGACATAGACATAGACAGAAATTTATTTGCTGCTTTAGCACATACATTACAAGGTTACAAAACTAAAAACAATAGACATTTAGAGACTGATAGGTAAGTACACAGAAATAATCAACAAGAGAAAAAACAAAAACTAGATTGAAAGATAAAACCAACATTGATATATTTACTAAATAAACATAGGTATATACATAATTAATAATACATAAATACATAATTACATAGGCAGAGTTAAATATTAAATTAAACAGGAAATTTAAATTAATAAAACGTCACGTAAATGTACTAATTTCAATAAAAAACTAAGTTATTTTCATTAACCCGTCACACTCATACCCGTTCACATTTTTACGCAACATGAGGCCCTCTGCGCCTCTTATCTCTCCAAATTCTCATGCATATTATGTGCTTTATTAAATGTTTAAACTTTTAGGTAAAGGTCAAAATAAATGAGATCCAATGTCCATGGTGGAAGGACCTGGAGACTTGTATTACAGGTTTTAACAAACCCCTTTCAAGCTCCAGTTCCTTGCAAAGTGGGTATGTTGTATCTTTTGACAGATAAACTATTATTAAAAAAAGAAATTATAAAAAGAACTATTATTTTTCCATCCAAAGGTTTTCTGGAAGCGATCGCTTACTAACGATAAGACAGCCCATTATACATATATTTAGTTATTTTGTAAGTTTTTCTTTTTGTTAGTTTGTAAGGTGTGCAATAAAGTATTTTCATTCATTCATTCATAAATTCTACACACTGTATTCACATCATACCTATCTACCAACTTTGTAAAAGGAAATAAATGAGTTTTATTATTATTATTTTATTATTAAAAATATGCATTTTTGTCTACAGGTTCGCGAAGCTCAAGAAGCTTTGGAAGCTCATATGGAGGAAACCGCTGAGCTGGCTGAAGCGGCAGAAATGGCAGCACTCGATAAGGTTTCCTCTTCTTCTTTTTCACGTGACAACGTCTTATAAATAGAATAGCGGCCGCTCGCAGCTTCGCCTGCGTGCCAGTTTTTCCCGTTCCCGTTATTTTTTCGGGATAAAATCATAGTAGCTTTATGCATGCAAAGTCTCAGCCCGATCGGTTTAAAATTTACAAAGTTTCATACAAACTTTCATCCCCTATTTTATCCCCTTGGGGGTAGAATTAATCAAAATCCTTTCTTAGCGGATGCCTACGTCATAACATCTACCTGCATGCCAAATTTCAGTCCGATCCGTCCAGTGGTTTGGGCTGTGCGTTGATAGATCACTATGTCAGTCACCTTTGAGTTATATATATTTAAAAGAAGATTAACGCCGGCTGTACGCACGAGATTGTCCCGTTACGCTCATTGTAACGTTACAATCGGAGCGAGAGAGCTTCACGAGCGAGCGAAAGGCACGATCGGCTTGAGCGTTCGGCTTGCGCCGCAGGAGGTTGCGGGTTCGATTCCCGCCTTGGGATAAAGGTTTGTTCGATCTGCAAATATTTATTCCGGGTGTTCTGGGTATTTTCTATGTATAATAAAAAATATCTATAAATGTAATATAGCATTGTATTAAGTATATCAGTCATTGGTACCCATAACACAAGCTCTACTTAGCTTGGGGCTAGATGATGCTGTGTGGATTGTCCAGCATTATTTATTTATTTTATTTATGTATTTTCAAGGAAATGGCAGAGGAACGATCGGAGTCTCTTCAGATGGAGCTGGAGAACTGCCGGGAGAAACTGGAGGAAGCCACTCTGGACCTGCAGCTGATGAGGGCTGAAATGGAAGCTGGGGGGAACATACGTAAGTTTTTATCATGAAATACCTGAGGCAGTAATGGAAAAATAAAATTCCTACATTACCTCTCCCGGATGTCGCTAAGAAGTGACAAAGGGAACGCACCAGGAAATAAAACCCTCTTGAGTCTTTAGATGACGGATGAAGAAAGAAAAAAGTGGAGAGAAAAACCCCTTTTATGCCCAACCCACATGAGGTGGGATAAGGGCAGGAAAATAATGATGAAACTTTTGATATACAAACATAAATTAATTATGTTTAACAGTATTTATTCACTGCAATATTAAATATTTAGAGATACGAAGAATAATATAATTTATTATTTAAATTAACTTAAAAACATACATGGTCTCGCACAACCACATACAGTTTGTTGAATGCTAAAAAGTTGCGTAAATGTTTTTTAATATTATTTATTCTATTTTATATTTTTATTTATTTATAGAAGTAAAAGCACAAACTAAAAGTGTACGTAAAACGTTAACTAATTATAATTTCACTATAAATTAACTCATTTATTCAGTTGCTTAATTTTTTATATATTTATATTTACTTACATATTTATTTTTATTTTATTTGTGCTACTAAAGCATGTACTTGGCATATTCACTGCTTTTAATACGTTATTTTAAAACTTCAAAACGTTTAAAACCTTTTTGGCTTTAATTATTGGCTATTTTACTATTCAAATGTACATTTATTTACAAATAAAATTATAGCTAATACAGGTATTTATAACTGGTATGTACAAAATACATATGAACTATTCAAATAAAATATAATATTAAATTCATAATTAATAATTTATCAAACTCGTTTTAAGCTTTTAACTTTAAGAATCAAATCTTAAATATTTACATAAAAACTTTGTTATTTTTTGCTTTTATTTCCAACAGGCAAGTAATTTAAAAAAAAATCAAAATAAAAATTTTTGAAACACCAGTGAATGCGTTAAGTCTCTTTATATTTTATATAATGCATGTATTACAATTTTGTGTTATGGCCTCCCTGACTTTAATAAAATAACTAAAAGACATAACTCATGGTTACTTGTACGACGTTCTAACCAAAATACTGACAATTAAATGAATTTAGACAACTTAAATGATACTTGGACTCCTAATAACGATTAGTTCTTGAATGACAATATATATTTGGTGACGAGAACACTTGAAGTAGTAGTAGAGCTCTTTGTGAAGGGCTCGTCCGTGGCAGTACTACCACCATGCCTATTTCTGCCGCCAAGCAGCTTGCTGTGTTCCGGTTTGGAGGGTGTGGGTACCGGTGTAATTACAGGCACATGAGGCTTAACACTTGTATGCCTCAGGTTGATGGACGCTGAGTAGTGCATCGTCGGTGACGTTCCTAACGAGCGTGAACTACGAGGCAATTCTTTGTGATAGGTGATGGACACTTAACATCAGGTGGGCCATCTGCTTGTTCCATCAACAAGTTGTATTAAAAAAAAATTTCAGAAATGTAGATGGATTAAGCACTCGAGTGACCAAACCTATTTTGAATGACTATAGATAAATTATGATTATCACTTTAGACGCTTGAAAGGTTTGGACTGTTTAAACATCTAAAGTGTACTAACTTTGTGGATCCTTGTACGAACTTTTAAACAGTTGCTTGACTGAAATTACATACACTAATTTAGTCGTCACTTGAATGACTATAGATAAAAGTCTTTGACAGTTAAAAGAATACGAATATTTGACTGTCATTTTGGACAATAAATTTACACGCACATGAAGCTTAACACCTGTAGGCCTCAGGTTGATGGACTTTGGTCACCTGTGGTCGTGTTATAGATGGTTGTTACCACTTAACATCAGATGGGCTATCTGCTTGTTTCAACAGGAAGTTACATAAAAAAAGGCACTTGAATGACTACAGGCAAAGGCCTTAGGTCACTTAAATGACTACAGATACTTGATTGTTACTTAAGACACTTTACTTACTTTAGATACTTGAATAACCACAGACAAAAGTATAAGACACCTAAATGACTACAAATACTTGATTGTTGATTTAGACACTTGAATGACTACAGATAAAGGCCTAACGCCCGAATACTCAAAGCAACTTAAATTTAATCGCGTCTCAAGTCGCGATTCTGTCTGTCAAAAATTCGTCACTTGAGACGTGAGAAACCTAAATGACTACATATACTTGATTGTTACTTTAAACACATGAATGATTTTAGGTACTTGAATGACTACAAGCAAAGATATAATACACCTAAATGACTATATATACTTGATTCTTTATTTAGACACTTGAATGACTACAGATACTTGATTGTTACTTTAGACACTTGAATGATTATAGATACTTGAATGACTTGGACTTGAGAGTTTAGGGTGGGGGACCTGCATGCATATTATCATGTATTTTAGTAGTGTGTGTGGTTGTGCGTTGAATAGAGCACCCGTATTCAGCGAGCGAAGGCGCCACCGGCTATGAGACCCGACAACTACAACAGCAGAATCAACGTATGCGAGACACGCTGGTTCGACTGAGGGACTTGACGGCGCACGATAAACATGAAATGCAGAAGATAAATAAGGTGAGTGACCGAGCGAGGCAGTATCGTAGAACCGACAAACGCTGGGGAATAAAGGTTCTCGAATGATGACTGCAAAGGCGAAGCGTTGGACGCTCTCCTACCCGATGGACTGACGATATTGTTATAATAGGTGTGTTCTAAACCTTCATCGTCACTTACCATCAGGTGAGATTGAAGCTAAAGGATAGTCTATTGACGACTGATGTGGCGCGGCGGGCGAATGTCCGCCTACGACGCAGGAGGTTGTGGGTTCGATTCCGGCCTTGGGCTAAATGTTAGTACGATCTGCAAATATTTCCTATAAATAGCGGACTCGCGCACCATTACCATTTTCTTTGTTTTTGTACCATTATCTATAATATAAGCGGCAAAAAAAAAAAGTTTTTGTATGAGAGCCCCCTTAAATATTTATTTTATTCTGTTTTTTAGAATTTGTTGTTATAGTGGCAACAGAAATACGTAATGTGTAAAAATTTCAACTCTCTAACTATCACGGTTCATGAGATACAGCCTGGTGACAGACAGACAGACAGCGGAGTCTTAGTAATAGGGTCCCGTTTTACCCTTTGGGTACGGAACCCTAACAATGACCACAAATATTTATTTACTTTTTTATTGATTAATATTTTTATCCAGGACTTAGACCAATACAAGTCTGAAATTGCTGAGCTATCACGCACCAAGGAGAAGCTCTCCTCCAGGGTTGAGGAGTTGGAAGCCCAGGTAGCAGACCTGAGGGAGCAGGTGGACGCAGCCTTGGGGGCCGAGGAGATGGTGGAACAGCTGGCTGAGAAGAAGATGGCGCTGGAAGACCAGGTAAGACTGACTGCATTGTCAGCTGAATGGCAATGGCTGAGGTGTGGAGTCAGGTGGGTAAAATGAAAAAAAAAAATGAAAATAGCTTCATAACTACACTCTCCAGGCACGGTCGGTATCCCCTCAGATCTCTTAATACCATGTACAGTCAGCTGCACTAGAATGCGTTGAGTGGTAGTACAACCAACATTAATGCTGAGCTGAACACCATTTTAGCATAGGGACCTACTGCTGACTCATAAGCCGATGGGATATATATTTTTTTTCTATTTTACTAATGTTATGTAATAGAATCTGCCTACCTACCTGTTTATCAAGTCGGGCTTGTGTGTATTTGCCTTTGCTAAATGATGTGAATTGGCCTATGCTAAATAAACGTATATTCTATTCTATTCTATGCATACAATTTGTAACTTACAGAATGGTTCTACAACTTGCTGGGCAAAAACTCACTAAAAGTGAACTTATCAGTTAATATCACGTTTTTTGAGTTTTTACTGTTTAAGAGTTTACTATAAGGTTTTGATACCGTTTTGAAAGTTACGGATTGTATACATTCTAGTGCAGCTGACTGTACCTACTCCAGATTCTTTGAGGATGTCCAGATTCTTGGAGGTACGTCCAAATATTACATTTGGTACATACCCACATTTTGCAGGAGTTGTTATTCCATGTGACAGGTTGCAAGCTCATCGCCGCTGCTAGAATACTAACTCGTTTCCTCACGATATTTTCCTACACCGTTTGAAGCCACTGGTACTGCGCCTATAAAGTTTTCGACGGAAAAATTCATCAACGCACGACAGGATTCGAACCTACGACCTTACATCAAACGGCGGAGTCATTCCCACCAGGCTACCGGTACTTATCAGATCAGGAGTCAGAGTCTTGAGTAATTTTTGATTCATGACGACCGATGTGGCGCGGCGGGCGAATGTCCGCCTGCGACGCAGAGGTTGCGGGTTCGATTCCCACCTTGGGATAAATGTTTGTACGATCTGTAAATATTTA
The DNA here is from genome assembly GCA_947095575.1 of Electrophaes corylata. Lineage (NCBI taxonomy): Eukaryota > Metazoa > Arthropoda > Insecta > Lepidoptera > Geometridae > Electrophaes > Electrophaes corylata. Next base: position 3,391,849 of record OX352727.1, read on the forward strand.
TTCTGGGTGTTCTGGGTGTTTTCTATGTATAATAAAACAATATGTATGTAATGTATTGTATTAAGTATATCAGTCATCTAGTACCCATAACACAAGCTCTGCTTAGCTTGGGGCTAGATGATGCTGTGTGGGTGTCCAGCATTGTTATTTATTATTTTTCGATTTCCAGGTGGAGCAGCTAAAGCAGGACGTATCTGAGCTGGAGGCTCTTCAAGAGGTCCACGAACAGCTGGTGGAGTCCAACCGGGAGCTGGAGATGGACCTTCGCGAGGAGTTGGAGATGGCTCATGCTGCTACTAGAGAGGTGAGGTACAGTCAGCTGCACTAGAATGTATACAATTCGTAACTTTCAAAACGGTTAATTAAGTTGACTAATCTTTTTTTTTGAAGTAATACTTCTAATGCGACTTCCAACAAGGTTGCGTTAAACGTTTAACACTAACATGGAGGGGGTATGAAAGCACTGTTCTTTCTCTCTTTCTCTCATAGCCAGTTACGTTTCGTATATTAAAGAAGTTTGACTTCAGTCGTGTGGTCTAAAGGACACTCGTTTTTTATACTACTTACTTAGCTTTTAATAACTTAACGTGGTAACTTTTTCGCGCATACCCCTATTTAGGGGATATTGTAGTGCCTAGGACAGGGTTTTTAGATGGAGTTGTGTTAAACGTTTAACGCAACTTTGTTGGAAGTCACATTAGAAGAATTTATTTATTAAATTATTTATTTCAGATAATACAATCCATACAAATATACAAACATAAAACTTCCACAATAAAATTAAATTAAATTAAAATAAAATCTTAGCTTTAATAATGTTACGACTAAATTAAATAATACAATACTAAATTACGGACTGATTCGCTACAATTAAAATAAAAAAAAAAAAAAAAAATTGCACACCGCAGTGCGTTTCAGGGCAACACATGAGTTTTGGTCCAGTGCCTGAGGATCGGGCCATCCACCCGCTCCGCTACTGTGGCCAGGAGGCTGTTGGGGCTGGCACAAAAAAATTAGTACAAAAAAATATTTTTACAATGTGTTTCATTCCCCAGTCGATACGTGAAAGAGAGGCTGCCTTGGAGACAATAATGGACAGAGACACAACTATAAACAAATTTAGGGAGCTCGTGCATAAGATGACTGACCAATACAATGATCTGAAGAGTCAGGTAGACTCTAAAGGTACGTGCTAAATTGATCTTTATTAACGTAACAATAAAGTCAAAGTTACTCCAAAAACAAATTACTTGACTGCAAAAAACCTAGCTTTTTAGGGTTCCATACCCAAAGGGTAAAGCAGGACCCTAAAGACTCCGCTGTCTGTCTGTCTGTCTGTTACCAGGCTGTATCTCATGAACCAGAGTCGACTTTTATCTTTGGTAACACTTTCTTTTGGAAAATAAACATTTGTATTTGTATTGTTGACGACCGATGTGGCGCGGCGGGCGATTGTCCGCCTGCGACGCAGGAGGTTGCGGGTTCGATTCCCGCCTTGGGATAAATGTTTGTACGATCTGCAACTATTTATTCCGGGTGTTCTGGGTATTTTCTATGTATAATAAAAAATATCTATGTATGTAATATATTATTGTATTAAGTATATCAGTCATCTAGTACCCATAACACAAGCTCTGCTTAGCTTGGGGCTAGATGATGCTGTGTGGATTGTCCAGCATTATTTATTTTATTATTATTTATTATTATTGTTATATCAAGGTTGGGGCCTTGTAAAAAATAATTGTGACAGAAACCCCCTGCTCTTCAATATGCATAGTTTCATCATCAGCCTGTAGAAGTCCACTGCTGGACATATGTCTCCCCACATGTTTCCAGGAAGAACGATTCTGAGCCCTCTCCATCCATCGACTTCCCGCGGTCCTAACAATGTTGTCAGTCCATCCATAGTTTATGGTTACATGATTTGCTCAAAAAGTACCTTCATGAAAAGATTAATAATAATAATAATAATGATGCTGGACAGTACACACAGCATTATCTAGCCCCAAGCTAAGCTGAGCTTGTGTTATGGGTACTAGATGACTGATATATTTAATACAATACATTACATATATAGATATTTTTTATTATACATAGAAAACACCCAGAACACCCGGAATAAATATTTGTAGATCGTACAAACATTTATTCCAAGGCGGGAATCGAACCCACAACCTTTTGCATCGCAAGCGGACATTCGCCCGCCGCGCCACATCGGTCGATTTTGAATTGTATCTAAATTAGTTCCCTTAATTAACTCGCTACCCGATTATCCAGTAGATCTGCCCGTTAAACGTACCCTCCGTAGACCTAGACACGTTTTAGGTGACCCAGATGACACGATCACCGCCGCGAATGTGGCGGAGGTCGCTTCATCGAGTCCGGATACAGGAAACACTCTACAACCACACCGACCCCGGCGGCGGGGTCGAAGACGTCTCCCCGTTAACGCCCCTTCAGGGCGAAGAGTCTCTCCGTAGCTCCCTTCCCTGGCAACAGCCCAAGCCGAGGTCCGTACCTAAGTGGTGCCCTTGTGCTCGTTGCCAACAAAACCATTTTTTGTAATGGCGTAGCGCCTTCTGCGCTCGCCAGTAGCCCGGTAACGCTGTCGGAAATCGCTAGGCGAGTATACCAGCATTTTAGTCCGTTCGAAAAAAAAAAAAAATCTAAATTAATTGTAATTTATTCCAGATTCAACATCTATATCGGAGCATGATACATCTGCAAGCGAGACGCGCGTCACGGGCGCTGTTGAGATAGGCTCCTTGGTCGCGGCCAGTCGCGCCTGCACCAGGTCCGTGGACTTGCAACTACGCGCGTTGGAACTCACGCAGGCTCGTGCTAGAGCAGACATGCTCGCTGCCTGCCTACCTGAACACTTCATGGTACCTGCTGGTAAGTGTAATAATGCTAGGCAATCCACACAGCATCATCTAGCCCCAAGCTAAGCAGAGCTTGTGTTATGGGTACTAGATGACTGATATACTTAATACAATACATTACATACATATTGTTTTATTATACATAGAAAACACCCAGAACACCCGGAATAAATATTTGCAGATCGTACAAACATTTATCCCAAGGCGGGAATCGAACCCGCAACCACCTGCGTCGCAGGCGGACATTCGCCCGCCGCGCCACATCGGTCGTCAAATATAGATCCTGGCTCCTGAAACACAGTTTTTTACTAGTTCGGGAGCCTCTGGATTCAAAATTTTATATTGTAAAACTTTATGTCAATAAAAACACATTATTATTATTATAGATATAGACATGGACATAGACATAGACATAGACATAGACTTACCCAGATAAGACCATTAACTCCCATTTTTTTGATTACAGGGGATCATGATGCAATTCTACTAATTCTGCTGATGCAACGACTAAACACAAAAGCAGACATCATTCTTGGACAGATCAGAGATAGGTAATTACTATAATGATTTTAATACTAGCGGCCGCTCGCAGCTTCGCCCGCGTAGCAGTTTTTTCCCGTTCCCGTTATTTATTCGGGATAAAAAGTAGCATATATGTTAATCCAGGTTGTAATCTACAATTATTCCAAATTTCATCCAAATCGGTCCTCTGGTTAGAGCGTGAAAGAGTAACAAACATCCATCCATCCATACTTACAAACTTTCGCGTTTATAATATTAATAGGATGTCCAACTTATTATTGCATCTTCGACTGTCAGTTTATATAAAAAAAACGAGTGTGCTTTAGACCACACGACTGAAGTAAAACTTTTTAATATACGCAACGTAACTGGCTATGAGAGAAAGAGAGAAAGAACAGTGCTTCATACCCCCTCCATGGTAGTGTTAGACCCTGTATAGCAGTTTTGCGAATGACTATGACTAGAAGTTTTAAAGATAATTAATTAAATAATTATTTAAGCCGTAAGTTTCTTGGGTTTTCTTCTAAACGAAAACTGGTGCCTAGTACTTTTTTTTTATTTTTTATTAAAGGTTCACAAATTGAAGCATGCGCGATTCTTACATCTAGAATTATCTTAAAAATTACCATTTTTGGCGCAGTTTCTAATAGCAGTGAACACTGCATGCATTTACGAAACGTGCAAAACAATTTTTCAAGCACAAATAATGATTAAAAAAGCTAATGTTAAATGAACAAAAATAATATTAAAAAGATTATTAATTATTAGTACTTAGTTACAAGATTATTGAAATGTCCACAGATTCCCAGCAGTGAACGTGTGGGATACAGAAGTGGTGACTAAATCCCATACAGCGGCGCAGTACAGTTTTAGATGTCAATTGGAGTACCAACTTCACATGATACAGGTAAAAAAAACCGGCCAAGTGCGAGTCGGACTCGCGCACGAAGGGTTCCGTACCATTTAATGACGACCGATGTGGCGCGGCGGGCGAATGTCCGCCTGCGACGCAGAAGGTTGCGGGTTCGATTCCCGCCTTGGGATAAATGTTTGTACGATCTGCAAATATTTATTCCGGGTGTTCTGGGTATTTTCTATGTATAATAAAAAGTATCTATATACGTAATGTATTGTATTAAGTATATCAGTCATCTAGTATCCATAACACAAGCTCTGCTTAGCTTGGGGCTAGATGATGCTGTGTGGATCGTCCAGCATTATTATTTATTATTTATTTATTTATTATTTATTATCTATAGTATAGAGTATAGATTCTATACTATCGATACTAATATTATAAAGATGAAAGATTTGATTGTTTGTTTGTGTTGAAAAATTCTTTCACCATTGGGAAGCTACTATCCCCGGATGACATAGGCTATACTATATTTTCAAAAAAATTAGGGATCCTTATTAAAACCCTTGCGAAGCCGTTCTGGGTATTTTCTATGTATAATAAAAATATGTGTGTGTATTGTATTAAGTATATCAGTCATCTAGTACCCATAACACAAGCTCTGCTTAGCTTGGGGCTAGATGATGCTGTGTGGATTGTCCAACATTATTTATTTATTGGCAGATATCTGTATGACCCTCTCTCACAAACTATGGTATAACATCCAATTTTTAGAAAATTATTAAAACCTGTTATGATGACAGATGAAAGTCATGTAACCAGGAGAGTGATGAACATGAATGTTGATGGATATGTGGGTAGAGGTAGACCAAAGAAAATGTAGATGAATTGTGTGAAAGACGATATGAATAAGAAAGGAGTGAGTACAGATATGACGGCTGATAGAGGAGAGTGGAAGAAAATTGTGCCGACCCCAAATAAAGTGGGATAAGGGCAGGAACATGATGATGTTACAAGTTATAATAATTTATTATTTGTTTGTCTTCCACGTTCTCTGGGCCCATAACCTCTAATAAAACACGAAAGGTAGGTTTCTGCAGGCTAACATTTATTTTAGATAGGCTCATGAATAGACAGCATTCTCACACTAGATGGCGTTACTAGTACTTATTTATGTCGTATTATTTTGATACATAAATACCTACTAATACCCTTCACTAAGAGCTCTACTACAACTAGAAATCTTTCTTCCAGTGTTACGTGTCCATGTGGTCGACAGCTCTAGCCACGTGTACTCCAGAGCTACTAGTGTCCTGTGCTAGTGCATTACCAGACGCGTTACAGCAGGAACGGGCACTGGACGCAGCGGCACATTTACTCAGAACCAACGAGCTGGACGAGAACTGCTCGCCAGACGGTAAGCGATTACCACCTCTGTGTACAGTCAGCTGCACTAATAATAATAATAATAATGCGGCGGGCGAATGTCCGCTTGCGACGCAAGAGGTTGTCAAAGTCAAAGTCAAAGTAAAAAATCATTTATTCAGTAATATCCGCAGGGATCATCTTGAAACGTCTTAAATCTAGGTGAATCTAAGCGCCAGTTCAGTTGCGGGTTCGATTCCCGCCTTGGAATAAATGTTTGTACGATCTGCAAATATTTTTTCCGGGTGTTCTAGGTATTTTCTATGTATAATAAAAAATATGTATGTATGTAATGTATGTATAGTATATCAGTCATCTAGTACCCATAACACAAGCTCTGCTTAGCTTGGGGCTAGATGATGCTGTGTAGATTATCCAGCATTAGTATTATAATCTGCGCCTTCATTATGTTTCAGGTCTCGAAAGATGCTGGACGTATTTATCAGCGATGTGGTCGGCATTAAACCTGAGCATAGTTAGTAATGCTCACCTGTGTCGCGAGGCGGTGCTACACTCGTGCTGTGCGCTAGATGCCTTGTCACGTGCTTTATACGCAGATGCGCAGGCGCTTACGCATATACTACAGGTGAGACTGTATTCCTACCCTCAAAAGTAAAAAAAAAAGAGTTTTCTAGTAGTAGTAGCATCACGACTTTAAACCCCAAAGCACGGTAGATATCCCCTCCGATCTCTTAGTACCAAGTACCAAGTACCAACCTATTCAAGATTCTTAGATGATATCCAAGGGCGTAGTCAGAGGTACGTCCGGATAGTACATTTGGTACATACCCACATTTTACAGTAGTTAGTGCTCCATACGTGACAGGTTACAAGCCCATCGCTGCTGCTAGAATATTAACTGGTTTCCTCACATACATTATTCAAACGGAAAAATCCATTGGTGCAGGACTAGAATTGAACTCATGACCTTTAGGTCAGAAGGCGGGGTCATTCCCACTAAACCACTGCTGCTTTTTATCTTTATAGGAGTTTGAACACTTATATTACACGGGTATTTATCGCGTATTACCTTTTTTATTTATTTTCCCGACGTTTCGACTATGTTGCAATAGTCTGCTGCTGCAATAACTGCCACCGCTTCTCAGTGACGGTAGATCTCAAGTTCAATGCTCCAGTCTGCCCGCGACCACGACTATTGCAACATAGTCGAAACGTCGGGAAAATAAATAAAAAAGGTAATACGCGATAAATACCCGTGTAATATAAGTGTTCAATATGTGTTCCGATCGCGAAAGTTTAAAAAATACTATTTATAGGAGTTTTCTACAACAAAATTAACAACAATATTTATAGTGTTTTTTCTTTCTATAACTATGCCATGTAAATTTACAGGAATCAGACCGGTCACAAGAACTGGGCCAACTTCACGAATCTATCTGCACGTCCAGTTCAGCTCTGCAGCAGCAGCTGAAGGGGATTAGACGCAGACTACCCCCTGGAGCGTTACTCAGTGTTGTACCCTTGGATCCTCAGGTAACAGGATTAAGATTCAATATGTAATACAGGTGCCCAAGTATGGATGTATAGATAGATAAAATTTGACATAAATTCTCGCTAGAACATGGTTTTATCGAAATTGTCGAGATTGATAGCACGGAACTATGTTAGATCGATAAATTTGAAATGTTTTACCGAAAAAAATTAAGGTCCCAGGTGCGAGCCTTGGGGTATGCTAATACCAGACAGAACTATCCTTACGGGAGACTTAAAGTGTCGAAGTTTTATTAGATGAGGCGATTTGAAGATATTAAGCTCACCTCAACCACCCACAAATTTCGTTATGACCCAGTTTTTGAATTATTAGATCATGTTCGACTATATCAAACGTCTTAGTAAAATCTTTATAGATAGCATACACTTCAAGTTTGTCATCAAATGCTTCTGTTATGTCACTTGTGTAACCCAGGAGGATTTCATAAGTGACAGGTTGCAAGCACATCGCCGCTGCTAGAATATTAACTGGTTTCCTCACGATGTTTTCAAGTAGAGGTTTTAAGCAAAAATACATTATTTTTTGTGTCACTGTCATAATATTATTGTATCATAATGAGATGTATTTGGCGGCAGGTGTTGGAGCGTCTCCGAGGCGACAGCGCGTCGTCGCTGTGGCGCTGCGCGCGCACAGTGGCGCTGGCGGCGCGCGGCGCGACCGCGTGCGCGTGCGCAGCCGGGGAGCGCGGGGACGCGGCGCCGCTGCAGCATGACCAACTCGAGGCCGTGTGGCGCGCCGCCGTCGACAAGCTCTACCACCAGGTAACAAGCGACGATCCGTAGCAGCCAACTAACGGACGCTCGTACCATATTTCAACCGGACATTAGTATCCGCCATGTGTTACTCTTTTATCCTGAAAATTCTACGTTCGATGGAGTTTAAGACAGCAAAGATGTTTGACCCAGCCATCCCAGAGAAAAACACAGTACTTCACACTAGAATGGGCGTGCTCCTTTTGGGAAAATAGACATATCTAACCAAATTTTACTTCCAGGATGACCACGGTCCGGTTAGAACGATAAAGCACGCGCTATCAGCTGTGAGCGGTGACGTCACAAAGCTGGCTACCTTCGCACATGACAACGAATACGATATGATGTCACGCGAGAATCAACCTACTGAGAAGGTGAGAATAAAGTGCAAAATAGAATTGACACTCTTTGCGGGTATTTCGCACCACGCCGTCTAAAGGTTCCGTGCCCAAAGGGTATAACGGGACCCTATTACTAAAACTCCGTTGTCTGTCTGTCACCAGGCTGTATCTCATGAACCGTGATAATTAGAGAGTTGAATTTTCACAGATAATGTATTTCTGTGGCCGCTATAGCAACAAATACTAAAAAACAGGATGAAATTAATATTAAAGGGGGCTCTCATACAACCAACGTGATTTTTTTGCCGTTTTTATTATAGATAATGGTACGGAACTCTTTGCGTGCGCGAGTCCGACTCGGACTTGGCCGGTTTTTATAACTACTGTAGCCTATCATCGTACCTTATTTTTGTTATGTACCACTAAGTTAAATATTAGATTATTATTATTTTGTAAAAGGATCATACAAAAAAACGGTAGGAACCAAGCCGTAAGTTTCTTGCCGGTTCTTCTAGGCTTGGTCGCGAGGAACTGGCGCTTAGATTCACCTAGATTTAAGACGTTTCAAGATGATCCCTGCTGATTTTCAAAACAAATCAAATCATTTGAATGTTTGGATGGATATTTGTTCCTCTTTCACGCTCTAACCAGGGGACCGATTAGGAAGAAATTTGGAATAAATGTAGATTGTAATCTGGAATAGGACATAGGCTTCTTTTTATCCCGAAAAAATAACGGGAACGGAAAAAAACTGCCACGCGGGCGAAGCTGCGAGTGGCCTCTAGTATAAAATAAACCACAAAATTTTAGACCTAATAAAAAATCTTTGTCTTGCAGCCAATACCACCAGTAGTGCTTAGAGCACAGCTGGTGAAGAAACAGCTGGAGGAAACTAAGAGTCTTACGATCCGACTGGAGAATAAGGAGGCTGATATCAAGGAATTGAGGAAGGCTCTCAAAGTAAGTAACCTTGGGTTACTAAAATTATCTATACAAATAAATAAAATTGAAGTGTCTGTTTGTAATATTAAAATAACCGCTTTTTACTACATGCATAGGAATGTATATACGATACATATTCCAAAATAGCATTTTTTTTCATTTCTGTCTGTCTGTCTGTTTGTTCGACTCAATTAATGTCATTGACGACTGATGTGGCGCGGCGGACGAATGTTAAATATTTATGCCGGGTTTTCAATTTCAATTTCATTTATTTTTTGGGTATTGTATTAAGTATATTAGTCATCTAGTACCCATAACACAAGCTCTGCTTAGCTTGGGGCTAGATGATGCTGTGTAGATTGTCCAACATTATTATCATAAGGCTTGGAAGGTTTTTAATGGTAATGTTGATAATTAAATAACTGTATTTTCTAGGCGAAGCAAGAAGAACTATCAGAAATGCAGATTCGTCGTGAGCTTGGTGAAAGGAAATTGACAACGGCTGCCAGAGATTCTGAACTGCGGGCGGAACAGTTGCAGAGGAAGTTGGAAGATGCATTGAACCATCTCAAACGGTAACCAACCTTATTTACAAATACAAATGAGTTTATTGTCATAAAACGATACATAACCGATCCGACCTCCGATGACGACCGATGTGGCGCGGCGGGCGAATGTCCGCTTGCGACGCAAGAGGTTGCGGGTTCGATTCCCGCCTTGGGATAAATGTTTGTACGATCTGCAAATATTTATTCCGGGTGTTCTGGGTGTTTTCTATGTATAATAAAAAATATCTATATATGTAATGTATTGTATTAAGTATATCAGACATCAGGTGGGCCATATGCTTGGTCCATCAGCATATTGTATAAAAAAACAATTGATACATACCCACATTTTGCAGTAGTGCAATATCTTTAACTACTTTTTGCATTTTATACAGGAAGGAAAAGGAATTCGAGGAAACAATGGACCATTTACAACAAGATATAGACTCTTTGGAATGTGAGCGAGGGGCACTCCGGGATAAATTGAAACTGTACGGTAAACGAACCGGCTCCCATAACGGTATGTATTCCTGTTTTTATTTACTACTAGTCCGTCCCGGCTTCGCACGGGTTTTAGGATCCCTAATGTTTTGAAAATATAAAATAGATAGATAGAAAATTCTTTATTGCACAACTTAAAATAAAAGTACACAGGTGAACTTAATGCTACATAGATAAAATAGTCTATATCACCCGGGGATAGTGTAGTTTCCCAACGGTGAAAGTATTTTTAGTAGTATTTTTTATTTTTTGAGTAATGCATTGTACGTGACGTTCCTAACGAGCGTGACCTACGAGGCAATGCTTTGTTATAGGTGTTGGTAACCACTTAGCATCAGGGGGGCCATCTGCTGGTTCCATCAGCAGATTGTATAAAAAAAAAATTGCACGAGATAGCGAGTAGACAACATTTTGTCGCGTTGCACATCTTAGCCCGACTGCAGTATTCGGAAGTGGTCTTTTTACACCCTGTATAGTGTTACGCGTTGGGCCGTCCTTTATGGTCCATGTAGTAAGCCCCTTTTTTAATATCCTCTTAAATTCCCTAGATATGGCGTTACTAAGTAAGTTTAATGTGTTGTTTTAGCCAATTTTCTAACGCTTGAGTTTTTGTAACAGGTTTTAATAATTTTCTAAAAATTAGATGTTATACCATAGTTTGTGAGCGGGTAGACATACAGATATCTGCCAATAAATAAATAATGTTGGACAATCCACTCAGCATCATCTAGCCCCAAGCTAAGCAGAGCTTGTGTTATGGGTACTAGATGACTGATATACTGAATATAATACATTACATACATACATATTTTTTTATTATACGTAGAAAATACCCAGAACACCCTGAATAAATATTTGCAGATCGCATAATCATTTATCTCAAGGCGGGAATCGTATGTACGTAATGCATTGTATTAAGTATATCAGTCATCTAGTACTCATAACACAAGCTCTGCTTAGCTTGGGGCTAGATGATGCTGTATGGATTGTCCAGCATTATTACTATTATTTTTTATAACAAGCTCACAAATCATGGTTAATATTCAGTTTTTTAATTGTGTTTTTTTTTAATATTTAAATAAGGTTTTTATTAATTTAATATTAATGCAGCAGTGGCGCCATCGACAACTATCAGAGACTTGATATTATCACGTAAGAAGCTGAAAATTTATATTTGTATAATAATAGCATGCTTTTTAATAAATAATGATTTTAGACCCAGTTTCTGAAAGGCAAGATTATTTGATCCCTAGTCGACGAAACGTCTTAATCGTGTATGGAACACGATTAGGGTTCCCAGATATGGTAATAATAATATTAATGCTGGACAATCCACACAGCATCATCTAGCCCCAAGTTAAGCAGAGCTTGTGTTATGGGTACTAGATGACTGATATACTTAATACAATACATTACATAGATACATATTTTTTATTATACATAGTAAATACCCAGAACACTCGGAATAAATATTTGTAGATCGTACAAACATTTATCCCGAGGCGGGAATCGAACCCGGAACCTTCTGTGCCGCAGGCGGACATTCGCCCGCCGCGCCACATCGGTCGTGATCGATTATTTGATCCTTAGACGACGACACGTCCTAATCGTGTATGGAACACGATAAGGGTTGCCATATATGGTGGGAATATGGTTTTGTCAGATTCTACGCCGCTGTCTCGTCGTATCTGTGTAACGTGGATTTGCAATATTGAATAAAGAGGGGGGAATAGGAGGTTCTTAGCCGGGTCTCTTTATAAGTGTTATTGGTTAATATTTACCGTTTTATTAAGCATTATAATAAATTAATAAATTTTACATAAAAGCAGAGTTTGCCTAGAAACTGGATGTAAAAAATCATAGCTTTTCTGATTAAAATTATTAATCTTGAATTTTTCTATAATATCTGATTCATTCTAATTTCATGTTAATTTTTCACTACATTCATTTGTGGATAACCTTTTAACTTTCTTAAGTTATCTTTATTTAATAAGATTTAAATAAAATTATTAATAATTTTTACTTATAAAAAATTTTGATTTAAAAATTATTTATAATTTTATTTCAATAAATAAATTATTGACTAGGTATTACATAACTATTGAATAAAAAGAGAAATTATCTTATTACTAAAAAGTAAGATAATTCTTTACTTATTAAAATCTGTCAAAAGATATACAATGTATAAAGTATTGCCATCTATTACTAATGGGTAATGACAAAGAGGGGCAGAAGATTTTAAATATTTTTTAAATTTAAATTAATTTAATAAATAAGAGTAGTATGTTTTTTGTTATTATTTGTAAATATTTTTTTTGCTTTCTGCATTAGTTTTAAACATAGGAAATAATACGTTATAATTTTAATACAATGCTATATGTATACTTAAATATGTTTTTAGAGACTTGTGTTGTAGTAATTATTTGTGTTAATAAAATTTAAAAAAAGTTGCCATCTCAGAACTTAGCCATCAAAGTAATATTGATTTGAGTAGTAGAGCTCTTAGTGAAGGGCTCGTCCGGGTGCGTACTAGCACCATGCCTATTCCTGCCGCCAAGCAGCGCAGCGTGTTCCGGTTTGAAGGGTGTGGGTGCCGGTGTAAAGGCAACACCTGTATGCCTTAGATTTATGGACGCAGAGCATTGCATCGTAGGGCACGTTCCTTACGAGCGAGACCTGCGAAGCAATGCTTTGTTATAGGTGATGGTAACCACTTAACATCAGGTGGATCAGCAAGGAGATTGCATCTCTTTGCTCAATCAGTAAATCGCGTTAAAAAAATACATTTAAGTATTCAGATTGGTCCTATAGAAAATTTAATAAAATCGTTTCAGTAGTTTGGCTTTTTAAATCATTTGAAGTCATTTTTTTTTAATTATATTTTTTTTATAATAAAAATTGTGTAAATTATAGCCGCAGTGGCACCTACTCCAACGATGAAAGAAAAAGTATTGAGTAAGAATAAAATTCATTTCATTAGCCTGGTTTCGTCTTCTCGAAAAATAATAAGCCGTCAGATTGCTTGGCTCATAGTTTTATAATATTTCTAAATCAAATAACTTGTTTTTTGGGATGATATAAAATCTTTGTGATTTCCTTAAAGTGGAACAAGTCGTTACTATTTCCATACAAACGCTGTAACTGAATATCTCTACTATTTATTAACGTGCGTCCAAAGTTAAGTTTGATACTGAATTATCTTGTCGTTATCTAGGCTCGTTACCCTATATGCTACAGTAAAATCAGATTACCTTGAAAGTTACAAGCGTCGAAAGATTTAGTACTAAATCTTAGTAACGACTTGTTCCACTTTAAGTGCAGGTAAGCACTATAAAAAATAAAAAACTATGAAATTAAGCACGTCATCTCTTGTCGATTCAACTGAATGCAATTTCGGTTATCGAGCAAGCTTTGATAGTACAGCGTCAAGCTTGTAGATGGAACCACGGTCGCTAAAGTACCGTATGAAACATTCCAAATCTTATTTTCATCTATTCATTTGAATCCTCGGTAGCGAAGTCGGTTATCGCATAATCAACTTTTTGAGCTAATTATGTAACCATAAACTATGGATATTGAAGAGCGGGGTTTTCTGTCACAAGTATTTTTTACTTAAAAGAAGGCTCCAACCTTGATAAAACAATGTAACTTTGGATATGGATATGGAAATAAATAAATTTATTATTATTATCAAGGAGAAGGTCGTGGGTTCAAATCCCACTCGAGGGAAAATTTTTTGGGATGATATAAAATCTTTGTGATTTCCTTAAGTGCGGGTAAGCAGTATAAAAACTAAAAAAACTATGATGTAACTTGTTTATCCAGAAGATTTAGCCAGGTTTATCGGTGTTGCATGGGTGTTTTAATTTGCGTTGTTAAAAACCTTAAAAGAAAGTTTTTGAATTATGTTCTTTATTTTGGTTGTAAGTTTTTTATTTTGTACTAAATTGGATTAATAACAGTGAAATTGGTAAATAAATCACTGAAGGCGGGTTTGGATTCCGTTTGTTTAAGTATTCTATTTATGATGATGATGATGAAGTATTCTATTTGCACATTTTACTGCCGAAATATGTTTAAACATGATGAAAATTCTGTGTTTTGATAATGTATCGACTCGTAACAGTTGACACAGAACTTGTTGGAGTGAAACATGTTGGACATTTTATAGTCAACATTGCAAAATTGAAATATTTGTTATGTTTACCGATCTAGTTAAAAAACGCTAAAACAAAATTTATAACACGTAGCGAAATATGTTATAAAAATTAAGATCTATCATAGATCTTCTACAGTTTCAAAAAGTGAATGGATAATGTAACAAAAAGAGTTGTACGGTTTAATAAAACATGTTGCGAAACATGTGTGTAATAATTTATAAGGTGCAAACAAATGGTACATTTTAAGTTTCATATAGTAACTATAGTCTCAATTTAGGTTTTTGGTATTTATAATTTACTTATAGAAATTGTTTGTTATTATTTACTAGCATCTAATTAACTGTGCATTTTATATTGACGATTGACATACTGTCAAAGTGAAAAATATCTACCTGATATAATTTATCTATCATTTTTATCAAACCTCAAGATATAATGCACATGATATACCATTATTAATATAATTTTACTGGTAATGGATTCTAATTTGTTTATTTAATAATATTTTTATCTATTTTTTTAATTGTTTACAGCATGTCAATGTGTCGTTCTGTGTTTAACATGTTAGTTGTCATGCTGTGCTTGTCATGCATATAATATGACTGATATCCTATGCCGTCTCACTCTAACAACTAACAATTGCAGTTCTCGGCTGTTTGTATTAAACGCGTGGGAAAGAGAAAGATGATAGTTGCACATAAATTTTTCCTTTAGTTTGATTTAGGCGCCTGTTCCACGCGACCAAATCTAGAACAGCTAAGAAACGCGTTCCATCTCTCTCTTTGCCATACAAAGCCAGGGCTGTTAAACAAGGACAGATGATAATCAGTTTGTTTTCAGAGGAGACTCCTGTGAAGATTACCGCGGGTGTATCAGCCGGTGAGGTCAATGAGGCACTTCAACAACAACTGAAGGTTCTCAGCTGGTAAGTGATAAAATGTTGGCCCACCTGATGTTGAGCGGTTCATCGTCCCATATTGTTAGGAAATTTTCCGTAGTCGACACGCTACTAAAATAAAAATAATATAACTTTTCTCTTCATATACTACTTTCATATAACAATTTTAATAATTCAGTAAACTTGGTGTATTCTGCTGTATTCCGTCACGATGCTATAAAACTTGGCGTAGCCGGTTGGATTTTAAACACAACTTATCTATACAAATAAATTATCTATATCTCAAAATCAAAAGACCATTACTCATTAAAACCCTCAGAATAACTAGAAATAGCTTAAAGCTAGGTGAATCTAAGCGCCAGTTCCTCTCGACCATGGCTATGTGTCTTTCCTCTTTATAATATTAGTATAGATGAAGCTATACTAATATTATAAACTACTGTGGTGCCAAACTTAGTGAGGTGTAAGCAAGGATTTGGTAAATCTCTTTTCTGTATCCAACTTCAAATCTCACAGGACTCTCGAAAGAGAACGCGGAGCACGCGTGGCCGCGTGTCGTCGTGCAGAGTTGGCCTCCATAAGGAGTCTTAGGCCTCTGGAGAGGTCTACGGGGCCCTCGGCTGTCGCACGCAGGCAAGCCCACGCTATGCTGGAGAAACGCGCGTTGGAACTTCAATCAGTAAGTAGAAGATTTTTTTTTCAGCTGAAAAATTTGCTACAACGCCATCTATTGGCAATGCAAACTGACTACCGATGTGGCACGGTGGGCGAATGTCGCGTCAGGTTCGCGGGTTTGATGCCTGCCTTGGGATAAATGTTTGTACGATCTGCAAATATTTGTTTGGGTGTTCTGGGTATTTTCTATGTATAATAAAAAACATGTATGTATGTAATGTATTGTATAAAGTATATCAGTCATCTAGTACCCATAACACAAGCTCTGCTTAGCTTGGGGCTAGATGATGCTGTGTGAATTGTACAGCATTATTATTATTATTAAACTAACCAAAGCCTACTATGGGAACCAGATGACTGATAGAATACTTAGATACTTTTTTTTTGTAAATACTTAGAATACAATATAAAACCTAGACGGAAAAGAAATATAAGTTATCACAACTAAGTTCATCACATAATTGTTTGTAATAATATAGAGGTAAATAACATACATTTAAATATTAAAATCCTTTACTTCCAGAAATTGATCGAATTTTTTTTCAATCTGTAAACGAATTGAAAGAAAATTTTATCATAAAAATATAATTATATGAAAAATGCAATTTTTCAAACAGTTGGTTTTAACTGAGTATATTTAAACTAAACATAATTAGGAACCTAAATAAATAGAGTGTTTTAACTAACAATAAAACATACCTATTATTTTTCCAACGATATCCGGAATCCATCTTGAGTCAAGCTCCTGTCTTTTTTCACGTTTTTCGTCATAGCTACTTCCTCCCTTCAACTTCCGGCGCCATTTTCGCACTGTTTTATTGACTAAGATGGCGTGGCGTGCAGCATGGCGCTCAGATTTTACTTCATTATACTTACTCACGATGTACCAGGTAGGCATTGCCTGGATTCCGGATATCGTTGGAAAAATAATAGGTATGTTTTATTGTTAGTTAAAACACTCTATTATTTGTTCCGAGCCGATATCCGGAATCCATCTTGAGTGATGTGTTTGTTATCTCCTGGTATACCATAATTATTTTATAACTAGTTATATTATAATTATGATGATGCTATAATGTGTTGCATAAATAAAATTTACTGTTTAAGTAAAGAAACATTTTAATTCAAGGTTTAATCAATAACAAAATTTGTTAACGCACTGATTCAAAGAAATTTGACAAAGAAACTGAACTGGTTAAGTCATCATTATTTGATAAATCGGCTATTTCTTTTTGGTAGTATTTTCTAAAAGTATGCTCTTGCCGCCAATTTCCTGTTTCTAGAATTTGATCAATGGGAAACTTTTCAAGCCAGTTAAGGGATGCTACAGCAGATCGCACCGAGCCTGGGGTGGTTTCGACACCTGCGTCTTTGAGAACAGACTTGATCCAGCCACCTAACACAGTTCTGGAAGCTGGCTTAGGTTCTCCTCTAGCTGTTATAAATAGTTCGGTTAGGTTACCTGGTTTACGACGATCTTGCGAAGTCCTGATTAACTGTCGAGTCCAATATACACAGTCAAGATTTTTGTTCGGATGTACTTTCAGTCTCCATCCAGACTGCCTGTAACCAATGTCGTCAGTCTTCGATCCAAAACAAGGCCACAGGATAATGGCATTTTCTTCTTCTATGTATTTGTCAGAGTCAATCCTTAGTAGAGTGAGGTCGTGTACTCTACGTCCTGCCGCTAATAAAAGTAATATAGCGGTCCGCCGTGATACTTGATACAAGTTATTGTCATCTGGTGCATTATTTTCTAAATATTGTATCACGTTTTTTGCATTCCAGATGGGTGGTTTTATTTTCTTCTCCTTTGAAACTGAAATAGCTTTAAGAATATGTTTGACAAGAAAATTAGATGACAGTGTTTCTGATAAATTTGTAAATGTAGCAATTACAGATTTGTGAACTAATATTGTACGATACGCTAAACCCTTACTGCTGTGTAAAAATGCTAGGTAACGAGCTACTTGTTCCGAGGAAGGAGATTTATAAGTTACCTTATTAGAAACGCACCATTCTTTCCATTTATTCCATGCAGGTATGTATGTTTTTAAAGTAGAATTTCGCCAACTTGATAATAATAAAGATTTTTCTTCTACTGACCAATCTTTGATTTCATCTGTCCACCCAAAATCAGCCAGGCTTCTAAATGTATGTCTTGAATCTCTGGCGGGTGTGTTCCGGTTCTCGTGTCGACCAGTACTTGAGGAAGGTTCGGTATGCGGTAAGGGTCTCGAGCGGCTCGGGCTCGTAGATCTGCACGCCAAAATACCATCTTCCACTTCGGAGCGATCAGAATGTATAGTCCTTTCGCAGTGTTCAGCTGAAACAGTACCTGGGGTATTAAGTTCGGTGGTGGGAATAGCCATGCCAATTCGTAATCCCATTGCTGAAGGAACGCGTTGTGAAATAGGGCTTCTTGATCTTGCGTGTCCCGCGACACATACTGCGTTACTACATGGGCTGTCTTCGAAGCGAATAAGTCTACCTGCGGTGTTCCCCACATCTCGAATATCTTGCTCGTCGCTGTAGACATTAGGTGCCATTCGGGACATATCTTGCCTCGCGATAGGGCGTCTACTTCGCAGTTGAATCGACCCGGGAAGTATTGTGCTGTCAGGAATATATTTAACTGATCCATTACCTTCAACAGTTGACGTGTCAGATCCAGCAGTTTCTTGGATTTTGTTCCACCTTCCTTGTTGATGTAAGCTACGACTGTACGGTTGTCTGTTTGCAATAGGATGTGAGCATTGCACAGCTGACTGTTTTCTTGTTCGATTGCCGCATAGACCGCAAACAGCTCCTTCAGATTCACATGCCATGACTGTTGTCGTTTCGTCCACTGACCTGACATTTTCGTGTCTCCTAGCTGAGCACCCCAACCGTAGTCCGATGCATCCGTAGTGAGCAGGTGTGAAATTGGGCCTGTATGAATGGGAAGTGAGCCCTGCGCTGCTTCTAACCACCATCTCATTTCGGCTAGTACAGGTTCCGGAAGATTCATCTGTTTGTAGGGATGCTCCTTGGGAAGGTGTCGACTGTGAAATTGCAGGGTTCGACAGTGCAACCTCCCTCTGCGTACTACGAACGATGCGAAGTTGAGTCTGCCCACAAGGGATTGGGCCTGTCTGAGAGACCAACTGCCTTTTGATATCTGACTGAGAAGTGCCCTGCGTAGCGTTAGGCACTTCGGTTCCGACAGGGACTTCGTGTTGAGTTTGGTGTCCCATGTAACTCCTAGAAATTCCAGGCGTTGTGTCGGAACCAGTACAGATTTTTCCCTGTTTATAGTCCAGCCCAGCCGTTGCATTAAACTCATCATAAATACAATATGTTCTTGTAAAACTTGCCAGGACTGATTTGCCAGTAAGAAATCGTCTAGGTATACTACGCACCTTATGTTTCGGCTTCTTAGGTATTCGGCTATCCAGTTTGTCAGAGAGGTGAATGTTCGTGGTGCTGATGAAAGGCCGAAAGGTAGGCAAGTCATCTGGAGAAGCTGGCCATTGTAGCTGAGCCTGAGGAATCGTCTGTGTTGCTTGGCTATAGGCAAGTGGAAATATGCCTGACTCAGGTCCATCTTCACCATCCAGTCTTCGCTCTGTAAAAAACTTGGCATTCGAAAGTGACTGAAAAGTTGAAAACCCTTTAATTTTACAAACACGTTCAACCGTTTCAGGTTGAAGATGGGGCGAAACGATCCGTCTGTCTTTGGAACTAGAAAGAATGTCGATAGATAGCTTGGACTGATCTCTGCCTTTTCCAGCACCTGTGTGTCTAACATGTCGTTTATCAGTTGTGACATTTGATAGCTTTTCTTGGTCTTGTAATTTAACATTATTGATCGATTTGGAAATATTAGAGGCGGCTTTATTACAAATGGAATACGTACTCCTTTGAGAAGGTTGCAAATATGATCGGGGGCTCCCAGATCCTTCCATGCATGTATATATTGCCCTAGACAGCCGCCCCGAAATGACTTCGAGTCATGAGCGATGGTGTTTATTTGACGACTGAGAATATGATTTTTTACCTTTGGATGAGTAGTATTGCTTGTTCTTGGCGTTGGACGGCTTGTTTCCGGATGACCGCGTTTGACCTTTGTACTTGTCCTTAGAGGTAGAAGTGTTTCTTCGAAAAAAGTTTTCACCCGCCTGCTTGCTTGTTGACGGTTTTGGTCTGCTATCATAGGTGCGCCTTTGTCCAGAAGTTGTAGCTTGGTTTACTGTCTGCTGAGTTGGCTGGAAGCAAGCTGTTAGTTTTTCAGCCCCCCCAATTTTCTGAAGGTAGGCTGCAAGCATGTCGCTGTCAAATAAATTTTCCGAGCTTGGTGGAATTTTTTGTAAAGCTCCGCAATGATATTCCTCAGAAATCTTTTTAATAACCGTATCTCTGCGCATACTTATGCAGTCAGCTCGTCTACCACAAGATATTTGTAAAATATCGTCGGTCACTTTCGTGTAGTTCGATTCTTTGTTAAATAAACCCTCAATTTTATCGAAAAGCGATTTCGGTGATAGTGTTGTATTTTTATCATTAGACCAATCTACTAAACTCTGTAAAGTTGTGCGCAATTCATCTTTCTGAGTCAGTATAGCATTAGATAAAGCAGCAAAGGTACGCTCTATGAGGTACAACCGATCCTCGTTAGAGCCAAAAACATTAAAACGTCTCAATTCATCATTTACATTCAGTTCTACGAATCCGGGGGTAGCGACATATTTTTTCTGGGCTTCCGAAAAACGAATTGCATACCAATCACTTGATTTAAAACGTTGCAGCTGAGCTATCTTTTCTAAATGTTTTTCATCCGATTTCGGGTAGGGCGGATCTTTCAATGTAGTTGATAGCTCGGATAATTGAAGCTGCTTATCCGCGTCACTTTTGCCTGGAGGTGGGCGTAAACCCAGCTCGGTCGTGACGGTTGTGGGTTCATTCACAGTATCAGTAACTAGGCAGGCACTCGTTTGGGGTTGAGACTCATTATGTTTTTGAGAAATCATGTTTGTTAAAAACGCTACTTGTTGTGAAAGGAATTCAAATTGAACATGACTTACATGCTTAGATCGCTTTGGTTTCCTTCTATCCGGACTAGACCCCTCTTCCGACGACGATGAGCTGCTCGAACTTAGAGAACGATTCCGCTTTCGTGACACGTGTTCGTTAGAATTTTCACTTGGTTGATTGCCACAATAAGCTTCGTCCTCCATAACGAAGGGAGGTTTACACTTTTAATTTTAACTCAAAATTAAATGCAAAGTATTATTTGCTACGACGTGTTAACGCTACGAAAAACGACGCTATAATGAAGTAAAATCTGAGCGCCATGCTGCACGCCACGCCATCTTAGTCAATAAAACAGTGCGAAAATGGCGCCGGAAGTTGAAGGGAGGAAGTAGCTATGACGAAAAACGTGAAAAAAGACAGGAGCTTGACTCAAGATGGATTCCGGATATCGGCTCGGAACAAATAATATATTTTTATTGTGTGCTTTAGACAACACGACTGAAGTAAAACTTCTTTAATATACGAAACGTAACGTAAACGTAACGTTAAACGTTTAACGCAACCTTGTAGGAAGTCGCAAAAGAAGTATTACTTCAATAAAAATATATTTATCTAGGATCCTAATTATGTTTAGTTTAAATATCCTCAGCTAAAACAAACTTTATGATATTGTTTTTTCATATTATTACTATCTATACTAATATTATAAAAAGGAAAGATTTGTTTGCTTGCATTGAATAGACTCCGAAACTACTGGACCGATTTGAATAATTCTTTCACACTACACTATCCCCGGGTGACAAAATTAGGGATCCTTACTAAAACCCGTGGAGAGGGTATGAAAGCACTGTTCTTTCTCTCTTTCTCTCATAGCCAGTTACGTTTCGTATATTAAAGAAGTTTTACTTCAGTCGTGTTGTTTAAAGCACACTCGTTTTTTTTAAATAGTACTTATAATAAAGGAAATGTTTTTCTTCCAGGAATGGACAATGTTCGTAGCTCGTTCCGGGTTAGTTCAGTTCCCGAAGGAGCCGTCTCAGTACGCACGCGCGTTGAAACAGCACAAGGAGAAGCAGAGGGAAATCAGGAAGCAAATAGAGGTAAAGGCTTTAGTAGAGCTCTTAGTGAAGGGTTCGTCCGGGTGCGTACTAGCACCATGCCTATTCCTGCTGCCAAGCAGCGCAGCGTGTTCCGGTTTGAAGGGTGTGGGTGTAATTACAGGCACATGAGGCTTAACACCTGTATGCCTCAGGTTGATGGACGCTGAGTAACATCGTAGGGCACGTTCCTCACGAGAGACCTGCGAGGTAATACTTTGTTATAGGCAATGGTAACCATTTAACGTCATGTGGGCCATTTGCTTGTTCCATCAGTTTTGACGACCGATGTGGCGCAGGCTGCGGGATCGATTCCCGCCTTGGGATAAATGTTTGTACGATCTGCAAACATTTATTCCGGGTGTGCTAGATATTTTTTATATACAATAAAAAATATCAATGTATGTATTGTATTAAGTATATCAGTCATCTAGTACCCATAACACAAGCTCTGCTTAGCTTGGGGCTAGATGATGCTGTGTGGATTGTTTAGCATTATTATTATTAAATTAAAATGGAGGTAAGTCTCATGTGCTTGTAATTGCTCACAATTACAGGCACATAAATTAATTAATTGTTGATGTGAGATCGCTCACAGCGATAAGACCGCCCATTGTACTTCGCTGTAGCTTCTATAAAATTATAACTGTTTATGTCCTTGTGGTGTACAATAAAGAGTTTTCTATCTATCTATCTATTGTATATATTTTTTCAGGAGCGGTTATCGGAGCTTCAGGCGGAAGCGAAGCGGCAACTACTTGTGCATCGTCCTTGGCGGTGCGTACACGCAGACTTCACGCAGTTTCCGGTACCAGAACTTACTACTGTAAGTCTTGTTCACATCTAAATTCTACTAATATTATAAGAGCTAGGAGTTTCACTGCGAGATAGAATCAGAAATAAATAAATAATGCTGGACAATCCACACAGCATCATCTAGCCCCAAACTAAGCAGAGCTTGTGTTATGGGTACTAGATGACTGATATACTTAATACAATACATTACATATATAGATATTTTTTATTATACATAGAAAACACCCAGAACACCCGGAATAAATATTTGCAGATCGTACAAACATTTATTCCAAGGCGGGAATCGAACCCGCAACCTCTGCGTCACATCGATCGATAATGGTACAGAACCCTTCGTGCGCGAGTCCGACTCTCACTCGGGTGGTTTTTTTTATTTTATTTATTATTTATTTTTTTATTTTAACAGGCACTGACGAAGGACTCTTTGGAGCTTGGCACTATACAATATTTGGCTCCAGCTGATGCTAATAATGATGATACTATCTACGTAACGCCAAATCAACTGGCCAAGTAAGTAATTTTACTATCTAAATATATATAACTCAAAGGTGACTGACTGACATAGTGATCTATCAACGCACAGCCCAAACCACTGGACGGATCGGGCTGAAATTTGGCATGTAGGTAGATGTTATGACGTAGGCATCCGCTAAGAAAGGATTTTGATTAATTCTACCCCCAAGGGGATAAAATAGGAGATGAAAGTTTAAAGGAAACGGGAAAAAACTGCCACGCAGGTGAAGCTGCGAGCGGCCGCTAGTAATATTATAAACGCGAAAGTTTGTAAGAATGGATGGATGTTTGTTACTCTTTCACGCTCTAACCAGTAGACCGATTTAGATGAAATTTGGAATAAATATAGATTGTAACCTGGATTAACATATAGGCTACTTTTTATCCCAAAAAAATAACGGGAACGGGGAAAAACTGCCACGCGGGCGAAGCTGCATAGGATACTTTTTATGAAAAAAAAACGAGTGTGCATTAGACCACACGACTGAAGTAAAACTTCTTTAATATACGAAACGTAACTGGCTATGAGAGAAAGAGAGAAAGCAGTACTTTCATACCCCCTCCTTCATACCCCATATATGGTAGTGTTAAACGTTTAACGCAACCTTGTTGGAAGTCGCTTATTGTAACATTCTTTCTTTATTTTTCAGTATTCGAGAGCTCGTGGCAGAATTGAAGTGTGAAGATGTGAAACTGGAATTACGACCATTAGACAACTCTGTCTGTGCAGCTTAAAGTAATAAGCTTTAGTTAATTAACTAATATTATATTGACGACCGATGTGGCGCGGCGGGTGAATGTCCGTTCGATTCCCGCCTCGGGATAAATGTTTGTACGATCTGCAAATATTTATTCCGGTCTATTTGTTTTTATAGTGCTTACCTGCACTTAAGGAAATCACAAAGATTTTTATATTATCCCAAAAATTATTTTACTCAAGTAGGATTTGAACCCACGACCTTCCCCTTGATACGGGGATCAACTCTTGTCGATTCAACTTGAATGCAATTTCGGTTATCGAGCACGCTTTGATAGTATAAACGTCAAGCATGTAGATGGAGCCACGGTAGCAATAGCACCGTATTAGAAACATTCCAAATCTTATTTTCGTCGAGGACTTTGAATCCTCGATGGCGAAGTTGGTATCGCATCCCCGTATCAAGGGGAAGGTCGTGGGTTCAAATCCTCGAGGAAAATATTTTTTGGGATAATATAAAAATCTTTATTCCGGTCGTTCTGGGTGTTTACTATGTATAATAGGTATTTATCTCAGTGTCAGGTGCTTCAATATTAAAATAATTTAACGTTAAATATATTTGTATTATTTAATCTTTAAATTAACTAATGTTGCTCGTTATTCTTAGAGATAGGACTATAACATTTTTATGTTCTTGTTCATGTTGTTAGCTGAAAACACCTTTAGTTAAAATGGCCGGTAAGTCTTACATATGAAAATTAAACTCTATATCTATACCAAAAAATAATACTAGTCTTGACTGACTATAATATAGACAACGCACAGCCTAAACCACTGCTCGCAGAGACTTGACATTTTCAAAGCATATTAATCTTGGTGCGTAGAGGATTTCCCGAAATTCAACCCCTAAATGAGTACAGCAGGGGTTAAAGCTTGTATAAAAATAACAGCGACGAAGTTGCGCACGTTTGACTAGTTAAATATAATATTTTATGTTACATTAAAGTATATAACAACGGGTAATTGAAGCACTTTTCTATACCATATAGGAAATATTTGATTGTTTGTTCGTTTGCATTGAATAGGCTCCGAAACTACTGGACCGATTTGAAAAATTCTTTCACCATTGCAAAGCTACACTATCCCCGGGTGACAAAGGCTATATTATATTTTCCAAAATATTAGGAATCCTTACTAAAACCCGTGCGAAGCCGGGACGGGCCGCTAGTACTATATACTTTAACTCACTCAGGTATAGCAACAGCTAATGGGTTAAAAACAACATAATTCCATACAAACTTTAACTCTGTACTCGTTTAAGGGTTGAATTTCAAGAATACCATTACACACCAAAACGAATACCCTGATAATCTTAAGTCTCTATGAGCAGTGGTTTAGGCTGTGCGTTGTCTATATCCCAGTCAGTCAGGACAAACATTCTTTATTGGTTAGGTAAGAAATTATTGATGTTATATCTTATTAACAGGCAACTTAAATTATTGTTAATGCCACTTAGCTTTACTATAGGTACTTTAAGCATTTATGTACTTATAGTTACTTACACATATTTATTAATAAACTAAGTTGTTTGTATACTACTGTGTTTTATTCAATAAATACAAATTTATTTAGAACGAAATTTAAGAAATTGCTAACTGATAAATGCTTCTATTATATTGATGAGTTCCTTAACGGCAAATTTTAACATTTTATTGTATAATTTCTGTAAGTATTTGTATTTGACATTCATTGTAATATTGTAATTCACTTTTTGTTCATGTTGCATGTGACGTTTTAAGTGCCATCTCCATTTGCCATTTGCACACCGACACAGTATTGCATGTTGCCTCTCACAATATTTGTCATCTATTTACACACATGTCTAAACAAATAAATGATCTTTATCTTATCTTTAAATAAATAATATGTGCACATTTTTACACAACATCATCTAGCTGCAAATTAAGCATAGCTTGTTTTTTGAAGAAATTTGTTGACGGATTTCTATCAAATTGAGAGGACACACTAAGGACTTTAATTTTACACAAGATGGTTCAAACAAAATTTTTAAGGGAGAGTGGAGTGGGGAAGTTTGGTGTAGCGTTATAAATGGAGGGATTTCAATTTTGGGAAATGGGAAAGTGCTTCTCATAAAACCACTAGCGCTACAGTCATGGATCAGTGTGAAACAAACGAAGGAGCTAGGTTAAATTCGGAAATACAATAAACAATACCTTTTCTTTCAGTTTTATATTTTACTATACTTAGAATAGGTTTAAAAATCTAGCACGTTAGGAACGGAAGACCCCCCGATGCCGGGCAGGCAGTGCCAGTACCGACAGTCAGCGAGTCTTTCACCTTCTCGCAAATAAATGGATATGGCACATCACACCAGATGTCGTCGAGTTTCCCGTTCACCAGCCCACCGCAGGACTGACGACTTCGCTTCTGCGGGTGTCTTTGGAAGTCGGGGCAACCGGCGCACCAGTCTTCGAAGCCAGTGGTTTCTATAGCTGGGCCTGGAATACCATAAATCAGGAATTACAGAAATAATAATATAGTAATAATAAAGCTGTACTTACAATCCACACCGCATCATCTAGGCGCAAGCTAAGCAGAGCTTGTGTTACTAAATGACTGATATACCTACTTAATACAATACTTTTAGGAATAACTTACAAAAGATCATAAAAACAAGATTATGTCACAAAACAAAACTTACTAACTTCAAAATATAAACCAAAACTAAACTTCTAACCAAAAAGAAACAAACCAAACGTACACTAAACCACACTAACTATTAAGAACTCAATCTAAACACAAAAATAGCCAAATTATACACAAAATAGCTCAGATCCCATCCATTCACCAAAATAACAAAATAACAACTCTTTCTGCCATGTTCAGCCGTCAAGAGCCTGAGCGGAATCGACCATCGAGCCCGCCAAAAAGTATCGCCGTCTATATAGCCTCGTAGGTTTTATTCGGTTTTATAGATGTAGCTAACAATACTATATTACATGTTGTCGTTGTCAGACAACAACCGTTGTCTCTGCCTACCCCCATAGGAAACAGGGGTGATTTTATGTATGTATTACCTAAAACAGTCCACCAGGAATCAATCTGCCCCCACTGACGGAAGCCTATAGCAACAGTACTGTCTGGACTCAAGGTGTTGGTAAGCGAGGTGAGGACCGCTGCTTCTTGGGCACTGTTGATGATAGCGAGGTACCCGCCTTCCGCTCCGCAGGCCCGCAGCGCACGCGGCCACGTGTCTGCTTCCGTATGGAGCTTGTAACAGCTGCCTGTGTTGGCATCAAGCTTGTATGCTGTAATAGTCAAAGTCAAAGTCAAAAATCATTTATTCAGTAATATCCGCAGGGATCATCTTGAAGCGTTTTAAATCTAGGTGAATCTAAGCACCATGTTCCTCGCGACCAAGCCTAGAAGAACTGGCAAGAAACTTACGGCTTGGTTCCCATCGTTTTTTTGTATGATCCTACGTGTATGAGATCATGCTTTGTATTGATGAGCGCAAGTTCATTAGAACAGAATAGAATAGAAAAATTATTCTGTCTCATAGGAATAACAGGAATAATATGTATGATATGTACCCATAAACAAAAAAGGCTACCACTCAGCATTTGCGTATAGCTCTTGCAGCGCTGGTTTTCAGTGGCACCAGAGTGGTTAGAGCGCACCAGAAAACACGCTTTACTTACATTATAAGTATAAAAGTATGAGTATGAGTATGTGCAAGGAAAACCAAATCGAATTGTATTGTATTTGTCCACAGATATTTCTCATCTATCTCTATCTATACCAATTATAAGAATCTTTGTCCTGACTGACTGGGATATAGACAACGCACAGCCTAAACCACTGCTCGTAGAGACTTGAAATAATCAGGGTAGGTAGGTATATTCGTCCTAGTGTTATTTTAAGTTCTGGTGTGTAATTTCAGTGTTGTTATTTTGTCCAAAACTATATGAGGTCTTAGCACAAGTTGTTGTATGAGAGCCCCTTTAAATATTTATCTTATTCTGTATTTAGTATTTATTGTTATAGCGGCTACAGAAATACATCATCTGTGAAAATTTCAACTCTCTATAACAGTTCATGAGATACAGTCTGGTGAGACAGACAGACAGCGAAGTCTAAGTAATAGGGTCCCGTTTTACCCTTAGGGTACGGACACCGTAAAATAGTTCCCTGCGTGAACTAAAGAAAACGTAAATACAAAGAGTTAACCTTTATCAATAGTGCCGCACTCAGTAAGCCTGTCAGATTCACAGGACTTCCTGTAGCATATATACGGGAGACTTTCCTCGCAGCTGTGGTCTTGAACCGCTCCATCCTGGGCATACACCAGGCATTGTTGACGTTTGTTACTCTTTGGAGTAACAGTATTCCATTTGGTAACATGCAGTCTTTCCAGAGGAACCCCTGGAATTGAATATTATTGCTACTTCTGGTGGAACAAGCATATGGCTTAGGTACATGATGTTATGTGATTATCATCTAAATATATATAACTCAAAGGTGATTGCGACATAGTGATCTATCAACGCACAGCCCAAACCACTGGACGGATCAGGCTGAAATTTGGCATGCAGGTAGATGTTATGACGTAGGCATCCGCTAAGAAAGGATTTTGATTTATTCTACCTCCAAGGGGATAAAATAGGGGATGAAAGTTTGTATGAAAGTTTGTCAGTTTTAAACCGATCGGGCTGAGACTTTGCATGCATAAAGCTACTATGATTTTATACCGAAAAAATAACGGGAACGGGAAAAAACCGGCCGCTTGTTACCTATAACAAAGTGCTACCTCGCAGGGTAGGCTCGTTAACGTGCCCTACGATGCACTACACTGCGTCCATTAACAGGCATACAGGTGTTAAGCCTCATGTGCCTGTAATTACACCGGCACCCACACCCTTCAAACCGAAACACAGCAAGCTGCTTGGCGGCAGGAATAGGCATGGTGGTAGTACTGCCCCGGTTCACTAAGAGCTTTACAACTACTACAGGTACAGAAACAAATTCCAAATCCTATTCTAAATAAAACATAAAAGTACTTACCTACTTGTCTAGAAATCAAAATGAATATATATAAATATAGTGGTGTAAATATACGTACTTTTGTAGGTATAAAGGCCGATTTAGAAACGGAATTAATAAAAACACAGTTACTAACTACCAAGGCCTAGAAAACAGTAACTATTAAAACACGCTATTGATAAAAATATACTTCTATTCTATACTTGATGATTCTGAAACGAACCTTCAATAGAAGTGTACACTCCATCGCCGAACGTCTGGTGTACTCCGGAGAAGTAGAGCATTGATTTCGGTTCTGCATCAGCGGATACTTGTTCTATAACCCCCATTAAAAGCTTGTTCAAAGGCGACGCCAGTACTGCCCCTGGAATTTTATGAAAATAACTTCACGACTGTACTCCTCAGGCGCGGTAGGCATCCCCTCTGATATTTTAGTACCAAGTACCTACTCAAGGAGAGTGTGGACCACTAATCCAAAAGCGTAGCATTCATCTGGGAAAACATACCCTGAGCCCGGATGAGCTACAAGAACTCACCCCCAAGAAAATCCTCCAGTTCCTAACAGCTGCAGGGTTCAGTGGTGAACTATGAACGCCCTAAGAAGGGGTGACCTTAGCAAGTGGCGATCACAATAGGCCATATGGCCGCAGTGATACCAAAGCCGCACAAATATAATTAAAAAAAAAAAGTACCTACTCGAGATTCCTTGAGAGTATCTAAGGGGGGGTTGTCAGAGGTAGATTCGTCCATAATTATATTACACTAGCGGCGCGTCTCGGCTTCGCACGGGTTTTAGAAAGGATCCTTAATTTTTTTGAAAATATAATATAGCCTATGTCACCCGGGGATAGTGTAGCTTCCCAATGGTGAAAGAATTTTTCAAATCAGTCCAGTAGTTTCGGAGCCAATGTATGTATTCTTGTAGGTATACAGACAGATTTAGAAACGGAACTAATAAAAACAAAACTAATAAAAAGTGATGTGGCGCGGCGGGCGAATGTCCGCCTGCGACGCAGGAGGTTCCGGGCTCGATCCCCGACTTGGGATAAATGTTTGTGTGCTCTGCAAATATTTATTCCGCGTGTTCTGGGTATTATCTATGTATGATAAAAATATGCATGTACTTTTGTAATGTATATTAGTTATCTAGTACTACCCATAACACAAGCTCTGCTTAGCTTGCGCCTAGATGATGCTGTGTGGATTGTTCAGCATTATTATTAATTAGATTCTTACCTTCATAGTGGCATTGCATCCTTGCTGTGTGCCAGTCCACTGGTGTTGTATGGACTTTAATCCAATAACCCACTTGTGAATAGTACGTGTAGTCAGTTCTAAAGCCAATTGGACCTGCCAATTTAGACATAACAGATGATTTACAACTGATAGAAATAAAAAAATATTGATGTAAGAGCAATAAAGCTCTTAGTGAAGGGCTCGTCCGGGTGCGTACTAGCACCATGTCTATTCCTGCCGCCAAGCAGCGTAGCGTGTTCCTGTTTGAAGGGTGTGG
This sequence comes from Electrophaes corylata, assembly GCA_947095575.1. NCBI lineage: Eukaryota > Metazoa > Arthropoda > Insecta > Lepidoptera > Geometridae > Electrophaes > Electrophaes corylata. The sequence goes on from OX352727.1 coordinate 3,422,577, forward strand.
GTGCCGGGGACATTACGGGCACATGAGGCAACACCTGTACGTCTTATGTTGATGGACGCAGAGCAGTGCATCGTAGAACACGTTCCTAATGAAAAATGCCTTAATTGTAATAGGTGATGGTAACCACTTAACATCCGATGGGCCCTCTGTTTGTTGTTTTTGGTCTTTTTGGTCTCTTTTGTAGTACTACCACCATAGTTACCACCATAGTCATGTTGACAACGCTAGTCCTTTATTTTGTATGTATATATGTTGGCCAAAATGGAAGCTTTACTTTTTCTCTTGTGCGGAGCTGACTAAGGATTTCTATATTGTAGAATACTAGCGGCGCGTCCCGGCTTCGCACAGGTTTTAATAAGGATTCATAATTTTTTTGAAAATATAATATAGCCTATGTCACCCGGGGATAGTGTAGCTTCCCAACGCTGAAAGAATTTTTCAAATCAGTCCAGTAGTTTCGGAGCGTATTCAATGCAAGCAAACAAATAAATAAATCTTTCCTCTTTAAAATATTAGATAGATAATTTCATTGGAAAGTCTTTGCTTTAAATTCATACCATTGTGGACTTGGATTAACCTAGATTTAAGACGTTTCAAGATGATCCCTCAAGGTTGGCTGGTAGATAATGCTATCGAGCATTAAGCTCACCTTTTGTACAATTTATTTTAGTGCAATAAAGAATTAAATATATAAATAATCCCTGCGGATTTTACTGAATTAATGCTTTTTGACTTTGACTTTGATCAATCAAGGTGACACACATGATTCTAAATACCTACCTACGTATAAAACGTGGAATATGTTGTCTGTAATATTACCAGAGTTGTCTTGAACATCATTATCCGAAGATAAGGATAGGGCGTCTAAAATTCTCTTCTCCTGTGTCGCTAGTGAGGCAGCCGCATTCACAATGCGTAGCAGGTTGTAGTTCTCAGTCTTGCTTTGTGGTAATCGAAGACTCAGTTTCCCGTCCGATGTCACATAGTAATCACTAGCAGATGAAGCTTCAGCTGGAAAATAATAAACTTGAATTTCTAAAGTACAGTATTTTTTTTATTTATTAGGGACAACAAACAGATAGACATTGTGTAATAAACGAATAGGTATAGGTAGTAAATAAAAGTAAACTTAGTTAAAATATAACCAACTAGCGGCCGCACGCAGCTTCGCCCGCGTGGCAGTTTTTTCCCGTTCCTGTTATTTTTTCGGGATAAAAATTAGCCTATATGTTATAATCTATGTTTATAATTACTATGTTTATTTATAATTATATGTTTATAATTATATATTTTATAATTACTTAGTTTATAATTACCAAGTTATAATCTATGTTTATTTCAAATTTCATCCAAATCGGTCTACTGGTTAGAGCGTGAAAGAGTAACAAACATCACCTGTGAGAACATGACCTGTGAGCTGTGAGGCAATGCTTTGTGATTAGGTAATGGTGCAGCTGGGTCATATTATATTTTATTGCAACTTTATTTTTTTGTTAACATTGAAAACACAATCTTTTAGTAGGTATCAAAGTCACCTACCCACCACTACAATCTGCTCTCTCTATCTTCTAAGGTTTGCTGGAAGAAAACTCTTTTTAGGGTTAAGCTCGCCTTTGTACATGACCGCTGTAAAATAACTGTCTGTATAATTTGTGTGTACAATAAATCTAATCAAATAATCCAATAATCTTAATTAATAATCTTTTGTGTTATCTTTTAGTGTTACTGTTATGTTTACTGTTTTGTGGTGGTCTGAATAAATGTTTCTATCTATCTATAAAGAATAAATAAATAAATAAAGTACCTTTGGGGAGGTCCAAGGACCTCACCACCCGAGGCAGCGCTGGGTTAGAGGATAGTTCCTTGAACCGCTCCGTGAAGTCCATGAATGGTTCCACCTCAGCATCACACAGTCCTCGGAAGTCGTCCGTGTCTAAGCTCCACACCATCAGACCTCCAAGACCATTGTCTACTGCCATCCTGAAGACGAGGACATAAAAATATAAGGTGGTAAGTGTGGAAATTTTTATGTATCAGGTTCAAAGTCAAAGTCAAAATGCATTCATGCAGTAATATCCGCAGGGATAATCTTGAAATGTTTTTAATCTAGGTGAATCTAAGCGCCAGTTCCTTGCGACCAAGCCTAGAAGAACTGGCAATAAACTTACTTAAAAAACAAACTTGACTTAAAGTAGGTAAGTATATACTTATTCATCGACTTGACGCTGACGAAATTGTCTGTCGAATGTCGGACGAATGCCGTTACGAAGAAAAGAAGGGGCTGAAAAATCCATAAAATTAGGACAAAAAAATCCATGAAAAATCATAGAATAAAGAAAAAATTGTCTGTAAAATCGGCTTACGAAAGACATGATTGGCATAGGCCAATCGAGTGGAAGAGAGACAGATGCGGCGCAAGCCGATCGTGCCTTTCGCTCGCTCGTGTAGCGCTCTCGCTCCGATCATAACGTTACAATGAGCGTAACGGGACACTTTTTCATGCGTGCAGCCGGCGTTCATCGATTTATTAGACGTTGTCACTCATAGAGTAAAGAAAAAATACCTTACTTGACTTTGATAGAGATGGACCGCCCGCTGTCATAACAGATGACTCTGTTCTTGTCCCGGATGTATGCTGTCGCCGAACGCTCGTCCCAGTTGTGTGCCCAGCTCGTAGGCTTCTTGCTGGTTTCCATACATATCTGTTTACGTCATATTTTATCTATAAAACCTCTCTTAAATAACCTCCTTTCTAAAATAACTAACCTCTATAAAGATTATCTCTTCTGTGGCTGCTCTGTGATAATGCGATTATTGATATTTTAGTTTTTTAAAGTATTTATGGTCATTTTTTTTCAACATCATCGCTCCAACCAAAGAATAGTTTGTACTAAGGAAACCAGATGACTGATAGAATACTTAGAATACAATATAACATCCAGAAAGAGAATAAACATCTATGTGACAATCCACACAGCATCATCTTGCCCCAAGCTAAGCAGAGACTGTTATGGGTACTAGATGACTGATGTATTTAATACAATACATTACATGCATGCATATTTTTTTATTTTGCACAATCACCCAGAACACCCGGAATAAATATTTGCAGATCATACAAACATTTATCCTAAGGCGGGAATCGAACCCGCAATCTCTTGCATCGCCGGCGGACTTTCGCCACATCAGTTATGTGTGGGATGAACTGCAAGTATGTTTCAAGTTGACCCAAATTGGTTCAGCCATTATTACGGCGTCGATTAATTCACAAACACCTCTATCTATAATCATTCAAATATAGATTCTTACCTCATTGTACCCCATTAGGCCATTCTCCACAGTATACGGCCCTTGGAAACCTATGCTCTTCGTCCGTGTCCTTCCGAACTCGATATTTTTCACATTAGGGTCAATCAGCTCGAAGGTTCGCCCGAAGAACGGCAGGCCGAGGATTATCTTATGCGCAGACACGCCGTTTTTGATCATGTAGTTTACTGAATACTCCTGAAACAGAAAAAACTGCATGTAAACAAAATCACTGTTTTCCCAGTGTCACAACAGACTAAAACTAAATAAATATTGGAAAACATTCACACAACGTCCTCTCACTTCCCAAACTAATGAAGTTAATTGATAAGTTTACTTATTTTTTGAGAATTTGGTCTGTATTCATCCCACTAATATTATAAATGCGAATGTTTGGATAGATGGATGTTTGTTCCTCTTTCACGCTCTAACCAGCGGACCGATTTTGATGAAATTTGGAATAAATGTAGATTGTAATCTGGAATAGGACATAGGCTACTTTCTATCCCGAAAAAATAACGGGAACGGAAAAAAACTGCCACGCGGGCGAAGCTGCGTGTGGCCTCTAGTTCATCATAACTCTCTGACACTATTTTGAAAGTTAATAGTAGGTATACACTCTAGTGCAGCTGACTGTACCTAACCATTTACTGGAACTGACCAAGTTGTTCAGATCGTGTACGCCGATGCCTCTCAGTGGTGCGTTGGAGCCGACGGAACCGTCCCACGCGCCATGGTAGTCGAAAGCTAGGAGGTGCATGAAGTCTAAATGCCTGTCGATCTTCCCCAGATCGTAAGCCGCTTCCATGGTAGACTTCCCGGCGCCGAATGCGGCAGTGAGGAGGTAGTTATGAGGTCTGAAAGCTTCTTTTAACTCCTGAAATATTCAAACACAAATACTGGTTAACATAGGTACTTTGTTTTTGATCCAGAGAGCGAGGTGATAGAAGATTTCTGAGTAAACTTGCGGGCAAACTGTCAAAACGACGCGTACGCCATTGGCACCACACTGGAGCTTCATTATTTACATTATTATTACTTTGTAAAAGGATCATACAAAAAACGGCAGAAACCAAACCGTAAGTTTCTTGCCGGTTCTTGCGCGGCTTGGTTGCGAGGAACTGGCGCTTAGATTCACCTAGATTTAAGACTTCAAGTTCCCCTGCAGATATTACTGAATAAATGCTTTTTGACTTTGACTTTAAAAGAATAAGTAAAATAATAAGTGCGGAGCTGACTAAGCCACGGGTTTCCTCACGATATTTTCCTTCGCCGTGGCATTGCGCACATACATTTTTCTACCCTAAAAATGTAGATATATAATTTTTAACAAGAATTCCCTTACCTTGAGTAGAAGCACGTAGTTAGCTTTATCGTACGGTTTTCCATCTCTCAGGGTTGGGAACTTCCAGTGCATATCTAAACCATCAAAATTGTGAATCCTGGAACAATGTTACCTTTTCATTACTATCGCCCTCCGTGTCGGGGCTTTGACATGCGCAGAGCAACGTAGGGCATGTTCCTAACAGTGGTAGTAGAGCTCTTAGTGAAGGGTTCGCCCGGGGAAGTACTAGCACCATGCCTATTCCTGCCGTCAAGCGGCGCAGCGTGTTCCGGTTTGAAAGGTGTGGATATCAGTGTAATTACAGGCAAACTGTGTGCCTCAGGTTGATGGACGCAGAGTAGTGCATGGTAGGGCACGTTCATAACAAGCGTGACCTGCGAGGCAATGCTTTGTTATTGTATCAATTTGCTTTGTTATTGGGAGGGCGTGGGTTCATCCAATCGAGGGAATAATCTTTAGGACAGTGCTCTGTAAAAACTAAAATATTTGGTATGTACTTACTTAAAGAACTCCAAGACGCTTTGAATGAAGGCCTGCCTTGTCGCCGGAGTGGATGCCATCGCAGAGTACTTTGCGGAACCCTCAGACCATCCGCCAATCGAGATGCTGACCCTTAGATGGGGGTAGTTATCCTTCAAGGCCACTACACGTTGGTAGCCGGCCTTACCGTAGTCTGTCGCTAAGTCTTGCCATAGATCTAAAGTAAACAAGGATCTGAGTCTCAAGACTGCTAATGTTTAGCTTATCTGTCGGTCTTTTATCTAAAATTTCTAAAATGTTTATCAAAAGAAAAAAAACCAGTGTGCTTTAAACCACACGACTGTAACGTTTCTAAGAGCAGACCTGCAGATCTACAGAAGGTTCTTACCACCACTTCTTATAGAGTGAGTTGTCTCATTCAGCGCTGCAAAAGAGTATATGATGTTCGTGCATAAGGAAGGTTCTATATCCTCGATGCTGAACTGGCCCAGGTCTTTGCGGTAGTTTGACCAGTTGTGCATGTAGCAGACCACCTTCTTGCCATGAGTGGGACCTGCAATCAAAAACCGGTTTGGAAACTCGCCTTCGTGACTTCTCGTTTGCAGGAGTAACGGCCGGATACTCAAACATAACTTAAATTTAATCACGTCTCAAGTGACAAATTTTGGACAGACTTTCATTGCAAACTGTCAAAAAATAGCGACTTGACGCGTAATTAAATTTAAGTTGCATTTGAGTTAGTATGTTAGATTTGCAACGGAAGACAATTAAAGTATACTTACTTATTAGTAACATATACATGATTGTATATTTTTGTGTTGATACCTCCGAAATGACATTAAAAAATATGCATATACATCAAAATCAGTTCAGTAGTTTGTTTTTCAGTTATTAACATGGTTTTTTATCTGGATCTTGTAAAAATGGCTAACCTCGGTTACTTATTTCATCTGTGACCTCGAACTCAAGGCGAATCTTCAAATTAAGTTTACAACTTTAATCAACAGTGCGTTGGTTTATTAAATAAACCTAGAAGTGTTTACTTACTTACTTTTGTCGCTTACTGCCTTAAGTCATATGATAGGTAAAGTAACAGGCCTTTCGCATTTTTAATAGATGATTTACTGTGGGTTAGATCCCCACCAAAGACAAGCATTTAAGTGATGAACATATTCTAGGCTTCTAGTTTATTCTAGGCTTACTTCACTTGGATATATAAGCATGCTGCATATACGATGCACATTTATCTAGTTCTGCGTAGACACTGTATATGTGACATGAGGAGATAATAAGGAAAATATTTAAAAATGCAACTAATATGCTCTTATCCAAGAGTTATCCAAGAGACTGGTGGATGTGACTCACGATCAAAGGGCTGGCGCTTATCTTGGCCAGGGAATTAGTTTAGCTATCCAAAGAGGTAACGTTGCCAGCCTTTTGGGCACACTTCCTGCGGTCAGTGACTTAAACTCTGTTTTCTACCTATAGTAAAGACCCGCACTTTACTATAGGTAGAAAAAAAAGTTACGATAAAATATGCTCTTAAACCTGTTTGAACATATTTTAAGATTATGTATCAGTTTATTGGTTTTTCACCCTAAAAACACCTTCAAAGGTCGTGGGTTTGAATCGAAAGGTATGTAGGTACGTTATGTGTCTCAAACGGTGAAAGAAAACATCAAGAAGAAATCTGTGGCGTAATCTGCTCCGCACGTATTAACTATCTCTTTCCTGTGGGTTAGGCTGACTAATTTAATATAATAATAATGTTGGACAATCTACACAGCATCATCTAGCCCCAAGCTAAGCGAGCTTGTGTTATGAGTACTAGATGACTGATATACTTAATACAATACATTATTGATATTTTTTATTAGGCATAGGTAATACCCACAAAACCCGGAATAAATATTTGCAGATCGTAAAAATAATTATCCTAAGACGGGAATTGAGCCCCCAACCTCCTGCGTCGCAGGCGGACATTCACCCAACGCGCCACATCGGTCGTCAAACTATCACGGTTCATGAGATACCGTACTTATTCTATGTGAGATTACAGCCTGGTGACAGACAGACAGGCATACAGATAGAGAGATAGACAGACAGACAGCGCAGTCTTAGTAATAGGGTCCCGTTTTATCCTTTGAGTATGGAATCCTAACAAGAAACAAGACTAAATCAAGTAATGCTATAGTCTTCCTTTTCGACCTTCCATCTTTTTCATTAGATCATTTGTCACTATAACCAGTTTTTGTTGATACATGCTGATGATGATGATAGTTCTGTCAACTTCCGCCAAAATGATTATAACTTTATTGACACGCTCAAATTATACGCTTGAGAGAATAACTCTTATCTACTTTAAAAATCTTGCAAACACATTATTTTTATTGCATTGGTTGTAAAGAAAATTTATTTATAAAAAAAAATTATCAAGAAAAGTTAAATTTATATAAATACACTATTTTTTTCTCAACTCCTTCTAAAGACATTTTCTGCTTAATTTTATGGGAGTAGCCACTGGGTCCTGAAACACAGTCTGAACTAGTTCGGGAGCCTATGGATTCATTACAGTGTACTATGCACTATGTCAATAAAATGCTTTTGTATAATTTGTATTTGTATTATTCTTCTAGTCAGTTGGGTACATTAGGCCCGATAAAAATAAACACAAGTAGGTAGGCACTTACCTTCTAAAGTTTGCACAGCGCTTTGCAAAGCAAATAAAATTAATATAAGAAACACCATTATCACAGCACAAAATTCACAGACCTACATTTATTATAACTTTACGATAATTTACAACACATAATGCTATTTTACGATGGTGTTTTGTTGGTTACTGCAAAGCAGTAGGCACTGCTTTAGCGGGAGATGACAGACAACTGCTTGCGTCTCAAGAGACGAGTCTCAGTGTTCGTGAACTTTAAACATCTCGAAAAGTGGTTTAGCAAGATTCATTTTCCTTATACATGTGTGTATATCGAGATATTTTGTAACTCAGTAGTAGTAGAGCTCTTTGTGATTCGTCCGGGGAAGTACTACCACCTTAGTTTTGCTGCCAAGTAATGCCCTGTATTGGTATGGGTGCTGTTATAATTTACAGGTACTTCTCAGAGTACGTAATGCAACCAATTACATGAATCTTTGTTTGTTGTTAGTACATACAGACAATGCAAAGCAACTAAACAGCTGCGCTGGTCGTAGAGACTTGAAATTATCAGGGTAAATTCGTCTTAGTGTGATATACGTAGATATATATAATATTGAATGGTAGGTATATTTCACAGACTGAAAGATTACCTAGTATGTAGCTTGTTTCTATCATAAAACACCTTTTTCCTGTTTATCCACAGACGGGGAGGGCTGACCGCAAAGATATTTATAAGGAAAGGTTAATAGATTATTTATAATGATGTAAACAATTATACAATCACATATTATTACATTCACATGGGACAAAGTTTTCTTAGATTGGGGCTAGAGGACGTGATGTGAATGTTTGTCAATATTTCTTTTTATATCTAGTCTTTTGACTAGATATAAATCGCTCAATTTGCCCAATACAAGTTATCTATACTTCTATAGGTACAATAAGGAAAAGTTTGTGAGTTTGTAAGATGTAGGTAATTTCTGGATCTACTGAACCGATTTTGAAAATTTTGCCAATATAAAGCCACGGTATTTGTGTCATAGGCTAGACGTTTATAAATTTTATCAGGAGTAAGAATGTCAGCTAGTTTCATATAAACTTCAACTCCCGCTCGCTTAGGGGTTGAATTTCAAGAATTCCTTTCTTAGTACGATAAGCGCCCCTAGCATATGAGGGCACTTTATCTCCAAAAATTCGTATCCGCAAAACGTAAGACTCAGAATCCGCCTTCAGATCTTACTCCAAATACAATGTGAATAAAAGGTTCATACTTATCAAAAATGTGACTCTATCTGTCTTTACTACCCGTTACTTTTATACCCGTGCGAAGCCGGGGTGGGTTGCTTGTTTACCTTTCGAATGTGCGGGATATAGGACAAAAGAACAACAAATAAAAATCCACCATTGTCTCTTAAAAAGGTTTTAATTTACAAAAATATCAAAACATTGAGTTAGGTAATTCTTGTAGTAGGTATCTATTAAAATTAAAACAGCCGAAACGTCGGGAAAAGAAATAAAAAAGGTGATACGAGATAAATACTCGTGTTATACAGCATAGCCTGGTTAAATAAAGAATGAAATCTAAAAAAGCATTGCTAATTCTTACCTCTTACTCAGACACGATGTGTGAGAGTGAGAGAGGTAAAGATTTAAACATCGTCCCCTGTATGGCGAACTCACGAATCTGCACTTTTCACGAAACTGACTATTTAATGCCGAGCAGCTTAAAATGCTTTTAAAAAAAGCTTAACAAAGATGCTTTCAATTTAATTAACAACAAAAAATAAAAGTTTAAAATAGGTCCTTTGGAACTATTTGAAAAGTGCAAAAAGATATTTTTTATAAAGTTTCTTTGCTCTCCTGTAAAATGAGTACTTTGCAGAATCGTGACTTAGGCATAGAGGTGACGACATGTTATATCTATTTTATCCCTGTTATATCAAAATCACACTACGCAATACAAGATTTGCACGGAATACTGCCAAACTGACAACTGTCAGTCTTTCCAGTAAGCGACTCTTTCGTCTTCTCACACAGGAACGGCAAAGGCTCGTCGCATGAGATATCTCCCAGTTTGCCGTTGATAAGTCCCCCACACTGGCGACTGCCGTTCTGCCGACGTGGCAGGATAGTAGGGCAGTTTGTGCACCATTCCTTGTACCCTGCTTCTTGTAGCGTTTGACCTGGGAAATGAGGGAAAAACGTTAAAACAAGTAAACAAGTTTTAGTAGTAGTAGAGTTCTTAGTGAAGGGCTCGTCCGGGGCAGTACTTAACCTCCTTGCCTATTTCTGCCGCCAAGCAGCTTGCTGTGTTCCGGTCTGTAGGGTGTGGGTGCCGGTGTAGTTACAGGCACATGAGGCACATTAGATTGATGGACGCAGAGCAGTGTATTGTAGGGCACGTTACTAACTAACGTGATCTACATTATTTATTATTATTATTATTGAATGACCAGTCATGAAGAAGAGTTGCTACTGAGAAGATAATGCAGGAGTGGACTCTACCCGACATAAAAACTGATCGCAGATAAAACTTTAAAAAAAAATTGTATTTACAATAAATGTATGTTATTATTCCATTCGTTATCGTTCGCATGTTTTGCTTAGTTTGGGGTTAAAGAGCACTGATTATTCCATTTGTTATCGTTCCCACGTTTTGCTCAGTTTGGGGTTAAAGAGCACTGTGAAATACCTATCAACTTAATTATTAACTCTCAAATCGCGAAAACTATCTCCATAATATTGACGATGGCAGAATGAACTCTCTTACCTTGAACAGTCCACCAGGAATCTTCCTGTCCCCATTCACGGAAACCTACAGCCACCTTCCCGTTAATTCCTGACTTCCCAACCATTTCATTGAGGGTGTTGGCTTCGTCTTTGCTGTTGACGATGGCGAGGTAAGCTCCCTCCGCTCGGCAGATCTTCTGCGCTCGCGTCCATGTGGTTCCTCCGTTGTGGAGCTTGTAGCAGTGGCCCGTGCGAGCATCCAGCGTATATGCTGCAAGATTATAATGATTAATTACGCTGTAATCTAAGAATCGCCATTCTTACTGAATTCCTGATGAATACGGATTTGAAAAAGAGACAGTTAAAAGCTTTAAAACGTAATAGTAATCATAGAAGTCAAAGTGGTAGCTAGCAGGCCACATAGAACCAACAACCGCTAGGGATTAAAGATTATCGAATGGAGACCACAAACCGAAAGACACGAAGGATGGTTCTCATCTGATAGATCAGATTCTTTAGTTTACGGGAAACCCGTGGCTCAAAATCGTTCTTCCTGAAAGTGTATATTCAGTAAGGGCTGGTTCCAGAAGTGGATTTCTTCTAGCTGATAGACCTTCATATATTTGGAGAGTTTATCTGTAGTAGTAGTCTTTGTGAAAGGATTAATCCGGCGAATGACTACAACCGCGGCTATTTTTATTCTTGGTGAGGATCGAACACTCAGAAGGCAGGGCTACTACAAACTGAACAGTGACGGCTGTCGCAAATATAAAGCTTTTCATTCTTTTTTTCAGTATCGGTGCCATAGAATAAGATTAGTCCATATTCTTAGATCGGTGCTAAGTATCGGTGTAATCGGTATCGATTGTAAGTAGGTAGGTAAACGATCATGTGCATGTAATATCTGTGTGGGTATAAAAGCTTTTCTTTTTTTCTTTCTAAGTTCTCAAGATATACTGCTGGCACCCTAATCCATTTCCTTAGTAGTCTTAGGACACCCACAAAATCCCTTCCTTCTATATCAGGACCACTACAGCTAAAATGCATACCTAACAAAAAGACCAACCTTTATCCACTGTCCCACAGTTAGTTAAAACATCAGAGGCCGATAACTTCAAATAACAGATGTATGGTAAGTAATCCTGGCAGCTAGCATCAGATACCGTTCCATTAGAGAAGCTGAGACACTGTCGGAAGCTGCCAGGGTCCTTCGAGCCGTCTACTTCCCAGTTGTTCTGTATTTGGTTTGCTGGAACTCCTGGAAAAGAGTTGAAATATAAAAAACTATATTTATTTCAAAGGGAATTATTGATCACAACACTCTTGACAGAGTGTTCGTAGTCTTCATGTCGGGGCTGAGAGTCTCCGTCACCTCTTTCACACTGCTGCTTCACTAGCACATTCGTTAAAAGAGAAACTATACAATGCATAATATTCGTTGATGACCACATGACGTTCCAAACACTGAAACATTTCTTCCAGCGATATTGGTATTAGAAGAACTTTATTTTCTAATTCAACGTGTGATTCTTGATTCTAATTGCGTGAAGTATTTTATGGATATTAGTATTAGGCCGTGTCTTCGCTATATAATACAAAGTCAAAGGCAATACGAGATTTAGGATTGATAACTTAGAATCATCTTATATCGTGGATCTAGGCGAAACCCTGTGTGTGCCGTAAGGCAGTAAGTTAACAGAAATATTGCGGTCACCAATCGGCCTGCTAAGCGTGGTGGTTTGGCAGGCGCGCAACCCTTAAGGTTAAACAAGTCGGTACGTTGTCCATACAAACGCTGTAAGAGCTTAATGTCTACTATTTATTAACGTGCGTCCGAAGTTAAGTTTGATACTGAATTATCTTGTCGTTATCTAGGTACGTTACCCTATATGCTACAGTAAAATCAGATTACCTTGAAAGTTACAAGCGTTACAAGATTTAGTACAAAATCTTTCGATTATTTTTCAAAGAGGAACATGTTTGCCTTGGTATTAAGAGTCTATCGAACCATTAATAGGGCTGTTTCCACCCATTTGGCGGACTCCAGCGAAGTACGCCTGATGCTTTGGTTCAGCTGATGCTATCAACTCCGTCATGATAGTTATCATGTTGGTGTTCTTCGGTGTTGCCACTTCACCCCCTGAAAAGTAAAGTTTTATTTAGCCTAAAGGTTTTTGGATGACAAATATGAACTGGAAGACGAAGCGTATGCTGTTTGCTCACTCGGTGGTCCAATTATATTGTGAATATTGCGAGAAGGTGTATGAAGCTTATGTCCAGCAGTTGACTTATGCAGGCTGAGGATAAACCGTTGTATGCCCCTAAGGTTCGAAATCAAAATGAAAACGGTATTTATTCAGTAGAAGCACAGAGATCACTTTGAATAGTCTTACAAAAGGCTGGTAACGCATCTCTTCGAAAATGTGAAACAGTTTCATGATTTTAATCTGTAGGCACGGTAGATAACTCTTCAGATATCTTAGTACCAAGTTGTACCTACTAACTCAAAGTTAAAGTTCCCAAAATTCACATTTTGCATTAGTTAGTTCCACGCGTAACAAGCTGTAAGTGTCCATAGTTACTACTAGACTACTAAGTGATTCCCTCACGATGTTTTTCTCCAGCGTTTGAGAACTGGCATTGTGTACATATTTGAATAGGAACTATTGGTCCACGACCGGATTCAGACCTTAGGATCAGAAGGCGAGGTTACTGGTGTACTACACCAAACCCCCATTGCTCCTTTTGAAAGATCCTACTATATTATAAACGCGAAAGTTTGTAAGTATGGATGGATGTTTGTTACTCTTTCACGCTCTAACCAGTAGACCGATTTGGATGAAATTTGGAATAAACATAGATTATAGCTTGGATTGACATATAGGCTACTTTTTATCCCGAAAAAATAACGGGAACGGGAAAAAACTGACACGCGGCGAAGTTGCGAGCAGCCGCTAGTAAAAAAATATATAAAATATCTTACCTTCATGCTTGCACATAAGACTAGCAGTCTCCCAGTCAGCAGGTCCTGAGTGAACCTTGAACCATCCATCCACATTTGAGTTATAATCTGCGTAATCGTTTCTTAACGCGGCTCCTACAACCAATGTTAAAATATCTGGCCTGAAATCTCAACTCTACCTTCTGCGTTGTAGGTTGTAGGTTTGATTATACTCAAGGGCAAACATTTGTGTGATGTACATTGTACATACATTATTAGATAGGGTATTCAATTAAGGTTTTTGAGCCATTTCGAACGCCATGTCAAGAGCGCTTTAAACCGACGATCATCTATAAAGAATGTTATGACAGCGAATAAAACAAACAGGTATGTCAGGATCGTAGCAAGTGGAAATTTGTGGTCTCTGCATCTCTGTATTTATAGGATGTTACAGTTTCAAAAAAATATATCTACTTATACCACTCAATTAATATGTTTCGTTCACTTTATGGTCCAACTACCTTAGAAAGATAGATAATTGGCGTTTGTGTTTCACAGCCCGCTTTTCGATAGTTTATTAGTTTTTATAGTGCTTACCTGCACTTAAGGAAATCACAAACCGCTTTTCAATATTGGCAAAAACTGTAACGATAATATAATGGCTTACCCGGTAGCAGACCAACCGATACTGGATCGTTTACAGGAGCGTTGGAGCCATGTTTGCTGTCCAGCGTCATGTTATAACTAAATTGTGGTCTAAAACAAGAAACATAAAAGTGAACACCATTGACATTCTGTAGAAATCCACTGTTGGACATAATACGCTCCAGGAAGAACGATTTTAAAGCCCTGTCCATAGACGTCTGTACATCGGGTAGGTGGACGTCCTACGCTTCGTCTTCCGGTTCGTGGTTGTCATTCGAAAACGTTGTTCGAAAATGATGTTATTTATTTATTTATTATTGCTGGTAGGTAGGCACACACTATCTTGTAGCACTGTGTTTAAGCAAGTGGTGCGTTTGTCTGACGTACGTCGTCACTAGGAACTGGTGCAGCTGAAAATCAGCGTTGGATAGGTAGATACATTCTACCTCTCCAGCATTTTGTGCTGAGTTGGCGCCAAGTTGACAAAACATTATTCCTTTTTTTTTGATAGGATGAATGGGTAAGAGCGCGGGACTTTTGTTTAAGTATGCCAATTAAGTAGGCAGTCGTGTTTTGTTATTTTGTTCCGTGTTTTCCCTTTATCCTTTATTCTGTAACCGTTGTACGTTTTGTCAATAAACTTTTTCATTTCATTTCATTTCAAAAACCCTCAACGGTGGTCAGCTCTACGAGATATAGCCTGCCTTTTCAACTAACTGATTCTGAGAACTATGTAACTTTGGTTCTTCTACGGATGTCTTAAAGTTTTGATTCAAGTGAACATCAAATAATCCAAATTGTTCGTCCTCCGGCTTGTCCGGGGAAGTACTACATTTAATCCCGTGGTAACTTTAATCATTAGGCACGGTTGATATACAGATTTCTGAGTAACAAGTAACTACTCGAGATTCTAGATGTCTAGTGGGGGTAGTTTGAGGAAATTTGGTAGGTTCATACTCACATTTTTCAGTAGTTAGTATTCCATACGTGATATGTCGCACCCTATCGCTGATACCAACTGGTTCCCTCACGATGCTTCACCGTTTGAGAGCACACGCACGCTATGAAAATCTATTGTATGGATAAATAACAACAGTCCTGGGTGTTGGTTATTACAAGGTTTGCAGAATGTCCTTATATTGAAGAATTAGGTTAAGGTTTCTAATTTTAATTTGTTTATTTTTAGTTCATAATGTTAGATTAGATGATGGTGAGTTTCTTAGGGTAATCCCCCGGTCAGCAGAGTTGGTATATGTTTGGATACAGGGTTTGCAGAATGTCATTAGATTGAACAATTTAGGCTAGTTTTTTTTAATTTATTTCTTTTTGTTAATTAGTAGGGGTAGGATTCTGGCAGGTATCAGTGGAATTGGTGCACGACTGAATTCGAACCCACGACCTTAGGATCAGAAGGTACTCCCACTAGACCACCGAAACTCTTTATTTAGTCTATCTCAAATAGTAGTTATAATTTTTTCAAAAGCTTACTCTTTTAATCCAGGAGTTATTCCAAGCCTATCACAAAGCTCCTTTGCTTCATCAGATGAATCAGCACAGTCCTGAACCTAAAACAATTTTATTAATAAAGGTATGTTCGTGATTACGCTGGACAGTTGGATAGGACGGTTCTCGTTGCCATCAGCCTATAGCACGAGCCCCGCGTGACGTGATAGTTGGGCTCGAGCCGCTATTGGCTAAATTATTATTGTTCCTTTCCCACTGTCCACGACTCATGTAATGGCTGAAATATACGCTAGTGTCAGTAACCGTACACGCATCTCTTTTTTTATTTAAAACCCTGAAAAACGCATAGAACCCAGTAACAGGCACTCACGGCAAGTCTGAAGTAGGTACTAACCACGCCAAATCAGTACAAGGTACTTAACATAATGGGCGGTGATATCACTGAGAGCCATTTCCCCCAGCCGGGCTAAGATGTGCAACGTGAGATAAAGAAAATGAAATAGAAAAAGTAGTCCATCAATAGAAAAACTTTTTCTATTGATGGACATTTGAGAAATCTATATCTATACCAATTATAAGAATCTTTGTCCTGACTGACTGACTGGGATATAGACAACGCACAGACTCAACCATTGGTCGTAGAGACTTGAAATTTTCAGATTATATTTATATTGGTGCGTAGAGGTGTACTAAAAAAGGAATTCCCGAAATTCAACCTCTAAACGGGTACAGCGGGGTTTGAAGTTTGTATAAAAATAGCTTCGCGCGTTTCGCTAGATAAAGGTAAAAGACCCACAGATAAGCTAAACATTAGCATTAAGTCCTGAGTCATACAGGTGTTGCCTCATGTGCCTGTAATGTCCCCGGCACTCACACCCTTCAAACCGGAACACGCTTAGGTATTATGTATATCAGTCATCTAGTACCCATAACACAAGCTCTGCTTAGCTTGGGGCTAGATGATGCTGTGTGGATTGTCCAGCATTATTATTATACATACCCCATTGCAAGTTGCTCCTCGATCGACGCACGCGCCGTACGCGCATTGGAACAGGTAGGACGAGCAGACTTTATCGGCGCATGCCCATTCAGTCTCATCAGAACCGTCTAAGCATTCCTTAGAGCCGTCACAGTAGTTCGCGGCGGTTATAAAACTTCCATCCTTGCATTTGAATTGACCCCTGGTAATAATTTTATTATAAATATTTTTGTTTTACGGATAAATATTATGCACTAGTAATACAATCCCCTCACTCCGCTAATAGGCCGACAACTAGCGCAATGACCCTAGAACTTATCTAATCTGTGCCCTAGACGAACAAATGCAGTGACAGTGAGACAGTGAGTTGAACATATAGTTCGAGTGATACTCGCTAGATGGCAAATTGTAAGCGCTTATTGAACTCTAACTACGCAGTGCAATGCATAATGTATACATAGTATGACTGAAGCCCCGCCCAGGGCGGGGCTTAGAAATAGGTATTTCGCCTTTAAGTGGCCCCTTAACAATTATTTTAGCTGACACGATCTGATATTTATTGAAATATTATATATATTTATTTTATAACGGAAGTAATTTAGTATATACAAATATTTTACATCAAATATTTAACCTATTATATCTACATATTTTATAATAACTCAAAAAAAATTCTACCTATAGTAAACTGCAGGTAGAAAATAGAATTTAAAGCATTGTAATTTTTATTGAAATAAAAAAGTTTTGTACTATACGTTTCACTCCAGAACTGCTTGATGAAGTGTTCATGACTCATGACAGATGTGAAACTAGTGTAGGTGTCAGTGTTGCAAGCATTCTCGCTGTTCGCGGCGGTCGATACCACGCCGCGGAGATAGTAGCGTTCTATGCCTCGGATTGATTCAGAGAACGCAAGCCCTCCTCCGCTGTCGCCTTTACAAAGTGCTGTGCTAGCTGCCAAATATTTTACTTACTTATAGTAATCATTTCATACATAGATTGATAGATCGATAGATAGATAGATTGCTAGATAGATCGCTAGATAGATAGATAGATCGATAGATAGATCGATATATAGATTGATAGGTATATTCTTCATCATCACTGTGACGACGGATGTGGCGCAGCGGGCGAATGTCCACCTGCGACGCAGGAGGTTGCGGGTTCGATTCCCGCCTTGGGATAAAATATGTTAATGCAATCTGCAAATATTTATTCCGGGCGTTTTGGGTTTCCTGACAATGTTTTCCTTCACCGTTTAACAGCACTGGCATTACGCACTTATTATTTTAAAGATATTTATACTTACAATCTAAAGTGCCGGCGCAGATTTTATCACTGGTGATATATTCACGAAAGTCAGGGGGAGACCTGTTGATGCATGTTCCAACTTCCACGTATGGGAGTTCGACCACTTGCAACACGGGAGAAGATTTACCGTTGGCGGCGGTCAGACCCCATCCCGCTACCTAAAGGCCAATAAGAAATTTGTTTTTTTCACCTTTGGAAGCAACATTTTACCTGTTTCCTAGTGTTCACGTCTCAAGTGACAAATTTTTGACAGATTTTCATTGCAAACTGTCAAAAAATCGCGAGTCTACAAGCTTAAATCTGAGATACGTTTGGGTATATAATGATAGAGAACAGAAAAATGTCAATAAAGGCGAGGTTACACGGTAAGTAGTAAGACTTGAACTCTGTCTGAAAGTACCTAGTGAGGCAAACGGCCGAATACTCAAACGCAACTTACCTAAATCAAATGACGATTTTTTGACAGTTTGCAATGAAAGTCTGTCGAAAATTCGTCATTTGAGACGTGATTAAATTTAAGTTGCGTTTGTTCATTCGGGCGTAGTTTACATTAATATTTAATATTTAACCTATCTACCTTATATCTACATATTTTATAATAACTCAAAAAAAAAGTCTATCTATAGTAGACCGCAGGAAGTGTTCCCAATAGGCTGGCAACGTTACCTCTTTGGATAGCTAAACTAATTCTCTGTCCAAGGTAAGCCCCAGCCCTTTGATCGTGAGTCACATCCACCAGTCTCTTGGATAACTCTTTGGTGTAGTTTAGACAGAAATGATTTCTCACCTTTGCTTTGTTCCCAGAATAAAGTTGTTGCTTTTCGAAGTGATAGTCAAAGCTGAGGCACACGGGACGAATGTAGGTCTTGAACTGAAACGGCTGAGCGACTATCACCACGGCTATGTCATCTTGGAAGTTAGCCCCAGCACCTTGGTATCTCGGGGGGAGATGAATTACTTTTACCTGTGAGGAAAGTCTATATCAGTCATTCCCAAAGTGGTCCAGGCGGACCCCCAGGGGTCCACAGGAGACTCGACGGGAGTCTACTTTGGACGTGACAAAAAATGGGGGTCTACAATCGTAAGCAGGGGTGCATGAAAATTAATTTGGTTTCGATAGTGAAGAACTAAAATATTGGCTTGTTATTTTAAATAATATGATACGTTAATTAAACCTTGTCATTAAGACAATTTATAAATAAATTGAGAAAAAATGGATAGTTCCGAACTGGGAGTCGAACCCAGACTAAAAAAGTACTCTGTGACCCAGACCATTTCGGTATCGCGCCGAGATTTAAAAATTGGTAGTAATTTTGAAACACAGCAAAATTTTGAAAGTGGTCTATGAAACAAAAGAGTCTGGGAACCACTGGTCTATATGAATAGCGAAACCTGACTACATCGACCACCTCTGTACCCGTTTAGGAGCTGAATTTCGGGAATTCCTTTCTCATTACTCAATACTTAATACATTTATTGCTTTCACATGGTTAAAATTGGATACAAACATTGTGCTTATGTGTAAGTAGGTATTACATGGCCCCAGAATAGGGTATAGCAACATGGAGCCAGGCCGAGGTTATAAGGTAGGTATGTATTATTTTTAGAATAGTAGGATTCGTGATTTTGCGTGACATTCCAGTTAGGCTGTCTTTTTAGTATGCATGACTTTATTTATTTGCGTATTAAAATTAATTTATGCTTGTTTGTCTTAACAAACCTCGATAACTACAGAACCTAGCCTAGTACACACAGTAGTGCCTTTCTTAGTACACACTCTAAGCACCAAGGTGATCAAATTTCAAGTCTCTACGACCAGTAGTTTAGGCTGTGCGTTGTCTATATAGACATAGACGAAGACAGAAATTTGGTTACTACTTTAGCACACACATTATAAGGTAATAAAACTAAAAACAATAGACATTTAGAGACTGATAGGTACGTAGAAATAATCAACAAAAAAAAACAAAAACTAAAATTGCGAGATAAAACAAACATTGATTTTACTAATTACTATACTATATGTCAGTCGGTCAGGACAAAGATTCTTATAATTGGTATAGATTTAACATACGTTTGACTTTTGTGCTTCGTCGTTCTTGTCGTCCCAAGGGCGGTACAACTTGCCGACTGCGACGGCGTATTGAGAAGCGGGCAGTTGCTTCTCCAGATCGCTCCAGAAGCAATGGGCAGCTGGAAATCAAACTACATAAGCTCGACAAAGTACTGTTGGTACTAAGAGACCGGAGGGGATACTTACCTACCATAGTTGTGTAACTACCTACTTCTAAAGATTTTTATATTATCCCAAAAATTATTTCTTTTCTTCTAACTCACGGCCTTCCCCTCGGCGATTTTTGGATTGTAATTCTTCATATTTGTAATTTTAATTTTATTGATTTACTGTCTGTATTTATTTGTGTGCTGTGTGAAAATCGCGGGAAGACGGTGCTTGGTCGCCTTTCTTACCTGATAAAACTACATTATTGCTAATGAGAGATCCTCCGCAGATCTGCATATAAGGATTTGTAGCTGTATTGTAGATTCCAGCATGCCATGGTAACTCGCCACGCTTTACCCTCTGTCCACCGATTACTAGGCCCTTCCCGTCTGGAGTAACGCGGCCGCATTCTGAAAGAAGATTCGAAGATATCACACAGTTGACTTCATTGGCCGAGCGAGCGAAGCGTCTTGCGTCGGCGTTGAGATTGGACAAAAAATGCTTTGTGTCTGCTCTCGGTTACCAGTCGCATTTTTCAAGTTCAAGCTCGCAGATTTTGATGGCACACAAGTTCATTGATTTATTTAATTTTTTTGGTTGATTGCGATTTTTGATGATGGTGAAAAGGAGGTTTGTTGTAGCGTTATTTATCAACGGATTTCAAACAAACTTGAGAAGCACACTAAGGACTTTATTTTACACAAGATATTGCGAAAAAAAAACAAAAAGAAGGACTGGAGGGGGAAAAAGGGGTAAAGTTTGCTGTAGGTATATGGATTTTGGGAAAGTGAAAAGTGTCTGTTATTGCATGGTTGCATGGCTCGCAAGGTCTAATGTTCTCACAGAACCACTAGTTAAATTAGATTGGCACCACACTGGTTAGTAAAAGGAACATGCAAAAAAACTGTAGAAGCCAAGCCGTTAGTTTCTTTTTCCTCTTCTTTATGCTTAGTCGCAAGGATCATGCAAAAAACGGCACAAACCAAGCCGTAAGTTTCTTACCCGTCCCAAGCTTGGTCGCAAGGAACTTACTCCCTGGATACTACTGAATAAATGCTTTTTCACTTGATTTGATTAAAACAAAATACCTGGTGTACATCTTGCGATGTAGTCCCAATACCCATCAAAGCATTGCATGAATGTGAGAGGGGTAGCCGTGTAGTAATTAGGGCGTCTGCAGCGAGGCTCGACTGTAGTGCCGGCTGGTTCGGACGCTCCACAAACCCTTGAGCCTTCGATGGCACCGAAGACTAGGCAGCGGTATTCTACTGATGGGTGCTGATCTAAGCGACATTGTCCTGTTAAACCGGTAAAATTTACACGTATAATCACGATGGGTTTGGGAATGGCTGGAAGGCGATTGAGCGAGTTACCCGTAATTATTAGAATGTTGTACAGAAAGCTGCACTGGAATGTATATTCCTAACTTACAGAATAGTTTTACCTCCAAAAATAAGTAAACTTATCAGATAATTTCACAATTTTTGAGTTTTTAAGAGTTCACCATAAGGTTTTGATACCGTTTTGAAAGTTACGAATTGTATACATTCTAGTGCAGCTGACTGTACATAATTTGTAAAGTAAGTTAGAAATAGCGTGTTTGTGTCTGGATGTATACATATTTTTATATTTTTTGAAGTAAGTAATAGGTAGGTACTTCTAATGCGACTTCCAACAAGGTTGCGTTAAACGTTTAACACTACCATGGAGAGGGTATGAAAGCACTGTTCTTGCTATCTTTCTCTCATAGCCAGTCTCGTTTCGTATATTAAAGAAATGTTACTTCAGTCGTGTGGTCTAAAGCGCACTCGTTTTTTTTCTTGAGCAATGTCCTAGGCATAACGATTTGGTACTCTGTAACTCGGTTAAGTAGTCTGTAATGTACCTATATTTGATCTATACTGACACTATGAAGACAAGCAGTCGAGGCCAGAGTTAGATCCGGTTATGGCAACATCTTGGATTACCAAAATACCAAGGTGGTAGGTACATCTAACCTTCACAAACGTAGGTACAGAAACAAATTAGTTTTTTAAAACGTTGCTAAAGTTTTTTAAGGTCTGCAGAAAACATCAATTCTTTTAGGCTGTAGATGTTTTTATCATTGGCTTTTTCCATACATCACCATCATTAGACTGTAGAAGTCCACTGCTGGATGTAGGACCCCCCATACGTTTTAAGGAAGAACTATTTCCATCTGTCTTGTATTCAGTTAGATTGACACCACATTGGAGCTTCATTATTTATATTGTTATATTATTATTTTGTAACAGGATCATACAAAAAAACGGTAGGAACCAAGCCGTAAATTTCTTGCCGGTTCTTCTAGGCTTGGCGCTTAAATTCACCTAGGTTTAAGACGTTTTTAGATGATCCCTGCGGATATTACTGAATAAATGAAGTTTCTTGCCGGTTCTTGCGCGGCTTGTTCGCGTGGAACTGGCGCTTGGATTTACCTAGATTTAAGACGTTTCAAGATGATCCCTGCGGATATTACTGAATGAATGCTTTTTGACTTTGACTTTGACCATCAGTCATCGGGTTGAACGAGTCTTTGCATACATTTCCATCAAAAATGTTTTGACTTCTCAGTCAAAGATTGCTAAAGAGTTTTCATTAATATAAACTTTTGAAACTTATTTGAATATTTTTTTCTCATGCGTTTCTAATAAATTTTTATCTAATTACTTTTGACTTTATATTAGGAACCTACCTGCTACTGAACTAGAATTCTATGGACGAAGGACTTTATTACTGTAACTTATTACCAACGAACGAACATGCAAAGGTAATCCCTGCAGCTTCGTTCGTTAATCATTTTTATACAAACATCAACCCTGGTAGGTAACATAGGTAGGTAGGTAAAATTTCAGGAATACTATACATTCTTAGTAGATAGGTAGGTACCCCTAACATTTGAAGTCTCTAGGTACGGGTTGAGTTTAAGAGATAAGAGATTAACATTTTGATGAGTAGAAAAATAGTAGGTAATTAGGTATTATTAAGTTCTATTCTACAGTTCTGTAATTTAGCATAACTTTTCTAAAAAAAATATAAAATTTAACTGTAATAATGATACAAAGTATTACTTTATAAAACTTACCCTTAAAATTCACCAGATCGCCTCCAACGCACACAGTGAACAGAAACAGCAGATAAAAAAACATTGTAAAACAACACTACAGTAAATTATTCTCAACCCTAGGCCGAGCTATTTTATTGTCATTGTTTTAAAAAACGTGTACACAATAATAAATAACGTTGCGAAAACTTAAAAGCAGAACATTTTTAAGTCCGACTGATACATGCATAAATCTTGTGTCAAATGAAGAACCTGTCTGTACAGCAAGGGGGATTTCACACAGCCCGATTTTCGCCGTACGGCAAGTCGCTTGCCAAATTTATACCACAAAACTATTTACCCCCGAATACTCGATCATCTCAGATCGCGATTTTTGACAGTTTGTCAGACTGTCAAAATTTCGTCAGTTGAGACGTGCTTATAATCTAAGATGAGTTTGAGAATTTCGGGGTTTGTCATACAACTTTATGGGGGGTTTAGTGTCTGTCAAGTTAGAAGCCTCACATTGGAATTAAATGTTTTCGAACATGCTATAAAACTTCGCTCAATTAGAGATTACCAGTGGCCAAAGCACAAAACTAATGCTCTTATAGATTCGGAGATATTTAGGTCGATAAGTGAGGCTTCTAGCTTGACGTCAAGTTAGAATGGTTCCACTTATCACGGTGATTTATGTGTCAAAGAACTATTCCCAGATAGACCACTGCGTGCTAAGTTTCAATAATTGTGCTTCAGTTGAAGCCGAGATATCACACCCTAATGGTGAGGCTTCCAACTTGACGTTTGGTTTGCCATGCCTTCGATTATGGCATAACGATAGCTCGCTTATAAACATAAAATATGTCAAAAAACTGTTCCCGATTTAGTGCCCAATATAAGAGAAAAATCAGCTCAATCCGTTGTATATTTTAGCCAGAAACTTAGTGCAAACTTTTACGTACAAACGGTAAATTTCAAATAGTCGGTTGGTTATTATAAACTCTATTCGAATGCAATAGCTTAGAAAATAAAATTTTAAATAGTTACTAACGCGCAACAAAACGACAGCTCGCTTAGAAATATGAAAATACTAAAAGCTGTGACCAATGCGGAAAGTGTCTTGTCGTGCGGCAAAAATCGGCCCGTGCAAACCGCCCTTAAGTATAGGTGACCTCGAGTGACCACAAAGATGGCGCATTGAGAAGTGGTTCTACAAGGTTCATTTTCCTCATTTGACGGAAAAAATAAACAAACGTGTATCATATCATTATTTGATTTTTACTTTGAATTTAGGAAATTCTGCCGTGCAGATTGTATGTGATAAAATTCCTTCCTTATAAGTACCTACCTATTGTTTCCCGTTTTAAGTTATTCGACAGTGGTTCCTGAAATCCTGGTAATTGCTGAAATAGACGACAGAATACGTCCAAATACGACACGATATAAGAAAAAAGTATTATTAAAATCAGACTACTCTGTAAAAAGTTGCGTGGTCATACATAAAAAAAATATGTAGAATATAGGATAGAAATACCAGGCATAGTGGATATCTCTCCAATTTTTAGTACCAATTACCTAGATATTATTCGAGGATGTTTAATGGGGGTAGTCAGTGGTACGTCCAAATATTTCGTACTCCATACGTGACAGGATGTAAGCCCATCACTACTAGAATACCTACTAACTGATTTCCTCACAATAATTTTCTTCACTGTATGAGCGCATATACCTACATTTTTTAAATAAAAAATCGATCCACGACCGGATTTGAAACCACTACCTTAGGATTAAGCCCTCCCACTAGACCACTGGTGCTTATGCTGGACAAACAGGAAATAACACAAATCAAACATCACATGTATTTCCAGGTTTATTTCTTATTATTTATAAAATACACAATATTATTTAATAAGTTAAAATAACATTAGTGAGTAATATATCTTCCTGCAAGTGATAACAAAGGGACAACTAATTCTTATAGTTCATAATCTAACTTGTAAACTAATGTGGCTTACGATTTTAATCTTTAGTCACGGTAGATAACACCTAAATATCAGTACCAATATCTTACATGCGTCTGTTAGTAAGGCCCGCTTGAGCAACAACCTGATTTAATATTATTTAACTAATCACGTTTACTAAGATACACATGTTTAGCGTAAACGTAATAGCGACTTTTCCTTGTGTAAGTTGTGTTAAAAAAATGTTAAACTTAATTAGCTTCCTAATTGCATTTAGGAGCTCGCTAAACTCGTTTAGTGATCGTTATGCAAGCGGGTCTAAGAACCATTGCTTATAATAATGATAAATACTTACAGACATTCATTCAAACGCTACCTAGCTCCAAACTAAGCATAGCTTGTACTATGGGAACCAGATTACTGATAGAATACTTATATACGTATTTATGTTAATACATAGAATACAATAACACCCATACAGAGAACAAACCTCTATGTTCATCACACAAATAAATAAATAATGCTGAACAATCCACACAGCATCATGTAGCCCCAAGCTAAGCAGAGCTTGTGTTATGGGTACTAGATGACTGATATACTTAATGCAATATATTACATACATAGATATTTTTTTATTATTCATAGAAAATACCCAGAACACCCGGAATAAATATTTGCAGATCGTACAAACATTTATCCCAAGGCGGGAATCGAACCCGCAACCTCCTGCGTCGCAGGCGGACATTCGCCCGCCACGCCACATCGGTCGTCATTGTCAATGTTTGTTCTCGGTGGGGATCGAACCCACCACCTACAGCACAAAAGGCAGGGCTACTACTAACTGAGCTATGAGGACAGTCTATCGGAGTACCTGAGTGTAAACATCGACACTGGGGTACCCCCTGCCAAGCATGCTGACTCAAATTCAAAGTCAAAGTCAAAAATCATTTATTCAGTAGGTAATATCCGCAGGGATCATCTTGAAACGTCTTAAATCTAGGTGAATCTAAGCGCCAGTTCCTCGCGACCAAGCCGACCAAGAACCGGCAACAAACTTACGGCTTGGTTCCTACCGTTTTTTTGTATGATCCTGTTACAAAATAATAATAATGTAAATAAAGAAGCTCCAGTGTGGTGCCAATGCCAGTGTGGTGATGACTACAGTAAACCTCCCAATTATGGAGCAGACCAATATCCAGCAGTGGAGTTATTTAAATAGATGCCGTCACATTACCGAACCTGACAGACGATCGTGATGACCGATGTGGCGCGGCGGGTGAATGACCGCCTGCAAGAGGTTGCGGGTTCGATTCCCACCTTGAGATAAACGTTTGTACAATCTGCAAATTATTCCGGGTGTTCTGGGTATTTTCTATGTATGATAAAAAATATGTATGTAATGTATTGTATTAAGTATATCAGTCATCTAGTACCCATAACACAAGCTCTGCTTAGCTTGGGGCTAGATGATGCTGTGTGGATTGTCCAGCATTATTATTATTAAAGAAAGAGGTGAGAGTTTATCTGACAGGCAACTAACGGACGTTCGTAGGATATTGGAACCAGCATTAGTCACGTGGAGTTGTTCGTTAAACAACTTATTTACCGCTATCTACGACCTAATATCATGACTACCGTACCGATAAAAACCGTAAGCATATTCAATTATGATTTAGACATGATCGCACAGACTGCACAGTATCACTGCGCCTGCGCATCTTGTGTTTATTCCGCCAATATTGCATTATCCTAATATCGAGTAATAAAATAACAATAACGGTAAAATAATATCTATAATTATATTTACATTTTATTCTAATAGCCTATTTCATAATTTTGTCCATTTTATCAAGAAGTTTAAAAACATTCAAATAGGTAACAAAAAAATACAACCGAATTGAGAAACCTATTTTTGTTTTTTTTTTTAATTTTAATAGTATAGAGCTCTTAGTGAAGGGCTCGTCCGGGTGCGTACTAGCACCATGCCTATTCCTGCCGCCAAGCAGCGCAGCGTGTTCCAGTTTGAAGGGTGTGGGTGCCGGTGTAATTACACGCACATGAGGCAACACCTGTATGCCTCAAGTTGATGGACGCACAGCAGTGTATTGTAGGGCACGTCCCTAACTAACGTGACCTACAAAGCAATGCTTTGTTATAGGCTATGGTAACCACTTAACATCAGGTTGGCCATATGCTTGTTCCATCAGCAAATTGTATAAAAAAAAATCGGTTACAATTTGTACTTTTCATAACTACATCTCACTCATTTTGCAGTACAATGCGTAATATCCTCAATGATATCCTCAAAGTGAGATCAAGGGATAAAATTTTGTAAATACATAATTATACAGTACAATATAATATTACCACTTAGACACAGAAACAAAAAAACGAGTGTGCTTTAGACCACACGACTGAAGTAAAACTTCTTTAATATACGAAACGTAACTGGCTATGAGAGAAAGAGAGAAAGAACAGTGCTTTCATACCCCCTCCATGGTAGTGTTAAACGTTTAACGCAACCTTGTTGGAAGTCGCATTAGAAGTATTACTTCAAAAACATCTATATTCATCACATGTTCTTGGTAGGAATCGAACCCACAACCTACAACGCAGAAGGCTTCTACCAACTGCGCTGTGAGAACAATCAGTGTATTAAATGTACAATTGGACAAAAAATCTTCAAACGAAACATGTCAGTCGTCAAGATAAAACGAAACATAAAATATAACTGTCAGTCGTCAAGATAAAATGGACAATATCGGATAGCGGACACCAAGAGCGAAAAAGCGAGTTTTATTATAGTTCCTAACGCTCAAGCCCTTAGCTAGGGGTTGAACAGTCCCCTAACAGACTATTTATAACCATGATGGGAGATCATACATTTGTTTTTAAGGTTCCGCACTCAAAGGGTAAAACCCTATTACTAAGACTTCGATGTCTGTCTGTCTGTCCGTCTGTATCGCATGAACCGTGATAGTTAGAGAGTTGAAATTTTCACAGATGATGTATTTCTGTTGTCGCTATAACAACAAATACTAAAAAACAGAACATAATAAATATTTAAGGAGGCTCTCATACAACAAACGTTTTTTTTGCTGTTTTTATTATTGATAATGGCACGGAACCCTTCGGGGAGTCCGACTTGCACTTGGCCGGTTTTTTTTTAATTTATACGAGATACTTATACTCTTCCGATCCTAAGATCTCATTACTTATTTTGTTTTTGATTATTATTATGTTTATAAATTAATTGTATGATTGTACTATGTAAATTTAAATATTGCACGCCTAGAATTAAGCAGAATACATTGAAACATATAATATAATAATTGACATCTTTTTAACATGTATTTCAAGCAATAAATATTCTTTGACTTTGACTTTAAGGTCGTGGGTTCGAATCCAGTCGTGCACTGTTCAACCCGTAACTATGATCTTGTGTTAGTTTGCGCTCATTGATAACTACCCTCTAATTAGAACCTTTTTACAATTTTTGTAGCTATTTGAAGACAAAAAGTTGCCTACTGTCAAACCACATGATAAACCATTTCTCATGTACAGTCAGCTGCAACAGAATGTATACAATTCGTAACTTTCACAACAGTATTACAGCAAAACAATGAACTCTTACACCACAAAAACTAAAAAGTTATGAAATTAGTTGATGCCCTCACTTATTTTTTGATTAATTGTTGTGTAAATATTTTTAGCACCGCTGTGAAACTATTTTAAAAATAACAAATTGTATACATTCTAGTGCAGCTGACTGTACAAGATAGGGTGTAATAAACTACTCTTAAACCTTTTTTTTTAACCAACTTGCTGATGGAACAAGCAGATGACCCACCTGATATTAAGTGGTTACCAACAACAAAGCATTGCCTCGTAGGTCACGCTCGTTAGGAACGTCACCTACAATGCATTACTCAGCGTCCATCAACCTGAGGCATACAGGTGTTAAGCCTCATGTGCCTGTAATTTCACCTCAAGGGGTGGGAGGGTAAAGTTTTTTCCGCTATAACAACAAATACTAAAACAATAAAATAAATATTTAAGGGGGCTCTCATACACAAACGTAATTTTTTTGCCGTTTTAAGAGGAAGAGTTTATTAGTACCAGAGTTAGTCTTAATATGTGTATTACAGAAGAAATAGTATCACGACTTTAATCCCACGGTAGACATACCCTCAGATATCTTAGTACCAAGTATCTACTCCGAGTCTTTGAGGATGTTTAATGGGGGTAGTCAGAGATTTTGCAGTAGTTAAA
Organism: Electrophaes corylata; assembly: GCA_947095575.1. NCBI lineage: Eukaryota > Metazoa > Arthropoda > Insecta > Lepidoptera > Geometridae > Electrophaes > Electrophaes corylata. The sequence goes on from OX352727.1 coordinate 3,451,946, forward strand.
GTATTACAGAAATAACCCTAATCTTTAGTTTTCGAGTGTAGTTTTTTACACCTTGTATAACATGAGATTTGTCTAACAATTTGCTAATTTAGTATAAAATTGAGATATTTTGAGTCTAATAATTCATTATAACAAGCTAAGTTTAACAAATAGCTGTTTCACTAGTGTGCGTTGGTCCTTAACTAAGAGTCAACGCATACTTTTGAACACAGAAGATAAATACACTCCGTACTGGATCATGACAGATATTAACACTATGCATCTCGCGACAGGTCTGCGACATCTTCTGTCTCTGTCTATCCCGTACAAAATGTCTGAGATAGTCGACGCGGATCTGCTTCTTCTGTCTCTGTCTATCCCATACAAAATGTCTGAGACAGTGGATGCGCGTCTGCTCCCTGTCTCTGTCTGTCCCATGTAAAATGTCTGAGTCAGCCGGCTCGAGTCTGCTTCTTTTGTCTCTGTCTGCCCCATACAAAATGTCTGAGACAGTTGACACGGATCTACTTCCTCTGTCTCTTGTCTGTTTCATACAAAATGTCTGAGACAATCGACTCTGTCTCTGTCTGTCCCATACAAAATGTCTGAGACAGTTGCTGATCGTGTCTAATATGATTTTGCCTTCTATCGTTAGCACTATTGTAACATAATCAGTCCGGTTTTATCCAAGACATAAGGGCTCCTTTCTTAATAACTTTTCACAGTGAGTCTGTTATTGATGAAGAGCATGCGGAGTGAGGACCGCTCCGCCAGTTGGCAGCACTGATGTGATAACAGGAGACGCGTGGTTCCCGCTCACACCACCGACATTGCCAACGTTACCACCGCAGAATATCACCTGGAACCGAAAATAAAGGTATAAAGTTTGGCTGTAATGTTTGTCTGGCCTCCTAGCTCAGTTAGTAGTAGCCCTGCCTTCTGCGCTGTAGGTGGTGGGTTCGATCCCCACCGAGAACAAATGTTAGAAATGTTAAAATACAATTCAGTCAGACATAGATGTCTGAATTGTATTTTAAGCATGTAATTACAAAAAAAACATATATATTATATATAATTATTCTCTCAGTAATCTGCTTAGTTTGGGGCTTGATAATGAATTGTAAAAATTTCTATAAATATGAATTAATTGATTTGTGGTAATTTTTATATAATTTAGTCTCAAACTAAGCAAAGCTACTAGTAGCTATAATGAATCAGATGACTAATAGAATACTTAGATACTTTTTTTGGTAAATACATACTTAGAATACAAGACAACACCCAGACACAGAACAAACATCTATGGTCATCACATAAATGTTTGTTCTCAGTGGGGATCGAACCTACAAACTACAGCGCAGAAGGCAGGGCTACTACGAACTGACAGACTCTTTTATGATAATGAAACCAAGCATAAGTTAAGTTTTGACTACTGTTGGTTAATTATAAGGGTTGGCTTGGTCGCGAGGAACGGGCGCTTAGATTCACCTAGATTTAAGACGTTTCAAGATGATCACTGCGGATATGTATAATAAAAAATATCTATGTATGTAATATAGTACTGTATTAAGTATATCAGTCATCTAGTACCCATAACACAAGCTCTGCTTAGCTTGGGGCTAGATGATGCTGTGTGGATTGTCCAGAATTATTTATTTATATTACTGAATAATTACTTTAAGGCAAGAGTGAATAGGTATCTTCTAGACCATCCTGTTTTATCGTCGGCTTCATCGACACTCACCATCAGGTGAGATTGAAGCCAAAGGATAGTCTATTTGACTTTGACTATGAACTCACTTGCGAGACAGGCGTTGCCTGTTGTCCGGGTGCAGCCAGGACATACTGTTGTTGCCGTACGCCTCCAACCTGGAATTATACAAAGAAATCATCACTGAAATATCATTTCGACCTTCATGGACGCAGAGTTATGGCCAAAGGGTAACTTTACACGTTCCTGCCGGGCTAAGATGTGCAACGCGACATATATCGCGCTTGACACGAGAAACTTTTTCTATTGATGGACACTTTAAAAATTATAGATTAAAGACCCACAGATAAGCTAAACATTAGCATTAAGTCTTCATTTGACAGAACGTGATAGATTTTTGGCACTGGCATGTTAGCACAGGAAGATATAAAGAGATATCTCTATTTTGCACAAGATAACGAGTAGACAACATTTTGTCGCGTTGAACATGTTAGCTGGGCTGTAAACACTTTTGACGACCGATGTGGCGCGGCGGGCGAATGTCCGCCGCGCAGAGGTTGCGGGTTCGATTCCCGACTTGGGATAAATGTTTGTACGATCTGCAAATATTTATTCCGGGTGTTCTGGGTATTTTCTATTCATAATAAAAAATATGTATGTATGTAATGTATTGTATTAAGTATATCTGTCATCTAGTACCCATAACACAAGCTCTGCTTACCTTGGGGTTAGATGATGCTGTGTGGATTGTCCAGCATTATTATTTACCCATTTTTACTAAACACCGACACAGACAGTGACCCGCAGTCACCAATCTGCTTGTCAAGCATGGTGACCACGGGAGCCCCCCTTAATATGGAGGATGCTTGTTTACCTGGTGTATTTGCTGTGATTGCTGTATTTGTCTATGCTGATTATCCGACTCCACAACCACTTGCTCCATGTAGTTCCCTCCTAGAACAATAAAAATGAAATAGCTACACGACTTTAATTCTCAAGCACGGTAGTCATACTCCCAGATCTAGTACCAAGTATCTTTTTTTTTATGTGACTTGCTGTTGGAACTAGCAGTTGACCTTCCTGATGTTAAGTGATTATCATAACCATTGCCATAATAAGCATTGCATTCAAGGCCACTCTCTTTAACGTGCCCTATGATTTTTTTAATGTAATTGCTGACGGAACAAGCTTATAGCATACCTGATGTTAAGTGGTTACCATCGCCTATAACAAAGCATAACATTGCAGGTCACAAACGTGCCCTATAATGCTCTCCTTTGCGTTTAGCAACCGCAAGCAAGGCATACAGTTATTGCCTCATGTGCCTGTAATGTCCCCGGCGCACACTTTTCAAACCGGAACACGCTGCGCTGCTTGGCGGCAGGAATAGGCATGGTGCTAGTACGCACCCAGACGAGCCCTTCACTTAGAGCTCTAATACTACTAATATGGCGGTGACATTAAAACATAAACTAGGGGTTGAAGTTTGTATGAAAATAACTCCATGCAAACCAAAACACGCGCGTTACAGTTTAATTATAATCGTTTTCACTAACCGGAGTTGTTAGAGTTTGGTACACTTTCGCATCCGAAGAGACAGTGCTGTACCGTCCACCGTGGCTCGAAAGGTATATGTGTCTTCACCTGAAAATAACAATTAAATATAATAATAATAATGCTGGACAATCCACACAGCATCATCTAGCCCCAAGCTAAGCAGAGCTTGTGTTATGTGTACTAGATGACTGATATACTTAATACAATACATTACATACATATTTTTTATTATACATAGTAAATACCCAGAACACCCGGAATAAATATTTGCAGGCTTTCAGGCTGCCTGTCCAAATAACAATCAGCTGCCAACGTAGTCCTGGGATGCGAAGGTAAAGAAATCCAAGAATACAGGATACAGTTACCATCACCTATAACACAGCTCTGCGTCCATCGACCTGAGGCATACAGGTGTTGCCTTATGTGCCTGTAATTACACCGGCACCCACACCCTTCAAACCGGAACACGCTGCGCTGCTTGGCGGCAGGAATAGGCATGGTGCTAGTACTGCCCCAGACGAACCCTTCACTAAGAGCTCTACTACTACTAAAATTTGTATTATGGGATGTTCAGATAGCTGAATAGAGTACTTGTACGCTTTTCTTTGTAAACACATACTTAGAATACATGATTACACCCAGACACAACAAACATTTATTGTCATCACACATATGTTTCTTGTCGGTGAGGATCAAACCCACAACCTACAGCACAGAAGGAGCAACTTTTAATTGAGCTGTAAGGCCTTATACTAACATTTTGTATACGAGTTACTGACGGCACAAGCAGATGGCCCACCTGATGTTAAGTGGTTACCATCACCTATAACACAGCCCTGCGTCCATCAACCTAAGGCATACAGGTGTTGCCTCATGTGCCTGTAATTACACCAGCACCCTTCAAACCGGAACACGCTGCGCTGCTTGGCGGCAGGAATAGGCATGGTGCTAGTACGCACCCGGACGAGCCCTTCACTAATTCTACTACATACCTTCAGCTCTGTGGTAAGCATAAGTATATGCCGGCAAGGCAGCTTGAATACTTTGCTAAAAAGGCAGGAACACTCCTGCGTTGATGTGCCATACTTGCAAATGGCTGCACTACTATGCCTCCTGAAAACAACAGGAGTTAATATAGTAAAAATATTAAATTTATATATGACGACCGATGTGGCGCGGCGAGCGAATGTCCGCCTGCGACGTACGAGGTTGCGGTTTCGATTCCCACTTTGAGATAAATGTTTGTACGATCTGCAAATATTTATTCTGGGTATTTTCTATGTATAATAATGAAAATGAAAAAATATTTATTACAGCAAAACACGACACGAATTACATTCAGAGTACATACAGGTTTAAAAATAGCTTAAAGGATAAAGGGTTCTTACAGTTTAAGGTCCTGTTTGCTGAGTGATAAGCATAATCTAATTACCTATGGTACCCACACTAGATCATAAATCTGTATCGTGAGTATCTGTACGATGAAAATAAAAAAATATGTATGTATGTATTGTATTAAGTATATCAGTCATCTAGTACCCATAACACAAGCTCTGCTTAGCTTGGGGCTAGATGATGTCGTGTGGATTGTCCAGCATTATTATTATTATTAATCTTTTATTTATGATAAAACAAAAAAAAGCCTCATGGTTTCAATCCCCAGAAAGAAAGAAAGAAAGAAAAATAGCATCACGACTTTATTCAGCAAGCACGGTAGATATCCCCTCCGATTTCTTAGCACATTATTTTTTTTTTTTTTTTTTTTTATTTATTTTATACCACTTAATAATAGAACATTCAATAGATATTGCACCTTTAAACCTTTATAGGTTTGTGTAGGTGCTCACATTCGTCGTCTATCAATAGATACATAACTAGTAGCGATTTCTACACAAAACTTAAAAAATTAAACTTGATGTTAAAGTAGCTATAGGTAATCACTGCAAGTTAGACAATGTATTTTCACAATCTACCTGTCCTTGTCGTCGGCTGTATACACGATAGTCTATCTCACGCGTCAACGTTCAGGGCACTTTGCGCGAGTGAGCTGTGAGCCTGGGGTGAATCGCATAGGCTGGCTATGGTTGTGCTGTGGTAAACAATTCGAGAATGATTTAAACAAACTAGTGTGCAATTTTAATAATTTTGTCTGTGTTAATTGTAGTTTTCTTCATAGTAATAAAGCAAGTAGTGACTTGTGTTATTTCTATACTTTTAGTTCACGTAGGTATTAGGTAGTAATCAGTAAAACAGGCACTAAGTGTAGGCCATCTAGGTCGAAATTAGTGCGAGGTCTTCTTCGCACCAGATAGTAATAGGCTTATCTCCCGTCATTCTTTCTTGCAGGTACTTTCCCCGCCTGGAACCATACGTACTTGAAGCTAGGGCGCAGCTTTTGCTGTGCATTCCACAGAAGTGATTTATTAGACTTAGACAAAGCACGTCTCACAACCACCTTCGACTTAGCTCCTTCTTGTTGGATGCTTGGGACTACGTGCTCAGCAAGGATAGGCGCAATCTCCTTCTTCGATGCTAGCGTCCAGGAGGCAGCGAGTTCAGGATTATCCAATTCTACCAATAACTGCCCATCAGACCCAGGCCTACCGTCCGACCGTTTTACACTTTTTATGTCTTTTTCATCTACTATGAGCAATTTTGCTATATTGCAGGCAATTGTCTTGATGTTTTCATTGTTAGATTTAGGGATTCCAGAAATTTCCACCATCCTATCTAAGCCACTTTGTTCAATCCTCCTTAACCGTACTTCAAGTGACGTGACTTTAGTTTCAAGGTTTTTATTTTTGTTTACGAGGTAGGCTTGCTTCTTCTCTATCTCGGTAATTCTTTCTGAAAACCCGTCAATCTTGTCACCAAATTCTTCCAACTTCCTTCCGAAGAAGTTCAAAGATTCTTCAAAAGCTTCATTTTCCTTCCTCACAATCTTTTTAACTTCCAGAGAAATATCACGAAGAAGTTGTTTGACATCAATTTGGCTAGTGTTTTGAGTACAAGCGTGGTCGATGTCCTCTTCTTCGTCTTCTTCTGGGACTATGAAGGATGTTTTTCTTCTAGGAGAGATTTGGTTGCACTCAACACAGTTCCACTCTATGCTATCCGAAAGGCGAAGTGCGGCAATCTGCTTTGCTGATAAGCCGCTACACCCTTGGTTGGCATGGTCAACCTTTCCACACTTGCAACATTCTAATCCAGGACTCCTTTTTGTGATCCCTTTATCACATAAATCACATTTCACCATTGTGTTAAATTGTGCGGGTACCTAGTAATATATTTGTTACGGTTCAACACGGGTTTACGCAACGACTGGTCAGAGCGACGACTCTGAGACGAATGAATTACATTATAAATATTTGCAGATCGTACAAACATTTATCCTAAGGCGAGAATCGAACCCGCAACCTCCTGCGCGGACATTCGCCCGCCACACCATATCAGTCGGTAATAATAGTTTGGGTTGGTTACCTGCCACCTCGGTCATCAAGGCACTTCTGGGCTAGCTTCGTCTGATGACTCATAAGGTTATAAGCATACTGAGTTATTGTATCCGTGGGCGATTGTTTTAGTGTCTCTGTATCCTGTAACAGAGAAAATAATCATCTAAATAAACATTTATACTATAACTAGCTGACCCGTGCCCACTTCGTTGGACGGTAAACATTTTTACAAAGGTACTATGTAAAAATAAAGAAGCACGGTGGCGCTAGTGCATAAGTACTGATGATTGTAGTCATTATAAAATAACTGAAGTAGTACTCGGCGTCGCCAACAGATGGCGTTAATAGACGGTATACGGCATAAAATAGCGGCCGCTCGCAGCTTCGCCCGCGTGGCAGTATTTTTCCCGTTCCCGTTATTTTTGCGGGATAAAAAGTAGCCTATATGTTAATCCAAGTTATAATCTATGTTTATTCCAAATTTCATCCAAATTGGTCTTCTGGTCAGAGCGTGAAAGAGTAACAAACATCCATAATTACTAACTTTCGCGTTTATAATATTAGTAGAATATTGATATATTTTTTTATCATCATACCCTCAGTCTGGTGACGGCGAAGTTTCTTCTCTCGTCCTCGAGCTGAGTGACCACGTTGAAGAGAAGTGAGACGAACTCATCTGGCTGCATCTCTGTCCGAAGAGACAATTGGAACTTGGCTAGCAACCGCTCCAGACCCTAAAAAAGATGAGGAGACTTGTCATTTTTAGGGTTCCGTACCCAAAGGGTAAAACGGGACCTTATTCGGGTCCGATTCCCGCCTTGGGATAAATGTTTGTACGATCTGCAAATATTTATTCCGGGTGTTCTGGGTATTTTCTATGCATAATAAAAAATATCTAAGTATGTAATATATTGTATTATGTATATCAATCAGTCATCTAGTACCCATAACACAAGCTCTGCTTAGCTTGGGGCTAGATGATGCTGTGTGGATTGTATAGCATTATTATTATTACTCAGACTCCGCTGTCTGCCTGTCTGTTCGTCTGTTACCAGGCTGTATCTCATGTCATAATCACCTTATTAAGTTAAATTGGCACCACACTGGAGTTTCATTATTAACATTATTATTACTTTGTAAAAGGATCATACAAAAAAACGGTAAGAAACAAGCCGTAAGTTTCTTGCCGGTTCTTCTAGGCTCGGTCGCGAGGAACTGGCGCTTAGATTCACTTAGATTTAAGACGTTTCAAGATGATCCCTGCGGATATTATTGAATAAATGATTTTTGACTTTTTTTTCTTTGGACAACCTTTTCACTAAGAGCTCTACTATTTGTATTAAGACTGGGAGAAAAATTGCGTTATTACCTTATGGAGTATATTGGTATAGTTATCTGCTTCAAGCCAAGAGTCCAGTTTGATTACAGCACCCCCCGGTCTCGTCAGCAGATCCCACAGCCTGAGGGTCCCCGCGCCAGTGCCTATTATAGCACGCTTCAGCACCTGCAATACATAAAACAGCTTATAAAAGGTTAAACTAATTTAAAAATAAATAGTGTCTTTAAATAAAACACATCAACTTTTTTGAAATACATTCTTTTAGGTGGATTCTTTCCAGTTATTATTATTTAAGTCTAGTGATATTAGTAAGGGACGTCTAGCGACGTTAGTAAATAATATCTAGCGACGTTAATAAGTGATGTCTAGTGACGTTAGTAAGTGATGCATGTCTAGAGACGTAAGTAATGTCTAACGACGTTAGTAAGTGTTGCCTAGTGGAGTTAGTAAGTGTTATCTAGTGACATTAATAAGTGATGTCTAGTTAGTAAGTGTGAGTGAGCATTGTCTAGCGACGTTCGTAAATGATGTCTAGCGACGTTAGTAAGTGTTATCTATAGACGTTACTAAGTGAAGTGATGTCTAGCGAGGTTACTAAGTGTTGTCTAGCGACGTTAGTAAGTGTTGCCTTTAGACTTTACTAAGTGAAGTGATGTCTAGCGACGTTAGTAAGTGTTGTCTAGCGACGTTAGTAAGTGTTGTCTAGCGACGTTAGTAAGTGTTGTCTAGCGACGTTATTAAGTGTTGCCTTTAGACGTTACTAAGTGAAGTGATGTCTAACGACGTAAGCGTCGTCTATCGAGTGTACCTGCAGTTGCCCCGGCGTGTGATCAGCCCGCAACAAGGCGAGTGCGTAAGTCTTGCACCGCGCGGCGACGTCGTGCGGCGAGAGCGCGGTGCTGTCGTCGCGCCGCGCCGTGTCCGCGCACAGCCGCGCCGCCGAGCGCGCCGCTTGCCACACGGAGCACGTCACGTGGGCTGAGGGGAACGCCGTACGAACCCACTGAAACATACAGTTACTGCTCATAAACCTACTAGAGATATGACTTTGGCCGACTAGCCAATTAAATAAAATACATAATCATTGTTAAGCAATTATTTTGTAGGCAAGCCTACCATAGTAAGGAAGTAATCGTTTCCCAGACCCAGACTTTTCCAGCCATACCCCGTGTAGTAGTCATAGAGCTTTTAGTGAAGGGCTCGTCCGGAAAAGTACTACCACCATGCTTATTCCTGCCGCCAAGTACCGCAGCGTGTTCCGGTTTGAAGGGTGTGGGTGCCGGTGACATTACAGGCACATGAGGCTTAACACCTGTATGCCTCAGGTCGATGGACGCAGAGCAGTGCATCGTAGGACACGTTACTAAAGAGCGTGACCTACGAGGCAATGCAGTCACTAACACACTGTAACACTGTCCATTCTAGTCCCTAATCCGTCCACTACTGCAGTCGTCAATCTGCCTGGTGTGGACTACAAACCCTCCCTTTTATTAAGCCCAGCTGCGGACTCCAGACTAATGTCAATTTACCTGCTGGCATTTGGTAGGGTCGCAGACCACACATCGGACCTGCCTCCACGCAGGATTGCAGGACTTGAACGTGTCTAACAGCCATGTCAGATCATCGCCAATCAGTGTTGAAATACCTGGATAACATCAAAATAAAAAACTTAATAATAATTAATAGTATTATAAAGAGGAAAATTTTTATAATACTATTATTATTATATTTTGTGCTATGATTAGTTAATTGTCATGTAAGTGATAATGTTTTTATATTTTTGAGAATAAATGATTATTAAACTGAAAGATTTGATTGTTTGTTTGTTTGCATTGAATAGGCTCCGAAACTACTGTACCGATTTGAAAAATTCTTTCACCATTGCAAAGCTACACTATCCCCGGGTGACATAGGCTATATTATATTTTCAAAGAAATCAGGGATCCTTACTATAACCCGTGCGAAGCCGGGATGCGCCGCTAGTAATAAATAAAATAAATATAAGTTAGTTATTGAAACAAAATGTCTAGATTAGTAACTATTTTTATTGTATTAAATATACCTTACTTACATTTACCATCGCTACAGGGTTAAAAAAAACGTATTATAATAATAATGATAATAATAATGCTGGACAGTCCACACAGCATCATCTAGCCCCAAGCTAAGCAGAGCTTGTGTTATGGGTACTAGATGACTGATATACTTAATACAATATATTACGTACATAGATATTTTTTATTATACATAGAAAATACCCAGAACACCCGAAATAAATATTTGCAGATCGTACAAACATTTATCCCGAGGCGGGAATCGAACCCGCAACCTCCTGCGTCGCAGGCGGACATTCGCCCGCCGCGCCACATAGGTCGTCATAGGTTATGATGCTATACTGTCTTCTAGATAAATAAACTTCAAGCCTTTGTTTCCCACGGTACTGTAGGTATCCGCTCAGATCTCTTAGGACCAATTATCTACGCGAGATTCTTCGAGAATGTCCAAGGAGAGTCAAATTAATAAAAATAGTCTCTTACCTGCACTGACTATCACAGATTTTCCATTTCCATCTTCAGCCAGGAACAGTGTAACGTTGAATTTAACGCTCGGAGGAGTGCCCGTTCCGACTGTAGGTATCGAACTATCGAACTCTATTCCTGTGGGAATAAGATTTAATATCCTATGAATGTTTATGATGATGATTAATAATAATAATAATGCTCAACAATCCACACAGCAACATCTAGCCCCAAGCTAAGCAGAGCTTGTGTTATGGGTACTGGATGACTGATATACCTAATACAATACATACATACATATTTTTTTATTATACACAGAAAATACCGCGAACACCCAGAATAAATATTTGCAAATCGTACAAACACTTATCCCAAGGCGGGAATCGAAACCGCAACCTCCTGCATCACAGGCGGACATTCGCCCGCCGCGCCACATCGGTCGTCAAACACGTCAAACAATACATTACGTACATACATAATTTTTTATTATACCCAGAAAATACCACGAACACCCAGAATAAATATTAGCAAATCGTACAAATACTTATCCACAGGCGGGAATCGAACCCGCAACCTTCTGCGTCACAGGCGGACATTCGCCCGCCGCGCCACATCGGTCGTTAAATTATTTATTATTATTTTGTAAAAGGATCGCACAAAAAACTAACCAAGTCGTAAGTTGCCTGATCTAGGCTTTGTAGAGAACTATTTTTAAGATTCCAATCAATATAACTTTTTTTTCTCTGATATGCATTAACTTAGCTTATGTACCTAACTTAGCTTATGTAATAAAGCGAATTACCTTATTTGCTACGTTATTACAATATTCTGTAACTTATCTCAAGTGTTTTTATTTTCTACAAATTTACAAATATTTTCTACTTTAACTTTACCAAAATGTATGAGATTTTGCACAGCGCCTCTATCGTGCGTAAAGAGAACTAAAATTGGAAGCACGAACACTTTTGGCATTACGTACGTAAAGTAAACGATAGCTAGGTCCGTAAAGTAACGTAATTCGATAAGAAGTTAGTATGTAAATCGGTTGTCATTCGTGCTACCATGTATCGTCTCGGTCCGTAAACCTAACGTGAATTACGTTAGGTTTACGAACCGTTACGATACGAAAGTGGAATTCGTTTGTGCTTACCCCCTTTCATATATTTCTTTACCAAATCAATATTACTTAGAAAGACCAACTAACCAGTCTCAATGCAGAGGAACTGTGGTACAGCATTAAAAGCTAGCTGCATTGTAGGGGTAGTCAGGTACACACATTGAACACAGCCCGATGACGAATGCAGCAGTTTTACACCTGCATCTGAAAATCACAGAAGAACCAAGGTTATCGACATAGCTTGCTGAATTTTGAATCAGAATGACCTCAACTCACAACTCAGTTGTTGCCATATGCTTGTTCCATCAGCAAATTGTATAAAAAAACGGCATAAAATACAGATGTTTGGTCTTGATGAGATTGAACCCACACCCTACAGCGCAGAAGGTAGATACATTTTTTATGCAACATGCTGATGGAACAAGATTGCCCACCTGATCTTAAGTGGTTGCCATCACCTATGGATTCACAGCCCTGCGTTCATCAAGCTGAGGCGTACAGAGGTGTTGCCTCATGTGCCTGTAATGTCCCCGGCACCCACACCCTTCAAACCGGAACATAGCAAACGGCTTGGCGGCAGGAATAGGCAAACCGGAACACGCTGTGCTGCATAGCAGCAGGAATAGTCATGGTAGTACTTCCCCGGACGAACCCTTCACTAAGAGCTCTACTACACTAAGTTTATTACTTACTACAAGTGACTTACCAAAACTGAGCTGCAACTTTCGTACCACGTGATCATATTTGGTGTTTAGCCAGCGGACTGCAGGCGCACCCAAAGCGACCAGTTGCTCTTCAGTTGTTATCACCTGTGACTCCGTACTGAAATTGTAATAAAGATGCTTTTAGCATGGGATTTAAATTCCATCAATAGTAGAGAAGTAAGGATAAGTTGAGGAGTAATAGGTTAGCGTGGTATGGACATGTCATGCGGAGGGAAGAAAGCCATATAACGAGAAGAGTGTTAGGTATGGATGTGAAAGGTTATAAAAGCAGAGGAAGATAAAAAAAAAGATAATTATTATAATAATAATAATGTTGGACAATCCACACAGCATCATCTAGGCGCAAGCTAAGCAGAGCTTGTTTTTTTTTTTTTTTATGTGTGTTATGGCTTCTAGACGACTAATATACTCAATACAACACATTACATACAAACATATTTTTTATTATGAAAATACCCAGAACACCCGGAATAAATATTTGCAGATCGTACAAACATTTATATACCAAGGCGGAAATCGAACCCGCAACCTCCTGCGTCGCAGGCGAACATACGGCCGCCGCGCCACATCGGTTGTCCAACGGTCGTCAAATTGGTAAAGATTTGTTGTATCGGTGGTTACTTACATAGGTCTTTCACTCTCCGAGGGAGGGTTCTCGATGATGGCAACTTCATATTCCTGTTGTTCTTCCACCTGTGGGGTGCTGGAGATCTCATACTGCTGGTAAGTATTTGGTTGTTCCTCTTGTACTTGTTGCTGGAACACACAAGGAAGTTAGACTTAATGCAAGTACCAGTGGAAACGTTTTACACAAACTTCAACCCAAGTGATACCCGTTTAGGGGTTGAATTTCGGGAATTTATTTATTTATTTATAGACGAGCAGCTTTCGCTGATATGTCTACGTCACACAGTGTTGAAATTTTTGGCCCTTCCTTATCACACCTCTATACTTACTTACCTTGACTATATGTCAGTCAGTCAGTCAGAACAAAGATACTTATAATTGCCAACCAAGTTCACCTGATGTTAAGTGGTAATCATCACATATAGCTAAGTATTACCTCATAGGTCACACATGTTACCAACCTGAAGCATCAACCAAAGCCTCTTGTGCCTGTAATTTCACGGGCACCCACCTTTTAAACCAGAACACAGTAATCTGCTCAGCAACAGATATAGATGATTATGGCATCATACTTACAGGGGTAACTTCAGCATTGTTTTGAACAAAATTCCCTCCTTCTTCCTCTGGTTCCCCTTTCACATCATAGATTGTCTCGGCCATCACAATCCTGCCAGAGTTGTCCATAGTCCACATGCCTCCAAAAGCAAACTGGGACGGGTTTCCGTTCTGCTCGTAAAGGATAACGGTGTTGGGCCCAAGTTGAACTGGCTCTCCTTTCATATTTACAAATACCTGGTAGCAATTGAAATATACTAATTAATTACTTATCAGATATTGTTGAAAATTTTGCCTGTCTTGAGATCTGAGGGTTTAGTCATACATAGCAAAGGAATAGGCTTAAGGTGGGACTATAATTTCCCTGGTGCCCACAAAATTCACACTAGAGCCTAACAACACTGCTTGACAGTAAGTAAAGACATGGTGGTATTTCCCGGACGAGACCTTCACAAAGAGCCTACAACTAAGACAATAGATCGTTTTTATTATGTCTACAGTTCTGCCTACCATGTCACTAGGTTGATGATCAGAAGTGAATGAACTGGACAAAATTATTGTTGCTTGGTTCTATAAAAAATATTATGGCAATGTATTGACTTCGCCAGATGTATAATTTGTATACCTTTGAAATCACGTTTGAATTTACTTCACTAAAATGCGAAATATTTAGTGTTTGGATATTTAGATAAAACTTGGAACAAACATCATTCGTGGTTTTTGATCCGCATGTCACGAGTGCGATGCCTCGAGAGGAAGTTATTCAATAATAAAGCAGTGTGTTTGCAAAATGTAAATAAAAATAGTATTATTTACCGGCTGTTCAAAATTTCCCTCCACAATTTGCCCTGCATGAACGATTTGCTGTCCCTGTTCGACGGGCACTTCCACAGCTTGATTGACAACTTCCACTTTATCCTTCTCACTCTCATTTTTTCGCACCATTATCTTCTTTTTAGTCTCACCGTCTGCCGCCTCGTCACTTTTACGCTTTCCCACACCTTTTTTCCTACTTTTCTTGTCCATTTTACTACTTTCAAACGACTATTGTGTCGAAAGTACGCCTCGCCCCAGACGCATCGTATCAACTTATCATCTATTTTAGGGAAACTAGAGTGGCGTAACAAGAAGCGTGTTTACATTCTATAACTTATGCAAATGATACAACAGTGTTTTTACCTCGGAAAAAAGTACAAAACTTGTATCTACGGTCGTGCGAAAAGGACAACTCAGAAAGACGCCATTTTTGTGGAATGGAAGCAGGCGTTTTTTTCTCTTTCGTTCTCGATTTTTCTCTCTGTTGCCCGTAATGTGTTGCCAGCTTTAAAAATAATTAGCCTTTTTCTTAGTCGATTTACGACATAGTAACTGATGATGATGTCATCGGCCGGTTTCGGCTACGGCGACATTACTTCTGCTGTTTATTGTTGTTGTTGTCTTTGGTGTGCTCTGAGAAATCGTTGACGAGATTGTGAATGACGCAGTACGAGCGTAGATTACTTTTCTTTGAATATGGACAAAATTATTCTAACCCTGCTGCTACTAACAAATACGATGACGTAACTTTTGAATTAGTGCTACACCATTAGTTTCACTTTACATCACTAAATCTGGCATGATGTCATAGCAAATTGACATTTGTGTTCCAGTTCCAAACCAAAATATTTTTTCTCTTTAGCATTTTATTTTAGCTTTCTATTTTTGTAAAACAAAATTAGAAAACAGAATGCTGTAAATGCTACAAATATAACTGAAAACTGTAATGCAAAAAACAGCTGACCGAGAAAAAGTGCTTTG
Source organism: Electrophaes corylata (assembly GCA_947095575.1). Lineage (NCBI taxonomy): Eukaryota > Metazoa > Arthropoda > Insecta > Lepidoptera > Geometridae > Electrophaes > Electrophaes corylata. Next base: position 3,467,324 of record OX352727.1, read on the forward strand.
TTGATTTTATTTTCAGTTTATTGAATTGATGACCTACATTTTCCTGTTCGCTTATCTTTGTTTAAATTCTGATTCTGATTGACCTCTGTGGTTAATTACAACTTATGTCGAAGGTCGTACACAACTCGGTTACATGCTCGTGCTCAATACTTTGTCCATTATCCTCCAAGTGGTTGTCATTGTGTTTATGTCCATAATATCTATGAACATAGTTCGTTATTTCTCTAGTAGTGCTCGTAAAATGGCTGTAATTGCGCCAGCACTGTTCGTGAACCATGGAGGAGGTCCCTTACCGCTTCTGGGAGATAAAGATCATGTTGGACTGACGATGTTTCTTCGCGATGAACTCAAGAATCATGTTAACCTAAAGGAAGTAAAAGCAATCATCCTTGTTACCGCTCACTGGGAAGAAGACGTCGTAACCATATCTTCGGGTAAACATCACGATTTGTACTTTGACTACTACGGTTTCCCGCCAGAATCCTACAAGTACAAATACGACGCGCCGGGGGACCCGGATACGGCCGAACGCATACACGAAGCATTGAAAAGCGCGGGAATACGCTCAAAGTTAGACCCCAAAAGAGGTTGGGATCATGGAGTTTTTGTTCCAATGATGCTTATAAATCCTGCGGCAGACATCCCTATTATCCAAGTATCTGTGTTAAAAAGTCAGGATCCTGAAGACCATTACAAGCTAGGAGAAGTATTATACAAATTCAGAAAAGAAGGAATCGCTGTATTAGGCTCTGGGATGTCTTATCATAATATGAGAGAGTTTCGGTTCAGTAGAAACAGTAATAAGGTTGTGAACAAAGAGTTTGATGATTATTTATCAAAAGTTTGCACAGCTGACGATGAGAAAGCTAGGCGGGATGGGTTACTGGTGTGGAGAGAACAGGCCGGAGCTACTGAAGCTCACCCAATCCAGGCAGCCGAGCATTTGATGCCGTTGCTGGTTATCGCTGGAGCTGGTGGCTCTAAAGCCGGGGAAAAAATCTTTAACTGGGACATGAGTGGAACTTTTAGACTGAGCGGTTTTATATGGAAACAATAGTATTGTTACTGGTTTTGGCCCTGCTTATGACAAGGGAAACAATGCATAACATTGATTCCATATCTTACCAATGCGACTGATAAATAGTGATACAAAGCCAGAGGCTTAAAGAAAGGTGTTCAATTGCCTGCCATTTTGTTTCTTAAATTCCTAAATGGGGTCTGGATATATCTTATTTTAATCAATAAGATAAAAAATGTTTCTTGATAAACGCTTGTAAAGTTATTTTAAAGATAAGCATTTAACAGTAGTGGTAGCACAAAAGTACACTCTAAAATAAAATAATCTTTATTACTTATAAGTTTAATTATGCTTACTCCCATACTAAATGGAACATTATTATTTATAAAAATTCGAAATTAGATTTATTATTTAAGTTCTTTGCATGACAGGAGTGGAAGTACCGACGCCATTTTGTTGCATTGCACATCTTACCCTGACTGGGTGCGTGCTTTGTGTATCTAGAATTCGTGAAAATAGTTATTTTTATATGACATTATACAGTTTTTGTTTTACTTTTATCATTTATAACATGTAGGTAAATCTGGCAATACTGTGTACATTTTATCCTGTCATATTTTGTTATTTTATATACCTTCTGTGTGTTAATATTTTTATTCTATTATTTAATCATAAGATAAATAAATCATTGATCAGACAATCTTTCAAGTGTTTTATGATTGTAGTTTTTATGTTATTTCAAACCATGATTGAGACTTAAAAAGACAAAAGTATACTTATTAGATTACCTTCAGCACTGTAGGTACCAAAAATAGCCCAACAGCGTCATTATATGAGCATCAAGCTTCCTCCAACCTCACCTCTCCAGCAGTACACCTGCCTCCTGGCCACGACTTGCAGTGGGCCACTTGGAAATCATTGAACCGGCTAAGAGCTCAAGTTGGTCGATGTAGGGAAAACCTCTCCAAGTGGGGCTATATCGACCCATCCAAGAGAAATTGTAACTGCGGAGAGATACAGACTATGGAACACCTGCTGTCTTGTCCTCTCTGCCCGACCACCTGCACACGAGAGGACCTGTACCAGGCAACGGGACGCGCTGTTGAAGTCGCCTTTTACTGGGCTCACATTGTATAAATAATTTAATTAGTTTAGCCAATGACTCGAAAGAAGAAGAAGCACTGTAGGTTGTGGGTTCGATCCCCACCGAGAACGAACATATGATGACCGATGGTGGCGCGGCGGGCGAAGGTCCGCCTGAGACGCAGGAGGTTGCGGGTTCGATTCCTGCCTTGGGATAAATGTTTGTACGATCTGCAAATATTTATTCCGGGTGTTCTGGGTACATTCTATGCATACCTAATCAAAAAAATCTATGTATGTAATGTATTGTATTAAGTAGGTATATTAGTCATCTAGTACCCATAACACAAACTCTGCTTAGCTTGGGGCTAGATGATGCTGTGCGGATTGTCCAGCATTATTATTATTATTACTTATTAGATTACCTTCAGCGCTGTAGGTTGTGGGTTCGATCCCCACCGAGAACGAACATACTTTCAAACGGTGAAGGAAAAAATCGTGAGGAAACCAGTTAGTATTCTAGTGGCGGCAATGGGCTTGCAACCCGTCACGTATGGAATACTAACTACTCCGAAATGTGGGTACGTAAGTACAAAATGTTCTATCAAGACGTACCTCTGACTACCCCCTTAGACATCCTCGAAGAATCTCGAATAGGTATTTGGTACCAACAGATCGGAGGGGATATCTACCGTGCCTAAGGATTAAAATCGTGATGTTTTTTTCTTTTCTCATAGCAGTACTTACCATTATTTTGTGTTGGTAGTTACAAAACATGAACGAAGTTGCGGACACTAGGTATAGAATAGAATAGAATAGAAAATGATTTATTTGAGACATTAACACTGGATACACAACACAGATACACCAAAATAGAAAAAGAAAGAAATAAGACTAGACAGATGGGCACAGTAAGTATAACACATAAACGTAAAAAGAACAAATACAACAAGTTACCTAATTAAGTAGGTACCTACTTACCTACCTACCCATTTTAAAGAAACTGTACCTAGACGTTGTGGATGCCAACCAGCATTAATGAGTCAAAAAGGGCCCTACTCAGCATAAAGCTGCTTCACCTAGGGTGAAGCTGCGCTGGTTTTCAGTAGGGCCCAACGTAGGTGACCTCACGGCTGCAATTTGTAAAATGAAAATATCTAGGTATACTAGTAGCTTCTAACCAGCTAATAATGGAATAACAAATTATACTTTCAGCGGTAGCACGCTCTGTTATTCATATTTTAGTTGATAGCGAAGTCACATAGAATATAAATAACTATCTATTAATAGGTTAGGGTCAGACACACGACAACCACAAACGCCGCCACAACCACAAAAGTAGCTGAAGCGCGCGACGGTTGACGGTTGGCGGCTGCTACTTTTTGAAGTAAAACTTCTAATGCGACTTCCAACATGGTTACGTTAAACGTTTAACACTACCATGGAAGGGGTATGAAAGCACTGTTCTTTCTCTCTTTCTGTCATAGCCAGTTACGTTTCGTATATTAAGAACTTTACTTCAGTCGTGTGGTCTAAGCACACTCGTTTTTTTGTTACGTTCGTGCGTTGCCTTCAACTCGAAGAGGTTATCTAATGTAAAAGAGAGAGGGGTGAGAGATCGCGCAAATAACGGCGTTCTGTGTCGGCGCTTAGTGGCCGGTTTGGGCCACGAGCAGCGACGATCAGTAGCGTGTGGCGGCTACCGAGGTCAACCGTGTGCGGTGTGTCCATATAAAATGTAGGAAACTACAGAAAATATGCCAGTGGCCGTTTTGTGGTTGTGGCTGGAAACTCGTGTGCAGCGACCCTTAGTAGGTAGTTCCAACCTACGTAAAACCTCTGTGTCAGTCAGTTCATGCTACGTCGTAGCAGTAGACTACAGGAAATATGCAAGTGGTCGTTTTGTGGTTGTGGCCGGGGACCCGTGTGCGGCGGCCCTTAGTTGTTCCAACCTACGTACCCCATATCCTCTGTGTCAGTCACTCGTTCATGCTACGCCGTAGCAGTAGTGCTACGTTCTTGTTACGGCGCTACGTCGGCGTAGGAGTTAGAAAGTTTTCGCTCGGTAGTTATTGTGGTCTCTGTTTACTAAAAGGTATTTTTTAAATTGTAATACTACTAAATTTGCTTTGTTAGGTAAACGCTTACAGACTGTTTTTTAATGTTTAATTATTTCAACCCAAGATAAACTATCCTCAGTTTTATGAATTTTCGAATTAGCGAATATATCGTTTTTCTAACAGAATATATTACATAAACTATTTAATTTGAATTCAATTAAAAAATTATGAAATAATAATAATAATAATGCTGGATAATCCACACGGCATCATCTAGCCCCAAGCTAAGCAGAGCTTGTGTTATGGGTACTAGATGACTGATATACTTAATACAATACATTTATGCATACATACATATGCATCTTTAGATATTTTTATTATAGGTACCTACTTAGAAAATACCCAGAACACCCGGAATAAATATTTGCAGATCGTACAAACATTTACACTCGCAACCTCCTGCGTCGCAGACAGACTTTCGCACGCCGCGCCACATCGGTCGGTAATAATAATAATATATATACCCTGTGTTTGGTGGTGGTTTGTTCCTTGCAATAGAGTTGAGCGGACCGATATAAAAAAAATGAATGAATTTTTACACAGTTAAAAAAAATATACAAAACTAGCAGAACGCGCGTGACACATTTTTAACCGACTTAAAAAAGGAGGAGGTTCTCAATTCGACTGTATTATTTTATATGTTTGTTACCTTAGAACTTTCGACTGGGTTAACCGATTTTGATTATTCTTTTTTTGATTTGAAAGCTGGTGCTACCCGTGTGGTCCTATTTCAATTTGGTCTAGCTCTGACAATGGCATCCATGAGAAATTGAAGTCGATTTTTTTTTTGCTAAAATTTTTTTATCCTAGCTCGGCGTCCATAGCAATCTAATTCCACTGGAACTAACTGAATTCAAATAAGTAGCTAGGTAAACCATAGGTGAACGACCGACCAGAAAATTACCCGCATTATGCTTCTTGAATAGTTAATGAACAGGCCGTGTGTTCCCGTGGGAATATGTAGGTATTTTACCCTCTTGTTTTATGTGTTTATCTTTTTGTATTTCTTTTGTTGATTTTTTTTGCTTAGCCCGTTTTTTTTAAATTATACTACTCACTGTAGATCGAACGTCAGGGTAGGCTGAAAACCAGCCCTGCGTAAAAACGAAAGTTCTTGCGCAGAATTAGCGCTGAGACTACTCCTATTTTTGACGACCGATGTGGCGCGGCGGGCGAGTGTCCGCCTGCGACGCAGAGGTTGCGGGTTCGATTCCCGCCTTGGGATAAATGTTTGTATGATCTGCAAATATTTATTTCGGGTGTTCTGGGTATTTTCTATGTATAATAAAAAATATCATCTAGTACCCATAACACAAGCTCTGCTTAGCTTGGGGCTAGATGATGCTGTGTGGAGTATCCAGCATTATTATTATTATTATTATTATTGTCAAACTTGCAAATAGTGATATTTTCGTACCCACATATTATTATGTATCGTTTTATGACAATAAACTCATTTGTATTTGTATTTGAATCTGTGACGAAAGTTTAAATAAATAAGGTGTTTTTTGTTTTCAGAATATGATAGTAAGGGCTGGCACCATATCAAAAGCAGCCGCTTGGCTGCTGGGGACTATAAATTTGATTGTGATGGTAAGATATTAACTTCAAAATGCAAGTAGGTTTTAAAACAGGCAACAGGCGCACTACTACTTCTGCTAGACAGGTGCGTGCCGGTGTAATTGTTTTTGAATACTTCTTATGCGACGTCCAACAAGGTTGCGTTAAACGTTTAACATTACCATGAAGGGGGTATGAAAGCACTGTTCTTTCTCTCTTTCTCTTATAGCCAGTTACGTTTCGTATAGGTATTAAAGAAGTTTTACTTCAGTCGTGTGGTCTAAAGCACACTTTTTTTTACATATCTTGCTGATGGAACAAGTGTTAAGTGGTTACCATCGCCTAGAACAAAGTATTGCCTTGTAGGTCACGTTAGTTAGGAACGTGCCTTACAATACACAACTCTGCATGTATCTGTAACGTCACCGGCACCCTTCAAACCGGAACACAGCAAGATGCGTGGTGGCAGAAATAGTTATGGTGGTAGTAATTCCCAGGAAGAGCCCTTCGCAAAGAGCTCTACTACTACTAAAATAATCTAAATTTACTAGATTTCTACTTTAATAAAGTTTATGCTAGCGAGGTCCACTGTTTGCAGAACTGGGTACAGAAAACTTACCTACTTCCCGCCATTTTCTCACCCTTGTGTTTTTCTTTTTAAAGGCTGGCAACGATACCTCTTTGGATAGCTAATTTATTAATTATGTTTTTATTTTATTTATTGGGGTAAAGAAACAGTAGCACAATAAAGAATAAGGTAGAGGATTTAAACTAGACAATTGTTTGAAAGTGCAATCAACCCGTTTACCACGGATTACTGAAATATTTTAGACTTACATCTAGATATAGCATTATGTTAGGTGGAATAAGCGCTTATTTTATTGTTAACAGAAGTTATATTAGTTGTTTTTTAAATGTGTGTTTTGGCAACGATAAAATCTAACTCGTTTTTCAGATGTGCTGTCTACTATGGTTTGCTCTGTCACTTTGGATGATTTCATCTCCTTCAACAATGTCAAATGTAATCCAACAATATGGAAGCGCAACTTTGAAAGTAAGTGAACCTACACTTTTTTGAAGTAGGTAATACTTCTAATGCGACTTCCAACAAGGTTGCGTTAAACGTTAAATACAACCATGGAGGGGTATGAAAGCAGTTCTTTCTCTCTTTCTCTCAGTAATATATAGCCAGTTACGTTTCGTATACTAAAGAAGTTTTACTTCAGTCGTGTGGTCTAAGGCACACTCGTTTTTTTGTTTTATTTTATACCACATAAAACACACAAGACACTTTCATTTCACCCGTTCACACTGGTGCAGACCTCAAGTAATGATGATGCCACCCGAAATAACACATCTAAACATAAAATAACACTAGAAAAACTTCTAGAAATGATAGAAAACAAGTCAAAGTCAAAAAGCATTTATTCAGTAAAATCCGCAGGGATCATCTTGAAACGTTTTAAACCTAGGTGAATCTAAGCGCCAGTTCCTCGCGGCCAAGCCTAGAATCACGAGTTATAAGGCCTGTCCATAGCATAAGGACTATAGAAGTCCTTATTCTAAGGGCCTGCCTCTCAGGGCCTACCCATTGCCTTCCACTTCAGCTGTCATTGTCCGAAGTTCTACGGAGTTCCTCATTTCTGATTCTATCATGTAGGCCGTAGCAAAGTAGTTTTAATGCATATTTTCAATCAATATAAACCTGACCTATCGCAAAGGTACATACCTACTTATGTACCTAGGTAGTTTGCTAATACCTATTGCATGTGCTTTATCTGGGTCACAGTACAGCACAGATTAGTAAACAGTTTGGTACCAAGTAGAGACAGGACTGGCATGACGTAGAAATTCGATCACGATAAAATATTTATATCTTACCTAGTAGCATCCACACGCGGTTCCGTTCATGTGAAATTACAGGCACATGAGGCTTAACCTGCATGCCTCAGGTTGATAGACGCTGAGTAGTGCATCGTAGGTGACGTTCCTAACGAGCGTGACCTACGAGGCAAAGCTTTGTTATAGGTGATGATAACCACTTAACATCAGGTGGGCCATCTGCTTGTTTCATCAGCAAGTTGTATAAAAAAATTAAAAAATCCTACTAATTTATAATATAAATGCTAATAATGTTTGGATGGATGGATGAATGGAAGTTTGTTCCTCTTTCACGCTCTAACTAGAGGACCGATTTGGATGAAATTTGGAGTAAATATAGATTGTAATCTGGAATAGGACATAAGCTACTTTTTATCCCGAAAAAATAACGGGAACGGGAAAAAACTGCCACGCGGGCGAAGCTGCGAGTGGCCTCTAGTATAATAATAATTTTTCAAATCGGTCCAGTAGTTTCGGAGCCTATTCAATGCAAACAAACAATCAAATCTTTCCTCTCTATAATATTAGTGTAGATAATGGTATAGAATCCTTCGTGCGCGAGTCCGACTCGCACTTTACTTACCTACACCGACTGTGTAGTTTTTAAAGTGTAGTTTATGAAATAGGTAGGTAACTTGATACTAAATTCTTCGATAGGATTTAGTACCTACCGAAGTAGCCTATGTCTGTCTTTCAAATGCAAACCACATCTTGATCAACTCTTCTTCTTCTTCTTTTATTATATGGCTTTTCAGCGGCTGAGGGTTGCCACGAATTTGCCAACGTCAAGTGTTTACTAATCTTAAAACAAAAAGGCGGAGATCTGAGTACGGTAAGAAGGGAGACTCTAATACAAATCAAGTTGATATGCCATATACTTAAGTAGGCAATATAATATATTTATTTTGTTAGGTAGGTAAAAACACAAACACACATAAAATATAAAGAAATTACATAAGTAGGTAAATATTATAAATGAAGGTTAACTATTGTAGGTAGGTAAGTATTTACAATTTTATTTTATTTACTCTTAAAAATTTACACAATAATTTGATATAAGGGGAAAATACAAGGGATATTCTCATGTCCGAGGCTGCGGCTATCTTTGTATGATATCACCCCCCCTGAAATCCCTCGTCCTAAATATCTTTAAAACTCTTGATCAACTCAGTGCAGTTGTTTATTCGTGAAAACGTCACAAACAGACACATAAATGGATTGGTATGGATTTGCCGCTCGCTATGTCATTATACCACAGAATTTCAGAATTTTTGTTTTTTTTTCTTCTAAGGTTTGCTGGAAGAAAACTCTTTTTAGGGTTAAGCTCGCCTTTGTACATGACCGCTGTAATGTCTCATGAATAACTGTCTGTATAATTTGTGTGTACAGTAAAGAATAAATAATAAGATAAGAATTTTCAAAGAGTTCTATTGATTATACGTATAAGCTACTATTAAACGGTGAAGGAAATACAGCCTGGTGACAGACGCACAGACAGACAGATAGACAGACAGCGGAGTCTTAGTAATAGGGTACCGTTTTACCCTTTGGGTACGGAACCCTCAAACGGAAATTGGTCACACAGCATACAAAACACGCCCCTACTATCTACCCTTTAATATCATAATCAAACCCCTTAATACGAACCCTGTAATAACTCCTAATTGTTATAAACGTACATGATAGGCCATCTAAAGTATTATAAAAGCTCTATCGAGGTCACACAATGATATTACGATTTCAATCGACAATGGATGCCCCAGTTTGTATTGCTAGCTAATTCATAAGTAGTTCCTATTGGTGTCATTATATAAAACTAGCGGCCGCTTGCAGCTTTGCCGGCGTGGCAGTTTTTTTCCCGTTCCCGTTATTTTTTCGGGATAAAAAGTAGCCTACATGTTAATCCAAGTATAATCTATGTTTATTCCAAATTTCATTCAAATCGGTATACTGGTTAGAGCGTGAAAGAGTAACAGACATCCATTCATCCATCCATTCTTACAAACTTTCGCGTTTATCATATTAGTAGGAAAATATATGGTGAAAACGATGACCAAGTCTCATTGCTACGCCGTAGTGCATGCTACGCCGTAGCCCATGCTACGACGTAGCCGGCTTATGTCGTAGGGTAAACAGGGGCATTGACGCCTTCCTTCAATCTCAGTAGATCCATTGTCCACATCCATTATGGATCTATTGAGATTAGCTTATGGATCAGACCACCGTCCGCCTGCCAAGCGTGGTACGGCAAACACTCCAAATATGACGGTAGACCTGTCCAGGCGAGCTGTTAAACGCGAAATGACATGTCATCGCTCTGCTAGAATACTGGTTTCCTCACGATGTTTTCCTTCACCATTTGAGAGCATTGCGCTCATAAATTTTTCGAACAGAAATTTGCATTGGTGCACGATCGCATTTGAACCCACGAACTTAGCACCGGTAGGCGGGGTCACTTCCATTAGACCACCGGTGCTCGCAAAGGTGTTAAAATTTATGGCAATTTTTTTCAGGCCCTGCTGCCGTTGCAAGAGATGACGGTTCAAAATGGCGTCGGTTCAGCATCATTAGCAATATTCCTATTCTTCATAGCGTTAATGGGATTCTACGGAGCTGTGAGTCGATCACCATTCCTGCTATTTATGGTAAGTAGGTCACTGAACCGACATGAACCTTTGACCTCTCTCGTATAGTATTTCTGAGAGTAGGCTTATTTCATAATGCTGAACAATCCACACAGCATGATCTAGCCCCAAGCTAAGCAGAGCTTGTGTTATGGGTTGGGACTTTACATGAAAGTCAGACTATAGTAAAACTTTTTATTGTACATTTTGCTAGTTAAACAAGCAAGTGGCCCAATGTTGAGTGGTAATCATTAGCTCTTAGTGAAGGGCTCGTCTGGGGAAGTACTAGCACCATGCTTATTCCTGCCGCCAAGCAGCGCAGCGTGTTCCGGTTTGAAAAGTGGCACTAACACTCTTCAAACCGAATAGCAAGAAATCGTAGGGCACGTTCCTAACGAGCATGGCCTACGAAGTAGGTAATACTTTAGATGGTAACCACTTAACATTAGGTGGGCCATCTGCTTGTTCCATCAACAATTGCTACCTCGCTATACTTCCACTTTGAAAGATTATATTTGATTTCAGTATTCGACTCTGGTTCTGCTACTACTGTTGCTAGAGTGTGCCCTGATTTACTACTTTTCATCAAGTCTGATCGAGGTAAGTACACTAGAATAGACCCCTCCATTACCTTTCGTGGAGGTAATATATAAGTAATAATAATACTGGACAATCCACACAGCATCATCTAGCCCCAAGCTAAGCAGAGATTGTACCAAACATTTATCCCAAGACGGGAATCGATCCCACAACCTCCTGCGCCGCAGGCGGACCTTCGCCCGCAGCGCCACATCGGTCGTCAAAAAAGTAAAGTAAAAACACCAACAGCAATCACCAATCTGCCTGGTGGCTAAGGCATGTTGAAGTGGGTCCTAAGTGAAAGTGAAGCCTATAGTCCAGCAGTGGCCTTATTCAGACTGATGAATAGAATAGAATAGAATATACACGTATATTTGACACACATACACATAAGGAAAGTTACATCTAAAAGAGGTAGATAGGTTGGCATACAAACAAAGGTAAAAAATAAGTAGGGAAAAAGAGACAACATAACATAGGTAAGTACTTACAATAAACAGGAACTTGTATTACAAGGAGTCGGTACAAAAAACAAACAAAAGGTTAGAATCTAGGTACCTACCTAGGAAACCTAAGGATAAGTAAACAATAATGAGCACCTTTGTACCAACTCCAAACAATGATGATGATAATAAAAAATAAAAAAATGAAAATGTATTTATTACTGTAAAACAAGATACATAACAGTTCTTAAAATTTGACATAATAGGTAACTTATTTTACAGACAGCAAACAATAAACAGTTGGTTTTCTATCAGCTTCCTCACTAGGCATAGCCTGTATCGAGGAAACTTTGATACGATAGGGTTCGGGTGGGTGTGTTGCTAGGTCTGTGAAGTGCAATAGATAAATAAGAAAAATATATATATATATATATATATATATATAAATATACTTATATTAATATACACATTATTTTCATTGGAGTAATTAACAGTAGTAATAGGTACGTAAATATAATATACTTAAATAATGTAAATAAAAAATTAAAAATAATAATATTAAGTTTTAAATGCTAAGATATTTTCGCTTTGATAACCATTTCATTACCATGGGTTTTGCTTCAGTGGTTGTTTTGTTTTTAATGTCACAACACTTGACAACTTCATAATACACGTGAATTCTCACAAAATAATGATAATGAAGAACATCTAAAAAGTATTTATTAATATTGAAACTAGAACTATGAGTTAGTAGTAGTAGCTCTAAGTGAAGGGCTCGTCCGGGGAAGTACTACCACAATGCCTAACTTGCTGTAAAATTACAGGCACATAAAGCTTACCAACTGTATGCCTCAGGTTGATGGACGCAGAGCAGTGGGCCCGTTTCTAAAGGAGGCAATACTTTGTTATAGAAGATGGTAACCACTTAATATCACCATCATCATCAACAGCTTGTAGAAGTCCACTGCTGACATGGCCTCTCTCATACGTTTCCAGGAAGAAAGATTCTGAGCCCTTTCCATCCATCGACTTCCCGCGGTTCTAACAATGTCGTCAGTACATCGGGTAGGCGGACGTCCTACGCTTCAAAGATAAAGATAAAGATAAAGATCATTTATTTGCTTAGACATGTGTGTAAATAGATGACAAAATATTATGAGAGGCAACATGCAATACCGTGTCGGTGTGCAAATGGAGATGGCACTTAAAACGTCACATGCAACATGAACAAAAGGTGAATTGCAATATTACAATGAATGTCAAAATATAATAATTGCAGAATTTAAAATCAATACAAATATACAATACAAAATACATTAAAATGTCAAAATTTGTCGTTAAGGAATTCATCAATATTATAGTAGCATTTATCAGTTAGGAATTTCTTAAATTTCGTTTTAAATAAATTTGCTTCGTCTTCCGGTTCGTGGTCGCCATTCGAGAACCTTTAAAAACATTGGTGTTTTTTTATAAGTTACCTGATCCTAATAAAAAAAACAGATCTAGACTAATCAAACGTTGATAACCAGCCGGGCTAAAACGTGCAACGCGAGATATATCGCGCTTGTCATGAGATACTTTTTCTATTAATGGACATTTTAGAAATTATAGCTATACGACCTACGATAAGCTAAACATTAGCATTCAGTTTTCATTTGACAGAACGAGATAGATTTTTGGCACTGGTATGTTAGCACAGGAATATATTATAAAGAAATATATTTTGCGCAAGGCAACGAGTAGATAAAATTTTGTCGCGTTGTCAAAGTCAAAGTCAAAAGGCATTTATTCAGTAATATCCGCAGGGATCATCTTGAAACGTCTTGAATCTAGGTGAATCTAAGCGCCAGTTCCTCGCGACCAAGCCTAGAAGAAGCCTAGTTGCACATCTTAGCCGGGCTGGTTAGATATCTAGAACAGAAAAACCTGTGTAGGAATTGAACTCGCATCGCTTTAGAGTTAGCCGGTAGTTACTTATAGCTTTGCGTCGTATAATAATAAAATAATTGTTACGTTTTTATTTCAGAAAGGCCTACAAGAGAATGACGGCCAGTGGACGCACGCTCTTCGTCTTTTCTTTCGATGCTGTGATTTTAAAAAGTAAGCACTTGCACCTAGAAACAAGCGTTGATTCACTTGAGCTGATGACACGATCACCGCTGCAAATACGGCGGAGGTCGCTTCATCAGATCCGGACACATGAAACACTCCACAATCACATCGACGTCGCCGGCGACGGGGTCGAAGACGCTTCCCCATTAACGTTCAGATTAGACTAGTCAAGTTTGTTATAGGCGATGGTAACCACTTAACATCAGGTGGGTCAGGTTGTTCCATCAGCAAGTTTTATAATAAAACTTGCTGATGGAGCAAGCTTAAGCAAGTTTTATAAAAAAAAACATCAGTAAATTATCTACCTAATGTTGCGCAATCCCTTTGTCTATAACCATTGCTATATAGTTAGTAAACTGTCGGGCCGCCTATAATATAGGAATAAATAAAATATAAAAAAATTAAACAACGTTTTCCGATGAGGACTACCGGGAATAAAAAATAAGGACAAACGCACCCGGGGACAAGATGTGGCGACGAGGGGGAATAACCCCAAAAGTTGGTCTAGAATATTGTATTTTTATTATTTTTCAGCACAACCCTTCTACAAGAAATATTAAAACCTCCGTGGTCTTGCTGTGGATCAGACTTTTATCCTGATAACTGCACCATTACCCAAGTAAATGATAAGGTAACATACACTTTAAAATTTAATTATGTATCAACGTATCTCAGTCAGTATTCTCTAAAACGTCAGAAGATGTTTTAGAGAAAGACCGAGTACCATATACCGTATGAAGAATGATAAGAAAGTGAATCAAGCAAAAAAGATATATGTGTAAATGTATTTGATTATCATCTAAGTGGTATTCTATAAGACCTTGTTGTAGGTAACTTTACACGTATAATAAATAAATAAACAAATTACCTACTTAAATAATAATAATGCTGGACAATCCACACAGCATCATCTAGCCCCAATAAGTACGATACATACGACAGATGTGGTGCGGCGGGCGAATGTCCGCCTGCGACGCAGGAGGTTGCGGGTTCAATTCCCGTCTTGGGATAAATGTTTGTACGATTTGCAAATATTTATTCCGGGTGTTCTGGGTATTTTCTATGCATAATAAAAAATATCTATGCATGTAATGTATTGTATTAAGTATATCAGTCATCTAGTACCCATAACACAAGCTCTGCTTAGCTTGGGGCTAGATGATGCTGTGTGAGCTGTCCAGCATTGTTATTATTATATTGTTATTATAAATACCTGTAATAGCTGTAAGAAAATGTTAATTTTTATTGTTAATTTGACAATTTTCTGTATTTTTAGGATTGCCAATCAACAATTTCAAGTTGGATTGACCGTTACATAGCTGTGGTGTACATCTTACTGGCAACACTGCATTTAGTATTGTCGGTCTGCTCTATCTTGAGGAGATCTCGGAGTTCGTCTCGTTCGTACAGCTAACAACCAGAGCGCTGCAGTAGCAGCGGTAGGTCTAGTAAACTATTATTGTCAAACACGCCTTTGTTACCCTGTTCTACCCCAATTTTTTTTTAACAACTTTCTAATGGAACGAGCAGATGGTCCACCTGATGTTAAGTGGTTATCGCCTATAACAAAGTATTGCCTCGTAGGTCGCGTACTGTTATCAGAGATCCCACCGCTGCCACCAATGTTATCAGAGTGTATTGGAATCACTTTAAAAAAACTCTATTTTAAATTAAAATATATTGAATGAATTTCGTTAATTATAATTATTTAAGTGAATTTTGAATGAACAAGATGGCCCGTATTCTCATATTAATCAAGGGATATAACAGTAGGTACGTCAGAAACGTGCCATACATTGCTCAGCGTCCATCAACCTGAGACACAGGTGTTAAGCCTCATGTGTCTATAATTTCACCGGCACTCACACCCTTCAAACAAGAAAACAGCAAACTGCCGACAGAAATAGGCATGCATTTAATGTTTTGTGTTGGCGAATCATTGTCATCATCATTTTACTTAACTATAGAAGCAATAACTGTAAAAACTACCGGTTTTCGCAGTATATTCGTGTTTTTAGCAGCAGTGTACCTAGACTCTTCCGATTTCCATAATTTTTATTGCAGCGGTTGAAACGCCAAAGCCGAGAATTGGTCGCGCGCGTGTCGCGCCAAGCATCGAGCCTGCGAACGAAGATGTACTCATGGTAGTGCTGGGCAGAGGAAGGCTTGGCTGGATTGAGAAATAACAGACAAGACAACTGTTTTAAAACAAACCCAACTTTTTGGACCAATAAAAACTTATTGTACTTACCTCCTTAGTGTTTTTTTTATTGTATAAGACATGAGACTAAGGCCTTTTTTTATGCGACAGGCTGATGGGACAAACAGATTGTCCACCTGTTGTTAAGTTGTTATAATAACCTTTGTATTATAATTTATGACTGAGGACTGACAGGACTTAATAGTTTACTAGACCTACCGCTGCAGTAGCAGCGGTAGGTCTAGTAAACTATTATTGTCAAACACGCCTTTGTTACCCTGTTCTACCCCAATTTTTTTTTAACAACTTTCTAATGGAACGAGCAGATGGTCCACCTGATGTTAAGTGGTTATCGCCTATAACAAAGTATTGCCTCGTAGGTCGCGTACTGTTATCAGAGATCCCACCGCTGCCACCAATGTTATCAGAGTGTATTGGAATCACTTTAAAAAAAACTCTATTTTAAATTAAAATATATTGAATGAATTTCGTTAATTATAATTATTTAAGTGAATTTTGAATGAACAAGATGGCCCGTATTCTCATATTAATCAAGGGATATAACAGTAGGTACGTCAGAAACGTGCCATACATTGCTCAGCGTCCATCAACCTGAGACACAGGTGTTAAGCCTCATGTGTCTATAATTTCACCGGCACTCACACCCTTCAAACAAGAAAACAGCAAACTGCCGACAGAAATAGGCATGCATTTAATGTTTTGTGTTGGCGAATCATTGTCATCATCATTTTACTTAACTATAGAAGCAATAACTGTAAAAACTACCGGTTTTCGCAGTATATTCGTGTTTTTAGCAGCAGTGTACCTAGACTCTTCCGATTTCCATAATTTTTATTGCAGCGGTTGAAACGCCAAAGCCGAGAATTGGTCGCGCGCGTGTCGCGCCAAGCATCGAGCCTGCGAACGAAGATGTACTCATGGTAGTGCTGGGCAGAGGAAGGCTCGGCTGGATTGAGAAATAACAGACAAGACAACTGTTTTAAAACAAACGCCAACTTTTTGGACCAATAAAAACTTATTGTACTTACCTCCTTAGTGTTTTTTTTATTGTATAAGACATGAGACTAAGGCCTTTTTTTATGCGACAGGCTGATGGGACAAACAGATTGTCCACCTGTTGTTAGTTGTTATAATAACCTTTGTATTATAATTTATGACTGAGGACTGACAGGACATGAATCACCGACAACCGCTAGGTAATTAGTCTCATGATTAATTTTGGTAATTGCGAGGTAATTTTAAATTGAAACTCGCGAAAGACGTAGCGTAGCACGTCCTTCCGATAGTGTTAGGATCGCAGGAAGCCGTATTTTAGTGGCTCTGAATGAAATTTAAAGCTCTAAAATATTCTGTCTTTCGGTTTAATGGGTGTGGGTAACAATATGTACCAGGCTGTATACCTCAGGTTGATCAGTGCATCGTATGGCACGTTCTTATCCTAACAAACGATAACTGCAAAAATTTTTGCGTCGCACATTTTTGTGTCGCATGCTTTTTTTTTTTGTGGCCTCTGTCCGCAAGCCAAATATCAAGCCTTTCGTCAACCATAAATCATAATTTTTTTTTTAATAAATTCATAAGGAATTTTTTCTGTCACGATCAGGGATTTTTGTTGTGTCAGTGTCCATGTCCAAGCGTCTTTCAAGACAAAAATCAAGATGGCCGATGGATTGTTTTGTTTTGCTTGTGCGTGAAAACAATTAATAATTTAATTAGTTCTGTTTGCAAACTCATGCAAATATCAACACTATAAGCGTAATAATGCTAAGAACTATTGTTCCACCAACTATTTCTTGCTGCTAAATGTGTTCCCATTGAAGAAAATATTGTAAGATGTTAGCGGTGTTATTCTTACACAGAATGGCTAGTAAAAGACGATCAGCTCGTAACAAAAGAGCTGCCAGTACAGAGAAGTTGCAGAAAAAGGAGCCTGAGAGTAAATACTGCAGGACCTGCTTAGCTACGGAAGGCCTAGAACCTATTTTCAGTACTAAAGAAATCGAGGAAAAAAGGTGTCACGATTTGAAAATTGTCACTGGGTTAGAGGTAATAATCAATGTTTTTTTTTATCATAGCCTGTGAGTAAGTTAAGATTGGCGTTGAATTTTAGCAGATCATAATATTTAGGGAGTTACATTCACAAATAACTGGAGACACGCGACTTCGTCCATTAAAGTTATTTCATACAAACTTCAACCCTTGCCCATTTTGCGGTTGAATTTTTGGCATCTTCTCTACGCACCAAGTCAAATATACTCTGAAAATATCAAGCCTCTACGACCAGTGGCTTAGACTGTGCATTGTCTATATATATCAGTCAGTCAGGACAAAGATTCATAACATTGGTTTAAATTGATTACCGAGGTGCAGGTACTACATGGTAACTAAAAGAGTGGTTATTTCTGGGTCTATAAAATGTCTAACCAGTTACTGAGCATGTACTTAGTTATAATAATAATATATTTTTACTTCAGGCATTAAAAAACCCATAAATTATAACTTACAAAAAAAAAACAAGTAGGTACCTATGAATAATTATCGACTTGCCGACTTATTCATTGTTTCATTCTGTGAGCCAGGGCTGCATGTTTTCGGTCATATTCAATATACCAGGTTTCAATATTGTTCAATATTGTTGTCCATTTTATTGGATGGCATTTGCAGTGTTGCCCGCAATAGTACTTATAACAAATGGGTTGTTGCATGTCAGATAAACTCTCACCTTATTGATCAGTGTAAGTAAACTGTCATTGTACTGCTTGCAAATGAAATGAAGCTTATCCGACAAGCAATGATTTTTAGTACTTTTAACTTAACATATTGGAACCAGTTACTTGGTGGGCGGACTGGTTTCCGCAACTAGGCCACTTATGGGCCCTTTTTGCATATTGAAACCAGGTGTTAGCAGATCAAATCTGATGGTTTACAGATCAGAATGGACGATGGTCTTTCGCAAAAGATATGCCTGCAGTGTACTGATGCTATCAATTCCTCGCTGCACTTCAGACGAGTGAGCAAGAAAGCAGAAAAAGCCTTGCTAGGGATGGTATCTGGTGCTCCACCTAAAATCAAGAAAAAATATAGGTATAATACTCTTTTACCCGATGGGCTTCTTCATAGGACAACTTCATAGGATAATTTTTTATGTGACTTGTTCATGGAGCAAGAAGATGGCAAGCCTGATGTTAAGTGGTTATCATTGGTTTGTATTAAACGTGCCCTTACGATGCACTACTCTGCGTTCATCAACCTGAGGCATGCAGGTGTTAAGCTCGTGTGCCTGTAATTTCGCCGGCACCTATACCCTTCAAACCGGAACACAGCAAGCTACTCGGCGACAGAAATGGACATAGCGGTAGTACTTCCCCAGACAAGACCTTCACCCCCAGACAAGACCTTCACTAACAGCCGACGAGTAAACCAACTCATCAACGAGTGTTACAATAAAGACCCTTACTCTTATGAGTCAGTTAGTGTAAAATAAAAACCAGTGGCTCTTAACCGGTGGTTAAGAAGCCGGGAGGGGTACTACACTAAGCTGAACCACCATTTGAGCAGGGATCATCTCAGCTGGTTACATTGAGATTATTCAATTTCCACAGGTTACCAAGAGTCACCAAGTCTACAATGAGGTCTGTGGTGGAAGTTGAGGAGATAGAATTTAGCGATAACTACGGAGAAGATTTCCAGAACTACGATTATGGGGGACCTGAAGATAGTAAAGCTGTCATTAAAAAAGTGAGAAACTGTGTCTTACAAAAATCAATAAACTCACACCATAGCTCATATTGGGCATAGCTCTGTCTTCTTGTAGCTCTTGTATCCAGCAGTTTACTTATTGACCTAGCAAGCGAAGTGTCTCAGTTTCAAGATTAGCCAAAATATGTTTTTGTCCGTCTGTCAGTCTGTCTGCTCCCGCCTGTAGGTCGAATTTTTACCAATTTTACCAAAAAATGTCACAAGTTCCTTAACCTGCAGGCGAGAACAGGCAGACACTGACAGACGGACTTCGATAAAACGGGGTTGTGTCGAAATTTATCGAGATTCGTGGCATGGAGCTTAGTTAAATGTCGATAAATTTGAGAAGCTTTACCGAATTTATCGACAAGCTGTCCAGGAAAACCGCTCGATAAAATATGTCGAGGCTAGTTCTGTGCTACGACACTGACGATACGATAAATTTGTCGGCCATAGTTCCAAGATCACACCACTGAAATAAAATATTCACTCGTTCGGTCTATGAAAAAATATGCTGTCCAGGGAAACCGCTCGATAAAATATGTCGAGGCTAGTTCTGTGCTACGACACAGACGATACGATAAATTTGTCGACCGAAGTTCCATTATCGCACCACTGAGATAATTCACTCGCTCGGTCTATGAAAAAATATATAAATTTTCAGCAGCCTCTCGCACCCCGTAAGAAGCGTTCAGTGCGTATCGCTCCTGCTTCGTCGTACAAGTGCGGGACTTGCCACAAGGAGTTCCGAATGGTGTCTACATACAAAGCTCATATGCGGTTTCACACCAACTTCTGTGTTTGTGAGGTGAGATTTAGACACCTTTAAAGGGCGATTTTCTTCCAGGATCACTGAAGCGAAGTCAGAAACCGTGAGAGCTATCGAAAAGTCATGTTAAGAAGACGAAGTGTTGGACGCCCTCTTACCTGACGACATTCGGCGCTTTCACACTTTGACGATTACGACACCGACACTCATCAGACGACAACGATATCGTCCGACGATATCAGAACGATATGTAACTTTGACATTTTAAATCATTAAAAACCTGCCCATGCCACTCCCCCCGCACTGTGTCGTCACCCAATATCGGCACGATAATCTGTCGGGGACGATAACGTTGGCTAAAACGACACAGTGTGACAGCATTTAGTAGAAATTGTATCAAAATACCAGTCCGACGATATCGTGCAGTTATCGTGTAGTTACAGTTATCGTCCAATGTGTAAACGCCCACTGTTAGGATCACGGGAACTAGGTGGATGCAAAAAACTCAAAATCGTTCTTCCTGAAACGTGTGGGGGAAGCCTATGTCCAGTGCTGGACTTCTACAGCCTGTTGATGATGTTAGGAGATACGTGCACGATTTTCTTCTCTTGTTCTTTTTAGGGCCCCGTACCCAAAGGGTAAAACGGGACCCTATTACTAAAAGTACTTGCTTCGGCAGTACATATACTAACTCCGCTGTCTATCTGTCCGTCTGTCACCAGGCTGTATCGCACGAACCGTGATGGTAAGGGAGTTGAAATTTTTATAGATGATGTGTTTCTGTTGCTGCTATAGCAACAAATACTAAGAAATCGAAAAAAATATTTAGGGAAGCTCTCATACAACAAACGTGATTTTTACCGTTTTTATTTTAGACTAGCTGACCCGTGCCCACTTCGTTTGGGTGGTAAACATTTTTACTTACAAATCTTAACTGAAGTAGTACTCGATGTCGCCAACAGATGGCGTTAATACGGCATAAAATAGCGGCCATTCGCAGTTTCACCCGCGTGTCAGTTTTTTCCCGTTTCCGTTATTTTTTCGGGATAAAAAGTAGCCTAAATTACTCCTTGTTACATCAGCTATCTGCCAGTGAAAGTCCCGTCGAAATCGGTCCAGCCGTTCCAGAGATTACCCGGAACAAACAGACAGACAGACAGACAAAAATTTTAAAAAATGATATTTTGGTATATGTATCGCATATACATTCATATGCATGTAGTAAAACGCGGTTATTTTAATCTTACAAACAGACACTTCAATTTTATTTATTAGTATAGATAATGGTACGGAATCCTTCGTGCGCGAATCCGACTCGTACTTGTATTAAATACCTCGCTCGTTCGGTACTCTACACCGCACCCCTTTACCCTTTGACCCTTCTAAACCAACTTTGTAAAAGGATCATACAAAAAAAACGGTAGGAACCAAGCCGTAAGTTTCTTGCCGGTTCTTCTAGGCTTGGTCGCGAGGAACTGGCGCTTAGATTCACCTAGATTTAAGGCGTTTCAAGATGATCCCTGCGGATATTACTGAATAAATGATTTTTTACTTGGACTTTGACCTTTATTTAACCCCTTATACTTACAGACGTGTGGCAAACACTGCCGTAACAATGCCCAGTTACAAGAGCATAAACGTGCGCGGCATGGACTTGGGCGTATTCACAAATGCGCCTACTGCGAGTATAGCTCGGCTACTAAGGAGGCTCTAACAGTAAGTCACAGGTGTATCGATAGATTTGATATAAATTTTCGATAATTTTTTTTTTAAAATGTTTAAGATCTTTATTAATTCTCTCAAGATTTAAAATCACATACGAGAACTAAAATAGTTACAATAGAATTTAAAAATTGTTCGTAACGAGCTAAGCAGAAAACAAAACAAAGAATATGTGGGTAGATTTGAAAGAAACAGTATGGTCAAATTTGGGTTCTTAGTCTGCTTAGCTTCATAACTCTGCTTAGCTTGGGGCTAGATGCTGTGTGGATTGTCCAGCATTATTAAAGTAGGTAATACTTCTAATGCAAATTCCAACAAGGTTGCGTTAAACGTTTAACGCTACCATGGAGGGGTATGAAAGCACTGTTCTTTCTCTCTTTCTCTCATAGCCAGTTACGTTTTGTATATTAAAGAAGTTTTACTTCAGTCGTGTAGTCTAAAGCACACTCGATTTTTTATTTATTTATATGCTTAAAAATTCTTCAAGTTTGAAATTTCATGTTCTAGATTCACGAGAGAAGGCACACTGGGGAGAGACCATACATATGTGACCATTGTGGAGCAACCTTCCACCGTAGATCGAACCTGGTTCAACATATTGCTATACATTTACCTGATAAAAACTGGCAGGTACTTCCCTCTAATATTATAAACGCGAAAGTTTGTATGTATGGATGGATGGATGGATTGATGGATGTTTCTCGCTCTAACCAGTGGACCGATTTGGATGAAATTTGGAATAGGTATAGATTGTTACCTGGATTAACATATAGGCTTCTTTTTATCCCGAAAAGTAACGGGAACGGGAAAAAACTGCCACGCGGGCGAAGCTGCGAGCGGTCGCTAGTATGAAATACTTTTTTTTGTAAGTAAAAGTAGTATAAGTAGTTGTCCAAGATGTGTAAATGTGATAATAATAATTTTAATAGCCTTCTCTATTTTTTCTTACATTTAGAATTTACATATACTATCTTAAAATATAACAAAAGAAATAAAAATATGTATATTATGCTTTTTTAACATTTTTAGAGTATAGATAATAATAATGTTGGACAATACACACAGCATCATCTAGCCCCAAGCTAAGCAGAGCTTGTGTTATGGGTACTAGATGACTGATATACTTAATACAATACATACGATTCCCGCCTTGGGACAAATGTTTGTACGATCTGCAAATATTTATTCCAGGCGTTCTGGGTATTTTCTATGTATAATAAAAAATATCTATGTTTGTAATATATTGTATTAAGTATATCAGTCATCTAGTACCCATTACACAAGCTCTGCTTAGCTTGGGGCTAGATTATGCTGTGTGGATTGTCCAGCATTATTTATTTATTTATATATCTTAAAATAACACTAGAAAAACAATTAAAATACAATGTTGCTTCCAAAGATGACAGAAAACGAATCCAAAATTCTAATAATTAATATTCTTTGTCCACAGTGCGATGTGTGTCCAAAACGGTTAAAATCAAAAAAGTTTCTTCAAATACACAAACACAACGCGCACACAGGCAAACGTTACGGGTATCTTTGCGGCGTGTGCGCACGCCGCTTCGAGAAGCCGAACAAAGTCAGGGCTCACACTAGACGAGTTCATGGAGTACCGGACGAAGAGCAAACTCCCATCACTAGGGTCGAACTCTAAAGGCAGAATTACATTTTAGTAGAAGTAGAGCTCTGTGTCAAAGTCAAAAAGCATTTATTCAGTAATATCCGCAGGGATCATCTTGAAACGTCATAAATCTAAGTGAATCTAAGCGCCAGTTCCTCGCGACCAAGCCGACCAAGAACCGGCAACAAACTTACGGCTTGGTTCCAACCGTGTTTTTGTATGATCCTGTTACAAAATAATAATAATGTAAATAATGAAGCTCCAGTGTGGTGCCAATCTAACTTTATAAGGTGATAGCACGACAGAAGGGCTCGCCTGGGGCAGTACTAGCACCATGCCTATTGCTGCCGACAAGCAGCGCAGCGTGTTCCGGTTTGAAGGGTGTGGGTGCCGGTGTAATTACAGGCACATGAGGCAACACCTGTATGCCTCAGGTTGATGGACGCTGAGTAGTGCATCGTAGGGCCCGTTCCTAACGAGCGTGACCTACGGGGCAATGCTTTGTTATAGGTGATGCTAACCACTTAACATCAGGTGGGCCTTCTTGTTTCATCAGCAAGTTGTATAAAAAAAAAACATTAGACCCGCGGTACCTACGTTAGGGGCATCAATGAATAACGTGAGATTATTTTTGCGTTTTTTCAATCTTCTTTCACCCTTTGGTGTGATGTCAAGAGATTTTCCTCGACCCACCCCTCCCCTAATTTCACGTGAGATTTTTGAAAATGCATATTATTAATTTAAATAAGTCAATCTGTTTGTATAAATTCAAAAATAAATAAGTTTGAATAAATTCTGTTATCAGTGCATATATAATTAAACCACGATAAATATTAGTATAATGGGCAAACATTTTTATTTATTTTCAAACTCGCACAGAACAATGATATGCTAGGAAAAATTAATGCTAATAAAATTATCTAACAGTCATCCTAGACGTGTAAAAAGATGGAGAAAGATGGAAGACAAACATTTGTACTTAATTTATGCCAGTTTTCTCGAACCTTAACAATATTTCTTGCAAAAAAAAATAATACGTGATATTTGACAAGACCACCTACGTGAGATTGGGTAAGTTCGGCTTGACCTATGGCTTGACCCCCTCCCTAAATGTCACACGTAATTAATGAATGCCCCTGACTGTCTGAGTTGATTTGTATGGGACAGACAGAGACAGAGGGTGCAAATCCGTGCCGTCTGCTCTAGTGTAATCAATTCTTTACAAAATATATGAGACGTCTGAGTTGTTTTGTATGGGACAGACAGAGACAGAGGGTGCAAATCCGTGCCGTCTGTTAGTGTAATCACTTTTTTACAAAATACATGGGACTACTAGGCTTCTTATGCATCGCGTCATGCGGGACGGGGCTAATGTGATTCTGCCTTTATATACAACGATTATGGTGTGTAATTTTATCATACTTGCAATAAACTTTTAGACATTTCTAAATTGTGTTTAGTTATTAATGCCCATTGCTAGTACCTACGTCTAATGACATTATTTTAATTGCGCCTGTTTCTAGGGTGCAACTTTAATGCAGCAATTAGTAAGGTTTATCAATGGGGTTCATTTTTAATACAACAATTACTGGCGCTTATTAACATTAACTTGTCCCGCCGCCGCCCGCGGCTTTCACATTTAAAAATAATCAATCTTTGTGTAAAATGAAACGTTTCTTTTGAAATTGTAACGAAGAAAATATCTTCTGGAAAAAAGGTCCCGCCTTTTTTCCAGAAACCTTTTTACCATGAAAGTACGAAGGGGTATGGTTAAGATTTTAGCCTGCCCCGTGTGCGAAAATAAAAAAAAACGTAATATAATCTGTGCTGTTGCTGATTTTGACATTAATAACTTTTATCTTCGGCCTCTTTGTGTACTGTACATTGATTGTGCTTATTTTGTAGTAAAAGCGAATACAATTTTTTGCTTGGATTTAAAATAGTTGGTCAAAACTTCACGCAAAACCAATCTCTCGCTTTTCTACGCATAGAGACACTACAATAACGTGACCTTGGTGAAATTTTTGTTATTCCTAACCAAACCAAGCAACAATGGCGGTGCTAAATAGCGGGAATCGTGTGTATGCGCGGGAGTATGTTGACATGACCAAAGCCAAGGAAGTGTTAAGTTTACATCTTATTTTAAAGAAATTAAACAATTAAACAATAGGTGTGCGTGTAATTGAATTTTTATAAATAAAGTAACGGTAAGTTGCTTGTTTGTATTATAAGGTGATTTTCATCACCAATCTATTACCAATATCTAGGTACCTACCAGTCTATTTACTTATGCTATCTCTATTTACTATAGACCTAACAATTATCATTGAGAACCTATTATAAATTGTCTGTATAAACCTTTGATTATTTACCTGTCAATAATCAAAAGTAATAATAAAGGTAGGTAGGTAGGTACCTACCTACCTAGTAAGTACGAAAGTGTGTTTGCCTCTGTTACGTTTTTAGGGCAAAGATAGCGTTTAACGCAGGTCACCTGCTGTATTTTATCCAATTAGGTATAGGTGCCTATGTCAGTAGTTTTTTCCATAAACCCAGTTTTATATTAAATTAAATTTTAATTCAATATTTCGACAATAACGGCGTTTAACCTACAAAGGAGTTAATCAGTTACCTACCTACCTACCTAAAGTTAGACAAATGCTCCAAAGGTGAATGACTCATTTCGTGTTGTACCTACCTACCTATGACAATATTATCAGTAACATGGCGTCATATCATACAAGCGTTAGCTTAGCTTTAGCTTTTATTACAGAAGTTTACGCGGGAATATATTTGTTTCATATGGAATCTGAGCTAAAGCTAGTTAATGAGTAGGTACCTACCTAGGTAGGTAGGTACCAAGAGTGCCTACATCAGGGGGAAGTTTGAAAGTAGCGCCATTAACGCAAAGTTTGAGGAGCAATAGGCTAGCGTGGTACGGGCATGTTATGAGGAGGGATATATGGATAGAGGTAAAACAAAAAAAAGAAGGATGAACTTTGTGAAAGATGATATGGATAAGAAAGGAGTAAGTACAGTTATGATGGCTGACAGAGGTAATGGAAGAAAAGTACATGTTGTGCTGACCCAACATAAATTGGGATAAGGGCAGGAGAGGATGATGATGCTATTTTATCTATCTATCAAATAACCTATGCTAGAGTTTAATGGCGTAGCTAGGTGGACAAAGGCCCCGGTGCATTAATTTGACTTCGGTGGGCGAATGTCTACCTGCGACGCAGAAGGTTGCGGGTTCGATTCCCGCCTCGGGATAAATGTTTGTACGATCTGCAAATATTTATTCCGGGTTTTCTGGGTATTTTCTATGTATAATAAAAAATATGTATGTATGTAATGTATTGTATTAAGTACATTAGTCATCTAGTACCCATAACACAAGCTCTGCTTAGCTTGGGGCTAGATGATGCTGTGTGGATTGTCCAGCATTATTATTATTATTAAGAAAGAATCGGGCCCTCACCCCCTCTTACCATGTAGCTTGAACTTTTTGAAATTTAACAAATATTTATCTTTTTCTTTTATGCTCCTCTCTTTTCAAATCTTAAGTTGGAGGGCCCTCTGACCTTTAGGGTCCTGGTGCATTGCATCACCTGGCCCTACGATACCTACGCCACTGTTAGAGTCTCGATTCACACTTGAGTCATGAACATTGGTTCAGAATACGAGCATTTACTCCTGAAGGAAAACCATACTGTAGGTAGATAGTGCTGGACAATCGTTGGAGTCTCAGTTTCGAGATCGGCCGAGTGCTTTTGTCCGTCTATCAGTCTGTCTATTCTCGAATACAGGTAGCATTTTTACACCGGCACCCACTCCCTTCAAACCGGAACACACCATGCTGCTTGGCGGCAGAAATAAGGTAGGACTTCCCTGGTGGTAGTAATTCCCTGTACGAGCCCTTTACAAAGAGCTCTACTAAAATACAATAGTGAACTAACTTAAATAACATGAGTACCCAATTGTTTCAGAATAACAAAGTATAACCCAGAAGAGCATTTAATTTAATGATGGATGACACTAAAGACATCAATCCATCTGCAATACAAACGGAAGAAACAAACAAAGGAGGTGAAATGACTTATATGCACTATAAAAAAAATGAAGATGCGACGCAAGGCGTTACAGGACAACTATATGAATCTAAACTTAACGCCTTAATACTATACAGATTACTGAACGATGATAAAGTTAAAGAATTTTATTTTGGGTCTAACTTAGACGGAATAGGAAACATGGATGATGTCTGTATTAAGTTAATACACGAAGATTATGAAAAGCCATTGTTAATTTTTATACAAGCCAAGCACAAAGAAAATCTAAAGAAAGGAATTTTGGATGATGATCTATTCAGACCTAGCGATTTCTATTTAAAGAAAGGCTTAGATAGTTTTGAAAAACTTAAAAGAAAATTTAATACTATCCAAGATGACGTCTTGTACTTAGATAAATTGGAAGTCGTCATCCCTCACTTAATATTTTACACCCCGGCAGTCAGTGAAACTATGCCGAGTACCAGAATTGCAAAGCCAAAAAGCTCTACCATAAACATAGTGAAAAACTTGATAAGCTCCCGAAAAGCCAATGGAAAAGTTTTCCAACTAAACGTTGGCGATGATGATTTGGACAAACTTACCTCGAAAGTAGAAAAAAAGTATTCTATAAGTGACAGAGGTGTTGCAAAGGAATTCCTCAATAATCT
Organism: Electrophaes corylata; assembly: GCA_947095575.1. Lineage (NCBI taxonomy): Eukaryota > Metazoa > Arthropoda > Insecta > Lepidoptera > Geometridae > Electrophaes > Electrophaes corylata. Next base: position 3,495,535 of record OX352727.1, read on the forward strand.
TTACTTTTTCACTGAACAAGCACAAGAAGATGAAGTAGGAATGACATTACAAAACGAAATAGCCGAAAATCTAGCTCCACGAAAGTCCCAATTACAATTAAGACCACACGCTATATTCTTAAATTTCTATGGCAAAGTGCATAAGTGGTGGTTAAAAACAGGGAATGTACATTATTTGACGAAAGAATGTAAGTTTTTACATTATAATCTAAGTGATTTTGTACTTGATGGTTATTTAAGTCTTATACACTACAACTACGTTAGTTGTCTTGATCTCTACTCAATTCAATTTCACAAGAAGTCGATGAAAACGATTGAAGAAAAGCTGCTTCAAGAATTTAAGTATGAAACTGAACCCATCAAAGCTAATGTTTTTAAGCTACAAACAAATTCGATGCTATTTACTTGTATTAAACTTATGAATTGCTTGAGTTCTATCAAACTCGAGAATTCAAGTATTGCTCCAAAGCACAGACACTATTCATATCTTGACTATAATACTGTGTCTAAAATGTCGAATACTGACTTTGATATTTTATTACGTGAAATTAAAACTACAGGGATTAAGATTTTAGTTGTAATTTTAAATACACCTCGACAGGTATCCAATGAACGTTTGGAAAATATATTAAACGAATTTCATATGAATGTAGTTCTAGTCACAGAAGATTCACAAACGATTGATGTAGATAACTCGCATAATATTAAAGTTATAACCGATCATATTTATGGTTTGGTCGATATAATAAATAAAGAGAGTATTTTGGAATACAAAATAGTTGTACAAGGTGAAAAAATTAATCTCTTCAAAATTATAGATAGCAGGTCTAAGCATAGATTCATTAACGCTGAGATACTCCTTAAAATTTTAAACAAGGAAAGAATTGAGTTAGGCCGCAGCTTGTCCAATCAACACACCAAAAAGGATTGGCATCAAAAAAGATCAATAGCGTTATATACTATGGAAAACAATGAGTTAATAAAAAACAAAGAATATCTGCACCTTGACACTTTGAATGATGTTGACAGCCAAATAGTTGTCATTACAGCTGAGGCAGGTATGGGCAAAACTACACTACTATCCCTTTTATCAGCAAAAACAAAAACTCACTATCCAGAAACATGGATTGTAAAAATAAATTTACAAGATTTTTCAGAGGACTTAAATAAATGGAAAAATAAAAGAGATATTAACTTGGTAGAGAGTATGTTGCTCGTATGCAAAGCTGAATTAAACGAGACGTTAAATGATACATTTGATCTCGAACTGTCAGACGGCGGGAATTTGAAATTGATAAATAAAACCCTTCAAGGAGCATCGTTACTATTATTAGAACTGATTGTAGAGTATTTTAACGAGTCAAGGATTATATTTGTGTTTGACGGTTTTGACAAAATGTGTCCATATTACGAAGGAGAGACTGTCAAAGTGGTACAAAACCTTATTCTTAAAAGAAACATGAGCACGAATGAAAGGCCAGCTTGTGGAAATAGGGTTTGGATCACTAGTCGACCTTATAACTCAGCAAAACACACGTTAAGTACAGAGCTTGCTGTGCCTTTTTCACTTGCTCCACTAACCCAACAGGAACAGAAAGTTTTCTATAAAAACTATTGGCAAGCCAATATAAGCAAAAAACATATGAATTTTAACAATTTAAACAAACAAGATGTTTTAAAAACTATTAAAAGTTTTCTAAATAATGTTTTGCAAAACATACAAGGTTTACCTTTAAGAGTCATGTATGAATCTGCGCGAGAGTATTTACAGGAAGAATATGATTTTACTCACACAGAACTCAATGAATCGCCTTACTATCCCGGAAATGAATATACAGAAGCATTACTTTTAGCAGGCATACCCTTGTACATGAAACTATACGCCAATTACTTTGTTAAATGTTTTAAGATATGTGTCACTAACTCTACTAAAAGTACAGTACAAAATCCAGAAAAATATGATTTCAATGTGAATACGTTCAAATTTTTTGAAAATTTCCACAAATCTAAGCTCTATAAAACATTTCACGAAGGCAAAGACCCTTATAAGCCAGATTGCAGATTAAGATACAGTGATGCAAAGAAAAAGTCAATTAAACAACACAAACTACTAGCATTGCTTTCAATAATTGATAATATCAATTTCAAAACTTACTGTAAGTTAACAATTATTGAAAACGGTGATCGTGTACCTGTTTTTAAAGATTGTGCGTCAATGCTAGACGATATAAAGAAGGTATGCGAAAAAGTTGGCTTAATTGATAGTGTTCACAATGGCGTTCCAAGATTTGTGCACCAAGCATTGGCTGAATGTTATGCTGTGGAATTCATTGCTGATTTGTTAAAAAGCTTCGGACAGATACACTCTATTGATGTTTTAGCAGTAGATTTCGTTATAAATTATCTTTTAGACAGCAAAGTAGGCTTGATGACATTTTTTGACCAGAAATTGAAGAGTGATAATGTGTTGAATGAAGTACTATCGACAAGCAAAAATAAAGAAAAAATATTTGAAGTGCTAATGAAGCAAAATATTGAAAGTAAAAATTCACTGCATAAAGTACTTGAGAATGGTTTTAGAGAAATAGCAAGGATTTTAGTGCATAGTATCGTCGGTAAAATAAACACTGAAAACATCACTCATGTCGTCAAGCTTATTGGAGGAGATTTTTTTATACATGCAGCATCACTCAACTATATCGATCTTTTGGAGAATGTGCTGTTTAGAATAAAAGAAGTGGAAGATTTCAGTACCGATTACATTTCGAAATGTATCATCTTACCAATCCAGAATGCTTTTGTAAATGATGTTACTGAGAAAAATAAAGAAAATATAGTCGGTAGATTGAATATGGTAGGTATTCGATTAGAGATAAAACAATCTACCGGTTCCGAAAGCCCAGCTCATAAAAAAGAATGGTATGAACTTATTGCGAGAAGTGTCAAGTATGAAGTTCATATTGATATGTACTGATTCCGAGGTCTTTCAAGGTCCAATGAATCGTTTTTTGAAACTCTTAGTTAGATCATACTAGGTACCGACTTGAGGTGTTCTTTTAAACATTAAAATTAATAAATAAATAAATAAATAATGCCGGACGATCCACACAGCATCATCTAGCCCCAAGCTAAGCAGAGCTTGTGTTATGGGTACTGGATGACTGATATACTTAATACAATACATACATACATATTTTTTTATTATACACAGAAAATACCGCGAACACCCAGAATAAATATTTGCTAATGTATTTTTGGTTTAAATTGTCAACCGCTGCATACCTAATTTCGTCGTAATTGTCATGCTGCCACACCATTACCTACGTCAAGTATCTACCTATAGGTAGTAGGTACCGATGTATTTTTGAATTGTTATTAGAGGTTGACTCCTAGTCAATACTTGAACTAATACTTTTTGTATTTACATCTAAGTTACAAGATTAAATTTAAATTTTATGTGTTATTAAACATCGCTCGCTCGATTGTCACAATGCGCTTTTGCACAAAACTACCTATACCCACTTTGAACTTGTTTTTTTTTTTCTTGCTTTAATAATGTAGTGTTTGTAATTATGTATAAGTACTTAACTATTTCCATTTATTTTTGTTGTTTTTGATTTTTTTTTTCTTAAATCTTTCCATATTATAACTGTGCTTCATCATCATTTGAGTGACGAACTGTACTTAGCTGTGCTTAAATGTATTTAAATTTAATGTAAGTATAACTAACCTACGCTATAAAGGCAAACCTACGTAACAAAATAGTTTTTAGTTTCTCTCTAAGTGAATTTGTAATTCTTATGAGAAATAAATATCTTAAACCATATTGCATTTTGTTTTCTTACACACTATCTACCTACTACCTAGGTACCTACTTTAGTGTTATACCTAGACTTACAAGAATAATTAAAAATAGTCAAACCTAATAGACCACACGACTGAAGTAAAACTTCTTTTAATATACGAAATGTTACTGGCTATGAGAGAAAGAACAGTACTTTCATACCCCCTCCATGGTAGTGTTAAACGTTTAACGCAACCTTGTTGGAAGTCGCATTAGAAGTATTACTTCAAAAACAGTAAAAAGAAAGAAATAGCAACACGACTTTATTTCCCAAGCACGGTAGATATCCCCTCGGATCTCTTAGTACCAAGACAAGTATCTACTCGAGATTCTTCGAGGATGTCTAAGAGGGGTAGTCAGAGGTATATCCAGATAGTACATTTGGTACATACCCACATTATACTTTGCTTTACTATAAATGACCACTTATCTGGCATGTTGGGTTGTGTCCCTCGCATGTTTAGCGTAGCTTTTTATAGATACCATTTCCCAAGAGAGATAGCCCCAACAGTTTAGTTATACTAACTAAATAGTATAAAACGTAGTAATTAGGTAATTACAAACTAAATAATTTTGTATGGGCTGGAAAACCCAACCATGGAAAACACGGCTTGGAATTTGCGACCAAAATGTACACAAATTACTGGCTACGTTTTTCTTGATTATGTTTTTCATGGTTGTGAAACCACATCTTGTTATTTTGTTAATTTATTTTCGTTTTCTGTTTTGTGAACGACCAGCTTAGTAGCTGGCTTGGCAAATAGGAATGGGCCGGTTGATGATTTTTTTTTGTATATCAATGACTGGACGACAGTGTCAAAAAATATCAGTGATAGGAACAATGATAAAATGATTTCTATGTGATAAATGAAATCGTTACTGTGAAGTAAACATCTTTTGTCTTTCTCTATCTCGCTTAAGTCGCTATTTTGGTGTCTACCGCACGTCTTTCATTTCATCGGTCCGGACATTGCACCGAGACGCCTTATTCATCACATTCGCACGCATTGCATGTATGCAGCAAGCTGTCCCTGTTCCACTCATTGGCTGGCCGTTATTCGCAATCATTTTTGCCGAGTGATGTTAAGTGATTTAGTCATTAACGCTATTATTGCCGTCACAACATGATATAATGATTTTAGAATATCGGTGATTTTAACATGTGACATGAAGGGACTCATCTCTACTGACAACTTGACAATGACAAATATTATGGATACAGAAACGTCATAGGTACAGTAATAATTGTTAATAATTGAATTATGAAACTAGCATGAAACGGACACTGGCAGAATTGTGACAATAAGCCACAGAGCCATAAATCAAGAAGTCAAGTCGAAATCAAACGGACGGAAGGATAGTCTTCGTTTAATTTGATACAAATCTTCAACACTGAAAGATGTCGAGCCCCAGTGGTTCAGGAATTCCACCGCCGTCAGGAGTGGTACAAAACAGTGCGTTATCATTCGTTGCGTCTGCGCAAGTAATGCAAACACCAGAGAATGATGCTGCATCAGCTGGAAATTTGCAGGAATCCGGAGATCAATCTCAAGCAGGTAATAATTGGTACCGCACCTACTTAAACACTAATAGTGAAACTGGACTATAGTGAAATAATTAATTAGTAGAGTCCTTTTAACAAGGGACTAAAACGATTCATTTTATATTTAAAAATGGAACACATCAAGCAAAAAGTGTTTATGGCAAATAAAAAAAACACCTTTATGGATAAGGGTAAAAATTAAAAAAAAATCCTAGGGTTCATCTATCATCAAGTTTCGAAAAAGTTTCAATTCTTTGAGGATAAAAAGTTCTAATTTTAAAAAACTTTGACCTATTTTTTTACTTCCCAGACTTACCAAACCTATATTGTACCTACATATTTTGTAATAGCTCCTTTTTTATTAGATCTAAATCAGAAATCAGAATTTTATTTGCTTGAACACAGGTACAAATATACAGTATTCTTGGTGTTGGGGCTTACATTAGACCCATTATGTCCTAATATAAAATAGTGTGCAAATATCAAACAATCAATAATTATTATTCATATTAATAAACCTATGTCGTCCCACAAAGTAACACTATCAGCCTTGTCAGTCACAGGTTTGTTTTGTCATGTGGTCTAAGGCACACTCGTTTTTATATATTTTATTAATCAAGTTTTATATGAAAACTTTAATCAATAGTTTAACATCTCTATTTCAGATCAACTGGTGCCACCAGGCTTAAAGGCTCTGTGCGTGGAATGTTGTAAAACATACTCAGACCAGCCTAACCCACTGCAAGTTACCACTAGGCTCAAATATTGGTTAGTTGATGTCTAAAACTACTGTATTCTCTGTGTTCTCTAAGGACTGAAAGAGTAGTAAAGCTTGTAAAGGATTCATCCAGGGAAGTTCTACAACCATGCTTATTCCTGTAGTCACGCAGCTTGCTGTGTTTAGAAAACCAGTTAGTATTCTAGCAGCGGCAAAGGGATTTGCAACATGTACTACGAGTAACATGGAAGGTGTTATTAGTTTAAAATTTTTTTCATAGATGACGTACTTAATTTCTGCCAACATCTATTGATCACTGCTTTAAAATTTGCTTTTCTTTGTCAGTTTGTTGGTACCTTCAACGAAACTTGGTATACAGGTTTTACGACTTGCCTTGTTGGTCATGCGTAATTCTGCCCTATAAGCACCGCCATGTGTCTAACAACCAGCTGAGGCATACAGGTGTTGCCTCATGTGCATGTAATTACACCAGCACCCACACCCTTCAAACCGGAATACGCTGCGCTGCTTGGCAGCAGGAATAGGCATGGTGGTAGTACTTCCCCGGACGAGCCCTTCACTAAGAGCTCTACTACTAGTTTACTAACTATTTTTGTGTTTCAGGTTAGGTGGTGAAGACCCTCTTGACTATATCAGCATGTACTGGAGTCCGGGAAAGCCAGACCAACACGTACCTCCGCACTGGCATTATATCAGGTACCTATTTCACCAGCCAAGCAGTAATGCTCGTATTACTGTGTTCCGGTTTGAAGGGTGTGGGTACCGGGGATATTACCAGTCCTGGATTTGTCAATGGGCCGTACAGGCCGCGGCTTAGGGGCGGCAGTGTCCTAGGGGCGGTTAATTATATATTTTTTTTTATATCCGAAAAATTTTTTCCTTGAGTGGGATTTGAACCCACGGCCTTCCCCTTGATACGGGGATGCGATAACCAACTTCGCTACCCAAATGACTCGATGAAAATAAGATTTGGAATGTTTTTCATACGGTGCTTTAGCGACCGTGCATCCATCTACATGCTTGACGCTATACTATCAAAGCTTGCTCGATAACCGAAATTGCATTCAGTTGAATCGACAAGAGATGTCACCGTGCTTAATTTCATAGTTTATTTGTTTTTATAGTGCTTACCTGCACTTAAGGAAATCACAAAGATTTTTATATCATCCCAAAAATTATTTCATCGAGTGGGATTTGAAGCCACGACCTTCCCCTTGATATGTAGCAGGTAAGCTATAAAAAAACTAATAAATTAATTATATATTTTCTTGTATTCCAGCTTTGGACTATCAGATCTTCACGGTGATGGTCGTGTTCATCCTCCAGGTGGTCCGGACTCAGGGTATGGCTTCGAACTGACATTCAGGCTGGAGAGTGCTGATGTGCAGCCTCCGCTGTGGCCAGCACAGCTGTGTCAGGCGCTGGCCAGATATGTGTTCACCACAGGTGAGAGAGCTCTTTCTGAGAGTCTACATGCCCTCGTTGAATTGACTTTGACTTCGTATCTATACTAGTTAAAAGAATCTTTGTCCTGACAGACTGACACAGACAACGCACAACCTAAACTCCTGGTAGACTTGAAATTTTTAGGGTATATTTGTCTTAATGTAGAGTGTACTAAGAAAAGAACTCCCGAAATTCAACCCCCAAACACTTAATAATAATAATGCTGGACAATCCACACAGCATCATCTAGCCCCAAGCTAAGCAGAACTTGTGTTATGGGTACTAGATGACTGATATACTTAATACAATACATTACATACACAGATATTTTTATTATACATAGAAAACACCCAGAACACCCGAAATAAATATTTGTAGATCAATGTATATATTCAATGCAAACAAACAATCAAATCTTTCCTCTTTATAATATTTACTTATTACTACAATTTTCATCCAAAATATTGTCGTCAGGTAATAAGTTGTGTGCTGGAGACCACATCTCTTGGCATCGCTCGCTGGAAGGTTCTGCCCGAGGGCGCTTGCGTCATCTACTGGTCGCACCTGATGCTGTGATGCAACCAATACAAACAACGCATGGACGCGTTGAATTTCTACAGGTATTCCATTACATGTCTATTTCTGCCAAGCAGCTTGCTGTGTTCCGGTTTGAAGGGTGTGGGTGCCGGTGTCATTACAGGCACACGAGGCTTAACACCAATATGCCTCAGGTTGATATACGCAGAGTAGTGCATCGTAAGGGCACGTTTATAGTTAGCGTGACCTGTAGTAATGGTAACCACTTAACATCAGGTGGGCCATCTGCTTGTTCCTTCAACAAGTCACATAAAAAAAAAGTATTTAGTAGAGCTTTTAGTGAAAAAAAAACAATTAAAAAAACATCTTTGCTTCCTTAGTTACATGATAAACGCGAAAGTATGATTTGTTAATATAGATAGATATAAGATGTTAATGATTATACAGGGTGGGAAAATTTATTAAAAAAAAATACTGCCTTGTTTTGTATGTATAAAAAATCTAGCCCTATATGGTGATAGGGAACAGATGCTGTGTAAAAAATGGCCACAAATATCTATTTTTATCGTACAATTACAGATAGTTGGGTGCACTGGTAGAGAGTTGAAGGCAGCTCAGAGAGGTTCAGGGTTCGAAGTTCTGAAACAAATCGGAGATGACCCTAAGTAAGTTTTAACACAATACTCTTACTTTTTAGACTCCACTGTCTGACACACGGACAGGCGTCCGTCTGTCACCAGGCTGTATCCCATGAACCGTTATCATCAGATACATCATTGTTGAAATTTTCACAGATGATGTATTTCTGTTGCCGCTATACTAAATACATAATTACAAAAACTAAAACACAATAAAATAAATATTTAAGGGGGGCTCTCATACAACAAACGTGATTTTTTTGCCGTTTTTATTATAGATCAGTACCCCTTCGACCTACCTTTTACCCTTCGTGCGCGAGTACGACTCGCACTTAACCGATTTTTTTATTTCTGTTTTCAGTTGTGGAGGAGTCTGGTTAGTAACTAGAATCCGACGCCGAAGATCTGCAGCAAATGTCCGAGTGAGGACAAAAACGTCAACACGGTCACCTCTGGCTGGTGTCTCCGCTAAACTCAGCTGGGCACCCACACAGGTAACTCTTAAAAAAAACGAGTGTGCTTTAGACCACACGACTGAAGTAAAACTTCTTTAATATACGAAACGTAACTGGCTATGAGAGAAAGAGAGAAAGAACAGTGCTTTCATACCCCCTCCATGGTAGCGTTAAACGTTTAATGCAACCTTGTTGGAAGTCGCATTAGAAGTTTAACTTCAAATAGCATCATGACTTTCATCCCACACGCACGGTGCATGCACGGTAGATATCCCTTCCGATCTCTTAGCATTAAGTACCTTCTTGAGATTCTTCGAGGATATCTAAGGGGATCCGGGATTTTTAATAGTTTTCGTATTATGATTTTCTTCGATTGATTTCGATCGAAATTTCGACTTAAAAAAGTTTTTTTAAAGTAGACTTTTTCTATACCCGACCGAGTTTTTTTTTTTCGACCGATGTGGCGCGGCGGACGAATGTCTGCCTGCGACGCAGGAGGTTGCGGGTTCGATTCCCGCCTTGGGATAAATGTTTGTACGATCTGCAAATATTTATTCCGGGTGTTCTGGGTATTTTCTATGTATAGTAAAAAATATCTTTGTATGTAGTGTATTGTATTAAGTATATCAGTCATCTAGTACCCATAACACAAGCTCTGCTTAGCTTGGGGCTAGATGATGCTGTGTGGTTTGTCCAGCAATATTTATTTATTTATATTTTTTTAAAAAGTTTTTTTAAAGTAGACTTTCTATATTTTCTTTCTTTAACTGAATCATCTTAAATTAAAATAAAAATCTAAAGTTAACCCAGTAATGCCCGAATTATTTTTTTTCCGGTTTTCGTTGTTTTAGTTGTTGAATATTGTTTAATGAGGGGTTTTTTAATATGTCATATTAATATTATTTCTATAAATATATTAGAAGTTAGAAAAAAACCACGTGTCCAAGTGGACACGCTAAGCGTTTACAATAGCAAAAAAAACCAAAACAACTAGTTTGATCAACCTACCTAGTACAAGGTGATAAATAAATCAAAAAATACTACTGAACAGTTTTTATTGTTTTTCATGGTAGTATGTAACAAAGCAGGCAAAGCAGGGTTATGCACAAACCCCATCGCACTTCATATACTCAGTTCTAAAAGTTTTTTGGTTTGCAGTTCGGTCCAACGCATCTCTTTCTTTTGTTGCATTTTTGGACATAATGGTTCATGCCATCGAAGCGCCCTGCATTGGCGAGTCTGGAAGAAGCGCTGGGTCTTCCTGTAATAATAATATAGTCATTCATCATCAATAAAAAGTTCAAACAAATCGACGGCAAACTTGTCACCAGCATTGTCATTTTCGATCTCTGGGAATGGTCCCAAAAATGTTCAACCCATGTTCTCATTCTTTTACCACAAAGATCGTCAAAACAACGAGTAGATTCCGGAGTTTGGTTTTTATGACGTACCTCGGCATCAGCTTCTAACTGTCGAAGATTCAAATTTTCAGCTCTCCCTCCACTATCTTCATCACCAAAATCCTTATATTATGTCAAAATTGCTGGATCCGGAGGGGCAACGTAAATAGATTCCGGTATCAGAAATTCAACATCGAAAACTTCATTCATGGTGCATCTTCCCCTAAACTGGTCGAAAGTGAAGCATCTGAAAGTAATATATCTCCTTTGAAACGCTATGCCTAAAGCTTAGCGTGGTCATATGGCCACAGTAAGTTTAGTGTAAGATGCAATACACTAAATCAAAGTAGTGTGGTATTTTATAATTATGTAGAGATGAATCAATAATACTTTTGTTATTTCGCATGAAAATAAGTTGGATAAACACAAAAATTACAAAATAATACCACTTACCCTCCTCTCGGGTCCATTTTTTTACAACTTCTTAGATTCGCGCCAAAGAAATAAAAATATCTCCGTCACAAAACTTTGTTCATGTATGACAGTAACATTTGTCAAAACTTTGACATTTGACAGTACGCCGTGAACAATTAAAAGTAAAAATATATTACAGTATTACCATAATAACCATTTTATTTTACCCTTATTTGTGTGGCCATTTGGCCACGCTAGGCATTACTGGGTTAAGGTTGAAAACATGTAAACTATGAAAAACCATGGGTTGATTCAGGTACCCCAAGAGTTGCTCTTTCTCTGGACTTCCGCTTGACACAATTTTTTGGGACACCCTGTATAACTCATGTGTATGTTTTCTAGGGGGTGTTAGAGGACCAGTCTAATTTAACAGCGGGTATTGAACAGCAGATAAAGGAGACTCTTCAACGTGGTCTTACCGCCATGAGCTCAGATTCTGTGAAACTGGACAGTAAGTCAAATGCTTGAATTCCTTATTGTACACAGAAACATTTATTTTTATTTTCAACTAGCGGCCGCTCCCAGCTTCGCCCGCGTGGCAGTTTTTTCCCGTTCCCGTTATTTTTTCGGGATCAAAAGTAGCCTATATTTTAATCCAAGTTGCAATCTATGATTATTCCAAATTTCATCCAAATCGGTCCACTGGTTAGAGCGTGAAAGAGTAACAAACATCCATCCATTCATCCATCTATCCATTTATACTTACAAGGATTCTCTGATGTATTCACTTGTGACAATTTATTAATTTGTATAGTTGAGTATGGTAAAACATAAGTAAATAATAATAAATGATAATAATAATGCTGGACAATCCACACAACATCATCTAGCCCCAAGCTAAGCCGAGCTTGTGTTATGGGTACTAGATGACTGATATACTTAATACAATACATTACATGCATAGATATTTTTTATTATGCATAGAAAATACCCAGAATGTTTGCAGATCGTACAAACATTTATCCCCAGGCGGGAATCGAACCCGCAACTTCCTACGTCGCAGGCAGACATTCACCCGCCGCGCCACATCGGTCGTCTAGTTGATTTATCCTGATATCTGTATTCCCACCCATATTCGCAATAAAGATATTGTGATTATGAAAAAAAAACATTTACAAAACAGTGATTAAAATCATCATTATTAGAATCTATACCAATTATAAGAATAATTTGACGACCGATGTGGCGCGACGGGGGTGTGACGCAGGAGGTTGCGGGTTCGATTCCCGCCTTGGGATAAATGTTTATACGATCAGAAAATGTTTATTCCGGGTGTTCTGGGTATTTTCTGTAAATAATAAAAAATATCTATGTATTGTATTAAGCATATCAGTCATCTAGTACCCATAACACAAGCTCTGCTTAGCTTGGGGCTAGATGATGCTGTGTGGATTGTCCAGCATTATTATATTATTATTTGTCCAGACTGACTGACTGACATATAGACAACGCACAGCCTAAATCACTGGCTATAGAGACTTGGAATTTTCAGAATATTTTTTTTATATAATTTCTGATGGAACAAGCAAATGTTCCACCTGATGTTAAGTGGCTACCATCGCTCATAATAACAAAGCATATCACGATTGTTAGACAACGCACAGCCTAAACCACTGGCTTGAGACTTGAAATTTTTAGAATATTTTTTTATGTAATTTCTGATGGAGCAAGCAGATGGCTCACCTGATGTTAAGTGGTTACCATCACATATAATAGAGCATTGCCTTGCACGATCGTTAAGAACGTCCACTACAATGCACTACTCAGCGTCCATCAACCTGATTACAGGCACATGAGGCATACAGGTGTTGCCTCATGTGCCTGTAATTACACCGGCACACACACCCTTCAAACCGGAACACGCTGCGCTGCTTGGCGGCAGGAATAGGCATGGTGCTAGTACGCACCCGGACGAGCCCTTCACTAAGAGCTCTACTACTAAATATTAATAATAAATTATTAATATTTTCAGATCCTGGTAAAATGTCGACAGATAGTTTTGAAATGTCCAGCATAGAGCGAGCGTTGCCTCAAATACCGGAGACCTTAAACGTAAGTCACTATAATAAAAAAAAACGAGTGTGCTTTAGACCACACGACTGAAGTAAAACTTCTTTAATATACGAAACGTAACTGGCTATGAGAGAAAGAGAGAAAGAACAGTGCTTTCATACCCCCTCCGTGGTAGTGTTAAACGTTAAACGCAACCTTGTTGGAAGTCGCATTAGAAGTATAACTTCAAAAAAGGAAAGGGGAAAGTGTCGGTTATAAGGGCTCGCGAGGTTTTTTTAGTTTTATAGAACTTACTGATGAAACAAGCATATGCCCCACCTGATGTTAAGTGGTTACCATCGCTACAAAGCATTGCCTCGCAGGTCACGCTCGTTAGGAACGTCACCTACAATACACTACTCAGCGTCCATCAACCTGAGGCATACAGGTGTTAAGCCTCATGTGCTTCTAATTCCAAATGGAGAATGTCCGCCTGCGACGCAGGAGTTAGCGGGTTCGATTCCCGCCTCGGGATAAATGTTTCTGGGTATTTTATATATATAATAAAAATATGTATGTAATATATTGTATTAAGTATATCAGTCATCTAGTACCCATAACACAAGCTCTGCTTAGCTTGGGGCTAGATGATGCTGTGTGGATTGTCCAGCATTATTATATTATTAGTAATTTCAGGTAATTTCAGGTCTACTGTTCTCACAGTTTATTATATATGTTTAATATGTTGCAGAGCTCTTGGGAAGGTGTTGACAACATACAGTACTTCGATGGAGTACATATAGTAATGAATCCTGAGGGCGCCAGCTTGTTACCACTGGCTATTGAGTATGTATTTATAATCTACTAGCGGCCGCTCGCAGTTTCGCCCGCGTGGCAGTTTTTTCCCGTTTCCGTTATTTTTTCGGGATAAAAAGAGCCTATATGTTAATCCAAGTTATAATCTATGTTTATTCCAATTTTCATCCAAATCAGTCCACTGGTTAGAGCGTGAAAGAGTAACAAACATCCATCCATCCATACTTACAAACTTTCACGTTTATAATATTAGTAGGATGTTCGTAGAATATGTTCGACTGGCTTGTAGGCTGACAGCTCAAAGATAATGGTACTTATAGTTTGTACCTATTTCTTTAATTTTTCTGTTGAATTAAATATTTATTGTATAAGTACTTTTTTATTTAAAGGTAAGTTTTGTTTAAATAAGAGAGTGTCTGATGCATCAAGCAGATGTCCCACCTGGTGTTAATTGGTTACTATGACAAAGCATTACCTTGCCGGTCAGGCTCATTAACGTGCCCTACAATACACTACTCAGCGTCCATCAACCTGAGGCATACAGGTGTTGCCTCATGTGTCTGTAATTACACCGGCACCCACACCCTTCAAACCGGAACACGCTGCGCTGCTTGGCGGCAGGAATAGGCATGGTGCTTAGTACTGCCCCGGACGAGCCCTTCACTAAGAGCTCTAATACTACTAAACCTTACTATTACCTAACCACACTGGAACTTCATTATTTACATTATTATTATTTTGTAAAAGGATCATACAAAAAAACGGTAGGAACCAAGCCGTAAGTTTGTTGCCGGTTCTTGGTCGGCTTGGTCGCGAGGAACTGGCGCTTAGATTCACCTAGATTTAAGACGTTTCAAGATGATCCCTGCGGATATTACTGAATAAATGCTTTTTGACTTTGACTTTATATTAATTTTCAGTGGTCGTGTACGAATGGGCGCTCACTTCACTTGGCGTTGTGGGGTTGTTGCTGTGACGTTAACTGCGCCACGTCTGCGGGGAGCCTTACCTACTGAGAGACAACCCTATGCTGCTAGAGATTGTTGGCTCCAGGTGAGTCTGTCTTTTTCTACAGCAGGACAGCTGTCGGTAGCCTTCTGCGCTGTAGGTGGTGGGTTCGATCCCCACCAAGAACAAACATTTGTGTGATTAACAGACGTTTGTTCTCTGTCTGGGTGTTATATTGAATAATAATAATAATGCTGGACAATCCACACAGCATCATCTAGCCCGAAGCTAAGCAGAGCTTGTGTTATGGGTACTGGATGACTGATATACTTAATACAATACATTACATACATTAGATATTTTTTATTATACATAGGAAATACCCAGAACACCCAGAATAAATATTTGTTGATCGTACAAACATTTATCCCAAGGCGGGAATCGAACCCGCAACCTCGTGCATCGCGGGCGGACATACGCCCGCGGCGCCACATCGGTCGTCATGTGTTTTGAATTTATTAACTTTCTGTGTACCCTGGCTGTAAGTTTTCTTAAAATTATAAAATAAAAATAACATTTTCAGGTGGTGATTCCGGAGAAGCAAGCTAAAGAGATATCGTCTCAAGTGGCGTGCCTAGCCAGCCTGAGCGCTTCGGACTCCGAAACAGACTCCGACTCTGAAGATATACCAGAACCACCCATCTTACCACTCACCATCAAATCTAAAGGACTGATGATAACTGTACTACCTGACTCGCATTTCTTATAGACAACAATAAAAGTACCTAAGTAAAGTGTTCTAGGAAGCGAGCCTAATTGATCTGAGCGCCATCTAGCGAGCTAGATAAGGACTGTGATGTGGCGCCATCTAGCGAGCTAGATAAGAACTGTGAGGTAGCGCCATCTAGCGAGCTACATAAGAACTTTGATGTGGTGCCATCTACATTCATTCATCCATCTTCAATTATATTTTTAATGCATTTTTGTAGTAAACTTTTCATTGTAAATAAATGTATATACATGTTTTTTGGCATTATTGAGACACCCCTGCCTACCCCCGTTAGATATTTTTAGGGTTTTGTACCCAAAGAGTAACACGGGACCCTATTACTAAGGCTCCGCTGTCTGTTTGTCTGTTGTCTGTCCGTCTGTCACCAGGCTGTATCTCTCACCGTGATAGTTAGAGAGTTGGAATTTTCACAGATGATGTATTTCTGTTACCGCTATACAACTAATACTAAAAAACAGAATAAAATAAATATTATAAGAGTGCTCCAATACATCAAACATGATTTTTTTGATTATACATAGTAGTACGACACCCTTCGTGCGCGAGTCCGACTCTCACTTGGCCGTGATTTTTACATCTGTATCCTCGATTAGTGTTTTGTTTGTCTATGCTACAAATTATCCTTAGTCTTAGATTAGATGGTAAGTAAAAATATCCACAAATATTCATTTATTTATTATTTGACTTTAAGAAAAAAACAGTTAAATACATAATTTACTTTAGGTTATAAAAGCCAGCCTTATATTATACAAAAGTAAAACGCAGTACGCAGTAAGTAGTAGTAGTACGCAGAAATAGTTGGCCTGTGGCACTAACTACCTTTTTTTGGTGTGAAGCAGTTTGGTAACCCGTAGTATTTAATACACATCGTGGAAAGGATATTCAGGGTGGTGTGTACTGAAAAAAAAAAGGAATTTTAGAAAAACCTTGTTAAATAAAATAAAAAAAACGAGTGTGCTTTAGACCACACGACTGAAGTACGTAACTGGCTATGAGAGAAAGAACAGTGCTTTCATACCCCCTCCATGGTAGTGTTAAACGTTTAACGCAACCTTGTTGGAAGTCGCATTAGAAGTATTACGTCAAAAAATAGCAGTACGACTTAATCCCCATGCACCGGACGCACCGGTAGATATCCCCTCAGATCTTTTAGTATCAAGTACCTACTCGAGATTCTTCGAGGATTTCTAAGGGGTGTAGTCAGAGGTATGTCCAGATAGTACATTTGGTACATTTTGTGGTACTTAGTATTCCATAAATGACAGGTTGCAAGCCCATCGCCGCTGCTAGAATACTAACTGGTTTCCTCACGATGTTTTCCTTCACCATTTGAGAGCATTGGCATAGTGCACATAATTTCTAACGGAAAAATCCACTAAGACTCCGCTGCCTGTCTGTTTGTCTGCCCGTCTGTCACCAGGCTGTATTACATGAACCGTGATAGTTCGAGTTGAATTTTCACAGATGATGTATTTCTGTTGCCGCTATAACAACAAATACTAAAAACAGAATAAAATAAATATTTAAGGGGGCTCTCATACAACAAACGTGATATTTTTGCTGTTTTTATTATAGGCACTTGTCAGGTTTTTCATCCATGACGCTATTTCCGACAGAGTTTGTATATGCTCAGTGGAACCCAGAGGTGCTAGTTTTTCGTCTTGAATACCAGGTTTAATAAGATTTAGTACTAAACCTTTCGACGCTTGTAACTTTCAAGGGAATCTGATTTTACTGTAGCATATAGGGTAACGAGCCTAGATAACGGCAAGATAATTCAGTGTCAAACTTAACTGCAGACGCACGTTAATAAATAGTAGACATTAAACGCTTACAGCGTTTGTATGGACAACGTACCTACTTGTTTTACCTTAAGCCAGGCACAAGGATTTCTGAGTGGCCATAAACCCCTGCTAGTATATTTAATTCAGTAGCACTTACTCGCCCATATCGCAAAGACGTCCATTACACTCGAGACTGGATATCTGCTTTAAATCCTCCGGTGACAGTTTGAAATCAAAAACGTTGATGTTCTGCGCGATGCGCGATTTGGTCACGGACTTCGGAATGACGACCATGCCGCGGTCGATCGCATATCTGTAACGAGAATAATCTTTAAACTATCTACTCCGAAAAAACCCTACCTACTCTAAAGAGCCCATCCACACTACGCATTAAATCTTTGGGCTACACGAACCACTCATTTTTCGAGATCATTTCTACTCCGTACGCTCAAGTTATAAAAATAAAATTAGACAAATTCTTCAGACACCGACAACGCCTCCAGCGCTGTTGCAAAGAGACTCTTGTTGCAAGTGTCAAATATGACAGATTTACTTAGGTACTAAGTATAGAAAATCAGACCAATTAGACACTTTCTTGCAACAGGAATCTGCTATGGGCTTTTATATTATACTAGAGGCCACTCGCAGTTTCGCCCGCGAGGCAGTTTTTTTCCCGATCCCGTTATTTTTTCGGGATAAAAAGTAGCCTGTATGTTAATCCAATTTATAATCTATGTATGTTTATTCGAAATTTCATCCAAATCAGTCCACTGGTTAGAGCGTGAAAGAGTAACAAACATCCATCCATACTTACAAACTTTCGCGTTTATAATATTAGTAGGATACTATATTTGGTTATGGGAATATATCATATCATACCGCGCGTAACACTTGTATTTTTTCAAAACCTGCACATTACATTAACATACCAAACGATTCACCCACCTGATAAGCACTTGAGCAACGCTTTTTCCGTATTTCTCAGCAATCCCTTGCAGCCGAAGATCGTCCATGAGTTGAGGGTCGTCAGGCTTCGCCCACGGCCGATCGGGTGAGCCCAAAGGCGAGTACGCTGTGACTACAATGTCTTTTGCCCTGCAGTAGTCGAATAGAGGCTGCTGGTTCAGGTATGGATGTACCTCTATCTGGAAGACACGTTCAAATGGACATGATTTTTGGCTGTTGTCTGCTGACTTGTGTTGTAAATGTTGTGCAAGCCTGTTATTGGTACACATTTTATGAGTATTGTTATTTTAGTTCATAGTTGTATTAAAAAATGTATATTATGTTGTACTGTTGGCGTTGCCTAATGAATAAATAAATAAATAAATGATCTTCTTCTAATTCGTATTTGATTCCATTTACATTTATGATTCTTAAGTAAATGGAATCAAATACGTCCTGCCCAGAATAAGATGTTAAGGACGGTTCTGGTTTATGTGGACATGATAGATCATCATAAGTGTAGAAATGAGCTCTACTATGAGAACAGTAGAGCACATTTTTAGGGTTCCGTACAGAAAGGGTAAAATATGGGACCCTATTACTAAGACTCCGCTGTCTGTCTGTCTGTCACCAGGCTGTATCTCATGAAACGTGATAGTTAGAGTTAAAATTTTCACAGATTATGTATTTCTGTTGGCCGCTATAACGAACCTATGTGGCGCGGCGGGCGAATGTCCGTCTCGGGATAAATGTTTGCATGATCTGCAAATATTTATTCCGGGTGTTCTGGGTATTTTCTATGCATTATAATAAAAAATATCTATGTATGTAATGAATTGTATTAAGTATATCAGTCATCTAGTACCCATAACTCAAGCTTTGCTTAGCTTGGGGCTAGATGATGCTGTGTGGATTGTCCAGCAATATTATTATTATTATAACAACAAATATGAAAAAGATGAGAAGAGAGAGAAATAAGAGAAGGTAGATTTTAAGCGTACCTGTAACACCGCCGGTTTGATAGTCGCTGCAGCCAAGATTCTGTCAATCTGGTTCTTGTTGAAGTTTGACAGACCGATGCTGCGAACTAGGCCCTTAGTTACCAAAGCCTCCATAGCCTTCCATGTGTCTACTATATCCACTGGTGAGGGAATCACTTTGTTGTTCTTGTCATTTGGGACAAGTTCACCATCTTCCTACAATCACAGGGTAATATAGCAGACGAATCGCCTCTTCACCTACCAGGAGAGTGTGGACCACTAATCCAAAAGCGTAGCATCCATCTGGGAAAACATACCCTGTGCCCGGATGAGCTACAAGAACTCACCCCCAAGAAAATCCTCCAGTTCTTAACAGCTGCAGGGTTCAGTGGTGAACTATGAACGCCCTAATGAGGGGTGATACCTTAACAAGTGGCGATCACAATAGGCCATATGGCCGCAGTGATACCAAAGCCGCAAAAATATAATAAAAAAAAAATTGCGTCCACATTTGGCACAAGCGCGTGACGCCTACGCAGAAATGGCCCATCAGCGGCCTGGCTCCATGTTGCTATACCCTGTTCTGGGTCCATTTGATAGCTACTTACACGAACAATGTTTGTAAACTAAACTATGTGAAAGCAATAAATGTATCGAGTATTGAGTATTGAGTTGTGAAAACCAGTCCGCTCACCAAGTAGGTACATTTGGCACATACCCAAAGGATAAAACGGGACCCTATTACCAAGACTCCGCTGTCTGTCTGTCTGTCTGTCAGCAGGCTGTATCTCATGAACCGTGATAGAGAGTTGAAATTTACACAGATGATGTATTTCTGTTGCCGCTATAACAACAAATACTAAAAAACAGAATAAAATAAATATTTAAGGGGGCTCTCATACAACAAACAGATTGCCTTTGTACATGACCGCTGTAAAATAGCTGTCTGTATAATTTGTGTGTACTGTACAATAAAGAATATTTTTTTTTTTTTGCCGGAACCCATCGTGCGCGAGTCCGACTTGCACTTGGCTGGTTTATTTATTTTATTCAATTCACAAAACAGATTTTATTTTATTTTTATTTTTTAAATTAAGGTACAAAAACAGTTAGCAAATCATAACACAGACAGTAACATAAGTTAATTAAATGCTAAGTAAATTTGCAAACCTTAATATTGTACACGGCATTTACATAGATTGTATTTAATTATATAAATCAAAGAGTTTATTACACAAACTTTTGAGAACAATAAAAGATCAAATTTAATGAATAATAATTTCATGCTTTTGATAAAATATTAGACCTAAAGCTGAACATATTTTCATGAAAGATATCAACTTCAGTGAATGATTTATTGTAAATCTCACACATGCGGTACAAAGGATTATTTTGTGAGACATTGTTGTTTGAGTGTGGTATACTAAATAGACGAGGATTTCGTTGACCACGCTTGGAAATGCTAATATTTAACGTCATTAGGAGGATTACAATCAAATAAAATATAATGTAAATATTGTATTAATTCGATCTAGATTCGTAATCAAATATGTGAATATGACATTATTTTAGTGTTGGTGGTTTTTTAGAAGTAGTGCTGTTGTTCAGGTTACCTTGTAAGCCTGAGGCCAGTGAATGAGGAACAGGTCTAGATACTCCAGTCCAAGGTTCGTGAGGGTGGTCTTTAAGGCTTCTTCAACCAGGTCGGGGCGGTGGAAAGTACACCACAGCTTGGAGGTGATAAATATATCCTCTCTGTGTCAAGTTCAATTTTACAATAGAGAATTTTATCACATAATAGAGCTCTTAGTGATGGGCTTGTCTGAGGAAGTAGGTACTACCACTATGACTATACCTACTGCCAAGCAGCGCAGCGTGTTCCGGTTTGAAGGGTGTGGGTGCGAAAATTACAGGCTTAACACCAGCCTCAGGTGGAAGCAGAGCAGTACAGTTTCACATGCGCGGACGAGGCAACGTTTAGGTGGTGACCACTTAACATCAGGTGGGCCATCTTATCCTTTTATAATAATAATAATATTGCTGGACAATCCACACAGCATCATCTAGCCCCAAGCTAAGCAGAGCTTGTGTTATGGGTACTAGATGACTGATATACTTAATACAATACATTACATATATACACATTTTTTATTATACATAGAAAATACCCAGAACACCCGGAATAAATATTTGCAGATCGTACAAACATTTATCCCAAGGCGGGATCGAACCCGCAACCTCCTGCGTCGCAGGCGGACACTCGCCCGCCGCGCCACATCGGTCGTCATCTACTTATATGCAAATATAGTAGGTATAAAAAAGTAGTAAGGTAAGATTATACCTAATTAGCTGTTCTAAATTTTTGTATACCTAATTCTTTTATTTTCTCAGAAGAAATTACATTTCACTTAGTGATAAATACTTTATAAATCTAATGTAAGTATAACATTTCTTACAGCTAAACTATGTAGGTAATTAAAGTAAGTAGGTAACAAAGGATAATATTACAAAAGGAAGTTATCTGCAAAAACAGCAGATTATGGGGGTTAATGCAATACAAATGTTTATTTTCCAAAAGAAAGTGTTAACAAAGATAAAGATATCAATTAAAATTCCCATTACCACAGTGAGTATGAGAATAAATTACTAAAAATACAATGAGCCCTTTCCGTTCTTAGGCCGCCGAGCGACGCGCCGTCATTTATCTGCTACGTCAGAGATCAAAATTCAAAATACTTGTAGGTACACAAAAAAAAGTACCTATAGGTACCTACCTACTTTTTTTTTTGTGGTTTGTGTCTGGCATTCAGACAATTTTTCCAATGTCAAGTGGGTTGAATAAAATACTTCTTAGTCAAGTCGAGTCGGTAAAAAAAGTAAAGTCGGCTGTCATTTGGTTTTGAAGAAAAAGATGGCGTTTTTCTTCAAAACCAAAGGAAACATTTTCGTTCAAATCAGGATGCCTCATAACATACTTTCATTTCAACTGTTCACACTTGTGCTCCTCAAGTAATGATGGTTAAAACACCACTAAAATTACCCATCAGAACTTAAAATAACATTAAAAAAACAATTAAAATGAAAATACAATGTTGCTTCCAAAGATGACAGAAAAGGTACCTACTTATAGTATGTTGACCTCTGACGTAGCAGACAAACAGGCGTTAATGAAACTTGTTTGCAACAAAAAACAAGTTTTTTTTAATCTTTTATCGTTGCTTGCCATAGATCGTCACATAGTACCTAACTAGACTGCTGCTGATAAGCCGAGAAAAATCAAGATAACGAATCAAGGTTAAGATCAGTTACTAATTAGTAAACTGAGTTTATCTAGTATCTGAGTTTTAGTAGGAGTAGAGTTCTTTGTGAAGGGCTCGTCCGGGGCAGTACTACCACCATGTCTATTTCTGCCGCCAATCAGCTTGCTGTGTTCCGGTTTGAAGGGTGTGGGTGCCGGTGCAATTACAGGCACATGAGGCTTAACACCTGTATACCTCAGGTTGATGGACGCCGAGTAGTGCATCGTCAGTGACGTTCCTAACGAGCGTGACCTACGAGGCAATGCTTTGTTATAGGTGATGGTAACCACTTAACATCAGGTGGGCCATCTGCTTGCTCCATCAGTAGTATCTAACTAAAAAGTAATCACTTTGATTCTATGGAATAAAAGCCTTTTGACTTTGACTTTGTACCTTTTGACGACTCCTTTAGATAGTTTCTCCGTTAAGGCTATTCCAACTTCAGGCTCGTTTAGGTAGATATAAGCGCAGTCAATATGGCGGTATCCAATATCGATTGCGTCTTTCACCGCCTGTGTTACTTCACCGGGCTGCGACTGAAAGTAGATTAGATTATTAGTAGATTAGCATGGCATTCGACAACTTCGGCACCGCAGTGTGCCTTTCTTCCAAACTACATTCAGCAGTTGGTATTGTTGAAGTAATACTTCTAATGCGACTTCCAACAAGGTTGCGTTAAACGCTTAACAGAGAGAGAGAGGAGAGGGTATTAAAGCACTGTTCTTTCTCTCTTTAACTCATAGCCAGTTACGTTTCGTATATTAAAGAAGTTTTACTTCAGTCGTGTGGTCTAAATAAAGCACACTCGTTTTTTTTGGTATACCTACTTACTTCCTTTGGAGTCATTAGTCGACATTTATGGAGATTTGAAAACAAAGCAGTAACAATTAAGGAGGTGGTATCCGCCAACGAGAGGTTTTCTCCGTGTTATTTCTCTTTGATGAGTGAGTATAAATGTCCAAAAAAAATATATATTGCTTATTAAAGACTAAATTTTAATTTGAACAATTGAAATAATTCTAACTATATTATTACTGTATGAAAAAAATATCCAAAGTGAAGCAATTTTTATTTTAAATTTGGTTATTTCTTCTAAACGGTATTGATTTTTAGTATTTTTTTTTCACACAAATATTTGTCAAAGTATTTATCACAAAGTGAACTATTGGCAGTTCGAACTAATAATTCATTAGGCTACAAATAATTATTTCTTGAATGCGATATGAAATGGAATGCGCGCGGGTCCCTGTGCGGGCGACGGGCGGCAGTGCAACTCAGTATGGACAGACTCCTCAAGGTCGTTGGCGAGTACCACCGCCTTAATGGCCTTGTCTTTAGAGCTTCATATTCTGCGGCGGCTCAAAAATGTGATACCTACCTACTGCTTATTCTGACAGTAGGTAGAGTGGAAGTGGAAGTGTGCTATCTTGCATGCAACATTGGAAATACCGACAATTGGCCCCCCAGAGACCGAACAGGCAACGCTGAATCCAATCCATTATTTGTATTTCTAAGGATACGAAATTCAAATCATACAAATTCACCTGTGTTTGTTTACATTACGTTTTTTTACCTTCACCAGCCACGCGAAAGTGGAGGACATCAAAACGATTGAAGCCAGTTATTTGGACTAAATTTCATACCTCGTATATTCATATTCATATTTGACGTACTAATGGAATACTTCGAATATAAAGCATGGTCATTTGATAGAATGGAAGTCCAGTGTCTTCATTGTAGGACAACTTGTTTGTCGCCAACTATACTATCCAAAAGTTTATGCTAACAGAATTGCACAATCAGCCTGCAGGTCATTGATTAAATATTGACTTACCGGTTATCTTGACAAGGTTATACCGAAATAGTATTTATCTGTGCAGAAACACTAGGTACACTAGAACCTGAACCTACCTAGGTACTTAAGCTAGTAAGAATAAATACATTTGGGTAACTTGGGGTAGGTACCTAAAAGAGTCGCAAGTTGATACGTTGAATGTCACCTGCGTACCTTTAGTTAGAGGGTCACATAGAAGTTCATACTTACCTCCTGTTCTAGGGGGTGGATGAAAGGTTCAGGCGAATACGATACGTCTAGCTAGATTTTCGTAACCGTCATATATGCAGAAACAAAAAAGCACCAAGTTTTACATTCGTAGGGCGTTCTTCGAAAGCTCGGGGCAGAATAGGAAATGAGCTTGTGGGGGCAGATTTACTTACACGGATCGTCAGTGATGCATTTAATGTTCAGTCGCCTCTCATTATCAGAGCAGTGATGGTGAGAGAACAGTGGACCAATCCACATATTTTTTTGGAGCTGAGACATATTGAAACTAGAATTTGATTGTCAAAATTGGACCTATCTGAAATGTCAGTTCAAAGAATACTGTTCGGAGATTGACATCTTACATCAAAAAAAGTGACATCATGATGATTTTGGTTCATTTAAAACTTGGTACTCATTTAGATCTCTATTCTTTTTGCGGCGAAGCCCACCTACATACCTAACCACAAGCATACCTAATTTTTGTATTGAACTTGGCTCTCCCTTTCTACATTTATGTTTTTGGTGGGATTTTAAATTACTCTAATTACACCTTCGATCAGTGATACCCCTAGATATATAAAGGAGGATGTAAGGGGAGTAAGGCAAGTTGGGGAATAAAGTCGTGATGCTATTTTTTATACTTTGTTGAAGACACATAAGTAAATAAGTTAAACTTATCAACACTTACTTTCCAGGTGCCAAGTCCAAGAACTGGGCATGTGAGGCCATTGTTGAAGACGATAGGTGCCACGGCAGCCATAATATTTTTGATTATTTTTTGACACGTCTAAACAAGAGCAAAATGTGGGCCACACTGAGCCGAAAGTGGCTCAGCTATTGCAATACAGCCTATATACGACGGGTTAAGGTACGGTTTCAATGTGGCGACATTACTTCTAAAAACCAAAAACATAATTATTATAACACATTATTATATAAATAAATAACATATTAAACATATTATTATATGTATAAATATATTATATACTAGCGGTCTTCCCGGCTTCGCACGGGTTTTAATAAGGAGCCCTAATTTTTGGAAAATATAATATATAGCCTATGAGTTCTACTAAGAGTAAGAGTCTCATTAGCTCTTTAGCTCATTAGTAGACTCCACTACTACTAAACAAACTTGTCAAAAAATCAACAATGCTTGAACTTAAATCGCCATCTCTTACCAATACCAAATGACAAACAGTGACAGGCCTAATTTTTTAATTTCATTGTATTATATAATTTTTAGTAACTTATGAAGGCAATTCTTTAAGCGACAGACAAAGTCGCGTCAACCAAACATCTCTTTATCGGTTTTTCAGACGTAATCGGTTAAAAAACAGTGGCTGTTTACACAAAGAAATGATTCACAAAATTGAATTACACTGCGGGGCCTCTGTATATCGTTTCAGAGTCAGGTTGTCGCTGCCTGATATACCGCGCAGTGTAATTCGAAACGATACTACGAAATGACGTTTATTGTTTTTCAGAGTAGACACCACGTTTGTCTATTAGTATACCTGCCTACTGAGTCCTTTTGCACGCATATGTATGGAAAAATCTTTAACCTTGAAAGTTCGCCTTGAAAATGTTTTATTAACACTAGTGTTCAGCGAGAATACTGTGCATGACGGAGCTTCAAGGCGTATTGGATAGCACCTACGTATTTACATGTTTTACGCCTGAAATAATATCATTATATATATAAATAATCTACCTAGCCGTTTTCGGCTACAGTGACTTGACTTTTGGAGTAAGTATTAAGAAAGGCTCAGGTGTTTTGCCTTTAAATGGCTTACGTATCCTATTTTGGCGCTGAATGTTTTAGCGCAGATATTACATGTTATTGGATATTGGCAGGCAGTCGATTTTTGATTTGGTCTCGTTTATCATCTAGTACGCGTAATAATATCATTATTACTATTATAAAACGATATATCACAGTATTGTACATTATTTTAGTATATTTTATTAGTAGGTACGTATGGTACAAAACAAAAATCGAATTTATGCAAATAAATTTGATTTTTGCTTTTTGACGTTTCTGAATTACTTAAATTTGTAGAAATTACCTACCTACCAAACTTTAGTTTTTTTCTGTTTCTTAATTTTAAGCACATTACCTACCTATAAAATTAGTGTTTAACCTACCGGTATATTGTTCAAAACTAAGATATTTTTAAGCATTATGAACTTTTTTTACTGATAGAATATACATTTATTTACTTAAAAATAAAATTACAACTAATACAAGTATTTATATTAATAATGCCGGACGATCTACACAGCAACATCTAGCCCCAAGCTAAGCAGAGCTTGTGGTATGGGTACAAGATGACTGATATACTTAATACAATATTATATTACATACATAGATATTTTTTATTATACATAGAAAATACCCAGAACACCCGGAATAAATATTTGTAGATCGTACAAACATTTATCCCAAGGCGGGAATCGAACCCGCAACCTCCTGCGTCGCAGGCGGACATTCGCCCGCCGCGTCACATCGGTCGTCAAACAAGTATTTATAATTAGTATTTACAAAATCCATAGAAACAGTTGAGCTATCTACATACCGTTGCAAGCGATCAAAAGATAGCTCAACTGATCCACTGATCTGTATTAATTGCTCAATAAACATTTTTATTGGTATTGATGCTGAAGGGCGTTTGTGCGCGAATATCTACGACTGAGCGAGAAATTGAGTGAGAGAGAGCCATCTCCGAGATAATTAACAGAGGTCTCGCCCTAATAACATGGAGATAAAAGGTGGGTCACCTTTCTAATCTCCAAGGGTATTTTTTCTACTCGAGGTCGTCTCAAACATCTGCTCACAATGTCAAGACCATTGTTGTTGATGTGCATAGTAGATATATTAAATCCTATTAATATTATAAACGCGAAAGTTTATAAGAATGGATGGGTGGATATTTGTTACTCTTTCACGCTCTAACCAGTAGACCGATTTAAATGAAATTTGGAAAAAACAGATTATCACTTACACTACTTACATATAGGCTACTTTATATCCCGAAAAAATAACGGGAACGGGAAAAAAACTGCCACGCGGGCGAAGCTGCGAGCGGCAGCTAGTTGTAAAATAAAATACTTAGTTATTACTTATCGTCGTGCAACACATAAGTTATCAAATAAAGGAACCTTAAAATTTACCTACGCGCGGGCGGAACCCAAGTTACCATGCGTAACCTACACGCGCTTAGTCAATTGTTCTTTCTTGTTAGGAGGTTTTATGAAGTCACGGCAAGATTTTTATAGTTGCTATCATTGATATTCTAACCATTTGTAGCCAGAATTCACCGCTGGGCTTTGGTCGTATATTTTAATCAGACAATATCCTACTTATAATATTATAAACGCGAAAGTTTGTAAGTATGGATGGATGTTTGTTACTCTTTCACGCTCTAACCAGTGGACCGATTCGGATGAAATTTGGAGTAAATATAGATTGTAACCTGGATTAACATATAGGCTACCTGGATTAACATATTTAATTGCGAAAAAAGAACGGGAACGCGGGCGAAGCTGCGAGCGGCCGCTAGTTAGACAATAAAGATGCTATGCCGTAAAGAAGAAAAAAATTGCACAAAAAAAATAGAACAGCTGTAGGTACGCGAGTATTTAGTGAAGTGAACTTTTTTTTAAGTGACTTATTGCTGGAACAAGCAGATTGCCCACCTGAAATTAAGTGGTTACCATTACCTATTACGAAGCATAGCCTCACAGGTCACGCTCATGATGAACGTGCCCTTATAATGCACTACTCTGCGTCCATAAACCTGAGGCATACAGGTGTTAAGCCTCGTGTGTCTGTCACCCCTTCAAACCGGAACAAAGCATACTGGTGGCCTAAATAGGCATGGTGGAACCAAGCCGTAAGTTTCTTGCCGGTTCTTGCGCGGCTTGGTCACGAGGAACTGGCGCTTAGATTCACCTAGATTTAACGTTTTAAGATGATCCCTGCGGATATTACTGAATAAATGCTTTTTGACTTTGACTTTGGTGGTAATAGTACTTCCCCGGTCGAGCCCTTCACTAAGAGCTCTACTACTACTAAAAACTAAAAGAAAATGATAATTTTAACAGATGGTCGCAGGTTAGAACCCACGGCTTAACAGTTACCATGGTACGACACACACAACGTTAAGAAATCGATTGTTTAAAGTACCTAAGTAATATCGATTATAACTTCGTTCACACGATAACTACAAATCAGGATACATACATGTCCTCACAGCTTAGTTAGTAGTAGGTAACTCGGTCTTCTGTGCTGGAGCTGTGGGTTCGATCCCTACCGAGGACAAACATTTGTAATACATCAGTCGTCAACATGTTTGACTGATGTGGCGCGGCGGGCGAAGTCCGCCTGCGACGCAGAATGTTGCGAGTTCGATTCCTTGGGATAAATGTTTGTACGATCTGCAAATATTTATTCCGGGTGTCCTGGGTATTTTCTATGTATAAAAAATATCTATGCATGTAATGTATTGTATTAAGTATCAGTCATCCAGTACCCATAACACAAGCTCTGCTTGGCTTGGGGCTAGATGATGCTGTGTGGATTGTCCAGCATAAAAAAAAATTGTTTTTTATAACTTAATATATAATATCGTCAGTGGAAAGGAAAAAATGCTAAAGCGCCAAAATGCTACTTGTGGAAAATCAAGTTTAAAGTTATAACTTTAAACTTTTAACTGACGATATATAATAAGGACGTGGTGGGAGAAGGCTCGGAACAGAGAGAACTGGAAGTCTTTGGGGGAGGCTTTTGCCCAGCAGTGGGACGGGATAGGCTAGGAAAAAAAAAATTACTTAATAACTTATAATAACTTGTTTATTCTCTCACACATAGGTTACAGCGTTATTAATATGGGTACAAAACTTAGGGGTTTAGGGGTCTATCTAGGTGTTATATTGTATTCTAAGTATGTATGTATTTACAAAAAAAACGTATATAAGTATTCTATCAGTCGTCTGGTTGAAAATCTGATGGAACAAGCAGATGAACCACCCGATGTTGTGCGGTTACTTTTGCCAAAGGTTACTTTACAAAGTTCACTGAGAGCGTGATAATATCATAGAAAGTCTAATAAATTCGCGCTTCTCAGCAGGAAAATATAAAAGCTATGTTGCTCTCAACGCTGACAGAAAACAAATCGCGGTAGAACTTCTTCAACTTTGGACTCTTCGAGCAGAAAGACAGGGCCTATAGTTGTCATGTCATAGTCAAAATTTGTTAGTCTCTGTGCAGCAAAATTCACTGTTTGTAAATAAAGTAAATTATGGATGTAAGTTCTTATGTTCCTACTGTATTTATAAAACTGTATATATAAATATAGCTCACAATGCTATATTTCTGGCACTGGCTATTATTGGTATGTGTTACCAGTGATGACTTATGGAACTGAGACGTGGTCGCTAACTATTGGTCTCATACACAAACTCAAAGTCGCACAACGGGCTATGGAGAGAGCTATGCTGGAAGTTTCACTGCGAGATAGAATCAAAATTGAGGAAATCCGTAAAAGAACCAAGGTCACCGACATAGCTCTCAGAATCAGCAAGTTGAAGTGGCAGTGGGCAGGACATTATAGCTCGTAGAATCGACAACCGTTGGGGGATAAAGGTTCTTGAATAGCGTTTACGAACCGGAAGACGAAGCATAGGACGTCCTCCTACCCGATGGACTGACGTCATGGTTAGGACCGCGGGAAGTCGATGGATGGAAAGGGCTCAGAATTGTTGTTCCTGGAAGCTAGTGGGGGAGGTCTATGTCCAGCAATAGACTTCTTCACTGATGTTAGAGAAGGTTCAAAAAAGATTTTTAAGATTCTTGTACAAGAAAATGTACGGTTACTATCCATTTATGTACCCAACCAAATTTCTCCAGGGAACCTTAGGTTTCAACTCCTTGGAAACGAGACGGATGCAAGAACAAATTTTAACTTTGTGCCGTATTTTGCGTGGTGTAATAGATTGTCCTACTCTCCTTACTGAAGCCAGCCGACTCTGCGTTCCCATACATCGTGCCAGATTCCGACCGGGCCGCGTTCGCTTGTTTGAGCCAATATGGTCACGCACTTTGTATTGCCAGCAATCACCCATCTCCCGAGCACAGCGCAGTTTAAATACGCTCTTAACCAAACATCCTCAGTTTGATGTGTTTGCGGATGGCTGGAAGATGATTGAACGAGTTAGCCTAAGTTTTTGTGAGAATGTTGTATAAAATTTATAAAGTAGGTACCTAAGTTAGAAATAGTGTGTTTGTATTTAGATATAATATATATATATTTTTTATTTTTCTGTAGTAATGTTCTAGACACAACGATTTGGTGTAATCTGTAATGTTAGGTCTATATGTATGTAAATAAATAAATAAATTCTATAGGCTGATGATGATGATGATTTCTGGCGCTGGCTTTGTTTGTTTGCAAAATCTTATATAACATTAGTTTAGGTTTTAATAGTAACAAAAGTAGATGAACATGTTTGATATGGTGGTCCTATGCAATTGGTTTTGTGAGAATAGTAGATCTCGCGAGCCTATATATGTCATATTTTTCTTCATATTTTTATACAACTCTGACTGAGAAAGTAGATGGTCTACCTGATGTAAAGTGGTTACCATGAAGTGATGCTATAACCAAGGCATGCAACGTAAGGTGCGTTTCTAACGAACGTGGCGAGGCAATGTTTTGTTATAGGTATAACAAAGCATAGTATAAGTACTTATGTATAAAGAAATACTTACTACTACATACTACTATGCAATAAACGACACTGTAACAAACAACAAATGACTTGTTGCTGGAACAAACAGATGGCCCACCTGATATTAAGTGGTTACCATTACCTATTACAAAGCATTGCCTCGTCAGTCATGCTCATTATAAACGTGCCCTTACGATGCACTACTCTGCGTCCATCAACCTGAGGCATACTGGTGTTAAGTCTTAGGTAGGTAGGTAGGTTGGTAGGTATGCTTAGAATGATATATTGATATATATCATTCTAAGGCAATGCTATACTTCTATATTTTGTAAAAGGGTGTTTTTTTTTCAATTATTACAGTTGTAAAGTTTTTTCTTTAGTTTTACAATGCGTAGGTATTACCTGTTTGAAGAATTCACAAATATTTCATATTACCCCTCCACTCGGGCAAAAGCTTCTGGAAAAATATAGCAGATATTTTTAAACTCTTTTGAAAGTCAGTTTTCTTTATATATTTATTATTATTTAATCGTAAGTATGATATTAAAAAAATACACAACTGAAGTTAGTTGTGTATTTTTTTACTTAGGTACAAAGCAAAACTGTACTTTGTTTGACTTAATTTTTTTTATTTTAATTCAGCCTCGGTATCCGAATGTCCCCCCTGGCTACCCTCCGCAGGGAGGCTACCCACCACAGGGAGGCTACCCCAACTACATGCCACCACCAGGACAGCCCCCAGGATATCCACCACCGGTATTAACTCTAACTTCCGCATACCCAAACATACCTCAGATTTAACCACGTCTCAAGTTGTAATTTTTTGACAGTTCGCAATGAAAATTTGTCAAAAATTCGTCACTGAGACGTGCTTAAATCTGTGATCCATTTGATTCGGGTGTGTCTTACAGAAGCTGAAATAATAATAATGGTAGACAATCCACACAGCATCATCTAGCCCCAAGCTAAGCAGAGCTTGTGTTATGGGTACTAGATGACTGATATACTTAATACAATACATTACATACACAGATAGATATTTTTATTATATATAGATAATACCCAGACCACCGGAATATATATTTGCAGATTGTACAAACAATTATGCCAAGGCGGGAATCGAACCTGCAACCTCCTGCGTCGCACTTACGGGAATTCCTGTTTTAGTACACCTCTACGCACCAAGACAAATATAGGTACCCTGAAAATTTCAAGTCTTTACGACCAATGGTTTAGGCTGTGCCTTGTCTCAATGTCAGTCGATCGACTTACTGGCATTTATAAGTCCTCCATAATTTATAAGTCCGCTTTTTATAAGAATCTATTACATGAAAATTTTATAAGAATCTTCGTCCTGACTGACTAGTATAAATATAGATATAGATGATAGGTAGGTATAGAATGATCAAAATGACAACCTAAGTTAGAAATAGGTACAAATACCTAAGTTAGAAAGGAATGGAACTCGTTGCCGTCGTCTGTTTTTCCGATCACGTATAATTTGGATGTCTTCAAGAGAAGAGTGAATAGGTATCTTCTAGGTAAACGTGCTCCACCGTAGACTGCGTCATCACTTAACATCAGGTGAGATTGCGGTCAAACGTTTACCTCTAGCATGTAAAAAAAAAAAAAAATTATGACAAGGGTTTTTTTTCTTCAGCAAGGCTACCCCGGGGGCTACCCTCCGCCACAAGGATATCCTCAACCAGGATATCCTCTACAAGGACCACCGCGAGGATATCCTCAACAAGGTGTTATACTGTATTCTAAGTATGTTTTTACAGCAAAAGTACTTAGTACCTAGGTATCTAAGTATACTGTATATCTGGTTATAGTACAAGCTTTGCTAGTTTGGGGTTCGACATTTGTAAATATTATTATTATTTACAAACGAAACGCACCTGAAGCTATTTTTATATAAACTTCAACCCCCGCTGTACCCGTTTAGGAATAAATTCTTAGCACACATTTACGCATATACTCTGAAAATTTCAAGTCTCTACGTTAGTTGCAAATCGAATATTTGCGATTGCTGATAATTTGTTTGAAAGATCATTTTCACGTTTGTTTGCTTATACACGAATCACGGATAAACTGCCGAACCGATGCTAATGGGGCTTTCAGTAGTAGACAATGTAACTGCAGATTTTTATGTGAATTTAGTGATAGGTGCGGGTTAAATTTTACTGTACTACTTACACCTATTCAAAAATATTTAATTTTTGACATTTTTTTTGTCATACTTATTTCTTTTTGTGTCAGAATCCAAAATAAGATTCTACAGTGCTTTTTTTCATGGTACCAATATAGTTAGGTAGGTATGTATTTATCGTAAAAATCGTACTGGCCCTAACAGGAATGTTGGAAGTAACATTTATGTCAGTTTTTCCGTAAGTAATTTCGGCAACACATCGAAAAATAAACATAAGTAGGTACCTAATTATCTTATGGATACGAGCGCAATCTAAATGAAACACGATCATCTGACCGGGCATTGTCCTCGCTGCCCCGGCCGCGTACGGTCATTGACAGGGCTATACGCAATACATTGCTGGTTGATAAATAGGAACTCCAGCAAAAAAAGTATTACTTTGTATCTATTTGATCATCAACCAAGGTCTTATTATAATAATCACTTGAGTGACCAGGGTGTAATAAGTTATTACACCCGTTATTTATAGGAAAAGATAGCGTAACTGCTGAAATGACCTAACCTATGCTAATGCCCCAAATCCTCTACAGGTCCACAAATTCCTGGAATGGGATCTGTGTCACCAGGCATAGCCCAGACCGCCTGCTGCGCCGGCCTGGCAGCCTGTATCACCAGCCTCCTCTGCTGCTGCTGCCAGGCTGCCGGACGTATGGGCCATGGCGGAGATTGCGGCGGCGGGTACGGGGGACAGGGCATACCGGGGGCAACAGCTGCAGGACAGGCAGTACCGGGGGGAACAGCTGGAGAACAGGGAATAGCTGGAGGAGGTACTTCCGCACACGAGGGGCTGGATGACGAGACACCCAATGATGATTATTCTGATTCAAATGATGGTGATTGAAAACTGCGAAAAATCCTCAGCGACCTAAAATAAAATATCCCGACGCTAAAGATATCTAAATATATATAACTCAAAGGTGACTGACTTGACTGACATAGTGATCTATCAATGCACAGCCCAAACCACTGAATGGATCGGGCTGAAATTTGGCATGCAGGTAGATGTTATGACGTAGGTATCCGCTAAGAAAGGATTTTGATTAATTCTACCCCGAAGGGAATAAAATAGGGGATGAAATTTACATAAGTTAGCCCTCAATAAAGAAATTTTGAATGTTTAACGGGAACGGGAAAAACTGCCACGCAGGCGAAGCTGCGAGCGGCCGCTAGTATAAAATATATATTTTATATATTTAAATCTTTGAATCTTTGTCCTGACTGATATTTAGACAATGGACAGCCTAACCCGTTGCTCGTAAAGACTTGAAATTTTCAGGGTATATTCATCTTGGTACGTAGATGTGTACTAGGAAAAGAATTTACGAAATTCAACCCGGGTTACAGCAGGGGATTGAATGAGAATAATTTCACGTTTCGTTAGTAACAAATAAATACTGACATACATTGTCACTATCTAGCCCTAAATTAAACAAACCGTACTATGGGAACCAGATGACTGATGGAATATTTTTAATACACCCAATACTAAATATTTTGGATAGAAACGGGATATTTACCATGATTTTTTAGTTTGATTGTTTCCCGATATTTCGGCACAGTTGCATGCGCCATGATCACGACCAAAACCATTAAAACCATGATAGTTTAAAAAGTTACACCCAATACTAATCAACAATATACACCCAAACACAGAACAAACATCTTTCATCACACAAATGTTTGTTCTCGGTGGGAATCGAACCCACCACCAATGCAGAGCCTACGGCTATCATCGTCAATCAATGCTCGTACGTTGTAGCTACTTACAAAGTGAAATAATCGGACAGTGGCTTGCAAGTGGATCCAAACAGAACCATAGCTTTCGATGTAGGTACTACCTCTTTTCGAAGGACGTATAAACCCAGGGGAGCACATTTTGTATCTATATCCTCACAAGAAACTCCAGAACATCAAAACTACCTATGTATGAAGTTTACTAGATGTATATTTTTTACGTAGTCAGCTGCACTAGAATGTATACAATTCGTAACTTTTAAAACGGTATCAAAACCTTATAGTAAACTCTTAAAAACAGTTTTTGTCCTGTAAATATTAATTATAACGCTGTAAAACCATTCAGTATGTTAAGAATTGTATAGTGCAGCTAACTGTACGTATCGTATCTCAATCAGACAGAATACGTTTTAGACTTAGACAGTGGTTTACTCGTCTAAGGTTTTAGAAAAAGGCAGTCAAAGAGGACCCTAAACCGACGAGCATGTATTTTTTTTAAAGCATTTATTTAGTAATATCCGCAGGGATCATCTTGAAACGTGTTAAATCTAGGTGAGTCTAAGCGCCAGTTCCTCGCGACCAAGCCTAGAAGAATGTATGATATATGTGAATTATGAAGAATGTTATGAGATAGAATGAAGCAAGAGGTATGTCAGGATCGTAGCAAGTGGAAATCCGTGGTCTCTGCCTACCCCTATGATAAACAGGAGAGATTGAATGTATATATGTATGTTTTTTTTATTATTACTACAATTATTGTAGACTTTATTTTTTACCTCGTACAATTTTTTTCGAAATCTCTGATTTTTGTATATAAGTAAGTACCTATAACATCAGAAGCCCAATTTATGTATTTTTTTGGAGCCCAGAACGACATTTAAACTAGAATTTGATTGTCAATTGGGCCAATCTGAAATGTCATTCACAGATCGATACCCTTTAGAGATCGATACGATCAAAACATGAATTAGATGATATTTTATCACAAAAATTGGGCCTCAAAAGTTAGATAAAGTAACTTATAACGACTACCCGGCTGTTTTTACATACTTTAAATTTAAAATAAAACAGAATAAAATTGAAAAAGGCATTTTATTTCATTAAAAATAATAACTAAGAGGAATTTATTCACAAAATCACAAAACGACTTGGGATATACATTTTGTAGCTCATTATTAAGCTCGCACACATCAAGACAACAGACTTTGGAGAGTACCTTCCAACTTCTGTGTACCAAACACAAAAACACCTACGTTTGAAATCAAATATACATAATTAGATATTTGAAATAATTGGAAAATTGAAATAAATTTTTTTAGATTCCATCATGGTTAAATTCTCATTTTATATAAGAGATATTTTTTGGAACTTGCACATGACCCACCTAATGTTAAGTGGTTACCATCGCCGATAAGCATTATTTCGTTGTTCATACTCGTTAGGAACGTACCCACTGCTCAGCGTCTATTAACCTGCGGTCTATTAACCTTGTGCCTATAATTTCACTAAAACTTCAAACCAGAACAAGCTGCGTTTGGCGGCAGGAATAGGCATGGTGCTAGTACGCACCCGGACGAGCCCTTCACTGAGAGTTCTACAACTACTTTTATAAAGTCATATTATAGCTTATTCTAAATATTGTACGCCTGAATAAGGCAGTTTATAATAAAGAATCTGAGTTGGAAATATTTTTTTAAATCAGCACTTGGTATCTTAATTTTACACACATAAGTCTCACGATTTTCATCCGTATGTGGTAGCTTTAAAGTAGTCTGTATTTGACTTGGTTCAATATTGTCATTTTCAAATTCTGAAGTGTGCGAGCTGCTTTAACCTGTTTACCACCTCTCTGTCCTTTTTGGTACTTTTTTTGGTAACTGTAAAAAGAAAATATACATAAGTTCTCATAAGTTTGACGACCGATGTGGCGCGGCGGGCGAATATCCGCCTGCGACGCAGGACGTTGCGGGTTCGATTCCCGCCTTGGGATAAATGTTTGTACGATCTGCAAGTATTTATTCCGGGTGTTCTGGGTATTTTCTATGTATAATAAAAAATATCTATGTATGTAATGTATTGTATTAAGTATATCAGTCATCTAGTACCCATAACACAAGCTCTGCTTAGCTCGGGGCTAGATGATGCTGCGTGTATTGTCCCGCATTATTATTATTTAATCAATAACCTAGCTTTAAGAATGGTTTAATATTTATACCGGGTGTATTAAGACTACTTCCGAAAACTGAAACTGCGCATTCAACTGACCATGATTCTGATTACAAAAAAAAATCGTGTTTTCGGCATCAATACCACCAGTGCCTGATAAAATAAAATTATTTTGTTAAAAACGCATAAAAACGACAAGACACCAAAAACAGCAATCTAAATGAAACACGATCATCTGACCGGTGCGTTGACCTCGTTGCTGGGCAGCGGCGGGTCAATAACCTTGGCGGCGAAGCGCTATACGCAATACATCGCTGGTTGATAAATAGGAATTTCATTAATAAATGTATTTGACTGTCAGCCAATGATTCTATGAGACCTTGTTGTAGGTAACTTTATACGTTTCTTGAGTATTTGGAAGAGGTATTATTACACCCGGTGTATTGGTTACATGTAGGAGTAATTAGTTTAGATATAGAAAATAAGAAGATTAGCAGATATCTGTAAATAGATAGTAGTGAGCCCTGGGTGTAGGGTAGATACGTACTGTCAAGGCTTCGGCCTCCGCGAGGGCTCTGTGGCTGTCGGCGGCGGCGGAGGCCCCTTCTTATCCAGTTCCTCGAGATACGACATAATTATCGTCTGCCGCTCCTCAGGAATGTGTTCCAGCGCCGAATACCTGCAAATCATCATCATCATTATCTTCCTGCCCTTATCCCACTTTACGTAGGGTCGGCAGAACATGTGCTTTACTTCCATCACCAGGCCGGTAACGCTCTAGCCCGGTAATCGCCAGGCGATTATAACAGCATTTTAGCAGCTGTCGCGGATATGACGGCTGATAGAGTCTCCTCTATCAGTTACCGGGCTTTGATATAGAGAATAGAGAAGCAGGCATTTAAATAAATGTATATATGAGGGTAAGTGTTACCTGGCGTCGTGTTTAAGCGAGTCATGCACGGCTTGCATAGCGGTTGTGTGCTCCCGTACAACGGCAAGCGTCTTGTGGGTGACCCCCCGCGTCTCCAGGAGCAGCTGACGAAGCTGCGTCTTAGCGGCGGACTGCTTGTCGCGTTGGAAGTCGCGGAACTCACGCTCCATCTGATAAAAGTAACGCAGCATTAGAAGGATATTTCGTACATGTTTTATAGATAGATCATACATCATACATATATAATATTATAAACGCGAAAGTTTGTATGGATGGATGAATGTTTATTACTCTTTCACACTCTTAACCAGTAGACCGATTTGGATGAAATTTGGAATAAACATAGATTTATTTATTTAATTGTTCACCAACATAATGTACACCAATACAATACAATAGAAAAACACATTTACAAGTGGTTAAATTAAGTGCCACTACAATTACAGGTGAAGACAGCTTGATAAAAAAATAATGAGCGAGTAACATTATGTACAAAAAAACATTACAATTATAAGAAATACCTAACTTTAAAAAATACTACGACTAAACAAAATAATAATAACAATAAAAAAAGCAATATATAACGATACTGATTACAAATTTAATAATTGATTTACCATAACTTGGATTAACATATAGGCTACTTTTTATCCCGAAAAAATAACGGGAACGGGGAAAAACCACGCAGTCGATGCTGTGAGCGGCCGCTAGTAGGCAATAATTGGTACCTGTGTGGAACTAGAGTAGGTAGGCGCAGTGGGTTCGTTCTTCAGCAGCTCCCGGACCTCTCGCCAGTGAGCAGTACATCCCACCCCAAGGTCTGTCAGCAGTGTGCGGAGCTTCTCCCGACGCTTAGATAACAGAGACCCTGTATGCTGTGTGAATAGACGCTCCTGGAAAAAAAAATAAAGTCAAAAAGTGTTTAATCAGTAATAAGCGCAGGGATCTGAAAACGCCTTAAATCTAAGTGAATCTAAGCGCCAGTTCCTCGCGACCAAGCCGTGCAAGAACCGGCAAGAAACTTACGGCTTGGTACCTACCGTTTTTTTGTTTAATAATATTATAAATGCGAATGTTTGGATGGATGGATGTTTGTTCCTGTTTTACGCTCTAACCAGTGGACCGATTTGGATGAATTTTGGAATAAATATAGATTATAGCCTGGATTAACATATAGGCTACTTTTTATCCCGAAAAAATAACGGGAAAATACTGCCACGCGGACGAAGCTGCGAGTGGCCTCTAGTGATTATTAAATGATAATGATTGCTATAATAGGCATAGCTTGCCTATTATATATTATTATTATTGCCTATTATTAT
Source organism: Electrophaes corylata (assembly GCA_947095575.1). NCBI lineage: Eukaryota > Metazoa > Arthropoda > Insecta > Lepidoptera > Geometridae > Electrophaes > Electrophaes corylata. The sequence goes on from OX352727.1 coordinate 3,535,303, forward strand.
TGCTTGGCTTGGCTTTTTCTCTAAGGTCATCAGATAACCTTTCCCTCAAAATGCCTGTGCACTGTAGCTCTTTTTATGACAAGTCTTTTACGGTCCAAGCTGTGCGTCTCTGGAATACTTTGCCTGTAGACATCGGGCAGGCATCTTCGCTCCACTCCTTCAAAAATAAACTGAAACAGTTTTATTGTCAAGACCTCCCTACTTTTTAGTTTGAGTACTGCCATGGAGTGGAAAGAGACAAGGAAAGAGAAAGGATGGTAAGTAGAAGAGGGTAGATAAATATAATACACAGATATGACAGATAAAGTTACGTTCCGGTTTTGCCATCTTTTCGAAACAGCCAAGTATTGAATTTTATTGAGTTTTCTCGTCATTTAGCTTAGTTCCATTTTATTTTTTATCTTTTAGCATTGAGTATTTTAGTTATGTATTAGTATATTTTATTTTTGCATTAGTATTGGTTATATTTATGACTATAATATATGTAGTTCAGTAGGAATAGTATTTTTATTTTCCACTCTAATTTTATTATCGCTCTGTGCACTGCCGTCCATTACCGCTTCGCTCATTACTCTCCATCCCAAGGTTGCCTGGAAGAAATCGCTTTCAGCGATAAGGCCGCCCATTGTACTTTTTTAACTTGGTCTGTTTTTAAAAAAAATTTCCTTGTGCACAATAAAGTTTTATCTATCTATCTATCTTGTACCTTGTCGTCCTTAGTGAGTAACTCTGCTAGGGTGTACCGATGGTCTTTCTTCAGCTGCTTCTTGGCTTCGCGCCACGCAAGCTCGGGGTTGCGAACCAAATCCGCCAGTAACGCGTTGAAATGCTGAAATCATACGATTAATCAATCTATCTATACTGAAATAAAACTTGACGACCGATGTGGCGCGGCGGGCGAATGTCCACCTGCGACGCAGGAGGTTGAGGGTTCAATTCCCGCCTTGGGATAAATGTTTGTACGATCTGCTAATATTTATTCCGGGTGTTCTGGGTATTTTCTATAAATAAAATAATAAATAAATAATGCTAGACAGTCCACACAGCATCATCTAGCCCCAAGCTAAGCAGAGCTTGTGTTATGGGTACTAGATGACTGATATACTTAATACATATACATATGTATAATAAAAAATATCTATGTACGTAATTATATTGTTTTAAGTATATCAGTCATCTAGTACCCATAACACAAGCTCTGCTTAGCTTGGGGCTAGCTGATGCTGTGTGGATTGTCCAGTATTATATAAAAAAAAAGCTTAGTAGGGATTATGACAATAAACCTACAAAGGTCTGTTTTTTTGTCTCACCTGCACAGCCTCGTCTCTCTTATGCTGTTCCCTCTCCTTGTCCCTGTCCCTCAAACTTGTGGCGAGTGCTCGTTGCACCTCTCTTTCCCTCTCCTTGATTGACGCCTGAGCGCGTGCCTCCTTGTCCTTCGCGGCTGAGTCCGAGTCCGCTGGGCCCTCCGCCTCTTCAGCTTCCACCTCCTCCGTCGTTGGCGCTGGTTCTTCCTTCTTTGGCTGCAGATTATTTGTTTATAAACTTGCTGATGGTACAAGCGGATGGCTTATCTGATATAGCGGTTACCATTATATATTGATATACTTAATACAATACAATACATTACATACATAGATATTTTTTATTATACCCAGAACACCCGGAATAAATATTTGCAGATCGTACAAACATTTATCCTAAGGCGGGAATCGAACCCGCAACCTCCTGCATCGCAGGCGGACATTCGCCCGCCGCGCTACATCGGTCGTCAATTATACCAAAACATAAAACAAATAAATAAATACTCGTATTAGTAGACATTTTTTCATATTACATCAGCTAGCTTCAAACTAAACTTAGCTTGCTATGAGAACCAGATGACTGATAGAATGCTTATATACGTTTTTTTGTAAATACATACATAGAATACAATATATCACCCAGACACGGAACAAACATCTATGTTCATCACACAAATGTTTGTTCTCGGTGGGGATCGAACCCACCACCTACAGCGCAGAAGGCAGGGCTACTACTAACCGAGCTGTGTCGGCTGTCAAAATACAAACTTTGCAGTAAAACAAAGTTATGAGTAAGTAGCTTAAAAAACTAGTTTTTCCCGTGAAACCATAGTTTTTATGAGAATTCAGGAGTAAATTAAAATACGCACGTGCGTATACTCAAACACACACACTTCGTTAATATATTTTTCTTTTTTTTTAATTGTTAATTATTGATTTCTTTTTTAGGGTTCCGTACCCAACGGGTCGGGACCCTATTACTAAGACTCCGCTGTCTGTCACCAGGATGTATCTCAAAAAAAGTGATAGTTAAAGAGTTGAAATTTTCCCAGATGATGTAGGTATTTCTGTTGCCGCTATAACAATTACTAAAAAAAAAACAGAATAAAATTAATATTTAAGGGGGCTCTCATACAACAAACGTGATTTTTTTGCGGATAATGGTACGGAACCATTCGCGCGCGAGTCCAACTCACACTTGACCGGTTTTTTATTTATGTGATTTTACATTTGAAATCGAACTAATTTTATTTTGACACAAGTTTTCAGATTACTGTTATAATCATCTGCACCTCTTAGTGCTGTTTCTCCCTTTAATTTTGCAACTCAGTTCGTTTCACACAAATTTCGACTTTGCAAAAGCGAGGAACTCATTAGCGGGGCGTTAAAGTACCTACCATTTTTCATTGCTTTGGTACCGCGTGTAGGTAAATGAAATAAAACATCCACAAATATCAATTTATTCACAATTCTTTATAATTATAAATATTGTCAAAACTATTTACAGCAATAAAACTAATAAGAAAACTTATCGTACGTTAGTGTACTTGAATTATCATGTATTAAAATTATTACCATAACTTGCTTATAAAATGGATTGCACTAAAAACAGGAAATGGGTCTAACCAAGTCACATTCTAAACAATACGATTTTTAGGACGTATTATTGACGTACCTCTGACTACCTCCTTAAACATCAACAGTAGTAGTTTTTATTCTACAGTTCTTACGTAAGCATTTCTATTTACCACACTTGCGCCGCCGTCCATTACTGTTATATTCAATTACTTTCCGTGCTAAAGGTTGCCTGGAAGAAATCGATAGCGATAATAATAATAATAATGCTGGACAATCCACACAGCATCATCTAGCCCCAAGCTAAGCAGAGCTTGTGTTATGGGTACTAGATGACTGATATACGTAATAACACATATAGACACATACACATACATTATTACATATATAGATATTTTTTATTATACATAGAAAACAGCCAGAACACCCGGAATTAATATTTGCAGATCGTACAAACATTTATCCCAAGGCGGGAATCGAACCCGCAACCTCTTGCGTCGCAAACGGACATTCGCCCGCCGCGCCACATCGGTCGTCGATAAGACCGCCTATACTTTGTTCGTTTACTTCTAGATGTATGATGTACACTTGTGTACAATAAAGTGTTATCTATCTATCTATCATCCTGAAAGAATCTTGAGTCATACTTTGTAGCACCCTAGAGAGCTAAGGAAATATCTATTGTGCCCTAAATCGTGAGGTTTAAAAAAAAATACATTTTCGACCAAAAATTAAGGGCGCTAGTAAAAAACAGACAGAGACAAACTTTCGATAACATGCATTTAAGCAGGCGTTAGACCCGCCCTGTGTTTCGTCAAAAACACTTTTTTTATAAGTGATTATTGCGCTGTCTCTATCTGTCCTATACAAAATGTCTGAGACAGAAGACGCGGGTCCACGCGGGTAATGTTTATCCGAATGATAAACTACACTGAGGATATTGCGCGTTGTACTATGCACTACGAAAACTGGCACATTACATCAACGTTGGAACGTCTACTAACGAAATCGCAAGTAAAATGTGACTTGGCTATAGACGCAGACCGTTTACACTAACTTTTGGATAGGTTCGTTTGCTAGAGATTATCGCAATTTTTAGCTGCAACTGTATGGCTGTCCCACTCACGCAAATAGTAAAGCTATAAAATTGCAGCAAACAATTGCTAAAATACTAACATCATTAGATAATTGATAACATGATTTCTCTTGCATAAGCCTCACAACGTTGAAATAGCACCACAAAGTGGCATTTCATTATTATTAGTTAGCATTTCCGAGTTATAAAACTAAGTGCTTATTAATAATTATTTTAACAAATATACCTTATCAGTAATTACTTATATAAACAAAATTGCCACAATAAAACACAAACATGATTAAAAACTAACATCTTTAAAAAGCAACAAACCTCAATATAATACTTGGCAAATCAGAAAAAAGTTCCAATAGATTTATAGAAGTACTCTAGTACAACACTTCACTAAGAATATTTTGATTGACATAAATACAAGTTTAAAACGTTTTAGTTTTTATTTGCATTGCATAATAAAATATAAGCCTAACAACTTTACAAAAACTATTTTATTCCCATTTCAATGAAAAAGAACCAGCGTGGAATTTGTGTATGATCAAAGTGAACCTTGTGAGGTATAAGACCTTTTTCATTGAATTATTTTTGATATGGTGGCATTAGAAACAAAAATTTTAAAAATAATGTGTTAAAATTACCGGCGGTCATCATGGCCTGATACGCAAGGCCGAATTAAATCTAAATATTTAACATTATTAATATTATTTAATTTTGCTAATCGCTTATACACAGACTAAGCTGCTAGACGGATTTCAATGCGATTTTATTTTATAACTAATTTATTATCGTAAGTTTTATATACAAAGTTCAAGAGTTACTGCTAAACTAATAACCGCTCGAAAACATCATACTAGCTATCAGACATATAAAGATACTTTGTAACGTTTTTATATTTCTACAATTTAGCGTTTTTACGCGAATACGCAGCAGGTTTTTACGCTTCTCTCGATACTCAGTGTGTTGTACGCGCCGTAAAAACGCCAAGACTATAACCGCTGTAAAAGTTAGAAATCAATCAGTGAATGTGCCCGTTTGGTCCCGGTGTAGAAAATGATGTAATACTTAACGCACCAGGGCACAAGCAGCAATCTCCTGAGTAAATACATAACACCAATATTGCGGTCACCAATCCGCCGCACCAATTGTGGTTTAGTCACAACAGAGCAACTTTTCCAGTCTCTTCTGTCAGCCGTTATAACTCCGTTTATCCATGTTATCTTTCACAGTTCATCCACCTTTATCCACATATACACCCGTTCGATAACTATTAGATTTTCCCGAAATTTAGTTCGTAACAATTTTGGAGGCGAGTCCTCGTAATCGTTGATATCTAACATTAATTCTAAAATTAGGCTAGAAAAGATTTCTATCTGAAAGAGTACGCTACCCGCTTATAAAACTTGTGTCATCCAATACTGTGTTCTCAATATAGCACGTGTAGTATTATAGAAATAAGATACCACAAGAACTACTGATATCTAATAGCGCTTGTATAAGTTTTGTAGCAATTTATTGCTGCAAATATATCGCTGTCCTGCTTACAACCTGCGTTAACAAAACAGCCATAATTGCAGCTAGAAATTGCCGCGATATTGTCACGGTTGCCTTACCTATACTGATAAATAATGAATAGCTCTTGTATACCGGATAAATTCATAGCAACCTATTGCTGCAATTGACTAGCTGCCCCGTTTTGCCACTGTAAGTGTAAGCGAGGCAGCTATTATTGCAGCTAGAAATTGCCGCAATTTTTATACTAGTCAACCCTATCTTACTATTATTGGGTCGCGGTTTTGTTATTCATATTAATATAGTGATACCACATAAAACCTATCATTTTATCTTATTCTTATCAAGATACGTCCGCCCTCAAAAAAGCCAGTAGATATTAAAATCTGTACGTAAAGGGTACCATTACAACCTTTAACACTTAAATCCTATCCGCCTTATTCATAATAATAGCCGTAAAAAACCTCAAACAGGTTTAAATCTCTTTTCTAGAACATGAAAGAGACAAAGAACAATATCCTGAGTTATGAATCAACTACTATAGATATTTTAGTACATATTAGTAAAGCTCTTAGTGAAGGGCTCGCCCGGGTGCGTACTACCATCATGCCTATTCCTGCCGCCAAGTAGCGCAGCGTGTTCCGGTTTAAGGGGTTTACGTGCCGGTACCTGTAGTTATGCCTCAGGTTGATTATTTTGGACGCAGAGTACTGTATTGTTCGTTCGGGCACGTTCTTGTCTAACGTGACCTACAATGCAATGCTTTTTTATCGGTGTTGGTTACCACTTAACATCAGGTGAATAACTTCTTTTATTACCAAGTAGTATAAATACAGCCTAAAGTATTGATAAAATTACTGCATTAATATGAATAAGGCCTTACGCGCCTATGATTTCGATTTTTTCTGTACAAAAATATAACGCGCCCTATAATAGTTTATAATCTTAATCTATATATATATAAAAGAAAGTCGTGTTAGGTACACCACTTATAACTCAAGAACGGCTGGATAAACTTTTATGGTTTTTGTTTTTTTTTTTTAGATTTATCTTCGTCCGGATTAGTAATAAAAATAATGCGGAACAAAGTTCGCGGGGTCACCTAGTATTTTATAGAACATCAAAAATTTTAAATACACAATTCTTTTTAATTCAAATAATTCATCAAAATCAACAGGCTGTCAAAGTCCACTGTCCACAGAATGCTGGACACATGCCTCTCCCATACGTTCCCAGGAAGAACGATTCTGAGCCCTATCCATCCATCGACTTTCCGCGATCCTAACAATGTTAGTCATCAGGCAGGAGGGCGTCCTACGCTCCGTCTTCTGGTTCGTGGTCGCTATTCGAAAGTTTTTATTCCCCAGCGGTATATAGTCGGTTCTATTATAGATAGGTATTATATGTACATATTTAAATCAGACTATATATCCTGTCCTGTTAACTTTGATCAACTACACTGAGGATAATGCGCAGATTTTCGCAGTGCGGCAAATCTGGGAAATTTTGCTTAGACGTAATTCATTGCGGACAAGCACGACGATAATCCATTGCGGTATTGAAATTTACTGCTCTACGTGAAAGTAGCAATATATAATACACAACAATGAGCAGCGGACTCGATGAAAACACCGCACTGGCTCGTTTTACCAGTTATAGAAAGCGCAACGAGTAGATAGCGCAATATCCTTAGCTTAGTTGATCAAAGTTTGTAAGAAATAGGCGTGATATTCATTTATGTGCAAATCATTTTATCGTGCATTACATAAAGAAATACTTAAAATATACAATTGATATATGAATTAAATTAGTCATTATTCTACTCACATCTTATGGTATTTACAATTTGGCTGTATCCTTTACTTCGTAAGTATTCTAACAAAAAAACTGTTAAAATGAAAATATTTAAACGGGTAGGGCGCCATTTTGTCAAAATAGCGTCTTGCTGTAGAGATAATATTTACTAAAACAGTTTTTTTTACATAACCTTCAATAATTCTAGATTTTATTGTAACTTGAGCCTTCAGTGAATCTCAATGTATTAACATAGAGCGGTTATAGCACTGTGACTTTTTACAGCGGTCTAAAATACGGTGACATTTATCTTCACAACTGCTTTTAAAGAAAAAAAACGTGAATCGTTGACAGTTTCGATATGAATACAAGCGTTTATAGCTCATTGCTATATAGTAGGTATCGAATCCACACCTTTACCTGGCACCTGCTTTGATGTGTCATAGAGTTCATTGAGAAAAGACTTGATTTCAAAAACTTTGTCCAATTCCGGAAAAAGTTAAACAAACACGCCATTCTGAGTCTTAACAAGTTTTTGCTTGACATTTAACGACACTTGTGTCATGAATTATTCAATAAAAAGCCTTTTACGGTTCTTCAAAAACAGTTTATTTACTTTCCCATAAATAAATCAATAAAGACAAAAATTATTTTTGAAATTAAATCTTTAAACATCATTTTGCGAAGGATTTCAGTCATTTTTTAATTTAATGCATTGTAAAGTAAATCTGTACAGTAGCCTACGACACATACATAGGCCGTTTGAAAGCCTTCTACGCATAAAAACTTATTGCTAAACTCATAACTATTATTTTTACAATTTTCAATATTTACATTGCCAAATGTGATTATAGTGGTTGATTAAATATATTTAAGAATAAATCGTACGTTGTAGGAGATCGATTAAAGTAATTTACACCTATGAAAATTGATACTGATGCTGTGTTATAGGACCCGCTCTGATAACATATCAGTGGTAGCTGGAAGAACAGTTGCAGCAAGAACGAGTAAGTGGATATGTATGATACGCAATGACCAATCGACTGAATTACATTTTGGCGGAGTTTTAGATAGGCCGCGGTCGACTGGATAGTGCGATATCCATAGTGTAGTTTATCAAAGGTATTAAAAAATCGTGATGAGCCCAATAACATAAATAACTCCTATGTCAGTTTCCTATATTCTACGAACGCCCTTTAGTAGCACTATAAATCGTGTCGGAATATCTCGTCTCGTTAGATACGAACAGTGAGCTATAAACCAATCGGATAAAAGTAATGTATTGTATTAAGTATATCAGTAATCTAGTACCCATAACACAAGCTCTGCTTAGCTTGGGGCTGAATGATGCTGTGTGGATTAACCTGCATTAAAAAAATATATATTATTCAACTTTTCCAGCCCTAGATGGCACTAACATGTTTCATAATCAATGTTCAGGGTTAAGGACGTTATCGTATCTCCTACATCGCACATACTAACAAATTCTAACATATAAAACATACACAAGTATAATATTTGATATAATTTGATGAAATGTAACACTTACTGTGACGCTGATTTGAAATTTTGCTAAAACGCGAGTAGTTTGAGATAAGAACCGTCTTTCTGGGCTAGTTACTTTTGACAGAATACACCAGTTGTTGTAATTTTAAGAGGTACTATTTTATAAACAAACCTGATAAGTAAGGGTCGTTTTGTTAAAGAGTTAACGATTTAAGGGGTGAGTTTGGAAGGAAACGAGAAACATGGAGGTTTTATGGACACTTAAGGGTATTATTTTATTTACAGCTTCATTGGTAGCAAGATCATAACTACAAGGTCATTATTTGGAAGTAAAGAGAAAATTTACATTTTGTGGACCTGTTTAGGGGTATTATTTTATACACCTACCTGGCAGTCGTTTCTCCTGATAGCGAGTTCAAAACTTTAGGGGTAGTGTTTCGAAATGATGAGAAAATAAGTTTATGACCACTATTAGGGGTATTATTATATACAAACCTACCTAACAGGGGTCTTCTTGGTTACCCTTGGTTTGAAACTTGACCCTGTAGTTGTCAACTTCTGTGTATGAGTTTTAAGGGAAAGGTCATCATCATTTAAGGGTTTAATGTTATATACAATGCCTAGTAAGGATTTTCTTGGTATCGAGTAACAAAGGACTTTTTTCGACGGCAAAGAGAAAGTTAACGTTTATGGACATTATTTTTCAAAGGCAAAGACTTAATTATTATGTTTTATGGGCATATCAGTCATTGATGTACTTGTGAGTGTGGCACTTTCAATAACTACCCTCAATCGATCTTGATTTTCTTTAAAGTGTTTAATATGTGTTTCGATCGCAAAATTTTAGAAAATACTTTTGTCTATAATGTTTCACTCGATCTTGATAATAAGTATTTAATATGAGTTCCGCGATAATTTAAAAAGAACCTTCGTTTATAGTTTTTCTGAGTAAACATCCTGTACATTTAATTGAAAGCAGGCATTTTAATTATCAGGCGTTGTATTTCAGATCTCTCAGTAACAAGTATTACCCGTAGCAGATATAGTCAAGAGATACGTCTAAATATTGCCGTACAACTATTTTTACAAACTTTTTACTTCTCTTAAATATTTATTCTGGAACACGTTGATTAGTTAAATTATGATACTTAATAATGTTTGTTTACCATAGCCACATTTTACAATAGTCGACCGAGTGAGCGAAGCGTCTCTTAAATATTTATTCTGGAACACGTTGATTAGTTAAATTATGATACTTAATGTTTGTTTACCATAGCCACATTTTACAATAGTCGACCGAGTGAGCGAAGCGTCTGAGTTTCGTGATTGGTCAATAAATGCTTTTGTCCGTCTGTGAGTCTGTTCTCGTCTACATCGCATTTTCAACCGATTTTAACAAAAATTTACACACAAGTTCAATTGGCTGCAATTTATTTAAACTCTAGTCGATCGCGATTTTAGATCTGGGGGAAACAATGGGGAAGTTTGCTGTGCTATTTATCAATGGATTTCAGTTAAATTTGAGGACAAACTAAGGACTTTATTCGACACAAGATGTTGCGAAAAAAAAAGGAGAGTGAAAGAGGGAAGGAAGTGGAAATTTGCTGTACAGATATATAGACGGATTTCAATTTTAGGAAAGGGGATAGTGTCGGTTATAGCATAGTTACAAGGGCTCACGCGGTCTTACTGTTCTCACAAAACCACTAATTAGTATTCCATACATGACAGGTTGCAAGCTCATCGCCGCTGCTTCAATAATCTATACAGTATATAACTATCCAACAGTAACTAGCCCAATCAAGACACATGCCAGCTACATAAGAGATATAACAAATGTCATAATCCCCGCCACTAATACTTAATAAAATATATAATTCTATTTCAATACTTGTGAAAGTACAAGGTGAAATGTGATATTTATCAAATCAGTTTTATAACGAACGGGACGGCAAACCCACGTGCGCGAGATTAAAGATTGTCTTTGTCATGTAAAAGGAAATCAAAAAGGTTGCAATGGCAATTCAATTGTCCAATAAATGGGATAGCCCGTTCCTCGAGCACTGCAATCGGATAATGATGAAGTAGTTTCATCAATAACTGGATTGCAGTGCTTGAAATTATTATTATTTTTTAATATTCAAACTGATACTAACATAGAATAAGTTTTGACTAACATAATATAAACCTAAAATTGATTTTTGTGTTGTCTGAAATAAATTAATTTTAATTTTTTAATTTTTAATTGAGAAACTGCATCAAAACTATAAGAGCTCTTAAGGTGACACCAGCACGCGCAATGGAGCGTTTGTAGCTCACTTACACGACCCCGCTCCAACACCACCTTAGTCGAAGATGACTACTATCGCGTAGTACAGTCAGCTGCACTAGAATGTATACAATTTGTAAATTTAAAAATGGTTTCACAGTGATGATAAAAATATTAACACGACAATGACTCAAAAAATAAGTGAGGTCTTTAATGAATTTTATAACTTTTTAGTTTTTGAGGTGTAAGAGTTCATTGTTTTGCTGTAATACCGTTCTGAAAAATACAAATTGTATACATTCTAGTGCAGCTGACTGTACAATGGCGGTAGGTACTTGCAGCGAGTTATCTGCTAATGTTAATGTACGAACGACCCGTAAGCTCACATTATCTTGTCGTGTGAGAGCGGTGTTGTGTATGTTGGCTACGACTTCTAGAGCCCAGAGTGGATATGAGCAAGATACAAGATATAAGGTGCCACCAGTCGCCAGTTACTCCGTACAAACGTTGTGGGGTATTTTCTCCACAGTATTTCAACATACGTCCAAAATTAAGCATGGTATCAAATTTTCTAGTTTTTATCTATGCATGTAATTATATTTCAATAATAACATAATAATATAACTACGTCGGGTTTAAGTCAGCGATTAGTGTCACCTTAAAGGTGTTTAAAAGATATATTTTGGTCCAAATAAAACATTGACAGTTAGTATTTTACAATAAAGATTAAAATTGTTGGCTATTGTTTCCTTTTACTCATAAAATAATATGTATTTTGTCGTAAATTATAATTAAAAACCTTTAAAAAAATGGATATTACTTTAATTTAAATTGTGAGTATCATGTATCATAATTCATACATAAAAAACCTGTGTTTGAATCTCACTAGCTTCGTAACTTTTGGGATAAAACCAAACCTTTGTTTGAAATTCAGTTATAAACACAAAAATAAATTGTAAAAATTAATACAACTGATCTCACAGCCTCAGTAAGTACTAGCGCTGTTGAGATTGCTTAGACAAAGTAGATTTGATTACTGTTAGGACGCTATTTTTACTGTGGCTATACTGAGTTAAGCGTAAAGAATCTGTAGGAAACAACGTAACTATCATGTTTTAAAATATCTTTCAGATACTAATGAATAAATGTATTTTGAATTTAAATTAGTCAGATTCAAGTGTCAAATCTACTTTGGCTAAGTCAACTTTGAGCATCAATGCGGTTAAGCCTGATTTGATATTATCACAAGTCACCTCTGCCAACTAATCTACAATCTTCAAAAAATCAAACTACCCGCCAAATAAAAATTAAAAGAACCGAGTTAACCGTCACGTGTCCATTCACTGTTCCCTGTGTCATTTCTTACCGAAAACGTACATTAAACACTATTCTTTCTCCGTCTTCTTTCGTTTCTTCTTCTCAGTCTTTTCCGGCACTTTCTTCTTCTCTGTCTTCTTCTTTTCCTTCTTTTTCGTTTCCTCCGGCTCTGGGGATATGAACTCTTCTATCTTTCTCTTTTTGAATGGTGATTTGATGGCGTCTGCTTTCGTGGGGGTTTCTTTTTTGGAGGAGCGTAACTGTTTCGGTGATAACAACTCATCGGGGCTAGATGAGTCAGCTCTGTCGGAGTCGAGCACCTTTTCCAGAGCTTTCCTTGCAGCCCTGGCGCGGGCTTCTTCACCTGGAATACCGAGGATTTCCGCCCACTGGTCAGGGGGCGGAGTTGGCTGTTTCCGAGATTCCTCTTCTGTGCTCTGAAAACGGTTTCCATATTCACTAACTTTTCGCATTTGATAAATAATTATTCATTTTAAATAAAATTATCTACAATACATATAATACCAAGCTACTAATGTTGATGCTTAGCGGTCAATGACAAAACTTTTGCGTAGATTTTAGTGATTTTGAAAGACTAGAAGATTTTTCTTTTTTTTACAAACGATATCGTTGCGGGACATCTATGCGGGATATGCGGGACGTGTGATGTCACAAGATTTTACGCGATCCCTGCCCGCCCCTTATCTCACGTGAGATTTAACAAAAATACATATTTTTTAAATGTAAATCAATTAATCTGTTTTTAATGAATTCTTTTATCAATGCATAATTAGATCGCGATAAATATTATTATCTCTGAATTAGCAATACTTTAGTGTAGAAACAAATTTGACCTTATTTAACCCAGTTTTCTAGAAAATACAATATTTCTTTAAAAAAAAAATTACGTGATAGAAGCCGAACCTCTCCCAATCTTACGTGGGGGAGAGCCACGTGAGATTGGGTGAGGTTCAGCTTGTCCCCTTCCTCCTCCCCACCCTTAATGCTTCACGTGTAATCAATGGACGCCCCCTTAGTAGAATTTACAAGTTAACGCAAGGGCACATGGTCTAGTGTCAAGTACCAATGGATAGTAGTGAAGAGTACGGAAAAAAAAGCTTATATAGAATAGATCAAAACAAATAAACATTAAGATGGGTGCAGCATATGCATGCAATCTCTCTTTACATCGTGTGAGAAAGAGTCGGACTCAATAATGAAGAGTAAGAAGCTATTGAGTGAACAAATAAACACTCACGTTGAGTATGCCGTTTAAAAATAGCTTGAAAATGTACAAATATGTCTTTGGAAGAAGTGTTCTAATTAATAAACTAAGGAATATATTCATGCAAAATAATGTTTTTATAACTTTTGAATAAATAAACGAAGCTTATAAACAACTTTGACATGTAACCGAAACAGTGATAAATACGAATGTGGATGGATATGTGGGTGGAGAAAGACCAAAGAAAAGATGGATGAACTGTGCGAGACATGGATAAGAAAAGAGTGAGGATGGATACGACGGCTGATAGAGGGGAGTAGAAGATGATGATGTAAACAGTTTTGACACAATGACTTAATTCTCCTTGTAGTGTTTATTTACGCCCAAAGGTGCGTTTAAATAATTAATCTTTTAAGGCTCTGAATTGTTGTTTTATTATTTTACTGTAAAATATAGTTACAACGATAAGTCGATTAGATACCATGCTTAACTTTGGATGTACGTTATCAAACTGTATAAACACCTAATGGAATAAATGTCAACTATTGTCACCTTAAGTACTCAATATTAATATTGTGATCACGAATACGCATGTCAAGTATGGTGTCTAATATACTGTTTAAATCATTGACCACTTTGCATCACTTATTAAATACTATTAATCCTTTATTATGTAATCCTGGTGGAACCCCCCCCCCCCCCCCCAGGATGTCGTAAGATATTAAAGACACGGATAGCATCGGACTTATCACTAATACTACAGTTACCAAACCGTCTACTAAGTTTTGTGCTATGGTAAACTCCCCCAATATGGCAGACGCTTACAAGCAATGAACTCAAGCTGATGGTATCACGGTTTTAGGACTTATAATTAGGATATTAGCATACACGAACCTGCATCGGACACGATAATTAGTCTTACGGCCTTAATTATTAATATTTATATATAACAATTATAAGAATCTTTGTCCTGACTGACATAAAGATAACGCACAGCCTAACCCGCCGGTTGCAGATACATTTTCAGGGTATATTTGTTTTGGTGCGAAAGGTGTACAAAGGCATTCCTGAAATACAACCCCTTAAGTAGCGAGGGATGAAGTTTTGTGTGGAACTTTATGCGAACAAAGTTGCACGTTTTTACTAGTTATGAATAAAACACCATAAATATTTATGACAATAATCAATTTCAATACATATATTTTATTATAATTCTCAATATTTATGATAGTTTTATAAACTACCAATCTCATAATCCCCCAGTTTTACTAGCATTTACTTAAAACAAAGAAACTATTTAGATATATCTAGAGTTGATGATAAATACAGGCGTGAGGGGGCAACATACGCAACCGTTAATTAAGGGTAGCTGTAGTACCTGGGACAGGATTGCCTTGCCCAGCACCAAACCATCCTCATAGCAAAAGTGTTTGCTTAAAACCTTGCAAAATGGACTTTTGGGCGTAATACATTTATTTATAAAGAAACTAGGAATTTTATTTTCTCCTTTACTCCTGCCGATAATATAGTTATAAATATATAAATTAGATAAATTAATAAACAATTCAACAGGTTTTTCCTCAACTACATAATTATGACCTAGGCCGTAACCATAGATACGATCTACCCCGTAACCTGGACTATGACCTATGCTGTAACCACGGCCTATTTATGAAACGGCCCGGCTTTTTAAGCAAGAATATAACGCATAATTACGCGCGAAGTTTGGGCAATGTTTCGATATTTTTTTTAATTTCGACACAGTTACATACGCCATGAGCACGGCTCGAGCTGCCAATGGTGAGTGGAATAAAAAAAAATAGTTTCGGTCTTATACGACTATACGATTTCATTCATATTTTTTAAGGTGTAGATTACACATAGTACACTTAATACGTGTCAAAGTGTGTATTAGATTTTTATGACCTCTCCCGTAAACTTAGGCTATATTCTGGTGTGATTATGAGACATGTATAAGATTTTTATGACCTATCCCGTAAACTTGAGCTATATTCCGCCCCATAGCCTAAGCTATAGGCCGTGTGTGACTATCTATCATGTCCGATGTTGGCGCCAAATCCTCCGTGTCCCGTCCGTAGCCCAAATATAACTGCAAACATACAGCAAGTTTAGTTCTTTTCGTGTGTATGTATCTATCGTTTAGAGAAGTCCGCGATTATGTCGTACGGATGGTACGATAGAAGAAAAAACTTTTTAAGACAGCCTAATAAATTTACGTCATAAAATACGACTTCATACAAAAAATATGTACGCTTGAACTCCACACAAGAGGGAAATTTCGTATACATCATCATAGCTATGTACACAATGAACCATTGCTGACGATTGACGGGGTCAAATGTACACAGGAATTCATTGTTTTCACGATTTTTGTACATTAATAAACTACATCTTAGATATTTTCGTTCTTAACAGAAAGTATCGATAGAAAAAACGAGTATTTAAAATAGATGAGTTTTTTCATGTGATTATTAGTATCGCTTGCTTCTCCCAAGGTGGTGAGTTCGAATCCGGTCGTACACTTATGAATTTCTACTTATCTATATATATAAAAATCAATTTCTCGTTAGTCTCGCTAAAACTCAAAAATGGCTGGACCGATTTGAATATTTTCTTTGTTTTGTTCCCTGTAACTCAAGGGTGATTTATATATAAAAACATGTGTTACGAAATTCACCGGGTCAGCCAGTTTCACATATTTGTGCTCGCACGATGATTTCATTCACCGTTTGATGATGATCTTGAGAAAATTGATATTCTAGTAGCGACTATAGACCTCCACCATTTCACTTATAAAAAGTCTATTACTGCAAAATTTAGGTATGTGCCAAATGTAATGTTCGTAGGGTGACTGAGTACTGACCAAATTTTGGTATAAACTTTTAATAAAACAATATAAAAACCATGAATCATTGTGTACATATTGCGTATGTAAGTTAGTTCCTAATATCCCGAGCGTACATTTTTGTTGTACAAATGAATTCCCAAGTAAATATAAAGTTTTAGGTACTTACTTCTCATACTTTTAACACCCGGTCAATAGTGCACTCAGAAATAAACCACAAATTCCGTTAGCCGCAAAAATCCTGATCGTGTCCGAAACAGTTTCGCAAGAATTAAATATTCGCAATAGCACGAAGTAATATTAACTTATAATATTTATACCAGTGTACATTTTGAAACAGAGAAGAAAGACCAAGTTTTTAAATACCAAACACGCTTGAATTTGATGTTTCCCTATATCTAATGAATCCCAATGTACATTTTGAAACATAAAACTCATAATGTATACAATGAACCACCCAACTGTTTTATATACATATGTTATTTTCCCAACAGTTATTAGACGGGTGAGCGTTGAAGATAGGAAAACAGAATTTCTGGTTCAACATTCAGAATATTAAACCAAAGAAAACCATAATGCCTATTTCTGCCAATAACCAGCGTTGCTGTGTTTTGGTTTGAAGAATGCCGGTGAAATTAGAGGAACATGAGCCTCTAATCGATGAACGGAGAGCAATGCATCGACCTGTGAGGTATCAAAGTGGGTTTGTTGCATAAAAAAATCACTTTAGCTAAGCATTCATTTAACTTTAGGCTTTAACTGCGTAGATAGATATATACTGATATATCATATACACCGTTTTTTTGTGACTAAAGTACTTAGCTTTAAATTTAATTTAATTTCAAAAGCAAGCCTTGAACTGGTGACCTAATTTCTAAACAATTCGAAAGTATACATCGTACTTTTAGTAAAAAAAAAACGAAACAGGCTCACACCTTTTATCCCCATGTACATATTACCTACACAGATGTTTTAATATCAAGTTATTCCAAAGATAAAGCTATAGAGAAATAAGGCAAATGAAAAACTGAGCATTTCCCACTGAAAACTCAAGATCACAAACTTCAACTCATTATAAAAATAAAAAAACACACAAAGTTTCAATTTCGTGAGTTGGTAAAGTAATTCAAACTCTGACCCCCTTAGCTCAAGCTCGAAAATATAACTCGTTGGTGCTTTTACGTTAAATTCCAGGCAAAAATCCTGTGCGGTCTTTGTATTCTTTTTATATATGTATCTGAATTATATGAGATCTGATTCCAAATGTGTAAGATCTTAATTAATTGACATTACTATCACAAGATAATATGAAGAATTGTATAAGGTGTTCATTAGATTGTAAAACTGTAAGGCTCCAGATTGATTGACAAAACTATCATTAGACAAAATAGTTGTCTAAAAGTGGGTTACTCCAGATCCCAAATTCATTATCACAAGACTATATGAAGAATCGTATAAGATTTACATACCCCAGATTGTCTATGTGTAAGATCCCTTATTAATAGTCCAAACTATCCCCAGACCAAAAAAATTTAAAAGTAACTAATCCCAGATTCCAAATTCATTGACAACTACAAGACATTGTAGTATGGAGAATTTTATAAGGTTTACTTTCCCTAGATTGTTTGCGTAGTGTGTATGTAAGGCCCCACATTGATAGACAAAAGAATTATATAAAAGTGGCATATCCCAGATTCCAAACGAGTAAAACCAACCAATTATTAAAAATTACTGATTGACAAAATGGTGAAAAATGAAGACTCCTATAAGACTAACGTTCACCATTTTCCTAACGTGTAAGATCCCAGATTAATTGTAAAACTTGCATCGAATGATATAAAAATAATGTGTTAGAGTGAAAAGACAAAAACTCACCTCGCCCTTCTCTTTCTTTTTCTTCTCCTTGCCTTCCTTGCCGTCCTTGTCCTTATCGCGTTCCTTGTCTTTCTTATCCTTCTTTAGGCTACGATCACGGTCTGAAATCAATTCGTTGAAAATAAGAAACTGAGGTGTGTGTGAAATAAAACAAGACGTCAGGCAGCATTGTTGTTTTATGGTTTATTTATTTATTCATGGACAAGTAGAAAGCTTAAAATTTGCATTCAAACAGTTACTCTATTGAAATAACTTTAAAATACAATTTAGAAACAATATTACTTAGGTTATCATTAAAATGTGTGCATGTGTGTGAATGTGACGACCGACGTGGCGTGGCGGGCGAATGTCCGTATGCGACGCAGGAGGTTGCGGGTTCGATTCCCACCTTGAAACAATTGTTTGTACGATCTGCAAATATTTATTCCGGGTGTTCTGGGTATTTCCATTGTATAAAAAATATATCTATTCATGTAATATATTGTATTAAGTATATCAGTCATCTAGTACCCATAACGCAAGCTCTGCTTAGCTTGGGGCTAGATGACGCTGAGTGGATTGTTCAGCATTATTATTATTATTATTATTGTATTTACTAACCTTTCATATCCTTATCTTTCCTGCGGTCATCTTTCAACTGTTTGCAGTATTCTCTAAAGTAGTCCTCTCTCGCCGCACCTCCCTCAACGGCCTTATATCTTGGATCTGAATCAATCTTCTTCTTGACCTCTTGGAAGCGAGAGTGGCGGTCTACCCCCTTTTCCTTAAGTAGGACTAGGTAGTCTGCTTTCACCTAGGAGGAGAAATGCTGTTAGTTGCGGGTAGTGTTTGCGGGCATCGGGTAGTGCCGGCCGGTGGGGGAGTGGAGATTTTCGTTCGTGGTAGGTTGTAGGAACTGGGTTGTGAAGGGGATAAGGATTTTAGGAATATTTTTAGAAATATCATGTAGTCTTTTTTTATTCGGTAAAATATTCGATTGCACTGGTATTAAGAACTAAGGAAGATTTTTTTAAATTAAGGAAGGTTTTTTATTTTTAATACATAGATATGAGTATGAATGATATAAAATACTGTATAAGCCAGTATTATTATTTTGAGTCTTTTACCTCCCATTGCTATAAATTGAGATATATTCCAACTAACAAGAAAAAAATAATGATATAGGTAAATTAAAAGACACAAATTCTCAAACTTTTTGTGTTGAACCCCCTTCAACCTTCAATAAGTTTATCCAACGAAAAATGATTTAGTACAAGCATCAATTTTACTTATTTTTTAGCTAAACAAAATTTGCATACTTCCATGCTCATAAAAGAATTTAATATTTTTGGCTGTAGATTTATTTTGAAAAGTAGGGTGTAGGATAATTAAGGGTGGAACTGTAACAATATATTCGCTCAGCAAGAAAAACGAACCAAAAAATAAAATACTCCACTACCCCACAAACCAACACACAGGGGGGACCTAAATACGCAAGAAACCTATAGCGAGCACAAACGTGCAAACAGCTCCTGAAAGAATATTAGATTAGATGCTGAAAACATTGAAATTATTAGAAGCTGTGGAAAGAAAAACATATTAATTTCTGAAAAAAAATGTATGATTAATTTTATAAGACCAGCGGAGGTGGAGATTTTAAACAGTTTAATGTACTTTATTTGATTTTATCTGAAAACTATGACCAACTCCGATGACTAAATATTATTGCATTATAAATAAATATGTTTTCACGATTGAAAAATCATTAAAAAAAATTAATAAAACGCGTACTTCTTAGATCTCAACGTCCACTATTCTATACCCTACCTGACTATTCTTCTATATTTTTGTATTGTATAAAACACGACCAATTTTACGGACGAACCCAACCTCTATATTAGCAGGAAACAGAATCTACCTCACACATTCCAGTGATGATAACATCATTATTGAATATAGAATATCTAGATAAGTTTCCATTTGTGTTAGCTGATGCAAATCAAGCTACAAAAATATATGCCTACTTGGAAATTGAACAACGATGTTGAGAAACTACGGTGCTTAGCACCGTATTAACCCAGGCCACTACTGGGCATAGGTCTGTCCCATTCAATTCAATTCAATTTATTCACTTACAAAATAGCATAACAGAACGAATCCCATGGCTCACCACTGAACCTGGATTGGCCATTGGATCATCATTGTCAACCTATTGGACTCCACTGCTCGACATAGGTAAGTTCGATAGTGCGACACCGAATTCTGTATTTGGTGACTTTGGTTACTAACTCTTACAAAGTTACTATTGCACAGAATAGACTGTAATAATGCACAGTTCATTGCGCTTGTTATTCTGCCTTATTCGTTTTGTACCGTGGCTCACAACGATCATTACGTTTGTTAGCCCGAGAGATGGGTTGTACCACGTGGTTAATTACTTAACAGGTATGGGGGGTTTGCGTTTGTCACCCCGAGACATTGTTTATGTCCCGAAGTTCATTATTTAACAGATGGGCTTTGCGTTTGTCACCCCGAGACATTAGTTATATACCGTGGTTAATTACTTAACAGGTATAGGGGCTTTGCGTTTGTCATCCCGAGACATTGGTTATATACTATGGTTCATTACTTAACAGGTATGCGCGTTTTGCGTTTGTCACCCCGAGACATTGGTTATATTCCTTGGTTTATTACTTAACAAGTATAGGGGCTTTGCGTTTGTCACCCTGAGACATTTCTAATATCCAAGGATCATTACTTATAAGGTATGGAGGTTTTAAGTTTGTCACCCCGAGACATTAGTTACATACCGTGGTTAATTACTTAACAGGTATAAGGGCTTTGCGTTTTTCACCTTGATACATTGCTAATATCCCGAGGTTTATTACTTAAAAGCTATGGAGGTTTTGCGTTTGTCATCCCGAGACATTAGTTATATCCCGTGGTTCATTACTTAAAAGGTATGGGGCTTTGCGTTTGTCACCCTGAGACATAAGTTACAACCCGTGGTTCATTACTTACCAAGTATGGGTGCTTTACGATTGCCACCCCGAGACATTGGTTTTATATCGTGGTTTTTACACAAGAAGTAATGTGGCATTGTGTATGTCACCCTGACACACAAGTACTGTAGCTTATTCACAATAGGTAACGGTGTGTTGCGTTTGTCACCCTGAGACATTACTTATGTACCATGGTTCATTTTTAACTTGCAACGATGCTCTGCCTATATCACCCTGTCACATTACTATACCGTGGCTTAACATACAACAAGCCACTGCGTTCGTCACCCTGAGATATTGGTTATGTACTAGGCTTATCCCACAGCAGATATTGTGCATTTGCGTTTGTCACCCTGAGATATTAGTCATGTGCCAAGACGAGCTAATAATGTAACTCTACTTTATGCCCGTCTGAGAGTAGATTTGACGAAATAGGTCAATTTTCAGGTCAATACAATGTTTCTTTATAAACATTTCGCCTATTGAGAATGAATAACCAAAAGTGGGCTCACTACAGATGTTCATCACTGACATTAGCTATCTTTCTTAATTTGTGATTCATGCAGGAATCGAACCTGAGGTTTCCAAAGCGATGTCTTATAATAAACTAACTTAGAAATAAGGAACCTATTATAGGTTGTCCGTCCGTAAAAGTGCTCATATTGTTTAGTCTAATAGTTTTGGCGCTAAACACATTCATGGCAAGCTAACTTTTGCAAATCTAAGGGATTAATTTTTCGCCATGTCTCACTTCACTACGGCATTAGTAGTGTATTATTAAAACTCTTTTATTATACAACAATAATGGTGATTGGTTTTCATTAAACAAAGACAATTAATCTATTGACTTACAAAGCTACTTGATATGACTGTGTTCACGATATGATTTTACATTTTATTGCTCTGTATCTCATGAAACATCAAGTTATGAAGCTGGCCTTTACATTCATATATCCAGAAGGGATTTCAATAGATATACTTTCATGCTTTGTTTTTACATTGTATATTGTTCTACAGTTCTACATAATCTACAGAAATGAGCATAGGAAGTTTCATCAATACATTTTTGAAACTATCAAGAAACAAGAAATTGAAAACGTCTGCTAGACTAATTAATTAGTAGGAGTTCAGATAGAATAAGTATTGGATGAAAAATCCGTTGCATTTCGTTGTTTATAGTAAATGGAAAATCTCTGAAAAAAAATAATTAGTTATTTGCCTAACCGAGATATAGCGATTTTTTATTGACTACTGTGTATGGTCTGTCATACACATTAAATTACAGTCGAGTTGATATTTACAAGAGTGTATCACGTTACCGTCACCACCTGTTTCTGTTGGAGTTTTCTAAGCCGGTAGCCGGCGGTAGCCGGCATTCGGCATGCATCTATTCAAAATGAAGTTAGGGGCTGTTTTCTTTTTAAAAATGTTGTTAAACTTACATAATGATGTTCAGAGGATGAAACGTTGATGAGATTTTGTAATGTATTGTGTGGATCAGACATGTTATAAAATTTCCAGAAATATTTTTGCTAGTCCCTCGATAAACAAGTTCCTGTCTCTTCTAAAGGTATAAGTTTTTTAACCATTATAAACTTTAAACTCTGAACATTATTGCAAGCCAACTGTTTGTTTTAATTTTTTTTTGATCGGATTCTGTTAAATCATCTACTATCACTTGTTATTGTATGTTGATCATCTTAAAATAAATTCTAACCTTAGATAGTGTGATGTAGCGGTTGTGACCATTTGACGATGTTATTATAATAGACATTCCATAATTTTGTCTGTCACATAAGTCTTCTGAAATAAAGGTGTATTCATTTATTTTATGCTTGTGAATACCAATTCGTAAAATAGAGCAAATTCTTTGTAAAATAGGATTGCTGCTACATACGTTAGCGTATTACAAACAGAATAAACACTTTCTAAAGCACAAAAAAACTATCAAAACTGAAGTATTGTCCTGTGAGAGGTTTTCTAGAAAAAAAGTATTCACCATTACGCGGCGCCCAGTATCAAATGATCCTCAAACTTTGTACTCGCATCGTCAAATGATCATCAACAGTCGGAGCTCCTCCGTGGGTGGCGCTGCCTGCCGCCATCGCCGACACCAATCGAACAAGCCGATCCCTTCGCTAAATAGTGCCGGGACAATTTATAATAAGGTAAAACGATTTAGGGGTCAGTCTGGCCGGGATATCTGGATAATGTCAATATTTAGAACAAAATACGAGTGAAGACGAGGTAAAGACATGGAGTTATCAATTAAACTTTTAGATTTTATATGAGTTTCTCATAAATACGATAACCCAGCCAGACAATGTTAAAACATTCGAATAGCTAATCATAAGGGTGGAGCGTTAAAAAATATTAAGATTTCAATTCTGAGCAGGTCCAAAAAGTTGCGTCTTGATGATTTAATTTCGAAACCTTGTATAATTAATATTCTGCCCCATTTTAGCCTCTATCACTCGCCGAAGATCGTTAAAAAATTCTAAAATTGAGTTTGTTTTTTGTGAGAATAATTGTACAAAATATAGAACATCATATGTTAAAAGTAAAACAACGCATTAAATTAATTTAGAACATAGAATTATGATTTGCCAATCGAAACAAACGCGTACTACTATACTTTGGTAATGTTTGATTTGTTTACAGAAATTATGAAAACTGTTTTAGCTTGGTATAGAGGGCGGGAAATATAAAGAGACGCAAATTTTTATACCTATCCGTGTGTAGTATTACCTTTTTTCTTTACACTGACGCTCCACCCTACCGTATATGAAGCTGCGTGACAGATTAATAACTAGCTACGTATGCGTGTATGCTTACTGAGTATAGAAAGTTATAGAAGTTTTGGTAAATCTGAACTGTTTACTGTATAAATTTATTTGAGCTGTCAAGGCGCTTCACATAGCAAAGTGGCATAGCGAGCGTATTATCATGAAAGTGCCCTTCAATACTTTTAAATTAAAAAATAACATTATCACAGTTTACTGGTTATACTCAAACACTATTTGTAACATATTAAAATATACAAATCGCTTTACAAATACAATGACTATCTTACTTAAAGAAATTACCCCTTGGAACAATGAAAAGTAATAATTAAATAATTGATTCCAATTTCTTTATAGTATGTAGTGTAAACAGATAGAAATTTAAACGTTTCACGTATTACCTTATTGCCGTAAATATGTTGCATTTAAACATATTTTTGACATTATTTTGTGTTTGATTATTTAAACAAACACACACCACCATTAATATTTCATAATTTGAGTATGGGGGTTTTCCGAGGACTTTTCGCTAAAGATTGAGAACCGCTGCGTAGTTATCAATTTTTCAATGAATGACAAAATAAACAGAAATGTATTTTTAAATGTGATAGCCAAATGCAATAAGATTTATTAATTGGAAGCAGAGTTGCTGCTGACGCAGAATTTTTCCTCATCATCTGATGTTATTTTTTTTTTGTCATAGACAACCGCTGGTGGTGATTTTTGGTATTTCTTTAAAAAGGTTCATACATTTTTATTTTAAGTTGCTTATCCTATTTTGATATTCGAAGACAAAACTAGCCAAGGAAAATTTTCACAAATTTTCACATGTAAAAGTGGTAATATCACAACATTAACATCAGTATGACGACCGATGTGGCGCGGCAGTCAAATGTCCGCCTGCGACGCAAGAGGTTGCGGGTTCGATTCCCGCCTCGGGATAAATGTTTGTACGATCTGCAAATATTTATTCCGGGTGTTCTGGGTGTTTTCTATGTATAATAAAAAATATCTATACATGTAATGTATTGTATTAAGTATATCAGTCATCTAGTACCCATAACACAAGCTCTGCTTAGCTTGGGGCTAGATGATGCTGTGTGGATTGTCCACCATTATTATAATAATTATTATGTGTATTTATTATAATACATTATTGATATGTATCACACCTACACCATATCTGCTGGACCCATTTGGATAAAAGAAGACATAGTTTTTGGACTAAAATATCGTACTAACAGTACACTATTTTAGGCTTGAGGTTTTTTTTTATAAGACTTGCTGAACAATCAAATGGTCCACCTGATGTTAAATGGTTACTATCATTCATTTCAAAGCATTGCCTGGAAGGTGACGTTCGTTAGGAACGTGCCCTACGATTCGCTGCTATGCGTCGATCAACCTGAGGCATACAGTTGTTAAACCTCATGTGTTCCTGCACTCACACCCTTCAGATCAGCACACAGCAAGCTGTTGGCGGCAGAAATAGGCATGGTGGTAGTACTTTCATGGACGAGCCTTCACTAAAAGCTCTAACTCTACTGAGGTGAACCGCCGAGCAAGTATTCCATTAACTTTTAATATTTGATATAGCATAAAGCATTTAAAATAAGGCTCATTCAGTTTGCCTGTCATTTGATTACAGCTATATAAAATATTAATGTCTATCACATTCATGTCGACAAAAAGAGATAGCAATTGAACGGTCAATATGTATAGCTCTTGAAAAACTCAGTAAGAATAAGATAGTAAGTATAGAGGGCAATAACATGAAATACATTTGCATAGCAGAAAAAGATTTAAAAAAACTGAAAAGGTATCTATGAAAGATTTTGACAAACGAAAAAGTCCTTTATATATATAAACAGTATATAAAACAGTACTTGTACTAAAATTGTTGAAATAAAAGACATTTTCGTCATGCCTAAGTATTTAAACGTATTCAATAGAATATTAAAATGGCATTATTTAAATAAAACTAAACATGTGAAATTAGAGAAATCTTTTTGTCAAATATTTGCACAATTGCATCAACATGGGAATCGAACCCACTAGGTTTAGGTAACAGGAATCGAACCTGTTTATATTGAACATAACATTCCTGAAAGAAAAAACAAATTTTATTATAAATATACATTTATCAAAGAATACATATTTTTAGATTCATTTATTTCATACCATAAGGATTTTAGTGAAACACTATGTAATCTATATTTGCAAACATAAAGTAGAACACATTTGTGCGCACACGTCTATACCTACCATACCTTACCATTTTGCAACATTTGAGTCACATTCTACACGGAGTATTCCCCACTTTAATAAAACTTCACAACCTGCCTTTTATTATAATTCAACTTTTAAATCTTTACAATATAAGAATCTTGCGAGCGAGCGAAGCGTCTGTTTCGAGATTAATCAAAAATACTTTTGTCCGACTGTCTGTTCTCACCTACAATGTCGCATGTTTCATCCGATTTAGCGAAAATTGGCATACAAGATTGGGGGGACACTAAGTTCCATGCTCCTATCTCGATAAATTTTGATATTCTCGCCAAGTTTTACCTATCGATACACCCATGCTTGGACACCAAGCTTCTTCCTGATCTAGGCTTCATTACATCACGTTAACAGCCTGAATAAATCCACTACTGGACATAGGCGATGGGCTTGTAACCTGTCACGTATGGAATACAAACTGCAAAACTAAGGTATGTGTCAAATTATATTTGGTTATACCTTTGACTACCCTTTAAGACATCCTCAAATGTGATTTTAGTTTTGTTATTTTTAGTTCTTTGTTTTGTTTTTGTATGTATAATATGAGTATTAGTAAATCTTTAGTTTTATATCAATAATGTATAGTATTATAATAATGGGACGCGTGTAGCAGATGTTGCTGCGCCCTACCTTTCGGCACCACTGAAAACCAGCGCCATATGAGTCATTGCGCTTCTTGGCATATGCTGAGTGGATGCCTTTTTTCGCCACTTTCCTATTCATTTTTATATCTACTTTGTGTTTTTTGTATTGTTTTGTGTGGTGTCAATAAATATTTTCTATTCTATTCTAAATCTTGAGTCAGTACTACTTGGGCCTGAGGATTAAAGGGGAAAAGAATTTATTTATTTTCTTTATTTATTACCCTGACGCAAAATAGAAGGGTTGCAAGTCTACTATGATTTGTGTATCAGTTTTAAGCATTTGTAGCTCCCAAAAGAGTAAGCCAATTTTGATTTAGTTTTCTTTGTTTAATAGGTGACTTGATTTCAGTGTTCTTAGCAATAATTCAATTTCTGCCATCATCTCACTGCTATCAGTTATTCTATATCGGTGACATTTAGATAGTTAAATATTAATGTCTCAACAACCCCTAACTACTAGACGGAATTGAATGAAACTTGAATAAATATAGTTCATAACCAGGATTAATATAAGCTACCTTTCATAAATTGTCAGGAATCGAGTCGAGTGACTTAAATTTTGCTACTTTTTATCCCTAAAAATTTACAGGAATCAAGTGAAAAAGACCTAGGTCTTTTTGTAGATTGTATTAAAAGTGAGTGTATTAAATTTCGATCATAGACAAATTGCGCGGACGAAACCGTTTCTAGTCTATACTGATGATTTAGTCTATGATTCAATTGTTTGTTTGTTTGAATCAAATAGGCTCCAAAACAACTAAACCGATTTGAAAAATTCTTTCACCGTTGGGAAGCTACACTATCCCCGGGTGACATAGGCTATGTTATATTTTCAAAAAAATTTGGGATCCTTACTAAAACCCGTGTGAAGCCGGGTCGGGCCGCTAGTCTGAAATAAATGAATTAACGAGCCCTCGAAATAATCGAGTCTTGTACGCTCGATAATCGCACAAGCGTTTCGTCCCTTGCCTAACTGCCAATACTACATTCCTCTCCCTCTCGCACGCAGCGCACTCACCTGCTCTCTCTTCTTCTCTTTATCGTCCTTCTCTTTCTTGCGCAGCTCGCCGATGTACTCGTTGAAGTATAGTTCTCTATCACGTGACTTCTCAATGGATTTGAACCGCTCGTCGCGGCCAAACTTTGACGAAAACTCAGTGAATGACGACCTGGGGAAAATATAGGATCACTTATAATATACAGATAGCACCGGTGTTTAAGTGGCAGTAACCCAGCCTTCTAATCCTAAAAGTCGTGGGCTGGAATCGGGTCGTGCACCAGTAATAATAATAATGCTGGACAATCCACACAGCATCATCCAGCCCCAAGCTAAGCAGAGCTTGTGTTATGGGTACTAGATGACTGATATACTTAATACAATACATCACATACATACATATTTTCTATTATACATAGAAAACATCTAGAACACCCGGAATAAATATTTGCAGTCATCTGGTTCCCATAGTACAAGCTATGTATTATTTATTATTTATGCATAGTTTAGGGTTAGATCATGTGTAAATATGACCACAAATATTTATTATTGTTCTTACATTGAGATAGGTAAGAAAAGGGGGAGAAAGAGAGGGAGGCCTTTGCACAGCAGTAGGACACAACGGGCTAATGAAAAAAATGATACTAACTTGGAATGCAGTTTAGCCTCTTCCATGAGCGCTCTGAAGACCTGCTTCTTCAGCTGGAGTCTATTCTTCTTCTCCTTACGCTCCTCCTCGGCTCTATCTCTCACGTACTGGTCAAACACCTGCAAATATAATATATTTAATAAAATATTATTCACCTAGATTAAGACGTTTCAAGATGATTGATCCCTGATCCCTGATGATTGAGCGCCCCTAGCGGTCTATGGGGACACTAGCGTAAATACAAAAGCTTCGAGCCGAAATTCTGTATCCGAAAAACGAAAAAACCCCAGAATCCACCTACAGTTGAGCTACTACTACTACTAATAAATCTGACACAGCAAGCTGCTTAGCTGCATGTTGTTTGCATAACAAAAGAGGTTGCTAATAATAATAATAATATTGCTGGACAATCCACACAGCATCATCTAGCCCCAAGCTAAGCAAAGCTTGTGTTATGGGTACTAGATGATATACTTAATACAATACATTACATTCATAGATATTTTTTATTACATAGTAAACACCCAGAACACCCGGAATAAATATCTGTAGATCGTACAAACATTTATCCCAAGGCGGGAATCGAACACGCAACCTCCTGCGTCGCAGGCGGACATTCGCCCGCCGCGCCACATCTGTCGTTGTCATCACACATAGTCGCATAACTAAAGATGTTGGTAATAGAGTTTTACCTGCCGTCGCTCCTTGGAATTGAGCATAAGATATCTTGGGTCGAACACAATCTTGTGCAGTTCCTTCTCCCAGGTGCTGAAGGCGGATACTTGCTTCTCGTGCAGCATCTGCAGGAAGCTGCGCAGTCGCTGCTCGTGCGGCACCACGCCGCGCTCTCGCGCCGCGCGGACCTCCGCTTCGATAGCCGCTTCCTTGCCGAGGTCGATCTGGTTTGGCTGCTTCTCTGTAACAATTCCCACATTCGAACTTTCTGTGTCCAGCTCAAATTTTTATATGGAGATACGATAAGTGTCCTTAGCGACCTAGGCAGGCCCTAGAGTATCTCGATACAAATCTTACTAATATTATAAATGCGAATGTTTGGATGGATGTTTGTTCCTCTTTCACGCTCTAACCAGTGGACCGATTTGGATGAAATTTGGAATAAATATAGATTGTAATCTGTAATAGGACATAGGCTACCTTTTATCCCGTAAAAATAACGGGAACGGGAAAAAACTCACGCGGGCGAAGCTGCGAGTGGCCTCTAGTAATTCATTATTAAAATAATAAGAATCTTTGTCCTGACTGACTGGGATATAGATAACGCACAGCCTAAACCACTGGTCGTAGAAACCTGAAATGTTCAGAGTATATTCGTCTTGGTGTAAAGGTGCACTAAAAAAGGAATTTCCTAAATTTATCCCCCAAACGTGTACAGCGGGGGTTGAAATTTGTATAAAAATAACTTCACGCAGACGAAGTCACGCGCGTTTCTGCAGCGAAGTCTTAGTAAAGAGTCCCGTTTTACCCTTTGGATACGGAACCCTAAAAAGAAGGTAAGTAACTCACTCTCTTCCTTTTTAGGCTTCTTCCTGCCTGGTTCAGCGTCCGAGTCGTCGCTATCTGTAGTTACTCGTTTTGTTTCGCCGTTCGCTGCCTTGTTGGGCGTCACTGTCGATCCTCCTTCTTTCTTCTGTCAATAAAACATAATCCATTAACAAGTATTCTAGCAGCGGCGATGGGCTTGCAACCTGTCACGTATGAAATACTAACTACGGTAAAATGTGTACATACCAAATGTATACTGAACACGAAGGGTTGCGAGCGTAATTATATACTTCGCCCAGACTACGTATACAGACAGGTATAGCACGCTCAAAACAATGATAGTTTCACCCACTCTGAACTACGCAAAGCCTACCGGCTTTACCAACGAGCAATGTGAGTTCCCTATGACATACCTGCATCTCTACAAGCGACGACGGCGGCTGCCCGACAGCCTTGTCGACATCAGCGCGACCGGCCAACTGCGACGGTCGCTCCCACACAGACGTATGCGCTGTTGGGTTGTAGAAGAACACTCTGCCGTCGCCCGTCCAAACCACACACCTGGAATATACGAATATACGAATATTTGAATTCATTAGATTGTAAACATTACTATTAGTTGAAGCGTAGTGTGTGCTGTCTCTTGAACTTCTGTTGTATATTATGCTCTTGGTATGATTTGCCTTTACATGTTTATATCTTGCCTTCAATCAAGTCAAAGTCAAAATCAAGTCAGAGTCAAGTCAGAGTCAAGTCAAAGTCAAGTCCAAGTCAAAATCATAGTCTCCAAGTCAAAATCATAGTCAAGTCATAGTCAAGCAACAACAGACAAGAAACTTAGGGCTTGATTCCTTTTTGTGTGCTCAGTGTCACTTACCATGGAGTCCCAGAAATAGGTGTACTCGAAACCGGCCTACTCTTATCTGCCTTCGCCTTCTCTTTCTCCGCCTTCTCCTTCTCAGCTTTCTCAACCTTCTCTTTTTCCGCTCTCTCTTTCTCCTGGCGTTCCTTCTCCGCTCTCTCGCGTTCCAAGCGTTCTTGCTCAGCCTTCTCTTTCTCCGCAATTGACTTCTTCTCTGCTTCGAGGGCCGCTGCCGCCGCCGCATCAGCAGCTGCTTGCTCATCTGCATCTAAGTCTATCACTGAGAGTGAATTATTAATATTAGTTGATAGCCGTCACAGCTAGTGTTAGATATGGATGTGAAAGGTTATAAAAGCAGAGGAAGACCAGAGAAAAGATGGATGGATTGCGTGAAAGATGATATGAGTAAGAAAGGAGTGAACACTGAGATGACGACTGATAAGAGAGTGGAAAAAAAAAACCTGTTTTGCCGATCCCACTTAGTGTGGGATAAGGGCAGGAAGATGATGATAAGCCGTCACAGCTTAGTTCGTAGTAGCTTTGTCTTCTGCGCTGTAGGTGGTGGGTTCGATTCCCGCCGAGAACAAACATTTGTATAATGCACATAGATAATAATAATAATAATGCTGGACAATCGACGCAGCATCATCTAGCACCAAGCTAATCAGAGCTTGTGTTATGGGTACTAGATGACTGTACGATCTGCAAATATTTATTCCGGGTGTTCCGGGTATTTTCTATGTATAATAAAAAATATCTATGTATGTAATGTATTGTATTAAGTATATCAGTCATCTAGTACCCATAACACAAGCTCTGATTAGCTTGGGGCTAGATGATGCTGTGTGAATTGTCCAACGTTATTATTATTATTACTAATTATATCCAGATGCCAGGTCACATACAAAATCATATCTAAAAGCTGTCCGCGCGAATATATACTTAGACAGCTACATTTGTTTACTAACGAGGTAAGAACTATATGTTAACTGTTTGTTAACTATTTTGTAACTGTTTATAATTTCTTATAAACAGTTTAAAGTTCAACCTAATTACAGCCACGTCACCTAGTAAATAATGTCACTAATTGTCATTCTAAAATGGTGTAGCAGCTTCGTAAAAAATATTTACATGGCAAATACTCAAAAGTTAAATGTAATCATAAGCTGATTCAATTTTTTTGTGAGTGTTTGCAGTGTAAGAGTTTATTGTAATGCTGTGACACTTTTTTGCAAGTTACAAACTGTATACATTATATTGCAGCTGACTGTACATACCTTCAATAACATGACTGCTGTCAATATCAAGTCTCCTCTTTCCTTTTAATCTCTCCGCACCAATTACTTTGCTTTGGAATTCTGTAAAAGAAAATCTGTATCAAAATTTGATACTTAGCCTACAGAGGGCTTCGCAAGTAGTATATCATCTATATCAATTACAAGGATCTTTGTCCTAACTGACTGACTGACATATAGATAACGTACAGACTTGCTTAAGGACTTGAAACTTTCAATCAATCACATCCTACTAATATTATAAATGCGAATGTTTGGATGGATGAATGAATGGATGGATGTTTGTTCCTCTTTCACGCTCTAACCAGTGGACCGATTTGGATGAAATTTGGAATAAATATAGATTGTAATCTGGAATAGGACATAGGCTACTTTTTATCCCGAAAAAATAACGGGAACAGGAAAAACTACCACGCGGGCGAAGCTGCGAGTGGCCTCTAGTATGGAATATATGTATACTACATGCCAAATTTAATGTTTGAATGAAAATTTTTAATGAACCCGCAACCTGCGTCGCAGGCGGACGTTCGCCCGCCGCACCACATCGGTCGCCATTACGCTGTTTTACCGAGTTTTTTTTTACCGTGAAGGTCGACGAGAGCCTTGGGTTTGATCCAGACACTCTCCTGGTTAGCAGCATGGTGGTAATATGGTCTACCGTCGGGAGAGCGATGTGTGGTCCAGGCCGCTGCCGCCGTTGCGATCTCTGGCGGAATTTTCTGCAAACAAATTAAACAATGTTGACAACCATCACAGCTCAGTTTAGCTCAGATGCTCACCGAGAATAAACATTTGTGTGATGAACATAGATGTTTGTTCTGTGTCTGGGTTATATTGTATTCTAAGTATGTATTTACAAAAAAAAATATATAAGTATTCTATCAGTCATCTGGTTCCCATAGTACAAGCTATGCTTAGTTTGGGGCTAGATGATGTTGTGTAAATGTCCACAAAAAGATAATAAATGTATACATTTCGTCATTTAATATTCTAGCAGCGGCGATGGGCTTGCAACCTTGTCACGTATGGGATATCTATGTATATATAAAATTCTCGTGCCAGTGTTTATAACCAAACTTTACCGAAACTTGACCGATTTTTATATTTTATACTCCTATACTCCCAATGAAAGTATTCTACCAGCTATCTGGTGCCCATAGTACAAGCTCTGCTTAGTTTGGGGCTAGTAGTCGTTATCCGTCAATATTAAAAAAAAATATCCCTAATTATGATAACCAACTTAAAAAGCGGGTAGTACACTTGTTAGAACACTGGTTAGCATGAACAAAACGGATTTATAATCAGTTAAGAGATTCAGATAAATAATACAGTTAAACTTACAGTATCGTCCTTCTTAGACACATTTTGCGACTGCGATTCGCCCGTCGCCATCATCTCCGGCATATTCCCTTGTCCAGGACCAGCGGACATGCCGGGTGGCCCACTGGACATACCGGGCGGGCCACCGGACATACCAGGGGGCCCACCGGACATGCCGGGAGGTCCACCGGACATGCCAGGTGGCCCCACAGACATACCAGGCGGCCCCACAGACATGCCAGGCGGTCCCACGGACATGCCAGGCGGCCCCCCGGTCATAGAACTGAGCGGCTTCATGCTGATCTGTGCTTGTTGAGACTGTTGTACGGCTGCACCTGGTAAAATTATAGTATTCAGTATGTTTATTAGCCTTAGTTTTAACCCATAAGTATGTAGAGGTAGACCAAAGAGAATATGGATGAACTGTGTGAAAGATAACATGGATAAGAAAGGAGTGAGTGCAGATATGACGGCTAATAGAAAGGAGTTGAAGAAAGGAACATGTTGTGCCGACCCCGCATAAAGTGGGACAAGGGCAGGAAGATGAGTATGTTTATTGCCTTATTACAAAGGTAGGTTCAACATTGTCAGATCTTAGGACTAGATACAGGTTTTGGCGCCAATACACATAATATACCCTGGTAATGGAGTAGAGTGGCTATTGATAGAGGTGAATGGAGAAGATTAGAGGAAGACTATGTCGAAAAGCAAACTGAGCTAAAGGATTAGTAAGATAGTGTACATACTAGGAGAATAATCTACTTTATCAAAGAAATAAAGGCTTTTATTATTATATTATAAAATACGAACAGGCAGTAGGTCGAACAAATATAATAGGGTAAAAGAAATTTATTCACAAAAAGACATAGTCCTGCGAATAATTACATAGCATATTGTAAAATAACAATACTAAGTAGTTAGGTAGGTAGTCGTTAGATTATGCAGTAGGGATTTAAATTATAATTGATAGGTAAACGTTTGGTTGGTAGGTACCCAGGAAGAAACAACACCTGGTTAGACACATAATATATACTACATACATACATACCTATAGTAAGTTGCGTTATGTTTTGTGAAAGACTGGTGCCTAAACTAGGTTTATCAGAAACCAGGACACCAGAGCCCCACTCCGTTGAAAACATTATTACACTCGGACAACAATTTATTTGAAGAATAGACTTAGTTAAGTATCTAACTACGTACTTCAAAACTTAATAGAAAGATATGTATAGTATTTGTAAGTGATTGAGTAGTATTGTAGTGGATATGAACAAGATCCTCATATCATATCACACGCGTTTATTGAGATGCAAATCTGACGGGAATTCTCTTACCACTGTCAGGTACGGCAGCAGCTGCTAGATTAGGCGGCGGTTGCGCAACCAACGGCGGAGGCCAACCTCCCCATCCACCCCAGCCACCAGGGAAGCCTCCAGGAGGACCTTGGGGTCCAGGGTACCCGCCAGGGGGACCACCAGGACCACCCGGGCCTCCGGGACCCTGGTTGAAGTTTGGCGGCGCTTGGTTGTAGTTAGGTCCGCCAGACATACCAGGATAGCCCATATGGTTGTCTGGAAACATGCAATACTATCAGTCTTGCTATCAGTGCCTATCACCCATGGATGATCGGTAACATTTTGCTGAGACGAGGCATGTTTGTTGCACCTGGCATATGAGGACTAATCTGCCCCCTACTCTTTTTATATTTCTTGAAAACTTCTATATGCTTTGTGTAGTAGGTAGGGAACTGTTGCTTTTATTTTTTATTATTTTATTTTAAGACAAATCTTTCCTCTTTATAATATTAGTGTAGATGTCCATAATGTATTTGTGTGCGTCAAATAAACTTATTTTCTTTCTTTCTTGTTTAAAAACTAAAATCACTTTATCGAGCTATTCAATAGTTTTTATGAGATAATCATAATGCTGGACAATTCACACAACATCATCTGGCCCCAAGCTAAGCAGAGCTTGTGTTATGGGTACTAGATGACTGATATCTACACTAATATTATAAAGAGGAAAGATTTGTATTTTTGTATGTAACGAATAAACTCAAAAAGTACTGGACCGATTTTAATAATTCTTTTTTCATTAGAAAGCTACATTATCACTGAGTAACTAAATTAATATGCTAAATTTTATTTTGGAAAAAAATTGCGTTCCGTAAAATATTTGGGTTTTTCGGACACAAGGTGTAAAAAATCAACCAGAAAAGTTACTTATTTTGCGTACGCTGCCTAAACTATAAAAGATAGAACCATAAAATGTCCTAAATAATTATAGATCTTATAAATATCTACAAAAAAGTCCGCGACACACTATACCTATCTATGTCGAGGCACAACAACCATTTTTTTATTTAAAAATCTTCAATTTTGTTTGGACTACATTTAAACGCATTTATTTTACTCATACTATTAATCCTTATCAATATAAATTATTTTATCACTAAGTACAGTTCATGTAGATAATATTTGGTCTGTGAATGATTAAAATTGGACGTTTGGTTTTGAAGTTATGGCGAAATTAAAATATTACGATTTCTGCTGCACGGCCCGTTGCGAAGTGAGCGTCACCAAGGTGCGCGTGCGGAAGGGGAGTTTAGATCTACGAGTAAGGTACCCGCGCGGCTCAGACGCGAGGTCGGCTCCCTACGCAGGTGTTTTATAAAAATGACATTAATTCATAATGTAATATAGTTTTATGACAAAATCTATACAAATAAATAAAATTGTAGTGTCTGTTTGCAGGTAATATTAAAATAACCGCTTTTTACTACATGCATAGGAATGTATATACGATACATATACCAAAATCACATTTTTTTTAAACTTTTGCCTGTCTGTTTGTTCCGGGTAATCTCTGGAACGGCTGAACCGATTTCGACGGGACTTTCACTGGCAGATAGCTGATGTAACAAGGAGTAACTTAGGCTACTTTTTATCCCGAAAAAATACGGGAACGGGAAAAAACTGCCACGCGTGCAAAACTGCGAACGGCCGCTATTTTATGCCGTATTAACGCCATCTGTTGGCAACATCGAGTACTACTTCAGTTAAGATTTGTAAGTAAACATGTTTACCGCCCAACGAAGTGGGCACCGGTCAGCTAGTACTTAATACAATACATTACAGTGTCCACCAACGTGAGTAATATAGGTGTTAAGCCTCATGTGCTTGTGATTACATGGCTTTTTTTTTATACAATTTGAAACAAGCTAATGGAACAAGCATATGGCCCACCTGATGTTAAGTGGTTACCATAACCTATAACAAAGCATTGCCTTGTAGGTCACGTTAGTTAGGAAATACACTGCTCTGCATCCATCAACATGAGGCATACAGGTGTTAAGCCTCATGTGCCTGTAAT
Source organism: Electrophaes corylata (assembly GCA_947095575.1). Lineage (NCBI taxonomy): Eukaryota > Metazoa > Arthropoda > Insecta > Lepidoptera > Geometridae > Electrophaes > Electrophaes corylata. The sequence continues at coordinate 3,572,322 of OX352727.1, forward strand.
TACACCGGCACCCACACCTTTCAAACCGGAACACGCTGCGCTGCTTGGCGGCAGAAATAGGCATGGTGCTAGTACGCACCCGGACGAGCCCTTTACTAAGAGCTCTACTACTAGTATTTTTTAAACTCCGCCCCCGCCTCCTCCGCTCCGTCTGCCCGCGACCACGGCTATTGCAACATAGTCGAAACGTCGGCAAAATAAATAAAAAAGGTAATACGCGATAAATACCCGTGTAATATAAGTCTTCAATATGTAGCTCTACTACTACTAAAGGTTTAAGGTTTAAGTTGATGTACTCACTTCCAGGAGGTGGTTGGTTCATGGATTGCTGCTGGATCGGAGCAGATTCTCCAGGAGGCATGTCATCATTCTCAGACGGAGTCTTATCATCCTGGTTTTGGTGCTGTTGATTTTGTGCTGCAGAAACAAAGTTTAATAAAATCTTTGAAGGTTTGCTGTAATTTTGTTAGTATTTTTTGATAAAAGGTTGATATACTATCCAATGGCTTTCAGCCCCAGTACACTTCTTCGTGAATTTTGTATTAGACCCAAAGTCCATTTGTTTATAATAATAATAATGCTGGACAATCCACACAACATCATCTAGCCCCAAGCTAAGCAGAGCTTTTGTTATGGGTACTAGATGACTGATATAAATAATACAATACATTACATGCATAAATATTTTTTATTATTTATATCAGTCATCTAGTACCCATAACACAAGCTCTGCTTAGCTTGGGGCTAGATGATGCTGTGTGGATCGTCCGGCATTATTAATTTATTATTTATTTATTGTTAAAACAAAATATATTAAACCCAAGCTCTGTTTATTTATAGGTCAATACATGCCTCGCAGGTCACGTTCGTTATGAACGTGCCCTACGATGCACTGCGTCCATCAACCAGAGGCATACAGGTGTTAAGCCTCATGTGCCTAATGATAAATAAATAAAATAAATAAATAATGCTGGACAATCCACACAGCATCATCTAGCCCCAAGCTAAGCAGAGCTTGTGTTATGGGTACTAGATGACTGATATACTTAATACAATACATTACATAAATAGGTAGATATTTTTTTTATACATAGAGAACACCCGGAATAAATATTTGCAGATCGTACAAACATTTATTCCAAGGCGGGAATCGAACCCGCAACCTCCTGCGTCGCAAGCGGACATTCGCCCGCCGCGCCACATCGGTCGTCTAAAATGATATTCTGACTTACCATCTTTCATCCAGGGGGGTGGTTGGTTCATGTAGGGTGGCCCTTGTGCGGGCGGCCCTTGCATCATAGGTCCGCCGTTGGCCATAGGACCTCCCATACCCATCTGCATCTGTTGATGCGGCCCTGCTTGCGGCATCATGCCCATTGCACCTGTGAAACGAATATCATCCTACTTATATTATAAATGCGAAAGTTTGTAAGTATGGATGTTTGTTATTCCTTCACCCAAAAACTACACAATGGATTTTCATAAAACTTTACAATATGCGACGCAGGAGGTTGCGGGTTCTATTCCCGCAAACAAATATTTATTCCGGGTGATCTGGGTATTTTCTATGTATAATAAAAACAATGTATGTAATGTATTGTATTAAATATATCAGTCATCTAGTACCCATAACAAAAGCTCTGCTTGGCTTGGGGCTAGATGATGCTGTGTGGATTGTCCAGCATTATTATTATTGCTATAAAAATCCCAACATGTACTTCCCACCCATATTCGCAATAAAGTTATTTTGAATTTGAATTTGAAAGAACTTCTGTCACAATTTTCGTTAAAATCGGTTGAAAAATGCGATCTGTAGACGAGAACATACAAATAGATAGATAAATGAATTTATTCAACCAATCTGGAAACTGAGATGCTTTGCTCGCTCGGTCAATAAAGTTCAAATTTACCTGCTGCAGCCATAGCTTCGACCTCTCCCTGCGTTATAACCTTGCAGTTGATTCCAGGTCCTTCCTGCGGCCTGGTCCACGTGGTCTCGCGAGTCCTTGCGTGGTAGAAGTAAGACTTGCCATCCTCTGATTTTGTCTCCACCCATAACTCTGGATTAGGCTAGAAGGAACATCCACTTTTAGTTGAAATTCAATGAAGAGTTTTGGGAATGCTATTTATTTAGAGCAACGGTGGTCTAGTAGGAGTGACCCCACCTTCTGATCTAAAGGTCGCATGTTCGAATCCCATCTTGCACTCTAAAACTCTAAAGGAAATCATCCTGAGGTTAGTAATAGGTACAGTTACTAATATAGCAGCGGCGATGGGCTTACAACCTCTCAAGTATGAAATACTATCTACTGAAAAATGTGTATATGTACCAAATGTACTATCTGGACGTACCTCTGACTGTCCCCCTTAAATGTCCTCAAAGAATCTCGAGCAGATAGTTGGTACTAAGAGAGCTAAGGGGATATCTACCGTGTTTGGGGATTGAGCCGTGAAGTTTTTTTATCAAATGATGAAAAAAAAATAGAAAAATATTTAGTAGTAATCTTACCATGTTAGGTATGCCAGTGACTCCAGGGGGAGGCCCACCGAACGGCGGTGGCTGCCCCATCATGTTGGGAGGTGGTCCCATCGGTCCCCCGGGCATCATGCCCGGCGGGGGGCCAAAAGGAGGCGGCCCCCCCATCATACCCGGTGGGGGCGGCCCCATAGGCCCCCAGTTGGCGTCGTAATTGGGAGCATTGGAAAAACGCGGTACACCGCTGCGGCCTCTAAAGAAGCCCCTACCCCGCATAGGTGGTCCTTGGGGGCCGTAGCCTCGTCCACGGAAGCGAGGGGGACCGTTCATCCACGAGTGGGGTGGGCGACCACGACCATTCCTGTTAAAAAACCAAATTTTAAGTTTCATGAATCAATTATATTGACAATCAGTATAATATCAAAAATTGTATTTATTACGTCATTTCTTACTTTCATTATAATTTATTTTTTATTACTCACTCTAGGTGTAAAATCAACTATTTCATTTTATGTTAAAAAATTACGATAAAAAGAAAATAAAAACTTGAAATAATCGTTTTTTGATTTTTTCAATAATATTTTTTTTCTGTTAAAATACAAAAACAAAAATCAGAAATGCTAAGGTACCAAAAGCCTATACCAGTGGTTCCCAGACTCTTTTGTTTCATAGACCACTTTCTTTCAAATTTTGCTGGATCTGCTGGACCCCCTGCAATTACTACCGAATAATGGTGGACATTACTACCAATTTCTAAATCTCGGCGCGTTACCGACATGGTCTGGGTTCGACATCCAGTTCCGAACTAACCATTTTTTTTTCAATTTATTTATAAATTGTCTTAATGAGAAGGTTTAATTTAGGTATCATAATATTTTTGAAAATAACAAGCCAACATTTTAGTTCTTCACTATCAAAACCAAATTAATTTTCATGCACCCCTGCTTACGATTGTAGACCCCCATTTTTTGTCACGTCCAACGTAGACCCCCGTCGAGTCTCCCGTGGACCCCTGGGGGTCCACCTGGACCACACTGGGAATGACTGGCCTATACCATCGAAGGAGTGTAGATGAAAAGGCTGTAATGCAACAAGAGCTATAAAAGAAAGCTGCCACTGTTTAAGACACATTAAAAATTTAAACAGCAATTGGTCTTCAAAGAACCTGCTTTTTTATGGAAGATCCCATCGGTAATTTTCCTGCTTAGGTAGAGCAGTTGTACAACTAACTATTTTCAATTTAAGATTCCAAAAAAGTCAACCACGACTCACAAGTTTTTGTGACTAGTGATTTCGGCGTTGCGTTGTTTATGTTGTTCAGTCAGTCAGTCAAGACAGTTTAATAATTGACTAGAGGCCACTCGCAGCTTCGCCCGCGTGTCAGTTTTTTCCCATTCCCGTTAATTTTTCGGGATAACGAGTAGCCTATGTCCTATTCCAGATAACAATCTATATTTATTCCAAATTTCATCCAAATCGGTCCACTGGTGAAAGAGGAACGAACGAACGAACGAACAAACAAACAAACAAACATCCATCCATCCATCTATCCAAACATTCGCATTTATAATATTATGTAGTAGGATATAAATTTTGAGTTTTATTTGAAACACACAATACAAAATAGTCTTCCTATCAAGTAAAAAATAGTAGTACAGTTTGACACTGTAAAAATCCTCATTTTAAACAAATAATCTAGAGACAAAACCAACTTTGTTTATAGTTTTTTTATCACTACTCAATTACTAATGCATTGATAACCACCATTTCTAGTGTATTCCTAACAGTTCTTTTGGCTTCTTTGAGTGAAACTAGACCAATAATTTCATCAAGTTTTATCGATTTAATGATCTAGAGAACCAACTAACGAGTGGACATTGTTTAATGCATTAATTTTTATTTTTCCATATAGGTAACACACATTTTAGACCCTGAATATGTATCGTACACGCTATAAAAAATTGAGGAAGCTTGTTCATATAAAACGACTTTAAATGAGGCGTCAAACTTCCAAAATGATATTACTGAAGAAAATATTGGATTTTTGAGCATAGTTAGTTGGGTTTTGCTCGGAGGCTGCAATGTATATTAAATTGTCTATATATTTTCTGTCTTCTTTCACTTTACAGTTTTCTCTGAACTCACTGTTTCTCATCCTATCACTTAAATGAACACCACAGAACCAACCCTCTACATCCTGTTTAAATCACTACCACTGGTACATACATTGTGTTGTTTAGGTCATTCAGCTATAATATATTTATTTTCTCTGCACATGCACATACTGTTGGATATTTTCAGTTGTCATCATCTTAATTTTTCAGATATTTTCAGTGGTAAGGTGGAAATTAACAAAATTGCAGGAAAAAGTTAAGTTGTCACTTGGACAATCAGTTGAGTACAGTCAGATATTTTTATTGCTACCAAGGACAACAATAAGCAAACACTACCGATTTGCTCTAGTAATTCATTTGTATGTACATAGGTGTACAAACACCTTGGACTTACTGTGGACTCAGTGATACACTGCAGCCAAAAAACCTTCAAAAGATTCGAGTCAAAAACTCTTGCGGTCTTGCAAAAAACGGGCACCAGAATCGTAAATTTTTAGCCTACCTGAAATTGCCACGTCCACGGTTGTTGCGATAGCCGTCCTCATCTTCGTAGCTTTCGTCGTAGCCTAACATATCACCAAATTCTTTTTCCCCCATATCACCTTCGATGCCGTTCCCCGCCTCGGCCATCGACGCTTCCTGCATGTCCATTTTGTATTCGTCGTCCATCATTATCACACACTTAAACTATTCACCGAATAAACTTTAGTCAACACATCACTTAATTCTAAATTTATCGAAATAACACTGCGAACGCTAGGTAAATTGATAATCCACACTATCAGACAATCGCTCGCACAAAATGTACAAAATGGCGGTGGCACCGCAGCGCGGTACAAAACCAAAACGCAAAACCAAACATCAATTTTGTGAAACCGAGTCCGGTTAATGTACAACCATGGAATACACAGCCTCGGAAATCACAGCCAGGAATTCGCAGGCAAGAATACGCAGCCAGGAAAACGCAGCAAAAATGCACACGAAATCCATGGAATGGAACCATGGAATACACGGCCTGGGAATCGGAGACTATTGCTCTGATTGGTCGAACAAAGCTCTACAGAGGCTACTGCCGCAACACGCTCGCTCCAGTCGCACATCTTGCGCGCTTTTTTTGTACTAACCTAACCTATGGTCATGTTTTCCAAGGGTGTACAAAATTTTTTACGACCTAAGGGCAGACTTGAGTTGTTACGTTTTTCGGATGCCGGATTTCAGTTTGCAAGCTTTAATTTTTTAGTTCCCTCACATGCCGTATTACCCATCGTATTTCCAATGGAAATTTTCCATTAAAAAAAATCAAGCTCGCAAACCAAAATGCGGTAACCGGGAAACGTAAAAAAATCAGAATCAACTAACTGGAAAGCACAACCTATTGTTTGCGACTGAGCGTGGTTCAGCTAGATCTATGGAAACGACTTGGCTTTATTGTAAGTTATACAATAAAACGATTATTAGAAAATATAACACTGCTTTTTTATTTCGATCCTTTTTTGACACACTTGTTTTTCACTAATCAAACATTGGTAGCTAGGCAACGCTCTAAAAAGGTAGGTACCTAGCTAGCTGTACAAAGGAGGATAATAAGCTGTAACACTCCCTCTCATTGGGTAAGTTTATCTTAAGCAAACATGCCCAATGCCTTTCTTTTATTATATTACTACAGCAGACACTCGTACAAATATAATCTATACTAATATTTAAAAAAAATATGTGTACTCGTATCTAATGCAAAATAGAAATAAGGGGTGTCTCATAATGTTTTTCGTATTTGGTTTGGCTGTTACGCGCCAAATACAGGTAGCGGGGGGTGGGGAGTGGTCTCAAACGCTTGGCGGGCTTGTCTAGTTTAGTAACCAAACCACAGAGTACTTACTACTTTTTTATAGACTTTAGTAACGATGGCTACACGGGACGGCAGCGCGCATTTTGCGTGCGAGCTTTTTATAAAAATAACGATTCTTACACTATTGTTCGACGTCTCTATCATTTTGATTTACCGGATATGAGAAATGTGCCAAGTGCGAATTTAATGAAGCATTGGGTGCGCAAGTTTGAAGAGACTGGGAATACAATGCCAGATAAACCAACTATCAAAATGTAATCAAATCAAAATGTAACCCCCGCTACCTGTATTTGGCGCGTAACAGCCAAACCAAAAACATTACGAGACACCCGTTACCTCTTTATATGTTCAGGTAGACATTTATTTCTCTATATGTTCCTGTGCTAACATTGCAGTGCCAAAAATCTATATCTATATCTCGTTCTGTCAAATAAAGACACAGTGCTAATGTTCAGCTTAACTGTTGTTAGCGTCAGAACCTCTGGACAAAGTGCGATATTTTATGATTGGAAACTATAAAATTTCTTTTTTGCTACTATTTGATCGGTCGGTCTTATCTATAATTTCTAAAATGTCCATCAATAGAAAAAGTGGGTATACCTATCTCATGTCAAGCGTGACATACCTACCTAACGTTGCACATCTTAGCTAGGCTGCTCGCGTAGGTACCTACTAGCGCGGTCGCCGAACGCTAGACAGAACTAGGTAGGTAGACTACAAAAACATAAAATCTGCAAAACTACCATAGATCTTGTGACACACGCAGACACAAGACACATAGAAGGGTATACATGTCGAATGGCGACGTGGGATTCCAGCTCCGCCTCCTAACGGGCCTAGCTTAGTGTTGGAGCCGATATAGTAAGCAGTTATCAGTTGAGATAATAATAAAAATAATTTCGAGACTAGGTCCTTGGGGTACCGAGGCTCTCCGGGTTTTTCGGGGCGTCTGGTCGAAGCGAAGCGTGACCCGAGGGCTGGTGAGTATCTGGCACAGCGCATCAGCATTGCCATTCAGCGTGGCTGCAGCCAGTGTTTTGGAAACGCTTTGGCACTGATTCTAGATCAGTTGAGCTATCTTTAGATCGTTTGCAACGGTCTGTAGATAGCTAAACTGTTTCATATTTTTTTGTACATACCAATTATAAATACCTGTATTAGCTGTAATTTTCTTTGTAAATAAATGTCATTAAGTTATAGTAAATACACACATTTTTAACACATAATCTAGCCCCAAAGTAAGTTACCTATAGCTTGCACTATGTAAACCATAATACTTTTAGAAATTAGTTCTGGGACGCCTAGACACCTAATACCTACCTAGTAACTACCTACATAATAGGTTCTTACCAAAAAGTACTCTGTGGTTCTTACCCACCGTCCACCTCATGAGATCACCTGGGTGAACAACGGCTCACCTATGTTCACCTGGGTGATTCTTGGGAAATATTTAGTTTCCACCTAAGTACCACCTCAGAGTTTTGATATGTAAAAACATAAAAAAAACGCGCGAGGCGAGCGAGCGGAACTATTAGATTAAATTAGAACATTCTTTATTGCACAAAGAAGAAGTACATAGGCAAACTTAATGCTAATTAGCATTTCCTTCCAGTTAACCTTTGTGTGATGTGGACCTCCTGTGAACGATTGTGCTGCGGTAGCAGCCGTCGCAGCCTGAAGTGATGACGTAGATATTATAACGGCCAGTACCAAATTTCTGAGGTGTATCATCACCCATAATTAGTAGGTAGTTACTTAGGCGCGCTCAAGTTTAATCTGAGGCGAGCCGATGTAAAAAAAACTTTCAACGGTTCACCCAGGTGGTCTCATGAGGTGGACGGTGGTCGGTTCTATTAGGTTTGGTCGCGAGGAACTGGCGCTTAGATTCACCTAGATTTAAGACGTTTCAAGATGATCCCTGCGGATATTACTGAATAAATGATTTTTTACTTTGACTTTGGTAAGAACTGATAATTATTATGCTCGATAAAAGTAACCTACCTGCTTGCTAAGAAAATAAAGCACACGTCTAATTTTTCAATGTTTTTGTATTTTTCATCAGGTAGGTAACCGACAGGTACCCTTTAAAGTCTTGAAATAAATTAGAAATCTCCTGGATTCCTGTCGGCTCTCGTGAACAGAGTCCTCTTCGGGCGCCAGGAGCGCCTTCCGCATATCCCCGTAGGAATCCTATTTCCATGGCTTGGGTATGGTCTCTTGAAGTTCGGAGTAATCAAATGCGATAAGCCATTACGCGAGATGAAGGAAAGGTTTATCTGTTCTTTAGTGGCCGGTAAGAACTTCGGCCTGCCTATGTCTGGATCAGGCATCGCGTTAGGATTGCAGAGCAAGCACCAGTTGCAGCCAGGCTTGTTGTAGAGCCCAGAGCTTGGAGGCTTCATGCAGGACGGTTCTGGGAGGCTTATCCGAGTCCTACAGCTGGTCGAGAAGAACGCGGTAAAGATTGTGTGCGCAAGCGGAGAGACTCTTTTGTGCAATATGGGTTTAGGTGTGTTGAATGGGTATGTTCGCACTAGTTTTGGGCTTATGTCAGGGTTTGAAGAGGCAGAAGAAGATAAGGAAGTAAGATTAGTCGGGTGCTCTGGAGCATCTACAAGAGTAGTTTGTGTGGAAGGGGAATCTTCTGCAGAAGATTTGATGGCGGCATAAGAGCTGAGAATGCCAATTGGTCCGCGGCTGCAAGGTTCACAGGGGCCATCAGGGGAAATGGGACCAATAGGCAGGGGTTCAGTAAAGCAGCATATACCACAAGGACCGCAACCACAGCTGCAAGGCGTGCATGGGCCACAAGAACCACATGGGCCACAAGGGCCGCAGGGTCCACAAGGGCCGCAGGGTCCACAAGGGCCGCAGGGTCCACAAGGGCCGCAAGGTCCACAAGGGCCGCAAGGTCCACAAGGGCCGCAGGGTCCACAAGGGCCACAGAATCCACAAGGGCCGCAGGGACCACAAGGGCCACAGAATCCACAAGGGCCGCAGGGACCACAAGGGCCGCAGGGTCCACAAGGGCTGCAGGGTCCACAAGGGCCGCAGGGTCCACAAGGGCCGCAGGGTCCACAAGGGCCGCAGGGTCCACAAGGGCCGCAGGGTCCACAAGGGCCGCAGGGTCCACAAGGGCCGCAGGGTCCACAAGGGCCGCAGGGTCCACAAGGGCCGCAGGGTCCACAAGGGCCACAGAATCCACAAGGGCCGCAAGGTCCACAAGGGCCGCAGGATCCACAAGGGCCGCAGGGTCCACAAGGGCCACAGGGTCCACAAGGGCCGCAGGATCTACAAGGCCCACAACCAAAAGGACCGGTACAACAAGAACCATAACCAAAGGGGCCACATCCTAATCCACAAGGACGGCAACCCCAACGGCCCCACGGGAGACAAGGCCCACATCGTCCACAGGGTCCACACGGGCCACACGGACCCCACGATGGACAACAAGGGCCACAAGGGCCGCATAATCTACAAAGAGGACTAGGACAAGTCCGGAAATATTTGCTACAGGAGCAGGGACCGCAACCGCAACACGCAGCACACGTTTCGATAATGGGGCCGCCGAGCCCTGTTAGTTTAGGAGGATTTGGATCACTCGGGCTGTCAGGAGTCACAGGGCCGAAGTCGGGTGAGCAAGGCTCAGTAGTTACATTGTAAGGCCCGCCGAACCAGAAACCGTGAAGGTAGCCGGTGTTGGCCTGGATAGAATTGGCGGACGTATTGTAGTTAAAGGGCAGATAGCTCCCAAACTCGCAAGGCAACGGGTATCCATAAAAGGTGGAAAGCTGTTCCTCTATTGCGGGCTGGCTGAACTGATTTTGATAGGTTTGTTCGAAACAGTCCGGGCAGGGGAAGAAGTACGTTGGGACGTTGGCATCCATGGTGACATTGGGATATGATGTCGGTAAGTATTGAGAAGGGTAGCAGTCAGTATTAAAGATGGCCGATTGAGATCTTGGTATGAACTGGCACGAACAGTACGGGCACTGTATATGACTGCTCGTCAAACAAGGACAGGATTCACTATTGTTCAACGAGCGCTCGATCCTCTGCGGTTCTTCTACTTTCACCGGCTGGAAATGCTTCATTTTCCTGATAGGAATGTCGTGAATCGCTTTAAGCTTCTCTCTCAAGCCCCTCTTCGATCCAAGATTCGCTGAAAGGATGATTTCGTATTGTAATCGCAATCCTGTCACGCAACCTACCTATCATCACAAACTTAAGCATTCCTAAATTACGCTTGCAACCGTATACATAGTCAATTAAATAAAGAAATTAAACAAGTTTTGAAGGATTCAACAGTGTTTATTAATGTATGGATATACAGAGTTTTAAATCATTGAATTAAAGTTGATCACTGATGTAAAGTGTTGATTCAGGCTTAAGTCACATTTTAGGGTTCAAAGGCTTTAAAACCGAATGTGTGAAATGATTGAGGATAGGGATTCTTATAGGTGGGAACAGATGAGTAGTTAAAGAAGCCGGGTTTCAAGCTTGGCTTGTCTCTTTCGTCTTTACTCGAGATTACTTTAGGCTTCTCAAGTGGGGGACAAGCTTCGTAAATAAACCTACCTGTTGACCTTTTGTGTCGGATAGGGCTCTTACTCCTGTTGTAATCGGAAAAAGATCTTCCGATGTTAGATAATTTTTGACTAGATTTGTTGGAACTAAAACACGACTTTGATGCATGAGTAGAAGAAGGCGGAATACAGCCAGACTGCAAAGTTTCTGAACCTAAAGAGTAATTCTTTCTGGGGCTAGCCTGAGTGCTATACGGCGTAACCAAAGAAGACATTGGCGTCGGAGGCATCCTACATTGCATTCTAGGTTCTTTCGGAGCCATAGCCATAGGTGCGGCTACCGTGTTGGAAAAAGGGAAAAACTTTGAAATACCAGTACGGGTATGATTAGAGCTTTCTCTAGGTAAAGGAGTCTGGATTTGGTTTCCTCGCACAATACCAGACTTAGGTGGGGCCTTAGGACCAGATCCAGTTTCAGCCACCATTGCAGGGCAAACACAAGCTGGGCACGGGCACTTAGGACCGCAAGGTCCACAAGGTCCACAAGGTCCACAGGGTCCGCAAGGGCCGCATGGACCACAAGGGCCACAGGGACCACAGCCTGGAGGACCACAAGTCCCACAAACATGATACGGTCCACAAAACCAGTAGCCATAGGGGTAGTAGTAATAACCGGACATGTATTGAATACAACGTGGTGGCGTGTTGCAGGGTGGGGGAAGGTTACAAGCGCCACAAGGACCACAGGGGCCACAGGGGCCACAGGGGCCGCAGGGGCCGCAGGGGCCACAGGGACCACAGGGGCCACAGCCACAGGGGCCACAAGGACCACAGGGGCCACAGGGGCCACAGGGCCCACAAGGGCCACATGGGCATCCACAACCACAGGGCTTGCAACAAGCATAGTTTCTCTTAGATGTCACTTGAGAAGTAGACGGTTGTAGAAGACCACGGGAGAGTACGTGACCGGCTGAAAAGGGTGACGAAAGAGCTCTTGTGAACAGATTGATAGCGTCGTCGTATGGTACGGGCCTAGTTCTCGGAGGGCTGAAGTGTCGCAGTGGTACGTGGTGCTTGGCTCGCGACTCTGGCACGAGCGTGGGGCACGACATGCAGAAACGCAGCGGCAAGGTCCTAGCCGTTGCGGAACGCCCCCTGGTGGCGGGCAGCTGCCTCGTTTGCTCAATCTTGACGTAACCGAAGTACCGCGCCATGCTCTCCTTCAAACTTCGGTACGGCACCGCCGTGGCTGCAAAGGTATTTTACGCTGTTCACCTCGATAAGTTCCGCTATTACGATCTCCCTAATGGTTTCTTAATTGTCATATATTATTTTAAGCCTTTCCTATTATTTCAATTGAAACTAAGTAAAATATGGCTTGTAAACATTTATTGAATAAAAATTAAAGTAAGTTTGTAAGTATCCCAAAACATTAAAAATACGCTTAGATAATTAATTGTAAAAGGTGATTGTATAGATTGTGCTATGGAGTTATTTTGACAGCGCCGGCCGCGCTCATTCGAGAAGCTACTTTTTTATCATCCTTCTTGCACTCTTCTTGTTTGCAAGGCATCCCTGTGTTAGCTGTGCATGTCGGGCATGAGCCACACTCGCATTTCTTCGGTGGGCATTTAGGGCATGGGCATGGGCAAGGGCAAGGGCAGCATGGGCCGCATGGGCCGCAAGGACCGCAGGGGCCGCAAGGTCCGCAGGGTCCACACGGACCGCAAGGGCCGCACGGTCCGCATGGGCAGGGACAGCGACATGGGCCACACGGTCCACAGGGGCCGCAAGGACCGCATGGGCCACAGGGACCGCATGGACCACATGGACCACATGGACCGCATGGGCCAGGGCCACAAGGCCCACAAGGTCCACATGGGCCGCAGGGTCCACATGGGCCGCAGGGTCCACATGGGCCACAAGGACATGGGCAGCGGCATGGTCCACAAGGTCCGCAGGGGCCACAAGGTCCACAGGGCCCGCATGGACCACAAGGTCCACACGGGCCACAAGGGCCACATGGACAACCGCACGAAGGGCATCCGCCCTTTTTCTCTTCATCCTTTTTTTCGGCGAAGTGACGCCATGAGCCTCGCTGATCGCCACAACACAGAAGCTGAGTGTGGCCGACGTCCGTCATTCCGAATGCAAACGCACCATTGCGAGCCACTGCAAAGACATCCAAGTTATAATACTGGGCGAGAAAGCCGCTGGTCGGCTCCTGCTATTCGAAGAACGTAGGGTGCGCTCTCGCCGAGTATTATAGCCTGGAGATCTTGCAGCGGCGACCACCGTTCTCCGAAATAACAGAGCTAAACCAGCAGCAAAAATGTACGTTCCGATTTCAAAAGAAGGCAAGTCGCGCATAGACCTTTTAACCGAATGACACGTGTCAGTGTCATATAGACAAAACCAATGGAAAATAATGAGATCTCTTGGTTCATACAAAACTAATTGGCATGCTAACGATCATACACGCTGAAATGACTTGCGTACCTACTAGCTATTCAAATCAAACTGATAGATTGGGGGGCTACCTACTTAGGGAACATGAATTAAACCTTGATTCTATGCGACTATTATGTGCTAGGTACTATCTAAACTACTAACTAATCACATTATCTACTCCATTGTGCTGCTAGAGATGCTCACCACAATACTACTCTCAATATTACATTCCATTCTACTTAAAAAAAAGCAAAAAATCTACCAACTTCTATGATTGGTACAAACAACAGCAGCAACTTACATAGTGGCGCAGGGGTTTTCTTGTTTGCCGCAGAGGCAAAAGATCGTCCCTTGATGCATTTCAGCAGAGATACGTTTTTCGGCAGAACAGCCTTCCTCAATACTAGAGCCATGTTTAGCGAAGGGTTTATTGTAATTTATTACTATTAGCCGGTTTGGAACTTGATAATTTTGGTATTTTGTTTTATTTTACTTGAAAATTTGGGCCATGATAGGTGATAATAGGAGTGCGACCAGACCTGTGGGCCGGAACAAAAGATGTGAGCAAGTCTTCGCTGTTTGAAATTTTGTATTCTTCTTTTTTATTTTCTTTGCGTTCCATTTTCTATGACTGGCAAAAAGGTTTTACACATTCTTTCTTCTCGATGCCCTTTCACTGACATGGTCCAAAGTTATTACGACCAATCAGATAAATTTAAATGCGTCAGGATATACTTTTCAATTGAAGTGATTGGTCGTCACGAATTGGCACAACCTGGATTAATGCCAGTGGAAACCCACTCCTTAGTCATTATTCTAAGGCCCATAGAATAAGAAGACTCTAAGGCCCCAGGCTTAATGGGTCAGTGACAACCAGCGACTACCGTGCTTTCAGAAAGTTGAACAAGCAATTGAACGCGCCACCAGGTGACGCAACGCCAAGGCAAAAAGTTACCCCTTTTATGCGCCTCACTCATAATACGTAGATTTTTAGTTAATAGTAGGTAATAATAATGCTGGACAATCCACACAGCATCATCTAGCCCCAAGCTAAACAGAGCTTGTGTTATGGGTACTAGATGGCTGATATAGGTACTTATTACAATACATTACACACATAATTATATTTTATTAGGTGTGCATAGAAAATACCCAGAACACCCGGAATAAATATTTGCAGATCGCACAAACATTTATCCCAAGGCGGGAATCGAACACGCAACCTCCTGCGTCACAGGCGGACATTCGCCCGTCGCGCCACATCGGTCGTCAGTTGTTCGTCAGTGTTCACAGCTTTAATACTCAGGCACGGTCGATATCCTCTTAGACTTCTTGGTACCATAAACCTACTTAGGTATCTATTTGAGAATGTCTAAAAGTAGTCAGAGTTACGCCCAATTTACGATACGATTCGCGGTCGGTCTTCCGAAACTGGAAAGGTTCCTCAGACCATAGCCTCAGACTAAGGACAAAGAAATGTTCATCGGTGTATCATTATCAACCTATAAATTTTCCTAAACTTTTTTCTGTCCGCAAGAAAATGGTTGCTATGACAACCAACTTCAAACAAAAGAAGTCTGCTGAATGTTTGTAAACACCACCGTATTCTGGTAAACACTGATAGTATTAGATAATTTTTACCGATACTGTTTTCAACCATCTAAGTAAGAAAATGTCGAATCTAAGTGGTTATGACAGCGAAGTTGTCGGCTTCGACTCCGTGTCTTCCAAAAAACGTTCGGAAACCAGCTGTTCGACACAAACAACCGAATACAACGAAAGTGGGGTTTCCTCGCAAACAAACCTATCAAAAGACTGTGGCACGATGGCTACTCCTGAGGAACTGAACGCCCAAGATGATATCCTCAAAGAATACCCCCCACCTGGCCTAAACGAGTTTCTGCGCAGAGTCGTACCAGCCATGATGGAGCAACTAGACGAGAATGACAAAGAAAATTCTAGCTCCTCCGACTCTGAAGAAGAAGAGAGCGTGGTAGCCAAGCTTTTCCAAGAGATCAGAGTAAAAGACTGCGATGGAGCAGGAGACCAAACCTTCTCGGTTCTCGACCTTTCCTGGAGCAGCGCTGGAAACTCCCTAGCTGTCTCCATCGGCAAGACGCAGCATGAGAACTGGTGTACTCACGACGGTCTGATAAGAATCTACACGGCCAAGCGTAGCCAAGAGGATAAACTAATGCATGCTATGGATATCACCGAGAAAAACTGTGTATCTGTAATCAAGTATCACCCTTCCATCGCCGCGATTTTAGCGTACGGAACAACTACAGGAGAGGTTGTGATGTGCGATCTTAGAGGAGGGAATTCTCAGGTTATACAGCTAACTTCTCCAGCTGGCTGCCACGGTTCTAAGAGAGTCTCAGCGCTATTGTGGGCTGACGTTTCTCTAGCAAACACCTTTTTAACAATGCAGATCAATTATACAGGGAAACGTCGCGGAGCTTCCGACCAAATCTTGATTTCCTCGGGCTGTGATGGCACAGTGAACGTTTGGCAAGTCAACGCAAGCCTCAAGATATTTGAGATGGTCGTATCGTATCAAGTAAACGGATCACGGAAGCTAACAGCACCTGATATAACATGCTTTGATTTTATAAAATCCTGCCCGTTACGACCGAGCGAGGACAGAGTTCCGGACAATATTTTCGTGGTTGGAACTAAAAGCGGTACTCTATTTCTGTGCAAAATAAAACCTCGCCAGCAACTGGGGCAGCTGGATCCTGTGTCTGAAGTCTTGGACGGGCACCGCACGTGTGTGCTGAATGTTGCCTTCAGCTATCAGAAGCCTGGAATTTTTATTTCTGCGTCCATCGACTCGGAGCTACGTGTTTATGATATCAGTCAGACATGTCCGTTGAAGGTGAGTATCTCAAACTGCATCAAAGTGCATCGTAGGGCACGTTCTTAACGAGCGTGACCTACGAGACAATACTTTGTTATACGCGATGGCAACCACTTAACGTCAGGTGGCCATCTGTTAAATCAGCAAGTTGTACTTATAAAAAAAATTGAAGTTATTTTCTGACAAACTTCAAACCCGTTGCATTGAATGGTTAGAGTTGAATTTCGGGAATTCGCTTCATAGTAGACTTTAACACCAAATTTTCAAGTTAAGTTTGAAAGAAAAAGCGATCATAGTTTTAGTTGTAGTTTTAGGTACCTACCTAAGTACTTAATATTTTTCGAAGTCATGAAGTCGATTAAGTCAATAGGCAGATTCTGAATTTTTTGATTTCGGTTTGCGAGCTCAAACTTTTTGTATACCTAGATATTTGATTAGCATCCATAACGGCTAATGGGGGCACTAGCGTATCTCCAATAGCCGGAAAACGTAAAAAAACTCAGGACCAGCCCCCTGTTCATGTAATTATGTTAGCATCACATGCGACTGGATTTTGATGCTAACAGAAGATACGTGATCAGGTCCCCTGTAGGCGGTTAGTGCACAACCGGTGCCAAATGCCAGAGTCTATACAGGGTAATAATGATGTTCTTCCCAGGTATTCCAGCTAGAGTCGCCAGTATCTTGCGCGTGTTGGCTGACGCGCGGTGCGCTTGTAGCTGCTCTGGGCTCGGCGCAGGGAGTTGTTCTATTCGACGTTGGCGCAGGACGCCGTTTGCCGACTGACTTTGGACACGCGGCGGTCACTACCCTCGCTGTCAACCACTCAGGGTAAGAGCCTAACCCCCGAATACTTAAACGCTACTTAGATTAAATCACGTCTCAAGTAACGAACTTTTGATATAATTGCAAACATTGCAAACTGCCAAAAAAATCGCGATTTGAGATAAATCGCCTTGGGATAAATGTTTGTACGATCTGTGCAAATATTTATTCCGGGTGTTCTGGGTATTTTCTATGTATAATAAATAATATGTATGTATGTAATGTATTGTATTAAGTATATCAGTCATCTAGAACCCATAACACAAGCTCTGCCTAGCTTGGGGCTAGATGATGCTGTGTGGATTGTCCAGCGTTATTATTGTTTGTTCTCAGTGTTGTATAAATATTTGTCTCGACTTGGTCGCGATGAGTTGCCGCTTAGACTCACCTAGCTTAGACGTTTCAAACAACATTCCTGCGGATATTACTGAATAAATGCTTATTGACTTTGACTTTGGTGAGGATTGAACCCACAACCTATGCACAGAAGGCAGAACTACAGCCGACAAAGCTGAGACGGCTGTTAAACTAATTTCTAACCTATATTTTCAGGTCGTGTCGCATTGCGTGCGGTGACGCAGAAGGTAAAGTCAAAGTATGGGAGTTGCCTTCTCGCCGCATGCGATTTGCTCCAGACGACTTGGACCTCTAGAGTAGATTCTTCCTTCTAAAAACACATACCTAATACCTACTTACTTACCTTATATATTTTTAATAAAAAGAAATTTGAAAAAAGGCTTTTTTTAAAGGAACCAGATAACTGATAGAATACTTATAGGTACTTAGTAACATACTTAAAATACCTCACACTAGTAGTTTAGTATTAGTAGAGCTCTTAGTGAAGGGCTCGTCCGGGTGCGTACTAGCACCTGCCTATTCCTGCCGCCAAGCAGCGCAGCGTGTTCCGGTTTGAAGGGTGTGGGTGCCGGTATAATTACAGGCACATGAGGCAACACCTGTATGCCTCAGGTTGATGGACGCAGAGTAGTGTATTGTAGGTACGTCCCTAACAAACGTGACCTACAAGGCAATGCTTTATTATAGGCGATGGTAGCCACTTGACATCAGGTGGGCCATATGTTTGTTCCATCAGCAAATTGAAAAAAAAACAGCTCAGTTAGTAGTAGCTCTACCCTCAGTATAATATAACCCAATATACATAACGAAGGAGTCTTACCAACAGGGTTTTTAGAAATAGTGACGTCAGTAGGGCTGACGTCACTATCCCCATCACTAGGCTCGCTCATTGCAAGTAATGAAACCAGCGTCTTTTTCTTTAGGTTTATTAACCACTCAAACAACCCTTAAAAATAAATCTAATACTAATTCTAATGATCTAATAATAATAATTTAATTTGGTACTCACAAGATCTCACAAGAACTTATCACCACTATGCCTCGCCGAGGCTCGAGCAATAATGGCGCTCCGACCACCCAGCTCAACACAAGATGGCGCTCCGGAAATAGCCATTTTTAATCACAATATTTTAAACAAATTTTACGGCGGTTAATTTCCTATTGTAAATTCTTAAAAATTATTTAAAAAAATTAGTTTAACTTTTAGTTATTTTATTTTCAGTTAAAACATTAAAACGATGAAGTTTTAATGTTTCAACTAGAAAACGGATTCAAGCTCATGACTGTATTTAGTTTACGCTCAAGAAAAATAATGCTAGCCTAATGATTAGTGATGACAAATCAAAATATGAATTTATCATTAATTAACAATCCATAAAATAAATGTTTCCTAATAATTTAGTAATTGCCTGGTGTCGCGAAACAACCACAGTCAATCACTCATCTTTTTACATTCTTAAACTAACTGTAGCAAGACATTACACTAGTTTTAATAACAAATCAACTCCTAAATCAGCTATAAATAATTTTTAAATATTTTAGTAATTAAAATTGATTGATTGATTATTTTCGATGGTCTTGCGTCGACACGGCCATTCTGCGGGACGGTGCGTGCTCTGCACCAGTCGCGTTTCTGAAATAGAGAATAATCTTTTTAGCTAGGTATCCGTTCGCAGGGACCCTGGCTAACAACTCAGTTGTTCGGTTTATTTAGAATTGAAATGATAATTGGTTCCATCAACCAAGTTATCAGCCAAAATTAGTTTTGAAGCATAACGGTAGATTTTAAATCAGCTTAGTAAAAATGACACGAATTTCAAAATACAACAAAGTATTTTAAAATAATTGTCATACTCGTATGTAGGCTTATGTAGGAATAGGACAATGAGCGAAGTTTTATAGTGCTGATGCTCCACGCATACTCGCATTACTTATTAGTTTGTTTTGATCAATGCAAATGCTCCACGCATACTTGCATGCCTTTGTTTCTCGTAGACAGGGATGATGCTGTGGTGCTGAGCGGTCTTGTACGCCGTGGTCCACAGGGGCTCTAAAGGAATAAGGATTAAGGTCGATGCTGAGGCCTAGGTCTTATTTATGACCGTGGTCCCCAGAGGCTCTAAAAATAAATATTGTGGTTTGTAATATGTGATTGTATGTATGGGTTTTGATGCTGTGGTGCTGAGCGGTCTTGTACGCCGTGGTCCACAGGGGCTCTAACAGGATTTAGGAAGGGTGATGCTGAGGCCTAGGTCTTATTTATGACCGTGGTCCCCAGGGGCTCTGAAATTATATGGAATGCTACAGTTTCCTATTTGATAATATTGCTCATAGGTGTTTGATGCTGTGGCGCTGAGCGGTCTTGTACGCCGTGGTCCACAGGGGCTCTAGAGGATTTGGGAAGGACGGTGCTGAGGCCTAGGCCTTATTTTTATGACCGTGGTCCTCAGAGGCTCTGAAAATGTAAAAATAGGAAAGGAAACTTAATATTGGAATGCTTTGTACAGACTTGTTGGTTAGCATTTTTTTTTTTATCAGTTATTTCTTACAGTACAGCATAGTACAGTAGCCTACTAAACGCTAGGTGTTAAGAAGTTGTGCTGACAGTTAAAATGAAAAGAACTAACCAGTTTGTTTAAGCATCCAATGAGCGGGCAGCTTGGGATGTGGAAGGCAGCGGCTCACTCGGTGCGCCAGCAAGCTGAGATGCCTGCTGTCGGTTTTCATCTTCAAAACTTGTCGACACGGTTTCTTGATCACCTGGTTGTGGTGCTCGCCGCAGCTGGTCATGGGCAACTTTACGTGGCCGTCCTCTGCCTGTCACACGTTTTACCATATAGCGGTCATTATCCAGTATCCGGTGGATTTCGTACGGTTCACTGTATTTGAGGTCTAGAGACGTTTGATTCCGAGGATTGTTCTTAATGAGTACGTAGTCACCTTTTTGGAATGGACGCATCTTTGCCTTAGTTTTATCAAAGCGTTGTTTTTCATATTCAGCCGCAGCAGCCATTTTTTGTTGGATGTGTTGATCCAGTAAGTCAAAGTCAACCGTTTCATTTTCTATATTGACTAACCTTAAGAGCTCCGGCGGTACGCATTGTTGACGGCGTGTCAGTAGAGTGAGTGGTGCGACCCCAGTTACTCTGTGTGGAGTGCAGTTGAATGCAAGCTGTAAAGCTTCTAATGCGGTTTGCCAGTTTTCGGTGTCATAATTTTTGATCATTGTTAGGGCGTTTTTGAGTGTACTCATGATTCTTTCGACTTGCCCATTCGCTCGGCTTACTCCTGGCGCTATTGAATGTAGATTGACACCAAAGCGATCGCAATAAGCTTTAAACTCACCGAGAAACTCCCTACCGCCATCGACGACGACCTGCACAGGAGTCCCGAACAAATGCACAACACGTTTTAGTGCGGAGAGGCTGCTGCTTTGGCTCTTGTCATTGGAGTAGCTAAGTAGTATGTACTTGGTGAATGCGTCGATACTAACGATGACGTACTCGTCTCGTCCCTCAGCGTTCCTCGTACCAAGCTTGCCTGTAATATCCATGTGGATAACTTGAAATGCTGCAGTGGGTTTTTGAATCGGGTGAAGCTGTGCTTGAATCACACCAGAGGGCCCTTTTGAGGTTCTGCATATGACGCAATTATCGACAAAGTTTCTGACCAGCGTGCTCATTTTGTCAAACCAGTAAGTCTCTCTTACCTTTTGAAGGGTTTTCTCCCATCCTGGGTGTTGCAACGCTGTATGGAAGGAGTTTATTAAACTCCACTGGAACGACTTTGGAACAACGGTAGGTTTGTACATACCGAGTATAGGGTCTGCGAGCCTTCTTTTGAGCACGCCCTCTTCTAGAACGTAGTCTGGAACTGGGTTGTCGCTAGACATGCTGTTTATCAGTGGA
This sequence comes from Electrophaes corylata, assembly GCA_947095575.1. Taxonomy (NCBI): domain Eukaryota; kingdom Metazoa; phylum Arthropoda; class Insecta; order Lepidoptera; family Geometridae; genus Electrophaes; species Electrophaes corylata. The sequence goes on from OX352727.1 coordinate 3,593,685, forward strand.
CGAAGTACATCGTCACGTCTCTGTTCGATTTGTAGCCATTCGCAGTCTCTGGTCATAACATTGACTGAGAGCTCAGTAGGCGGGTTCCTACTAAAAAAGTCAGCATGTTGCAGTCTTTCACCTTTTCTATATTCGACCTCGAAGTCATAATTCTGCAGAAAAGCCCACCAGCGATGGATTCGGGGAAGTAAATCCTTTTTGTGTTTGGATGCTTTTAAAGCGTTACAGTCAGTTATTACCTTGAACTTCCTACCGTAAAGGTAATGACGAAAATGTTTTACCGCCCGCACCACCGCCAGGGTTTCGAGCTCGTAAGAGTGGTAACGGCTCTCGGCGTCTGTGGTGCGCTGGCTCATATACGCGACTGGATGCTGGCGACTCCCGATGTTCTGAATCAGCACCGCCCCGTAGCCGAGACTGCTCGCGTCCGTGTAAAGTTCTATCGGTGCGTCTTCCTGAAATAGTGTAAGGGTAGGCGCAGTAGACAAGTGTTGTACAATATAGTTTCGAGCCTCGTCGTGTCTTTCGTTCCATTCCCACTTCGCATCTTTCTTTGTTAACTCGTAAAGTGGTACCATAACGGACGAGAAATTGGGAATGAAACGTCTGAAGTACCCGGCGAGTCCATTAAATTGCCTAACTTGCTTAGGTGTTTTCGGAATTGGCGCCTTTGTTAAAGCCTCCACCTTTCTTGGACTTGGGCTAACTTGCCCGTCAGATATGACATTGCCCAAATACTCAATGGAGCGTTTAAAAAAAGCAGTTTTGTCAATATTTATTGAAAAGCCCGCCTTTTGTAAAGCCAACAGAATCTGCTCGATATGCGAGAGGCCCTCAGAAAAATCTTTACATTTTGTGAGTACGTCATCAACATAAACTTGGCAAACCTGTGAGCACAGAAGGTGAGCCAAAGCTTTGTTCATGCACCGCTGATATACTGAACAAGCGTTACTAAGGCCGAAAGGCATCGTTAAATACTCAAAGAGACCATCCGGCGTGACAAATGCACTTTTCTCAATAGAGTTTTCTGATATGGGTATTTGGTGGAACCCTGCCGCCATATCAAATGTGGAGAAGTAATGACCTCCCGCCAGCTGGTCTATTTGATCAGAGATTATTGGTAATGGATAGTGATCTCTCAAGGTGTTTCTGTTAAGTTCGCGGTAGTCCACACACATGCGATCCTGTCCATTTTTCTTTTTGACTAATATTATTGGACTGGAAAAGGGTGATTTACTTTCTCGTATTATATTGTGTTCGAGCAACTCATTAACAATATCGCGTACCTTTTCCCGCTCAACCGGACTCAATCGGTATGGTCTGCGTTCGACACACTTGTTCGGGTCTTTCAAGCGAATTTCTAGTTCACCCGTATTAACGCGAGTGTGTGGGTAGCCGCGGATGAACAGATGTTCATATTTATTCAATAAAATTTTAAGTTCATTTACCTGATCATTATTAGTTAGGTCGCAATTTATTTCGTCAAATTTTTCACTTTGAGATCGCATGTGATAGACAGCCGGTTGATGTACCAATTTAGCACCTTGAGAATTCACTATCACGCTTAGATTTGTGTTTTCGATAAGATTCATCCCTATCAGCATATCAGAACTCAGTTCGTAGTCCGGGACCACGTGGAATTTTAATTCTATTCTTATACCATCGAAAACACATACCGTGGTGATTGTTGAAAGCGAAACGACCGTAAACTGTCCGATTCCTTTCAAACAGTTGACAACATCGTTTCGTTTTCCGGGCAGTTTTGCTGCTAAAGACTCGCGCATTACCGAACATTCTGCTCCACTATCAAAAATCGCGAGTAATTCTAAATTACCAATCACTACTGGTATTGAATTTAGTTTGGGTAAACCCACACAGTTAACATTTGATACCACTGCGCGTTCTCGTTTATAGCAAGTTTCATAGGTGTGGCCTACCCTCGAGCAGAATGTGCAAGTCGGTTTTAGCGAAGTTAAATTTTGAGATACTGTTTTATTATCCTGATGGCGCGGTTGAGGATTTTCAGTTTTTTCGCGGTAGCGACAGTCGCGCGAATCATGACCAGACTTTTTGCACACTTGGCAAAAAAGAGAAGACTTATCAAAGAATCGTGGTCGTTTGACGGAGCCCTGCTGTACACTTGGTGTCCCAGAGTGGGGTCGCTTAATGCGGCGGATTGAAGATGCCACGGAAATCAGTTCGGGTACAGAAGATGCCCTAGCATTTAACAGTTCGATCCTCAATCGTTCATCCCCAATGCAACCAATAACAGCCTCAACCGCGTCATCATTTGATAATTTATCCCTAGTAATACGTCGCCATAATACCCAAGCCTCTGACAAAAATTGCGCTATGTCTTTAGTGCTATCATAACTATGCTCGCGAAAGCGAACAACATCGCGAGAATATCTATTTTCAGGTTCAAACGTTGTAATTAAAACATCACGCAATTCCTGCCACGTGGCAGTGGTAACTAGCCAATTATCAACCCATAACTTTGCACGACCTTTTAACAAACTACTTGCTTTCATTCGGACTTCGTAGTCGCTTAGGTTATAAGTTTCCATGGCAGTAGTCACATGTTGGCACCATTCCCTAACCCCTACGTTTGAGTCTGGATCGTATGATGGTAAAAATACGTCTTTAATTTTGACTTTTGAATTAGGTTGCGTCGTGAGACGCTCGGAAACGTGTTTCATCATTTGCAACATTTCTGTGAAAAACTCTGTTGGTACCTCGCTAACAGAAGCGTTGACATTTTCATTGTTTGAGTCAGATGATCGAGCAGAAGAGGGTTTTAATCCCACTTCTGATAACGAAGGAGTCTTACCAACAGGGTTTTTAGAAATAGTGACGTCAGTAGGGCTGACGTCACTATCCCCATCACTAGGCTCGCTCATTGCAAGTAATGAAACCAGCGTCTTTTTCTTTAGGTTTATTAACCACTCAAACAACCCTTAAAAATAAATCTAATACTAATTCTAATGATCTAATAATAATAATTTAATTTGGTACTCACAAGATCTCACAAGAACTTATCACCACTATGCCTCGCCGAGGCTCGAGCAATAATGGCGCTCCGACCACCCAGCTCAACACAAGATGGCGCTCCGGAAATAGCCATTTTTAATCACAATATTTTAAACAAATTTTACGGCGGTTAATTTCCTATTGTAAATTCTTAAAAATTATTTAAAAAAATTAGTTTAACTTTTAGTTATTTTATTTTCAGTTAAAACATTAAAACGATGAAGTTTTAATGTTTCAACTAGAAAACGGATTCAAGCTCATGACTGTATTTAGTTTACGCTCAAGAAAAATAATGCTAGCCTAATGATTAGTGATGACAAATCAAAATATGAATTTATCATTAATTAACAATCCATAAAATAAATGTTTCCTAATAATTTAGTAATTGCCTGGTGTCGCGAAACAACCACAGTCAATCACTCATCTTTTTACATTCTTAAACTAACTGTAGCAAGACATTACACTAGTTTTAATAACAAATCAACTCCTAAATCAGCTATAAATAATTTTTAAATATTTTAGTAATTAAAATTGATTGATTGATTATTTTCGATGGTCTTGCGTCGACATACAATATAACAACAAAGAACAAACATTTGTTCTCGGCGGGAATCGAACCCAAAACCTACAGCACAGAAAGAGCTACTAACTGAGCTGTGACTACTAGAATAAAACACATAAGTAATAACATAATATTTATTAGTTAAGCGTTATGGAAGACACTCTTGGCTTTCCTCTCCTTCTTCTTCTTGTCCCGCTTTCTCTTCAGCTTCTCTGTGCTTCTTAGTAGCTGCGCAATAGCTTCGTCCGAACCCTCAGTGCTACCCTCTGTAGAGGGCTTCACTCTTTTAGCAAGGGGTGCGTCTGCAAGGGGTAGTTTTGTTTTGGTTTTTTCTCTGTAAATAAAAATTTGTTTAATAATAATAATAATGCTGGACAATCCACACAGCATCATCTAGCCCCAAGCTAAGCAGAGCTTGTGTTATGGGTACTAGATGACTGATATACTTAATACAATACATTACATACATAGATATTTTTTATTATACATAGAAAATACCCAGAACACCCGGAATAAATATTTGCAGATCGTACGAACATTTATCCCAGGGCGGGAATCAAACCCGCAACCTCTTGCGTCGCAGGCGGACATTCGCCCGCCGCGCCATATCAGTCTTACTGCGGAGCTTATTGATAATAATCTTTCAATAAGATTAATTTTTTTGGATATAAAACTATTTGTATTGTATTTCTATATTTCATCAGTTAAAAAAAAAAATTCAATAACATATCCTCACCCGATAGTCTCCATTTGGTCAAATAGAGCATCCAGGTCATCTCCTACCACTGCTTCTTCTTCTTCCTCCTTAATTTCCTCCTCCTTTATATCCTCAGACACGTTCCTCAGAGGAGTGGAAGACTCTGTCTGCACCAACACTGATGATAACTTCGATGTTAGGTATTGCTGGAAAGAAACAGTCAAATTTTAATCAAGTTTTAGGGTTCCGTACCCGAAGAATAAAACTGGGCCTTATTACTAAGATTCCGCTGTCTGTCTGTCTGTCTACTACCACTAACTGCACGTTCCTTACGAACGTGACCTGCGAGGTAATGCTTTGTTAGATGATGGTAACAGTAAAAGGAAGAATATCAGAAAGTGGTAAAGTTTGTGAGTTTTTAGGGGGTAAACTCTGGATCTACTGAACCGATTTTGAAAATTCTCTTACCATCGGAAAGCCACGTTATTTGTGAGCGACATAGGATATATATTAACCCGAAAATTAAGACTTTCGTGGTAGTCGAATAGATAATAGTTGAGTTCTAGAGAAAAGTTGTAGAGCTTGGTTATAACTACAAAAAAGTCAGCGACATCATATGTTTAACTTCTATATTTAAGTCACAAAAAGTAGTTTTTTATATAAAACCAATAATTTAGTTCTTATTGGTCATATGAATTCTTATCAAAATAAGTAAATTTATAGTCCCAATTTCGTAATATAAATAATAATTTTAGTTCTCGTTTAATACAAAAGATTTTTACCCTTTTACTGCATATAATTTGGACGAATGTTTAGAGATAATACGATGTTTACCGCCCAACGAAGTGGCCACAGGTCACGGGTCAGCAAATAAATACACTTTGACTTTGGGTCAGCTAGTCTATACTAATGTAATAAAGAGGAAAGATTTGATTGTTTGTTTGCATTGAATAGGCTCCGAAACTACTGGACCGATTTTAATAATTCTTTCACCGTTGAAAAGCTACACTATCCGTCCCCAGGTGACATAGGCTATTCATCATCATCATCTTCCTGCCCTTATCCCACTTTATGTAGGGTCGGCACAACATGTATTATATTTTCAAAATATTAGTGATCCTACCAACCCGTGCAATGCCGCTAGTACCTTATAAAGAAGATCCTTTGTATTATAATCATGGATCCTCAGATGCCTGTCCAGGCTAGTGCTGATCACGAGGCGGTTCCGTCTGCAGACGGCTATATCGGAGACGGAGCCTCCCGCGCCCTTGTACCCCTTGTCTTGTCTCCCGACCCTCAGGTCTACCTGATGTAGCTGACCACGCCCGAAGCCGACCAGCACTTGTCTGATATGGAGAGGAATTTAGAGTATTTTTTCGCAACATCTTGTTTCAAATAAAGACAATAGGTATTATGCCTTTTAAATTTGATAAATAAAAAAAATAAACAACATAAGGTGGGCCATGTACAGCAGTAGCACAAAAAAACAAGTAAGTTTAAAAGACTATAAAATCGTTAGGTAAAGAATTGTAGTTACCGTTCGTCAAAACTGGGAACAATACAGGTAGCAGCCATTCCCGCGGGAAACTGCACATTGATAACAGGTCGCCTCTGAGCTCTCGTGTCGTATAACCTGGAAAAAACGAGATGACGTTTTTTTTATTGACACACAACGCCTTCTAGCCCCAAAATAAGCAAAGCTTGTACACAAATATTTGTAGATCGTACAAACATTTATCCCAAGGCGGGAATCGGACCCGCAACCTCCTGCGTCGCAGGTGGACATTCGCCCGCCGCGCCACATCGGTCGTCAAATATTTTGTCGTCGTCGTTATATATTTTGCTAAGGATCATTTGGAAAGAATACAAAGTGATATTTAGTGGCCAATATGGAAATCCATCAACCGACTCCGGACCCAGGTCGATAATTTGTTTGTAAAAAATGTTTTGTGTTCTCTGTAAGTAAACTTAGTTTAGGTAATTATTGTATTTTACGATTACGATTACAACAAATACTATTTTATGTTCATGTGACTAGTCTAAGAACGTCTTATAGATGTCAAAAGATTTAAATAAATGAAATGAAATGAAATGAAATTAGATTAAAATATCCGAACTCTTCATGCCCCCCTTAAGATACTCTCTACGCCCCACCAGGGGGGCACGCCACACCGGTTGGGAAGTCCTGTTCTATAGAGTACCTGACATAGCCCTGGCGTGAGCACACAGCTGCAAGAGCTCCCCCAGAGGCAGGCAGCATGGCGAGGCCGGAGACCCACACCGCCTGCCGCAGCTGGAGCCAGTCGTTCGCCAGGTTCTTGGCTGCGAAGGTCGGCTCCGCTGTGCCTATGCGCCAGATTTTTAGATCGTTTTCTTCGCCACCTATGAAGAAAGATAGTTTTAGATTAGATTAGATTAGAAAATTCTTTATTGCACAAAAAAAGAAGTGCATAGGCGAACTTAATGCTAATTAGCATTTTCTTCCAGTTAACCTTTAGTTGTTTTAGTTTAGTTTTAGTTTTTTTAGTTAACCTTTTTATATTTTTATTTGGGTGTTATATTGTATTCTAAGTATGTATTTACAAAAAAAAAAGTATATAAGTATTCTATCAGTCATCTGGTTCCCATAGTACAAGCTATGCTTAGTTTGGGGCTAGATGATGTTGTGTAAAAATGTCCACGAATATTTATTTATTTATTTTTATTAATCACTAGCGGCCGCTCGCAGCTTCGCCCGTGTGGCAGTTTTTACCCGCTCCCGTTATTTTTTCTGGATTAAAAGTATAAGTATAAGCCTATATGTTAATCCAGGTTACAATCTATATCTATTCCAAATTTCCTCCAAATCGGTCCACTGGTTAGAGCGTGAAAGAGTAACAAACATCCATTCATCCATCCATACTTACAAACTTTCGCGTTTATAATATTAGTAGGATGGTATCAGCCAAATTAGCAAAGTTCAAACTAGCAAGATGTATGGGATATGTAGGTAATAATAATAATGCTAGACAATCCACACAGCATCATCTAGCTAAGCAGAGCTTTTGTTATGGGTACTAGATGACTAATATACTTAGAAGAACTTAGAGAATACTTGCCTTGCTTCTGTGAATCTGTTTATTGTATTAAGATATTCCCTCGAAATCGTGATGGTACTCTGGCCTCCCGCGATACAGGCTCGTCCTAGTGCGGGGACCATTAGCAATCATTAAACTTTGTATTTCTTTTTAGGTAATAAATAAATGTTGTATTGTATTTTGTATTTGTAAGAAAGAAAGAAAAGCTTTTTATTGACCCAAACAGATATTAACAGCTATGATTATTAGTATTATTAGTATTGTATTAAGTATATCAGTCATCTAGTACCCATAACACAAGCTCTGCTTAGCTTGGGGCTAGATGATGCTGTGTGGATTGTCCAGCATTATTTATTTTATTATGATCGTTTACCTACCTACTTACAATCGTAAACTTAAAACTACATTACCTATACAAAGCAAGTACCTACCTACCTACCTATCCACTTACGTACTTTGCAACAAAACGAAACAAAAAGGAGGCATTGCTATTCAGAAGGTACCTACGTAGGTAGGTACCTTGAAATACCTAAGTGGCGGCAAAAGAACAGTAAAAGTGTGGTGGGGTCAATTAGGTCCCTGGCTCAGTATTAATTATTTAATATTATTTTATTTTTCTAGTGACGTCACCCTATAATTAGGCCCTACCTGAAAACCAGCGCTGTATGACACGGTGGATACCTACCCTGTTATGCAGCAATTAAGCTGAGGTGGAACCTATTTGGCATGCCATTCGGCACTAGACCGGACTAGTTGAGACCCATCGATAACGCTAACCTACTTTCTGTTGTTTTGTGTTTCTTTTTCTTTGTAACATGTACCTAGGTAGTTTTTTGTCCGTTCTGTGTGCAAAACGTGTGTCAAATAAATGTATTTTCTTTCTTTTTCTTTCTATTAGTCGCACGGTGTGGGATAATGCAACACTGGTATTTTGCTAGGGCCTATGACGAGTAACATCACACCAACCTAAATGTAAACAGAGAATAAAATAAAAGAATATGTTTTTTTATGGACAGTTTTTACACAACATCCACCCTTAAACTTTCAGCCTATAAAAAAATACTCTGTGTACGTACAATTTCTTTTTTTCAAAAATATTAAAAACTAGCGGCCACTCGCAGCTTCGCCTGCGTGGCAGTTTTTTCCCGTTTCCGTTATTTTTTCGGGATAAAATCATAGTAGCTTTATGCATGCAAAGTCTCAGCCCGATCGGTTTAAAATTAACAAAGTTTCATACAAACTTTCATCCCCTATTTTATCCCCTTGGTGGTAGAATTAATCAAAATCCTTTCTTAGCAGATGCCTACGTCATTACATCTACCTGCCAATTTCATCTAATGCCAAATTTCAGCCCGATCCGTCCAGTGGTTTGGGCTGTGCGTTGATAGATCACTATGTCAGTCAGTCAGTCAGTCACCTTTGAGTTATATATATTTAGATAAACAAAAATAATCTATGTACAAACCTGTGGCAAATATTGTAGGATCCTCATCAGATACCCTCATGACATCCAGCTTCCCACCAGTCTGCACCACATGATCCACCTTCTTGCTCCATATTCTCACAACCCCTGAAGATGTGGCTGCTAGGAGTTTCCGTTTGCTGCGGCCGAGGCCCACAATATGACCTGGCGCGAAATCTGCCGTGTGAGTTGCTGTTATGCCGTCTGTTGTGGAATATACTTGGATCTATAAATAAAATAAATACTGGACAATCCACACAGCATCATCTAGCCCCAAGCTAAGCAGAGTTTGTGTTATGGGTACTAGATGACTGACATACTTAATACAATACTATATTACATATAAAGATATTTTTTATTATACATAGAAAATACCCAGAAAACCCGGAATAAATATTTGCAGATCGTACAAACATTTATCCCAAGACGGGAATCGAACCCGCGTCTTCCTGTGTTGCATGCGGACATTCACCCTCCGCACCACATCGCTTGTCATGTATGGGGGAGGCCTATGTTCAGCAGTGATGACAGGTTGATGATGATGATTCAAATTACCTGTTGATTCTTTTTGCCCATGAGAATCTCTGTCTGCTCCTTGTTCCCCCACTGCAGGCAAGTGATGCAGTCATTCTTCTGCAGCGATTTGATTTCCACCAGGTTCTCAATACATTTTTTGTTGTTTTTAGACTTCTCTGTGTGGTATTTTATGTCTGAAAACATGAATTAAATATTTTTTAAATATTTGTGGGTGTTTTTACACATCATCCTCTAGCTCCAAGCTAATCATAGCTAGTACTATGGGAACCAGATATCTGATAGAGTACTAATTATGTTTTTTTTGTAAATACAAACCTACTTAGAGTATAATATAACACCCAGACAGGAAACAAATATCTATGTTCATCACACAAATTTGTCCTCGATGGGGATTGAACCCACTGATGACAAAGCTACTACTAAGTGTGGGGAGTCCTAAGCTACACGGGAAGTCGGTTATGGCAGAGGCCCGGTCTAAGCCCCTGTCAATTCTGATAATATCTTCTGCATGGATAGTCAGTATGGATAATATAAAACAAATGAAAATGATACTGTACTAGTTTATTTGTTTTTATAGTGCTTACCTGCACTTAAGGAAATCACAAAAAATTTTTTTGGGATAATATAAAAATCTTTGTGATACTGTACTGTGTAACAAAGCCATTCAATTGATACCTGAATTTCCTTTTGAACTATTACCAAGATTCACCTAGCTTTATAGTCAGTTTAGAGAAAAGAAATAGCATCAGAATATTAATCCCCAGGCATGGTAAATATCCCTTCAGACCTCTTAGTACCCACTCGAGATCTTCGAGGAAGTAAGTGGCTACAGCTTTTATTAAAGCCAACAATTTGCACTACTATTTTTCACTACAGTAAGATTGTACCTACAAGTAAGTAGTTCTTAGAGAGGGCAAGGAGCTAAAATGGTAAATGGACTGTGATGTTCTATCAGTACCTGCAAATGCAGTGGTTTTCCAATAAATTCTAGACAAAAGCAGTAAATACAGGGATTTTGTATGCACTACGTATATGACTTAGTAGATTAGCTTGCGCAATTCAAACTTACGTTTAAACGAACCAATTCTGCTTGCGACAAATATGTCCACTTCGTTGTCAGGTGTAATTATCATAGTTTCAGTTTGTATTCATCTATTTTCTAGATTATTTTCATTTATAAAACACGTGTTCTGGTTTGAATTTTTGTTGATTCGAAACCAGACTGTCAACTATTTCATTGTGTCAAAGTCCAAACAGCTGTCAACTTTATGTTTTACAGTCAATGTCAATGTTGAATGTTTGCCCGCGCTGACAACTGCTACCTCTAGACCACAGAGTACTTCTAAATAAACTTAAAACTTAGGCTTTAACTTAATTCTAACTAATCACCACTCATTTACTCCTATACATTCTAATTCTGCGTTACTCCCGAAGCTGCTACGTGCTACGCCCACCCACCTCAACAGCCGCCACGGTCATTGCTCCGCTGCACGTGTACACCCACCCCCAGTCTCACCCAACCCGTTTGGTGGCTACTGCCCCTGTGAGCTTCTATAGGTCTACTCCTAAAAACGATAAATGAGGTTTCGTATTGTCTTTTAGTTCGTAGTTACACTGCGGAGGGACTTTGGTAATCCGTTCATCGTTTTCAAGAGTAAACCTGCTGGGCTCACCCGACTCTATAAGGCGACATGTGAGTTCTCAAACAATGAGGAAACCATTATGAGCCATAAAGGCCAGAGCAAAGCCACTATGGTCTACTAAGATAGATAGAATCTCAGTAGTCTAGTAGTAGTAGGTAGAGCTCTTAGTGAATGGCTCGTCCGGGAAGTACTACCACCATACCTATTTCTGCCGCCAAGCAGCTTGCTGCGTTCCGGTTTGAAGGTTGTGGGTGCCGGTGTACATAATTATAGGCACATGAGGCTTAACAGTTAACACCTGTATGCCTCAGGTTGATGGACGCTGAGTAGTGGATCGTCGGTGACGTTCCTAACGAGCGTGACCTACGAGGCAATGCTTTGTTAAAGGTGATGGTAACCACTTAACATCAGGTGGGATATCTGCTTGCATCAACAAGTTGTATAAAAAAAAACTACATCATTTATAAACAAATTTGTTTTTATTTTGAAACAAATAAATAATGATGAAACTCCGTGGTAGGAAACCGACTGGTTTATTGCATATAATGGTGACTACCCACATTCTGGGTAGGCGTCAACATTACATTTTTCCCCTTAACTATAGAGTACCTACCTAGGCCTACAAATGTTACCCAATATTACTGGTTGAGTTTGTCAATTTCAATACCTTCTATTCTAGAAATAAAGTTTATGCGTTCTATTTTAGAAGGCACTGAGTGTATTAGTGTATTATTGAGTGATTATATAAAATAAACCTAAATTATTTTTACAGTCATAATCCCCACCAGCCAGGACATAATAGCGGGGAAAACGCCAACAATTTTTTGAAGATTGTTTTAATCCCCACTGGAGGGAACAGCATGGGATTATGACAATAAACCTTTTAAAAATAGTAGGCAGAATAAAATTTACCAATTATTTCTAATCAGTTCGACTTGAAATCATATTTATAATATCAACTTGTAATTTCGATAATGTCTGTTTATTTACTTTCCTAAGTAACACCCTGATATAATTTAGAAAGAAAGATATCTCTTGCTGTGTTTCTCTCGACATGCTTAAATTATTCTCTGAATTGGATATCTTTCTTTTTAAAGTGCTTGTAAGCTCTGGCTCGTCGAGGTACATAACATCTGTAAATATGTCAGCTTCATTTTGTACACTTTCCTCATCTGTGGTATTCTCTCTTATGTCCTGTAAAAATAAAAAACGAGTGCTTTAGACCACACGACTGAAGTAAAACTTCTTTAATATACGAAACGGCTATGAGAAAAAGAGAGAAAGAACAGTGCTTTCATACCCCCTCCATGGTAGTGTTAAACGTTTAACGCAACCTTGTTGGAAGTCGCATTAGAATAGAGGTATTAATTTTAACTTGAAGTCAAGCTGGAAGCCGATATTAATATCTCCGAAACTAAAAGCACTATTTCTATGTTCTGGTAATCACTGTTGTACGGTTTTACAAAACAAAGTAATAGCATTACCGTAATGCTATTACTTTGTTTTGTAAAGCACGGTAGATATCCCCTCCCTCTTAGTATCAAGTACCTAATCGAGATTCTGTCAGAGGTACGTGTCTACTGGTTATGTTACGTTACTTTTTTTTTATACAATTTGCTAATGGAACAAGCATATGGCCGATGTGGCGCGGCGGGCGAATGTCCGCCTGCGACATAGAGGTTGCGGGTTCGATTCCCGCCTTGGGATAAATGTTTGTACGATCTGCAAATATTTATTCCGGGTGTTCTGGGTATTTTCTATGTATAATAAAAAAATGTCTATGCATGTAATGTATTACTGTATTAAGTACCTATATCAGTCATCTAGTACCCATAACACAAGCTTGGCTTAGCTTGGGGCTAGATGATGTTGTGTGGATTGTCCAGCATTATTATTATTATTATTACTTACTCCATTCAGGATGTTATTGAAGACTGAAGGATGATCCTCTTCCAGATGCTTCTTTACATCTTCCATAGTGTTCTCCAGGTCCTTGTCACAGAGAGTACAGTGAGCTATTGACTCTTGTATCTCAAACTTTCCCCATATTTCTTCAGCAAACTTCTTTGAAAAGTTTGAGTCATCATGTTCTGTAAAGATTAATAATAATAATAATGCTGGACAATCCACACAGCATCATCAAGCCCCAAGCTAAGCAGAGCTTGTGTTATGGGTTCTAGATCACTGATATACTTAATGCAATACATTACATACATACATATTTTTTATTTTACATAGAAAACACCCAGAACACTTGGAATAAATATTTGCAGATTGTACAAACATTTATCCCAAGGCGGGAATCGAACCCGCAATCTCTGCGTTGCAGGCGGACATTCGCCCGCCGCGCCACATCATCGCCACTTCCCATTCATCAACTTCCCGCGGACAAAGTCACATTCTTATAACTCATAGTAAATAGATGGTAACCACTTGACATCAGGTGACAGGGATGAACAAAGATTCACAGTCAGAACAAAGATTCACAGTCAGAACAAAGATTCTTATAATAGATAGTAGATAGATGTAACCACTTAATATCAGGTGACAAGTATAAAAAACATGCTCAAATACCTTGCTGTAATGAAAATGCAGTTTGATCTTCTGAAAATTCCTTTGTCTTATCAAGATAATTATTATACTTCCTATAATATTCTCTTAAAAGCTTCGGATGTTTTTCTAAATGTTTTTTCAAATTCCCAATAGAAGTTCTGTAGGATAATATCTTCTTACAAAGATTGCACGATGCTGTTTTATCATAAATGGTTTCCGGATGGAAATAGTTCCAAAGAGGGTTTTTACTGCTGTAATTTTGTTTTTTTTTTGAATATGATTGTGTTCTAGAAGGTTTCCCATTCGCTAATTGTTCTAATGACACTTGTCTATAAGCTTCCTTGTGTCGCATTCTTAAGTGTGATTTTAAATTTCCTGTACTAGTTTTGTAACTCAATTCACTATCGCACAGTAAACATAGCGCTTTTTTATTTAAATCATCAGTTTTTGTGAAAACTTGCCACAAAACACTCTTATTTCTCCGCGACATAATTATCATGTATTGTGGAAGTGTAATAAGATTGTTATGGAAAGAGGTAACTGCTCAACATCAGGTGCGCCATCTGTATGTTCACAAAAAGGCTGGTTAGGTTAGGGTGGCCGGTGCGGCTACCGGTCTTCAAACATCTAAAACATCTGTTTAATACAAATAAGTGTTGATTTCATTGACAGAAGTGTCTCTGTAACTACAGTCTTCATTAATATCTCGAATTCCTTAAGAGATAAACAGTTATACCAAGTTGATTAAATATACCTACAACGTTATAACTGAATTATTTAGTTCACTATAACTCTTTGTTTCACACACGAAATAACGATAGCTACCAACGCAACGTCAGCAACAATGAAGACAAAACGGTAGTAAAATGAATCTAACCCCCGTCTTATTTCGTTTATTAATTAAATAACGCTACAATAATTTTATAACTCGTGAACTTAGCACAAAACATACGATATCGATACAATATTGCACACAAGATCAACACGACGAGTCGTCAAATAACTCTTTAGAATGTGCATTACCATTGCATACATCCTAGTTTAGTTTTTAATAAGATTTTGTTACATTTGCTCTGTTTGCAATGCCAAACATTAAACAAAACAGATATTTTCGTAAACGAGGACGAGATAAAAACGATAATTTAGCACTTTCGTTGTAACTTGTTAACGGCTATAGAAACTGTTTTGGTTATTTTATCAACTTGTAAATTATTACGCAGGCAACACTACACTAGTAAATAAGGAAAGCCGTGGTGTTGTAAATCAAGGTCATTGTCAGTATGGCACGCGTCATCTGTCATTACTGTTTTGTTGGCAAAAATTCTTTGATTTCCTACCCGCACTTCCCTCTCAGGCGATCGAAGTGTGGATGACATGTAAGTCGATTTACAACTTCTAATTTAGATTTCTTTTAGATTATGAAGTACTGGCTAAGTAATAACTAGCGTTATTGATTGCGTAGCGCATCCCAGTTATCCTAAATTTAAGTAGACTCCACTTCATCCAAAGGTTGTCTGGAATAGATTGCTTCGATATGACCGCCCATTGAAGAATCGGCAAATATTTAAATCGTCCGGTGTCTGGCAATCAGAACCATGGAAAGCACAGCCTTGAAAATTGGTGCCAAAATATCAAATTCCAGACTGTACTTTCCGTGGTTGTGGAATGACTGTAAGTCCCGCAACATGGTCGTGTGGATCAAGTTGGAAGCCTTACCATGGAGTTTTGTGGTATTGACTATGCCACAAAGCTGTACTGAAATAGTTCCCTAAGAGAGAAATAGTACTGATGATCACATTTCATCATCATTGGCCTTCAACATCTATTACAGATGACTTAGTCATCTGATCATATTTATTAATTTATATATTGGTCGCTCGCTGTTGAATTAATCTATGAAGCTATGAATTAATACCGGATTAGTCTCTTGTCATATTTTTTTTCCAACATAAGCTTATCGATGGCAAGAATGTCGCATGCAAATGTTTTAGACACTAATTATGAACATGGATAGCGTTGAGATTTTTTAGTAATTCACTGAGGCATCCCACTTTCCGTCAAATTGGAAGCCTCACCAAAAACAGCTGCACGTACTGTGATGTTTTATGTAGATATGAAAATAATGTGCAGAAATAGTGCCCCCTAAGCAAAATTAAATGAATGACGCATGAATGCTATGCAAAGCTAAATCATATTTATGGCGAGTGTGCCATCTTTCTACCTTGATAGATGCAATTTTGGCCAAAGGGTGTTGTTTTAATGTATATTGGCCGTTAAAATATCGTCTGGTTTATACACAGGCAAGGTCATACGCAAAGGATAGTTAAACATAAAAAAAAATTTAACATAAAAAGAACTGTTGTTTTAATTTTATTGGTAAAAGGGCTTTATAAATTTCTAATGCTTGCTTACATTTTAATATATTACTGAATAAATGCTCTTTCACTTCTAATTTGAAACCGAAGTTGCAAATTTATCGCCAAATTCAGAGAACAACTGAATCCTACAATCTAGCTTCAGCACTAACTGAACATTTTATATGTTATATACATATTCATTTATAACTATGATTTTATTCTACAATATCTATAAGTATCTCCCGTCGCTTCGTCTCGAAATCAGATTAATGATATCTACTTGCAATTTCGATAGCGATCTTTTGTTCACTTTCTTAAGTAAAACACTGACATAGTTTAAGAAGGATGATATCTCTTGCTCCGTTTCTATAGTGCTCGATGTTTCTTCTGTTCGGTCTGGACTGAATCTTTTCCGTTTTAATGACTTTCTAGACTTTGCCTCTTCGAGATACACAACTTCTGTGAATATGTCTGCTTCATCATTTTGTACACTCTCCGCGTCGGTTGAATCTGTGTCCTGAAAAATATATCACTTGTTTAACTTTGGCTCTGATCGCAGCTTTTATCGACATTACTTTTAAGATACTAAGTAGTAGAGCTCTTAGTGAAAGGCTCGGGGAAGTACTATCACCATGTCGATTCCTGCCAACAAGTAGATTATTATGTGAATAATGTTTTTTTTATGTTCTTTTTCTTTTTATATGTACCTAAGTAATTTGAATTGATCTCTTTTTTGTTTTATTTTATTGGACCATGTGTCTGCAATAAAAAAATATGATTATTATTGTGTTCCAGTTTGAAGGGTGTGGGTGATATTACAGGCACATGAGGCTTAACACATGTATGCCTCAGGTCGATGGACGTAAGGCACGCTCCTAACAAACGTGGCCTAATGCTTTTTCAAACGTGATGGTAGTATTTATGCTGACTGTACTTAACGACGACTATAACAGTGAAAGTCGTCGAAAAACGCGGATTTGCTCGAAAATGCTATTATGTTATTAAAGGTACTCACTCTTTTTAGTATGTTGGTCAGGACCAGAGGATGTTCTTCTTCTAGATGGTTCTTCATATCCTCTATAGTGTTATCAGTGGTCTTATAGCAGCAGATAGTGCAGTAAGCGGTAGAATCTCGTATCTCAAACTGTTCCCATACCTCTGCACAAAACTTCCTTGAAAAGGTTGATTCATCACCTTGACCTGTAAATTGGAATTGAAATTATGGAAGGCCATAACACGTTGCACTAAAATAAATATGAGTACTTATAACTATAACTTGTATAAGTATAACCTACTCTGGGTTTTCCAGTAAAAAAACACTAAATTAAAATTCGGAAGCTCACCTTGATTTGATGAAGATGCATTGGCCGAAAGATCATCTGCTGCTTCGATTTGTGTTAGCTCTGTCACCATCGATCTATCACAAGGTGGCTTTATATCTTGAAGATATTCATTGTACTCTTCTAAGTGATTTATTTGTAAATGTGTTTTCAGGTTTTTAGTATTTTTGTATGATAAAACTTCTAGACAAATATTGCATTTAGCTGTTTCTTCATAATAATTTTCACGTTCAAAATAGTTCCATAGTAGAATGTCTAAGTTGTTGCGTTGTTTTGATGATTTAGGGTTATCTACAGAGTCATTAGATCGGGAAGTTCCAGTGCTTGTGGGCTGTCCAAATACTGTCGCGTAGGCTTCTTTGTGCCGCCCTCGTAAATGTACTTTTAGATTACCTGAAGTCGTTCTAAAACTTAATTTGCTTTTACATATTTTGCACTGCGTTACTTTATTTACACTATCAGTGTTTTCAAAATATTCCCACACACGACTTAAAGGTTTTTTCGACATACCTACTTAGGTATGGTACCTATTACACTGCAACATTAAATAAACTATAAATAATCATGGTTTTTAGTAATTCGGTCGTTTTGGAACACCTAGGCTAAGTTCAAATAATAATGCTGGACCATCCACACAGCATCGTTTAGCCCCAAGCTAAGCAGAGCTTGTGTTATGGGTACCTACTAGATGATTAATATACTTAATACAACACATTACATGCACAGATATTTTTATTATACATAGAAAACACCTAGAACACCCGGAATCAATATTTGCAAATCGTACAAACATTTTGGATTGTCCAGCATTATTATTATTATAATGTATCCACGTTGGTATAGGTTAATAGTACACTTAGTGCTTTGGCACTATTTCAGTAGATTTTTGGCAAAGTCAAAACCACCAAATTTCTTGGATGAGGCCTCCAACTTGACAGACACCACCTAATATGTTGAGATGAATCTCTTTTTCATTATGTTCTCACATTATGATACTAATCTTAAATGATCTAAGATACTAATATACAAATGCAAATTTTCAGGCCATATTATGCCCTCAACATTTGCATCACTGGTAAAAATACAGACATACACTAAAATGACTGTCTGGTTCTTCAAGATACCAGGCCCTACTATAGGTAAACCAGTAGGTTTAAATAATAATTAGTAAGCATTATATTATTTACATAAATGGATTAAATACCTATCTAGGTAGGTAGTCAATATGTAACAAACAATATAAGATCATAGGTACCTAATTGCTGGTGTTATAGCTTGCATCTTACTTTGATACCTACCAAGGTAGGTACCTACCTACCTACCTGCTTGGTAAGCGAACTGGTTTCAGCAACTAGATTACTGGTAGGCTCTTTTTGATTAATTGGTCATTCCTAAGCAGTTCTACATAGCCTCCATTTGGATAGGTATCCACTAGTAGGTAGGTACCTAGTATTTATGCTAGTGGAGACTAATTTTACATGATTGGATTCTGTAGGTAGGTAGGTACCTACCTATAATGTAATTTCTGTAGTAAATAAATCATTTGTAATTCCACCATAAGCTTTATTCAAGCTCTAGATAAAGTGTAGGAGGTAGACTGATGGACAGACAGCAGTCAGTCTATAAAAAAGTACTCTGTGACAGACAGACTAGAGTGGCCTTAGGTACCTACCTAGTAGATAGGTTGGTAGACTTTCCATAACAACAGGAAGACTAAAAAGCTGCAGTCAAAACCGACCGGACTACCTACTAGGGTAGATGATAGGTACCTACAGGTTTCCAAGTTGTGCTATCACTTCTGTGTCTTCTGACAATCACTGTATCATGCATTTATCACGTACACAGTAATGGTGGAGACCTTATGGTGGCGTAGCTATCCTGTGGCGAAAAAGTACCTTTCAAGACGTTACTGTGCTACGGTGTTCGAATGATAGGGTTGTAGCAGTTAAAGTGAAAATGTGCAACCGTTCGTTTGTCCTGTGTAGTGTTTACATGCCTACGGATGCCGTCCAAAACATTATGGAGTTTACAGACTGTTTAAGTTGCATTAAAGCAGTTATTGAAGGTAGTGATAGTGAGGCAGCATATATTCTGGGAGACCTTAATGCACACCCAGGTAAGCCTTTCCACAATGAACTGAACAGTTTTTGTCAAGAAAATGATTGGACGTGTGCTGATACAGATTTTTTAGGGTACGAGTCAGGGACATTTACTTATATTAGTGACTTAAATGGTAGTAAAAGATGGTTAGATCATTGTGTAGTCACAAGCTCTGCTTTGCAGACAATTTGTAATGTTCAAGTTGACTATAATGTGTATGCTTCTGACCACTTTCCGTTAGAAATAAGTTGTATTTTAAACTATATCCCACCTAAAGTAAAAATAAAAAGTGTTGAGTGCAATAGAGTAATATGGGGTGATAGAAATGTATCGCAAAGAAAAATATATTCTGAATTGTGCAATAATAAATTACGAAATATACACTTTCCAAGTGAGTTTAGAGAATGTGCTGATCAACATTGCGCAAACTTGCAACATAGGCACTTTATTGATAAAATGTATGACGACATTATATGTGCTTTGTCTGATGCCGCAGTTAAATCGTTCAGGCAGAAAAAATGTGGGCAAAAGGGATCTGTAATAGGTTGGGACACCCATGTACAGGATGCTCATAAGATGGCTAGGCTTAGTTTTAAGACGTGGTTTTTGAATGGCAAACCATCTGATGGAGTTTTATTTGAGAAGATGAATCAAGACAGGAAATTTTTTAAGGGAAAATTAAAATTTTGTAAGAAGCACCAAGATCAAATTTTAATGGACAAGTTAGCATCTAAACACAATAAAAAAGATTTTAGACAGTTTTGGAAATCTACAGCCAGCCTTAACACTAAGCCTAGACTACCTGAAACTGTGAATGGTGTAAGCGGTGATAGAAATATAGCGCAATTATGGCCGCCCCGACGCAAGAGAGCGAATCGTTCCGTTTGCTTCTCGACGCGTGCCGAAATCTCTCTTTCTCCCTCGCACGTTTCAGCCGAACCCTCCCGACGCTAGCTTCGAGTCTTTCCGTC
Source organism: Electrophaes corylata (assembly GCA_947095575.1). Lineage (NCBI taxonomy): Eukaryota > Metazoa > Arthropoda > Insecta > Lepidoptera > Geometridae > Electrophaes > Electrophaes corylata. The sequence continues at coordinate 3,614,014 of OX352727.1, forward strand.
GGTCAGTGCAAACGTGACAACAGCCAATCATGGTCCGCGCTGCCGATGAACCAATTTAGAGTAGAGGCACTACCCATACCAGCGGACGTTAGTATTAAAGATAAGGTGGCTGATGCTGAGCCTAGTATGTCCGAAAATTTAGTGCGCTTCTCAGTAAAAGAAGTAGCCATGGCTATCAAGAACATGAAAAAAGGAAAATCTCCAGGACATGATGGGCTCAGTATTGAGCACATGCTTTGTGCTGGCTCTCATTTGCCACGTGTACTGGCAATGTTCTATAGTTTTTGCATCAACCATTCGTACCTCCCACTGAACTTGATGAAAACAACGATCGTGCCCATAGTTAAAAACAAAACCGGTGATATTTCAGACAAAGACCCATATATTTAGCAACCACAGCTGCGAAAGTGTTCGACCGCCTGCTTGATGGTTACTTGGATAAGATCCTGCACCTGCACGATGCCCAGTTCGGGTTTAAGGCAGGTGTTTCAACAGAAAGTGCCATCTTAAGCCTTAAGCATACCGTCAAGTACTATACTGACAGAAAGACACCAGTATATGCTTGTTTTTTAGATCTTTCCAAAGCTTTTGACAGAGTTTCTTATCAAGTTCTGTGGGGTAAGTTGAATAAAGTCCTACCACAAGAGTTAGTAAATATTTTCAAATACTGGTATGGGAATCAGCTCAATAGTGTTAAGTGGTCTAGTGGACAGTCGGATACATATAGGTTGGAATGTGGAGCGAGGCAGGGGGGGCTTACGTCTCCTAAGCTTTTCAACCTATATGTGAACGAGCTGATTGATGAACTCAGTAAAAGTCACGTCGGATGTTCCATTGATGGTCAGAAAGTAAATAACTTAAGCTATGCAGATGATATGGTGCTACTGAGTCCATCAATTAGTGGCCTCAGACACCTATTGGGTATTTGTGAATCCTACGCTGAAAGGCATGGATTATTGTATAACACCAAAAAGAGTGAAGTTCTTGTTTTTACTGGAAGCAACAAACCACCAGAAAATGTTCCACCGCTAAGGCTTAACGGAAACGACCTAAAGATTGTACAGCAATTCAAATATCTCGGGCACATATTGACGGCTGATCTGAAAGACGACTGTGACATTGAGAGGGAACGTAGGGCGTTGGCGGTAAGAGGCAACATGGTAGCCCGTAGGTTTGCTCGAAGTTCAATATCAGTTAAAATAACACTCTTTAAAGCTTTTTGCCAATGCTTCTATACGAGCAGCCTATGGGTTAAGTATACACAGAAGTCTCTCAGCGCCCTACGAGTGCAATACAATAACATCTTCAGGAAGCTTTTGGATCTGCCTCGATACTGTAGTGCCTCTGGAATGTTTGCGGATGCCCGGACTGATGATTTTGCGGCTATAAGGCGAAAGAGAATCGCTTCACTACTGAGTAGAGTGAGAGCCAGTCACAATAGTATCTTGCGTGTCCTGTCAGATAAGTTTGACAGCCCTATACTGTCACACTGGGTTAAGACTGTAACCTATGTAACTAATAGCTTAGTCAAATAGTTTTTAAATTAGTATTAATTGTGTATTGACTGTGTGTATTATTTGTGTATATCTTTACTATTATGGACCTGTAAGCTGTCTGAAATAAAGATTTATTATTATTATTATTATTATTATTAGTAATAAGTAATCGTTTGACGACTGCTCTGTTTCTACACAGAACACTGTCGTTTTCTCTGAATATGATACTTGCAATTTTAGTCGTCAAAATGTATGTTGTGGTAATGTACAAAGTGTTGAATTGTTCTACAGAAGTGAATGCATTGTAATGGTAAACCTGCAGAGAATAACTTATTGGCCCCAAATTATTACGAGTAAAGCCGTAGCGCGTAGTGCAGCTTCTGCTTCTCTATGGTTCGGATGGCAATGAGAAATAGAGCGGTATGCAATGCAAGTTATTAGTAATAACTATCTTTGCTGTAACGTTTTAAAAAACCGCATAAATTAGCACTTTCACGTGACACAGCGTCGCCGCCGTCTCACTCACTTATCTATGCATGTTATGTACGCTATTTTCACTAAACACACGTCAATATCACATCGAAACAAACGTTATTCCACTTATTACAATCGATAAGCAATGCCACGGGTATTAAAGCTTATCTAAGTATTCTAGAAAATTAAGGTACCAACGTAAACTATGCACTTTGTAATATACTGTAAGATATTACCAAAACGTTTTTCGTTAAAGTTTAGCTACGCATCTCAAGACGAGTGATGAGTATGTAGATAACCAAACCAACGAAGAACGTATCACTCACTCACTCACTTCACTTCACTCACTCCAACATCGACGACCAAGAAAGTTGCCAGGTATGTGCTCGACCAAATCGCTAAATTTTCTGTGCCGCAGAAAATACAAATTTGTTTGAAGTTCATGAGAAAGCCTTACATTTAAAATGAATCACCAATCACCTGAATCATTAGTTATTCCGGGTGTTTTCTATGCATAATAAAAAATATGTATGCATGTATTGTATTAAGTATATCAGTCATCTAGTACCATAACATAAGCTCTGCTTAGCTTAGGGCTAGATGATGCTGTGTGGATTGTCCAGCATTATTAAAATCATACTCATCTGTGGGAAGATAATTATTGTGAGATAATTTATGCGATTCGCACATCTTAATATTTTTTTTTCTCTGGGTGTTCTATTGTATTTCCACGACCGATCCACGGTTTCCACGGTTGCGGGTTCAATTCCCGCCTTGGGATAAATGTGTACGATGTGTAATGTTTGTACAATCTGCAAATATTTATTCCGGGTGTTCTGGGTGTTTTCTATGCATAATAAAAAAATATGTATGTATGTAATGTATTGTATTAAGTATATCAGTCATCTAGCACCCATAACACAAGCTCTGCTTAGCTTGGGGATAGATGATGCTGTGTGGATTGTCCAGCATTATTATTATTTTATAAGTATTCTATCAGTCATCTGGTTCCCATAGTACAAGCTATGCTTAGTTTGGGGCTAGATGATGTTATGTAAAAATGTTTATACTTTTACCACAAATATTTATTAATTTATTGAATAGTAGGTTTTAAGAATTATATCTGACCTTCAGTTTTAAAAAGTATTTATTGAAGTAGGTGGGTAAGATCAAAATAAGTTCCATTACATATCTTAGTAATACTTTTAATTTCCAATGAATAAATTACGTTTTATACCCTCATAAATATTTAATAGACCATTCTACGTATACAATTTTTTAATTTCTAATTTTAGTCGCTAAAGATTTGACCGTCAACTAATAATTAACAGTTTCCGACAAAAAATATTGGCCTTTTACATAATAAATGCCAAAAAATAGCTATAAAAAGTACTAGTCTGGCTAACGAAAGTGACAAAATAAAAAAAACACACGACTGAAGCAAAACTTCTTTAATATACGAAACGTAACTGGCTATGAGAGAAAGAACATTGCAGCCCCTCCATGGTAGCGTTACACGTTTAACGCAACCTTGTTGGAAGTCGCTTAGAAGTTTTACTTCAAAAATTATTTGCAAATTTTTGACATGGCAATAATGTAAAAACAAGATGGCAGTTGTTAGTGACAAGATTCAGGAGATTAAAATATACGAAACTTAACTATGAGAGAAAAAGAGAAAGAACTATGCTTTCATACCCCCTCCATGGTAGCGTTAAACGTTTAACGCAACCTTGTTGGAAGTCGCATTAAGTTTTACTTCAAAAAGAAGTGTGATTATAATTGTTACCATGCTTATAATTTTTAATTAGCGTTTTTTTCTGTTCTGCCTATATTTATTAGCCAGACTTTAGCTTTGTTAAACCGGGAAGGCTACTGCAAGCAAATTAAATAATACAGTACCATGTAATTATGACCTTTTTATCCTATTTTAAGATAATTGGTTAGTTATATGCAGTAACAAGCATCATAGCAGTTTTTATACATAACAAAATTATTTACTTACCTACTATAAAATTGCTATTCTTAATTATATATTTGATTAATGACAATAATGAATGTTTTAAACCATATACCTACTGCATGTTTCAAGATAGGGTATTACTTTTTTTTATTTTTATAAATCTTGTTGATGGAACAAGCATATGGCCCACTTGATGTTAAGTGGTTACCATCACCTATAACAAAGCATTGCCTCATAGGTCACGCTCGTTAGAACGTCACCGACGATGCACTACTCAGCGTCCATCAAGCTGAGGCATACAGGTGTTAAGCCCCATGTGCCTTTAATTACACCGGCACCCACACCCTTCAAACCGGAACACGCTGCGCTGCTTGGCGACAGAAATAGACATGGTGGTAGTACTGCCCCGAACAAGCCTTTCACAAAGAGCTCTACTACTACTAAAACTTTACTGTTGTGAACGAACACTCTTTAAGAAAAAACATTTGCATTTTGGAGATAAATTTTGGTGGTTTTTTTAAGCCTTCTCAATGACTTAATAACTGCTAACCGCCAACCGTTTCATGTACTTTTTAAAGCAATACATCGGGACAAAATGCCTTATTTTAAAGATTTTTTTTTTAAATTAAATTCTGGTTCAACTAGTCAGTTTTATAGTGCGACTGCACAAATTCCAAAGTTATATCTTGTGTGGGATATGAGCAAACTGTACTTAGTAACGCCCACTGTATCCCACATACAATCTTCTAAAACAAAAATTCTGCTTTTAAAAATGATAATGTAAAATGCTACACTGGCATAATATCTTATGCTGAAGCATGCGATATATTGTAGTATGACCCTTCTATACGATCTTCTATAATCTTATTCAACAAAATGATTAATATATAAAATAAAAATAGCAATTTCAAATATCGCACATGCACTAAGATAATAACAAAATTAATTTTTGTATCGGCTGTGCGATATATCTATGATTAATATAAAATTTTATTTACACCGATTAAATATACATTAACTATTACTTATGGCAATCATAACATCTAGTTGGCTTATAAAAAATTTACAAAATTATTATAAGTTATAAGTTCCGGACCTTTTTGGTGTCCCTGCAGTTCTTCTTTTTTTAAGTGGCTTCCGTGGATCTAACTTCCACAATTTTGCCAATGTCAATGTCGACAGCAATTGTTACAGTAAAACGATGGAGGTCTGAGTTTATCAAAAAGATTGACTGGTGTTTAAAGAGAGAGGTTAAACCGCAATTTTTTGCAGTATCAAGAAACTAACATTTTGACAGCGTTAAATAATTATAGTCTTTCCCTTACAAACAATGAGAAAGATCTTAACGTCTATTGTAGATTTATACAGAGTCAGTAGCAATTTTCATACCCCTATTTACGGGACGTTACACAAAAATAATCCTTCAAACCGGAGCACGCTGCGCTGCTTGGCGGCAGGAATAGGCATGGTGCTAGTACGCACCCGGACGAGCCCTTCACTAAGAGCTCTAGTACCGACAGTATTGTAACATTCCTAACGTATATTCATTTAAAATGGCACAATAACTAAAATATAATAATTTCAAAATGTATCTTTGTACAGTTCACATAAAATATCATTAATACGTATTATAAGTAATGACACCTTCCTTCCTTAACGACAAATTTTAACAATTTATTGTATTTTGTATTGTATTGATTTTAATTTCTGTGATTATTATATTTTGACATTCACTGTCATATTGTAATTCACCTTTTGTTCATGTTGCATGTGACGTTTTAAGTGCCATCTCCATTTGCACACCGACACTGTATTGCATGTTGCCTCTCATAATATTTTGTCATCTATTTACACACATGTCTAAGCAAATAAATGATCTTTATCTTTAAATACAATCAGTAAGAAAAGTGGATGACAACTTCTTTTAAAACTTTTTCTGCATGTTATGTTGATAAACTCAAAGCACCAGTTATGCTTGGTTTCAATACCTAGCTTCCGTTAGTAGTATGAAATAGACGAATAAATTTGTATAATAGTACTATTCCACCACTACAATACCTATAACTTCAAATAATCTAAATATAAAGAACTCAAAGGTGACTGACTGACTGACATAGTGATCTATCAACGCACAGCCCAAACCACTGGACGGATCGGGCTGAAATTTGACATGCAGGTAGATGTTATGACGTAGGCATCCGCTAAGGATTTTGATTAATTCTACCCCGAAGGGGATAAAATAGGGGATGAAACTTTGTCAATTTTAAACCGTTCGGGCTGAGACTTTGCATGCTTAAAGCTACTATGGTTTTATCCAGAAAAAAAAACGGGAACGGGAAAAAACTGCCACGCGGGCGAAGCTGCGAGCGGCCGCTAGTTGTAAACATATATTTGCAACTCTTACAGCACCCGCAATCAAGTAAGAAGTTCCTAAAGTCCTGACAACCGATGTGGCGCGGCGGGCGAATGTCCGCCTGCGACGCAGGAGGTTGCAGGTTCGATTCCCGCCTTGGGATAAATGTTTGTACGATCTGCAAATATTTATTCCGGGTGTTCTGAGTATTTTCTATGTATAATAAAAAACATGTATGTCATGTATTGTATTAAGTATATCAGTCATCTAGTACCCATAACACAAGCTCTGCTTAGCTTGGGGCTAGATGATGCTGTGTGGATTGTCCAGCATTATTATTATTAAAGTTCCTGAAGATGCTTTGTAGAGAACCGAAACGTGTTGATATGTTATTGATTTTAAATTTTGTATAATATAATTGTGCGTTTATGTAATTACGCTTGCAGATTTTAATTATGATATAAACTGTAATGTAGATGCTGTAGGAGTTGGACATACGTTTACAATTTTTCGAACTTATAGTGTTTTAAGTGGCAGAATAGTACTATACTAATATTATAAAGTGGAAAGATTTGATTGTTTGTTTGCATTGAATAGGCTCCGAAACTACTAGACCGATTTGAAAAATTTTTTCACCGTTGGGAAGCTACACTATCCCCGGGTGACTTGGGCTATGATATATTTTCAAAAAAATTAGGGATCCTTACTAAAACCCGTGCGAAACCGGGACGGACCGCTAGTACTATATTTATTTAATAGTCTATTTTATACTTTTACAATGAACTTCCACAAAGTCATGCCTGAATCAATTAACTATTTTATTTATCTACAATATAACACTATTGCAGATTATTAACTTTGTTATGGGCAACTTACAAACTCATGCCCCTATTTACGGGTGATGGCAGCAGCTGAGTAGTAATTAGTGATTTTTGTCTGTTCAAATGTTTCAAAGGAATGTTTCTTAATTTTTGTCAATGTTGTAAAATACAGTATTATTTCTAACATATACCTTAAATCTATCATCTAAAGTTATATTATGTACATGCTACATACACGATGGTGTCCGTTATATTTGGCAGTATTTGGCGACCCCAGCACAATCCTGAAATAAGAATTAAACAATCTATTTATTTAAATATCAAAAACAATTCATGCCTAGTGCTACAATAATTATAGGAGACAGCGAGTAGGGGGGCACGTTCCTAACTTACGTGACCTATAAGACAATTCTTTGTTATAGGCGATGACAACCACTTAACATCAGCTGGGCCATATGCTTGTTTCATCAGCAAATTGTATAAAAAAAACGAAATTCAACCCCTAAACGCGAAAACGGGTATCGCCCGGGTTTCTCTAGCCTAAAATACAAAAAAAAAATATGTCAATCAATTTTGTTTCATGTAAGAATCAAAAGATTAAAAGGGTACTATGGAATAATGTATGATAGATAGATAGATTGTAATAACACAATAGAGATAACTATAAATACTGAGTACAACGGGCGGCCTTATCTCTTCCAGACAACCTATGAGAACTAGAAATTACAGACATAATCAAAAATGTTTCCGAAACGTGGGGGTTACCTAGAGGAAGAGCACAGGACGCTGCATGGCGGCTGCGGGCACCCTCGCCTCGGGCGGCAGCGAAGCCCCGGAGCCCGAGGAGGTGCTGCGTCGCTCGGCGGGCGCCTCCTTGTCACGCTCCGACCCCGAGTTGGAGCCCCCGCTGCCAGACACCACGCTCTCTTCACGGTTGTATCTGACAACATCAAATTTATTTATAAATATTTTGCAAACATTTTTACACAATATACATAGCTTGTGCTATGGGAACCAGATGTAAATACATACTTAGAATACAGTATAACACCTAGACACAGAACTTGTTCTAGACTGCTATTAGCTAGCCAGAGGAAGAGCCCTTGTTTCTACACACAAGCCTGTGCTAAGAGCGAGGAACTCATCATAATGACTGACAATGGAAGTCTTAAATAACGAAGCATTGTAAATGTAAACTTTAATTTAAAGGATTATTTACGGACTTATGTTAAAATTGTATTGTTATATTGTAAGATGACTAAGCAATAAACATGTTTTTATCTTTATCTTCAAAAAGAATAGACATCAATGTTCATCACACAAATGTCCTCGGTGGGGGTTTGAACGATGTACAGTCAGCTGCACTAGAATGTATACAATTCGTAACTTTCACAGCGGTATTACAGCATCAAAATGAGCTCTTACACTTCAAAAACTAAAAAATCATGAAGTTTGTTGATGACCTCACTTATTTTTGGAATAATTGTCATGTAAATATTTTTAGCACCGCTGTGAAACCATTTTGAAAGTTACGAATTGTATACATTCTAGTGCAGCTGACTGTACTTGTAATGTTCTCCATTCCAGACCATTCCCGACGTCCGGAAAGCCCTGAGGAATTTTACGGCCCGCGTAAAACGTGTCAGAATATGAGAAAGGTTCCTACACCTGTGCTCTAAAGTGAAACTTATTTCTAAAAGTTTGCTACCTCGCTTCAGATTGTGCTGGACGTGTTGCAGCTGCGGTGCCTACACTGAGAAAAATGAAAAGCCTAAAGTGCCGTTATTACGGCAAAAAACCGACAAAACGTAACGACGAACAGAAACGCCTTATAAAGTTGTTCCGGTCGTGTGTACTACGGTACTACCATGACTCTTGAACGCTTCCTGGTACCATCTTAATCCTTAAACGCTCCTATTTTATCACGCCACATTAGGCCTCCGAAGTAGGTAGGTAGTGTTTAGGTAGGGTCTATATATATAACTAGCGGTCCGTCCCGGCTTCGCACGGGTTTTAGTAAGGATCCTTAATTTTTTTGAAAATGTAATATAGCCTAATTCACCCGGGGATAGTGTAGCTTCCCAACGATGAAAGAATTATTCAAATCGGTCCAGTAGTTTCCGAGCCTATTCAATACAAACAAAGTTTTCCTCTTTATAATATTATTAGTATATTAGTATTAGTATGATAAAATTTTATGTAGTTTCCCCTTTTTTTTTAAGCCAGGACCCTACTAATCCAAAGATAGGTAGATGATAGGTATTTTCAACTGCTTGTCCTTACATTTTTCCCCTCTGGAAAAGTGTAACGTTACATACTACATATTTTCAATGTTCGTTATATAAATGTCGAAATAACTTACCCATATACAGTATGTTCACTGTTGACACACGACGCGTATTTGAAAGGAATTGGCTGATAACCGTACGAACCAGCATACGGCATGTAGTTGGGACCCATCATACTGAAACAATTATAAATTATAATGTTGGACAATCCACACAGCATCATCTAGCCCCAAGCTAAGTAGAGCTTGTGCTATGGGTACTAGATGACTGATATACTTAATATAATACATTACACACATAGATATTTTTTACTAGTTTTTTATTACGAGTATACATATTAGATACCCATTGTATGTAGCAGTAGCATTATGTATAAGTTATATGTATACTTGTTTATCCTTAAGTTGTGGTGTGCAATAAAGTATTTTCTATCTATCTATCTATACCCAGAACACCCGGAATAAATATTTGCAGATCGTACAAACATTTATCCCAAGGCGGGAATCGAACCCGCAACCTCCTGCGTCGCAGGCGGACATTCACCCGCCGCGCCACGTCGGTCGGCAACAAGCATAGCATTCTCCATAGTAGTAGTAGACGTACTTAGGGTTAGGTAGAGGCAAGGCGGTGCTGAGCAGGCTGTCGGCGTCCCCGGCAGCGCTGCGCAGGCGCAGGGACGCGAGCTCGGCGCACAGCTCGCCGGCCACGTAGTAGCATTGCTCAGAGAACGTGATCTTGTTCACCGTGTGCCGGATGAAGCCAGCCTGAAAGTTCAATTAGTTACATTAATCCTACTAATATTATAAACGCGAAAGTTTGTAAGTATGGATGGATGGATGTTTGTTACTCTTTCACGCTCTAAACAGTGGACCGATTTGGATGTTATTTGGAATAAATATAGATTGAAACCTGGATTAACATTAGGCTACTTTTTATCCCGGAAAAATAACGGGAACGGGAAAAAACTACCACGCGGGCTAAGCTGCGAGCGGCCGCTAGTAAAATAATAATAATGCTGGACAATCCACACAGCATCATCTAGCCCCAAGGTAAGCAGAGCTTGTGTTATGGGTACTAGATGACTGATATACTTAATACAATACATTACATACATATTTTTTATTATACATAGACAATACCCAGAATACCTGGAATTAATATTTGCAGTTCGTACAAACATTTATCCCAAGACGGGAACCCGCAACCTCCTGCGTCGCAGGCGGACATTCACCCGCCACGCCACATTGGTCGCCAAATTATATTATTTTATTATGTTAATAAAGAAATTTTAAAACTGAACTGAACTGATGTCCTTATGGTACTGATTACATGTTTGCTTAAGCATGTTTTCTGTCTTGCATTCAGATAGATTGGCACCACACTGTAGCTTCATTATTTACATTATTATTATTTTGTAACAGGATCATACAAAAAAACGATAGGAACCAAGCCGTAAGTTTCTTGCCGGTTCTTGGTCGGCTTGGTCGCGGGGAACTGTCGCTTAGATTCACCTAGATTTAAGACTTTTCAAGATGATCCCTGCGGATATTACTGAATAAATGCCTTTTGACTTTGACTTTGATTACCTTTAGCATATGCGAGGCATATTTTCTGGCGTCACGTCGATCAGCAATGCCAGCGACATGCTGCAATATCCACTCCACGACATCAGCGCCAATGAACGCATTGGGAATTGTAATTTTCAACCACATCCGATCTCGAATCTCCAAACCTGTAACAATATAGCAAAATTAAATTAAATTCTTCTTTCAAACAAAAAATAAACAAAATCAGATGATGATGACCCCTTAACTTGGCCTTTATGCACCTTACACTCGAGATTCTTTAAGCCTAAGAGGGGTAGTCAGATGTACGTCCAAATATTACGTTTGGTACCTAGTTGCAAACCCATCACCGCTACTAGAATACTAATTTTTCAACAAAAAGTATGTTTTTATAAGGGCCGAATAGGGCGTTCAGGAATGTGGAGGTTCAAGATTTCAGTGATTCAGTTCATGTTCAGACTTTTCGACCTCTACAGTTTTACTATGATATAGATAACTAGCGGCCACTCGCAGCTTCGCCCGCGTGGCAGTTTTTTTCCCCGTTCCCGTTATTTTTTGGGATAAAAAGTAGCTATGTATTAATCCGAGTTATAATCTATGTTTATTCCAAATTTCATCCAAATCAGTCTACTGGACAGAGCGTGTAAGAGTAACATCCATCCATCCATACCTACAAACTTTCGCGTTTATAATATTAGTAGGATTATTTGCCCATAATTCAGGCAAATAACAACAGATGGGGTCCGACAAACTGTCACTACCTTTAAACAATTTTTTTCACAAAGGGCCGTATTGTCTCTAATTAAAAAATCTTACCAGAGTCAGGTCTAAGCATAGCTCGCACAACCAGTGCCATATCCATATTGACTGACAGCTGGGGCTCGGAGCCGGGTACGTCAGAGGCCCGTTCTGACACTGATGATGGCAACGCAGACAGTGATGGCGGTGGTGGAGGGTAGGCTTCACGAAGAGCTGCGGTATGAGCTACCCATGCACCTGGAATTTTTTTAATTGGTTATTTTTTTATAGTGCATAACTGCACTTAATGAAATCACAAATATTTTATATCATCCCCAAAATTTCCTCAAGTGGGATGAACCCATACCCTCTTTTTGATGGGCGTCCCAAAAAGGACGCAAGATTTCAATTTGCCGCCATGTTTGTATTTTAGTGCTGGCAACCCTTAAAAAAACTATTTGACAGCTGAATGTTTAGGGTTTGTGAAAATGCCGGGTCATACGAAAGATCAAAGCGTTTTTATTATTGAACAATATTTCAAAATGTGGCCGGTCAAGCAGATACTGTTAATGGAGCTCGATATCGCGACATGATAACAAGGTTTTTTCTAGCCGAATTATAGGATATCGATGTGGAAGCAATGTAGTTTCAACAAAACGGGGCCATTTGCCACACAGCCAGAGAAACGATGCAATTACTGCATGAAAGATTTCCTAGTTGTGTGATCTCTTGATTCGGTGATCAGAATTGGCCCCCTAGATCTTGCGATTTAACACTTTTAGACTTTTTATGGGGTTATTTAAAGTCTAAGCTTAAAGTAAATAGCCCAATAAGCCAACAACCACTCATGCTTTAAAAGAGGAACACATCTATGCAAATCATCATAATTTTCCTGCCCTTATCCCACTTTACGTGGTGTCGGCACAGCAGGGACCAAACACTAAATATTTAAAAAAATGATACCTGGATCAATAGGCCGAACTGGTTCAGTACGGGGTATAGTGAAGTAACCCTTAGGATTTGGATCCCAGCACTTGGCGACAACCAACTTGATGGGTCCTGGCTTCTGCACCACCTCCCGGAGCACCCTGACCGCCTCATCATTGGTCATGTCTTCAAAGTTCACATCATTCACCTGAAACAGATGGAGAGTGGTTTTATTTAGTTACTAGCAAAACTTTGTCTGCATCAAGTAATTTTAATACAAACTTCAACCCCCACTGTATCCATTTAAGGGTTAAATTTCAGGAATTTCTTTCTTATAACACCTTTATATTCTATTTCATACCAAGCAGAATTGAGTGATTTATTGCATTTCGAGGAAAAAATTGTTGTTACTGGATTCATTTCCTGTGATTTTTGAAAGCAATATTGTTTTTTCATTTTAATTTTTCTTCTAGTGTTATTTTAGGTTTTGATATGTAATTTTGGTGACTTTAACCATCATTTCATGAGGTCTTAGCACAAGTGTGAATAGTTGAAATGAAAGTGTGTTATGTGGCATCCTGTTTTGAACATAATGTTTCAGGTAGGTTTTAAAGAAAAGGCTACCTTTTTCTTCGAAACTAATAACACCGGCTTGCAACCTGTCACATGTGGAATAATAACTACATCAAAGTGTTGGTATTTGCCAAATGTAATCTTTGGAAGCACTTCCTCAAATATATTGACATCCTCAAAGAATGAAAAATACTTTATTGTACACACACCAGACACTAGTAATATAAAACAAAATAAAAGAACAGTTATAAAATGGAAGGCACAATGGGCGGCCTTATCGCTTAGTAGCGATCTCTTCCAGGCAATCTTGATATCTGAGTGGGTATCTACTATGCCTAAGGATTAAGGTCATAAAGCAGTTTCACAAATTTAGGTAAAATATGTACATACCTGTAGGATCATGTCACCAGGTTCTATTCTTCCATCTAAAGCTACTGCCCCTCCCTTCATTATACTTCCCACATAGATTCCACCATCCCCACCCTTATTTGACTGCCCGACTATAGAAATTCCAAGAAAATTCACTGTGTCCATATTTAAAGTAACAGTTATAATGTGCATTGACATAGTGGAGTCAGTTATCGAGGAGTAGGAAGATGTTCGAGACATGACTTGGGGTCTTTTCCGTCTCCGCTGAGGTCTTTTGCGGGAACTGACTTGTAAGTGGGACACACTGCTGCATTCTGTAAGGGCTCTGTCAACAGAGGCATTTGTGTGTCTACCTGTGGTGGTGGTGATTTCTGATTGGCTGTCGAATAGGCTGGTGGAGTCCAAATCTGAGCTTAAAACTGACGCTGTTTCGTATTCCAAGCCATGGTTGCCGTATTTTGAATGGCCATTGATACGGAGGCCTCTGTACTTGTATTTGTCACAGGAAGCTCTGTGCCCCGGTCGGGAGCTGATAGTGCTGTCTGTGTCTGTACATGTGTCACGAGTAAGGGGCGCGGGCGGAGCACCCTGGTTCGTTGTTTTACCCTTGCCAGGGTTACTGTCCGTACATTGCGAAGCTCCATCGGAAGGGTTGGAGCCTTCAGCAGACACTAGCCACGACACAACACGACCGTTGAAACACGGTAGATGAGCGTTATCATCAACTATTTCTTCTTTCACAACACCAAAATCATCGTCCATCGACTTGAAGAAAAATTTATAATTCGGCCTGTTCAGCTGATTTTTGAAGTCCAACAACGTGACTTTCTCAGGGGATATGGGGATTTTCACTAGGTACGGCGTCTCTTCATCGTCTATGTAGTAAATTACCTTAGTTTCCTCCATTGTTAGTGCATTTATTGAAAAACAACACCCCTACGATCTATAAATAACAGCCGCCATCACGAAAATGGCGATAATTATGATATGTTCGTTATTGACCGCCACGAGGCGCCACTATCGAATCGAAAAATCCTGACGATTTAAGTTCTGTGGATCTGCATGGACAGCTAAAGTAATTAGTAGTCGATTCTTGTCCGATGTTTCGATGCGATTTATGAAAAGACTTCAGTCAGATAACTAATCTGTGACAAAATTAACGATTTGAAATTCCGACGTTGTTTTTGTTTAGTTTTGAATTTTTCGAAAATGGTCATAGCAATGGATAATAAAGAAAATCTAAATAGCTTATGTGCTATTGATAAACTAGATGGATTTTGCAAGAGATTAGATGGTAATTATTGGTGGTACCCAGGTTCTCAGCTTCACTCTACTTCAACATGAAACAAATCACTGATTATTATAATTATTATTCATTCATAATTTTACAGAAAAAATAGATAAAGAGCAACAGCAACTAAAAGCCTGTAAGAAAAATACTGAATTAGAACTAAAACTTGCCCAGGAAATGAAATTACATGTAAGTACTACCTACCTTACCATTCATGTTTCCATTTCAAATTCAGAGGACTTCAGAGGAATACTGTTACAATCGCAGCTGACCTGATTTTATCTAGCTCATTAATTACAGTGTACTTCTAGGATCAGCTGTCAGAAATAGCGTTTAGAGCCAGCATATTCCAGAGGTGAAACTGGTTCCAAGATGTTTCCTTGGGTTACTTGTATCTGTCTGACTGAATGCCTTGAAATTAGCTGAACCTCGTATTAGATCCTTCTAGGCATTCTTTCAGTTTTTAAGAGTAAAAACAGAGAATACTCGAAGATATGCTTTTTTTACAGCACTCATAACTTAGTTGGTAGATAGCTCAGCCTTATGCCCTGTTGTGGGTTTGATACCCGCCGAGAGCAAACATTGAAACAATTAACATAGATTTTTGTTCTATCTGGTTCCTACAGTACAAGCTTTGCTTGGTTCGTGGATAGATGGCATTGTGTCAAATGTATGTCAGTATTTATTTACTATACCTTCACAGAACGAGCTGACCGAACGTTTGTCAAAGCTGACAGATCGCAGTGGTGAATTGGACAGAGTGTGTGCCACCTTCGAGACTCATCTGAGCATCACAGATAGTGATAGAAATCGCCTTGATAATGCTAAGTGAGTAATGTACATCTTCTTCCATATAAGTGTGATAAATGTTTCCATTCTTGACTGGTTGCAACTGGGGAGACTTTATTCAGTCAGAATCATGTACCGTGCCCCTGCACCAGCAATGCAAATGCAATGCTTTGTTATAGGTGATGGTAACCACTTAACATCAGGTGGGCCATCTGCTTGTTCCATCAACAAGTTGTATAAAAAAAAAACAGCATAAGAGACGAACTTGATAGCACTACAGACAATGCTGTTGAGGTGGCCAAGTATTATTTCAAAATTGTTTAATTATTTGTTAGTTGACCATTGGTATGATAATAGAAGGCTTTGAAGTTGTGCTTTGACACAACTTAAAGTAAATTTTATTAAAAAAACTGGGAACCGAGTAGTAAGTTTCTTGCATTTTCTTCTTGACTTTGTTACATTGAACTAGCAGTTAGATTTAACTACTTTTAGGAAAATCCTAAGTTTAAGCCTGGTTCTAATGAATAAATGCCCTATGGATTTGGACAAGCATACAATATCACTATCAATCGTAAGTCTAGAGGAACCCTTGTCCACTTAATCAAAAAAGAGGATAATCTGCTCCAAGCCAGTATCCAAGGACTGGTGGACTAATCTGACGACCGATGTGGCGCGGCGGGCGAATGTACGCTTGCGACGCAAGAGGTTGCGGGTTCGATTCCCGCCTTGGGATAAATATTGTACGATCTGCAAATATTTATTCCAGGTGTTCTGGGTGTTTTCTATGTATAATAAAAAATATCTATATATGTAATGTATTGTATTAAGTATATCAGTCATCTAGTACCCATAACACAAGCTCTGCTTAGCTTGGGGCTGGATGATGCTGTGTGGACTGTCCAGCATTATTATTATTATTATAATCTAAGCTACCAACTTGTTCTAGAGAGACTTATCAACTCGAGAAAGAGCTAACCGGAATCCGATTTGACTTCAGTGCACCACCAACTGTTGCTAAGGGATGTATCCTTTTACAATTAAAATTTAGATTAATCATTTGAGACGTAGGTACTCAATGTATAAAAATATACTTTGTTGGAATTGAAGGTATAACGGCAGGTATACCTTCATAATAGAAACAGCCTTTTGAAAACAGTTTTAAGTTTTTATGCAGTGCTGTGGTAAAACCTCTATTTTTATTTAATGACAGCTAGAGCCAAAAGTGACAGCTTAATGCGCTTAATGTACCCTCCTAAACGTTTTCTGTCATCTTTGGAAGCAACATTGTATTTTAATTTAAATTGTTTTTCTAGTGTTATTTTAAGTTCTGATGGGTAATTTTGGTGGAATTTTAACCATCATTACTTGAGGTCTTAGCACAAGTGTGAACAATTGAAATGAAAGTGTGTTATGAGGCATCCTGATTTGAACGAAAATGTTTCCCTTTGGTTTTGAAGAAAAACGCCATCTTTTTCTTCAAAACCGATGACGGCTGACTTTACTTTTTTTACCGACTCGACTTGACTAAAAAGAATTTATTCAACCCACTTGACATTGGAAAATTGTCCGCAAGACGGACGGATGCCACAAAAAAAAATGGTACAACTACGATTAAAGATGTGGTTAGCTGGGGAGCAAAGGTTCTCATATGGCGACCACCAACCGGAAGACGAAGCGTAGGACGCCCTCCTACCCGATGGACTGACGACATTTTTCGGATTGTGGGAAGTCGATAGATAGAAAGGGCTTGAAACTCTTCTTAAAACATGGGACAGGCCTTTGTTGAGCTGTGGACTTCTACAGGCTGTTATTAAAGATGATGAGTGATCATTTCCAATCACACTAATGTTTTCTGTCCATAGGTAGGGATAGGAACCACAACCTACACAACTAAACAAGTATTCTGTTTATATTCTCCTCAACACAAAAATCAGATATTAAATCAGAGTCTCGGAAGCTGCTGCAACCATTCGAAGTCCCCGCAACCGACTGCGAAGCCCTATGGACACTTATCCAGGCTACAGCAGCCCCAGGCTGGCCCTACTCTCTGGATAAGGAGAATACACCTAACAATTAATTACCATACAATTACAATCGTTAAAATTTCTGCTGTAGTATATAAGATTATACATAAACATATTTTAGAAATAAATAACTTTACCGTAGAATACTCTTTTTCAGGTTTATTCAGTACAGTCTTACAAAGAAAATATAAAACAATTATTTGATAGCACTGACTGAACTGTGGACAAACATTTCTGGTTCAGATAATTCTTAAAACCAGGGGCCCAAGCACGAACTGGCTATCGTGACGCTAGCGTCACGCTAACGTTACCAAAATGTAACGAGATTTTGCACAGCGCCTCTATCGTGCGTAAAGAGAACTAAAATTGGAAGCACGAACACTTTTGGCATTACGTACGTAAAGTAAACGATAGCTAGGTCCGTAAAGTAACGTAATTCGATAGGAAGTTAGTAAATCGGTTGTCGTTCGTGCTACCATGTATCGTCTCGTCGATACGAAAGTGGAATTTTTTCGTGCTGAGTTTACTTTGAACAAAGTTAATGTCACAACTCAGTGGTAATTTCAAACCCCACTGGATTCTCATTTATTGGGATTGAATCTCATTTATATAAATGCAAAATAAAGATTTATATACCTTATTACAGATTAGCTAAACAGGTACCCAAGCATGGTGTATGGATAGATAAAATTTGACATGTATATGTCATCTATACATATATTATAAAGAGGAAAGATTTGATTGTTTGTTTGCATTGAATAGGCTCTGAAACTACTGGACCGATTTGAAAAATTCTTTCACCGTTGGGAAGCTACACTATCCTTGGGTGACATAGGCTACCTATATTATAACTTTTTAAACTATCATGGTTTTGATCAATATTTTAGATAGAAACGGGATATTTACCATAACATAACCAACAATAGACCCACTAACTTATGTGTAATAACATTAGACTCACTTGCCGCAGACTTCAGTTCGACCCGTGATCATGGCGCATGCTACTGTGCCGAAATATCGGGAAACAATCAAACTCAAAAATCATGGTAAATATCCCGTTTCTATCTAAAATACCTATATTATATTTGAAAAAAATTAGGGAACCTTACTAGAAGTATTACTTCAAAATATCGGTGTATGTTCTCTAGTTCGCCTAATTGACGACCGATGTGGCGCGGCGGGCGAATGTCCGCCTGCGACGCAGAGGTTGCGGGTTCGATTCCCGCCTTGGGATAAATGTTTGTACGATCTGCAAATATTTATTCCGGGTGTTCTGGGTGTTTTCTATATGTATAATAAAAAACATCTATATATGTAATGTATTGTATTAAGTATATCAGTCATCTAGTACCCATAACACAAGCTCTGCTTAGCTTGGGGCTAGATGATGCTGTGTGGATTGTCCAGCATTATTTATTTATTGCTAGCTAGGCTTCTGCTCCAGACTTGGCACGGGTCCATTATACCGATGCACGCTACGTAAATGCTTCACCGCGTATTGCCGGCAGCTGTAAGCGCGCTCACAAAGCGTGCACTTATATGTAGTGTTGCTGTGGCAAGCTCTCTTGTGCATATGAAGACTGTTGTTCGCTTTGAAACTAGCTGGACAGAGGTTGCACTGAAATAAAAGTTTATTATTTAGACATTTTTTTCACAACATCAAAGCCCCAAATTATACAAGACTTGTATTATGGGAACCAGATGACTGATAGAATACTTACAAACGTTTTTTTTTTTGTAAATACATAGAATACAATTAAACACCCAGACAGAACAAACGTCTATGTTCATAATAAATAAATTTTAGTAGTAGTAGAGCTCTTAGTGAAGGTCTCGTCCGGGGAAGTACTACCACCATGACTATTTCTGCCGCCAAACAGCTTGCTGTGCTCCGGTTTCAAGGGTGTGGGTGCCGTTGTAATTACAGGCACATGAGGATTAACACCTACATGCCTCAGGTTGATGGACGCAGAGCAGTATATTGTAGGTTACGTTCCTAACGTGCGTGACCTACGAGGCAATGCTTTGTTATAGGTGATGGTAACTACTTACCATCAGGTGGGCCATCTGCTTGTTCCATCAAGTTGTATAAAAAAAAACCCGTTTGATTCTGTAATAACAATTACCTTATGGAGTTTGGTTGTGCGATGCGACTGACTATGCTGAGCCAGTAAATAGGCCGCGTGGAACCCGCGACCGCACTCCTCACATACATAAGGCTTCTCACCCCGGTGCCGACGCTCGTGGTTCTAGTATGAAAAAAATATTTTTACATTTAAAATGTATTACAACGCCATCTATCCCTAAACTAAGTAAAACTTTAGTGAACCAGATGACTGATAGAATACTTATTTCAGTTTTTGTAAATACATACATAGAATACAATATAAGATCCAGATAGAGAACAAACATCTTTGATTGTCGTTCGTGGGGATCGAACCCACAACCTACAGTACAGAAAGCAGAACTACTATTGTGCTGTGAGCTAGTTCTAACCACTAGGCTAGAAAATAACGACTAATAATGCTGGACAATCCACACAGCATCATCTAGCCCCAAGCTAAGCAGAGCTTGTGTTATGGGTACTAGATGACTGATATACTTAACACCATACATACATATTTTTTATTATACATAGAAACACCCAGAACACCCAAAATAAATATTTGCAGATCGTACAAACATTTATCCCAAGGCGGGAATCGAACCCGCAACCTCCTGCGTTGCAGGCGGACATTCACTAGCCGCGCTACATCGGTCGTCATGATAGATATTATACCCTTCAATTGGTTCAAAATTGGTTCAGCAGATTATCCCCTATAACGTTACAAACTCACAAACTTTGCCTTTTCATAATATTAATATAAAAGTATAGACTAACTATCTAAGATTCTTAGACCGCGCTCACTTTGGATACGTTTTCGTACGAATTCCATTCGTGCAGAAACGTACGAACACGCACGAACATTCCCGACCTTCTGAGTACTATCACAGATTAGATAAGTAGTACTATGAAAGCGCTCACACTGCGCGCGAGTTAGTCGTACGTATACGTACGTGCAAGTCCGACGTCCGAAATCAATCCGAACTTGTTGGGATTTTATTACACGTTCGTGCGTTCATCATCAATAATGGACTTCACGTATGCGCTAACACCGGTACTCTGTCTATTTGACCATAGACAAACAAAACACAGTATGTCTGCATTCTATGTAATTAGTCAATGATTTGACGGACAAAAACGTATTCAGTGTGCGCACTCAATTCGTACGAACAGTGTTCATACGTTTACGTAGGATATAATTCGCATCCAAAGTGAGCGCGGCCTTATAATAGGTATAGATTTATACATACTCTCATTGCCATGGTGCCTGCGCTCTGGAAGTCACACTGGGCGCATTTATACTTCTCATAGCCGTGTTTACTTCGCAAATGCTCGTTCAACCTAAACTTGTTGCCAAATTTTCTGCCGCAATACTGAAAATTATAAACATTTTAATTAAAGTAGTTTTTTTTTATATTACTGCTAGTGAAACCAGCATATGGTACATCTGATGTTAAGTGGTAACCATCCTACTTAGACGAGTAAACCACCGTCTAAGCCATCCTACTAATATTATAAACGCGAAAGTTTGTAAGTATGGATGAATGGATGGATGTTTGTTACTCTTTCACACTCTAAACAGTGGACCGATTTGGATGAAATTTGGAATAAATATAGATTGTAACCTGGATTAACATATAGGTTACTTTTTATCCCAAAAAATAACGGGTACGGGAAAAAACTGGCACGCGGTCGAAGCTGCGAGCGGCCGCTAGTCACCTATAACTAAGCATGGCCTTGTAGGTCACACACGATAGGTAGGATGCACTACCCTGCGTCCAACAACCTGGGTATACAGGTGGTATCAGCACTTAACATCAGGTGGGCTATATGCTTGTTCAAAAAACAGTAGCATAACAAAATATCCAACTTATCACGGTGAAGACAAGACAGAAAACATGCAATCATCTAGACTATAGTAAAACTGTAGAGATTTAAGTCTGTACATTAAAGATTATATTTTTCAGAAATCTTGCTAAAAAAAAGGCCATAAGACAAAATCGAATTTTAAAAAACAAAATTCTGTGTTTGTACGCAACCACGCAAAAACTACTGAATTAATATTGATGCAATTTTCAGAATTAGTTAGCTTATAGTCCTATATAACTTTAAAATTAGTCTATGTTTCGTTGAGCTGTCATCCCTAAAGCGGGTGTAACAATAAATCTCTCCTCTTTTTATAAAGAAGAAAGATTTAATTGTTTGTTTGCATTGAATAGGCTCCAAAACTACTGGACCGATTTGAAAAATTCTTTCACCGTTGGGAAGCTACACTAGCGAGCTAAATTATATTTTCAAAAGAGTTTAGGATCCTTACTAAAACCTGTGCGAAGCCGAGACGGGCTGCTAGCAAAATATACAGGTACTTACATCACAAATTGGACCAAGTCCTGCATGTTTGACTCTCTGATGCATCTTAAGACTGGCTCTCTGCATCTTTTTGTGGCATATCTCACACTCACTCATCTCTTTACCCTGAAAATATAATAATACTCTCAGTTAAATTTATTTATTTATTTCTTTTTACAAACAGTAAAAAATAATTGACATTGTAAATAAACAAATAAATAAAATTCGTTTATTTCGGACAACATAAAATCCATAGTGTTAGTAGCCTTAACCTATTTGTTAGTATTAAGTATAAGAATAAAAAGTAAATCCTCCCTAGATCGCATTCCAGATAAGGCTTACCCAGAATGGTGAGGAGCATCTATCAGATAAAGTTTTCAGGATGCCGTTGCGACTATCCCGTATTCTGCTAATCAGGGAGGCAGTTTTTTTGCGGATAACTGCATTAAAACCATCAGTTTAACAACTCAGTAAAACAACTTCTTATAGCTTTATCCTAAAACAACATTAAGGCTCTTTCTGTAAATTAATAATAATAATGCTGAACAATCCACACAGCATCATCTAGGCGCAAGCTAAGCAGAGCTTCTGTTATGGGTACTAGATGACTGATATACTTAATACAATATATTACGTCTATCTATCTATCTAATCAGCCCACATTCACCCACTGCTGAGTAAAGGCCTCCTCTTTAGCATGTAAGCATTACTATTAGTTGAAGCGTAGCGTGTGCTGCCTTTTGAACTTCTGTTGTATATTAAGTTCTTGGTATGATTCCCTTAGCATGTTTTCTGTCTTGCATTCAGATAGATTGGCACCACACTGGAGCTTCATTATTTACATTATTATTATTTTGTAACAGGATCATACAAAAAAAAACGGTAGGAACCAAGCCGTAAGTTTCTTGCCGGTTCTTCTAGGCTTGGTCGCGAGGAACTGGCGCTTAGATTCACCTAGATTTAAGACGTTTCAAGATGATCCCTGCGGATATTACTGAATAAATGCCTTTTGACTTTGACATGCCACTCTTCCCGGTTCTGCGCCAAGCGAATCCATTGAGGTCCCGCTGCCTTTATAATGTCATCTGACCATCTGGCTGGTGGTCTGCCTCGTAATCTATGTCCCTCGCGTGGCCACCACTCAGTCACTGCTCTTGTCTATCTACCGTCTTCCCGCCTAATATATTACGTACATAGATATTTTTTATTATACATAGAAAATACCCAGAACACCCGGAATAAATATTTGCAGATCGTACAAACATTTATCCCAGGGCGAGAATCGAACCCGCATCCTCTGCGTCGCAGGCGGACATTCGCCCGCCGCGCCACATCGGTCGTCAAATTTCGTCAATGAAACCACAAAAAGGTCAAAGTCATCCTCTTCGCATAATTTATTGATAAGACAGAGTGCCCTTGTCATAGGTGCATTTTTGAGTAAATTAGTCTGCTGTAAATAGAGCTGTTAGTGAAGGGCTCGTCCGGGTGCGTACTAGCACCATGTCTATTCCTGCCGTTCAGCAGCTTGCTGTGTTCCGGTTTGAAGGGTGTGTGCCGATGTCCCCGGCATACAGACAGACACATTTGACGACCGATGTGGCGCGGCCGGACCTGCGACGCAAGAGGTTGCGGGTTCGAAGGCCTTGGGATAAATGTTTGTACGATCTGCAAATATTTATTTCAGGTGTTCTGGGTGTTTTCTATGTATAATAAAAATATGTATGCATGTAATGTATTGTATTAAGTATATCAGTCATCTAGTACCCATAACACAAGCTCTGCTTAGCTTTTTGACTAGAGCAGAGCATTGGGCATGTTCCTATTCCTATCCTATTTTCGATATTTATTCTGAAAATACGAACAAAAGTGTCGGTTTTTTTCCGGAAGTAGTCATATTTCATCCAGTATTATAGGTATAATAGGCCTGTTGCATCAGCAAGGCATATACAAAAACAAAAACACTGTTACCCATTTGTGTCACACTAATAATAATAATAATGGTGGACAATCCACACAGCATCATCTAGCCCCAAGCTAAGCAGAGCTTGTGTTATGGGTACTAGATGACTGATATACTTAATACAATACATTACATATATAGATATTTTTATTATACATAATTATATAATACCCAGAACACCCGGAATAAATATTTGCAGATCGTACAAATATTTATCCCAAGGCGGGAATCGAACCCGCAACCTCCTGCGTAGCAGCTGGACATTCGCCCGCCGCGCCACATCGGTCGTCATACACTAGATATGATGTGACACATCGGAAACTCGAAAAAACGCCTTGGGTCACATGATGGCAAAAATATCCCAGCACTACACTGAAACTACACGCTGTGGCATTAAGCTGAGCTGAGGACCTTTTCGCCACCACATCATTATGTATGTTATATCATGTTAATTGTGTAGTTATGTTATGTTACTTTTTTGTTATCTTTTAGTGTTACTGTTTTGTGGTGGTCTGAATAAATGTTTCTATCTATCTATCAAAACTCCATAAGACATTAAATTACTTCCTAGATAAACCACTATACAAAATACGATATAAAGTAAGCTCCTTGCATGTTCTAGGTTTAGACGCGCAGTGTGCTCTAATCGACTATTTGTTACCACCTCTTGTCGTACTAATGCGGGCGTTCGAGCTCCTATCTATCAACTTGTCGATACCTACAACACCCACTTTGAACATATTGACGTCTTTGCGCTTTCCGTCGGACAATTTAAAAAAGCCATTATAAGCACTATTCTTAGTCAGTAACTAAGTATTTAGTTTTATCTTCTACTCCGTCTAATTAGTTTTCATTATTTCTAAGTACATGTATCAAATCTTTTTTAGTCAATTAGGTAACAAAAGTAGATCACGCGAACTTTTAAATGTAGGTAACAGGATCTCCGTTTTCTTTACTTTATAACTGTAAGCTGTGGATAATGTTATAGGTTATATTTTAACTAAGTTTACTTTTACTTACTACCTATTTGTTTATTACACAAAGTATAACTGTTTGTTGTCCCTAATAAATAAAATAAAATAAAATAAAAACGCGTGGTGATATAAAAAGTTATAAAGCATTTTGAAGTAATACTTCTAATGCGACTTCCAACAAGGTTGCGTTAAACGTTTAAAGCTACCAAGGAGAGTATGAAAGCACACTTAGGCAAAGAACACTTTGCCTCTTTCTCTCATAGCCAGTTACGTTTCATACTTAATATTATAAAGAGGAAAACTTTGTTTGTTTGTATTGAATAGGCTCCGAAACTACTGGACCGATTTGAATAATTCTTTCACCGTTGGGAAGCTACACTATCCCCGGGTGACATAGGCTATATTACATTTTCAAAAAAATTAGGGATCCTTACTAAAACCCGTGCGAAGCCGGGACGGACCGCTACTCGTATATTAAAGAAGTTTTACTTTAGTCGTGTGGTCTAAAGCACACTGGTTTTTTATCAGTTATTCGGTTCCTATAGCACAAGTTTTACTTATTTGGAACTAGTTGGCTCTGTGTCGAATGTATTTCAGTATTTATTTATACTTACAGTATCTTTTGAACTCCGCTTCCTTTTTTGCCCCGTGCATATCGGTACATGTTCTAATAGGAACTCTTTTTTGCTGAATTCTAATTTGCAGTACTGAAATCATATAAAAAAAAATATATGCGCAATGTCAGTGTTCTCAAACAGCGAAGGAAAACAAAACATCGTGAGAAAACTAGTTAGTATTTTAGCAGCGGTGGTGGGCTTGCAACCTGTCACGTATGGAATACCAACTAATGCAAAATGTCTGGACGTATTTCCGACTTTAGATATCCTAGAAAGGATACAATGCTTGGAGACTAGTGGGGTTATTCTCGCTCTATTCTCTTTGTCCCCAGCAGCGTTCGTCCGCGATGGGAACCCGCGGAAATAAACCGCGGGCAGGGCAAGCCCTTGTTTTGTTTAAGTTTAATTTAACTTGTGTATTTTTTTGGCGATACTAAATAAATGAATAAAACGCTCCTGAAACATAATATAATAATAAATAATGCCGGACGACCCACACAGCATCATCTAGCCCCAAGCTAAGCAGAGCTTGTGTTATGGGTACTAGATGACTGATATACTTAATACAGGTATTACATATATAGATATTTTTCATTATACATAGAAAATACCCAGAACACTCGGAATAAATATTTGCAGTTTGTACAAACATTTATCCCAAGGCGGGAATCGAACCCGCAACATCTGTGTCGCAGGCGGACATTCGCCCGCCGCGCCACGTCGGTCACATAGGAGTAGAAGTTAATTCATTTCAACTTACTCTGCACATAGAGTTATCTTTCCCATGAATCATTCTCAAATGACGATCCATTTTGATCTTTAAGACGTAGGTATCACAGAATTCACATTTAATCTTTCTAATATCTGCTCCGGGATGTCGTTTGCTCATGTGTGCGTCAATACTACGGACAGAAAGATTCTTTTTACATATTCCACATGCAACCATTTTCTTTTCCTGTTTTGCAAACTCATTGCAGCTTTCAATTTTTAATTTGTTCAAAACTGAATTTGTGCTTATCTCACACTTATCTGTATTTTTTAAACTCTTTTCTCTATTTTTAAACATTGCTGCATCTAATATTATATTTTGTGTGATAATTACTTTTTGGATGTTGTAATCTTTAACAGAATCAGTTTTTTCTAAATTATTATTGATATGGTTTTCAGTTTCATCAAATATATCTGTTATTGGTTTATCATCAGTTAATTCTTTCTCCATTTTAATATTAAAAGCCTTTATTACAAGTTCTTGAGATTCCTCCTCATTCAATACCATGTTATTATCAAATATTTCAGTTTTATCTGTTTCTTGAATGTTACACATTTCTGCAAGTTTTGCTTTCGCTTTCCTACATTGGGCTCTAAACTTGAGTGATTTGTTTATATGCATCATGCAGTCTATGCAAATGTTTTGAGGTAATCCATCAAACAGTTTCACCTGGAAAAGTTATACAGTCTCAGTAGAAACAGAATAGTTTAGAGGTATTCAAGATGATCCCTGCGGATATTACTGAATAAATGCCTTTTGACTTTGACTTTGACTTTGGTATGTATAAGCTATTGCAGAAATAATAGAATTCTCAAAGAATCACACCCATTGTGTCACAGTGTGACATGTTAAGAATTTTTCTCATTTTTATTTAATTACTTCTGACTCGCAACTTCATTTATACAAACTTCATTATCTTCTTAAACCTGTTTTAGGGATGACAGCTGAAATCTATACTAAGTGTAGGACTTTTATGTCTTAGTTAAAGTGATTATTGTGCATTGAGATGTAACAATTAGATGGGCCCCCGGGCCCAGATTGTAAATTAACTCATTGAAAAATAAATATGAAGGAAATATCTAACTCATTGAAACATAAATATGAAGGAAATGTCCAGTTTTAGCAGAGATTACCTACCCCAATACCATTATCGTAGGTAGGGTGATACAATGAGTGGTATAAACAATACACATACGAACATATTTATCTGAAAGCTCAGCCGTAAGTATCCCAAGCAAGCTTTTATTACACCTATAAGTATCTGTACCAACCTTAAGGCCTGTAGTACTCATAATAGCCATAGAAAAGTGAGTGTGGTGCTCTTTATTCTTGAAAATAGGGATCAAAGATTCAGTACCTAGACATGTTCGGCAAATAGTTTCAAAATCCATTCTATTTTTGGAAGTTGTATTGTAATACGCATACGGTCTATTACAATCTACACATCTACACTAGCATCTAGATCACAGAGTACTTTTTTATAGACTATCTAGATAGCCTTTCAATTAAAGTAGATAAAATCTTATGCAGGCTATACATGTTGGCCCAACGTTGCCGAGCGAAGGCCAATACCAACGTGTAGACGGCATGTTTGCCTTGCCTTGCCATCGCTCGGTGTCGCTCGCCTAGTTGGCCGAGTGAATACAAGCGCCAACGTGTATAGAGGTCATTTGCAATGACTTGTCACCACTCGCGGTCGCTCGCGGTCGCTCGCGGTCGCTTGCGGCCACTCGCCTCACTTCGGAGCCGTGTCGGTTTTTTTGCACAAATCAAAGGCGCTTGTCTACACTCGGCCAATCGTGTCCACATGTTTGTCAGCCCGCCATTACGCGTTTGGTGTCGGTCATCGTCGCACGTGTATAATGAAATAATATCGACCGATGTGACGTAGCGGGCGAATGTCCGCCTGCGACGCAGGAGGTTGCGGGTTCGATTCCCGCCTTGGGATAAATGTTTGTATGATCTGCAAATATTTATTCCGGGTGTTCTGGGTATTTTCTATGTATAATAAAAAATATCTATGCATGTAATGTATTGTATTAAGTATATCAGTCATCTAGTACCCATAACACAAGCTCTGCTTAGTTTGGGGCTAGATGATGCTGTGTGTATTGTCCAGCATTATTATTATTATTATTATCGTTCGAAACCAACGATGATGTGTTCAAGTTTGTTCTATTTCTATGAATTCACCACCATCTTTTTTGTCTTTTCTTTTTTTATAACTTTCTTCCGGTATACAAAGACGTAATTAATAAACGTGCTCATCAAATAAATAGCAGCAGCTGCAACAAATTCTACGTCCATATTGTTCGAACCAAATAAATACCGGATAACCATGTAGCTAGTTTGAATGCACAACGCGAACTGACAGCACCCAACGTGTGGGCAGCTTCACTCGTCCAACTCATTCATTGGCCGCTTGCAATAGTTTGCGTAGACTTGCCGAACGTCTGGACGGTAGCACTTGCCTTGCATCGATTTGCCTACGCTCGCGTTGGCGTTAGCTCGGCAAACATGTATTGCAGGCTTTAGAAATACCGAGAGTCCGGTCCGGTTAACGTACGACCGTGGAATACACAGCCCGAGAAGTCACAGACATGGAAAGTGTAGTCAGGAATACGCAAAGAATATGGACTAAAGCAGAATTCTATGGGAATACGCAGCCAAATGTACATGAAATTCTGGCTGTGTATTGTTGACACGTGCTGAGAATGTTCAACCTGGGAATACATAGTCAGGAATTCAAATTAATTTTGGCTGTGCACTCGATAACGAAGAGTAAGTAATTGTACTATCCTTTTTTTAATTTTTATATACAGGTAATGCACTAGTGGCTGCTGCCACCCGAACGTATACGGGTCTGATCCGCACTAAGAAGTGAGTGTAAACAAGGACTACCATGTTGTGAAATCACGTACCGCGTACTGAAACAGTACCTATTACCCGACAAAATTTAGCATGACACATGGCATTAGACATAGCATGGTGGCGCATGGCGCTATGCTCTGCCTGCGATCGGCACGCGGGCCGGGGCGGCGCTGCGCAGCCGTGTTCTGTTATTGTTCGGATGTCTTCTCAGTTCTCGGTACCTAAGTATCGTTAAAAAAAGGTTCGAGTGCAAGCGACGAGGAGTGTCGTCCGCCGGACGGGATTCTGTCTCTGTCACACGCCGCCGCGCCGTTTAGTAGAATTTAAATAGTATTGCGTTGTTGATAAGGGTTACGTTACTATGGCACAACCCCCAAAAATCAAAACTTGCATGCTTTGTTTTTACCTTTGATTAATTTTATCAAAGGTTTTTACTTAGTGTAGTGTAGGGTGCAACTATTTGTTTACGCATGCGGGTCAACGTTATTTAAGCGTTATTAAAAATAGGTGATTTGTTCTAATTGTGTGATTGTAAAAAAAGTGTCATAAGTGAGTGAAACTGTGTACATAGAAACAATATTGGAAGTGTGTGTAAATAAATGTATTTAGGTATTTGTATAATATGGCGTCTAAGAGAAAAAGTAGCCCGCTTTGGGCTCATTTCGAAGAAGTCACTCCTAACAAACAGGCGAAATGTTGTTATTGCTCCCGTATATTAGCAGTTCATTCCAGCTCTATAGGAAGTCTGAGCAGGCATATGAAGGCTATGCATCCTACGATAGAAGTAACTAGCATCAGACAGCCCGCAACTGTACCAAATAATTTCAGCGAAGCACAGCCGGTTCCTTCAACAAGTGCGAATTCAGCAGGTACTGCTATTAATTAGGTAGGTACTGGCCTTTTGCTATTACATTACACCTAAACATTCAGTACCTAAGTCATAGCGGGCCATTCGCATTACTTAGCATAGCCAGTGAAGTCAGGTCATGTTAAGGGTACTGAGTACTGCCATATGACGCAGTACGAAATGCCATGCTATATGGCATTACATTACAGAGTACTGTTTTGCGCATGTCTACCAATCAGCACTTAGCTGATGAGGCGCAATCAATACAATACAAACTCTCTGCTGGAGCATCTACTAAAAACTCTGGAGACGAGCTAAATGCGTCCAACACTTACATAGTACGACCGTCGCCAGTACATTCAGGTGCGAAAACCATTAGATCATAATAATTTTTGACTGTACTACGCCCGAATATGGTATACCGACCTGCTGTTACTGGTTTACACCATACGGACCATTTTAGTCTATAAAAAAGTACTCTGTGATACGGACTACCTATTCTGATTCTGTTAGGATGATATCAATGATGGAACTAACTACCTAGTAGTACCTAGTCCAATACTAGCTACTAGGTAGGAACCTATGGCTTCCATGCTAGTGGTCAAAAAATGACTAACCATTCTCAATCTTCCACAAATACCAAGGTACTTATTTGATAGATGATTTGTAACTTTTCTTGTTTTCAATAAAATATGATATTTTCAGTTAATTCAATACAGTTAAACATAGCTAATTATTCTATAGGTAGGTACATCATCATTATTATAATATCATTGAGGTAGGTACGTACATAGATAATACCTACTCAGGCATGGATCATTTCACTAGTAGCTTGTGAAATTTCATAATTGAAATTTGAAATGCATTTTCATACGTCATTTATAAAAAAGTACTCTGTGAATGGGTCTGTAAAAAATCGCAATCAATGAAATCGCAACGCGAGAGCGAGCGAGTGACAAGACAAATCGTGCTAGATAGAGCGGGCATGATAGAAAGAACAAATTATATATTTCTGTTTCGTCGCAGCCGCATGAAGCTATGAAGAGCGCAGCGCCATCTTGTGCTTCGTTTTAGTACGATTATGGGCGTAACTAGAACATCGTAAGAGAGTATTTTAAAAACAGACTTTAAATTAAGCGCGGTAAAGTATTAATTTTCTTGGAATAATAACACACAGTTAGTCAACAGTCATCCGAGCGCTGGCGAGCGACGCGACGACGTCTTGCGAAATCAGCGATTGTTAGTGACTTATTTTCATTTCGTTTTGTAATTTCGTAGGTAGTTATTTAGTTTGATGTGTATAGTGTTCATGTAAACATAAGATTGGTGTAAATATAAACAATAAGGTTTTAAGACAATGAGTGGGATTTGGGATCACTATGAAAAAATATCTGGAAAGAAAATCGCTACATGCAAATTGTGTAGAAAAGAGTATTCATACAAAACATCCATTACCAACCTAAAAAAACATTTACAGCATAAACATTCAGGTAAGTGCCTACCAAAACTTTGAATCCGGTCTCTGTTCTAACTTCCAATTCATAAAAGGAGCGTCAGATTTTATTATAATTCATAAGTACCTTATTTCTAGTAGGATAAGGAACGTGTGGCGCTAGGGTAATTCTATGCACGAAAATTCATGCCTAGTGAAAAATCATGGGGGAAATGACTGCTTTTTCTTATATTTCTCTCAATGAAAATGATTTAAAAGTAGCAATGATTTCCATGCCTCTCACACACAGCATTAAGGAGCACTGTAGGTAGTGGGTTCCATTCCCATTAAGGACAGTCATTTTGTGTAGGTACCCAATGAACTTGAATGTATAGGTAGTCTATATAGGTATGTAGTTTACCTAATTACAAAAAAAAGTACTTATTTAGGTATTGTCTCAGCAACCTAGTTCCCGTCTACCTGCAAGCTTTGCTTAGTTTGAAGCTAAAAAGCAATGTTCTGTCAATGTTTCTTTGCTTTACTGACTATGTTTAATTTACATATGACAGCCATCACAGCTCAGTTCGTAGTAGCCCTGCCTTCTGCGCTGTAGGTGGTGGGTTAGATTCCCACCACGAACAAACATTTGTGTGATGAACACAGATTCTTTGTCTGGGTGTTATATTGTATTCTAAGTATTATAAAGAGAAAAGTATAGGATTCTTTTAGTCATCTGGTTCCTGGTACAAGCTATGCTTAGTTTGGGGCTAGATGATGTTGTGTAAAAATGTCCACAAATATTTATTTATATTTTGTAGGTACAAGCCTAAAGGTGGAGAAAGACTTAAACTTTTCAAGGAAGTTCTGTGCACAGGTATGGGAACACTTTGAAATAAAAGACACCACCGCTCACTGCACCATCTGTGACACAACAGACCTGGAGAACACTATCGAGGATATGAAAAGCCATTTAGAAGAGGCACATCCCCAAGTCATGGCAAACATACTGAATGGAGTAAGTTACCTACAAATTAAATCAAATATATTTATTGCGTTCATGTTGTGTACAGAAGATCTTAGGGCATAAATATAAGCTTCAACATGACCCTGGTATGGCACGACAAACTATCACTAAGTGGCTTATTACTACATGTTGCATACTAATTATAGATGTAAAGTAGAATGTACATACTAATTGTAGATATAAAATGAGATCAAAAGTATTTTAGTTTTAATCTATTATAGATATCTACTAATCATTTTCTTATTTTCTAAATCTAAACTAACTACACCTACTTTGTTCCGAACGGCCAACAGAAGATTTAGAAATAGTTAGTTTTAGTAAAATTGTAAACAGGGCACAGTTAATAAAGACCTTTGTAGGGAGTAGGTACGTCACAGAATATAATAAATAGTAGGAACAGTATAGGAAACAGTATAGAAACAGTATAGAAATAGTATAATATCGCATAATGTAGCTTATAACAGTAAATAGTGATCATATAACTTACAAGTAGGGTGCTGCTAGATTTAAGGAAATAAATGATTTAAAATAACGTAGTTTCAATTGTAGGGCTTTAGATAGGTAGATACCACCTAGATATCCTCCCTTCAGGAGGATATACTGGTATAAAACATAGGCAAAGCTTCGAAAAACAACCCCTTCCACATAGTAGATAGTCTAATAGCAAGGTCAGTAGGCAGCACCTGAAAATAGATGACCAATAGTAATTTGAGATTTGTAGTAAACAACCTATAGACGCATAAATAGATGATGTAAAATGTATAGCAATTTGTACTGAAATAAAAGTTAGCGCTTGCTCGGAGGGGCACCTAGCGCGGGGTCCGAGAAGTAAATATTAGTAGTGACGATTACAGTCAAAATCGTCTCAGTCAGGAAGCATGCCAGCATTTAACCTCAAGCAAGAAGAAGTAGTAGTGAATAGTAGTGAAAATAGGAGTAGCAGTGCCGCCCTCGGATACCCCCCCGCTAGCTGCCAGTCCGCCTCGAGCGCCCCCTGTCGACCAAAATCAGCAACGTTGTTTCAATTCAAGCCCGATAGAATCCCAGCCACGCATGTACACCGCGACCTTGAACGGAGCGAAGCCGGAAATTTAATAGAAGAGTTTATACAGTCCACTCAGATAGGAAAAACCCCGGGTTCGACTCCCGGTCCCGTACATTTTGGTCCTTCGCGCGCCGGATTCTTTGAATTGAAGCAATGGTGCTGACGAGGTCGCAGAAAGGCTCGGGGGGACATTCCCCTGCGCTTGCGACGGCCGCCGCCCCCGCGCCCGCTGCCGCCCCCGCGCCTGCCGAAGCCCCCCCCCCCGCGCGCACACCCGCGCCCGGGGTCAACCCCCCACCTCAAGCCCCTGAGTGTCCAGTGGCGCCATCTGCGTCAAGTGCAGTCCATGGAACCGAGGCCGCCCCCGCCCCCGCACACCGCGTTGGTCGGAGCCAGCCCTCAGTCGCCTTCTTCGTGCCGAGGGACCAGGACCCCTCCCCCCCCGGTGCGGTCGAAGAGTCATCAAGTGGGACGAACCTCTTGACAAGCAACACCCCGATTACTACCTCAGTAGAAGAGACATCGGGTACCACGGACACTTCTACACCGGTTACTGGAGAAACCAGTGGAGGCACACTGACTTCAAGGAAGGCACAGAAGCCAAAGTCTGGTGTCACATCCAAGGGGTCCGGGGCCAGATCCAAGAAGCATAGGATCTTGAAGGCAGAGATAGAGTTGCTCCGAATCCGCGAAAGCTTAGCTGCTGCAGAGCTGAGCCGGCTGCAAGATGAGGAGTCAAACAATAGTGAAATGGGGACCACCATCAGTGAACCAGAAGACACAGTGCGGATCAGTAACTGGGTGAGGGAAACTACCACCATGCTGGCCATAGCTGACAGACCACATAGAGAGGATAACAGCCTCGCCCCGTCGACGGAGCTGCCGCTGCTGCCGCCGTCGGGTACCCAACAGGCTGCCCCTGCCGCACCAACGCCGCAGGACCAGCAGCAACAACAGACCAGTCGGGCTACCTCCCTCGCACCGCCGTTCGAGGGACAGCAACAGCGACTGGACAGTCGGGCTACCTTCCTCGCGCAACCGCACGAGGGACAGCAACAGCGACTGTACCAACAGGCTACCCCCGCTGCCCAGCCAACGGAGGGACAGCAACAGTGGATCCAGGCTGCCGACCCCGCAAGAGAGACGGAGGATCGGCAATATACATCGGGCAATCAAGCGCCACTCGCTCCGAACGCCACTTTCCCCACCCGGCCCATAGTAAGGGGAATGCCAGTGACAGCAGGATCGAATGGACCAACGCGAATAGTTAATAGTGTCCCGATGAACAGTCTACCTGGATTAAATAGTACAACTGGACAACCAGTGAACAGTGACCAGCTGCATAGTGAACAGTTTAATAGTGCTCAGCTGAACAGTGAACAGTTTTATAGTGAAAATAGAAACAGTGTAAATAGGAACAGTGCCCCTGGATGCAGTGCCAATAATGGATGCAGTGCTAATAATGGATACAGTGGTAACCAGGGAGCAGCGGCAGAGCCAGCAGGAGCACCAAAAAGGTACGTGGAAGCCTTTAATAGTAATAGGGATGTTAGTTTATACCCCGGTGCTCCTGCACCGGCGGGAGTCATAGCGGAGCCACCCCGAAACGAGATGGGTGAGCTGGCTTCTGCTATAGCGCAAGCTATACGCACCGGAACACAGTCGACTCCCCGCCGGTTCACAGAACTTCCACAGTATAGCGGTGCCTATCAGGAATGGTTAGCATTCAAGGCATCATATGACGAAACAGCAGCTGCATATACAGAAACAGAGAACGTCGGTCGTCTCAGGAAATGCCTTAAAGGACGAGCTAGAGAAGCCGTGGAAAGTTTGCTTGTCTACAATGTGAAGACGGAGAACATCATGAGGGCTCTAGAGTCGCGTTTTGGTAGACCAGACGCGATAGCGCTATCAGAGTTAGAACGATTACGCTCCTTGACGCGCCCCACAGATTCACCCAAGGAGTTGTGTGTTTTCTCCAGCAGAGTAGCTAATATTGTTGCGACGCTACAAATGTTACAGCGTACCTACTACTTGTATAATCCAGAGATAACTAAGTTAACTATAGAGAAACTTTCCCCTGCGTTGAAATATAGATGGTTTGATTTTGCGTCTGAGCAGACGTCTGAGGAGCCAGACCTCATACGTTTAGCACGCTTCCTAGATAGGGAGGCAAGTAGGTGCAGCCCGTACGCGCAGCCAGAGACCGACGTGCAGCAATCGTCTAATAGAAATAAGAATAGTAGGACCTTTACCGTAACGGAAGAGGTCAAGCAGCCTTCGAAAGCAAGATGCCCAGTCTGCGAGTCAAACTCCCACACAATAGAAGAGTGCCGGAAGTTCCAAGGGACCTCATCCGACGCCCGGTGGGACACAGCGAAGAAACTCCGACTATGCTTTCGATGTCTCAGATTCAGAGCAAAGAATCACACATGCGATAGGAAGAGGTGTGGGCAAGATGGATGTCAGTACTGGCATCATCCACTTCTTCACTTCCGTCGTCGAGAGAGGGAGTCAACAGAAACAGTGATAGAACAGATCACCTCAGCGAGGGCCCCGATGAACATGAAGACCTTTTTGAAGATCGTTCCTGTCACAGCATCGGGACCAGAGGGTGAAGTAAATACGTACGCGCTCCTAGACGACGGATCAACAGTAACACTGGTCGACGAAGACGTCGCCACAGTGATAGGGGCTGAAGGCCCGAACGACCCTCTCAGAATAGAGGCCATAGCGAACACTACAGTACAGGAAGTCAAGTCCAGACGGATTACCTTCACTTTAAGGGGTAGCGAAACCCACGAGATTCAAGCTCGAACAGTACAGGGATTGAAGCTTTCACCGCAGTCAATCTCCTATGAAGACATCCGAGGGGTCATGCATCTCAAGGATATCGACCGTCACCTGGTCCACACGCACGCGAAGCCAAGGATACTCATAGGCCAGGACAACTGGCATCTTCTTGTCGCTAAGGAAATGCGGACAGGTGGAGCCTCACAGCCGGTGGCGTCACTCACCCCCCTCGGATGGGTGCTGCACGGATCCAGAACGAGAACGCTTGGACATCAGGTGCACTTCACCAACACTCTGTCAGCCGAGGAGAACATGGATGCAGAGCTCCGACGGCACTTTGCCATAGAATCCCTTATGATAGCGCCAAAGAGGCCCGACAGTGACCCCGACCAGAGAGCTCTCAAGCTACTCGACGAGCAGACAGTACAGCGGGAAGACGGGCATTATGAGACGGCGCTATTGTGGAGAGATGAGGCCGTCGCGATGCCGAACAATAGAGAGAACGCCATGAAGAGGCTGTACAGCATAGAGAAAAAGATAGATAAAAATAGTCATGTGAAATTCAAGTATGAATCACAAATGAAGAATTTAATAGATAAAGGCTACGCAGAGGTGGCGCCTCTAGCGGCCACTAATAGAAAGTGGTACTTACCACACTTTGCGGTAATCAACCCCATGAAGCCGGACAAGCTTCGCGTAGTGCATGACGCCGCAGCGAAGACCGGGGGAATATCGCTAAACGATAGATTGTTAACAGGTCCGGATTTATTACAGTCATTACCAGGTGTGCTGATGAGATTTCGACAGCACAACATAGCGGTTTCCGCAGACATAGCGGAAATGTTCATGCAGGTGAAGATAAGGGATGTAGATAGAGACGCCCTCAGATATCTTTGGCGAGGGGAGACTCGAGGTGAGTCACCACCCACAGAATATAGAATGACCTCGCTGATATTCGGAGCGACATCCTCACCTGCAACAGCGATATACGTAAAGGATCTGAACGCGCGGAAGAACGGTTCAGAATATCCAGCTGCAGCGGCAGCCATAGAGAAGAATCACTATGTTGATGACTACCTACAGAGTTTCACGTCCAAGGAAGAAGCGATAGAGATAGCAGCTCAAGTCAGAAGAATCCACTCAAAGGCGAGATTCGACTTAAGACAATGGACGTCCAATGACCCCGAGGTACTAGAGGCGCTTGACCCCGGTCAAGCTCAGACGCCGTCTAGACAGATAGATGACGGCACGAAGACAGAACGGACTCTGGGCCTCGAGTGGCAGCCGAAGACAGATCGACTTGCGTTCAACCTGGACATGGCAAGGTTACCTGAAGGCATATTTGAAAAGGAATGTCCCTCGAAGCGGGAAATATTAAAAATAGTTATGTCAATTTTTGATCCGCTAGGTTTCGCTTCACCGATAACGACTCGCGCCAAACAGCTCCTTCAAGAAATATGGCGGCGGGGAACAGGGTGGGACGACCCCCTACCGGAAGACTTAGCTCCGACGTGGGCAGCATGGATGCTCCACTTGAAGGGTTTGAAGAAAATCACCATCCCCAGGTGCTACAGTGGATACAGCAGAGCATCCAGGATAGAGCTGCACACCTTCGTCGACGCCTCAGAGACAGCCTACGCAGCCGTGCTATACTGGCGGGCCGTGTCACCAACAGGAGAAGTCGAGGTATCACTTGTAACCGGCAAGTCCAGGGTAGCCCCACTTAAGCTACTCTCGATACCGCGGCTAGAACTGCAAGCCGCGGTGATGGGCAGTCGGATGTCGAACACAGTGACAATAGAGCACGACCGGAAGCCAGACCAGAGCTTCTATTGGACGGACAGCAAGACAGTGTTAACTTGGTTGAAGACCGGCGCCAGGTCCTACAAGCCCTTCGTCGCTCATCGAATAGCGGCGATCGAAGAAAATAGCGCAGTGAAAGACTGGCGCTGGATACCTACGAAGCTGAACGTCGCCGACGACGCGACACGTGACATTCCAGCGGACCTGAGCATGAAACACAGATGGTTCACCGGTCCGAGCTTCTTGACAGAAGAACCTGCTACCTGGCCAGCTGAAGAGCCGCCCAAGGGCGAGCTGACGGGCGAGGAGCGCTCTTTGACAGTGAGCGAGTCACGTGGGAAATCGCACTCAGCTCTATCGGAAGCTTTACCGGATCCAGAGCGATTTTCAAAGTATGAGAAATTGCTACGAGCTACTGCCAGAGTGCTACAGTTCATAGAAAGTCTTAGGTCAAAAAGGCACACAGTAACGTTCAAGAGAACGAAGAGGACGGAAACTCAGGACCCTGATTGGCGATCTAAGCCAAAGGGCCAGACGCCAAGAGCGAAGGTCATCGCACCTACAGTAGATAGATTCAAAATAATAGATGCGCTGTTGTTACAGCGAGCAGAGCACCTCCTCACTCGAGCGAGTCAGCAGGAGAGTTTTAAAGCGGAATTAAACGCTTTGCGATCAGGGGGCCGCATACCTACTGATAGTAGATTGCACAAGATAGCAATAGAATTAAAAAATGACACAATAGTAGTAAAGTCTAGAATAGCTTCAATAGTAGATGTGTCAGAGCATATGAAATGGCCTCCGATAATAGACGGCAACAGCCGGCTTGCTAATCTCTTTATTCAAAGTGTTCACAGACAGCTACAGCATGCCGGGGTGGAGACCACAATCAATGAGTGCCGCCAGCACTTCTGGGTACTGCGCCTGCGACCCGTCGCGCGCATGGTCATCCACCGGTGCCCGACCTGCCGACTGAGGAGGTCGGCGCCCCCACAGCCGCCGACGGGCAATCATCCGCCCGCCCGTCTGGCACACCACTGTCGGCCCTTCACACACACTGGGGTCGACTACTTCGGCCCGATCTCTACCACGGTCGGGCGCACTCATCAGAAGCGGTACGTGGCACTCTTCACGTGCCTGTCAACCCGGGCGATCCACCTGGAGATGGCCTACGACCTCTCCACGAGCTCCGCCGTGATGGCCTTGCGGCGCATGATAGCGCGCCGCGGCTGTCCCACAGAGGTGTGGTCCGACAACGGGACCAACCTGCGCGGGGCTGACAAAGAGCTCCGCGCCGCCGTGGACAATGCAACGGCGGGAGAGGCGTCCGCCCGGGGAATATCCTGGCGCTTTATCCCCCCGGGCGCACCTTTCATGGGCGGTGCCTGGGAACGCCTCGTCCGCAGCACGAAGACGGCGCTCGCAGCCACTCTGTGCGAGCGCCACCCCCGCGAGGAGGTTCTACTGACCCTCTTGGCGGAGGCCGAGTTCACCATCAACA
The DNA here is from genome assembly GCA_947095575.1 of Electrophaes corylata. Taxonomy (NCBI): domain Eukaryota; kingdom Metazoa; phylum Arthropoda; class Insecta; order Lepidoptera; family Geometridae; genus Electrophaes; species Electrophaes corylata. Next base: position 3,653,768 of record OX352727.1, read on the forward strand.
GCCGGCCACTGACACACGTATCAGTGGACCCTGAGGACCCGGAAGCCCTCACACCGAACCACTTCCTACTCCTTGGGCCGGGGCGTACCCCAACGCTCGGCCCCTTCACCGACGGCGACCTCATAGGGAGGTCGCACTGGCGGGCGGCTCAACGCCTCGCCGATATCTTCTGGGCCCGCTGGCTCAGGGAATACCTCCCTGAGCTCCAGCACCGCCGCCACCCTCATGGCCGCGGTCCCGCCGTCAAGGTGGGCGACCTCGTCCTCGTGGCAGACCCGAACTTGCCCCGCAACGTCTGGCCACGAGGAGTCATAGCCGCTGCCTACCCCGGCGCCGACGGAGTTGTTCGCGCCGTGGACGTCCGGACCAACGGAGGACTGCTGAGAAGACCGACCAAGAAGGTGATAGTCCTGCCCACCGGCGAGCCGTTCTCCACCGAGTCTCTCAGCGGCGGGAGCCACTGAGCGGCGGGAGTATGTTCCGAACGGCCAACAGAAGATTTAGAAATAGTTAGTTTTAGTAAAATTGTAAACAGGGCACAGTTAATAAAGACCTTTGTAGGGAGTAGGTACGTCACAGAATATAATAAATAGTAGGAACAGTATAGGAAACAGTATAGAAACAGTATAGAAATAGTATAATATCGCATAATGTAGCTTATAACAGTAAATAGTGATCATATAACTTACAAGTAGGGTGCTGCTAGATTTAAGGAAATAAATGATTTAAAATAACGTAGTTTCAATTGTAGGGCTTTAGATAGGTAGATACCACCTAGATATCCTCCCTTCAGGAGGATATACTGGTATAAAACATAGGCAAAGCTTCGAAAAACAACCCCTTCCACATAGTAGATAGTCTAATAGCAAGGTCAGTAGGCAGCACCTGAAAATAGATGACCAATAGTAATTTGAGATTTGTAGTAAACAACCTATAGACGCATAAATAGATGATGTAAAATGTATAGCAATTTGTACTGAAATAAAAGTTAGCGCTTGCTCGGAGGGGCACCTAGCGCGGGGTCCGAGAAGTAAATATTAGTAGTGACGATTACAGTCAAAATCGTCTCAGTCAGGAAGCATGCCAGCATTTAACCTCAAGCAAGAAGAAGTAGTAGTGAATAGTAGTGAAAATAGGAGTAGCAGTGCCGCCCTCGGATACCCCCCCGCTAGCTGCCAGTCCGCCTCGAGCGCCCCCTGTCGACCAAAATCAGCAACGTTGTTTCAATTCAAGCCCGATAGAATCCCAGCCACGCATGTACACCGCGACCTTGAACGGAGCGAAGCCGGAAATTTAATAGAAGAGTTTATACAGTCCACTCAGATAGGAAAAACCCCGGGTTCGACTCCCGGTCCCGTACATACTTAAAACTAATATATTATGTAATATTCTTTCTTACCTAATGTTAATATAATTATTCTAAATACTCTAGAAGCACTACTTTTTTTATTTTATCTAAACGAGCTATCAGTTGGCCCACCTGATGTTAAGTGGTTACCATCACCTATAACACAGTATTGCCTTGCAGGTCGTGTTCGTCATGAACATGCCCTTCAATGCATTGCTCTGTGTCCATCAACCTGAGGCATACAAGTGTTAAGCCTTCGGTGCTTGTAATGTCACAAACACATACCCTTCCAACTGGAACTCACTGGGCTGCTTGGCAGTAGGAATAATAAAAATAATAATGTTGGACAATCCACACAGCATCATCTAGCCCCAAGCTAAGCAGAGCTTGTGTTATGGGTACTAGATGACTGATATACTTAATACATAAATAGATATTTTTTTATTATACATAGAAAATACCCAGAACACCCGGAATAAATATTTGCAGATCGTACAAACATTTATCCCAAGGCGGGAATGGAACCCGCAACCTCCTGCGTCGCAGGCGGACATTCACCCGCCGCGCCACATCAATCGTCAATAGTCAGGAATAGGCATGATGCTAGTACTTCTCTCCACGAGCCTGTCCCTAAGAGCTCTAATACTACTATAATTACTTCCATAACCACTGAAGCTAGTTCTACAAACCCGAGTGACATAAGCCCTGGAATGTTTTTTAATACTTTAGCGTAGATGGTTATCGCATCCCCGTTTCAAGGGAATAATTTTTGGGATAATGAATGAAAAAATGAAAAATGAAAAAACGTTTATTTGCAGCATAAAAATAAAAACATGCATGCAACTTCGGCCTCAGGCTTAGTTGCTGAGACTAAAAAAAAAATTAAATCAACTAGTTGGTAGGTAGGTCATTTGAATGCTGTATACACTTAGCAAAAGCTGGGATGTGTCAGCAGTCTTCACACTAGGCAAGCCTGTACTGTGAAGACCAGTTACAATGATTTTAAATCTAAAAATCTTTGTGATTTCCTTAAGTGCGGGTAAGGTTTTAGTTGTAGTAGAGCTCTTTGTGAAAGGGCTCGTTCAGGGACGTACTACCACCGTACCTCTTTCTACCGCAAAGCAGTGATGCTCATATTGCTGTTCCGGTTTGAAGGGTGTGGGTGCCGGTGAAATTACAGGCACATGAGGCTTAACACCTGTATGCCTCAGGTTGGTGGACGCAGGGTAGGGCACGTACCTAACGTGCGCGACCTACCGGGCAATGCTTTGTTACAGGTAATGATTACCACTTAACATCAGGTGGGTTATATGCTTGTTCCACTAGCAGTAGTATAAAAAAAAAGGAAAAAAAGCACTATAAAAATTGACAAATTATTTTTTTCTGAAAATTTTTCAGGATCTTTTACAAGATACAACGGCTGATTCAACAGACAGTGAAAGTGCACCAAATGAGAGTGTAGACGTATTCTCTGATGTTGTGTATCTGGAAGAGAAACCCGCTAAAATCCCTTCCAAACGAAGAATACACAGTTCAAGCCGAACAAGCGAAAATATTGCATGCACATATACACGACAGGAAATACCACCCTTCTTAAGCTACGTTGGCGCTTTACTTAACAACGTTAACGATAAAGCTTTGCCAAAACTGCAAGTTGATATTATAAATATGATTATAAGTCGGAGTTAGGATTAAACTAAGATTAAGAACCATGGAGTTCCCAACATCGAATGAATAAATAATTTGTGGATAATTACAGAACATCATTTAGCCCTAAACTAATAAACTAAACAAAGCTTGGACTATGGGACCCAGGTGACTGATAGAATACTATATACTTTTTAGGGTTCCGTATCCAAAGGGTAAAACGGAACCCTATTACTAAGACTCCGCTGTCTGTCTGTCACTAGACTGTATCTCACGAACCGTGACAGTTAGAGAGTTGAAATTTTTACAGATGATGTATTTCTGTAACAACAAATACTATAAAACAGAACAGGCTCTCATACAACAAACGTGATTTTTTTGCCGTTTTTATTATAGATAATGATAATGTACGGAACCCATCGTGCCCGGTTTTTTTTGTAAATACATAGAATGCAATATAACACCCAGATACAACAAACATTTATGTTCTTCACACAATATTTGTTATCAATGAGGATCGAACCTACCACCCACAGAAACGACTAACGCATAATAATCACAGTCGTTAATTCCCTGTCAAGCATAGTGACTATGGGACACCCACTCAAATATGTCGGGTTGTGTCCAAGTGAGATACCTAAGGTACCTACGGTAAGTTTTGCTTTCTATAAAATTTCATTCATCTGTAACTTTTATCTGGGACGCCATAAAACTTAAAAAAAAGGTTATATTATGGTACTAAAAAGGTATTAAATATTGACTAAGAAATATTTCAGTTTTAATGCCTCTATGTACAAAAAATGTGGTCCAGACAACCCGACGTCAGAATGTCTGACTGTCGTGTCGTCGTGTCGTGTTTCTGTGTGCCATGGCAGTACAAGGGCTACGACTCAGCATGATGCCTAGCTACTGTGAAGAAGCTAGGCGCTGACCACTTTCTTTTCATGTTTTTTCACTGTTCTAAGAGGTACTAAATAATTAAATTTAGGTATCAAATAGTAGCAAAAAGGTACTAAAGTTTGATAGTTTCCAATCATAAAATATCGCACTTGGTCCAGGGGTTCTGACCAGTGGCGGATTTACCCTAAGGCCACCCTAGGCCACCATGCCTATTCCTGCCGCCAAGCAGCGCAGCGTATTCCGGTTTGAAGGGTGTAGGTTCCGGGGACATTACAGTAAATTAATTCCAGCTAAAGATGACAGTAAACTAGTAGTAGAGCTCTTAGTGAAGGGCTCGTCCGGGTGCGTACTAGCACCTGCCTATTCCTGCCGCCAAGCAGCGCAGCGTGTTCCGGTTTGAAGGGTGTGTGCTGTGACATTACAGACACATGAGGCTTAACACCTGTACGCTTCAGGTTGACGGATACAGAGAAGTGCATCGCAGAGTAAGTTCCTAGCGAATGTTATAGTGATCAAGGTAATGGTAACCCTTCAACATCAGGTGTTTCATCAGCAAGTGTATAAAAAAATCTAGGTTAACTGAGTTTTTACAAGCGTCTTCTCTTGTGTACCTAATTAATTTAAATCATACCTAATTAGGAGCAGATAGTAAAAAACTTTTTTTATTAAAATATGTATATTTTATTTCGATTAATAATATGTATTAAGACACTGGGGCATAAAATTAAGAAAATATACTTACCTAGCACAGTCGTGCAATTCATATAATAATTTATAATAAAATATTGCTTTAGTAGATGGGTACTTACTAGTTTTTATAATAGTTTTGTTTAAAAAAAATCTCCAGTCATAATCAACTTCTAAGCCAAAAAACAAATATTAGCAAAATGACAATTTTTGTCCTGCTGTGGGAATCGAACGTACGCGTCGAGTTCGTAATTATTAAAAAATTAGCTTTTTAGGCATTAAACTAGCGTTTAATTTAACAAAAATATTTTTTCTCAAAATTATCAAACATTTTTATACATACCTACCTACATACATTATACCGACCATTTTGGAAAACAAAATGGCGCATGTCTCCTGTATTAATATTTAAAGGCCTGCTTGCACAATGATCACTAAATGTATTTAGCGAGCCCCTAAATACATTTAGGAAGCTAATTACGTTTAACATCTTGCACAAGGAAAATTAAGTCGCTATTACGTTTACGCTAAACAGATTTATCTTGGTAAACGTGATTTAGCTCAATAAAATTAAATCTGATTGTTGTTCAAGCGGACTTAAAAGTAAGATCTATTATAAAAACCAATTCGCATTATACTAAACTTAACAAAAATACTTGATATAACTTAAATCTAAAATACGTAATTCGAAAAATAATACATGTTTAGCAAAAATAAATGCGAAGGTAAACTAAATGGTAAATAAAAATAATTGATTCTTTTAAACTAGGAATAAAGTCGACCAGTTTTTAACATTACAACCCTGATAAAAACCGGTCAAGTAACTTATAGGTAAATAATACACAATTACACTAGTTCGCCCCGAACTGCTGTGTTTGACCTATTGTTAGTTACGGTGGTATGTAGCCAGAAACACTTGAAGTCATATTAACTATGTATATCCAAACAGTGGCCCAAGCATAGTGCCCAAGCATGTATGTATCTATAGATAAAATTTAAAGCAAACTCGATAAAACCGGCTTTTATCGAAATTTAAAATTGGTAGATATGGGACTTAAGCGCCAGGTCGATAAATTCGAGAACTTTTACTGAATTTATCGACAAGCTGTCAACAAGGTGATCACTCGATAAAATATGTCGAGGCTAGTTCTGTGCTAGCGGGTAGATAAAATTCTATAGATGATAGATAAAGTTAGTATGCATGTTTCACAAGTAGGTAGGTAGTACAAAAAAGTTGTCTATTGTCAACGATAAAATAATAAGTATAGTTAGCTACGTTAAACTCCTTAGGTATCTACCTACTTCGTATTAATTGTGCATGATTATTGTTTTACGTAAAAATCTATCTAAAATACTTATACCTAATGTAAATAATACCTTAGCTTCGTTGTTTCTTGACTTTTCTTATATTACCTGAAACAAATAAAAAATAACATTATTAATAGGAGTTTTGCTAACAGTAGATAGAGCACATTATCTTGCAACAGTATAAACAACGTTTAACTAAGTTCCATGCTACCAATCTCGCCACATTTCGATTAAAACCCTTTTAATCGAGAATTTAGGTAAAATTTTATCTATCGATACATCCATACTTGTGGTGCAGATCTAATTATCGTATGGAAAAATCTAACGTATATCTCTAAATTTAAACGCATTAGCTGATTATAAAGATTTTATCATTTAATCACATTAAATTATAAATGGTCTGTATCTAATCTCTGAATAACACCTACACATAATCATAATTAGAGTTTATTGGATTTCAAACAAATTATTGAAATAATCTACCTATACCAATTCTAAGAATCTTTGTCCTGCCTAACTGACTGACACGCACAGCCTAAACCACTGCTCGTAGAGACTTGTAATTTTCAGGGTATATTCGTCTTGGTTTACAGCAATATAATAAAATAGCTGTATAGTACTATAACTAGCGGTCCGTCCCGGCTTCGCACGGGTTTTAGTAAGGATCCCTAATTTTTTTGAAAATGTAATATAGCCTATGTCACCCGGGGATAGTGTAGCTTCCCAACGGTGAAAGAATTATTCAAATCGGTCCAGTAGTTTCGGAGCCTATTCAATACAAACAAACAAAGTTTTCCTCTTTATAATATGATTATTATAGTATGATTATAATATTAGTATGATAGACTATTCGACTATTCCGCTACTTCAATCCTTAGATATCGACGACACGTGTTTCGCTTCTCTACGAAGCATCCTCAGGAAGGACAGATGTGATACTATAATATATAAAATCGTCTATTTTATTATATTACAATGTACTTCCGCAAAGTCACGCCTGAATCAATTAACTATCTTGGTTTACAGTTGTATTAAGAAAGTTATTTCCAAAAATCAACCTCTAAACGGGTACAGCGGAGGTTGAAGAGAACTTCACTTGGACGAAGATGCGTGTGTTTCGCTATAAAGCAAAAGGCGTATGTTATTTCTTGTATCTAAATACTAGTGGGTCTGTGATAACGAGGTCTACTTCGTGAGTGCTTTTTCTCTGTGGCATCTTTCCATCACTCGACAGACGATTTTGTCCATAGAATAAGAGCTTTAGTCCATATTCTTAGATTTTGTCAATGTTAAGTGAATTATAAAAAAAGAAGAAGAAGAATAGTTTATAGTTCAGTCGAGTCTGCTAAAAAAGTAATTCATTTAAATTATAATACTATACAGCTAAACACCCACTGACACACTCACTGACTCACTGACTGATAATCGAGAACGGTATTAAGGCGTACAGATAGGTATGGAACATGTTCTAGGTTTATGTTAAGGCCCACGTGTAGGTAAGAGGAAAATTATTGGCGATCTGAAAAAACAAGATGGCGGCCGCGTCGATTTGCAAAATCGCAAACCTTGACCGATTTCGTTCGTTCAAACGTTGAATCTGGATAAAAAGTAGGAAAAATTTACAAAAAATTCAAAAAAAAAATGAAAAAACAAAATGGCGTCGTTTTATGTAGGTTTGAAATTTTTCACTTTTGGACCCCTCCTTTGGCGAATTACTTTGTTCTACAGACTTGCTATGGTGGCAACACTGATTATGCAAAAAGTTGCCGTACATGGCTGGCATTTCAGGAAAATTATGACTTTTCAAAAAACAAGATGGCGGAAGCTGTGGCGGCCATTTTGAAAACTGGTGCTTTTTTTTACACTTTTCAAAACGATTTTTTAGCAAGTTGGAAACATTTGATCGATTAGCGTTGTATGGGTCGGTTGCGTGTTTTGAGGAGGAGTGTTGCCTGGTTTAGAAAAACTCCCCATTTTTAGGGTAATTTTCCAGATTTTCCCCAAAAACATGAAAAGTAGAAGGAGCTCCATTTTGAATAGAGATTTGTCATAGCTGGCAAGACTTTGTCGGCCCACGTGACATTTGACCATTTTCATTCCCCTTAGCTGGCAACCCCACGAACCATGGGTGCTCTAATTTTGAGGACCCCTCTCGACTTTGGTGATCGACTTTGTTCTACGAATGTCGAGGTATGTCGACCGTTCCACCACCGTCAGGGTGCTTGGATCCTGGACTCCTAATGTCAGTTTTGACATTTCAAAAATCCAAGATGGCGTCGGGTGTGGCAGCCATTTTGAAAAAAGTTGGGTTTTTACCAGTTTTCAACTTGAAAAAGGAACCTGCTGGCAACCCCCGACTTGATTGGGGTCTATGGACCGATTGCTCAACTTGATTGGGGGTGTTGCCTGGTGGAGAAATCTCCCCACTTTTAGGGTAATTTTCCCGACTTTTGACTGATTTGGTGATTTTAGGGCGTTTTACGACTTTTTTGGGAACCTTGACCTGTCAAAGTGTTGGGAAAGCCTCGCGAGCTGCGTGCAGCGAGCGCAGCACCCAAAAAATTACCCCATTTTTAGGGAGATTTTCACGACTTGTACTGTTTTGGAATTTTAAGGCGTTTTCAAACTGGATGTGGACTTTGATAGAATTTCACGACTCGAATATGTTGCCTGCTCATAAAATTTTCCCCATCTTAGGGTAATTTACCCAACTTTTGACTGATTTGGTGATTTTAAGGCGTTTTTCAACTTTTTTGGGGGTTGGGATTTTTTAAAGTCCAAACCATAACCCACGCGAGTTGCTTGCAACTCGCGCACCACGCAACCTCTAGTTATAATACTATACAGCTAAACACCCACTGACTGATAATCGAGAACGGTATGAAGGCGTACAGATAGGTATGGGACATGTTCTACGTTTATGTTAAGGCCCGCGTGTAGGTAAGAGGAAAATTATTGGCGTTCCAAAAAAACAAGATGGCGGCCGCGTCGTTTTGCAAAATCGCAAACCTTGACCGATTTCGTTCGTTCAAACGTAAAATCTGGATAAAAAGTAGGAAAAATTTACAAAAATTTTGAAAAAATAATGAAAAAACAAAATGGCGTCGTTTTATGTAGGTTTGAAATTTTTCACTTTTGGACCCCTCCTTTGGCGAATTACTTTGTTCTACAGACTTGCTAAGGTGGCAACACTGCTTATGCAGAAAGTTGCCGTACATGAATGGCATTTCAGGAAAATTATGACATTTCAAAAAAACAAGATGGCGGAAGCTGTGGCGGCCATTTTGAAAACGGGTTTTTTTTTTACACTTTTCAAAACGATTTTTTAGCAAGTTGGAAACATTTGATCGATTAGCGTTGTATGGGTCGGTTGCGTGTTTCAAGGAGGAGTGTTGCTTGGTTTAGAAAAACTCACCGTTTTTAGGGTAATTTTCCAGATTTTTCCCAAAAACATGAAAAGTAGAAGGAGCTCTATTTTGAATGGAGATTTGTCATAGCTGGCAAGACTTTGTCGGCCCACGTGACATTTGACCATTTTCATTCCCCTTAGCTGGCAACCCCACGAACCATGGGTGCTCTAATTTTGAGGACCCCTCTCGACTTTGGTGATCGACTTTGTTCTACGAATGTCGAGGTATGTCGACCGTTCCACCACCGTCAGGGTGCTTGGATCCTGAACTCCTAATGTCAGTTTTGACATTTCAAAAATCCAAGATGGCGTCGGGTGTGGCAGCCATTTTGAAAAAAGTTGGGTTTTTACCAGTTTTCAACTTGAAAAAGGAACCTGCTGGCAACCCCCGACTTGATTGAGGTCTATGGACCGATTGCTCAACTTGATTGGGGGTGTTGCCTGGTGGAGAAATCTCCCCACTTTTTGGGTAATTTTCCCGACTTTTGACTGATTTGGTGATTTTAGGGCGTTTTACGACTTTTTTGGGAACCTTGACCTGTCAAAGTGTTGGGAAAGCCTCGCGAGCTGCGTGCAGCGAGCGCAGCACCCAAAAAATTACCCCATTTTTAGGGAGATTTTACAACTCGGGACTTTTTTGTAATTTTAAAGCATTTTCGAACTGGATGTGGACTTTGAAGGCATTTCACGACTTGAATATGTTGCCTGCTCATAAAATTTCCCCATTTTTAGGGTAATTTACCCAACTTTCAACCTATTTGGGTCTTTTAAGGCGTTTTTCGACTTTTTTGAGGGTTGAGATTTTTTAAAGTCCAAACCATAACCCACGCGAGTTGCTTGCAACTCGCGCACCACGCAACCTCTAGTTTTATCTAATGTAATTGACGACCGATGTGGCGCGTCTGGCGTATGTCCGCCTGCGACGCAGGAGGCTGCGGGTTCGATTCTCGCCTTGGGATAAATGTTTGTACAATCTGCAAATATTTATTCCGGGTGTTCTGGGTATTTTCTATGTATAATAAAAAAATATGCATGTAATGTATTGTATTAAGTATATCAGTCATCTAGTACCCATAACACAAGCTCTGCTTAGCTTGGGGCTAGATGATGTTGTGTGAATTGTCCAGCATTATTATTATTATTAATTACTAACACTTTTGTGTGATACTCTTGTGTTTTGCGGACCTGATAGGAATAAATAAATAAATAAATAATGCTGGACAATCCACACAGCGTCATCTAGCCCCAAGCTAAGCTGAGCTGGTGTTATGGGTACTAGACGACTGATATACTTAATACAATACTATATTACATACATAGATATTTTTTATTATACATAGAAAATACCCAGAACACCCGGAATAAATAATAAATATTTGCAGATCGTACAAACATTTATCCCAAGGTGGGAATCGAACCCGCAACCTCCTGCGTCGCAGGCGGACATTCGCCCGCCGCGCCACATCGGTCGTCATAATAAGAATTCAATAAAGAATAATCAAGTCAAGAGTCAATAAAGAATTCAACAACAGTAAATTGGCTATCGAGGTATTCAATTGACGTGTGCATGACCAACCTTGTACCATAGACAATCAATAGTTGCCATGTCAAACATTGCACATTCTTTTAGCACTTCAAACTAATACTCACTTCGGATTCGTTTTCTATCATCTTTGGAAGTAACATTTTAAATTGTTTTTCTAGTGTTATTTTAAGTTCTGATGGGTAATTTTGGTGGTATTTTAACCATCATTACTTGAGGTCTTAGCACAAGTGTGAACAATTGAAATGAAAGTGTGTTATGAGGCATCCTGATTTGAACGAAAATGTTTCCCTTTGGTTTTAAAGAAAAACGCCATCTTTTTCTTCAAAACCGATGACGGCTGACTTTACTTTTTTTACCGACTCGACTTGACTGAAAGAATTTATTCAACCCACTTGACATTGGCAAAATTGTCCACAAGATGGACAGATTCCACAAAAAAAAGAAGAAAAAAAAATATTCAATACAAGTCTACCGTTACGCAAATAACGTACTGCAACTGAACGAAAGTAATTGGAATGCCGTCCTCCAAGGGCTGGCCCTTAGGAGACGGCATTCCAAGGCAAAACCACGTGAATCAGGAGCGGTTACTCTCGAAGTAGAAACCATGGGGCTGATCACGTATCTTCTGTTAGCATCAAAATCCAGTCGCATATGTGCAATATAATTATAATAATGCTGGACAATCCACACAGCATCATCTAGCCCCAAGCTAAGCAGAGCTTGTGTTATGGGTACTAGATGACTGATTGACTGATATACTTAATACAATACATTACATACATACATGTTTTTTATTATACCTACATAGAAAATACCCAGAACACCCAGAATAAATACTTGCAGATCATACAAACAGTTATCCCGAGGCGGGAATCGAACCCGCAACCTCTTGCGTCGCAGGCGGATATTCGCCCGCCGCGCCACATCGGTCGTCAAATGGACATTTGCTTGTTTCATTCGCAAGCCGAAAAAAGAATCCATGTGCCCACCGCCTTCCATCGCTCGCAGTCTCTGTTGAGCATGCACAGAATGTTTATTATTCTTGTTTTAATTATTGCTATTCATAGATCATAGGATATTGTACCTAATAGTAACGGGAAGCAGTTAGCAGCCGTAACACAGGCTCTCCTAGCACGGCTGTTATCGTAATAGCTTGGATGTAACAGTAGGTAGGCAGGTACTAAACCTTTTAAATGTGTTGTACTTTTTAGAAAATTTTATATCCACACGGTCTGTACCTAGCTACTAAGTTATTTATATGAAATAAATACTTTTATACTTTTTATTACACTCTACGAGTATCCGATTACGAGATACCCCGTAATCTTTGGAGGGGCGAGAAGTGGCTATTCAGTATGAGGTTCTATTAAATATTCTATGGTATGGCCTTATAACCTTTGTCTAATTGCCGACCTCTGCTGATAGAAGGCTCTGTGAATTTGTATGTTGTCTTCACAATTTATTGCGACATGACAAATAAGGTGATGGTCAAAATTATCTGTAAAATAGAGGAATCGCGCGTGTTTGTGCCAAGTTATTTTAATAACTCCAACCCCGCTAAGTGTAGAAAATTAGATGAATAATAATAAAAATAATAATGCTGGACAATCCACACAGCATCATCTAGCCCCTAGCTAAGCAGAGCTTGTGTTATGGGTACTAGATGACTGATATACTTAATACAATACATTACATACATAGATATTTTTTATTATACATAGAAAATACCCAGAACACCCGGAATAAATATTTGCAGATCGTGCAAACATTTATCCCAAGGCGGGAATCGAACCCGCAACCTCCTGCGTCGCAGGCGGACATTCGCCCGCTGCGCCACATCGGTCGTCAAATCTGTGGAGAATAAGGGTGGAATGTATATCCTTCAACTAAAAGGGAAGATCTTCCTCCGAGTGACCTTTGACTCAGGGTTCTAGGACCAACAGATGGTATTCGGAAGTATTTCATACTAGCGGCCGCCCGCAGCTTCGCCCGCGTGGCAGTTTTGTCCCGTTCCCGTTATTTTTTCGGGATAAAAAGTTTATATGTTAATCCAGGTTACAATCTATGTCTATTTCAAATTTCATCCAAATCGGTCCACTGGTTAGAGCGTGAAAGAGTAACAAACATCCATCCATTCTTACAAACTTTCGCGTAGGATTATAATCAATCTCCGTGTTAACATCGTAAGCGTGATCCAGCCCGGCTAAGATGTCCAGCGCGACAAAATGTTGTCTACTCGTTCTTGTCGCAATGAGACGTATGTCGGGGCTAGACCTATGCTAGCGGATGTTGATAAAATTCGATTGATAAACTTTGTCGATACAAGTTTGTTCACTCCAGAGATAGATATATTTAAGGTGCCTCGGGATTAAAGTCGTCAAGTACTTTAGTATTGTTTTTCAATCGGTATAAATTGAGTTTTATAAATAGGTACTCATCCATCAAGAGATTTGAATAGAATATAATTAATGCCTTGCCAATAAAAAAACTTACAGTTGACATTAAACTAATGAGTGCAATGACTTCCAATATTATTAGCTTTAGGAAAAACCAGTTTAAAATACCGGTATTACGTTTCCGCTGTACGATTTTTCACACTTTCAATAACATAAATAAGAATCTTTGTTCTGTCTGACTGACTTATAGACAGTAAACATCTGTGATAGATATCAGGTATGAAGACCGATGTGGCGCGGCGGAGGTTGTGGCTTCGATTCCCGCCTTGGGATAAATGTTTGTACGATCTGCAAATATTTATTCTGGGTGTTCTGGGTATTTTAGTATGTATAATATGTAAGAATTGTCTTACAGGTCACGTTTATTAGAAACGTGTCCTACGCATTACCCCGCGTCCACAAACCAAAAGCATACTGGTGTTAAACCTCTTGTGACTGTAATTTCTACTTAGTGCAAGTTCAAGTTTGTAAAACAGTTCAAAAAACACAAGTGAATTCGCGTGAATTCCACTAGTTACAAGACATTTCGTGTTCTTTGTCACAAAAGTGAGTCATGAAGGTTCTTTCCCAACTGCACCCGTTATTAACTAACGAAACGCGCGCGACTTCGTCCGCGTAAAGATATTTTTACAAATATCAACTCCCGCTGTACCCGTTGAGAAGTTGAATTTTGGGAATTCCTTTCTTAGTACACCTCTACGCACCAAGACGAATATACTCTGAAAGTTTCAAGTCTCTACGAGCAGTGGTTTAGGCTGTGCGTTGTCTATATGTCAGTCAGTCAGGACAAAGATTCTTATAAATGGTATAGATACATTCAGACTACATCGTATTTTTTGAAATGTTGACAATTTAAGTCTATTCAGTAATACTGAATGTATACAATTGACGACCGACGTGGCGCGGCGGGCGAATAACCGCCTGCGACGCAGGAGGTTGCGGGTTCGATTCCCGCCTTGGGATAAATGTTTGTACGATCTGCAAATATTTATTCCGGGTGTTCTGGGTGTTTTCTATGTATAATAAAAAATATCTATGTATGTAATGTATTGTATTAAGTATATCAGTCATCCAGTACCTACCCATAACACAAACTCTGCTTAGCTTGGGGCTAGATGATGCTGTGTGGATTGTCCAGCATTATTATTATAATTTACAATTCGTATACAGAGCCAAGAGTAATAACCCTATTATGAACACATGGAAATGATCTCAAATTGTTTCCGAGAACCAAGTCTTACAATTAACTTTAAGCGTAATCGCTTGGGTTTTAACATCCTGTATACCTACCAACTTTTTGGGATTCATAATTTGATGCGTCTTTATTCAGTGGGGTGAGCCACCCCAACCTTAATTAACCAGAACAGTGTCTGTTTCAAGTCTGGCAAAAATCAAAGTCAAAGCCAAAAAGCATTTATTTAGTGGCAGTTTTTTCCCGTTCCCGTTATTTTTTCGGGATAAAAAGTAGCCTATATGTTAATCCAAGTTATAATCTATGTTTGTTTCAAATATCATCCAAATCGGTTTACTGGTTAGAGCGTGAAAGAGTAACAAACATCGATCCATCCATACTTAATTAACCGCGCAATTTTCTTATTTTTTTCTTTCATTAAAACCTTTTCCTGACAATAACAAACACAACAAAAAAAGAATTAGCGAAATCGGTCCAGCCGATCACGCGTGATGGCGTGACCAAGGGAAATAGAGATACATAGTAAAATGAGTAAAATTTCTTTCTTTCTCTTTTTTCAGGTTTAAGACATTTATTTTCTCTAAGAAGAATACAATTCACTTAATTAAGAGAAAAACAATAGCGACTTAAATGTAAATGTAAAAAATAATATGAAAACACAAAGAAAAAAATTTTTTGTCTTTGCGTTTTCATTTTATTTAATTCTTTCTATGTTTCTTAGTTATTTTTTTGTACATAGGATAAGTACCTATAAGGTACTAACTACACAAACCGATTAACCAGATTTTACAGGTCGTAAATAGTATAGATAAAAAGTAAAACTATGTCCGTCCAGAATGCACGCTATCTTTGTGCTAAATATCATTGAAATCGGTTTAGTGGTTCAATAAGATAAAAATAGACACGCATTTTCAAACTGCTGTAATTTGCTTACTTATGGCCCCTAAGGCATCTTCAAGGAACTAGAATAGGTATTAGTAGTAGAATCTTGGGTAGGGAATGCCTACCGTGCTGAAGGATTTACACATGATATCATATATTCTTGTCCTTATCCCACTTTACGTGGGGTCGGCACAACATATTCTTTTCTTCTCCCTCTGTCAGCCGTCATATCCGTACTCACTCCTTTCTTATCCATGTCATTTCACACAGTTTATCCATATTTAATTTGGTATATCTCTTCCCATATATCCATCCACATACATATTTGACGACTGATGTGGCACGGCGGGTGAATGTCCGCCTGCGACGCAGGAGGTCGCGAGTTCGATTCCCGCCTCGGGATAAATGTTTGTTCGATCTGCAAATATCCTCCCCCACACGTTTCCAGGAAGAACGATTCTGAGCCCTTTCCATCCATCGACTTCCCGCGGTCCTAACAATGTCGTCAGTCCATCGGGTAGGAGGACGTCCTACGCTTCGTCTTCCGGTTCGTGGTCGCCATTCGAGAACCTTTATTCCCCAACGGTTATCGGTTCTACGAAAGATTAATAATTATGTCATGGTTAAAAAATTTATAAATTCATTGCAGTTTTGTTTATAATAACCTTGTATCTGGTAAATGCTGACTACCACATCCTCAATGAAGACTCAAGTCGTGCTTGTCTTGTTAGGGTTGCATGACCTCAGAAAGGAAGAATTCGCGTCAAGACCGATTTCCTGTTACCAAGACAGTATCGTATAAATGTTAATTCATCTAACCGTGTAATTTATTAGTCACAGACATCTTATAGAAAAATAATCTATGCCAATTATAAGAATCTTTATCCTGACTGACTGACATATAGACAACGCACAGCCTAAATCACAGGTCGCATAAGATATATTCGTATTAGTGTGTTGATGTGTTATAAGAAAGGAATGCCCGAAGTTCAACCCCTAAACGGTTATAGCAGGGGTTGCCGTTGGTATGAAAATATCTTCTAAGCTTGGTCGCGAGGAACGGGCGCTAAGATTTTTTTTTATACAATTTGCTGATGGAACAAGGTAGTAGCCTCACCTCAACCTCACCTCATGGTGAGGTTACCACTTAACATCAGGTGGGCCATATGCTTGTTCCACCAGCAGTAGCATAAAATACTGCTATCCTTAATTTGGGCAACCACGGGCAACTGACTATATACAATCCAAGGTTGCAGACAATTGTATTGTCTTCTTTCTATGCGTAATGATGGAAACAGTTGTGTAAATTGTACATAATTAAAGATTATGTTTTGTAAAATACTGTTTTATGTTCCAATTCTTGCAAACTTAACTTTAAGTATCTCGTCTCGACAGAATACCAGCGCCTAGCTTCCTCACAGTAGCCGGGGCATCATGCTGAGTCGTAGCCCTTGTACTGCTGTACCACACAGAAACACGACACAGTGCTCAAGCAACGATCTTTCTTCTATATCTTTCTTCTTTGATGTCTTAGTGTTTTTGCTGGTTTGTGTGTGTCTGGTAGTAAATAAACAAATGTCTATGTCTAAGTAGAGGCTCTTAGATTAGCCAGTCGTAACATAACGCTTGAGCTGAGACTCGACGTTATAGTGCATTGACTAGAATTTCAATAGTCATAATTCCCCTAGATCGAGCCCTTTACTAAGATCTCTACCTATCCATATATCG
Organism: Electrophaes corylata; assembly: GCA_947095575.1. Taxonomy (NCBI): domain Eukaryota; kingdom Metazoa; phylum Arthropoda; class Insecta; order Lepidoptera; family Geometridae; genus Electrophaes; species Electrophaes corylata. The sequence continues at coordinate 3,670,871 of OX352727.1, forward strand.
GACATTTTTAATCCCTCCATGGTCGCAAACCTTTATGTTTTGTTTGACGACCGATGTGGCGCGGCGGGCGATTGTCCACCTGCGACGCAGGAGGTTGCGGGTTCACAGATGATGTATTTTTGTTGCCTCATACAGAAAACGTGATTTTTTTGCCGTTTTTATTATAGACTAGCTGTGCCCGCGACTTCGTCCGCGTGGAATTTAACAAAAAAGTTATTTAGTTTTTTTTCGTTTTTGCATTATATTTACTCCTTAAGTTACTCCTTGTTACATCAGCTATCTGCCAGTGAAAGTCCCGTCGAAATCGGTCTAGCCGTTCCAGAGATTAGCCGGAACAAACAGACAGACAGACAGACAAAAATTAAAAAAAAAAGGCATTTTTGGTAGGTATATGTACCGTGTATACATTCATATGCATGTAGTAAAAAAGCGGTTATTTTAATATTACAAACAGACACTTCAATTTTATTTATTTGTATAGATAAGTGTACGGAACCCTTCGTGCGCGAGTCCGCCTCGAACTCGGCCGGTTTTTATTTACGATTTTCATCTCAACATTACATTGTAATATTCATATTTGGTTCGGTAATATTCAAATGTGGGCTTAATCTTTGTGTGATATAACAAGCAGATGGCCCACAATTACTTTTTTTTTATGCCATAGCAGGCAGACGAGCAGACGGGCCACCTGATGGAAAATGGTCACCTGCAACACCAGAAGCGATGCCGATGCGCTGCCGACCTTTCAGGAAAAGATTAACCTGTTTCTTAAGGTGGAACAAGTCGTTACTATTTCCATACAAACGCTGTAACTGAATATCTATACTATTTATTAACGTGCGTCCGAATTTAAGTTTGATACTGAATTATCTTGCCGTTATCTAGGCTCGTTACCCTATACTCTACAGTAAAATCAGATTACCTTGAAAGTTACAAGCGTCGAGAGATTTAGTATTAAGCCTTTCGACGCTTGTAACTTTCAAGGTACTGCGGGAAGACCGAAGATGGAAGCTCATTCCACAACTTACTCGCTCGCGGTAAAAAAGACCGTAAAAAACGAGTGGTTGTGAAAAACCAACCAACCAAGTGGTGCGGATGGAACTTGATTTTGCGGCGCGTAGTGCGATTGTGGAATTCAACCGCGGGCACAATTACTGGTCACAAAATATCTAACAAAGAGTATTGCCTCGCAAGTCACTTTCATTAGGAATATACCGTACGATACATTACTCTGCGTCCATCAACCTGAGGCATACAGGTACCTCATGAGCCTGTAATGTATTCAGTATTCAGTATGTTTATTGCCTTATTATGTAAGTAGGTTTAACATTGTCAGATCTTAGGACTATATTATACAATTTTTGGTGCCAATACACATAATATACCCAGTAAGGGTGTTGCAATAGAATAGAGCGGACCGATATAGTTATAAAAAGAACATGCAAATTACATAGGTCATAAAAAAAAAAAATTAATGTCACCGGCACACACCCTTCAAACCGACGAAACTTTGACGACCGATTTATAATAATATTTGTACGATCTGCAAATATTTATTCCGGGAGTTCTGGGTATTTTCTATGTATAAAAAAAATCTATGCATGTAATGTATTGTATTGAGTATATCAGTCATCTAGTACCCATAACACAAGCTCTGCTTTGCTTAGAGCTCTTAGTGAAAAGCTCGTCCGGGGAAGTATTCCACAAACACCACTACTACTATTACTACTACCCACCTACTACTGCCTATTGCCTATTCCTACGCGGGCCTATTTCTTATGCGGGGGTATTATGCCTTTTCCTGCCACCAAGCAGCGCAGCGTGCTCGGGTGTGTGTGGGTGCCGGTGTAATTACACACACACACACGAGGCATAACACCTGTATGCCTCAGGTTTATGGACGCAGAGTAGTGAATCGTAGGACACGTTAACGAGCGAGACCTGCGAGGCAATCTGTTATAAGTAATGGTAACCACTTAACATCAGGTGCTCCATCTGCTTGTTCCATCAGTAGGTCACCTAAAACCCAGGCGTTAGCGTAGGCCTACTGAGTTTACTAGTACCTACTTACAGCCAAATGCTTAATGCGGTAAATAGATTTGATACTTTAAAGTCTCGTAAAAACGAATCATAAAATAGTTGATATCTTAATAAGTTCGTAAAACATGCATGAAAATAGGTTATTAAGTTTTCTAAGCACCTAGTTTATTATGTAAAAAGTAATTACGATTAATACCTATACCGAAAAAAGCCGCTGCTTGTAGAGACTTTAAATGTTCAGGCTATTTTTGCCTTATTGCGAAGAAGTTTCACAATTTCGGCCAATGTTTATTTATACTAGCGGCCGCTCGCAGCTTCGCCCGCGTGGCAGTTTTTTTCTTGTTCTCGTTATTTTTTCGGGATAAAAAGTAGCCTATATGTTAATCCAAGTTATAATATATGTTTATTCCAAATTTCATCCAAATCGGTCTACTGGTTAGAGCGTGAAAGAGTAACAAACATCCATCCATCCATCCATACTTACAAACTTTCGCGTTTATAATATTAATAGGACTAGTGGAAAAACGCGCGACTTCGTCCGCGTGAAGTTAGGACTTCAACCACCGCCGGAACCGCAACCTGAGGCATACAGGTGTTGCCTCGTGTGCCTGTAATTACACCGGCACCCACACCCTTCAAACCGGAACACGCTGCGCTGCTTGGCGGCAGATATAGGCATGGTGCTAGTACGCACCCGGACGAGCCCTTTACTAAGAGCTTCCCTAAAATTAAAAAAATACTTACAGTGCTTAGGGCATAGTCTGGCTACCCTGTGCTCGAATGCTGCCCGACCTCGCCATCCGCTTCCCGATAGTCTGAACGTGGAACCCAATTCGCTGCAACGCTTCATGATCCAGAATCTTCCTTCCATCAAATAAATAAGCCGGCTTCATCATAACCTCATAAATCTTCTTGAAGTTCAACTCTTTGAACTCGTCCCATTCTGTGCAGAGAACTATTGCATGAGCCCCGGACACAGCAGAGTATGCTGTGTCATGAATTTCAACACATTTCTTTATATCCTCATGCTCTGATTTGACATATGTACCAGTTAGCTCATAGTATATCTGCTCGGGTTCTACTTTTGGGTCGTAGATGTGTAATTTTGCTCCTTCGTCCAGCAATGTTTTAGAGACATGAATAGCCGGGGACTCTCTTGTGTCTCCAGTATTTTTCTTAAAGGAGAAGCCAAGTATAGCTATGTTTTTATCTGTGACTGTATTGAATAAGGATTCAATGACTTTACGGACAAAACGGGTTTTCTGGAACTCGTTTAAGCTGAGGACTTGTTGCCAGTAAGCTGCTACTTCAGGTAAGTGCAGGCATTCACACAAATAGATGAGGTTTAAGATGTCTTTTTGGAAACAGCTTCCTCCGAAGCCAATGGATGCTTCGAGGAACTTTGGACCGATACGGGTATCTCTACCCACTGCTCTGGCTACTTCTGCCACATCTGCTCCTGTTGCTTCACACACAGCAGACAAGGAGTTGATGCTTGATATCCTTTGAGCAAGGAATGCATTTGCTGCCAGCTTAGACAGCTCTGAGCTCCAAGTGTTGGTTGTCAGGATGTTTTTGGCAGGGATCCAATGCTCATAAACCCAGCAGAGCTCTTGTATCGCTTTCTGGCCTTCCTGGGTCTCCTCCCCACCGATTAGAACTCTATCAGCTTCTACGAGATCTACTATAGCTGTGCCTTCAGCTAAAAACTCCGGGTTGGACAGAATCTGGTACTCAACACCTGGTTTAGTATTAGCTCGGAGGATTTTCATAATTATTTCAGCCGCTTTGACTGGCACTGTGCTTTTTTCTACTACAATTTTGTTACTAGTAGCGATATCTGCTATCATTCTTGCTGCACTTTCTACGTACTTCAAATCAGCAGCTCGGCCCTTACCGTTGCCGACGATTTTCGTCGGTGTGTTCACTGAGATAAAGATCAAATCAGCTTCTTGGATACCTTTGGTTATATCAGTGGAGAAGAATAAGTTTCGCCCGCGGCATTGTTTCACAACGTCGTCTAAACCAGGCTCGTAGATAGGCAGTTTATCGGAGTTCCACTGTTTTATCCTGTCCTCACTCTTATCACACACAGTTACTGTAATATCCGGGCATTTTAGAGCTATGACGCTGCAAGTAGGTCCACCAACGTACCCAGCTCCCAAACAGCAAATTTTCTCGATGACCATCTTTAGAGTGAAACTTTCAGTGTACAAACGCGGATGGTTGATAATCAAGGTTCTGCGCGGTGAGACTAACGTTTGTAAAACCTCGCACCGTAATTAGATAGGTACTTATCTTATCAGATATGTACCTATTTAGTTTTAATTGAATTTCGTGGCTTTTTTATTGCGATAGCTGTGCTGATTTTTATTGAAATATGTAATGTGATGACGCTAGCGCTATGATTGTTGGCGGATCAGTGAATTGAACACCACAGGCAGGCGGAGACTGCGCGCGACCGAGCTCGCGTCTAAAGTAATTGGCCGTAAACTGTGTCTTGTAAATTTATTAAAATCGCGTAGCTCCGACCGATGCAACACACACACACCACAATTGTTACAATAAAAACAATCACCCCATCCCACCTCCCTCACGTTGTTACGTCTTGTCTCACTCGCACGCACGTCTCGCACGCAGGGCGCAGACACGCAATGTCATTGACACCAGAGAATCAGATTAGTGATGTTCGCTGCAGTTATTTATTTTCTATGTACGCAAGAAACAGGAACGAATTTATACGCACATGCAACAGACGGAGTCTCAATTTTGCAACGTTTTGCTGCCCCAGTTGGACTCCGGCGGCGGCCTCCGAACGTCATACTATAAAAACGGAACTTTTACTATTGTATTTATATTACGGGTATGTTTTTCCTCAGTTGAGCTACGAGGATAAAGTTTTTGGGGAAATTCGGTAAATATAAATGACACGTTTCTGCTTAAAAAAAGATGCGTGAGAGCAATCTATGGCTTACGCAGCATAGATTCTTTACGTAATTTATTTAAAACCGACAAAATATGTTCTCTAACCGGAATATGTTATGTATTAAAATTTGAAATATGTATGCTTGATAAAAATAATCAGGATATTTTTTTGTAACCTCTTCCACACGTAATTTGCGCGATAAATACACATAAGCATACTGTATGTATTACACAGGTAAATAACTGCATGTTCCAAAAAAGCTCATACTATTCGGCTATTAAAATATTTACCTTTATCATTGAAATTATTTAACAGAAATGTAGTAATAAATTAACAAAAGGCCTTACAGCGGAAGTATTTTATAATTTAGGAGAGTATTTAAATAATTGTTAAGAGTAAGTAAGAGTATATACTATATGTAAGCAAAGTTCCTTCAAAATATTAAGTTAGTTAGTTGATAACTTATTACTTTTAATATTTTTAAACTCATCGAATTTTTATTACCTGTGTTAAGTGTTACATTACATTTCATTTTTTCCATGGTACGCTCGAGTAGGGCAGACCGTTTGTAGTATAGCAATTATATTCCTACCATCTAATACTTTCAACTGTTTACAATATAGGTAGATTATTCTGATTCTGATTCCAGTACCTATTGTTTTAATACATTAAAATCAGAAAACAACCAACGAATTTGCCTAATACAGCAGTAACCCTACAACCCTACAAACGTCATATTTTCTTAGACAGCTGATTAAAAAGGGCTGGTCTCAACAGTGTGTACCGTGCAAAGAATATGGACTAAAAGCTGGTACCGTGATATTTATTTATATTAGATACTTTGTTTTTCCTTAATAGCGATTAAGTTAATCTCAAGTTTTGATAAGTGCTCGTATAAATTCAAGTTATCTATATTTATTTTAGATTGAACACGGTGTCGTAACTCAAAGACTCGCGCCAGTCATGCAAAGTGAATCCGGTTAATGTATGACCACGGATTGCACAACCCGAGAAATCATAGCCATGGAAAACGTAGGCAACAATTTCGCTACTCTATAAAATGATAAAATGTGTACCAATTACAGGCTTGCACAATATTTACAACACAAGTTAGCAGACAACAGCAAAAAATAAAATGACAGTAAAAATGTTGGGTACAATACAATTGAAAATAGAAACAAAATACAATTTAAACTAGACTAAATTAAAGTTAAAATAAAAAAACAAACAGAATTCTACATGAAAAAAAATTAAAATAAAATTTAAAACTTAGAATATACAACTTAAATATATAAAAGTATACAAAAACTACCTACCTACAAACATCTACTTTCCATTAAGATGGGGGTTTTGGTGAGTAGTACATACATAAGAAATATTTAGCTAATTTTCCTTTAAATAACGATAGTGAGTCGCCAAAGAGATCTAGGTCAGGTATCTTCTTAGACATTAAACTGTACTCCTTACTCATTCTGATAAGGGGAGAATTAAGACCGAGTACGTGAGTAGGGGGTGTTAAAAATGTCACTAATGGGCTTTCTAGGGTAATTATATGGAACTGTAAGAGAGATCTGGCTTATTAAACTACTGCATCCGGCACGTCCACTAATAATGTTATGAAAAAAACTTAAATCGTGAATAATTCGTCAGCTCCGAAGTGTTATCATTTTAAAATAGCTCAAACGTTCATCATAGGGGGTTTTATGAAAAATACCAGACGAGAAAAACGCAAGATGTCTAGTGAAATTTCTTTGTAAGTTTTCAAATCTTTGTGAATGGACAGTGTAAAACGGATTCCAGATAACTGATGCAAATTCAAGGTGACTACGAACTAGCGCGTTAAAAAGTACTATTTTTGTCATAACACGCTGAAAGCCTTTAGTATTACGTTTGATAAAACCAACCATTTGAGCAGATTTTTTTACAGCATGATTAAAATGTGAATTAAAATTTAAGTTATCATCAATGATGACATCCAGATCACGAATCTCGTGCACTGTTTGCAAAGTTTTGTCAAATAATGAATAGGTGGCAACATCAGAAGCTCTTTTTTTAGAAAAATGTACATGAAAACATTTGTTTACACATAGCTCCATGAAGTTTTCCGTACACCAGTTTTGAATCGTAACCAAGTCTTTTTGAAGGATGTTAACATCATCTTGAGATTTAATTACCTTGTACAATTTAAGGTCGTCGGCAAACATCAAACAATTACTTTTAAGAACATGAGTTAAGTCGTTAATAAATAAGACAAAAAGAACCGGACCCAGATGTGACCCTTGAGGAACTCCTGATTTAGCGTGGTATACGTGAGAGTCATACCCATCCACAGTTACAATTTGTGAGCGCCTTAGTAAATAAGATGTAAACCAATTAAGAAGAGAACCATGTACTCCATTGTATTCCAGTTTTTTGTAAGAGAGAGTGTTTTAATTTGTCAAAAGCACTCTTAAAATCAGTGTAGGTAGCATCTATTTCGAGCCTATCATCAAGTGCTTCTGATATGTCAGAAACATATTTTACTAAATTAGTCTGCAGAGCGACCTTTTCTAAATCCGTGCTGACAGTCAGATACTATAACGTCAAGATGTCGTGTGATTATAGGACACACAAGAGATTCAAACAGCTTTGAGAAGCACGACAAAATCAATATAGGTCGATAATTACTAAAATCTCTGGGGTCACCTTTTTTGAAAACGGGTGTTATCTTCGACTTTTTCCACACCTCTGGAAATACTCCTGACGCCAATGATTGATTAAATATTATACACAGAGGATGTGCTAATACTAAAAAAAATTAATAAATGGTTATTGAATGGTTAGGGGTTAGGGGGCGCCGTAGAAATCTCGCCTAGGGCGCTGGTAGTGCTAAAACTGGCCCTGATACTATGGAATATATAAATGAAAACAATTAAGAATCAATCCAACCAATCAAACAAAAATAAATAGTCGAGGCAAGTCCAATCAAAATTATTAACACAATCAAGTAATAAAAATTGGGCGCCGACAAGCTACCTACTTGTCTCTGGAAATTTGGCGGTTCGGTCGAGCACTTCGCTGGCAACCCTTCTAAGCTTGAGGCGGGTCCATTTACATTTATTTATTGTAGTCCAGTTGAATCTTCAAATCTCCATACCTCAAACTACTTAATGTAATGGCTCCAAGTAACTATGTTATTTTGTTTAGTAATCAAGGATATTTGATTAGGTGTAATGCAATATAGCAATTAACTTTTAATAAGACGTTTCAAAATGAACCCTGCAGATTTTACTGAATAAATGCTTTTTGACTTTGACTTAAAATCTTTTTACCTGTGTATCTATAGACAGGTACCTAATGAAAACTACAAAAAAATCTCGCCATTTTCTTCTTTTTCCTGATCAAATAGGGTTGTGGGGCAGCAACCGTGGGTGGACGATATAACACGCTTATCGCCAGTGATAACAATAAGTTTTTTTAATAATAATAATAGATACCGACATGGTACATACTACTTTGTAGGCATGGATCATTTCACAAGTAGCTTGCGAAATTTAATATGAAATGCAGTTTCATACGTCGCACCAGCTACTTCTCTTCAAAGTGTCTGCGAAAAGTCGCACTCAATGAAATCGGAACGCGAGAGCGAGCGAGTGACAAGACAAATCGTACTAGATAGAGCGGGCGTGATAGAAAGAACAAACTAGATATTTCTGTTTCGTCGCAGCCTCACGTGCCCATAAAGAGGGCAGCGCCATCTCGTGCTCCGTTTTAGTACGATTATGGGTGAACTTTGAACTAGAATATCGTAAGAGAGTATTTTAAAAACAGACTTTAAATTAAGTGCAATAAAGTATTAATTTTCTTGGAATAAAAAGTAGCAGATCTCATAATCATTTGTTTGTTTACGAAACGATTTTTCATTATTTCATCGTAGGTCACACTTCACAGTCAGTCATCCGAGCGCTGCGCTGGCGAGCGACGTCTTGCAAAATCAGCGGTTGTTAGCGATCGATTTATTTTCATTTCGTTTATTGTAAATATCTTTACTAAAGATATTTACAGTAGGTACCTACCTACATTTTGACCGTAATAGATAGGTACCGCTCAAATCTTATTATCTTTCGTGATAATAAGATTTGAGCGGCCTTTTTTTATTGATATCATCAAGTTTTTACATTGTCAGTCCCAAGCCTGTAAAAGTATGAAGGAAAGTTCATTGCTTGAAAATAAATACAATTCTATCATGATTATACCTATATTATATTCTAATTCCGGCCATATGTTGAGATCAACACAAGAAAAGTGGAGCCAAATTACAACAAACTGGTATCCGAGAGATGGCAAGAGATGTCGAGGACGACAACAAATGCGCTGGGAAGATGAGCTAAAATTTACTGCGGGACCCAAATGGAGAAGAGTTGCTCAAGATAGGAGGCAATGGAAACTACTGGAGGAGGCCTTTGCCAAAAGGCACACTGAGTTCGACTAAAAGTATTTTATTCAACCCACTTGACATTGGCAAAATTGTCCGAATGACAGACACATGCCACACAAAAAGAAGCTATGAAGAGCGCAGCGCCATCTCGTGCTCCATTTTAGTACGATTATGGGCGAACTTTGATTGAACTTTAGCCAACTGACAGTAGCTAATGTCACTTTGTAAAATAATGTTGCCATGCCATATAGTAATAGTGATGCGTTCAGTTCTCGTTCAATCAGATGAATGATGAAAATGTAATAAACGATACGTTTATTTTCATTACCTACCTATAATTGTTATATTTGATACATTTATAGTTTCAACTACATGATGTATTGAAAATAGGACAGTCTTACAAGTTTCCTCGCAATGTTTTCCTTAATGTTTAAGACACTCGGTATTCAGTATAGGTAGATACTATAGGAACATAGTCGTCGAAAACTCGTTGGTATGTACAAAGCACGACTAAAATTCGAACCCCGTACCTGATATCGGCGTTCGGTATTCACTAGACAATCGAGGCAATTTCATTCATTCAGGAGTTTTTTCAATCGTTCACTTTGTCACAACACTATTTTTATTTCATCAAAAACTGGCAACACAGTAAACGTCAGTTGACTTCGTGTAATTAAAAATTCGACTATAGAATGACGTAAGAGTATTTTAAAAACAGACCTTAAATTTAGGGTACTAAAGTATTAATTTTCTTGGAATAATAAGTAGCAGAGCTCAAAATCGCTCAAAATGATTTTCCATTATTTCATCGCGTCGCAGTCGTCGCAGATCACAGTCAGTCATCCGAGCGCTGCGCTGGCGAGCGGCAACGTCTTGTGAGTTCAGCGATTGCTAGCGATTTATTTTCATTTCGTTTATTGTGTTGTCGTTGTCTAGGTACCTATTTAGTTTGATGTGTTGTTATTTAGTGAGTAAGTAGGTACTTGTACTAGGTATAGTGTTAATGTAAATATTAGGTTAGTGTAAATAAGAACAATAATAAGGTTTAAAGACAGTGAGTGAATCTATTTGTAACCACTCAATCGTCTATGTAACTAACATAAAATTAATAAACATCCATTTTATTTTTCTTTTATGTTTATTTCGTTTATAGGTTCACGAAACGCTTCCAACGATTTAAGCCAAAATCCTCGCAGATGCCATTTCTTTCTCAAAAAACATTCAATTGAAAACTAAGTCTAACCTTTTCAAATTTCCCACACTCAGCTACTTATTCACACTTGGCTGGCGCATCAACATGACTTACAACTGGCAAGACAGATGTCTGTACTACTGTCAGTGAGGTGTCAGCAACCCGAAAATGACGTTTACGCCGGGTTCGAATGAAACCATAGACAAAACGATCAGTTTTTCTCTGGTTTTTCTATCTTGCCGCTACTCTACACAAGATGGCGCACTATTCACACTAATTGGAATAATTTGTCTGTGGTTAAGAACCATAGTCTATTCCAGTTTTTTTTCAGTGTACTAACTAGTTCTAGGATAGTCTACGTTTTATAATAGGAACACCTTGCCAAGGTCTTCTAATTTCTGGTGGTCTAGTTTGGTGTGGAGCAAATCCACGACTCGACTAAAAAGTATTTTATTCAACCCACTTGACATTGACAAAATTGTCCGAATGACAGACACATGCCACAAAAAAAAAAAGAAGCTATGAAGAGCGCAGCGCCATCTCGTGCTCCGTTTTTGTACGATTATGGGCGAACTTTGAACTAGAATGTCGTAAGTCGTCGAGAGTATTTTAAAAACAGACTTTAAATCAAGTAAAGTAAAGCATTAATTTTCTTGGAATAATAAGTAGCAGATCTAAATATCATTTGTTTGTTGTCAAAATTATTTCATCGCAGGTCACAGTCAGTCATCCGAGCGCTTGCGTTGGAGAGCGACGTCTTGCGAAATCAGCGATTGTTAACGATTTCGTGTATTGTAATTATCTAGATAGTTATTTAGTTTGATGTGTTGTTATTTAGTGAGTAGGTAGGTACTTGTACTAGGTATAGTGTTAATGTAAATATTAGGTTCCTGAATCCTGAATCCGGTCTCGGTTCCAGCTTCCAATTCATGAAAGGAGCGTCAGAGATTTTTTATTATAATTCATACCTTATTTCTAGTAGGATAAGGAACGTGTGGCGTTGGATAATTCTATGCACGAAAAATCATTGCCAGTGAAAAATCGCAGGTGAAATGAAAGCTATTTTTTTTTTTAATTTCACTCAATGAAAATGATTTAAATGTAGCAATCATTTCCATGCCTACTACTTTGTCATATAGTAATTTGTAATGCCTATGTATACCTAGTCTAAACCTATTTATAATATTTTTTTAAATTTCGGCCTTTGCTGTCCTTTCTTGGGAACACACGCGGGCAACACCGGACTCACTAAAATCTGCCCAAATTGTGCAATCGATGCATGTCATATTAATAATATTTTGCTAAATTGTGTATTAAACAAACAACCTCAACTATATTACTAGCCAAGCGAGGAAGACAAGTTTCTCCGCTACGCAAACGCAATGGCTTTGGCTAGCTCTGTGTGCAGAGTGTGTTTAGCCGGGAATATCAGGATGCTGCATATTGAAAACATGCACCTCATCCAGTTATTTGAGAAACTTGCAAACTCAAAGGTAAAGGTGAAAGGATCATACAAAAAAACGGTAGGAACCAAGCCGTAAGTTTCTTGCCGGTTCTTGGTCGCGAGGAACTGGCGCTTAGATTCACCTAAATTTAAGACGTTTCAAGATGATCCCTGCGGATATTACTGAATAAATGAATTTTGTCTTTGACTTTGGTATGATCGCAACAAGCAAGACTGGTGTGTCTGCAGTTGCTGGAAGGTATCTCTGCTTTCTCTAGAATAGGTACATTAGTCATTATTGTGAATGACATTTGGTTCCAGGTGAACATAGAATCAGATGCAGGGATGCCCAGCACAGTATGCTATGTCTGTCACCGACAGCTGCAGAGATGCCACCAGTTCTCCGACATGGCTCGCGGATCCGACAGAACCATGCGTGATCTGTTGCACAATAATATTGAGGTAACTACATTATTGTGTCAATCATGTTTCAGGTAGGTACACTGATATTGTTAGATTTAAATCCTTTTCAGTATTTGATGGGGGTAGGTGAGGATATATTAATGACATAGGTTGTGCCTGGATGTGAGACAATGGATGTCATATTTGCTCTTCTCCAACTTTGCAAGAATTGTGTTCAATGATCTGAAGAACATATTGTGATGCAGTACTTTATGAGGTTTAGTGATGGGTTATGAAAGAAAAAGGAATATCTGTTGCATGTTCGTATCTTTTTTCAGGTAACATACAGTACGATCACAATGATGTCTCTGGCACCAGTACCAACCTTATCGGTGGCTCCTATACAGCACATGTCTATGATTAATTGTTTATACACTACGAGTACTCCTGTCACTGTTAAAGAAGAACAACTTATTGTGGAATTAGAAGAAACACCTGCATCTGAAAAAACAGTGACAGGTGCTATTTATTATTCAAACACTTCAAGTCCTTATGTCCCGGAAGAACAACTTGTGAATATAGAAGAAATCAACGTAGAGGATTTTCAGGTGACAAACAATACTGGTTATTCAAACACTACAAGTACTCCTGCCAATGCCAATAAAGAGCAATTTGTGAAAATAGAAGAAACAGCTGAAACTGACTTTTTACAGGTGACATCTGTTGAAGATGCTGGTGTTATTGACAGTTCAATTGAATTATGTGAAGAAAATATAGATGAAGTGAAGAATGAGCAAGCAAACATTCATTTGTGTTTTTGTTGTGATGTGTGCAACAAAAAAGTTTTCTCTAAATATCAGTTGATAAAACATTTAAAAGTCCACACTAGTGTGAAGACATTTACCTGCAATGAATGTGATAAAACATTCATACGTAAAAGTGTGTTGGTTAGACACATGAGATTACACACTGGAGAAAAGCCGTATTCATGCAATTATTGTGATAGAGCATTTGCTCAAAAGTGTCAATTGAAATGTCACTTGCCAAAACACACCGGACAAATGCCATATTCATGCACCAGATGTGATAAAGCATATACTCAAAAAAGTCATTTGACAAAACACATGCAGTTACACACTGGAGGAAAGCCATATTTATGCATTCAATGTGATAAAGCATTTACTCAAAAACATAACTTGACAATTCACATGCGATTACACACTGGAGAAAAGCCATATTTATGCATTCAATGTGATAAAGCATTTACTCAAAAACATAAATTGACAATTCACATGCGATTACACACTGGAGAAAAGCCATATTTATGCATTCAATGTGATAAAGCATTTACTCAAAAACATCATTTGACAATTCACATGCGATTACACACTGGAGAAAAGCCATATCCATGTATGCAATGTGACAAATCATATTCTCAAAAAAGTCAATTGACAATTCACATGCGATCACACAGTGGAGAAAAGCCATACTCATGCATGAGTTGTGATAAAGCATATTCAAATCGAAGTCATTTGACAAGACACATGCAGTTGCATACAGGAGAAAAACCATATTTATGCATCAGATGTGATAAAGGATTTTTTCAAAAAAGTGATTTGACAAGTCACATGCGATTACACACTGGAGAAAAGCCATATTTATGCATTCGGTGTGATAAAACATTTACTCAAAAACCTCATTTGACAATTCACATGAGATTACACACTGGAGAAAAGCCGTATCCATGTATGCAATGTGATAAATCATTTTCTCAAAAAAGTCATTTGACAAGTCACATGCAATCACACACTGGAAAAAAGCCATATTCATGCACTCAATGTGATAAGACATATTCCCATCAAAGTCATTTGACAAGACACATGCAGTTGCACACTGGAGAAAAGCCATATTCATGAATTAAATGTGATGAAGCATTTGGTAATAAAAAGAGTTGGAAAGTACACATGCGATTACATACTGAAGAAAAGTCATATTCTAGGGATGTCGAAAGTTTGATATATCAGTATTTATTAAAATATCAATATCGAGGTTGATAGGTAGAAAAAAATACATATATGGGTCAAACTTAAAAAAAAATTAAATTATAAATAAATAAATAAATAAATAATGCTGGACAATCCACACAGCATCATCTAGCCCCAAGATGCAGAGCTTGTGTTATGGGTACTAGATGACTGATATACTTAATACAATACATTACATACATACATATTTTTTTATTATACATAGAAAATACCCAGAACACCCGGAATAAATATTTTCAGATCGCACATTTATCCCAAGGCGGGAATCGAACCCGCAACCTCTTGCGTCGCAGACGGACATTCGCCTGCCACGCCACATCGGTTGAACTTTTGGGCTGTTTTTAACGTGACAACGTCTTTTAGATCGATGAACGCCGACTGCACGCACGAAAAAGCATGACTCATTGTCACGTTCCGCCTGAGCCGAGCGTGCAAGCCGGTTTATCGTCCGTGAACAGACTACAGGCAACCATTTTTTTTTTATGTGACTCACTGATGGAATAAGCAGATGGCCCACCTGATGTTTAGTGGTTACTATTACCTATAACAAAGCCTTGCCTTGCAGGTCACGCTCGTTAACGTGCCCTACATAACACTACTCTGCGTTAAATCAACCTGAGGCGTACAGGTGTTAAGCCTCGTGTGCCTGTAATTACACCGGCACCCGCATCCTTCAAACCGGCGCCGCCGGCGGCAGAACTAAGTATGGTGGTGGTAGTACTTCTCCGGACGAGCCCTTCGATAAGAGCTCTACTACTACACACAAGTAACTTGGACTAGACCACGTAGACCTACCTACACCTACATCAAATTGTATAATAATATGAATTAGGTACTGACTTACTTATACACACCTAAAAATATGAATATTTACCTTAGTACATATAATATTATACTATGGAATTTATAAATGAAAACAAATAAGAATCAATCTAATAGCCAAATCAAACAAAAATAAATAGTCGAGGCAAGTCCAATCAAAATTATTAGACACAATCAAGTAATAAAAATTGGACGCCGACAAGCTTCCTACTTGTCTCTGGAAATTTGGCGGTTCGGTCGAGCACTTCGCTGGCAACCCTTCTAAGCTTGAGGCGGGTCCATTTTACATTTATTGTAGTCCAGTTGAATCTTCAAATCTCCAGTCCATCTCCATAGAATTCAATTGTATTCTCTGTGTCTACGTCGCAGCCAAAATTTAGGTACAAACCAACATGAATCTAAATGTTAGGATAATTTTTAAGGTGGCAGCACTGCGTACAGCCGTCAAGATAGTTTTGCAAATTGTGGGTGTTGCGATTAGTAATACCGATGTATCGATAGTATGGCTTTTAAAATATGTAGAGGGTACCGTAGGCTGATTCTAAGTTTTATAACATTTTCCGGATACCGGATTTCGGTTTGCGAGCTACGGTTGGCGAGCCGCCGTAAAACCAAATGTCGTTTCGATCAGTTTGAGCGTCACTTGATTCGCAGCCGCACAATAAGTCATATCGGATGCTCGCATAGATGACACGGCGCGTCGATATGACTTAACTTTTAGAATGTTGCTGACATGGTTTTCAAAACACGAAATCTATTGAATTTCATTCTTTCCATTCATTTTCTTCATTCTTGAATTTGTCAATGTCAAAGTGTCAATGTTTGTTTTGGTGTTTGGCGCTCAATTTCTTCGTATTTTGTTTTTGTGCATTGCGGCGGACTGGAAAAACTATGAAAACTGTGAAAGTTTAACATGTCCTTCTCAATTTGAGACACTACCTACATTTCATGGAGTTGTAAGTACCTACTTGATTACAAATTGGATTGTAGTTCGTGTTCGTTTTGGTTTACAAACACAAGTTGCTGGCCGGTGTCTTCACCGACACGGTATCATATTTTATAAAGATTACCACAGCTAGATTCCTTCACAATTTTGTGCCTATGCTTTGTATAAATTACTCAGTGAATGTGTAACATACATATGAAGTTTAGTTATATAATGATGTAGCATTGAAGCCAGAAAAACTTAGCCTAATTAATTCCTAGATAAGCCAAATCATTAATAATAAACCAATTTCATTTATACATATACATGAATTGTGGTGGTGCACACTTTGGTTTGTTACTTACCTATAAGACATTCTTCGAACATTCTATTGTGTGGTCATTAAAAAACTGATTATGTTTAATCACATACTTTTCTTCACAGACAAACATACAGAAGAAGCCCCCCACATTCTCCCTGAGCGCCTATTACCTTGGCAATGGTACGTTACATTATTGCATACATTCAGTGTTACAATGGTTTACTTTCATGGAACTCGCTTACTTAGACGATCATTAGCCTGATAAAGTTCACTGCTAGACAGTCTCCTGTGTAAGTTTGCAGTAAAAATTATTTTGAGCCTTCTCTTTATTTCAGTGAGACTTGTCTTGCTGGATACATAATATAATTTAAAAACAAAACATACAAAAACATATTATGTATGCTATCTTGCATATCCATCCATTGTATGGTCATGAAAATAAATATGGATTAACAACATATTTTTAATTTTACAGCCATCGCATCACACAGAGTAATTCAGTTCCAAAGAAAACTCTTACACCCACCCTGAGCGCCCAACACCACAGTGATGGTAAGTGCCATTATTGCATACATTCATTGTGTTACATTTTCATAAATCTCTCTTTCTATGATAATCATCAGCCTCAAGAAGTTAACTGTGGACATAGACCTCCCCTATAACTTCTAATAAGAATGATTTTGAGCCATCCCATCCACCAACTTCTTGCAATTTTATCAATCCTGTTGCTGCATCAAGAGAATCTTACGGTTCGCCTTCATTCAATCAAACCAGGGATGCTGGCCAAGGGGTACTGTTGGTATAAGATTTGTTGAGTGAAATACATTGTAATAATACCATGTCTGGAGGTATTTATATAGCTACCTATTATATGAATGGGTTCCCTGGCACCACACTTTCATTTTCAATTATATTAGAAAATCATGCTAAATTAAAACTCCATTAGATCCTATCTTTTAACTATATTGTTTTTAATAATAAAGGATAGTGTACTTTTGTAACTACTTTATGCTAATGTAATTTATAATATATGTTATGTTTCCAGCACGTTTGGGACCTCCAGCGCGCCGGCACCTGGGGCTGCGTTCTCCGCGCCTGCGGTCAACACAGTGCTTCGTGTTCGCCACTAACACTGCACTCCACTCCAAAACAACAACAACAAGTCATCTAATGAACCTATATAGATTGAACTTTAGAACATTTGTGAGACCTTGACATTTCACTGGCCCCTGAACATGTCCCTGTTTGTCCTAAGATTATTGAGTTTGTAGAGCTAAGGGATTTTACTCTTTAAAACAGTATTTGTATATAAGAGGCCGGAAAGACAACATATCATGGAACTGGATGGGGAGACATGATGCCTATTAAAAGAGAAGCGTTCTCTTCTCTCTACAAATCAAACAAAAAACCATTGTACTATATAATACAAATTACTTACAGTAGATATACATGTAATAAATCTCAGTCAATTTTAAATTATTATTTTATTTTAAATACTTAAAACCTTTCTTGACTTTGTAATGCTTAAATTATTCGAATAGATATGTATATGATTATGATATGTATAGGTATATAAGGAAAAAAGGAAAACAAAATTTTAAGCTTTTTGATGGTTTTATTTATTAATTATCTCCGAAACCTTGAGGTAAAATGGTTGTAAAAGATCACCAAATCACAACCATGTTCTGGAGCACCAACATCGAGGGCGATGTTGTAAAGCACACGCCTGTATAATTTGTACACACTTTAGCGGCTTGTAATGCAAAACCCTGCCTTTGCATAGATAAAGCCTAAAGCCTTTTCAATTCTCCAAGGGTGTTTTCAATTGTGACCTGGGCAGTCATGTGTCCGGTCGTAGATGCTTTCTCGGGCCATGGGCGCAGTGGGTATCCAGAGTCACCTGAAATCATAAATTAATATTAATTACAATAATAATATCTTCAGCACTATTTACCTAGCAGCCACACTGGTTTATTATTTAGATGTAAGTTTCTCACATAATTGTTGTGTACATTGTTACCAATTCCAGATGAATGAATCATGACTGGCACGAGCAAATTTTGTATTTACATTTATAATCCGATAGTCACTGGCACAGATTTGTCATAAAAATACATTTGTAAATAAGCTTTCAAACATAATATTTTAAGTTAAGATAAGAAAGAAGTTATAGGTACCATTTGTACATTTATTGAATGATAGTTCTTCTGGCAGAAGTAGAGGTGTTCTTCAGTTGTGGATTAAGTCTTAATATGACTGCAGTCAATACATCCTATGATGGGAATCCATACTTTAAGTAGAATCTGCAATGAAAATTTAATGTAAGTACCTATAGTACTGGCTGTGTGAAAGATGACATGGATAAGAAAGGAGTGAGTACAGATATGACGAGTGGAAGAAAAGAACATGTTGTGCCGACCCCATATAAAGTGGGATAAGGGCAGGAAGATGACCTATAGTGCTGGCTGTCAACTTCTCAAAGAAACGGAACATTACAACACTATGTTAGGGATTATGTTAATAAGTTGAACATTTACTCTTATTGTAGGTAGATATCTAGCCAAAGTAATCAATGTCTTATGGCAGGGTAATGGTTTGAGGAGTAGGTAGATAAGTAAACCATTCGGTGGGTTACTACCAGCTAAGTAGGTATATAATGTTGGAGTCTTTTAGGTTAATAATAAAAACACTTGGGAGATATAAGTACCTGCAGCAGGATGGTTGCAAGACATTTTTGGCTACTCCAACGGGCCTTTGGTACGATCCAGTGGAAATTCTGTCTCCGAGATGCCATCGGACGACAGGGGTCGAAGGATTCCCTTGTAATCCTTGTCGCATTTCTTGTAAATTGCGAGCGTGGTCTTCCTCAACCATCGTTTTCCTTGCAAATTTATAACTTTGCAGACATTCACTATAACAAATAATTACTAGAAAAGTTCACAACAAACATTTCGATAGCTTTTACCGAAGGCACTCACTGCCAAAATAGCTGCCGAAGGCGACTCGCATGCGAGTCGCTCATTTTGCTCGAAAAACCGAGTGCGAAGCGATCACATTTCGAGCTCGCATTAACTCAGAATCGCATTTTAGACAAAAACCGTTAGAATTGTGAGCTCCTCGGCCAATTTTTTTGGATTTCGAGTCGCACTCACGGTTTTCATCGACTCGCAAAAACTCAGAATCGCAAAGCGAAATTTCAACGTGACCGCTAGGGGCGCTTATCATATCTCCATACAAAATGTACTAGCTCGCAAACCGAAATCCGGTATCCGGAAAACGTAAAAAAACTTAGAATCGCCATACTGTAGGCTGATTCTAAGTTTTATAACATTTTCCGGATACCGGATTTCGGTTTGCGAGCTACGGTTGGCGAGCCGCCGTAAAACCAAATGTCGTTTCGATCAGTTTGAGCGTCACTTGATTCGCAGCCGCACAATAAGTCATATCGGATGCTCGCATAGATGACACGGCGCGTCGATATGACTTAACTTTTAGAATGTTGCTGACATGGTTTTCAAAACACGAAATCTATTGAATTTCATTCTTTCCATTCATTTTCTTCATTCTTGAATTTGTCAATGTCAAAGTGTCAATGTTTGTTTTGGTGTTTGGCGCTCAATTTTTCTTTGTATTTTGTTTTTGTGCATTGCGGCGGACTGGAAAAACTGTGAAAACTCTGAAAGTTTAACATGAATGAATCAAGTCCTTCTCAATCTGAGACACTACCTACATTTCATGGAGTTGTAAGTACCTACTTGATTACAAATTGGATTGTAGTTCGTGTTCGTTTTGGTTTACAAACACAAGTTGCTGGCCGGTATCTTCACCGACACGGTATCATATTTTATAAAGATTACCACAGCTAGATTCCTTCATAATTTTGTGCCTATGCTTTGTATAAGTTACTCAGTGAATGTGTAACATACATATGAAGTTTAGTTATATAATGATGTAGCATTGAAGCCAGAAAAACTTAGCCTGATCAATTCCTAGATAAGCCAAATCATTAATAATGAACCAATTTCATTTATACATATACATGAATTGTGGTGGTGCACACTTAGGTTTGTTACTTACCTATAAGACATTCTTCGAACATTCTATTGTGTGGTCATTAAAAAACTGATTATGTTTAACCACATACTTTTCTTCACAAACAAACATACAGAAGAAGCCCCCCACATTCTCCCTGAGCGCCTATTACCTTGGCAATGGTACGTTACATTATTGCATACATTCAGTGTTACAATGGTTTACTTTCATGGAACTCTCTTACTTAGACGATCATTAGCCTGATAAAGTTCACTGCTAGACAGTCTCCTGTGTAAGTTTGCAGTAAAAATTATTTTGAGCCTTCTCTTTATTTCACTGAGACTTGTCTTGCTGGATACATAATATAATTTAAAAACAAAACATACAAAAACATATGAATATGTATGCTATCTTGCATATCCATCCATTGTATGGTCATGAAAACAAATATGGATTAACAACATATTTTTAATTTTACAGCCATCGCATCACACAGAGTAATTCAGTTCCAAAGAAAACTCTTACACCCACCCTGAGCGCCCAACACCACAGTGATGGTAAGTGCCAATATTGCATACATTCATCACAATGAATGTAACACATTACATTTTCATAAATCTCTCTTTCTATGATAATCATCAGCCTGAAGAAGTTAACTGTGGACATAGACCTCCCCTATAACTTCTAATAAGAAAGATTTTGAGCCATCCCATCCACCAACTTCTTGCAATTTTATCAATCCTGTTGCTGCATCAAGAGAATCTTACGGTTCGCCTTCATTCAATCAAACCAGGGATGCTGGCCAAGGGGTACCGTTCGTATAAGATTTGTTGAATGAAATACATTGTAATAATACCATATCTGGAGGTATTTATATAGCTACCCATCATATGAATGGGTTCGCTGGCACCACACTTTCATTTTCAATTATATTAGAAAATCATGCTAAATTAAAACTCCATTAGATCCTATCTTTTAACTATATTGTTTTTAATAATAAAGGATAGTGTACTTTTGTAACTACTTTATGCTAATGTAATTTATAATATATGTTATGTTTCCAGCACGTTTGGGACCTCCAGCGCGCCGGCACCTGGGGCTGCGTTCTCCGCGCCTGCGGTCAACAGTGCTTCGTGTTCGCCACTAACACTGCACTCCACTCCAAAACAACAGCCCGAGAAATTATTTTACCGAATCTGATCAGCGATTCTTCATATTAAAAGGGAGAGATGAAGAGAAGGTGGAAGGGTTAGAACTTTACGATGGATAACGGGACATAGCGGATCCGTAATGATGCCGCAGAAGAGAAGAGGATCGGAAATATTAACTGAAGAGACCCAATACCTAAACCGAATTCAACGCATGATGGAAACAACAGACTGACTGCAAACAGTTAAGAGCAATAATACCAAATGTCATGATATGTCATCTAATGAACCTATATAGATTGAACTTTAGAACATTTGTGAGACCTTGACATTTCACTGGCCCCTGAACATGTCCCTGTTTGTCCTAAGATTATTGAGTTTGTAGAGCTAAGGGATTTTACTCTTTAAAACAGTATTTGTATATAAGAGGCCGGAAAGACAACATATCATGGAACTGGATGGGGAGACATGATGCCTATTAAAAGAGAAGCGTTCTCTTCTCTCTACAAATCAAACAAAAAACCATTGTACTATATAATACAAATTACAGTAGATATACATGTAATAAATCTCAGTCAATTTTAAATTATTATTTTATTTTAAATACTTAAAACCTTTCTTGACTTTGTAATGCTTAAATTATTCAAATAGATATGTATATGATATGTATAGGTATATAAGGAAAAAAGGAAAACAAAATTTTAAGCTTTTTGATGGTTTTATTTATAAATTATCTCCGAAACCTTGAGGTAAAATGGTTGTAAAAGATCACCAAATCACAACCATGTTCTGGAGCACCAACATCGAGGGCGATGTTGTAAAGCACACGCCTGTATAATTTTTACACACTTTAGCGGCTTGTAATGCAAAACCCTGCCTTTGCATAGATAAAGCCTAAAGCCTTTTCAATTTTCCAAGGGTGTTTTCAATTGTGACCTGGGCAGTCATGTGTCCGGTCGTAGATGCTTTCTCGGGCCATGGGCGCAGTGGGTATCCAGAGTCACCTGAAATCATAAATTTATATTAATTACAATAATAATATCTTCAGCACTATTTACCTAGTAGCCACACTGGTTTATTATTTAGATGTAAGTTTCTCACATAATTGTTGTGTACATTGTTACCAATTCCAGATGAATGAATCATGACTGGCATGAGCAAATTTTGTATTTACATTTATAATCCGATAGTCACTGGCACAGATCTGTCATAAAAATACATTTGTAAATAAGCTTTCAAACATAATATTTTAAATTTAAGATAAGAAAGAAGTTATAGGTACCATTTGTACATTTATTGAATGATAGTTCTTCTGGCAGAAGTAGAGGTGTTCTTCAGTTGTGGATTAAGTCTTAATATGACTGCAGTCAATACATCCTATGATGGGAATCCATACTTTAAGTAGAATCTGCAATGAAAATTTAATGTAAGTACCTATAGTACTGGCTGTGTGAAAGATGACATGGATAAGAAAGGAGTGAGTACAGATATGACGGCTGATAGAGGGGAGTGGAAGAAAAGAACATGTTGTGCCGACCCCACATAAAGTGGGATAAGGGCAGGAAGATGACCTATAGTGCTGGCTGTCAACTTCTCAAAGAAACGGAACATTACAACACTATGTTAGGGATTATGTTAACAAGTTGAACATTTACTCTTATAGTAGGTAGATATCTAGCCAAAGTAATCAATGTCTTATGGCAGGGTAATGGTTTGAGGAGTAGGTAGATAAGTAAACCATTCGGTGGGTTACTACCAGCTAAGTATATAATGTTGGAGTCTTTTAGGTTAATAATAAAAACACTTGGGAGATATAAGTACCTGCAGCAGGATGGTTGCAAGACATTTTTGGCTACTCCAACGGGCCTTTGGTACGATCCAGTGGAAATTCTGTCTCCGAGATGCCATCGGACGACAGGGGTCGAAGGATTCCCTTGTAATCCTTGTCGCATTTCTTGTAAATTGCGAGCGTGGTCTTCCTCAACCATCGTTTTCCTTGCAAATTTATAACTTTGCAGACATTCACTATAACAAATAATTACTAGAAAAGTTCACAACAAACATTTCGATAGCTTTTACCGAACCGGACCCAAGGCACTCACTGCCAAAATAGCTGCCGAAGGCGACTCGCATGCGAGTCGCTCATTTTGCTCGAAAAACCGAGTGCGAAGCCATCACATTTCGAGCTCGCATTAACTCAGAATCGCATTTTAGATAAAAACCGTTAGAATTGTGAGCTCCTCGGCCAATTTTTTTGGATTTCGAGTCGCACTCACGGTTTTCATCGACTCGCAAAAACTCAGAATCGCAAAACGAAATTTCAACGTGACCGCTAGGGGCGCTTATCGTATCTCCATACAAAATGTACTAGCTCGCAAACCGAAATCCGGTATCCGGAAAACGTAAAAAAACTTAGAATCGCCATACTGATCACAGAACACTTATATCCGTACCGATCGCACAATATTAAATAAAAAATGAACTGTAAAGCATTAAAAAACCAGCAGTAATAATACATATTCAACAGATAATGACGAATAGTTTGAAACGTCTTGCCATTCTCAAGTTATTTTGAACTTATTTAGTGGTTTATAACTATAAAATAAATAGGAAGTATAATAATTTTCAGATAGTATCGATAATGTATAGACGAACTATCGATAATCGATAAATCTGCCTCTCTCCACTCTTTACAACTCTCTAGTTGCGAATGCAATGTTATTTTCCTGCTAAAATAATTAAAAATGTTGGTCTGTCGGACTTGTCTAACAAGAAAAGATCTGAGCCCTCTGTTTGGTGAGCTGAGCGCTTCAAAGTTTGATAGTTTTCAGTTGTATATTGCTACTGGAACACAGGTATTGTCTGTATTTTTAAAATTTCTAATAACTTATTATTTTTTAAACTGATCTTACAGTGTGTAAGGAACTCATCTAGCGTCGTATGTAAATATAAATTAGATTATCAAAGCATTCCTATCACAGTGTGAGTGTTTCACTTACCCATCACAATAGCAAAATATTCAAATAAATGTTGAGTCTGGAAGCAACAGTCTAGTGTTTTTCTCAAGAAGATTTGCCTCACTTCTTACAACAATACTTATCTCATGCAACCAGAACAGGTTCACAGAACCCAGTGGAAAATGTGTGAAAAGTACCTATAAAAAGTAAAATAGTTATTAAAAAATCATTGTTGTGTGTTTGTTATTAAGTAAACATTATTATATACATATATTATTATATTAGGCCTACATGTGTATTGAGCATGTAAACATCGAAAATGAAACATGAAAAACATCTCTGTATATAATGTATTGTATTAAGTATATCAGTCATCTAGTACCCATAACACAAGCTCTGCTTAGCTTGGGGCTAGATGATGCTGTGTGGATTGTCCAGCATTATTATTATTATTATTATCTAATTCCTGGTTTCAGATAAAACAAAATGATGGCTTACCTCAAACAGCATGCAAATCTTGTGTTAAAACTATTAGATCCATTTTACACTTCAGAGAAATAAGTGAGAAAACACAGCAAATACTTCACAGTCTAACTTGGAATATAAAAAAAGAAAATGACTCATCACAAAGAAGTATTTATCAAGATGTTATAGACGGAAATGAACTTAAACACCATAGCTGGAATGGAGTTCACAACTCTAATAATGAAACAAAAAATATACCTCCCCATACAATTAATATTGAAGAAAGAAATGAGATATTAAAAAAAAAACTTAAGATACCAACACGAGAATTTAAAATAGAAAACACAACACTTTGCAATTATCAAAATATATCAGAAAATAATACTGATAGTAATGTTACTGAAAATATTGATAAAATATTCAACTTGAAGAAGGAACTGACGATAGAGGATTTGGAATCTGATTCGGAAGTAGAAAGTTCAAAATCTTTAGACTTCAATTTAGGTGATACTCCTATTGAGAGAAAAACTGTTTGGGTGACGGTGGCTGGGACGACTGACAATTCAAATTCCAGGTATACTCATTTCTTATTCTTACGTCATCATTATCCTGCCTTTATCCCACTTGTGGGGTCGGCACAACAGGTTTTTCTCCCCATTTGCCTCTATCATCCTTATCTCTGTAGTCACTCCTTTCTTACCCATATCATCTCTCACACAATCTATCCATCATTTCTTTGGTCTAACTCTACTTGGTCTATGACGACCGGTGTGGCGCGGCGGGTGAAGGTCCGCCTGCGACGCAGGAGGTTGCGGGTTCGATTCCCGCCTTGGAATAAATGTTCGTACGATCTGCAAATATTTATTCTGGGTGTTCTGGGTGTTTTCTATGTATAATAAAAAATATTTATATATTTAATGTATTGTAAGTATATCAGTCATCTAGTACCCATAACACAAGCTCTGCTTAGCTTGGGGCTAGATGATGCTATGTGGATCGTCCAGCATTATTATTATTATTATTATTAATAAACAGCAGAATTAATGTCGCCGTAGCCGAAACCGGCTAAGATGACATCATCATCATCATCATTGCCTAAAACCATTCAGCAATCTAAAATACTGTTTTAAAAGATTTTCTTTCATCTTTTAAGACAGCTCATTCTCAGTAGTTTTGTTGATTAGTTCTCTTAACTACTGGGAATTACTTACTAGTTCAAGATCTTAATATTTATATATTACATATAAGTTTCTTGCCGGTTCTTGGTTGGCTTGGTCGCGGGGAACTGGCGCTTAGATTCACCTAGATTTAAGACGTTTCAAGATGATCCCTGCGGATATTACTGAATAAATGCATTTTGACTTGAATTTTTTACAGATATACAAATAAAGCAAAGGAAAAAATAAGAATTGATAAACAGAAAATATTCAACAAAAAAAAGGTTAGTTCTGGCTTCAGTTGTTCAGCTGTTTTAAGCTCCTTCTGCGCTGCAGGTTGTGGGGTTCTTCAAGAACAAAGATTTGAGCTATGAAAATTATCATCTCAGCAAGAAGTTTACTGCTGGACAGGGGCTGCCTTATATCTTTCCAGAGAAAACGTTTTAGAGTTTTCCTACACTAGGTCTTCCGATTCGTGATGAATAACGATGTTTGTCTTCTATTTGGGTCATAAACAATCTTTGTGCTATAATGTACTAAAACTCGCTATTTTATAATAATGCTAAACAATACACACAGCATCATCTAGGCGCAAACTAAGCAGAGCTTGTCTTATGGGTACTAGATGACTGATATACCTAATACAATACATTACATACATAGATATTTTTAAGTATGGGAAAATACCCACAACACCCGGAATGAATATTTGTAGATCGTACAAA
Source organism: Electrophaes corylata (assembly GCA_947095575.1). Classification (NCBI taxonomy): domain Eukaryota; kingdom Metazoa; phylum Arthropoda; class Insecta; order Lepidoptera; family Geometridae; genus Electrophaes; species Electrophaes corylata. Next base: position 3,697,890 of record OX352727.1, read on the forward strand.
CATTTATCCCAAGGCGGGAATCGAACCCGCATGCTGAACTGCGTCGCAGACGGATATTCGCCCGCCGTGCCACATCGGTCATCATTGTCTGTTATCTATTTGGGTCATAGACAATCTTTGTGCTATAATGTATTAAACTCGCTTTTTCGTCCGCGTTATTTTCATACTAACTTCAACCCTCGTCGTACTTTAGTAGTTCTTAGTGAAGGGCTCGTCCGGGTGCGTACTAGCACCATGCCTATTCCTGCCGCCAAGCAGCGCAGCGTGTTCCGGTTTGAAGGGTGTGTGTCGGTGTAATTACAGAGGTGATGGTAACCACTTAACATCAGGTGGGCCATTGTTACGTTTGGTTCGTGCCCTACGATGTACTGCGTCCACCAACCTGAGGCATACAGGTGTTGAGCCTCATGTGCCTGTAATGTCACCGGTACCCACACTCTTTAAACCGGACCGGAGTATTTCAGGACAGGCACCTTCAGTGATGAATAATAATAATAAATATTTTTGGACATATTTTTACACAACATTATCTAGCCCCAAACTAAGCATAGCTTGTACTTTGGGAACCAGATGACTAATAAAATACTTATATACTTTTTTGTAAATACATACTTTATAACTTTCAAAATGGTTTCACAGCGGTCCTGAAAATATTTACACAACAATTATTCAAAAAATAAGTGAGGTTATCAACTAATTTCATCATTTTTAGTTTTTGAGGTGTAAGAGTTTATTGTTTTGCTGCAATACCGTTGTGAAAGTTACAAACTGTATACATTCTAGTGCAGCTGACTGTACAAAGGTGAGCTTAACCCTAAAAAGAGTTTTCTTCCAGCAAACCTTAAACTTGAAAGTAAAGTTAACAAAAATTAAAATGTATATTATTTTTTTATTTTTTAGGGAAAAAATCAAATTTACATGGCCCTAGCAGTGGATCCAAACAGTAGACCAATGGAATGTCAGAAATGTCATAAAAGACTCAAAGACAGAAGCAGTTTTATCTACCATGCTAAAACACATTTTGAACCAGAGTTTTCTTGTGAGGTAAGTTAATACGTTTTAGACGTTTCAAGATGATCCCTGCGGATATTACTGAATAAATGCTTTTTAACGCGCTTTTATTAGCTTCACCTGTATGTATGTATGTATGTTTGTATGTATGTAACCGACCCCTTTGAGCTCGATTTTGTCCAATTTTTTGACTTTGACTTTGACGTGGTAGTAGAACTCTTTGTGGTAAGTATAATAAAAATAATGCTGGACAATCCACACATCATCATCTAGCCCCAAGCTAAGCAGAGCTTGTGTTATGGGTACTAGATGATTGATACACTTAATACAATACATTACATACATAGATATTTTTTATTATACATAGAAAACACCCAGAACACTCTGAATAAATATTTGCAGATCGTACAAACATTTATACCAAGGCGGGAATACTTACTTTTTGACTTTGACTTTCAGTCGTTTCAAGAAAAAATATGTATGTAGGGTCCCTTAACAATGAAAATATAGGTAATACAATTTTTTTTTAATTTAGTACCCTAAACCGACGAGCACGTATGAAGAATCCGTGGTCTCTGCCTACCCCTATGGGAAACAGGCGTGATTTTATGTATGTACTAGCTGTGCCCGCGACTTCGTCCGCGCCGAATTTAACGAAAAAGTTATTTAGTTTTTTTTTTCATTTTGTTATTTATTATTATATTTATTCATAGTTTTTCGTATTAGCTTTATTGAAAAATGAACCCGCGCGATAGAAGCGGTGGGAGGCGCCCGACGTGACAGCGCAGTGGTGGCATGCGCGTGGGCTGCGCGCGGTATTGGACAGCACTTGGACATTTTAGAATTTTCTAAAATAAAAGTAGCCTAAATTACTCCTTATTACATCAGCTATCTGTCAGTGAAAGTCTCATCGAAATCGGTCCAGCCGTTCCAGAAATTACCCTGAACAAACAGACAGACAAAAATTGTAAAAAATGTTATTTTGGTATATGTATCGTATATACAAACAGACACTTCAATTTTATTTATTTGTATAGATATAGATGTCAATTGTTATTCTTCAGATGTGTGGTAAGAAGTTCCGGTCCCGAAACCACATGGGCTACCATCAGCAAAGACGGCATGGTCGAGTGAAACGATTGGCTTGCTCCCAGTGCGGGTACAGAGCCGTGGACAAGACAACACTGCTGGTAAGGTTTAAAGTAATACTTCTAATGCGACTTCCAACAAGGTTGCGTTAAACGTTTAACACTACCATGGAGGGGGTATGAAAGTACTGTTCTTTCTCTCTTTCTCTCATAGCCATTTACGTTTCGTATATTAAAAAAGTTTTACTTCAGTCGTGTGGTCTAAAGCACACTCGTTTTTTTATTGTGAATGCGCAGTTTCAGTTTTCGGAAGTGTGCTTATTACATCCGGTATACACAGTATATATAATAGTACACTAGCGGCCACTCGCAGCTTCGCCTGCGTAGCAGTTTTTTTCCCGTTCCCGCTATTTTTTCGGGGAAAAAAGTAACCTATATTTAAAACCAGGTTACAATCTATTTACTCCAAATTTCATCCAAATCGGTTCACTGGTTAGAGCGTGAAAGAGTAACAAACATCCATCCATCCAATCATTCGCATCTTACTATAATATTATAAACGCGAAAGTTTTCGCGCGAAAAAAATTGTGGGAACGGGAAAAAGCTGCTACGCGGGCGAAGCTGCGAGCGGCCGCTAGTTTATAATATTATTAGAATTTGACGGTCCCCAGAATCATGAGAGGCTGGAGCATACAGGAGAGCGTCCCTTCACATGTGACGAGTGCGGGAATTCCTTCAGGATGAGACGCGCCATCGTGCAACACATGAAGCGACACTTTGGAATCAAAAATCAACAGGTAAACCAAACTTCTACTGATGTCCGACCGAGTTGATTTTAGCGCCATCTATCGAGTTAAATAAAATAAAATAGCCTTTATTGCTACTACCTACGTTACAATATAGATGTTACTACTTACAAATTTAAAGGAAACTGACTGACGACCGATGTGGCGCGGCGGGTGAATGTCTGCCTGCGACGCAGGAGGTTGCGGGTTCGATTCCCGCCTTAGGGTAAATGTTTGTACGATCTGCAAATATTTATTCCCGGGTTTTCTGGGTATTATCTATGCATAGTAAAAAATATCTATGTACGTAATATTGTATTAAGTATATCAGTCATCTAGTACCCATAACACAAGCTCTGCTTAGCTTGGGGCTAGATGATGCTGTGTGGATTGTCCAGCATTATTATTATTATTATTCCCAGGTACGGTAGCTATGCCCACGATATCTCCATCTCAAGATTCTTTCATCAGATCAGATCTAAGGGAATATGTACCGTGCTTGGGAATTAAAAACGTTTTTTTTTAGCACTTTCCTTTTAACTAGGTACTACGGTATGAATTGATGGAGCACGTATCAAGGGGAAGGTTGTGGGTTCAAATCCCACTCGAGTGAATATTATTTTTGGTATAATATAAAGAACTATAAGAATTACAATACAAAGAGTAACAAATATTATACACGAAGCTATTATAAAATCTGTGCTGTTGGAGCTAAATTATAAAACCGGTGTAATCGATGAAAAACAAAAAACCTCGGTTTGTCTACCTTCTATTGTAGTGTAAGGGGCTCACTTGTGATTCTAGCACTAAGTAGGTATATCTAAGTGAATCTTGTACATCCTAACCCACCATGTGATGCTAGCAAATAATCTATACAAATAAATAAAATTGAAATGTCTGTTTGTAATATTAAAATAACCGTTTTTTACTACATGCATAAGAATGTATATACGATACATATACCCAAATAGCCTTTTTTTTAATTTTTGTCTGTCTGTCTGTCTGTTTATTCCGGGTAATCTCTGGAACGGCTGGACCGATTTCGACGGGACTTTCACTGGCAGATAGCTGATGTAACAAGGAGTAACTTAGGCTACATTTTATCCCGAAAAAAATAACGGGAACGGGAAAAAACTGCCACGCGGGCGAAACTACGAACGGCCGCTATTTTATGCCGTATTAACGCCATCTGTTGGCGACATCGAGTACTACTTCAGTTAAGATTTGTAAGTAAAAATGTTTACCGCCTAACGAAGTGGGCACGGGTCAGCTGGTGTAATATATTTTTGTCCACAGTGCGACCGCTGCCCGGAGATGTTTAAGAGTGCCAGTGAATTGTGGAGTCATCAGGATAGAGTGCATCTTATGAACTATACCTACCCTTGCTATCTTTGCTCTGAGACGTGAGTATTCATCCTACTGTCCTACTTATATAAATGCGAATGTTTGGCTGGATGGATGTTTGTTCCTCTTTCACGCTCTAACCAGTGGACCGATTTGGATGTAATTTGGAATAAATATAGATTGTAATCTGGAATAGGACATAGGCTACTTTTTATCCCGAAAAAATAATGGGAACGGGAAAAAATTGCCACGCGGGCGAAGCTGCGAGTGGCCGCTAGTTGTACTATAATTTTTAAGTTCTATAGTGCTAGTGCCATAAACTCAAAGATTTTTATATTATCCCAAAAAGTTTTAGAATCGAACTCGCAACCTCCTGCGTCGTAGGCGGGAACAAACTAGAGGCCACTCGCAGCTTCGCCCGCGTGGCAGTTTTTTCCCGTTCCCGTTTTTTTTTCGGGGTAAAAAGTAGCCTATATGTTAATCTAATATTTTTTTTTAATACAATTTGCTGGTGGAACAAGCATATGGTTCACCTGATGTTAAGTGGTTACCATAACCTATAACAAAGCATTGCCTTGTAGGTCACGTTAGTTAGGAACGTGCCCTACAACACACTACTCTACGTCCATCAACCTGAGGCATACAGGTGTTGCCTCACGTGTCTGTAATTACACCGGCACCCACACCCTTCAAACCGGAACACGCTGCGCTGCTTGGCGGCAGGAATAGGCATGGTGCTAGTACGCACCCGGACGAGCCCTTCACTAAGAGCTCTACTACTACGTTTACGTTACTATTACTTTGTTTCAGATATAAATGTGGTGCGGCAGTAAAGAAGCATCTTCTTAATGTGCATGGCCTTCCCATAGAACAGCAACTGAAAGTAAAATGCGTGAAAATTAAGAAATGATTTAAATAAATTCGGGAAATTAATCTTTTGTTTTATAGAGAACGCGACCGCCGTGGCGTTGCGGGCGAATGTCCGCCTGCGACGCAGGAAGTTGCGGGTTTTATTCCCGCCTATTCTAATCAGGCTATTCCTGCCGCCAAGCAGCGCAGTGTGTTCCGGTTTGAAGGGTGTGGGTGCTGGTGATATTACACCCACATGAGGCAACACCTGTATACCTCAGGTTGATGGACGGATGGTTTTATTTTATACGAATTGCTGATGGAAAAAGTAGATATCCCACCTGATGTTAAGTGGTTACCATCAAGCATCCACCATTACACAAATAAATATAGAAAAATATGTTTGTAATATCTTTGAGATTATGACGAACCATTAGTGAAAAAAATTACCATTGAAACTTGATTTTTGTTTTATTTTAGATCCAATGACTTCTATGTTTATGTAAGAGTGGACACAAGACAAGATCTCGGGGTGAACTAGTAGCAAATTAATTATAATAGGCTAATAAGAATATAAATACATGTATTTATTTAAATAATAAATATTAAAACTGTTATTTAATTTTGGATGTTTTTTTGTGGCATGTGTCCGTCATTCGGATAATTTGACAATATCAAGTGGACTAATGAAATAGTTTAGTCAAATTCAAAAAGCATTTATTCAGTAATATCCGCAGGGATCATCTTGAAACGTCTTAAATCTAGGTGAATCTAAGCGCCAGTTCCTCGCGACCAAGCCGCGCAAGAACCTGCAAGAAACTTACGGCTTGGTTCCTACCGTTTTTTTTGTATGATCCTTTTACAAAGTCTGGCACGGGTCAACTAGTTTTTAATTTATAAAAGTAGCGTCATCTCTTGGTTCTATTTGTACCTAAGGCCCATTCTAGTAGGCATGGATCATTTCACAAGTAGCTTGCGAAATTTAATATGAAATGCAGTTTCATACGTCGCACCAGCTACTTCTCTTCAAAGTGTCTGCGAAAAGTCGCACTCAATGAAATCGGAACGCGAGAGCGAGCGAGTGACAAGACGAATCGTGCTAGACAGAGCGGGCGTGATAGAAAGAACAAACTATATATTTCTGTTTCGTCGCAGCCGCACGTGCCCATGAAGAGGGCAGCGCCATCTCGTGCTCCGTTTTAGTACGATTATGGGTGAACTTTGAACTAGAATATCGTAAGAGAGTATTTTAAAAACACACTTTAAATTAAGGCCAGTAAAGTATTAATTTCTTGGAATAAAAAGTAGCAGATCTCATATTCATTTGTTTGTTTACGAAACGATTTTTCATTATTTCATCGTAGGTCACACTTCACAGTCAGTCATCCGAGCGCTGCGCTGGCGAGCGACGTCTTGCAAAATCAGCGGTTGTCAGCGATCGATTTATTTTCATTTCGTTTATTGTAAATAATATCTTTACTAAAGATATTTACAGTAGGTACCTACCTACATTTTGACCGTAATAGATAGGTACCGCTCAAATCTTATTATCACGAAAGCCTTTTTTTATTGATATTATCAAGTTTTTACATTGTCAGTCCCAAGCCTGTAAAAGTATGAGGGAAAGTTCATTGCTTGAAAATAAATGCAATTCTATCATGATTATACCTATATTATATTCTAAGTACCTACCTAGATAGCACGTGAATCCGGTCTCTGTTCCAACTTCCAATTCAAAAGGAGCGTCAGAGATTTTTTATTATAATTCATACCTTATTTCTAGTAAGATAAGGAACGTGTGGGGGATTCGTTTTCTGTCATCTTTGGAAGCAACATTGTATTTTAATTTTAATAATGTTTTTCTAGTGTTATTTTAAGTTCTGATGGGTAATTTCGGTGGTATTTTAACCATCATTAATTGAGGTCTTAGTACAAGTATGACCAGTTGAAATGAAAGTGAGTTATGTGGCATCCTGATTTGAACGAAAATGTTTCCTTTTGGTTTTGAAGAAAAACGCCATCTTTTTCTTCAAAACCAATGACAGCCGACTTTACTTTTTTACCGACTCAACTCGACCACAGAACATATATATGGAGACTCGACTAAACAATCAATAAATAAATCCGGTCATCTACAGCTCTCTTCTTCTTGGGAACTGCAGGTAAGGGCCTCGGGTGTGTAACCCATCGCCCTAGCATCTACTCGCAGACTAAGATCCCTGAGTCGCGGGGCTCAGCCGTGGGGGTGCCTTCTTGGCTTATAGGTGGCTCCTCCGGGCTTTTCGCTGACCAAGATAGTGCGTGCGTGTACGTACTGCCTATCTTGGTATGACGTGGGATATCTAATTTTGTTATTATTATTATTTTTTTAATTTCCCTATACTTCGCCATCGATGGACTGGGAAGGTACCAAGTAACTCTCGAGGTAATGATCGCCAAGGTCTTCTAATTTCTGGTGGTCTAGTATGGGGTGGAGCAAATCCACAACTCGACTAAAAGTATTTTATTTAACCCACTTGACATTGGCAAAATTGTCCGAATGACAGACACATGCCACAAAAAAAAAGAAGCTATGAAGAGCGCATTGCCATCTCGTGCTCCGTTTTAGTACGATTATGGGCGAACTTTGATTGAACTATAGCCAACTGACAGTAGCTAATGTCACTTTGTAAAATAATGTTGCCATGCCATAATAGTAATAGTGATGCGTTCAGTTCTCGTTCAATCAGATGAATGATGAAAATGTAATAAACGATATTTTTATTTTCATTACCAACCTATAATTATTGTTATATTTGATACATTTATAGTTTCAACTACATGATGTATTGAAAATAGGACAGTCTTACAAGTTTCCTCGCAATGTTTTCCTTAATGTTTAAGACACTCGGTATTCAGTATAGGTAGATACTATAGGAACATAGTCGTCGAAAACTCGTTGGTATGTACAAAACACGACTGAAATTCGAACCCCGTACCTGATATCGGCATTTCGGCAGACTAAGTATTCACTAGGCAATCGAGGCAATTTCATTAATTCAGGAGTTTTTTCAATCATTCGTTTTGTCACAACACTATTTTTATTTCATCAAAAACTGGCAACACAGTAAACGTCAGTTGACTTCGTGTAATTAAAAATTCGACTATAGAATGACGTAAGAGTATTTTAAAAACAGACCTTAAATTTAGTGTGTTAAAGTATTAATTTTCTTGTAATAATAAGTAGCAGAGCTGAAAATCGCTCAAAATGATTTTCCATTATTTCATCTCGTCGCAGTCGTCGCAGATCACAGTCAGTCATCCAAGCGCTGCGCTGGCGAGCGGCAACGTCTTGTGAGTTCAGCGATTGCTAGCGATTTATTTTCATTTCGTTTATTGTAATTATCTAGGTACCTACTTAGTTATTTAGTTTGATGTGTTGTTATTTAGTGAGTAAGTAGGTACTTGTACTAGGTATAGTGTTAATGTAAATAAGAACAATAATAAGGTTTAAAGACAGTGAGTGGATCTATTTGTAACCACTCAATCGTCTATGTAACTAACATAAAATTAATAAACATCCATTTTATTTTTCTTTTATGTTTATTTCGTTTATAGGTTCACGAAACGCTTCCAACGATTTAAGCCAAAATCCTCGCGGATGCCATTTCTTTCTCAAAAAACATTCAATTGAAAACTAAGTCTAAGCTTTTCAAATTTCGCACACTGAGCTACTTATTTACACTTGGCTGGCGCATCAACATGACTTACAACTGGCAAGACAGATGTCTGTACTACTGTCAGTGAGGTGTCAGCAACCCGAAAATGACGTTTACGCCGGGTTCGAATGAAACCATAGACAAAACGATCAGTTTTTCTCTCTGGTTTTTCTATCTTGCCGCTACTCTATACCAGATGGCGCATTATTCACACTAATTGGAATAATTTGTCTGTGGTTAAGAAATAAACCATAGTCTATTCCATTTTTTTTTCCATTGTACTAACTAGTTCTAGGATAGTCTACGTTTTATAATAGGAACACCTTGCCAAGGTCTTCTAATTTCTGGTGGTCTAGTTTGGTGTGGAGCAAATCCACAAAAAAGTATTTTATTCAACCCACTTGACATTGGCAAAATTGTCCGAATGACAGACACAAAAAAAAAAGAAGCTATGAAGAACGCTTTTTTTTTATTTCGTTTATTGTAATTATCTAGATAGTTATATAGTTTGATGTGTTGTTATTTAGTGAGTAGGTAGGTACTTGTACTAGGTATAGTGTTAATGTAAATATTAGGTTCCTGAATCCTGAATCCGGTCTCGGTTCCAACTTCCATTTCATAAAAGGAGCGTCAGAGATTTTTTATTATAATTCATACCTTATTTCTAGTAGGATAAGGAACGTGTGGCGTTGGATAATTCTAAGCACGAAAAATCATTGCCAGTGAAAAATCGCAGGTGAAATGAAAGCTACTTTTTTTTTTAATTTCACTCAATGAAAATGATTTAAATGTAGCAATCATTTCCATGCCTACATTCTAGAAACAGTTACTGTGTGCTTAGACGCCAATAGATGGCGCTTTATCGAGACTACGGTAACCTCGAAAAATCATAGGTAGAACTTCTAGTAAACTTTTTGTTCAATGATTTGGTAATTTCACAATGGAAACAACGAAACGTGACCAACCGTCGACTAAATTAATATTGACATGCGTGTGTCTGGCAGTGGTTATTTAGATTACTTATCAAAAGACTTTAGGCCTGCTTGCACAACGATTACCTACCTACCTACTAAAATTAAATGTAGATATTTTGCGAGCCCCTAAATGCATTTGGGAAGCTAATTACGTTTAACATCTTGCACAAGGAAAATTCGTCGTTATTACGTTTACGCTAAACATGTTTATATTGGTAAACGTGATTAGTTAAATAAAATAAAATTAGATTGTTGTGCAAGTGCGCCTTGGGCCTTAGGTCAACGTTCCTACTTAGTACCTACTAGCTGTGTTAGGTAGTAGGTAGGTACCTACTCCAGAAATGAGGAAATCCGAGATCTAGGGTCACCGACATAGCTCTCAGAATCAGCAAGTTGAAGTGGCAGTGGGCAAGCCATATAGCTCGTAAAACCGACAACCGTTGGGGAATTAAGGTTTTCGAATAGCGACCACGAACCGGAAGACGAAGCGTAGAACGTTCTTCTACCCGATGGACTGACGACATTGTTACATTGTTAGGACCGCGGGAAGTCGATGGATGGAAAGGGGTCAGAATTATTCTTCCTGGAAACGTATGGGGGAGGTCTATAATAATAATAATAATAATGCTGGACAATCTACACAGCATCATCTAGCCCCAAGCTAAGCAGAGCTTGTGTTATGGGTACTAGATGACTGATATACTTAATACAATACATTACATATATAGATATTTTTTATTATACATATAGAAAACACCCAGAACACCCGGAATAAATATTTGCAGATCGTACAAACATTTATCCCAAGGCGGGAATCGAACCCGCAACCTCTGCGTCGCAGGCGGACATTCGCCCGCCGCGCCACATCGGTCGGCTATGTCCAGCTGTGGACTTCTACAGGCTGATGAGATGAGGTACTCCAGTCAGTATCATCCACGGCGGCGTCGCCCTCACGGGCGCGGCGAGACCTTCCTTGCTTTCGCCATCAAGTTGAGACACATTTTTTATTTGTTGGTCGAGCAAACGAATTGTCTCAGTTTCGAGATAGGGCAAAAATGCTTTTGTCCGGTTGTCAGACAGTCAGTCTGTCTGTTCTCGCCTACAGGTCGCATTTTTCCACCGATTTTGACGGCACACAAGTTGCTTGATTTACTTAGGTAAGTATTTAACTTTTTTGTCGATCGCTATTTTTGATTGGAGGTAAAAAAAGGGGGAAATTGGGGAAGTTTGCTGTAGCGTTATTTAACTACGGATTTATTTAAATTTGAAAGGATACCTACCTACCCATACCAATCAAACTACGCAGGTCTTTGTTTTCTCGAGATGGACCCGTAGCCACCAATTCGACTTTCTAGGACCAAGGAAACACGAGAAATCGCTAAAACTTGTAACCCTACTTTGCTCAAAAGTCTACACAGGTAGGTAGGTACGTAGGTCCCTACCTAAGCGAGGTCTACTGTTTTCACAGAACTAGGTAGGTAGGTACTAGTATAGTAATTGGTACCTAGCTTCTCTAGGGTACCTAGGTACATTACTCCATGCCTAGGTACCTACCTACCCACCTATGAAGTAGGTACAGCAGCAGGCTTCGCCATAAGTAGATAATAGCGGTCGTTGTAATTATCAACCATGAAGGAGATTAAAGTAATTTAAAACATTGTAATAGCCTATATTCTGTACCTACACAAACATAACGCAAAACGCGTATAACAGCTTGGTTGGTGTTTAAAACTTGTTTACATCGTTTTCAAGTTCTAAAACGTAACAATCGTGCTAAACCATTATACAATTATCAATTTTAATTCTATTCATTTAATGCTGATATTCCCGTGCGCGCAAAGAACGCGTTGGGTGGAGTAATATTTGCATGAGTGGCAGTTTAATGTGAGAGAGCCAGAGAATAGGTTGGTTTGTTGCTCTGTTTTGAAAAGCGAGCTGGCAACGTCTCTGTTCTGGCTCTATTGATCAAGTCTATAATAGGACTGAAGCTGTGTAGGATACGAACGTACTTTGTATTGCACGTACACAGGCACTCGCAATCGAAATTTTTTGGTAACTAGGTTTTGGTTGGTTTTGGTATTTAGAATACCTAATTATAATAACGTTAGGTAAGAAATAATATAATATATTAGTTTTAAGTAGGTAGGTATACTTAGTTTAGAAGAGAAAAAATTCAAAATATCAAAAATTTTTCAAAAAATTAATTATTAGTACCTACCTACTAAATACTTTTGATCTCATTTTCTGTAATTAGTAATAAGCCACCTAGTGATAGATTGTCGTGCCCTACCAGGCTCATGTTGAAACTTATTTATGCCCTAAGATCCTCTGTACACAACATAAACGCAATAAATATATTTGATTTGATTTGATTTAGATAGGTATCTAATACATTATTCACTTGCGCAAATATACCTACCATCTAGGTAGGACCTAGATAAGTACCTACCCTACTTATGCCTCCTATAAACTAGTAGTTAGCCCCGAACTGAGAGTTCTCGAAATATCATTATTCATAGTAATTTATTCATGTTGTAAAATAGGTCATAGAGGATAATGCAAATAGCGTCCAAAATGCCCCGCTATGACATTACAAGTGTTATAACTACCCTTCGGGTAAATTACTACTAGCAAGTATAGGTAGTTATAAAATATATTATGATGTATTATAAATATATTACTTAAGTACCTACTTATACGGTTTTACTTGGGGTGGGTAGATAGGTAGGTACCTTGTGTTTGTCTTATTACAGATTGTATTTCGTCTTTCATAAATTCTACAATAGTATAATAGCACTTTTTTATAAGAAGTTATTTAAGTTTATTTCTGCTTCGTTTTTAATTATATCTGAGATGTATCTATTAAATATCTCTGTAGAAATTCTGCAGTGTTCGGCTCTGGGAAATTTGCGTTACGGGTGACTCCTAAAAAGGTAAAAAAACTTTTCAATGAGAGACAGTACCTATAAAATGTTATACCGCATTTATTTTATCCAATCTAAGCTGAACTACGAAGACATAGAAAGTAAGAAACTCTCAACGAATAGAAGCTCACGTTATAGTGGTTTACCAAATTTTTTTTTCGTAACTTAGAATCCAAATAAAAATTGTTCAGAATGTCTATGTAAGTAAGAACTTTGTTCTATCATTTGATACCATTGTATATTTGCAGAAAAAATATTTTTCCCTGTCTGATTTGACTTATATGCTTACCAGTATTGTCCACAACTCCAAATTACATGCAGATCGGACGAATAGTTCGAAAGTTATGCTCGAACAAACATGCATATATAATACACAAAGTAAAATCACCCAAGCTGCCTCAGAGATCTTCAATTGCTTCGCTCTGTCTGTAAAGACAGGTACAATAAACATAAAGATAAAATATGGTTTTTTTTAGACATAGGGATGCAATACCTGCTCAACCTCAATTGGCTCTATGGTGAGAACATAAAGTAATTTTCTTGCGTGTAGGTACATAGGTACATGGAATTACAATGCATGCAACATATCTTATGTAATGTATACAACATTGTAATTTTAACAGTACTTAAATATTTATTTATTTGTACATTAAACATAAGTACCGAACCTACCTACATACATGGTACCTATTTTATGATTGTAATTAATTTTTTGTTACATTGTCTAACTAAAACAATCCGTTTACACTTCTTTTTTGTTTGTATTGTTGTGGGTAGTCTTTTTAAACGTGAGAACGGTTTTTTAAATATTGGGTTCCAATATTTCGATACTATCAAAAACTAATATGTATCACACCATCTTTTTCAGCACTTCATTAGTATTCTATTCCTGTGATAGATAATGCTATTACCTTTTACTACTCTAGGACTATATTGTCAATGCGAAAGTTTGAATCAAATTAATATCTACTATCTCAAAATTTCCCGTTGACAATGTCCTAACAACATACAATAAAGTATGCTCAACTTTCGATTCAGTATTCAGTATGTTTATTGCCTTATTATTAAATCTACCTATATCTTATGATTATTTAATCATGAAAGATGAACATAGTTTATTTGTGTTTGGAAAGTTTACAGCACTTTTGACAATAAATATAATGAAATCTAAGCTATGCTATGTAACCCAAGGGTTGGTTGGTGAGTATCTAGTTCACCGTATCAGCAATGCCATTCAGCGTGGCAATGCAGCCAGCATCTTGGAGACGCTTCGGATTGGAGCTGATTAGGATCAGTTGGGCCACCTTTAGATCGTTTGCAATGGTCTGTAGATACCTAGTTTAACTGTTAGGTAAGTACATCCTATCTTCCTTGGTAATATAGGTATTAATAAAGATTGGTTTCGTAATAATTATTTAATAGTTTGGCTGAAGTTAAAAATATCAATTACCGTATTCGGTTGGTCGGTTGGTAAACAACTGCGTCACACGCCACAATCGACGTACCTAGTCTCACACAAGTAAACGTTCCATTTTATTTGACCAGCCGTCACCCCACTAGCTACAACACAACAACTCGTTCTGGCGTACGGAGCGGCAACGTCGCATTTTCTCCAAATCTCCCCCGGTAGCTCACGCTTGGGCCGCTAGAAATTTTTTCAAGTTGCGTCTGACCTGTGTTTTGGCCCAAGAGACTTTTTTTATTGAAATCTACTGGCTATGAGAGAAAGAGAGAAAGAACAGTGCTTTCACACCCCCTCCGGTAGCGTTAAACGTGTAACGCAACCTTGTTGGAAGTCGCATTAGAAGTTTTACTTCAAAAACACTCATTTTTTTACCTATTACTAATACACCTTCTTCTTTCGGGTCATTGGCTAAACTAATTAATTATTCATACAATGTGAGCCCAGTAAAAGGCGACTTCAACAGCGTGGTACAGCTCGTGTACAGGTGGTCGGGCAGAGAGGACAAGTATCTATAGACAAACACTCAGATCCATAGGTACAATACGAAATGTGTTTGCATAGTATGCATGTCGTAGGTACTTAGGTAGTATATCGTTCAAAATGTGTACTTAACCATCTAACTAATGTATTTCTCCATAACACTATTAACCATGCAGTGGCCTACTACCTATGTGCATTTAGATTACCGTTTAAATTAGCGCGAATGCCCCCGCTGACATTTACAATACAAGGGACTGTAGTGGCGGTTACAAATTACTTACTGAAATGCGAACAGAGCGCTTCAGTGGAAATGTCTTTAGTTGGCCGAGCGACCGAAGCGTCTCAATTTCGAGATTGTCCAAAAGCCGTTTTTGTCCGTCTACAGTCTTTTGTCTGTTCGTCTACGGTCCGCATCTTTCAACCGATTTTGGCGAAAATTGGCACACAAGATCCTTGATTTAGGTGTTTGATTTTTTAGTTCGCAATTTTTTAATGAGGGAAAAGGGGTAAATTTTCTGTCGTGTTACTTTGGGATGGATTTCAATTTTGGGAAATTGGAAAGTGTTGGTTATTGCACGGTTATAAGGGCTTGCGAGGTTTCTGCTCTCACATAACCACAGACTGGTTTTAATGAGTAATAGAGTAAGTTTTCTCAAACAAAATTGCTTTGAATAGTGTCATGGATGACAGAAGACAGGTTTTTTAGGGTTCCGAACCCAAAGGGTTAAACGGGGCCCTATTACTAAGACTCCTCTGTTTGTTTGTCCGTCTGTCAGGCTGTATCTCATGAACTGTGATAGTTAGAAAGTTGAAATTTTCACATGTGACGTATTTCTGTTGCCGCTATAACAACAAATACTAAAAACTAGAATAAAATAAATATTGAAGGAGGCTCTCATACAACAAACGTGATTTGTTACCATTTGTACGGAACCTTTCGTGCGCGAGTCCGAATCGCACTTGGCCGGTTTTTTATGTCGGCTGCTATCCGGAGCCATAGGTATGTAAAGCATGTATAAAATGTATTATTTATGGATATTTATTAATGTCATTTATTTCAATATTATCTTAAATTGTGAAGAATTTTATGAATATTTTAAAAATGATAATAAATTGTTAAATTATGCAAGAAGCTCCAAAAAAATATTTTAAAACGCCAAAAAAATAAACTGTTTTCCGGGTGACATGCCTCGTCATTGAGTAGTGTTGACTTTAAAATTACTGTAGTAGTGAATCTCTATGAAAAAATCGGGGAAATAGGTACTAGGAAATGCAAGAACCGGTATTTTTTTAAGAACCGGGATTCCCGGTAGTCCTTGACCAAGGAATCGTTACGGAAATTTCGGTTTTTTCGGTTCCTAGGTCATTTTTTATTGCATACAGTAAAGTAGGTAAAAAGTCTGCGTTATATAAGTATTTAGTGAAAAGGTAGGAAATACGATACATTTACTGAATAAGTCGATGAAAACTTATTATTGATCGAATGAAGATCTCTCGAAAAACTCGGATGATTGACTGTACCTAGCCTACTAATATTATAAAGGCGAAAGTTTGTAAGTATGGACGGATGGATGTTTGTTACTCTCACGCTCGAACCAGTGGACCGATTTAGATGAAATTTGGAATAAACATAGATTATAACTTTGGAGGATGGAGGTTTCAAACACTGTATAAAAAAAACTTGGATTAACATATAGGCTACTTTTTATCCCGAAAACATAACGGGAACGGGAAATAAACTGCCCCGCGGGTGAAGCTGCGAGTGGCCGCTAGTAGGTAATAAGTGTACCACCATAATCGAC
This sequence comes from Electrophaes corylata, assembly GCA_947095575.1. Classification (NCBI taxonomy): domain Eukaryota; kingdom Metazoa; phylum Arthropoda; class Insecta; order Lepidoptera; family Geometridae; genus Electrophaes; species Electrophaes corylata. The sequence continues at coordinate 3,714,310 of OX352727.1, forward strand.
TTTGCAAACAAATGCAAGGCCGGTAATGATGGTTGGCTAGTAGGGAGGGGTGCGTGGGTAGAGTAAATGCGTTGCACTAGTTTCTATTCTGTGGTACTGCTCTAACCGGTTGTGAGAGCGGCGCCGGCCCTTATGTGAGTTGACCCTTTTCACTGCATCTTTTACTATTGTGAACAAAAAATATCGATTGATTGTAGCATCAAACTCCGTTATCTGGTTTCTATTCGACGACCGATGTGGCGCGGCGGGCGAATGTCCGCCTGCGATGCAGAAGGTTGCGGGTTCGATTCCCACCTTGGGATAAATGTTTGTGTGAACTGCAAATATTTATTCCGGGTGTTCTGGGTATTTTCTATGTATAATAATATCTATAATTGTATTAAGTATATCAGTCATCTGGTACCCATAACACAAGCTCTGCTTAGCTTGGGGCTAGATGATGCTGTGTGGATTATCCAGCATTATTATTATTATTATTCCTAACCGGACAGCTGAGTTATTCTTTGTGTGGGTGAGGTTTTATTACAAGCATCTATGTTCATCAAACTCGGCGAGGATCGAACCCACAGCTCACAGCACAGAAAGCAGAACTCTACTATCTGAACTGTGTTCTCTAAATAATGGATATTCACAGAATTTGTGATTTTTTCTTAGGATTCATAAGTCTTTGTAATACCTACGTCATATCTTTCTTGAAGTAGTGTTGAAATAATGCCTACAGTTGTGTGCGTATATACGAGCATGAGTGTACATTAAGTAGTATTGTGTGATGTATATTTTAAATGAAACGCGTAATTCCGTTAGCTTCCTCGTGTGTCACGCTACTGGACAAAACCACTGATGTAAAAGTAACAAATTGTACGTGCTTCCTAAAGAACCATCAGTTTTGGAAATACCTTGATGAGTTACCAATGGTAATTTATGAGTAATTTCTATAACACGCGATAGGAAAGATAACGTTGTTGGTTAGTAGACTGTTTTACACTTCAACGTTGTGAACAGTCTATACCAATTTATAAGAATCTTTGTCCTGACTGACTGACATGTAGACACCACACAACCTAAACGCTTACAGCCAGCCTAGAGGCTTGAAATGTTCAGGGTATATTCTTCTCAGTACGTAGAGGTGTACTAAGAAAGGAATTCCGTAATTCAATCCCTAAGCTGGTACAGACATAGACATAGACATAGACATACATTTATTTGCTACAAAAACACACATACACATACAAAACAGGTCAAAAAGAAGGACATAAGCAGTAGGTGCCTGTGTGCTACAGCAGCAAAAGGGTCTCGACTCAGCGTATGCCTCACCACTATTATTGCCTAGTGGTTAGGCGCTGGTTTTCTCTCGAAACCAATAGACCAATAGGCCTTGTGAAAAAAACAAAAAACAGATAAAAACAAAATACAGCGGCGAAGTTTGTATGAAAAATTAGTTTAGAGACTGGTATGCATGTACCTATGGTCATGACATGGAATAGAACCTCTCCATCACCTCCTATCGATGTTAAAAGGTGTTTCCATGCCAATTATGGGGCAGGCCCATGGTCGTCAGTCGACTCCATTCAGGCATATAATTATACTTATGTTGGTACTCGGGTGAATAGAATCAATTGAATGTAAAATTTGGTTCTTGACATTTATTATTTTCTTATTCAATTTTAATTCCTGGACGTGTTAATATTTACGGAAAGGTAAACGTTAAAATGTTTTAAATGTACTTACTATATTTTGACTTCTATATTTTGTACCTATTTTCGCAATGAATAAATGAAGATGAATAATTCTGTGGCCGAAATAAGTATTCAAAGTCATACGAAGTTCAGATTCGCCTTGACTTCTTTCGGTTGATGAATTCTAAGTTGAGGACCAAGACAGAATATTAATTAGTTATAAGGTTATTGAGGTCGATTGAGTCGATACCCATGATGTTTTATTATTCATCAGCAGCAGTATCATCATCTTCCTGCCCTTATCCTACACTAAGTGGGATCGGCACAGCAGGGTTTTTCTTCCACTCTCTTCTATCAGTCAACATCTTAGTGTTTACTCCTTTCTTACTCATATCATCTTTCAGGCAATATAATAATCTTTACTAAATAGTTTATCACATTTTGAACCTCTTTGGCGGATGTAAGCTCTACAATGATGAGTGTGAGTTAAAAAAATGACATTGTCACGTCATGCGAAGTTGGAGAAACTTTTCTCCAGTTCTTCATTTTCGTCTGTTTTTTAAACTACACTAAAGAATGACAACCACTTGGCCACATAATTTTATAAGGGAACGAGACCTAAACTGTGGACGACAATTCAAACCATATAAGCAATTCCTTAGTTAGAAATCTCGAGAAATCATTAGGCTATTACACAACAGCGTCTTACACACGCGTAAACAACTGTGACCTACTTATCGGTTGGTTATATAAATAAACCTTATCAAGACGTTTTCATTTCAATGACATGCTATTTGGAGTAAAACAAGCGCCAACATTACCGTGATAGTTATTAGGCTTAGGCATGCTGAATGAGGGGTATAATTTGTGCAATGTTATTTTGGAGGCAATAAAACTATTTAAAACCACGCTCATATTCAATGGTGAAAACAAGTCTGTCTGTTTATTACGTGTTCTTGGCACGCTGTACGAACCAAACCAATTATCATTTGGATTGGCTCTTTCAATTTATGGCTCAGAGTTAACCCATTCGGAAAAAAAGAAAGAAAATAAATTGTTTCACCAGTTAATCTCCAGCCACGACAGATATTCCCTCAGATCTCTTAGTACCAAGTACCTACTCGAGATTCTTCAAGGATGTCTAAGAGAGTAGTTAGCGGTAAGTCCAGATGTTACATTTGATACACATTTTGTAGTAGCTGGTATTCTATACGTGACAGGTTGTGAGCCCATCGCCCAATACTAACTGGTTTGCTCACGATGTTTTCCTTCACCGTTTGAGAGCCCTGGCATTCAGAGGTGTATGAAATAAAGTTTAATGCAGTATATTCGTAGTAATAAGTATTATTATTTATAGTGTTTAGCACGATTGTAGGTACTTACCTACAGAGAAAGCTTGCATGTTTTAAAGATAGTTATTCCCATAGCTAAACGAAGCCCACGCAGAAATAGTCGCGGGCGAAAGCTAGTTGAACTTTGCTGTAGGTCAGACGTCTTATTAAGTCAGTCATTAAATGTTCAAGATTGTTCGAGAATCTCCAACTGATATTTAGATTGATAAAATGACTGTGCAAAACGAATTGCCAAAAAACATCATGACTAATGAATTTTTAAACAAGTCACCTGACTCAACGACTAAACTGAAAACAACTTTGTCCGTTTTTAGAGTTCCGTGCCCAAAGGGTAAAACGGGACCTTATTACTAAGGCTCCGCTGTCTGTCTGTCTGTCCGTCTGTCACTAAGCTGTATCTCATGAACCGTGATAGTTAGAGAGTTGAAATTTTCACAGATGATGTATTTCACAGATGATGTATTTCTGTTGCCGTAAAAAAACGAAATAAAATAAATATTTAAGGGGGCTCTCATACAACAAACGCGATTTTTTTGCCCTTTTTATTATAATAGATAATGGTACGGAACCCTTCCTGCACGAGTCCGACTCGCACTTGGCCGGTTTTTTTGACCGAGCGAGCTAAGCATCTCAGCTTCGAGATTGGCCAAAAAATGCTTTTATTTGTTTGTCTGTTGTAGCCTACACTACAGGTCGCATTTTTAAACAGATTTTGACGAAAATTGCCACACAAGTTTCTAGATTTATCGAAGCCGTAAAAGCTAGTAGGTTGATAAATTTTCTGGCAGTTGACGGACGCAGTGCATCGTACAGTACATTCCGGACGTACGTGACCTGCGAGGCAATGCTTAGCATGCATTGCAATACCAGCCTGCTAATTGTGTATCTTCTGTTGCTGCCAAGCGCGGATCCACCGTTGTGGGTACGATGAGCATGCGCACAACCCTAATAGACCTGTGATGATAATATCATCGTCACCATAATATTACTATGGTACGCTCTGGTTCATACGCTTCCGAGCAAACTGTGCAAAATCTTGGTCAGGGCGTTATATATTATTATTTTGTAAGCATATCCTTTGTAGAAATATGCTATATCTGTTATGTGGCTGTGACCACAACCTTTTTTGAAAGCTGGATCCGCGCGTGGTTGCTGCAACGGGAGTTTGTTCGCAACAACACTTACATACCCCTAAGAGTTACTATAGCTATAAAGAAACATACAATGGAAGACTAGGCAGTCAGTAAACAGTCTTCTTACAGTTTTGATATCTATACCAATTATAAGAATCTTTATTATTTTGTAATACCTAATATCATACAAAAAAACGGTAGGAACTAAGCCGTAAGTTTGTTGCCGGTTCTTGGTCGGCTTGGTCGCGTGGAACTGGCGCTTAGATTCACCTACATTTAAGACGTTTAAGATGATCCCTGCGGATATTACTGAATAAATGCTTTTTGACTTTGACATCAAGTCCCGTGGGTGTCGTGAGAGGCATCCAAGGGAATGGAACCAGCATTTTCCAGAGTACATAACATTAATACTGCTGTCACCAATCCGCCTGCCAAACGTGGTGACTATGGCAATCTCTCTGTCATCTTCATCACGCGAAAAGGGCCCACCAGCAAGCGGCCTAATAGTTACGGAAACCAGTCCGCTCACCAAGTACCTACCAAGTACCAACGGCGGAACCGGTTGTGGGGGACTGACCAGCAGTGGACTTCTACAGGCTGTTGATGATGATGATGTCAGTATTTTTTATCTGCTGTACACCAATATTGTGGTCACTTATCCCTCTGTCAATGTAGCAACCCATTGGAGAGGCCTATCTGGTAGCGGAGTAAGTCTTTATTTGGGAACATCATTTTTCAGACAAATAAAAAAAATTGGCAGTGATGCGACCTGCAGAAGTAAAATACTGTCGCAGATTGCAACACCCACCTCCGGGATTAGAGTAGGATACGTTCCACATACTGGTAGCGGAGTCCATAACACACTATTTTATAGTAGGACATAATGGAATATCTTACGTAAACCCAACACCAAGAACATTGTATTTGTACCTATGTTCAAGCCAATAAATTTCTGATGACATTTAAGAGTGAAGGAGGCAGTTGGAGTCCGTCTAGATTTATTCAATTTTCAATAAATCATGTAACTGACATGGATTGATGACCTAGGTTGGAGGGTTAAAGAAGGTGAAACTCACCAAATAGTCTTCTAATGCTGATTCAATCTTGTTTCTTCAAATTCTTGCATCTTCATTAGGCAGGATGATTATCCATCTTCTAGTATCCTGTTTTATGAATATTCTTGTGTTGTTTGAGCTTCAATTGAGATGAGTGTTGAACCATTTGACAAGATAGTCGAGAAACATTGAAATATTTGGCGGACTCCGAAGAGTCCTGGGAGAAGAAAGGAATAGGGATGGGATAGGGGGACAAGGGTTTGGGGGGGACGCTGCGACAGTCTCCGGCACCGGGGCACCGCAACCATCTTCACTTAAAAGTATACTTTACAAACTAATTATAAAAATCTTGTAAATTCCAAATATACTCATTTTTTTTGTACATCACAGAAGCTCCTACCGACCGAGACGGTCGCAGCTGAGATCAATATACTATCTGTACAAACATATATCTTTCCAATCGATAACATCGGCTCGGGACCGTATCGTTACATTTTTAAAATCTACAACTAGAATTAGGAACGCCCGTCCTCGCTCGGATTCATTTTTTAAAGCTCTGGTGCGGTGAGGTTGGTGCGCGAGGAATGCGCTTAGGAGGCTCTCTCACCGGAGCGAGTCGGACGTTTTACAAATAAAAATACATTGGTCTCGAGATAAATAAAACGACACGACTAGCGGAGCCGCGGTTTCAGCCTACGCCTGCAGTTCTCGGTACAAAATATAATATAACACCCTCTCTAAACAAATGCAACAGTCGCCTCGCCGGCGTCCGGCCGCCCGGAACAACATAATCGTGGCGAGTCCGGAGGCCGCGAGGCGCGAGCGCCGCGCCAGCGCCACGCGAGCGTCACGCTAGCGCCACGCTAGCCTCGCGTCGCCGCAGGCTTCACTTATTTTTTTGTGGTTTTCATCGTATTTTGCGTCGGAAGCCAGGCGGCGGCGCGAGGCGAGCGCTGCCGTACACTTATCTACTAAAATTTTCACAAAATAATACCTAACGCCGGAATTTGATCAGCGGCGGGACGAGAGCGCCCCGCGGCTCGCGCGTCGTCGAACATAAACCTAGCGCGAGGGGGCGCGAAAGGCGCGCTAACGATAGTCTCTAGGGCTACGCCACGTTGAGGAGGAGCTTCAGAGGAAGCGCCCGGTCGGGCTCCGGCCGACAGCGGCCCTCGCGCCGCCAGTGCGTGGGCGGCGGAGGCAGAGCGGCGGCGGCAGGCGCTGCGCCCCACTTGCTGGCCGCGTAGCGCTCCTCTCGTGCCGCCGTGGCGCGGCGCACGAGTGCGGGCAGAGGGGTGCGCGCAGAGCGTCGACGAGCGCGCGCCCCGAGCGCAGCGGCCGCGGCGGCGGCTTGCTGGCCGCAGTTCATAACGCCGCGGTTGGGATTCGAACACCTCCAACTGACCTCGGATGACGTTTGAGCTCGCTTAGATGTAAACGCGATGTAGATGCGCGTAGGTTTCCTTCTTAAACTAGTGTGGAGTTTGATCGACGGCTTCACCGTCCGTGCTGAGGAGAATATGGAGCGCGCGGACCGCGTTTCGTTGCGTTCACAAAATGGTGGCCGTCGCGCACAAGGCGATGGCGATGGCTACTCCGCTCGGCCTCGAGCCGCTGTCGTCCGCTCGGATGACGCGTCGAAACACTTCACTTCTGCACTTTCACGACTACGTCGGCGGTCTCTGCTAGCTCCGATATAGGTGATCGATTTTTATTAGCACACGGGATTGACGACACCTCTCCATTATTCGCACCTTCACCTCTCGATTTCGACTACGTGACGTCGGTGGCGCTCGTGGTATTTATAGTCTCCCGACGGTTGCGCGCTCGAGCTGCGCGGTGGGGATGTAAAGCGGCCTATTCAAGGCACCTCTTTTAATGACTGATAGTATGATTAGGATCATGGTGATGATGATAAATGAAAATATTAAAATGTCTTTGAATGATTGCTTATCCAGCCAGCAGTGGGATATCACTAGTTTGAATTATGCCACTCCCCCTTGAGAAACCGATGCATTCAGAATTGTGTATGCAGTTCCGTCTTCAATTGGTTGGTACCTACTCTCATGGGCTCGATACCTACAACCGATGGCCTCGCAAGCGGCAAGACTGGCTGTTTTGTCATAAATAATGAAGCACCAATACCGGACGACAATGAACACGCATAGGTTGGACAAATTATAAATGCTCAATAAGAAATAGGGAACGTACCCATGCTACGTGACCCATTTTTGAAATTTTTTATTGGTTTGTATCGAAGTTTCATCATTTTTTAAGCTAGAGGTTGAAATTAATTTTTTAGGCTTTTGATTAGATATAAACAAATATGACATTCAAAGTTTGTAAAAATTTAACTCATAAGAGGGCAAAACAAAAGTGTGAGATGATGTGAATGCTCCATAAATTTGTAGCTTATGCAAAATAATTAACCTAAAAAATCAAAATGCTGCCCAAAGGCACAGCTAGTTTTTTTTTATATAGCTCAAAAATTCACGAGATTTATTTGAATTTACGAGATTGACGAAAACCTATCCACCGTTTCTTTTCTGTTACTACTCCATCGTTACAAGTTCCGCAATAAAATATTTTGATTTGATTTTTGATTTGACCTAAGTCCCCACTTCCGTGACCAAGTGTGGAATTCTGAAGACCATTCTCTCCCCTCAGAACGGGTCACGTAGCATGGATGGGTAAGTTCCCTTAACTAGGTAACTTGTTTATCCAACAAATGCCTAGTGTTACTCGCATAATTGTTTTTTGACAATTATTTCCTAACATCCAAATTCCTAACCTAAAAAATCAACCGCGTCTATCATCATAACGGGATCACAATAAGTCCATGAATAGCAAGCTTTAAACCGAGCCAAGTACAAACCAAGCGGGTGGCAACGTTGAAAAAAAAACACCGAACAAAACAAGGAGGTTGATACTATAACCCGGCCAAAAACAGTAGGCCACGGAAACAAAGAGTGTAATCACGTTGCTACGGTTACGCAACTTTGTAGCGTAACAACAAAATGGCTGACTGACTCCCGAACGAGCTCTATTTTTGTTCGTATCGAACGATAAGAATTTGTTTGTTTTGCTGTTTCAATCGTTTTATCGACATGATAACGTACTTATGTATTATGTAGGTACCTACCTATATTGCAATTATTATTACAAGGCTAGTAGGTACTTAGATATTTTATATAGTAGGGTTATTTTGTTTGGAGGTAGGTACCTACATACCATAAACCTATTTAAATTAGGTATATAATTAGTGTGGTGTATTAACAGTATTACCTACTACCTACCTATACCGACTAGATTGTCACAAGTGGGACTAATAAAAACTTCCTGCTCGGGCAAGTAGATGTACCTACCCAGGTAATGACAATTTTCTTAGAAAAATACCACCTATTTAGGTACCTACCTACTTAAATTCTCATAAACCGAACTACGTAGGTAGCTATGGTACTTACCTACTTACCTTTTCTACGTTAAATTTTGAAATCTAACATTACGTAGGTACCCACACAATTTTTTTCTAAAAATTCTAAAATAATAAGTAGGTAGGTAGCTAGCTACCAGCGGTAATAAAAAAAAACAGCTAGGTAGGTAGGTACTTATTGACATTATTTTTAAGGAAATTGTTCCGAACGGCCAACAGAAGATTTAGAAATAGTTAGTTTTAGTAAAATTGTAAACAGGGCACAGTTAATAAAGACCTTTGTAGGGAGTAGGTACGTCACAGAATATAATAAATAGTAGGAACAGTATAGGAAACAGTATAGAAACAGTATAGAAATAATATAATATCGCATAATGTAGCTTATAACAGTAAATAGTGATCATATAACTTACAAGTAGGGTGCTGCTAGATTTAAGGAAATAAATGATTTAAAATAACGTAGTTTCAATTGTAGGGCTTTAGATAGGTAGATACCACCTAGATATCCTCCCTTCAGGAGGATATACTGGTATAAAACATAGGCAAAGCTTCGAAAAACAACCCCTTCCACATAGTAGATAGTCTAATAGCAAGGTCAGTAGGCAGCACCTGAAAATAGATGACCAATAGTAATTTGAGATTTGTAGTAAACAACCTATAGACGCATAAATAGATGATGTAAAATGTATAGCAATTTGTACTGAAATAAAAGTTAGCGCTTGCTCGGAGGGGCACCTAGCGCGGGGTCCGAGAAGTAAATATTAGTAGTGACGATTACAGTCAAAATCGTCTCAGTCAGGAAGCATGCCAGCATTTAACCTCAAGCAAGAAGAAGTAGTAGTGAATAGTAGTGAAAATAGGAGTAGCAGTGCCGCCCTCGGATACCCCCCCGCTAGCTGCCAGTCCGCCTCGAGCGCCCCCTGTCGACCAAAATCAGCAACGTTGTTTCAATTCAAGCCCGATAGAATCCCAGCCACGCATGTACACCGCGACCTTGAACGGAGCGAAGCCGGAAATTTAATAGAAGAGTTTATACAGTCCACTCAGATAGGAAAAACCCCGGGTTCGACTCCCGGTCCCGTACATTTTGGTCCTTCGCGCGCCGGATTCTTTGAATTGAAGCAATGGTGCTGACGAGGTCGCAGAAAGGCTCGGGGGGACATTCCCCTGCGCTTGCGACGGCCGCCGCCCCCGCGCCCGCTGCCGCCCCCGCGCCTGCCGAAGCCCCCCCCCCCGCGCGCACACCCGCGCCCGGGGTCAACCCCCCACCTCAAGCCCCTGAGTGTCCAGTGGCGCCATCTGCGTCAAGTGCAGTCCATGGAACCGAGGCCGCCCCCGCCCCCGCACACCGCGTTGGTCGGAGCCAGCCCTCAGTCGCCTTCTTCGTGCCGAGGGACCAGGACCCCTCCCCCCCCGGTGCGGTCGAAGAGTCATCAAGTGGGACGAACCTCTTGACAAGCAACACCCCGATTACTACCTCAGTGGAAGAGACATCGGGTACCACGGACACTTCTACACCGGTTACTGGAGAAACCAGTGGAGGCACACTGACTTCAAGGAAGGCACAGAAGCCAAAGTCTGGTGTCACATCCAAGGGGTCCGGGGCCAGATCCAAGAAGCATAGGATCTTGAAGGCAGAGATAGAGTTGCTCCGAATCCGCGAAAGCTTAGCTGCTGCAGAGCTGAGCCGGCTGCAAGATGAGGAGTCAAACAATAGTGAAATGGGGACCACCATCAGTGAACCAGAAGACACAGTGCGGATCAGTAACTGGGTGAGGGAAACTACCACCATGCTGGCCATAGCTGACAGACCACATAGAGAGGATAACAGCCTCGCCCCGTCGACGGAGCTGCCGCTGCTGCCGCCGTCGGGTACCCAACAGGCTGCCCCTGCCGCATCAACGCCGCAGGACCAGCAGCAACAACAGACCAGTCGGGCTACCTCCCTCGCACCGCCGTTCGAGGGACAGCAACAGCGACTGGACAGTCGGGCTACCTTCCTCGCGCAACCGCACGAGGGACAGCAACAGCGACTGTACCAACAGGCTACCCCCGCTGCCCAGCCAACGGAGGGACAGCAACAGTGGATCCAGGCTGCCGACCCCGCAAGAGAGACGGAGGATCGGCAATATACATCGGGCAATCAAGCGCCACTCGCTCCGAACGCCACTTTCCCCACCCGGCCCATAGTAAGGGGAATGCCAGTGACAGCAGGATCGAATGGACCAACGCGAATAGTTAATAGTGTCCCGATGAACAGTCTACCTGGATTAAATAGTACAACTGGACAACCAGTGAACAGTGACCAGCTGCATAGTGAACAGTTTAATAGTGCTCAGCTGAACAGTGAACAGTTTTATAGTGAAAATAGAAACAGTGTAAATAGGAACAGTGCCCCTGGATGCAGTGCCAATAATGGATACAGTGGTAACCAGGGAGCAGCGGCAGAGCCAGCAGGAGCACCAAAAAGGTACGTGGAAGCCTTTAATAGTAATAGGGATGTTAGTTTATACCCCGGTGCTCCTGCACCGGCGGGAGTCATAGCGGAGCCACCCCGAAACGAGATGGGTGAGCTGGCTTCTGCTATAGCGCAAGCTATACGCACCGGAACACAGTCGACTCCCCGCCGGTTCACAGAACTTCCACAGTATAGCGGTGCCTATCAGGAATGGTTAGCATTCAAGGCATCATATGACGAAACAGCAGCTGCATATACAGAAACAGAGAACGTCGGTCGTCTCAGGAAATGCCTTAAAGGACGAGCTAGAGAAGCCGTGGAAAGTTTGCTTGTCTACAATGTGAAGACGGAGAACATCATGAGGGCTCTAGAGTCGCGTTTTGGTAGACCAGACGCGATAGCGCTATCAGAGTTAGAACGATTACGCTCCTTGACGCGCCCCACAGATTCACCCAAGGAGTTGTGTGTTTTCTCCAGCAGAGTAGCTAATATTGTTGCGACGCTACAAATGTTACAGCGTACCTACTACTTGTATAATCCAGAGATAACTAAGTTAACTATAGAGAAACTTTCCCCTGCGTTGAAATATAGATGGTTTGATTTTGCGTCTGAGCAGACGTCTGAGGAGCCAGACCTCATACGTTTAGCACGCTTCCTAGATAGGGAGGCAAGTAGGTGCAGCCCGTACGCGCAGCCAGAGACCGACGTGCAGCAATCGTCTAATAGAAATAAGAATAGTAGGACCTTTACCGTAACGGAAGAGGTCAAGCAGCCTTCGAAAGCAAGATGCCCAGTCTGCGAGTCAAACTCCCACACAATAGAAGAGTGCCGGAAGTTCCAAGGGACCTCATCCGACGCCCGGTGGGACACAGCGAAGAAACTCCGACTATGCTTTCGATGTCTCAGATTCAGAGCAAAGAATCACACATGCGATAGGAAGAGGTGTGGGCAAGATGGATGTCAGTACTGGCATCATCCACTTCTTCACTTCCGTCGTCGAGAGAGGGAGTCAACAGAAACAGTGATAGAACAGATCACCTCAGCGAGGGCCCCGATGAACATGAAGACCTTTTTGAAGATCGTTCCTGTCACAGCATCGGGACCAGAGGGTGAAGTAAATACGTACGCGCTCCTAGACGACGGATCAACAGTAACACTGGTCGACGAAGACGTCGCCACAGTGATAGGGGCTGAAGGCCCGAACGACCCTCTCAGAATAGAGGCCATAGCGAACACTACAGTACAGGAAGTCAAGTCCAGACGGATTACCTTCACTTTAAGGGGTAGCGAAACCCACGAGATTCAAGCTCGAACAGTACAGGGATTGAAGCTTTCACCGCAGTCAATCTCCTATGAAGACATCCGAGGGGTCATGCATCTCAAGGATATCGACCGTCACCTGGTCCACACGCACGCGAAGCCAAGGATACTCATAGGCCAGGACAACTGGCATCTTCTTGTCGCTAAGGAAATGCGGACAGGTGGAGCCTCACAGCCGGTGGCGTCACTCACCCCCCTCGGATGGGTGCTGCACGGATCCAGAACGAGAACGCTTGGACATCAGGTGCACTTCACCAACACTCTGTCAGCCGAGGAGAACATGGATGCAGAGCTCCGACGGCACTTTGCCATAGAATCCCTTATGATAGCGCCAAAGAGGCCCGACAGTGACCCCGACCAGAGAGCTCTCAAGCTACTCGACGAGCAGACAGTACAGCGGGAAGACGGGCATTATGAGACGGCGCTATTGTGGAGAGATGAGGCCGTCGCGATGCCGAACAATAGAGAGAACGCCATGAAGAGGCTGTACAGCATAGAGAAAAAGATAGATAAAAATAGTCATGTGAAATTCAAGTATGAATCACAAATGAAGAATTTAATAGATAAAGGCTACGCAGAGGTGGCGCCTCTAGCGGCCACTAATAGAAAGTGGTACTTACCACACTTTGCGGTAATCAACCCCATGAAGCCGGACAAGCTTCGCGTAGTGCATGACGCCGCAGCGAAGACCGGGGGAATATCGCTAAACGATAGATTGTTAACAGGTCCGGATTTATTACAGTCATTACCAGGTGTGCTGATGAGATTTCGACAGCACAACATAGCGGTTTCCGCAGACATAGCGGAAATGTTCATGCAGGTGAAGATAAGGGATGTAGATAGAGACGCCCTCAGATATCTTTGGCGAGGGGAGACTCGAGGTGAGTCACCACCCACAGAATATAGAATGACCTCGCTGATATTCGGAGCGACATCCTCACCTGCAACAGCGATATACGTAAAGGATCTGAACGCGCGGAAGAACGGTTCAGAATATCCAGCTGCAGCGGCAGCCATAGAGAAGAATCACTATGTTGATGACTACCTACAGAGTTTCACGTCCAAGGAAGAAGCGATAGAGATAGCAGCTCAAGTCAGAAGAATCCACTCAAAGGCGAGATTCGACTTAAGACAATGGACGTCCAATGACCCCGAGGTACTAGAGGCGCTTGACCCCGGTCAAGCTCAGACGCCGTCTAGACAGATAGATGACGGCACGAAGACAGAACGGACTCTGGGCCTCGAGTGGCAGCCGAAGACAGATCGACTTGCGTTCAACCTGGACATGGCAAGGTTACCTGAAGGCATATTTGAAAAGGAATGTCCCTCGAAGCGGGAAATATTAAAAATAGTTATGTCAATTTTTGATCCGCTAGGTTTCGCTTCACCGATAACGACTCGCGCCAAACAGCTCCTTCAAGAAATATGGCGGCGGGGAACAGGGTGGGACGACCCCCTACCGGAAGACTTAGCTCCGACGTGGGCAGCATGGATGCTCCACTTGAAGGGTTTGAAGAAAATCACCATCCCCAGGTGCTACAGTGGATACAGCAGAGCATCCAGGATAGAGCTGCACACCTTCGTCGACGCCTCAGAGACAGCCTACGCAGCCGTGCTATACTGGCGGGCCGTGTCACCAACAGGAGAAGTCGAGGTATCACTTGTAACCGGCAAGTCCAGGGTAGCCCCACTTAAGCTACTCTCGATACCGCGGCTAGAACTGCAAGCCGCGGTGATGGGCAGTCGGATGTCGAACACAGTGACAATAGAGCACGACCGGAAGCCAGACCAGAGCTTCTATTGGACGGACAGCAAGACAGTGTTAACTTGGTTGAAGACCGGCGCCAGGTCCTACAAGCCCTTCGTCGCTCATCGAATAGCGGCGATCGAAGAAAATAGCGCAGTGAAGGACTGGCGCTGGATACCTACGAAGCTGAACGTCGCCGACGACGCGACACGTGACATTCCAGCGGACCTGAGCATGAAACACAGATGGTTCACCGGTCCGAGCTTCTTGACAGAAGAACCTGCTACCTGGCCAGCTGAAGAGCCGCCCAAGGGCGAGCTGACGGGCGAGGAGCGCTCTTTGACAGTGAGCGAGTCACGTGGGAAATCGCACTCAGCTCTATCGGAAGCTTTACCGGATCCAGAGCGATTTTCAAAGTATGAGAAATTGCTACGAGCTACTGCCAGAGTGCTACAGTTCATAGAAAGTCTTAGGTCAAAAAGGCACACAGTAACGTTCAAGAGAACGAAGAGGACGGAAACTCAGGACCCTGATTGGCGATCTAAGCCAAAGGGCCAGACGCCAAGAGCGAAGGTCATCGCACCTACAGTAGATAGATTCAAAATAATAGATGCGCTGTTGTTACAGCGAGCAGAGCACCTCCTCACTCGAGCGAGTCAGCAGGAGAGTTTTAAAGCGGAATTAAACGCTTTGCGATCAGGGGGCCGCATACCTACTGATAGTAGATTGCACAAGATAGCAATAGAATTAAAAAATGACACAATAGTAGTAAAGTCTAGAATAGCTTCAATAGTAGATGTGTCAGAGCATATGAAATGGCCTCCGATAATAGACGGCAACAGCCGGCTTGCTAATCTCTTTATTCAAAGTGTTCACAGACAGCTACAGCATGCCGGGGTGGAGACCACAATCAATGAGTGCCGCCAGCACTTCTGGGTACTGCGCCTGCGACCCGTCGCGCGCATGGTCATCCACCGGTGCCCGACCTGCCGACTGAGGAGGTCGGCGCCCCCACAGCCGCCGACGGGCAATCATCCGCCCGCCCGTCTGGCACACCACTGTCGGCCCTTCACACACACTGGGGTCGACTACTTCGGCCCGATCTCTACCACGGTCGGGCGCACTCATCAGAAGCGGTACGTGGCACTCTTCACGTGCCTGTCAACCCGGGCGATCCACCTGGAGATGGCCTACGACCTCTCCACGAGCTCCGCCGTGATGGCCTTGCGGCGCATGATAGCGCGCCGCGGCTGTCCCACAGAGGTGTGGTCCGACAACGGGACCAACCTGCGCGGGGCTGACAAAGAGCTCCGCGCCGCCGTGGACAATGCAACGGCGGGAGAGGCGTCCGCCCGGGGAATATCCTGGCGCTTTATCCCCCCGGGCGCACCTTTCATGGGCGGTGCCTGGGAACGCCTCGTCCGCAGCACGAAGACGGCGCTCGCAGCCACTCTGTGCGAGCGCCACCCCCGCGAGGAGGTTCTACTGACCCTCTTGGCGGAGGCCGAGTTCACCATCAACAGCCGGCCACTGACACACGTATCAGTGGACCCTGAGGACCCGGAGGCCCTCACACCGAACCACTTCCTACTCCTTGGGCCGGGGCGTACCCCAACGCTCGGCCCCTTCACCGACGGCGACCTCATAGGGAGGTCGCACTGGCGGGCGGCTCAACGCCTCGCCGATATCTTCTGGGCCCGCTGGCTCAGGGAATACCTCCCTGAGCTCCAGCACCGCCGCCACCCTCATGGCCGCGGTCCCGCCGTCAAGGTGGGCGACCTCGTCCTCGTGGCAGACCCGAACTTGCCCCGCAACGTCTGGCCACGAGGAGTCATAGCCGCTGCCTACCCCGGCGCCGACGGAGTTGTTCGCGCCGTGGACGTCCGGACCAACGGAGGACTGCTGAGAAGACCGACCAAGAAGGTGATAGTCCTGCCCACCGGCGAGCCGTTCTCCACCGAGTCTCCCAGCGGCGGGAGCCACTGAGCGGCGGGAGTATGTTCCGAACGGCCAACAGAAGATTTAGAAATAGTTAGTTTTAGTAAAATTGTAAACAGGGCACAGTTAATAAAGACCTTTGTAGGGAGTAGGTACGTCACAGAATATAATAAATAGTAGGAACAGTATAGGAAACAGTATAGAAACAGTATAGAAATAATATAATATCGCATAATGTAGCTTATAACAGTAAATAGTGATCATATAACTTACAAGTAGGGTGCTGCTAGATTTAAGGAAATAAATGATTTAAAATAACGTAGTTTCAATTGTAGGGCTTTAGATAGGTAGATACCACCTAGATATCCTCCCTTCAGGAGGATATACTGGTATAAAACATAGGCAAAGCTTCGAAAAACAACCCCTTCCACATAGTAGATAGTCTAATAGCAAGGTCAGTAGGCAGCACCTGAAAATAGATGACCAATAGTAATTTGAGATTTGTAGTAAACAACCTATAGACGCATAAATAGATGATGTAAAATGTATAGCAATTTGTACTGAAATAAAAGTTAGCGCTTGCTCGGAGGGGCACCTAGCGCGGGGTCCGAGAAGTAAATATTAGTAGTGACGATTACAGTCAAAATCGTCTCAGTCAGGAAGCATGCCAGCATTTAACCTCAAGCAAGAAGAAGTAGTAGTGAATAGTAGTGAAAATAGGAGTAGCAGTGCCGCCCTCGGATACCCCCCCGCTAGCTGCCAGTCCGCCTCGAGCGCCCCCTGTCGACCAAAATCAGCAACGTTGTTTCAATTCAAGCCCGATAGAATCCCAGCCACGCATGTACACCGCGACCTTGAACGGAGCGAAGCCGGAAATTTAATAGAAGAGTTTATACAGTCCACTCAGATAGGAAAAACCCCGGGTTCGACTCCCGGTCCCGTACAGAAATGCAGAACCACCAAAATAAAAAAATACAAACCAAGTGAGAGTCGGACTCGCGGACGAAGGGTTCCGTTCCATTATCTATAATAAACTGGCAAAAAATCACGTTTGTTGCATGAGAGCCCCCTTTAATATTTATTTAATTCTGTTTTTAGTATTTGTTGTTAGAGCGGCAACAGAAATACATTATTGTGAAAATATCAACTCTTAACTATCACGGTTCATCAGATACATCCTGGTGACAGACGGACAGACAGACAGCGGAGTCTTAGTAATAGGGTCCTGTTTTACCCTTTGGGTACGGAACCCTAAAAAGATCGTACAAAACTTTGAAATTCGAACCTACGTATAAAGAAGTCACGTACCTACCTATAACGTGACAAAGAACACGTCGAGTTTCATTAGGTACACGAAATAACATTACAAAGCATAGTTCTATGGGTTCTATAGGTAAATAAAACCAATAATAATATGCCTATTTCTGAGGCTGAGGCTACAGTAGGCAGCGATTTGCGATGCGACCGGAAAAGTGAAATGATTTTGAAGCCAAATATTTGATGTATGGTGTAGCCATACCTATAGGTACGTGAGCATTTATTTAATAAATAAATAAATAAATATGTCAGGACATTTTTACACAACATCATCTAGCCCCAAACTAAGCATAGCTTGTACTATGGGAACCAGATGACCGATAAATTACTTATTACTTTTTTTTGTAAATACATACATATAATGCAATACAACACCCAGACACAGAACAAACATTTATGTTCATCACACAAATGTTTGTTCTCGGTGGGGATCGAACCCACCACCAGCACAGGAAGCAGGGCTACTACCTCTGAGCTGTAACGGCTGTCACAGCTCAGTTCTCAGTTCAATTTATTTGTTTTCATCGCTCATGTGTCGCAGATCGCGTCGCGGCCTAATGTAGCCTCAGTTACTGTGTTTCGGTTGGAAGGCTCGTCCGGGTAGGAACTAACCAAATAACTAAAACTGAGTTGCTCTTTGAGGATAAAATACCGCTATATATTCGCCCGCGTGGCAGTTTTTTCCCGTATGTTTTCGGGATAAAAAGTAGCCTATGTCCTATTCCAGATTACAATCTATATTTATTCCAAATTTCATTCAAATCGGTCCACTGGTTAGAGCGTGAAAGAGGAACAAATATCCATCCATCCAAACATTCGCATTTATAATATTATAGGATATTGCCTGGATTTATGTTGCCAAGTATCATCGTCGTTGTGTTTCTGTTTGAAGGGTCTGGGTGCCGGTAAAATATGTCTCTCATCCTACCCCAACAATAATAGCATCCCGTAATAGTGAAAAAAGTTACCCCTGATTTGAAGGTATATTTTTAAAAACCTACAAACTAGGTAAAGGCCTTTTTTTATCGACGACCGATGCGGCGCGGTGGGCAAATGTCCGCCTGCGACGCAAGAGGTTGTGGGTTCGATTCCCGTCTTGGGATAAATGTTTGTACGATCTGCAAATCTATGTGTAATAAATGTAATAATGTGTAATAAAAAAATATCTGTATATGTAATGTTTGTTGGTTGGTTTGAATTGAATTGGTGGGAAGTGGCTAAAGATCGAGAGAGGTGGAAAATTTTGGGGCAGACCTTTGCCCAGCAGTGGGACACAACAGGTTAATTAAAAAAAAAAAATATGTAATGTATTGTATTAAGTGTATCAGTCATCTAGTACCCATAACACAAGCAGCTTAGCTTGGGGCTAGATGATGCTGTGTGGTTTGTCCAGCATTATTTATTTATTTATCTATAACTTATTGTCTATTCCATCTTGTTTTACAATTAATTTTTTTTTGTGCGTAAATTTTAGTAGTAATGATTAATTATTGTATTCTAAGCATACAATTGCCATTGATCTGGATTAGTTGAGCTATCTTTAGATCGTTTGCAACGGTCTGTAAATAGCTCAACTGTTTTAATGTATTTTGTACATAACAATTATAAATACTTGCATAAGCTGTAATTTTCTTTGTAGATAAATGTATACTTTATCTTGTAGGTGTTTTTACAAAAAAAAACATACGCATAAATATGTATCCCATCAGTCATCTAGTAGATACAAGCTGTGCTTAGCTTGGGGTTAGATGATGTTGAGTAAAAATATCCACAAATATTTACTTATTTAAGTATTTATATTATTTATTTTTATATGATTTAGACACTACTATTTTATACATCATACTACACTACAAAGTAAGACAAATTCTGAAAGAACTTGTATATCCACCATCTGCCCGCATTTCTCATCCTGCCTGGCTGTAGCCATGTTTACCAAAACATCTGCTTGAAACCTGTTTAAAAATAAAACCAGCTGATGCTTTCCATCCTTCTCTAACACAAGAGTGCGAGTGAGAGAATCGAGGGATAAAGTGTGGGAGGGTGGGAAACATTTCCTACCTACAAAAAATCTATAGAAAGGACTTACCTTGGATCGATACCCAGTAGGTACCTGTACCTACTTATGTTACAAGGTAGGTAAGACTTAGTTTACGGTTATAAACACGGCTACAGGTTGAAGTAGGTACCTACTTAATTTTTTGTCTCATAATCATCTTCCTGCCCTTATCCCACGCTAAGTGTGGTCGGCACAACAGGTTTTTTGAAGTGAAACTTCTAATGCGACTTCCAACAAGGTTGCGTTAAACGTTTAATACTACCATGGAGGGGGTATGAAAGCACTGTTCTTTCTCTCTAAGCCTTCGCAGTCTGTCGATCTGTCATCAGGCTGTATCTCACTAAGAATATGGACTATAATATCTCATCAACCGTGATAGTTACAGTTGAAATTTTCACAGATGATGTATTTCTATTGCCGCTATAACAACAAATACTAAAAAAAACAATAAAATAAATATTTATAGGGGCTACAACAACAAACGTGATTTTTTTGCCGTTTTTATTAGGTAAAGATAATGTTACGGAACCCTTCGTACGTGAGCCCGACTCGCACTTGGCCGGTTTTTATTCTATTATTATCTACACGCCTAAGTAGATAGGTATATAAAGCAGTTAATCTAGGACCTAGGTACCTCTTTAACTAATTAGGATTATGAAACATAACCTTGAATAGTTAATCGTCGTTAGGTTAATATTTCATAACCAATCAAAGAGTTTAGTAGTAGAGCTCTTAGTGAAGGGCTCGTCCGGGTGCGTACTAGCACCATGCCTATTCCTGCCGCCAAGCAGCGCAGCGTGTTCCGGCTTGAAGGGTGTGGGTGCCGGTGTAATTACAGGCACATGAGGCTTAACACCTGTATGCCTCAGGTTGATGGACGCAGAGCTGTGTATTGTAGGGCACCCCTTCAAACCGGAATACAGCAAGCTGCTTGACGGCAGAAATAGGCATGGTGGTAGTACTGCCCCGGACGAGCTCTTGAAAAAATACTGCGCAGATTGCCTTGTTAGGTACTTTTTGAGTTCAAGCATTTGCTAACGTGATATCTTGTAATATCGTCATTGATTTTATCAAAAGATTAAGTAAGCTATCACTGTATCATTGTATGAGCTAACATTACTGATAAACACTAAAATCGACTCATATCCTGTTTAGGTACTGCATTGGTAAAAAAACCCAAGCAAAAAGCTGGTGATAAATCAGAACGAGTTCAAGAATATAATGAACTAGCGGCTCGTCCCGGCTTCGCACGGGCTTTAGTAAGGATCCCTTATTTTTTGAAAATATAATATATCCTATGTCACCCGGGGATAGTGTAGCTTCCCAACAGTGAAAGAATTTTTCAAATCGGTCAAGAAGTTTCGGAGCCTATTCAATGCAAACAAACAAATCTTTCCTCTTTATATAATAAGTTATATTATAGATAGCATCACGACTTACATCCCCCAGGTACGGTAAGCATCCCTTGAGATCTTTGATATATGTACAACTAGCGGCCGCCCGCAGCTTCGCCCGCGTGGCAGTTTTTTCCCGTTCCCGTTATTTTTTCGGGATAAAAAGTATCCTATGTCCTTCTCCTGGCTCTAAACTACCTCCCTGCCAACTTTCAGCTAAATCGGTTCAGCCGTTCTTGAGTTATAAGTGAAGTAACTAACACGACTTTCTTTTATATATATAGAAGATAGTATCATATACATGCAATAAGCGACACATTCTCCTTTCCCAAAATGGAAATCCTGATCCTAAGATCAGGTCCATGGACCGAAGGCGGGGTCCCTCCCGCTAGACCACGGGTGCAAATATGAACAAATATATAAAATAACACATTGATATATTTAATAAGTGAACAAGCCACGCTGGTGTTCCAATATAGGCACACAAATACAATAGGTAATTTTTTTTATAATACTTAATACATAGCATAATTTAAGAATACATTGTCCATTATACATAAACTAATAAAGTACAATATCTAGATCAAAATGTATCTAAGACCTAGTTATCTGTGCATAATGGAAAAGTTGAATAAATTAAATGGAATTTATTTTACACTACCTGTTCATACACCCTTAGTATACTAGTGATTCTGAAGTTTTTGAAGTAATACTTCTTATGCGACTTCCAACAAGGTTGCGTTAAACGTTTAACACTACCATGGAAGGAGTATGAAAGCACTGTTCTTTCTCTCTTTCTCTCATAGGCAGTTACGTTTCGTATTTTACTTCAGTCTAAAGCACACTCGTTTTTTTTCAATCGGACTAAAATGCTGGTATAATCGCCTAGAAATTTCAGACAGCGTTACCTGGCTACAGGCAAGCGCAGAAGACGCTACGCCATTACAAAAATGGTTTTGTTGGCAACGCTCACAAGGGCACCACTTAGGTACGGACCTCGGCTTGGCCGGTTGCCAGGGAAGGGAGCTAGCTACACGGGAGAAAATCCGTCCTTAAATAACGCTACAGCAAACTTCACCTTGTACTCGGCTCTCCCTGTAGGATTTTTGAAGTAAAACTTCTTTACGCTGTACTCGGGGAGTAAGCTGGTGAATGCATGACGAGAGCGTTACGAAAAGTGTGATCGAGCGAGGCGAACGAAAGTTGAGAAGGAGATATAAGTTAGGGAAGATAGAAAGAGAGAGTTACGTTTCGTATATTACTGTAGGAGCAAGAGAGAGGTGCGAGCACACAGGGAAATGCATTTTTTGACCAATCTTGAAAATGACACGTATATATTTAAAAATATTTGAAAGAGACTACAATATTTTTAGCACTATAATTTTTTTTTATTACGTTGTTATGGTCAGGCTAAGTCATACAACCATACTGCCTCGTCTTCTGTTGTATTTGTTTTACAGTACCTACTCTGTTATTTCTATTGCCTACCAAATAAGTTATAGATAGTACAGAATCAATACTATTGACTACAGACACATGTATTTATAATATAATTTTTTGGTAGAATAATAATGGTTGTAAAGAAGCTTTTTGGGACAAAAGTTATCTAAACACATTAACTTTTG
This sequence comes from Electrophaes corylata, assembly GCA_947095575.1. Taxonomy (NCBI): domain Eukaryota; kingdom Metazoa; phylum Arthropoda; class Insecta; order Lepidoptera; family Geometridae; genus Electrophaes; species Electrophaes corylata. The sequence goes on from OX352727.1 coordinate 3,736,817, forward strand.
TTAGCCTGGCTTTTAATTATAGGCGACTAAGGACCAGCGCATATCAGCGTACAGTCAGCTGCACAAATTTTATAGCTCTCTCCTGCAGTGTGCGCTGGTTCCTATTGTACTTACATTATTCATACATTTTCATACAATAATCTTAATATTTCATATTTAGTGCTTAAAACTAATAATAATAACAATTTTAGTGATTTATAATTATAACAAAATAATAGCTTTATGTACGTTTGTGTGAACGGCTTATAAAAACTGCCAATATAAAAAAATCAAACGCAATAGCATATGCAGAAAGTAGCTGCTAAAAAACAGTCCGCACTATTAAAAAATAGGTAATAGGTATGAACATTTAGTAAAAATTACAAAAAAACTAAACTACTAGAACAGATAGAAACAGAAACAGATGAAATAATTTTATCAATATGAAATACAATTCAAATACATATAATCCGTTCACACAGGTTTTTTATTTTGCTTAAGATTAGAACATTTTTATTCCGCCCAATCGTCCCCGCCAAAGTCAACGCTGTCTGTGACATGTACCTGAAATATAAAAATAAAATAACTTTACATAAAATCGACGACCGATACGGCGCGGCGGGAAAATGTCCGCCTGCGCCAGCATTATTTTATTTATTTATTTATAATAAATAACAATAAATAAATAGCTTCACGGAGTAATCCCCGCAGGCATGGTAGATAGATATCCCCTTAGATCTTTTTGATCAAGCGAGCTAAGCGTTTCAATTTCGAGATTGTGCAAAAAATACTTTTGTCTGTCTGTCTATTCTCGTGTACAGATCACACACGTTTTACACAAGATATTTTAGATAGAAATGGGATATTTACCATGATTTTTGAGTTTGATTGTTTCCCGAAATTTCGGCACAGTTGCATGCGCCATGATCACGGGTCGAACTCCCGTTTCTATCCAAAATATTGATCAAAAACATGATAGTTTAAAAAAGTTATTTACACAAGATGTTGCGAAAAAAATCCAAAAGTGGCGGATTTCAATTTTAGTAAAGAAGAAAGTGTCGTTTATTGGATTGCAGGTTACACGAGCTCGCGAGGTCTAATTTCCTCACAGAACCACTAGTTTCATTTATTTATATACATAGGTAACAGGTACAGTACCTCCTCTCTGTCAGGACTGCTGCTGAAGCCCCCTCCGAGCGCGTACCCCGCTAGGCCTCCAGCCGCTAAGGCCCCCACGCCGAGGCCCACAGCGGCCCCCGTACCCATTCCACGCCGCTCCTGCTGCGGCTGATATGATGTGCCGTATGTTTGCATCTTGTAAAAAAGTAAAGTCTTATTTGGAAACTTGATTTTTTAACCGTCACTGCTCAGTTTGTAGTAGCCCTGCCTTCTGTGCTGTTGGTGGTGGGTTCGATCCCCACCGAGAACAAACATTTGTGTGATGAATATAGATGTTTGTTCTGTGTCTGGGTATTGTATTCTATGTATGTATTTACAAAAAAAAGCTTAGCTTGGGGCTAGATGAAGCTGGGTGGATTGTTCAGCATTATTATTATTATATTATTATACATACCACCTCCCCACCGCCAAATCCTGTAACAATAGAAATAAGTTTAAATGTAACGAGTTCTGTCAACTCTCATGCACACAGGGGCGTAGCTACCGCCGTATCTACTGTATCAATTAAACGGGGCCAATGTTTTTTTTAAACTTTAGAAAAACTAAAGTCATCATCAGCTATACTTAAATGATTTAAAAAATCAGTTTGCCGAAAAAAAGGCAACGAAAGTGTTCATTTTATTTGAATTGTTTGTAAAAATTTACAGATAGACATATCATGATACAGATAAATTATGATGAATTAATATTTCATTTAATTTTATGCAAACATTTTTTTTTCTTTTGTGAGAAAAATTTCCCCTTATAAGGGTCCCCAAAAGGGACCTTCAAGTTAGATTAGCACCACAATGGAGCTATTACCTAATTAATAATTTACCTAATTATTAATTTGTAATAATAATATCATAAAGAGGAAAGATTTGATTATTTGTTTGCATTGAGTAAGCTCCGAAACTACTGGAACGATTTGAAAAATTCTTTAACCGTTGGGAAGCTACACTATCCCCGGGTGACATAGGCTATATTACATTTTAAAAAAAATTGCGATCCTTACTAAAACCCGTGTGAAGCCGGGCGGGACGCGCCGCTACTTTGTAAGGAACCAAGCTATAAGTTGCCTATTCTTGTAAGCTTGGTTACGTGGTAGCCATCACCTAAAACCAAGTATTGCCTTGTAGGTCACGTATTTTAGATACGTGCCCTACGAAGCACTACACTGCGTCCGACAACCTGAGGCATACTGGTGTTAAGCCTCACCTGCCTGTAATTTCTCCTTCAAATTCGAACACAGTAATGCGAGCACTGCTTGGCGATAGAAGTAGGTACGGTTGTAGTACGAATACGAACCCCTCAGAGCTCTGTCACAAAGAGCTTTATTACTACTATGCCTAGTAGGTAAGACGTTTCAAGATGATCCCTGCGGATATTACTGAATAAATGCTTTTTGCCTTTGACTTTTAATGAAATAAAACACATATTTCTCAGTACATGCATAATTTATTAACCACAATAAGAATAAATATAATCTGCGCATTACATGGTGCGCGACAAACTATTGTCACAAGAGCCCTGTGAAGCTAACCGCAGTTTCTAATACCACGCATGCAACCAACTTCACACAGTTCAATGACAGATGCTGACAATTATTCTAGAAAAAAACCGACCCACACTTCATACAGTTCAATAACGGATGCTGACAATCATTTTTGAAAAAAAAGAAGGGTCCGTACCATTATCTATAGTGAAAACGGCAACAAATCACGTTTGTTGTATGAGAACCCCGTAAAATATTTATTTTATTCTGTTTGTTAGTATTTGTGGTTGTAGCGGCAACAGAAATCATTAGTGAAAATTTCAGGTACCTATCACGGTTCATGAGATATATCCTGGTGACAGACGGACAGACAGACAGACAGCGGAGTCTTAGTAATAGGGTCCTGTTTTGACCTTTGGGTACGGAACCCTAAAAACGGTACATAGGTTAGCCGGCTGCAAGATTACCATGTTCATGTGTTGTTTTCATTATCAGTACGAAATTAAATTTTTGCTTGGGATCCAATCAAAATGTGGCCGCTAGTATTTTTAATTAAAATAATTTCAAATTATTAATTTGAATTGATATTTTCGTAAAAACGGATTCAGGATATACTTCCTTTTTGTTATAAAGCCATTGAATGTCAACATGGACACCAACCATCGAAAAGCTTAGCGTAGATTTGCTTGATAATTCTTAAGACGCTTAGTTTATATAAATTAGTATATTAGCAATTACGTTTCCTAATTTCTGTCATAACATCGTGGCATTAGAACTGAGATTTGCTCGCACAAGTGTTAATAATTTCTTCCTGTATAATGTAAATGTAAATAAAATTGTTATAAGTTACAAAATGAAATAGAATTTTATTTCATTTTGTAAGTTTTACAATTTTCAATAGTGGTTCCGTCTACAGATAATTTAAAGTTACAATATATTTTATAAATGCATTAAAATGCCATTTTTTTTTGTTTACGTTGTTAAATTCCACCGATAGTAAAAGTACAATAAAATTAATTATAAATGCAAAATTTTGTAAACAGTGAGAGTTTGTAAGTTTTAACTCAATAACGGCTGGAATAATTTGGATGAAACTGGAAATATATGTAGATCGTGATTATGAATAGCGTTTAATAAGCTGATTTTTATCTATGTACGCAAGCGAAGACGCAGTTAATATCTAGTTTAAAATATTACGTATCAATACATTATACTGTGGATTTAAGTAATTAGTAAAAAACTATATTTGCTAACATATGCTATAATAATAATATTATGTAGTGAAACACATATCAACATACTTATTTACAGTAGATATATTGCAAAAACAACAAACAATAAAAAAAAAATGTTTTTTATAAACTTTAATAATGCGAAGAATATCGCATAGAATTTAAATTGCAATAAATTTAAAAACATGCTAATACTTAATAATAATATTGTGTAGTTTAACTCACAATACTTAGCTAAAGAATATATTTCGAAATAATGGGCCGATTTTAAAAGTATAGAAATATGTAGGTAATTATAAAAATATGCTGTAAAATAACACGTAACAGGTCTACAGTAAATACTTTACAAAAATGTTGCATGACCTTTTTTTAGTAATTGCATTTTTTTAACACATGCACAGTTAATACCAAATTTGAGAAGTCGTTGAAGGGCACTAATTTTTGTATTACGCTTATAATCCACTGACCTCTTCAGGCGAAAGTAACATTGTAATCATAAATTTTATATGATAACTAATTAAATTCAATTTTTTTGGCATCACTATGTGGAAAGGGAAAATAATATTTTTCATTATAAAATATATAAACGAAACATGGAAAAAATATTAAGAAATATAAGTTATCAAAACAAACAAAAAAATATTAAAATACTGCTAAACATTTGTAATAAATGAAATAGCTTATAACCACAGGCACGGTAAACTTTGCCGGTTCAATTACTGGCACATGCAACCTTTTATATCTCAGAGTGACGGCCGCAGAACAAAACTGAGGTTTTGTTTGTTTGAGGTGTGCACTGAGGTGCACATCCTCGGTTCACGTGTCAACATCAGGTAGCAGATTGCGTATCTGTTGTTGCAAACAAAATCACTCAAATCATATGCCAAATATGGTAGATGAAATGAATGCTACAAGAAAACTGTCGTATTCAACACTTGCAACCATATTCTTATTTCAACAAAAGATCACGTTCCCAAGCATGGATATATTAATAGATGAAATTTGACATAAGCTCAATAAAACGGTTTTTATAGAGATTGGTAGCATAGAACTTACACGCTAGATCGGTAAATTCGACAAGTTTTACCGAATTTATCGACAAGCTGTCCAAAGGGAAACCACTCGATCAAATATGTCGAGGCTAGTACTGTGTAGATAAAATTCGATAGATAACATTAGTTTATCGGTCCATGATCACACCCTAGGTTCGTTAGGAACGTGACAGGACAGACGCCTTGCGATGGATAGCTCTGCGTCAACCAACCTGAAGCCTCATGTGCCAGTAATTTCACCAATAGTGGTAATTTGATTACGACTGTAGACATAGTTATTTAGTCTCGTTCACCAATTCATTCTACTTGCCTTTCAAAGCTAAACACAATAAAGCCGTGTTAGGGTCAAAGTTTGTTTGAACCAAGTAGTTTTGTTGATACTGACCAAAACGAACTTGGACGACGGTGTCCATTCAATAGGTCCCAAGTAGCCATCAAGTCTACGTTGTCGAAGTCGCTGATAGCGATCCTGTTTTATCTAAATAGCTATCAAGTCTGGTTTATCGAAGCACCTGTCCAGTCTGCTCCAGGTCTGTTTTGTCCAGTAGCCATTAAGTCTACTTTTTTCAGTACCTATCAAGACTACCTTGTCAAGTAGTTATTAAGTCTTCCTTGTCAACTTTATCAAGCCTACTTTGTCCAAGCTAACTTTGACAATAACGCTGACTTATTAATCGCGAACGTGTTACTACTTGTCTCCACTACTTGAACGAAGAATAATGATTGTACTTATACAATAACAAATTAACAGCTGAGACAGATTTTAAACCTCTAAAAAACGATTAACATTATACCACCTTATACAAAATATCTTACAGCTTGTTAGTTATCAACATGTTTTAGTTACTACTATTTTGTTTCTTACATATATAGCTAAGATAGTATACCGACTTGAATAGGTAATAATAATAAACTATACAAAACTTGTACTATGTAAACTGGATAACTGATAAAATACCAATTTGTTTTCTGTTTCTAAAATATATACTTCTGATAATAACAGACACATACCTATGTTCATCGTACAAGTATTTTTTATACGATTTGCTGATGGTAGTTATAACAAAGCATCGCCTCTCAAGTCACGTTTAGTAACGTGCCCTACGAAGCTTTGCGACCGGATACATGTGTTAAACCTGATGTGCCTGTAACTTAACCATTACCCACACCCTTCAAACTGGACATGTGTGTGACCTTTCACCTTTAACTTGGATTCAGTACAATTGCTTACGGTTGGTGCCACCTAAGTTTTTATAGTGACATTCAATTCAGTGTAGATAACTAACAGGCAGTTATTGTGCGATTTTGAATAAGGAGGTGGATAGTAATAACAAATTCAATATTCCTTCTTCATGATAATGATGGTGATGATCACGAAGCGCAGCTACAAGGCACCTGGAATATAAAAAAATATAATTTAAATAAATATTAATAATTGTAAATTATAATAAAAAGGAATCAAAATATTAAAATTTCCAGTATTTTATAGATTAGGATTACTAGAACCGAATCAATTACTAAAATATAGATTGTAAAATAGTAATTCCTTGTGTTACTCAAATTGTAGATATTTTGTTACATTTACCAAATGCAACATTTACTTACTGATATATTCTTTTTCAAAATTTCAAAATTTATAAATGCAAATAAAATAAGTACCTTTTGTCAGCCTCTCCTACAGACGCTCTTAGTAGAAGCCTGAAGCAAAGAAAAATAAACATAAAACATATATTCTCAATTACAAGCAGATGGTTAGCCTGATTTTGTGTGGTTACCTATAACTATCACGTCCACGGAAAACGTCTCATGTGGCATTGCTGCGTCTATCACTATGAGACTTAAAGTGTGGTCTCATGTTGTATTCTCAGTATGTATGTATTTACAAAAAAAAAGTACAAATAGTAATGTTTGCAATATTTATTTATTATGTGTCCGTAATACCTATACCTCTCTAATGAGTACTTTTTAAATCGACACCAGTTTGTTAGTACTGTTATTTTATTAGTCCATAACAAAAAATTGTAAATCAAACAAAACAACACTTTATTGTAAAATATACAAGGTGTTTCATTATTCGCTGGTGAAATTCAAGAAATAAATTCTACAATATTAAGGTATAGAATTTTTTAAATTAAGTAAATATCATCACTTTAATCCTCAAGCACAGTAAAATCCTTTTAAATCTACCGTACTCGGGAATTGCGAAAACTTTTTAATTTTTTTATCTTTTAGACGCACTTGTGCTCTATGACAAAATAAACCCTGAAACTGTCAAGTCTCTAGGACCAGTGGTTTAGTATGTGCATTGTCTATATGTCAGTCAGGACAGAGATAAGTATATATTTTGATCTTATTTTTATGTTAATGTGTATATATGTGCATAATTTGCTTAAATATAATAAGTACATAGATACAACTTACCTTAAAAGGCCATGCAACATATTTTATTTAACAAGAAGCACTCACTCGGGGTAATTTTTAATTATCAAACATTTTTGCTTTTATTTAAACATACAATCTTGAACTGAATATATTTACACAACACATTTTTCTTTTTGTAATTAAAATATTAACGATACAAAAACGTCATGAACTATTTTAAATTCGGAAAAATACCGTTTTACTTTTTGCGGCCGACTTGCGGCCGCCACCACCGCGCGGTCGTTGACCGCTGTACGGAATACATCACTGGTTGATAAATAGGAATTTATCTTATTATTCTAAATGTATTTCACTGTCAGCAAAGTGGTATTCTATAAGAGCTTGTTGTAGGTAACTTTAGACGTCACTGGAGTATTCGAAAGTGTTCTTATTACACCCGGTTTATATATGATATTTAATAAAATATGTATAAGCACATTATTTTTATATCCTTGCAGGCTCCGCCTGCCACAGGCAAAAAATTGTTAGTATTTGTAAAAACAGCAAAATAATAAAATATGGTAAGTACTTATAACAAATATACACAAATAAATATTATAATTTTATACATGGTGTAAAATAGGAGATTACCTCCCATGGAAGTCGTAAGAGGGGGCTAAGGAAACGCACCAGAAGATGAGCCGTATCATCTCCTGAGCACTGAACAGACTGGGGTCACCAATCCGTCTGCCAAGCGTGCTGACTATGCCAAACCCTACCATATAAGGGGGAGGAATACGTCCACCAGCGGACTTATTTAGACTGGGGTTTATTTATAGAATTTTATTAGTAGTAGAGATCTTTGTAAAGGACTCGTCCGGGAAAGTACTACCACTATGCCTATTTCTGCCGCCAAGCAGCTTGCTGTGTTCCGGTTATTTAATATTTTTATCTACCGATACATACACGCTTGGGCACCTGATTAAGCTTACTCTCCTATACCATATTTAATTCTGATTTAGTGAGCCCAAATTCCCAAAACCACTAACATGCTGATAATAGTTATACATGCATTTTGTTAAACCTTATTAGACACTGGTTATTTTAGGTCAGTTTAAAACAGTCACCCACGTCATTACTTGTTAGAGCCCGCCCCGGGTGGTATGTCGTAAAATGTGTGGTCAGTGACCCCACACCAAAGCACTACTGAGTAGAGCTCGCCTTGGAAGGCAAATCGTTAAAAAGTGGTCAATGACGCCGCACCAAAGCACTACTGAGTTGAGCTCGCCTTGGAAGGCAAATCGTTAAAAAGTGGTCAATGACGCCGCACCAAAGCACTACTGAGTTGAGCTCGCCTTGGAAGTTAAATCGTTAAAAAGTGGTCAATGACCCCGCACCAAAGCACTATTTAGTAGAGCTTGCCCTGGAAGGCAAGTCGTAAAGAAAGGGGTCAATCACCCCGCACCAAAGCACTACATGGTAGAGCCCGCCCCGGAAGGCAAGTCGTGAAACGTATAGTCAGTGACCCCGCATTAAAGCACTCTTGGTGGCAAGTCGGTAAATGTGCGGTCGACCTCGCAACAGCCTGCTTTACGTACCTAAAGTTTATCCAAACAATTTTACAACAAATATGTTTTATTTATTATTCTTGCATAAGGATTGCCTGCTTTAAAATGACCAAAAACATTCAGTGTTTTTTTAAAATATATTTAGGGCTTACCTTGTGGCGCGCCGTAGCCCGGGGCTCCATAGGCCGGTGGTGCTCCGTAAGCTGGTTGCGCTTGTTGCTACGAGATTAAATAACAACAATTACATATTTTGTGATAATACCAGTAGTAGTAGAGCTTACTGAAGGGCTTGAGGAAGTACTACCATCATACCTATTTCTGCCGCCAAGCAGCTTGCTGTGTTCCGGTTTGAAGGGTGTGGGTGCCGGTGAAATTACAGGCACACGAGGCAACACCTGTATGCCTCAGGTTGATGGACGCAGAGTAGTGTATTGTAGGGCACGTTAACGAGCGTGACCTGCGAGGCAATGCTCTGTTATAGGTGATAGTAACCACTGAATATCAGGTGGGCCATTTGCTTGTTTCATCAGCAAGTTACATAAAAAAAAACGAGTGTGCTTTACCACACGACTGAAGTAAAACTTCTTTAATATACGAAACGTAACTGGCTATGAGAAAAAGAACAGTGCTTTCATACCCCCTCCATGGTAGCGTTAAACGTTTAACGCAACCTTGTTGGAAGTCGCATTAGAAGTTTTACTTAAAGAAAAAAGTTCACTGAAGGGCTCGTCCAATGAAATATTACCATCATACCTGTCTGTTGGCAAGCTGCGTGTTCCAGTTTGAAGAGTGTAGGTTCCGGGACCACCAAGATTAACCTGGTATCATTCTCAGAGATCCATTATGGCGATCAGCTCATTCTGGATTTGCTGAATATCATCAGGATACAGTGCGCAAGGAGTTTCATCATTGAATGATACTTTTTGGTTGTGGCCGGCTTTGTGCCGGCCAAGTGGGAGTCTGACTCGCGGTAATAGACTATTCGCGTCAGTCCTTATTTCTCACGCGCGGAAGAATACCACCGTTTGTCCCCATTTTTCACGCGCGAGAGAATAACACCGTCTGGCCCCATTTCTCTCACACAGAGGATATTACAACCGTCTGACCCCATTTCTCACACGCAGGTGAGTACCACCGTCTGACCCCATTTCTCACACGCAGGTGAGTACAACCGTCTGCATCCATTTCTCACACGCAGGTGGGTACAACCGTCTGCCACCATTTCTCACGCGCGGGAGAATAACACCGTCTGCCCCCATTTCTCACACGCAAGTGATTACCACCGTCTGCCTACATTTCTCACATGCGGAAGGATACCACCGTCTGCCTGTAATAATTCTAACTTTTAACTTACCATATACATCTGTTGCTGTGGCGGCGCCTGCGCCCCTTCAAAGCCAATAAACTGTATCATGACATCACCGTCCACGGTCATATGAGAGATACGCTGGAACGGCACACGATGGGGGAACTCGCAGAAATGCGCACCATTTAAGGCTATCTATATTAAAAAAAATAATACATTTGACACAGTTGTATTTTAGTATTAGTAGAGCTCTTTGTGAAGGGCTCGTCCGAATAAGTACTAGTAAGTACTAGCACATGATTGCGATGTCTTATTTTGTTTTTTATTTATTTATTCAACATATTTAAGTACAGTTTTATTAAACTATTGTACCCTATAAACCTCATATGGTTTGTGTGGGAAATAAATTGATGTTTTGTCGTTTTTACACATTTTTAAATAAGATAATTAGGTACTCCTATTTATTTCATGATTAATTGTCGATATTGATGCTGACAACATGGAAAAAATGGCCAAAAAAAAGACGATTTTTTTCGTACTTTTTTTGTATTACACCGGGTATTTTTTTTTGTTGAGTTATATCTTACCTTGATGGAGTTCATCTCACAGAGGATCAGAGCCTCGAAGGATTCGCCAGGGTTCAGTGGCATACCTCCATTCGTTTCTTCCATTCCCCAGTTCATAGCTGTGAGGTGGTTGCGGACCACACATTGTTCTGGAAATTGAAATACACTTTTTAAAAGTTAGAGTTGAATAACTTTATTTACCGGCAACGAAATAACTAGGTTTAGTATAGTATTAAACGTTTTAATTTCCTGCACCGCTATCTTTAACGTTCGATTACGATTCCGGACGAATTCGTTGAAGATTATTAGAGAATTTAATCTTTTTAGGAGCTATATGGCCTGCCCATTGCAACTTCAACTTGCTGATTCTGAGAGCTATATCGGTGACCTTGGTGATTCTTAACTTGTTCTAAATCAATAGTAGTAGTAGAGCTCTTAGTGAAGGGCTCGTCTGGGGAATTACTAGCACCATGCCTATTCCTGTCGTCAAGCAGTTTGCTGTGTTCCGGTTTGAAGGGTGTGGGTGCCGGTGAAATTACAGGCACATGAGGCTTAACACCTGTATGCTTCAGGTTGATGGACGCAGAGGAGTGAATTATGTGCCCATATAGGACACATTTGTGACCAGCAATGTAATGTTTTGTTATAGGCGACTAGCGGCCACTCGCACCTTCGCCTGCGTGGCAGTTTTTTTCCCGTTCCCGTTATTTTTTCGGGATAAAAAGTAGCCTATATGTTAATTTAGGTTACAATCTATATTTATTTCAAATTTCATCCAAATCGGTCCACTGGTTAGAGCGTGAAAAAGTAACAAGCATCCATCCATCCATACTTACAAACTTCAACATTTATAATAATTAGTAGGATAGTAACCAATTAACATCAGGTGGGCCATAAGCTTGTTCCATCAGCAATTGCAGCAAAAAATTATGTTTTTACCCACCTATAAAACGGAAGTTAATATGTAGGGCGATGTCATCCCGAGGGTCGGTGTTGGGTCCACACTGCAGGTTGATAGCGAACCTGAAATACGTAGCACTATTAATTTGTGCATCTTAAAACAGTAAATGAAAATAAACGTAGCATAATTAATGTGTTCCTTGAAAGTTACAAGCGTCGAAAGATTTAGTACTAAATCTTTCGACGCTTGTAACTTTCAAGGTAATCTGATTTTACTGTAGCATATAGGGTAACAAGCCAAGATAACGGCAAGATAATTCAGTATCAAACTTAACTTCGGACGCACGTTAATAAATAGTAGAAATATTCAGTTACAGCGTTTGTACGGAAATAGTAACGACTTGTTCCACCTTAATATAAGATATTGTTAATCTTATAAGAAGTTTGTTTTTGTTTATTGATTTGATTAGAATTTTAGTTTTTTTTTCTGCATCATAGGTTGTGAGTTCGATATCAGTCGAATCTTAAAGTACAAGTTTTGCTTTGCAATTTCCACAAGCAGTATTGCTGTGTTCCAGTTTAAAGGCACATAAGGCTTAACATCTGTATACCTGAGGTTGCTGAACGCAGTGCATCGTAGGGCACGTTCACAACATGCGTGACCTGCAAATGCTGATAGATAGATAGATAAGACATTTATTCATACCACCACAATACAGAATAAAGTAATAGCAAATTTACACAACAAATACATATGATAGTTCCCACTTACCTCTGAGCTCCAGGCGGAGTCATACCCTGGACCCTGATCATGCGACCCGGGAACAAGCCACCGGGAACTGCCTGGACGCATGGTATTACCTGAGAACCAGTACAGAGTTTTTGTCAGTAATTAGCGGCCGCTCGCAGTGACGCCCAAGTGGCAGTTTTTTCCCGTTCCCGTTATTTTTTCGGGATAAAAAGTAGCCTATATGTTAATCCAAGTTATAATCAATGTTTATTCCAAATTTCATCCAAATCTGTCTACTGGTTAGAGCGTGAAAGAGTAACAAACTTCCATCCACACTTACAAACTTTCACGTTTATATTATTAGTAGGACTAGAGTAACCGTCCACGACTTCGTCCGCGTAAAGAGATTTTCATAAAAACTTCAACCCCCACTGTACTCGGTTAGGGGTTGAATTTCGGTAATTCCTTTCTTAATACACCTCAACGCACCAAGACAAATATACCCTGATAATTTCAAGTCTTTAGACTGTGTGTTGTCTATATGTCTGTCGGTTATTCACAAGAATTCTTATAATTAGTGTAGATAGATTAATAAAAATTCTAGACAATCCACACATCAACATCTAGCCCCAAGCTAAGCAGAGCTTGTGCTATGGGTACTAGATGACTGATATACTTAATACAATATATATAGATATATTTATACATAGAAAACACCAAAACACCCAGAATAAATATTTGCAGATCGTACAAACATTTATCCCAAGGCGGGAATCAAACCAGCAACCTCCTGCGTCGCAGGCGGATATTCACCCGCCGCGTCACATCGGTCGTCAAATATTTACATCTCATATTTCAACATTTTTGACGACCGATGTGGCGCGGCGGGCGATTGTCCGCCTGCGACGCAGGAGGTTGCGGGTTCGATTCCCGCCTTGGGATAAATGTTTGTACGATCTGCAAATATTTATTCCGGGTGTTCTGGGTATTTTCTATGTATAATAAAAAAAATATCTATGTATATAATATAGTATTGTATTAAGTATATCAGTTATCTAGTACCCATAACACAAGCTCTGCTTAGCTTGGGGCTAGATGATGCTGTGTGGATTGTCCAGCATTATTAAAAAAAAAAAAAAAAAAAAAAACATTATACCAAATGTATTATAATAGCAGAGTTAGGGTTTGTCTTAGCCACAAGACAGTGTTACCTCATTAATTATTTATTACCATGAGTCACATAAATATATAACAATACATATGCATGACTTGGACACTCAGATAGGTTTAAGGAAAATATAATGGGGAAACCAGTGACTAATCGTTAATTTAAAGAGAAAGAATGTCATGCTATTGCGTTACTAATAGAATAACACAGGAGGTATGTAGAAAATGTAGATATAGTATTTTTTAAACTTTCGCGATCGGAACACATATTGAAGACAACACAACATAGTCACAACAAGTCGAAACGTCGGGAAAATAAATAAAAAAGGTAATACGCGATAAATACCCGTGTAATATAAGTCTTCAATAAATGTAGATATAGCCTCACAACTTTAATCCTTAGGCATGGTAGATTCCCCTGAAATCTCTTAGTGTCATGCCAAGTGTGGTAACTATGGCAAACCCTTCTGTGGACTTACTTAAGCTGATAACGTGTAAATAATGCATACTCTTACTCCGATGACGATTTGACGACCGATGTGGCGCGGCGGGCGAATGTCCGCCTGCGACGCAGGAGGTAGCGGGTTCGATTCCCGCCTTGGGATAAATGTTTGTACGATCTGCAGATATTTATTACCGGTGTTCTGGGTATTTTCTATGTATAATAATAAAAAAAATATCTATATATGTAATGTATTCGTATTAAGTTATCTAGTATCCATAACACAAGCTTTATTTATTTATTTATACTTTATTGGGAACAACAAACAGTTGATACACTATAGTCTTACTTAAATAATAGTATCTAGGTTTGTTTGATTAAATGTACAACCCACTACGTTATCCACAGATTACTAAGAAAAAGTAGCTAGAAAAAGGGCTTAAGCCCAGCAGTGGAGCCAGTTAGTATGAGCTGCCTTCGATGATGACATACTCGTCTGGATTCATTTGGTACTCCAACAAAGTTAGAAGAAGACAAATAGATAATCGTAGCTCGCTCATAATGTGTTACTCTATTTTAACTGCCAATGCAACTGTCCTCAATACATGTAATATTTTATGTACCTAATATGTAAATTCGTCATTTGCTTACAAAATAGGTATTTTGTTTTGCAATACGTGTAACGAAACAAGCCAACATTAAGCCAGTGTGGTTTTATCAAATATTTCCTCCTATCTAACCTATGGGAAACTAACTACTCCAAAATGTAAGTATGTGTCATGTGTAATATTTAGATGTACCTCTGACTACCCCATTTAGACACCCTCAAAGAAACCTGTTGGCACTCAGACATCTACTGTGCTTGGGGAATAAAGTTGTGAGGCTGTTTTTGTTTTATACTTATAGTTTCAATAACTGATTACAGAAAAGGCCTAAAAACTTTACAGATTGACACCGAGAACAAACATTTGTGAAATGAACACAGATGTTTGTCCTCAGACCCCTCTGAGGACCCACTGAACCCACAACCTACAGAACAGAAGGCAGAGCTACTACTAACTGAGCTGTGAGTTATATGAGAGTAGTTTTGTTTCTTTTTTGATGGCCTAATTTTTAGTAAGCTCAGAATATTGTGTATTACAGGAATTCTAATGTGAATAGGATGTGAAAGTCGCTCTTCACGCTGTAACAATCATGTACAATAGATGCAATAGCCCGTTTACTTTCCTATTTAGACTATATCGATTGAAGAGGTAAATACAATATAGAAGAAAAAAGAAGAAGCATTTTGCTAGCTACCCATGACAACTCATTTATTACGACTTACTAGCCACTTACCCGCTCCGTACAAGGCCCATGTGAATAAGTAGCTTCAATACGTGGTATTTACTCATCAAATAAGGTAGGTAGTTAATTAATCCTTGTTCTAGATGCCCTTGAAATACGGTCACCAAAAATGTCTAGAAAGATGCACTCACCGGATTGTAAACTGGTGGTGCAGCCATAATGCGTTGTTTTATTGCAGTGGAAGATTAACACAATGGTCTGCTAAAGACCTAAATAGATTTACACTTAAAATCTACGGTAAAATACGGCTGGCGCATTAAATTAAACACTTCCGAGTGCTATGTGAAACTGTAATCGAACGAACGAATAATGGCGTCATGTCACATGTCAGTCAGTGTGACGTAAATAAAACTGTGATGAGAGTGACGTCATTATCTATTTTGTATTAGTAACCACAGGCTATAAAATCTGATTTATTTTTCTTTCATGAGTGCTTCGAGAACACATAAATAGAACCAAAGAATTAGAACATGAATTTGTGTTCTATATGTATAATGTATTATTTTTTTATATTTATTTCTATTACTGCGACATTTTTTACAAAAGAGCAAAATAAAAAAGCTATGTTACTTCCAAAGATGACAGTCCGACAGTGACAGTTGGTTGCTTGATTATTGGTATCTAGGATGGGATTTCTTTCATTTCTGATATCTTCTCTGTTTCCGCAGTGTAGGTATACTGTAGAAAGAAATAACTTACACTAATTAAATTACGCAGAATATCGTCACCTAATATTCTGCTACACATAACTCGTAGTTTTCCACCAGAGAAGTCGAGCAATTCGACACAGGCTTTGAAAATGACGCTCGACGGAAATAAGGATGAGGCGGACAAGTGTATAGAAATAGCTCAAACTGCATTTACTGGAGGTAATCCTGAAAAGGCTGAAAAGTTCTTGCTGAAAGCGGAGAGATTATACCCTTCGGCGCGGGCTAAGGAGCTTCTAACACGGGTTCGAGCTGCTGGGCCGTCTGCAACGCCCAAACGAGCTGCCGAGGCCCCGAGTAATGAGGATGTGCGGAGACGTAAAACTCCAACGCATACCACACCTCAGCGGGAGTACACTCAGGATCAGTTGGAGGCGGTCCGCCGCATCAAAACAAAGTGCAAGGATTATTACGAAATACTTGGTAAGTGTAATAACTGCCCCATTTTACTAAATGTACGTGTTTGTCGCGCCTCAAGGCCATTTCGTCATTCTTTTTTGTTTGTTGTCACCTTGCTTTAGTATTCTTTGTTGTAGATTAGGTAGGTACTTTATAAAGCTTAAAATCACATGTAACTATAAATAAATATATAATAAATATTGATACACATTCACACTCACGTTCACTAGCACCAAACAAGGTAAAGCTTATTAAAAAAAAACATATAGCCAGAACACTTAAATCCTTGTTTTTGTAATTACTTTTTTTATATTTTGACATTGACAGCCGTCACAGCTCAGTTAGTAGTAGCCCTGCCTTCTGTGCTGTAGGTGGTGGGTTCGATCCCCATCGAGAACAAACATTTGTGTGATGAACATAGATGTTTGTTCTGTGTCTGGGTGTTGTATTGTATTCTGTGTATGTATTTACAAAAAAAAAGTACTTATAAGTATTCTATCAATCATCTGGCTCCAATAGTACAAGCTATGCTTAGTTTGGGGCTAGATGATGTTGTGTAAAAATGTCCTGACATAATATACTAATATATATATATACTATACAATTTGCTGATGGAACAAGCACATGGCTCACCTGATGTTAAGTGGTTACCATAGCCTATAACAAGCCATTGCCTTGTAGGTCATGCTAGTTAGGAACATGCCCTATAATACACTGCTCTGTGTCCATCAACCTGAGGCATACAGGTGTTGCCTCATGTGCCTGTAATTACACCGGCACCCACACCCTTCAAAACGGAACACAGCAAGCTGCTTGGCGGCAGAAATAGGCATGGTGGTAGTACTTTCCCGGACGAGTCCTTCACAAAGAGCTTTACTGCTACTAAAACTACTACTACTTCACTAAGAGACTACTTAGGATACATATTACACCCGACACAGAACAAACATTTATGTTATAAATAAATAATAAATAATGCCGGACGATCCACACAGCATCATCTAGCCCCAAGCTAAGCAGAGCTTGTGTTATGGGTACTAGATGACTGATATACTTAATACAATACATTACATATATAGATATTTTTTATTATACCTACATAGAAAACACCCAGAACACCCGGAATAAATATTTGCAGATCGTACAAACATTTATCCCAAGGCGGGAATCGAACCCGCAACCTCTGCGTCGCAGGCGGACATTCGCCCGCCGCGCCACATCGGTCGTCAATTAAGGTAATGGTAACCACATAATCAGGTGGGCCATATGCTTGTTCCATCAGCAAATTGTATAAAAAAAAATATGGCCTGCCCCATGGTGTACAATAAATCTAAATTACAATGTTATTATCTGATTTTCATCAGGAGTTACCAAAGAAGCAACAGACTCGGATATCAAGAAGTCGTATAAAAAGCTTGCGCTGCAGCTCCATCCTGATAAGAACCATGCCCCTGGTGCTTCGGAAGCCTTCAAGGTTAGCATCCTACTAATGTTATAAATGCGAAAGTTTGTAAGTATGGATGGCTGGATGGATGTTTGTTACTCTTTCACGCTCTAACCAGTGGACTGATTTGGATGAAATTTGAAATAAATATAGATTGTAACCTAGATTAACATATAGGCTTTTTATCCCGAACAAATAACGGGAAAAAACTGCCACGCGGGCGAAGCTGCGAGCGGCCGCTAGTTTTATACAAATAAATAGAACATAGAACACCAGTGGTCTAGTGGTAGTGACCCCGTCTTCTGATCCTAAGGTCGTGGGTTCAAATATGGTTGTGAACCAATGAAAAATTTATGTGCGCAATACCAGTGCTCCCAAACGGTGAAAAGATCGTGAGAAAACCAGTTGGTATTCTAGCAGCGGCAATGGACTTGCCACCTGTCACGTATGGAATACTAACTACTGCAAAATATGGGTATTTACCTAATGTACTATCTGGATGTACCTCTGACTATTCCCCCTAAACTTCTTAGAGATCGGAAGGGATATCTACCGTGCTCAATTCTATTCAAGGATGTCTAAAGGGGTAGTATTTATAAATATATTGTGTAAATTGGCCTAAATAAAACGATAAGTATTAACAAAGATATTATATCATCCCAAAAATTATTTTCTTGAGTCGGATTTGAACCCACGACCTTCCCCTATGATATAAAATCTTTGTGATTTCCTTAAGTGCAGGCAAGCACTATAAAAACTAATAAACTATGATAAGTAAATAAGTAAATTGTGTTGTAAATGTTGTGTAAGCCTGTAATTGGTACACATTTTATAGAGTATAGTTATTGTAGTTGTATTAAAAAAATGTATATTATGTTGTACTGTTGGCGTTGCCTAATAAATAAATAAATAAGTATTAAGTCGGATAACACGAAGCACGCGGACGAAGTCGCGCGCAACAGCTAGTGATGTTATAAAAAACGGCAAAAAAATCACGTTTGTTGTAGGAGAGCCCCCTGAAATATTTATTTTATTTGTTGTTATAGCGGCAACAGAGATACATCATCTGTGTAAATTTAAATTCTCTGAGAGAAGAGATACAGCCTGGTGACAGACGAACAGACAGGCAGACAGACAGCAGAGTCTAAGTTATAGGCTCCCGTTTTACATTGATGACATTGATGTATTTTTACTTTAATTCCTATGTTTTTATTTATTTTCCTGACGTTGTAAAAACATGTATTTACATTATGTTAATACCTGTGACGACCGATGTGGCGTGGCGGGCGATTATCCGCCTGCGACGCAGGAGGTTGCGGGTTCGATTCCCGCCTTGGAACAAATGTTTGTACAATCTGCAAATATTTATTCCGGGTGTTCTGGGTGTTTATATATAATAAAAAACATCTATGTATGTAATGTATTGTATTAAGTATATCAGTTATCTAGTACCCATAACACAAGCTCTGCTTAGCTTGGGGCTAGATGATGCTGTGTCGGATTGTCCAGCATTATTATTATATGGAGTTTCATTATTTACATTATTATTACTTTGAAATGAAATGAAATGAAATGAAATACCTTTATTCAACACACACAAAACAGAGTAAAACAGTAGGTACAAAAAACATAAAGGAAGTAAAGAGAAACGTAAAGGAAGTAAAACAGGAAGATAGGAGGCACAAACAAATCAAAAATACCTAGGTACCTAAGCAGGTACCTTCAAGTAGGGAACCTACCTACTATAATAAAAATAACGACAATAATGTAAGTAGTAAAAGGATCATACAAAAAACGGTAGGAACCAAGCCGTAAGTTTGTTGCCGGTTCTTGGTCGGCTTGGTCGCGAGGAACTGGCGCTTAGATTCACCTAGATTTAAGACGTTTCAAGATAATCCCTGCGGATATTACTGAATAAATGATTTTTGACTTTGACTATGACAGGCTATCGGTAATGCGGCGGCTATTCTCACGGATCCGGAGAAGCGAAAGCAGTACGACGTTCGAGGAGCTGACCCGGCACCGGCCACACAGCATTTCCATCAGTACTACTCGCGTGGGTTCGAGTCCGATCTGACAGCTGAGGAGTTGTTCAACATGTTCTTTGGAGCTGCCGGTAAGTAAAGGCGGGAATACACATTTATTTATTTTATTTATTTATTTATTTAATTTGAACGGCTACAGCCAATTATACAAATTAATTTACATAGCTCATATAATACATGCGCGAATATAACAATTTAAACAAAGAAAAATAATGTCGAAAAATAATAATCAAAAGAAAAATAATAGTCATCATAATAATTAGAGTAAATAAAGTACAAACACATGCCCACAAACACACAACCAACAACAACATGCCTGTAAAATGTAGCAGTAGCTTGCATGCTAGTTAGGTTTAGGTTTAAAGACTTTTAGCCCGGTCAATTTAGACATTCGAAGTTACATAAATTCCCACCAAGCTGAAAATCAGTATGATTGTTTAAAACATGATAAAAAATTAAATTTGAAAGTTCCCCCTCTTTTCCCTGTATGGAATTTTTTTTATTCAAGGTCAAAGGTCAAAATAATAAGTTTTTCGCAATTTTCACCAAAATGGTAAGTTTTATCATAAAAGTACCAAGACAAAAACTGTAGATCATTAAATTATCTACAAAAAAAAATCTTGTTTTTTAGTTTAATTTGACCGGACTATTTATTTCTCACAAGAACTATAGTTCACTTATAGTGAGATACGAATTATAGTGAGATAAAAATAATAGCCAATTCCCGCTTTGGGATAAATTTTTGTACGATCTGCACATATTTATTCCGGGTGTTCTGGGTGTTTTCTATGTATAATAAAACGTATCTATGTATGCAATGTATTATATTAAGTATATCAGTTGTCTAGTACTCACAACACAAGCTCTGCTTAGCTTGGGGCTAGATGATGCTGTGTGGGTTGTCCAGCATTATTATTATTATATTCTATTTACAGCGTTCCCTGATGGCAGAGGTCCAGGGGTCTACAACAGAAGACGCGCCCGAGAACCCGAAGCCCGGGAGGCCCACGGTAGCCTGGTCCAGCTGCTGCCAATTGCAGTGCTTGTGCTACTGTCCATGATGTCAGGGTTTTTTATCAATGAACCAGTCTTCAGCCTGACTCCGACAGCCAAGTATGCTGTGCCGAGGGAAACTGTTAATATGAAGGTTGGTTTGAAGAGTTACCGACAGAATCAACAGTTAAACGCAGGATAGCTCGTAGAACCGACAATCGCTTTCCATTTTTTATAATATATAATATAATATCATACTTATAAAGAGGAAAACTTTGTTTGTTTGTTTGCATTGAATAGGCTCCGAAACTACTGGACCGATTTGAATAATTCTTTCACCGTTGGGAAGCTACACTATCCCCGGGTGACATAAGCTATATTACATTTTCAAAAAAATTAGGGATCCTTACTAAAACCCGTGCGAAGCCGGGACGGACCGCTAGTTTTTTATAATCGGAACAACCGTTGATGCCAGCTGTCAAATTTCAGAGCTGCAACATGCACAGATAAAAAATGACGTCAAATTTAAATCAAGCACTCTTATTGAGACACATGTTATAATAAGAAATTATATGTATGTAATGTATTGTTTTAGTGTATCATTCATCTAGTACCCATAACACAAGTTCTGCTTAGCTTGGGGCTAGATGATCTGGAATAATGTCTACAAATATAAAAAAAATACTTGTTTTTCAGGTTCCGTATTACGTGAAAGATAACTTCCATACTGACTATCAGGGATCTCTTCGGAGGCTGGAAATGGCGATAGAAGAAGAATATATAGGTATGCTTTCAACTCTATATATATAACTAGCTGACCCGTGCCCACTTCGTTGGGCGGTAAACATTTTTACTTACAAATCTCAACTGAAGTAGTACTCGATGTCGCCAACAGATGGCGTTAATACGGCATAAAATAGCGACCGTTCGCAGTTTTGCCCGCGTGGCAGTTTTTTCCCGTTCCCGTTATTTTTCGGGATAAAAAGTAGCCTAAGTTACTCCTTGTTACATCAGCTATCTGCCAGTGAAAGTCCCATCGAAATCGGTCCAGCCGTTCGGTCCAGCCGTTCCAGAGATTACCCGAAACAAACAGATAGACAGACAAATATTTTACAAAATGCTATTTTGGTATATGTATCGCATATACATTCATATGCATGTAGTAAAAAGCGGTTATTTTAATATTACAAACAGACACTTAAATTTTATTTATTTGTATAGATATATAGGTTATAGGCCTTTCCTAAAATTAGAGGGATTTAGCCGGACACCCTTAGTAGGACACCTTTTGTAGCAGCTGTTTTTAGTACATATCATGAGCGGGGCATAGTTCTTTGCTGGACATAGACCTCCCCTAAAATTAGAGGGATTTAGCCAGACGCCCTTGGCAGGACACCTTTTGTAGGTACAGTCAGCTGCACTAGAATGTATACAATTTGTAACTTTTAAAATGGTTTCACAGCAGTCCTAAAAATATTTTCTATGTAAATTAAAAAAATATCTATCCATGTAATGTATTGTATTAAGTCTATCAGTCATCTAGTACCCATAACACAAGCTCTGCTTAGCTTGGGGCTAGATGATGCTGTGTGGATTGCCCAGCATTATTATTATAATATTATTATTAGTAATGTATTGTATTAAGTATATCAGTCATCTAGTACCCATAACACAAGCTCTGCTTAGCTTGGGGCTAGATGATGCTGTGTGGATTGTCCAGCGTTATTATTATAATATTATTATTAGTAATGTATTGTATTAAGTCTATCAGTCATCTAGTACCCATAACACAAGCTCTGCTTAGCTTGGGGCTAGATGATGCTGTGTGGATTGTCCAGCATTATTATTATTGTATATATTCTATCTTTCTAGTGAGTCTCCGGCATGGTTGTCAGCGTGAGAGGAACTACCGCGACAGTATGGCTTGGAAGGCGCGCAATTTCGGAGATTCAAAGCAGTATGCCGAAGCACAGAAGCTTCGTACACCGTCTTGTGAGAAACTGAACAACTTACAACGGTAGATTGTTTACGGTGAGTTTTATGCCATCAAAAACATAACTTGTAAAAAAACCCAAGTTGCGCAACTCAGTGCATTTACCATAAAAAGTTGTGAGATCCATGTAATACCAAGTCCAATGAATAGAATATAAATAAAAATAAATAAATAAATAATGCCAGACGATTCACACAGCATCATCTAGCCCCAAGCTAAGCAGAGCTTGTGTTATGGGTACTCGATGACTGATATACTTAATACAATATTATATTACGTACATAGATATTTTTTATTATACATAGAAAATACCCAGAACATTCGGAATAAATGTTTGCAGATCGTACAAATTTTATCCTAAGGCGGGAATCGAATCCGCAACCTCCTGCGTCGTAGGCGGATATTCGCCCGCTGCGCCACATCGGTCGTCAAATATATAAAATGGGTTGACACAAGCAATGATTTATTGAAGTAAAATAAGAAGAACCAAGGTCACCGACATAGCTGCATCACGACTTTAATTCTAAAGCACGGTAGACATCCCCTCGATCTCTTAGTACCAAGTACTCGAGATTCTTCGAGGATGTCTAGAGGGAGTAGTCAGAGGTATGACCAGATGTGAGATTTGGTATATACCCACATTTTGCAGTAGTTAGTATTCCATACGTGACAGGTTGCAAGCCTATCGCCGCCAAAACTTACCTATTTTGTTGCAGGTTCATCAGTGCACTATAAAATCTAGTCTTAGATATTTCGAAACTCATAATTTTCACTAAAACGGGAACGAGGTGGAGAAGCAGATGGCCCAGCTGATGTTGAGCAGTTACCTGTGGCTATAACAATCATATTACCTTAAAATATGTCCACACTATTGCACTGTGCTTATTAAAAAAAAACACTAGTTTTAACCTGTATTAGGAATTTTTAATTCAAAGTTTAAAATCATTTATTCAGTAATATCCGCAGGGATCATCTTGAAACGTCTTAAATCTAGGTGAATCTAAGCGCCAGTTCCTCGCGACCAAGCCGACCAAGAACCGGCAAGAAACTTACGGCTTGGTTCCTACCGTTTTTTTTGTATGATCCTTTTACAAAGTAATAATAATGTAAATAATGAAACCTCAGAGCTAAAATGAATTCAGACTTTATTTTATATCAATTTGCTGCTGAGATAAGTCGATGGTCCACCTGATGTTAAGTGGTTACCATCACATATAAAAATGCATTACTTTGCAGGACACGTTCGGTAACCTAAAATGGATTCAGATTTTATTTTATGCAATTTGCTGCTGAGGTAAGTAAGTCCACCTGATGTTAAGTGGTTACCATCACATATAAAAAAGCATTACTTTGCAGGACACGTTCGGTAATAATCGTGCCCTACGATTCACTACGTCTCTCCTTTAACTTTAAAGTGGTTTATATAAAATAGAAAACTCTATCGAAAAATAAATGTTTAAACTATTGCTATCTCTTATCAATGGGTATTGATAAACAGTGACAGGAAACATATTAAGCTATATTCAAATAAGTATGGGTTAGTTTGGGTAATAATATAAAAAATATTATATTCATAAATTACTTGCAAAGATTATATCTGATCATGCACTTTTGATGCTGACTGTACACTGTACCTGATTGTACTGACAACGTTTAGCGAGATTGGGTTCGAATCCGTTCTGTTGTAAGTGTTGTAACAGCGTTACAATTCATATTTACAAACAAATACTCCTAAAAAAACGAGTGTGCTTTAGACCACACGACTGAAGTAAAACTTCTTTAATATACGAAACGTAACTGGCTATGAGAGAAAGAGAGAAAGAACAGTGCTTTCATACCCCCTCCATGGTAGTGTTAAACGTTTAACGCAACCTTGTTGGAAGTCTCATTAGAAGTTTTACTTCAATAAGTGAAATTGCAAACTAAATTTATATTTTCTGAGTTTTTGCTGTGATACCTTTTCGTCAGTTACGATTTGTATATATTCTAGTGCCGCTGTACATCTGCAATAAGTTGGATTCTTCATTATTGATAAATTACGTCATTGCTTAAGAAAACCTTTTAAGTGCCAATGAGTTCGAGAATAAACCTTTAATAAAAATGCCAAATGCATTAAAAAAACACTGGAGGTCTAGTGGTAGCGACCACACCTTCAGATCCTATGGCTATGGGTTCGAGGTTAGAATCGATATCGAGTATACAAATAACAAATCTAAATATATATAACTCAAAGGTGACTGACTGACTGACATAGTGATCTATCAGCCCACAGCCCAAACCACTGGACGGATCGGGCTGAAATTTGGCATGCAGGTAGATGTTATGACGTAGGCATCCGCTAAGAAAGGATTTTGATTAATTCTACCCCCAAGGGGATAAAATAGGGGATGACGTACCAATGGTACGTACCAAGTTTGGTTTTGGTTTGTATACTTGGTAGGTTAGGTACGTCACTTAGCAATACCTTTATACTATTAGCACGTTAAATCCATATCTCTTGCATTTTATGTGATTGTTATTTAGTAAATTATATTAAATTATTTATTGAAAACTGTATAGTATTGTAAGTTTCATTATTTGACTTCAATAAATATAAATAAAATGTTTGTAATAGTTTTATTGCCGGCTTAAAACCTTTTAAAACCACCGTAGAGCTATATATGCCTTTCTGGAGGACATCGGGTGGCTCGCCTAGTAAACACCATAAGGCCAATAAAACACCGGCCCATAAGCGGCCTAGTTGCGGAAAACAGTCCGCTCACCAAGTACTGAGTAAGTAAGTATAAATAATGCTGGACAATCCACACAGCATCATCTAGCCTCAAGCTAAGCAGAGCTTGTGTTATGGGTACTAGATGACTGATATACTTAATACAATACATTACAATATTTAGTAGTAGTAGAGCTCTTAGTGAAGGGCTCGTCCGGTGGAAGTACTACCACCATGCCTATTTCTGCCGTCAAGCAGCGCAGCGTGTTCCGGTTTGAAGGGTGTGGGTGCCGGTGTAATTACAGGCACATGAGGCTTAACACCTGCATGCCTCAGGTTGATGGACGCTGAGTAGTGCATCGTCGGTGACGGTCCTAACGAGCGTGACCTACGAGGCAATGCTTTGTTATAGGTGATGGTAACCACTTAACAACAGGTGGACCATCTGCTTGTTTCATCAGCAAGTTGTATAAAAAATAACATTTTTTATTATGTATAGAAAATACCCAGAACACCCGGAATAAATATTTGCAGATCGTACAAACATTATAATATATGAATGGATAAGGTGGTTATATGGGCTCGCGAGGTCTACCGTTCTTACAGAACCATTACAGAAGTGTATCTGTTTAAAAAATGGTGTGCGCGTTGTAAAAACATCGTGAGGATGCTAGTTCTAGCAGTTTTTTGCAGTCGAATTTTCTGTTTATCAAAACTATCAAATACAAATGAGTTTATTGTCATAAAACTATACTATTATGTAAGTGCAAAAATATCACTAAATTGCAAGTTTGACAACAGGAGTACCTAGTCTCAGCACTGATTCTGCGTAAGAACTTTCGTTTTTAAGCAGGGCTGGTTTTCAGTCTACCCTGACGTTCGATCTACGGTGACAGTCGAACTTTAAAGTAGTAATTAAAAAAAACGGGCTAAGCAAAAAAAAATACAAAAGATAATTTTCCTATTTTTACAGAAAAAAATGGAGGTTTGCTAAGAGAGTTTTTATGAATGGTAAGTAAGTAGTCCAAATTATATTTTCAATATTAATTAATTGTTTATTCATCTAATCTTAGTCTAATATCACATATTAATACATAATTTTTACTTGAGATTCGTATTATATTAGAATTAAAGTTAGGAATGTATAAATATAATAAATTAAGACCACAGATCGCATAAATAATGTCTACTTAAGTCAAAACTCTTTAATATGCCATTACAACATAGTTTCTGTTTCCAATATGCCATTTCAACACACTTACTCCTCACGATATGCTCAGTTGTCGCGTGCATAGATAGATAGATAGAAAATACTTTATTGTACACCACAACTTAAGGATAAAACAAAAATAAAAACTTAAAATAATGCTACATACAATGGGCGGTCTTATCGCTAAACAGCGATCTCTACCAGACAACCTTTGGATGGAATGGACTCAAGAAGTTTACAAGGGGTGTGTTCGTTTATGGAAAAATAATAATACTAAAATAAATACTAGATAATTTGAATTAGTCTACATAATAGCATAGTGTGCATAGTGTGTATTCTAAGTAAATGTCTCACTACGTTTTGTCATCGTGAATACAGCGCATTTATATACGAGTATATTGTGAGCATTTCTTAATGTGCACTTTTTTTTTTCGAAATGAATGAATAGTATCACGACATCAATCCCCAATCACGGTAGATATCCCCTCTGACCTTTTAGTACTAAGTAGGTACTCGAGATTCTTCGATTATGTCTAAGGGGGGTAGTCAGAGGAGCGTCCAGATAGTACATTTGGTACGTACCCACATTTTGCTGTAGTTAGTATTCCATACGTGACAGGTCGCAAGCTTATCGCCGCTGCTAGAATACTAACTGGTTTTATCACGATGTACTCTGCATAAACACTTTGCTCTTATATGCTCTTCAAACGAGTGTTCCTCCCAATATGCCACTCAGACACATTTGCTCCGTTCGATATGCTCAGGCGCCGCTTGCATGGCGTGTATTCTAAGTAAATGTCTCGCTACGTTTCGGCGTCGCGCGAAGCTGTGAGCGCATATAACGCATTTGTATGTGTATTGGGTAGCTCGGTGGCGGTTTGCGTGAATTCTCATAAGAGTAACTGACTTGAACCGTGCAGGGCATTGTGTGCACTGTAACAATACAAAGAATAAATTATTCTTTTGTTTCTTAGAGTAAATTATAGCTTATATAAGTTACCTATATAGATCTCGTTATCGATGTAGACATTTCGCGATTAACTAAGGGTCACCGCACTGGGGCACACGCTATACTTATATATAAAACATCGCTACAGAGCTGCAGGCAGGCTGAATTTATCGTACGTTTTATATGAACTCGCCGTTAGTCGCCGCTTCTCGCTTCATGTGTCAGTCGAAGATCCAAGAACGTCGACATTTGCCACTAACGCGCCCCTGTTTTAGAGTTCCGTACTCAAAGGGTAAAACGGGACCCAATTACTAAGACTCCGCTGTCTGTCTGTTTGTTCGTCTGTCACCATGTTGTATTTCATGAACCGTTATAGTTAGAGAGTTTAAATTTTCACAGAATATCACAAAACAGAATAAAATAAATATTTCAGTCTAATTACTTATGTCAGCCACAAACCACAAGTAGCTGTCACACTTCTAAGTGACAGCTTCTAGATTAAGTTGGTGTTGTTTAAAAGTTTTAGCAGACCCGTGTTAGTGTATACGACCAAGTTAAGCTGTACTAACTTTCAATGTAAATAAGTACCGGCGAAGTAGCTAACTCTATTTATGCTTCGTTACCTGAACAGTCTTCTCCGGCAAGTGGATGGCCACATGTTGAAGGTAGCTACTCTTGCGATGGAAGCCAACTCCGCATTCCGCACACACGTAAGGCTTTTCACCCGTGTGAAGACGCTCATGGATCTATATGGAATATTACTATTAATAAATGGATATCATAAAGATAAAAATAAAAGATAAAAATGTTTATTTCGTCTTAAGTGACACATCAACATTTATACAAATAAGTGACAGATTTAGTCTTACATCATGACTAATTAGTGTCGCATTTTATATGCCATTCTGTCACAAGTGATAGTGATATAATGGCTTATAATGTGACTAAAACGTATTGAACGACTAAAGTAGACTCGACGACAATAGTACCTATATTATAGTAATTAGTAGTAGTAGAGCTCTTAGTGAAGGGCTCGTCCGGGGAAGTACTACCACCATGCCTATTCCTGCCGCCAGCGTTCAGATAATAATAATAATAACGTTTATTGTTCAGAAAAAAGGCACAAACAAAATGTTACCAAGTAGCTTATGTAAACTAAAGACATTCCATGCTTTGGAACTCTCGAGTTTCGGACAAGAAAATCTGTTTCCCCTCCCCTCCCCTCCCCTCGCCTCTCACAAATAATACATATGTAAACAAAGAATAAAATAAGTAGTAATAAGATTTGAATTTATTAGCATTTAAAAGAAACGTTTTTCTTCCCGTTCTTTTACCTTGACCTGCTCTGCATTAGAAGCTCTGTATTCACAGAACGAGCATTTATCAGTCTTCTCATATCCGTGCTTCGCTTTGCAATGCATCAGTAGCAATCTTCGTGTTATAAACTTCTTGCCGCAGTGCTGGAAATAATAATCAATCAATTTGTTATTTGATTCAGGCTCAGGCGTGACTTTGCGTGTCCATTATATAAGTATAAGAAAAAAAAACCTCATACCAGAACACAGCAAGCTGCTTCACGGAAGGATTAGGCATTTAAGTAAACATAAGTTAGTCTCACCTCGCAAACCACATCAAAGCCAGTATGTATCTTATAATGATTTCTCAGCGACAACTTAGAAGTTAGAACCTTATGGCAATATTCACACTCAATCTCTTCTTTCTCCCTCTCTTTCTTTTCTTTATCAGTCTTTCTAACTCTTAATGTTCCTTTTAACAGTTTACTTTTATCTCTTGGTTTGCTTTTTTTGTGATTCTTTTTTATAGATTTTTCATTAACTTCCTGACTTAATTGACTGCTTGCATGCTCACTGCTTATATGCTGAGTGCTTACATGCTGGCTGCTTATATGCTGACTGCTTATATGCTGATTGCTTATATGCTGACTGCTTATATGCTGACTGCTAATATGCTGACTACTTATATCTTGGCTGCTATTTTCATCTAATTCTAAGTTATAATCACTTAATGTGCTATCAACAAAATCATTAACATCAATGAAGTCGCTAATATCTATGGAATGTAGTTGTTCTGATTGTAAAATCACTCCTTCTATCTTAACTTCACATATTATGTTATTAATTTGTTCGGCCAATGACTTCTGTGCTTCCTGGCATTTCTTGCGGAATCTGTATGCTTGGTTCGTGGAGTTAATGCAGGTAGTACACATTTGCTGTGGTAGAGAATCATTTAAATTGATCTAAAAATGAAATAATGTATTAGTTCATAAAGGTTCATCTTCATGCAGTATTTGGACGTACCTCTGATTACCCATTGGAAATCAGAGGCAGGGAATGCATATGGTATGGATGTAGGAAGTACCTACTTAAAAAAACATTCAGACACAGAACAGTGGTGTAACAAACACAACTTGTTCTATATATAAAGATTATCTAACGGCGCATCTCGGCTTTGCACGGGTTTTAGTAAAGATCCCTAATATTTTTGAAAATATAATATAGCTTATGTAACCTGGGAATAGTGTAGCTTTCTAACGTTGAAAGATTTTTTCAAATCGGTCTATTAGTTTCGGAGCTTATTTAATGCAAAAAAAACAAACAATCTAATCTTTCCTCTTTATAATATTAGTTATGATAAACTGACAGTATCTGTAGGAAAACCAGAGTATACGGAGTTCCCAACCTGCCTCGCCAAGTATGTTGAAGCTACGTCCAACCAGCCCAGTTGTCAAATGCAGTTAGGACTACAAAATTGGCGTTCGATGTGTCCGCCTGCGACGCAGAGGTTGCGGGTTCGACCCCGCCTTGGGATAAATGTTTGTACGATCTGCAAATATTTATTCCGGGTGTTCTGGGTCTTTTCTACACAAGCTCTGCTTAGCTTGGGGCTAGATGATGCTGTGTGGATTGTCCAGCATTATTATTATAAATGTTATAGGCCATTCCACATACCGTAACTCCTGTAGCTTCTAAAATCACTTGCGAATACTTCTCATGGTGTTCTTGAACTTGAAATATAGGATTCAAATTAAGGACGGCAAGGCAAGTCCGGCAACACTGCCACTGTTCCATTGTAAGAGTTCAATCAGTAAGAGATGTGACTTCACGGTCAAAAATGATCATTTTCTCGGTCCCATGAATTCATCAAGATTATAGAGCAAGTGAAAATACACAAAGCCAACTCCTATTCACTAAAATTTACGATTAAATCCAGTAATCTAGTTATTTAGATCCCATGGTGGAAACGTAACCGCGGGCCTAAATCAGACAATAATAGCTAATAATATAATCTAAGCTGTAAATGTTTTGTAAACAAACATAATGTACAAAGTTCGTGGTTTGACGTTTCATTGGGTGCCGTGATTACACAACCATGGAATACACAACCACGGAATACGCAGCCAGGAATTCGTGTACATTTTGGCATCCTATTCCATGGTCGTGTATTCCATGGTTGTGTTTTCCAGGCCGTACAAAATTTTGTACACCCTTGGAAAACACGACCATGGATTTGGATGCCAAATGGCTTCCAAATCCCAGGTCGTGATTTCCTTGACTGCGTATTCCATGGTCGTACATTCCCAGCACGTGTTGGGAATGTACATCCTTGGAATACACGACCATGGAATTGGCTGCCAAATGACGTCATAGCCTATGCTTCGTTTGCACTGACTCGAAATGACTTCAGCCGATGTAGTACAAGTGGGTAATTATGTCATTGTCACAATATTTACATAGTATAAATTCTCTCACTTTGTGAGTGAGTGAAGTGCGACGCGCGCTATAGTTAGCTGTGGTAAGTTGTACTAGAACGGTGTATCTTGCCTTTTTTATGAGAACTGTGGTAAAGCAAGCAGCACAGAAAACTTTTAGCCATCTAATCTAGCTAGTTTGTTTTTGTTTTTGTTCAAGATAGCGCTTTGAATCCTTCGAATATTTATTGGAAATGAAACTACAGGGTAACCGGTAATGTTCATAATAATTTATGACTTTCTATTATCTACTTTTATTCATCAATTTTCTTCTTTATTTTTCAGTAATGCAGCAATTTGAAGAGTTTTCATAAACTTAAATTGTTGGAAACCACTGTTTGATGTGACAATATCAATAAACAAGACTCTAACTATGGACTTGGGACCTTCCATTCATTCCATAAACCTGAAATGACACCATCTTTGTACCTATATAGGTCATATGGTAGCAGTGACAATGAAAGCTGCAATCAACCTTTGTATTCACATAACTTATTGTAATGATAATTAATTGAAGAAATTGTGGCAATTAATGCGGTATATACTTCAGAATCTGTGTGTAAAGTTCACAAAAATATGACTTATACAAAATTAAAAAAATTACTAGGTACCTATTTTTGTAAGCATATTTAAAACCATTTTTTAAATTATTATTACTTATAAATTTTCTTTTAGTTTATTTTACAAATGTATACCTTAATGTATATTAAAATTACATTTATATAGATGTCACATAATTAAAATAAAATCACCTACCTACGTAATACTAAAAATAAAATAAAGGTGCTTAGTTATTCTAAACCCATAGTCACTTTCATCAACCTGCCTGGGATGGGATAATCAGGTCAGAAGAAAAACATTATGTAGGATACCGTTGCAGCTGTCTGAGTGCTTTATCACTTTCTTATCTATAATTGTGTGGACTCCATCCATTCCCTGCCTGTGCAGACATCCCCGAAGCACTGCAAAAGCGAGTCAGCCACATCAGCATCCTGGAGAAATGGTAATAATGATGAGACCTCTGTCTAC
Source organism: Electrophaes corylata (assembly GCA_947095575.1). Taxonomy (NCBI): domain Eukaryota; kingdom Metazoa; phylum Arthropoda; class Insecta; order Lepidoptera; family Geometridae; genus Electrophaes; species Electrophaes corylata. Next base: position 3,769,368 of record OX352727.1, read on the forward strand.
TCTAGATACAGACTCTACTTTTGCAGATCGCAAACACAATTATCTGATTTTTAAAAGAAGAAAAATAAAATAGGACTAGTAGGTACCTATATCTATACATACATACAAATAAATAAAATTGAAGTGTCTGTTTGTAATATTAAAATAACCGCTTTTTACTACATGTATATGCGATACATATTCCAAAATAGCATTTTTTTAAATTTTTGTCTGTCTGTCCATTTGTTCCGGGTAATCTCTGGAACGGCTGGACCGATTTCGACGGGACTTTCACTGACAGATAGCTGATGTAACAAGGAGTAACTTAGGCTACTTTTTATCCCGGAAAAATAACGGGAACGGGAAAAAACTGTCATGCGGGCGATACTGCAAGCGACCGCTATTTTATGCCGTATTAACGCCATCTGTTGGCAACATCGAGTACTACTTAGTTAAAATTGGTAAGTAAAAATGTTTACCACCCAACGAAGTGAGCACGGGTCAGCTAGTCTACACTAATATTATAAAGAGGAAAGCTTTGTATTTTTGTATGTTATGAATAAACTCAAAAAGTACTGGACCGATTTTAATAATTCTTTTTTCATTAGAAAGCTACATTATCACTGAGTAACATAGGCTATATTTTATTTTGGAAAAAAATAGCGTTCCGTAAAATATTTGGGTTTTTCAGACACAAGGTGTAAAAAATCAACCAGAAAAGTTACTTATTTTGCGTACGCTGCCTAAACTATAAAAGATAGAACCATAAAATGTTCTAAGTAATTGTAGATCTTATAATAATCTACAAAAAAGTCAGCGACACACTATACCTATCTATGTCGAGTGAGGCACAACAACCAATTTTTTATTTAAAAATCTTCAATTTTTTTTGGACTACATTTAAACGCATTTATTTTACTCATACTATTAATCCTTATCGAAATAAATTATTTTATCACTAAGTACAGTTCATGTAGATAATATTTGGTCTTTAAATGATTAGAATATTACGATTTCTGCTGCACGGCCCGTTGCGAAGTGAGCGTCACCAAGTTGGGAGTGCGCGTGCAGGGGAGTAGTATAGATCTATGAGTTAGGTACCCGCGCGGCTCCGACGCGAGGTCGGCTCCCTACGCAGGTGTTTTATAAAAAGGACATTAATTCATAATGTAATATAGTTTTATGACAAAATCTATACAAATAAATAAAATTGAAGTGTCTGTTTGTAATATTAAAATAACGCTTTTTACTACATGCATAGGAATGTATATACGATACATATACCAAAATAGCATTTTTTTAAATTTTTGTCTGTCTGTCTGTCTGTTTGTTCCGTGTAATCTCTGGAACGGCTGGACCGATTTCGACGGGACTTTCACTGGCAGATAGCTAATGTAACAAGGAGTAACTTAGGCTACTTTTTATCCCGAAAAAATAACGGGAACTGATATAAACTGCCACGCTGGCGAAACTGCGAACGGCCGCTATTTTATGCCGTATTAACGCCATCTGTTGGTGACATCGAGTACTACTTCAGTTAAGATTTGTAAGTAAGCATGTTTACCGCCCAACGAAGTGGGCACCGGTCAGCTAGTTGTATTATAAAAACGATGTGCGCAGTGCCAGTCTTCTCGAACCGTGAAGGAAAATATGGTGATAGTTTGTATTCTAGGAGTGAAACTTTAAGGTGGTTCGATTCGGGTTGGCGCGAAATTCAAATATTTTTGTGGTTTTTAATTTTTTCTTCGTTCCACAAGCAATGAAATTAGCGAGAAAGTAATTTGCCGCAAATCGTAAACCATTTTCTACGAACTCATGATAAAACCAACTTTGATTCGTTTGTATTTTGGGAGCGTTTGGGAAAATGTTGATTTTTAGCAGAAAATTTCTTATTTTCCCAAATGCTCCAAAAATATCAATGAATCGAAGTTGAGTTTATCATGAGTTCATAGAAAGTAGTTTACGATTTGCGGCAAATTACTTTTCCGCTTGTTTTATTCCTTGTGGAATGAAGAAAAATTAAAAACCACAAAAATATTTGAATTTCGCGTCAACCCGAATCGAACCACCTTAATACCAGCTGTGGACCTACATGTAATATAGGTAATTAATACCAATAGATGTGCCCGCGACTTCGCCCGCGCGAAATTTAACAAAAAAGTTTTTTAGTTTTTTTCTTCGTTTTTGCATAATACATATTTTAATGATTATTTATTTTTAGTTCTTCGTATTATCTTTATTGAAAAATAAACCCGCGTGATAGAAGCGGTGGTAAGTGTCCGACGTGGCAGCGCAGTGGTGGCATGCGCGTAGGTTGCGCGCGGTATTGGACAGTACTTGCACATATTGGAATTTTTCTAAAATAAAAGCAGCCTGCCAGTTACTCCTTATTACATCAGCTATCTCCCAGTGAAAGTCCCGTCGAAATCAGTCCAGATGCTCCAGAGTTTAGCCGGAACAAACAGACAGGCAGACCGACAGACCGACAAAAAATGCTATTTTGGTATATGTACAGTATATACATTCATATGCATGTAGTAAAAAAAAGGTTATTTTAATATTACAAACAGACACTTTAATTTTATTTATTTGTATAGAAGATATAATAATGATAATAATAATGCTGGACAATCCACACAGCATCATCTAGCCCCAAGCTAAGCAGAGCTTGTGTTATGGGTACTAGATGATTGATGACATACTTAATACAATATATTACATATATAGATATTTTTATTATCCATAGAAAACACCCAGAACACCCGGAATAAATATTTGCAGATCGTACAAACATTTATCTCAAGGCGGGAATCGAACCCGCAACCTCTTGCGTCGCAAGCGGACATTCGCCCGCCGCGCCACATCGGTCGTCAATGCTTAGTTTGGGGCTAGATGATGTTGTAATTAATTTTTTAGCCTGTAAATAACGATTACCAGCTTACACTAACACTACCTACCCACATCAATATAGGTAGTGTTTCTGGGTAACATACGAATTATACGGGTTCAAAATAAACCTTTGGTAAGCAAGTATCTTTGAAAGGCAAGCATGTCTATTTCGTCAGGTACCTACTTACCTGTTTAAAGTAGGTACAACTGCATTTATCTACCTGATTTCTCAACTAGGTAAGTAAAGACACCTACCATAGTCTCTGTTTATGTAAGACTGCAAGTAGGTAAGTACCTACCTTCCTAGGTACCATAACTAAAAATGTTTTTAAGTAAATACGAGCAAGTATAGGTATCGGCGCGGATTAAGAGTGCTTGGAGAAAGTGGTGGGGTGATTTGCGCATGTGTACAGTCACGCATAAAATTACTAAGAGTAATTTGAACTAATAATTTGTTTGTTAAAATTTTGATAATAATAGATATTTAAATAGCTTATTTTAATACAGTGTGGTTCAGGCACATTAACCTATCATCACATAAATCAACAATATGTCACTAAATTTAATATAGGTACTTAGAAAGAAAGAAGAACAAAGTTTTATGTAAAATTATGTATTGTAAGTACCTACTTATCCTAAACTAATAAAACTAACTAATGTCTAACCAGATGGCAGTTGAGTTATTCCTTCCATTAAATCATCGTGTGATACAGTCATCGAAGAAGACATTACGGAAGAACTCATAGAAGGCATTTCGTCATCTTCGTCCTCATCTTGACTACCATTCTCTCTGAGCTAACATCATTTACACTTTTTATCCCCGCAAGTTTCATATTACGATTGGCGGCCATTTTGGTGACGTAGTCAACGTCGCACCGTCATGTCAGTACCGTTCGCAAGGTCAGTAAGCCCGCGCTTACGTGCTTACGCGCATCGAGTACTTGTTATAGCTTTTTGTTTTTGTTATCCTGTTTTATTGTTATTTTTGAGTTTTGTTGTTTAGTTTTGTTACCTGTTACCCGTTAAAATGAGTAAGAAATTAATTAACAGTCGTGCTCGTGAAATGATAATTAAAGTGGACAATTATTTTGTAAAAGAAATTTTGCTATCTGTACTTTTTTGCGACGGATGACGTCACGCAGCTGTTATTGTGACAAGGTTCCATCGCAATATCAACTTGCGGGGATAATATGATAAACTGTCCACGCAACTGTACCTATGGGACACGAGACGCGTGAGCGCGGCGAGACGGGGGAAGGACGACCGATTGACCAATGAGGCGCCGCCGGCGCTGGCCGCTTCCCCCGTTGCACCTCACGCCCCCCGCCGCTCGGACCCAAAAATCGACTTCTGCGCATTCAAGGTCAGCATTCTTAATCCGCGCCGATACCTGTACCTAGCTTAGCGTAGGTACCTACTACATTTAGAAGTAAAATTCTTTTTTAATATTTTACAAGTAGGTACATTTCTAGTCCATACACAAAAGATAATATTCACAAGACGTACCTAATTAGGTAAGTAACTAGACGCAGCAGCCAACTGCGTGTTGTAGGTACCTACTATCGCCACGAGGTTAGGCGGGCGGGGGGGTTAACTGTTTATAACCTACGTCCGGCGTCCCTGGAAACTAAGAAAGAATGCTTACCAAGTCTATATGCCTACTTTTAATACTCGGACGTGTCTCCGACTACTCCTTTCGTAAACACCGAGTATCAAAGGCCTAAACTACACCAGTTGGTACCTATTAAATAGCTTCTGAAGGATTTAGAAAATCGGTGTTCCACACGCTTTCAGAAGCTTTGTCGTTATTCCTTCCTCTAGTAGGTACAAGTCATAGTAATAATAATATTAATAATAGTGCTGGACAATCCACACAGCATCATCTAGCCCCAAGCTAAGCAGAGCTTGTGTTATGGGTACTAGATGACAGATATACTTAATACAGTATATTACATAATATAGATATTTTTTATTATACATAGAAAACACCCAGAACACCCGGAATAAATATTTGCAGATCGTACAAACATTTATCCCAAGGCGGGAATCGAACCCGCAACCTCTTGCGTCGCAAGCGGACATTCGCCCGCCGTGCCACATCGGTTGTCAAAGTCATCAAAGTATTTACCTACATATTAAGTTTTATTTCTTACTTTATACATTATGTTACATAATAGGAACATAAGTTCTAGCTCAAATAAATTAAACTTTTTGTAAAAAAAAAAACATTTTGTACAAGTAATTAATATTACGTCACTTCATTCTTCAGATATATGTATATTTAACAGGTAGTCCTTTAAACCTACAAGGCAGTTCGCACGAATTTCAAAGTTGACAATCGATTTTGAATCGATTTCCGCTCTTTTTTTTTTTTTTTTGTCTATGGTAATATTCTACTTGCTAACCTAGCCTGCGCTCAACTTCATTCTTTTTTCGTGCGAGGCAGCTTGCGCACGCGCTCCGCTCGCTCCCTTTAATATTTTTATATAACCTCAACTTTCTTTACACAAAGTTTAAATTATGTCCAAAAGAAGTTACGAAGAAAAAATGGAACGTTATAATTTTAAAATAAGAAGACTGGAGGAAAAACAAAAGAAGAAACGCCAACGAATTATTTATTCGTCGGATTCATCGGAAGAAAATTCGGGTAAGTCAATGTGCTATTTTTTGTAAGTGAAGTTTTAGTGAAAATATAATATATGCACATAATTGATCCTGGAGGTTAACTGTTAGTTAACACGATGGAAACCTAACCTGGAGGTTGTCCGTGAGACAACACAATGGTAACTTAACCTGGAGGTTGCCCACGAGGCTACACGATGGTAACTTAACCTGGAGGTTGTCCGTCAGGCAACACGATGGTAATTTAACCGAGAGATCGACTGAGACTCTTTGCAGAGGTAGTTTTATTAATTCGGTGGTTGCTTATTTTCATTTACAAATAATTTTTAAAGATCTTCTTCCAGTTTAACTCTTAAATTAGCTTACGTAAAGCCACATGGTCATACATGAACATGATATACCAATGTGGTTCGCTATACTTTTAACCAATATTCGGGATTAAATCTCATGCAATCCTACCCTCACTATTGAAAATAATAATTCTCGATTTCTTTAAATTTTAGAAAACGAGCTGCTATCTACTAATGCTGGTCCGACACCTACGACGTTATCGCAGGATGATATCCAAGACGATCCTGAAAAGGAACAAGAAAACGTAGACGTCACCGAGGAATCAAACCTGACTCCCGATGTTTTATTGGCCCTTGGAGACCCAATAGAAGACGTACCCAAGTTTGGGGAGAAAATTCACGGGAAACTGGCGCTTCTTTGGCTTCCAATACTCCGAAAAGGGTTAGACAAAGAAGCTAAAGAAAAACTGACTAAGCAGTTTCAAATACCTGAAAACTGCAGTCTCTTGCAAGCGCCTAAGCTCAACCCCGAGATAGCAGCCGCTACTACGGACATTGCTAGAGGAAGAGACAAGAAAATAGAAGCTTTTCAACAACAGTTAGGCCTAGGCATTACAGCCCTAAACCGAGGCCTTTCGTTGCTACTAGAAAGTGATACAGAGAGGATGAAAGCCATAAAGCTTCTGAGCGATAGTTCTCGCATCCTTTGCGACCTTCACCATGTCGAGACTGAGGTCAGAAAAAACTATGTGAAGCCGGTTCTCGATAAATCATTCTTGAATTTAATTCAAGAGGAAGAGCGAGACGATACGCTATTCGGACAAAAACTTTCCGAAAAAATCAAAGCTTCAAAAGCAATAGAAAAGCAGAGTATGCAAATCAAAAAATCTGCTCCAGTAAAGCCGCCTTCTACATCCACTCAGCCGTCTACCAGCCGCTCACGCTTCCAGGGAAACTGGTCTGGCCCTCCTCGCTACGCGACGAGCAGGGGGGGCCGAGGTGCCTTCAGGAAACCTGCATCAACCAGCCGCCGGGTACCCCAAGCGCCTGCACCGAAGCAATCAACTCAGCCCCAGAGCCAGACCAAACCACGTGCTCCAGCCCAGCAATAAAGGTACATGCTGGTCGAATCCAGAAATTTTACACTTGTTGGCTTAAAATTACGTCGAATCCTTCAGTACTTAACTGGATTCTTGAGGGGTATTCTATACCATTTTGTAGTAGTGTCCAACAAAAGTATATTCCTGCTAACATTTTGACACCTAATGAAGAGGCAGATATGACCGTTGCAATTTCTAATTTATTAGACTTAGGGGCAGTATCAGTTTGCAGTCGCTCTCAAGGTGACTATATATCGAGCATATTTCTGACCGCAAAACCCAATGGTGGCAAGCGCTTTATTTTAAATTTAAAATCGCTTAACAAATTTATTCAAAAGTTCCACTTTAAGATGGAGGACCATAGAACCGCAACAAAGTTAATAACAAAAGACGGTTTCCTAGCTACCATAGACCTCAAAGAGGCTTATTTATTAGTACCAATTTACGAGGCACATAAAAAATATCTACGATTTATTTATGATAACACTGTTTATCAGTTTAATGCCCTGCCATACGGTATATGTACTGCCCCTAGAGTCTTCACAAAAATTATGAAGGAGGTGATAAGCTACTTAAGGCAAAGGGGTTATAAATCTGTAGTATATCTAGATGATATTTTATGTATCGGCGACACATATGACGAATGTTACACCAATATGCATAAGACTCTGGAATTACTAAAATGTTTAGGGTTTATAGTTAATTTTGAGAAGAGTGTGCTCACACCTCAACGAACTTGCAAATTCTTAGGATTCATGCTTAATTCCGCTGATTTATCTTTGTCATTGCCTTCAGATAAAAGAAGTAACATAGATAAACTAGTTAAAAAATTTTCATTGTTGCCTACCTGCACAATTAGGGAGTTCTCGCAGCTTATTGGGGTACTAGTTTCAGCCTGTCCAGCAGTTAAGTACGGATGGCTTTATACTAAGACCCTTGAAAGGCAAAAATTTTTGGCTCTCCAAAAATATCCTAACTATGAAACAAAAATTAAATTATCTGAAGTAATTTTACCAGACTTGGTATGGTGGAATCGGCACATCTATTCAACATCCAACCCCATGAGACCTGACGAGAACTTCTCACTTGAGATATTCTCAGATGCTTCTAGAACAGGTTGGGGGGCGTACTATAATGGCAAACGCGTAAATGGTGGTTGGAAAGAAGAAGAAATTTCCTTCCACATAAACTTCTTAGAACTGCTCGCTGTATTTATGGGACTAAAATGCTTTGCTCGCGATGCATTTAACTGTAGTATTTTACTACGCGTCGATAATACAACGGCTATAAGTTATATTAACCGCATGGGGGGGATCCAATTTCCACACCTTAATGATTTGGCTAAGTCAATTTGGCAATGGTGCGAGAAGCGAAATATATGGCTTTTCGCATCATACATAAATACGAAAGACAATGTCGAAGCGGACGAAGAATCTCGTAAAATAAACGCAGACACAGAGTGGGAACTATCAGACTGGGCTTTTCAGATGATAGTTCACGAGCTGGGTCAACCAGACATTGATCTTTTCGCTTCACGCACCAATACAAAATGTGAAGTCTATGTTTCCTGGAAGCGAGATCCAGATGCTCTAACGGTAGATGCGTTTACAATAAATTGGCGGCATCGCCATTTTTACGCATTTCCACCGTTTTCGCTTATACTGAAATGCATACGGAAAATAATAAGTGATCAAGCCACCGGTATTTTGGTTTTCCCGTACTGGACCGGACAACCCTGGTTCCCTCTCCTCAAGAAGATTTTAATATCAGAAATATTATTTCTTAAGCCTAACAGAGATCTTTTACATTCACATTTCAGATCACGACACCCGTTGCACAGGAACCTTACCCTGGGAGTCGCGAGGCTCTCCGGATTGCTTTCACACGACGAAACATCCCATCAGTAGCATTAGATTTAATGTTATCATCTGTATCAGTGAGTACTCTCAAGCAGTACAATACTTCATACAAACTTTGGTGGATATTTTGTCAGAGCAACAGCATAAATAAGTTCAATCCTCAGTTAGCTGATATCCTTACATTCTTAACAGAACAATTTAATTCAGGAGGATCTTATGGTACCATAAATACTCACCGTTCAGCATTATCATTGCTTCTGGGCGGTAATATAGGATCTGACGATAGTATCAAACGTTTACTGAAGGGTATATACAAACAGAAACCTAGCATTCCCAAATACGTAGGTACTTGGGACCCCCAGATAGTACTAAATCATATTGCCAAATGGTATCCTAACAAAGATTTAACTTTGGAAAAATTGACCAAAAAGGTATGCGTTTTACTGGCTATTTGCACTGCTCACAGAGTACAAACTCTTTCCCTGATCCGAGTTTCACATGTAAATAGATGTATTGATTCTATACAAATCCCTATTTCGGACATCATCAAAACTTCTGCTGTGGGTAGGGATCAGCCAGTACTAATTCTGCCCTACTTTAGGGAAAGCCCTAATATATGCCCAGCCACGGCTCTCGATGACTATCTATCCATGACATTAAGCTTGAGACCAGATAATATAGATAACCTTTTACTCACCTACAAGAAGCCCCATAAGAAAGCTTCTTCGCAGACTATTAGTAGGTGGATAAAGCTGACCTTGGCGGAGAGCGGTGTCGATGTGAGTGTGTTCAGTGCTCATAGCACAAGACACGCCTCCACATCGGCAGCGGCCTCCGCGGGGGTTTCTATTGATGTAATTAGAAAAACAGCGGGTTGGTCTAGTTCATCTCAAACCTTTGCCAAGTTCTATGACCGTCCAGTATTGGACAAAGGAATCTTTGCCCGATCAGTGTGCTCGTTAACTAACGACATTATAAACAAATGATGATTATTATTATAGTACTTAGTTATTAATCAGTTCTATAAAAGTTAGTTATTATTCAGTTCTTATGCATTTGTATTTCTAGTAATAGAAAGTGATTACCTGTGTGTTATTTGTTTTTTGTTATAGAAATTAAAATTTATCTTTCGTTTACAAACGACTTGTTTTATGCATTTACCTACATAAAATAACCTACTCTGAACATCTACCTGTTAAATATACATATATCTGAAGAATGAAGTGACGTAATATTAATAGATGATCAAACGAACTTCCAAGTGAAGTTCGATCACTATTATATAAGTCACTTCATTCGAAGATATAAAATCACCCTCCCAATAAATAATGCCCTAATCCCTATAAATTTTAATTCTGTCTCTAAAGAAATGAAGTTGAGCGCAGGCTAGGTTAGCAAGTAGAATATTACCATAGACAAAAAAAAAAAAAAAAAGAGCGGAAATCGATTCAAAATCGATTGTCAACTTTGAAATTCGTGCGAACTGCCTTGTAGGTTTAAAGGACTACCTGTTAAATATACATATATCTTCGAATGAAGTGACTTATATAATAGTGATCGAACTTCACTTGGAAGTTCGTTTGATCATCTATAAATACACGCAGCTAAATATCAAGACTAGCTTGGTGCGCTATAGGTACTGGCTGCTTATGCAATACCAATATTATGAAAAATATAGCGGTGTTCCCTTTTAATTTCATCTTAACTTCTAGGCTAATAATCTTAGTAAACTAGCGTCCAGCTTGGATAATAATTGATCGAGCAAGCGAAGCGAGCGAAAGTCTCAGTTTCGAGATAGGGCAAAAATGCTTTTGTCCGGTTTACTGTCTGTTCTCGCCTACAGGTCGCAATTTTCCACCGATTTTAACGAAAATTGGCATACAAATTCCTTTATAAATTGATTTATTCAAATTTTTTGTCGATCACGATTTTTGATTGGAGGTAAAAAAAGGGTAAAGATAGCGGTAGCGCTATCGACAGATTTTAATCAAATTTGAGAGGCCCAATCAGTATCTTATTCTTCATAAGATGTTGCAAAAAAAATCTAGAAGACAGGAGTGGAAGGAGAAAGTTTGGGAAAGGGGACAAAGTTTGCTGAAGTGATTTTGTTATATTTTTTGTATATACCTACCTACCTACACCAATACGACATCACAATCTTATCTGCCTTTACAACACGAACCCATAAACACCAGATTCGACCTCCTAAGACCAAGGCAACGCGAGTCATCGCTAAGAAACTGACACCCCTATTTTGCTTATTAAAATAGCTTTATTAAGCCAAGGAAAAGGGGAAAGCATCGGTTATTGACCGAGCAAGCAAAGCGAGCGAAGCATCACAGTTTTGATATTGGCCAAATTTTTTTTGTCCGTCTGTCTGTCTGTTCTCGCAGACAGATCGCATTTATCAACCGATTTGGATGAAAATTGGCAGTCAATTTCAATGATTTATTTAATTTTTTTAGGCGATGTTTGCTCTGGGTAAAATAAACAAAACGTCTAACTAACTAAACAAACGTCTCGTCTTAAATACTTTTTTTAAAACCAATCTTTTAATCACTGTTATTTATTACAGTTAAACATGTCATGGATAAGAAAACACAGTTAAACATTTTCGGCTAATGCAGTACTTTCAGCCACAATCGAAGATGCCTAATGGTTTAAAAAACAAACTGAGAGAATTTTAACTATAATTTGTGTCACGGTTAATAAATACTGGTAAAAGGTTTCGACTACCCCAGGACCAGCCACCACATTCAAAATATTTTTAAATAAACTCATGATCACAGTTATACACGTGAAATATTTCATAGTTAAAACAGTTAATAATTTTCAGCTAGCGCAGCACTCTCCGCCCGTTCAAAGATACCCAATGGTTAAAAAACAAGCTCTTAACCACAGACACTACATGAATACATAACAGGTGGTAGTCAGACAATAATTAATAGGTCTACAATAGTCTAGGTACAAGATTAGTTAGGCACGCATAAAAATAAATTAGTATTTGTTTCGTTCTGTAGTTTGTATTAATAAGCATACTGAATAGCAGAGTTTTACCTACCATTAAAACTCTTGTTATGTCCGGAGCCTTATTCGAGGCCTTATAAACATATTTTGAGATTTGTCCTTCCGTTTCCGGCCGTTTCCTAGTATATTACTGCTGTAGTTCCGTTTCCGATGTACAGGGGGCGTTACTTCCGTCCGTTAAGTTCACCAGTTTGTGCGAGCACATTTCTCATCATTGCAGGTCTCAAAATAACTTAAATCTATTTACTAGTCTATTTTATGAACTAATAGCACCAGGCAGAACTGACTAAGGCCTCGAATAAGGCTCCGGACATAACAAGAGTTTTAATGGTAGGTAAAACTCTGCTATTATGTCCTTCCGCCGTTATTCGAGGCCTTATAAACATATTTTGAGACTTTGTTTGTTCTCGCCTGGTGAACGGACGCCAATGTGACAATACTTAAGTACCTACTAAATTAAATTTTACGATAGTACAATAACTCATTTATTTCTCAATTTATAACAATAAGTTTTGATCATACTTAAAACGTAGTTAGAAAACCTTAAATTACTATTTACAAGCAAATCACACTGGTTCAAAGAGAACTCCCAGTGAGTTATTGATTGAAACTTCACTAGGTTTAGCTTTAATTTCTTTTTTATAAAACTTTAAAAATGTATTTTCTGATCTCCAATTACCCCTAGTCAAGATTTTATCTATTGGTTCTTTATCAATCCAACTCCTTGAAGCTACAGCGGACCTGACACTTCCCGGAGTTGCATCGACACCAGCTTCTTTTAAGACAGATTTAACCCAACCCGCGATAACAGTTCTAGAGGCAGCTTTAGCTGTACCACGGGCAGTTACAAATAAATTTTCAATTTTAGCTTCTTCTCTCCTCAACTTTCCTAGAGAAAATAACCTTTTTACCCACAAAACTGGGTTCAGATTTGGGTTTTCTACATTCGAAAATAACTTCCAACCCGATTGAATAAAAGAATCTGAATCTGTTTTGGATCCGTACATGGGCCAAAGTGTTATAGAGCTATCTACATTATTGATTACCAATGAATCTTTAGAAATACTTAATAGCGTTAAATCGTGAACTCTACGCCCCGAACAGAGCAGTAGAAGGATAGCGCAGCGTCGTGAGACTTCGTATAAGCTCTCAGAATTTACAGAATTGCTTAACAACCAGGATATCAAAATCCTGGTGTCCCAGACACCCTGGTTTGGACGTTTTCTTGAATTGTTAGAAGAAATTTACCTTAAAATTTGTTTAACCAACACATTTGAACTGAGACGTGAGCTATCCTCTACACTACACAAAGTAGACACAACTGATTTATGGACCAAAATTGTTCTATATGCCAACCCTTCTTTTAGATGAAGGTCAGCTAAAAACCTTGCTAATTCGGAGCCAGAGGGGTTATTGACCTGAACTGAAGAATGCCTACACCATTTTACCCATCGCTCCCAGGCTGGTTTGTAAGTATTGAGAGTGGATTTTCGCCATCCTGCTCTTAATAAAGCTTTTTGTTTACTTGACCATGATTCTACTGCTTGAGACCACCCCCACATTTCCACACCTCCAATGTTAGGTCCTGAACCTTCGGCGGAGGACGGCCTGTTGACAGATCTACAAGAACCGTTTCTAACTGATGAATTGTAAACGGTGGTGCTATTGCTCGTGCTTTGAGGTCTGCTCTCCAAAACGCCCGAGGCCACTTCGGCGCTACTATGAGATAGATACCTTTGGCTCGATTGAGATGCATGAGAACTCTCGGCATCAGATTTGGAGGTGGAAACACCCAAGCTAGATCGAACTCCCATTCCCAAGCGAATGCATTGTGCCTCCACGCTGCCGGATCTCGCTGATCTAGAGTGACATACCTTTGTACGACGTGGGCTCGAGCCGACGCGAACAGATCTACTTCTGGAGTACCCCATTTCGAAAACACTACTTTTGTGAACAGTGGAACTAAGTGCCACTCTGGGATTACAGATTTCCGAGACAGGCGGTCGGCTACACTGTTGTACCTTCCCGGAATGTGGTGTGCTACTAAATGAATGTCGAACCGGCTTAATATTTCGAAAATTTGATAGGTCAGATTCATCAGTGCAGCCGATCGACTTCCCCCCTCGTTCCTCAGATACGCTACGACAGCTTTGTTGTCGCACTGTAGCAGCAGTGACGAATGACTCAGAGAAGGAGCGAATTGGGACAAACATTTCAGAATAGTCAACATCTCTTTGCGATTCGAGTGAAAAGACTCCTCGTTGTCTACCCAGTCGCCCCTCAATTGCATTCCGTTTAGCTCTGCTCCCCAGCCGGAGTCTGCTGCATCCGTTGTCAGGAAATGTGTCTTTGACAGGGGATGTAGTCTGGATGCTGTTCGGCAGTTTGTCATCCACCACTTCAACTCTTCGATAGTTTGAAGGGGAAGAGGGTAAGCACTCTTCGAATGCTTTTGGAGGAGACTGTTGCAATGAGTTAGCAGGTAACGAAAGTTTAGACGACCCTGTGGAACCGCTAGCCTGGCAAAATTCAAACTCCCTACAATACTCTGCACTTCTCGGAGGGTAGCCTTTTTTCGTTTTAGTAATTTTGATATGATCCCCCGTAGACCAAGAATTTTCTTCTCTGGAAGAAATATTTTGTTGTTCCACGTGTCCCATACTAGACCTAAATACTCTAACGTTTTTTGCGGGACTAGAATTGACTTTTCGGTGTTTATTTTCCAACCTAATTCCTGCATAGTTAAAAGAACAGTTTTTGTCTGGTCTACCAGTTTCGACCTGTCCTGGCAAACAATTAAAAAGTCGTCTAGAAACACTGCTATTCGTATACCCTGTTCTCTGAGTATTTCTGCAGTCCAGTTCGAAAGGGACGCAAAAATTTTGGGTGCTGTCGCAATGCCAAATGGCAAACAGGTCATCTGTAGTAGCTGACTTCGGTAAGAGAGTCTGAGAAAGCAACGGTGGTTTTGAGAGACTGGTACGTGATAGTAAGCTTGAGTCAAGTCTACTTTTACCATCCAATCGTTCGGTTGAAGAAATTCTGGAATACGATGGACAGAGATCAACCTGAATTTGGTTATTTTTACAAACTGATTTAATCGTTTTAGATTGAATATTGGACGCATGGATCCATCGCTCTTGGGGGTTAAAAATAGGGTTGATAAAAAGCTGGGCGTATCGGGGGCACATTCCAAAATACTTTCCACTACCATACTGTTTATGACCTGGTCCATTTGAGGAGATGGAGCAGTCTGGTAACGAGAGCTTATGAGCCGAGGAGAGACAAGCGGTGGTTTGGCTTGGAAAGGAATTTTGTAACCCGATATTACTTGTATTAGAGGGCTTGGTGCTCCTCTCTTTTTCCAGGCATCGACAAAACATTCGAGCCTGCCCCCCCGAAACGCCTGCTGACAGTCAATATTTCCTATCCCCTTTGCCTTTGCCGCGCGTGGCACTTTGCTGGGGATGCGACCCATTTCGACCGAATGGTTTTCTAGAGTTTGCCGGGGCTTGCTGACGTGAGGCATATGATTGAGGCCTAAATTGTGGCCGAAAAAACCGTTCATTATTCCCATAGGCTGGGAATTCATAGTTGTAAGCATATGGGTAGAAGGGCCGCACCCCTTGCGGTGACGGATACCTATTCGTGTAAAACGGCGCTATGGGGCGACCGGCTTGACTATAACCACTAGGTCCAGGTTGCGCAGCCTGGGACCCAGGTACAACTCTCTTCTCTTGCGCAGAAAAGGAGGTTTTCGGAGAAGAAAAGATTTTACTGACTCCCCCATTATTTTTCAAGAATTCTACAAATGGTTCCTTGTCAAATAAGTACTCGCACGACGGGGGTATCTTTTTTAAACTAACTTTCAAAAACTTCTCTTTTACTAAACTAATGAATGCATCGCGTCTTTGTTCAATAATATCGGCTCTACGACCGCACACTAACTGTAAACAATCAAGCGAGATTTTTTGAAAATCCCCAGAAAAGATTTCTTTGATTTTAGAGATCAAGGACTCATTATCTAAAATATCTGCTTCTTGAGTCCATTGGAGTAAATCTGACACACCTTTTTTCAACGCATCGCTTTGCAAAATGACCGCCCGGGTGATGGCACCCAAGGATTTATCAGTTGCAGAAAGACTACTCGATTTTTCAAACTGTTTGAGTTCATCATTTGCCTCTAAGTCAACAAACCCCGGCCGCGCATTATAGGACTTTTGAATTTCGGCATAACGGACATTAGTCCAATTTTCGGTTTTAAAATGTTGCAGCGTACTTAGCAATTCCAAATGCTCCGTAGAGGCATTTGAAACAGATGGTTCTTTCAAATTTGTGGCTAACTCGAAATCAAACTTGAGGGTAGATTTTAAACTGTCCTCTGGTAGGGCCGGCTCGGCGGGCCCCTCGTCTGGCTCAGTAGGTTCGTTAGGATGCCAACAACCAGGAAGCGGAGGGTAGGCATTCCACGACAAAAAATTTTGAATTTCACTTACTTGTTTGGTAAGGCGTTCTAATACCTTACCATCCATACGCGATCTTTTAGCACGGTGTGAATCCGCTTCGCCCGTACGCTGGCGCCTTTTGCGTTTATCCACACCATTACCGCCTTTTTCACCATCCTCACTCGACGAAGAAGTATAAACCCGATCACGTTCATCACTCGAATTATCCGACATAATTAACTATTTTCGGAACTACTCAAAACTAGAAACTTATCGAACGCTAACAGCGTTTTACGAATATATGTATTATATTATATAATAAAAATGTTGACCGAACGCGAACTGCGTCACGCACGTCTTTACGGCACGAAAATCAGGACGCCAATGATGAGAAATGTGCTCGCACAAACTGGTGAACTTAACGGACGGAAGTAACGCCCCCTGTACATCGGAAACGGAACTACAGCAGTAATATACTAGGAAACGGCCGGAAACGGAAGGACAAATCTCAAAATATGTTTATAAGGCCTCGAATAACGGCGGAAGGACATAATAAGTTTTTTAAATCAAACTCGTAATCACAGTCATTTGTAACCGTTAAATATTTATTTATTTATTTATTTATTTCCTTTTACATTGCCCTAACAGTTTAAAACTAAATCGACAATGCAAAACAATTACAACTACTTACTTATAAATCTAAAAAAACATAAAAGCTCTTTCTGTAAATTTCGTCAATGAAACCACAAAAAGGTCAAAGTCCTCCTCTTCGCATAATCTATTAATAAGACGAAGAGCCCTTGTCATAGGTGCTTCTTTAAGCAAGTTAGTCCTTGCTCTCGGAACCAGTAGGAGTTTGTGTCGCCGCGCGCGTATGTAGTTATTTGGGACATACAGCCCCACACGCATTAGTACTTGCGGGTTGTACACCATACCTATAATATGTAATGGTTAAAGAAACAGCTGATAATTAGGGCTACTACAGCACTCAAAGACGAGACGAGACGTTCAAACAAGCAGTTTTTTTTGACCAAACTCATATTTACAGTAATTTATTACTATTATACATGTCATGGCTAAAAATGTACCTACAGTAAAAAAAAAACAGCTACCGCAGCACTCTTTGCCATATTTGGAAAAATAAGGGGAATGTGTTGGCTATTCTATGGTACTAGGGGCTTGCAAGATCTACCGTTCTCACAGAACCACTAGTAATAAGGATGGGTTCTATATTATACATAGTTACCTATAAGGTTATAGGTACAATAACATTGTATGTCATAAACCTAATTATATGCAACCTATAATATCTATTAACATGCAGAATGTTGTTGTGTAAAACTATGGATTTATATAGATCACGATACACTACTGCATGCCGCCGCGCTACTGCACTGCTCCAGTGATCGGCACCTACCTACCTATTAATACCTATGCCTAAAAAAAAGTGCTTGTGAAATCGTGACTAGGCTCGTGTGTTACTAGACTTATTGTTTTATTATATATATAATCTGTGTTCAGCATCTGAATAAAAACAGGACAGTACAACAATACTCTGTGGTACCATCTAAACGAAGCATACGCTTTCGACCAATCAGAGCAATGGTCGCCAATTCCCAGGTCGTGTATTCCATGGGTGTACATTCCCGACACGTGCCGGGAAAGCGCAGGCAGGAATACGCAGCCAGGAAAACGCTGCCAAAATGTACATGAATTCCAGGTCGTGTATTCCCAGGTTGTACATTCCATGGCTGGACATTCCCAACACGTGTTTGGAATGTACAACCATGATTTCGTGTACATTTTGGCTTCGTATTCCTGGTTGCGTATTCCTGGTTGCGTATTCCTGGCTGTGATTTCCCGGGCTGTGTATTCCATGGTTGTACATTAACCGGACCCGTTTCATTTCCAAATTCATCATCTTCTTTTATAACCTAAAGCCTGCAATACATGTTGGCCGAGCTAACGCCAACGCGAGCGTAGGCAAATCGATGCAAGGCAAGTGCTACCGTCCAGACGTTCGGCGAGTCTACGCAAACTATTGCAAGCGGCCAATGAATGAGTTGGACGAGTGAAGCTGCCCACACGTTGGGTGCTGTCAGTTCGCGTTGTGCATTCGAACTAGCTACATGGTTATCCGGTATTTATTTGGTTCGAACAATATGGACGTAGAATTTGTTGCAGCAGCTGCTATTTATTTGATGAGCACGTTTATTAATTACGTCTTTGTATGCCGGAAGAAAGTTGTAAAAAAAGAAAAGACAAAAAAGATGGTGGTGAATTCATAGAAATAGAACAAACTTGAACACATCATCGTTGGTTTCGAACGATAATAATAATAATAATAATAATGCTGGACAATACACACAGCATCATCTAGCCCCAAACTAAGCAGAGCTTGTGTTATGGGTACTAGATGACTGATATACTTAATACAATACATTACATGCATAGATATTTTTTATTATACATAGAAAATACCCAGAACACCCGGAATAAATATTTGCAGATCATACAAACATTTATCCCAAGGCGGGAATCGAACCCGCAACCTCCTGCGTCGCAGGCGGACATTCGCCCGCTACGTCACATCGGTCGATATTATTTCATTATACACGTGCGACGATGACCGACACCAAACGCGTAATGGCGGGCTGACAAACATGTGGACACGATTGGCCGAGTGTAGACGAGCGCCTTTGATTTGTGCAAAAAAACCGACACGGCTCCGAAGTGAGGCGAGTGGCCGCAAGCGACCGCGAGCGACCGCGAGTGGTGACAAGTCATTGCAAATGACCTCTATACACGTTGGCGCTTGTATTCACTCGGCCAACTAGGCGAGCGACACCGAGCGATGGCAAGGCAAGGCAAACATGCCGTCTACACGTTGGTATTGGCCTTCGCTCGGCAACGTTGGGCCAACATGTATTTCATGCTTAAGACAATTTAAGCACTAAGTTATGTCAGTAGGTACCTACTCCAATGCGACTTGACATTTGACATGATTTGGGTCATAAAAACCAATTGGTCGACATTAAAGACGATTTTCCGAATATTCCAGGAACGTGTAAAGTTACCTACAACAAGGGTATAGAATATTTATATTTTAGCAATCGTTTTTGGTTCCAAATTTCTTACAAAGTTTTGATATTCTCGAGTCGAGAATAGAAGTACAGTACCTACACAGAATATAAATAGAGAGTAGAGTAGCAGTTTAATAAGCACTCTGTGTATCATATAATAGTACAAAGGGTACAAAGTATTCTGTGATTGAAACGAAAGTAATACGAAGAAGAACTCGTTTTGTTTTTGTATTTCATTACTAAAAACTAATTGCATACTTACGTACCGGTGAACCACTAATCTATAAATAACATCATTATACTCTCCTAGAAGTAATAGTATTGTGTTCTACAGTTTGTTTGTGTAAAACTAAACACCCGTACTGTCAAGATGCTGTACATCATTTTATTTACGATTTTTAGTGTAGTATTCGCTTACGAAAAAGATATGACTTTCACCGTTCAAGCTGGAAGAACCGACTGCTTCTACCACGAGGTGGAAGTAAACGATGTCATCGATATTGAATATCAGGTACCTAGTCGGTATATTTATCTCTCTAACCTAACGCTTTTCGTCGTAAGTTTTTGCTGTGTAGGTAGTGTTAACGGAAGACGAAGCATTGGACGTCCTACCCGATGGACTCATGTATTGAGTATATCTAGTACCCATAACACAAGCTCTGCTTAGCTTGGGACTAGATGATGCTGTGTGGATTGTCCAGCATTATTATTATTATTATTGTTAGGATCGCGGAAGTCGGTGGATGGATAGGGCTCAAAATCATTGTTCCTGGTAATGTATGGGTAAGGCCTTCCAGTAGACTTCTACAGACTGTTGATGATGAAAATGATGCTGTGGTAGTGCAAGTATGCTTTCAAAACCCATTTTGTTACGGGTTGCGTTTGAACGATCACAAGTACTGGTTTTGTGTCTGCTGCTGTGATATCATGATGCATAGCCACAAGGGTGATCTTTCCAATCCGACCGTCTTTACAAACAAGAATCCTTCTCAAATCATGAGTAGTCATTGTCCCTTTAGCAAACAATTTACAACATTGGAGCCACGGTAGCAGATTTCTCATGAAACAATAAAAAAATAAAAAAGTATTTTTGGACATTTTGACAGAACATAGAGCTGCAAACTATGGGAACAAGATGATTGATAGAATACTTATAATTAAAACTTAATAGAAGCTATAATACCCAGACAGAGAGACAAAATAAAAAAATCAACCTTAGGTCATTTCTCCAAACCTGAAAAGCTCACTATTTCGTTGGTCGGAAACAGTAATGGAACATTTCAAAATGTACTGTTTTGAGTAATCATGAGTTAAAGTTTATGTCAATTAAAGTTAAAGTTAAAATTAAAGTTTATGTCAATTAAAGTTAAAGTTAAAATTAAAGTTTATGTCAATTTATTTTTCATGTCAATTAGAACCAAAATTTGATTTGTGCTGATAGTGATTTAGAAAGAGTATCCAATTCCCTACCGTTCTGCATACTTATCTCAAAACACGTAATTTCGGAAATGTTCCGGTAATGAATCCGACCGACGATTTGGAGCTTTTCAGATAGTTATAAAAAAACCCCTCCCACACTTGTGACCAAGCATGGTATTGACTTGAAAAAAAATCTCAGATCAAACTATAACTCATGGAAAATAACTGTATACTGTTATTGAATGTTAACCTTGAAGTATGTTTTTAACTAAGTTCGTGTGGTTCCTATCAGTGTGATAAGGATTATTGTTACAACAAATGTTATAAACTATCGGTTAAAACTCAAGGTCTGATTTTATAGTTAAATATTTTAGTACATTTTATACAAAATGTACCTACATAAGTTACTGATGATTGTAGTCATTATAAAATAACCGAAGTAGTACTCGGCGTCGCCAACAGATGGCGTTAATAGAGGGTATACGGCATAAAATAGCGGCCGCTCGCAGTTTCGCCCACGTGGCAGTTTTTTCCCGTTCCCGTTATTTTTTCGGGATAAAAAGTAGCCTATGTCCTATTCCAGATTACAATCTATATTTACTCCAAATTTCATCCAAATCGGTCCACTGGTTAGAGCGTGAAAGAGGAACAAACATCCATCCATCCATCCATCCAAACATTCGCATTTATAATATTAGTAGGATTGTAAGAAGACTACGCAATAAACATGTTTTATATTATCTTTTTTACTATAATTTCAGGTGATAGATGCGTCACATGGAGAACTCGATATATCGTTTCAACTCTCTGATCCTGTGGGCCGGGTGATTGTAGCTGATTATAAAAAGCCGGAGAACTCTCACCGTTACACATCAGAACTGCTT
Organism: Electrophaes corylata; assembly: GCA_947095575.1. Classification (NCBI taxonomy): domain Eukaryota; kingdom Metazoa; phylum Arthropoda; class Insecta; order Lepidoptera; family Geometridae; genus Electrophaes; species Electrophaes corylata. The sequence continues at coordinate 3,790,965 of OX352727.1, forward strand.
GGTGACTATCGATTCTGCTTTGATAACAGCTTCAGCACTTTCAGCACTAAAACGGTGAGAATAATTTTTCTTTGAACATTTTTTTTATACAACTTGTTGATGGAGCAAGCAGATGGCCCACCTGATGTTAAGTGGTTACCATCACCTATAACAAAGCATTGCCTCGTAAGTCACGCTCGTTAGGAACGCCACCGACGACGTTGCGAGGAACTGGCGCTTAGATTCACCTAGATTTAAGACGTTTCAAGATGATGCCTGCGGATATTACTGAAAAAATGCTTTTTGACTTTGACTTTGATACATTACTCAGCGTCCATCAACCTTTGGTATACAGATGTTAATCCTCATGTGCCTGTAATTACACCGGCACCCACACCCTTCAAACCGGAACACGCTGCGCTGCTTGGCGACAGGAATAGGCATGGTGGTAGTACACACACGGACGAGCCCTTCACTAAGAGCTCTACTACTACTAAAAGTACTAAGTACCTGGTGTTAAGTGGTTACCATAATAAAGCATTGCGTCACAGGTCACGTTCGTTAAGAATGTCCCCTATACGATGCACTGCTCAGGCATACAGGTGTTGCCTCATGTGCCTGTAATTACACCGGCACCCACACCCTTTAAACCGGAACACGCTGCGCTGCTTGGCGGCAGGAATAGGCATGGTGCTAGTACGCACCCGGACGAGCCCTTCAGCAATATTCAATGAAAGTAACTAAGGAAGCGCAACTTCCTCCGCTTGAAGTTATACGAACTTTAACCCCTGCTGTACCCGTTCAGGGGTTGAATTTCGGGAACTCCTTTCTAAGTACCTTACTAGATAGATAATAGAGTACCTACTAGATGACTGATATACTTAATGCAATACATTACATACATCGATATTTTTTATTATACATATAAAATACCCAGAACACCCGGAATAAATAATTGCAGATCGTACAAACATTTATCCCGAGGCGGGAATCGAACCCGCAACCTCCAGCCGCGGCACTTCGGTCGTCAAATGTATACGTCGGTATATATTATGTAGATTATTAACCTGTGTCTTTTGTAGGTATTCTTCGACATGTTGATACAGTCAGATGACGAAGCCAATAGAGATTACGATGATGATGGAAAGGAAATGGAACTTGGTAAGTTTTTCAAACATTCCAAAATATTAAAATAAAAAAACGAGTGTGCTTTAGACCACACGACTGAAGTAAAACTTCTTTAATATACGAAACGTAAGTGGCTATGAGAGAAAGAGAGAAAGAACAGTGCTTTCATACCCCCTCCATGGTAGTGTTAAACGCTTGCATAAGAAGTTTTACTTCAAAAATAATAAAAAAAAGGCGAATGTCCGCCTGCGACGCAGGAGGTTGCGGGTTCAATTCCGAATGTTTGTACGATCTGTAAATATTTATTCCGGGTGTTCTAGGTATTTTTTATGCATAATAAAAATATGTATGTATGTAATGTATTGTATTAAGTATATCAGTCATCTAGTACCCATAACACAAGCTCTGCTTAGCTTGGGGCTAGATGATGCTGTGTGGATTGTCCAGCATTATTAATGGTCGAAATGTATATTATTCTTTCAGGCGATCCAGCAGAAACTTATTTGATGAAAGTGCGCGATATATCCGAATCAGTAATGAAGGTGAAGGACAACATGGCAGCGGCAAAGAGGATGCAAGATCTACATTCAGCTCACGAAGCGCGGGACAGGAATCTGGCAGAGGGACTGTGTACCAGGTAGAGTAGTAGGTTCTGTAGTAGTAGAGCTCTTAGTGAAGGGCTCGTCCGGGTGCGTACTAGCACCATGCCTATTCCTGCCGCCAAGCAGCGCAGCGTGTTCCGGTTTGAAGGGTGTGTGTCGGTGTAATTACAGGCACATGAGGCAACACCTGTATGCCTCAGGTTGATGGACGCAGAGCAGTGGTATTGTAAGGCACGTTCCTAACTAACGTGACCTACTAGGCAATGCTTTGTTATAGGCTACGGTAACTACTTAACATCAGGTGGGCCATATGCTTGTTCCATCAGCAAATTGTATAAAAGGTTAGGCTGATCAGATACTGATACAAACTTGAAAAAATACGGTGCATAGTATAGAGTTTACACAAAAGACTATCTAATACTTATTTCACAAAAGAATTATTTCTACATGCCCATCAGACTTAACATCAGGTGAGATTGCGGTCAAACGTTTACCTATAGAATGTAAAAAAAAAAAAAAAGTCTCTAAATGTCTATTGTTTTTAGTTTTGTAACCTTGTAATGTGTGTGCTAAAGTAACAAATAAATTTCTGTCTATGTCTATGTCTAATAGTATTGCACTTAAACTATTTAGCACCTTGAAAAAAAAATCGCAAAAATAAAAGAAAAAAACTTTCGTCGCGCATTTTTCAAGATTTTGAGCGACAACTATGTACTATATTTTTTATAATCAGAAAAAAGGTAATTTATTGAATTAAAGACATCTGTATATTTTTAATCAACGTGGCTTAATTTGTTTTTAAACAAATTAAAACTGCAGAAAAAATAGCGTGGTGTCTTAGTAATAGGGTCCCACTCCCAATTTACCCTTTGGGTACGGAACCCTTAAAATAAACTTAATTTATGTATAATATACTAGCGGCCGCTCGCAGCTTCGCCTGCGTGGCAGTTTTTTCCCCGTTATTTTTTCGGGATAAAAAGTAGCCTATATGTTAATCCATCCAAACTTGATCCAAATCGGTCCACTGGTTAGAGCGTGAAAGAGTAACAAACATCCATACTTACAAACTTTATAAATCGCGTTTATAATATTAGTAGGATATATATAAATATGTATAATAAAATAAACTAAAAAAAAAATAAACTCAAGATTTGCCAAAGGGCCATGGAACGCAGTATTCTCGGCTTGAAGCGCATAGACCGAGTGCGTAATTCCATACTGCGTTCTTTAACTGGGATAAGTGATGTGGGAGACAAAGCTGCCAGGCTCAAATGGGATTGGGCGGGGCACGTGTCTCCCGATAGGTGGGCGAACACCAGTACACCTTGGGTTCCTGACGGACGGCGACCTCGGAGTCGTCCAAGAAAACGATGGCGAGACGAGCTGGATGCCTTTGATGGGACGTGGTGGGAGAGGGCTAGAGAGAGAGAGAGAGCTGGAAGTCTTTGGGGGAGGCCTTTGCCCAGCAGTGGGATTAAATAGGCTAGGAAAAAAAAAAAAAACATGGCATAGGCCGAATAAAATAATTTTTATTAATGCTATTAATTTTGTTTCAGTGTGCTGAGTTGGTCGGTGTGGCAGATAATCTTAATGCTTATTGTTGGAATAACGCAGGTAAATAATATGCAGAGATAATATTAATAATAATAATAATAATAATGCTGGACAATCCGCACAGCGTCATCTAGCCCCAAGCTAAACAGAGCTTGTGTTATGGGTACTAGATGACTGATATACTTAATACAATACATTACATATATAATATTTTTTATTATGTACATAAGAAATACCCAGAACACCTGGCATAATATTTGCAGATCGTACAAACATTTATCCCAAGGCGGGAATCGAACCCGCAACCTCCTGCGTTGCAGGCGGACATTCGCCCGCCGCGCCACATCGGTCGTCAAATTATTGTATTTAAAAAAAAAGTATATAAGTATTCTATTAGTTATCTGGTTTCCACTGTACAAGCTATGCTTAGTTTGGGGCTAGATGGCGTTGTGTGAAATATTAGTAATTTATCTTTGTTTCTCTATTCCAGGTTTTCTTCGTAAAGAGCCTGTTTGAAGATGCACAAACGAGTAAACTAAACAAGTTGATGACAAAACTGTCTCGATGATACCAAATTTAGTTATAATTTAATATTTATACTGATCCTTAGATCGTGGGTTCTAATCCATACACTATTCGAAATGTTTATGTAATTAATGTCTCAAATGGTGAATGAAAACATCGTCTAGGATGATACTGGTTATGCTGTAAGGATGGTTTAATTGCTACAAGCCTATTTAAAACCCTGTCCCAAGCCACAGCGTCCCGTAAATAGGGGTATCCTTTGTATATATAATCTAGAATAGATAATGTAACTTATAGCTAGGATAAATTATTGTTCCTAATTCACTGATTTCTTCTTAATCACTTGCTGTGTTCCGGTTTTAAGGGTGTGGGTGCCGGTGTAATTACAGGCACATGAGGCAACACCTGTATGCCTCAGGTTGATGGACGCAGAGTAGTGCATCGTAGGGCACGTTTACGAGCGTGACCAGCGAGGCAATGCTCTGTTATAGATAATGGTAACCACTTTACATCAGGTGGGAAATCTGCTAGTTAAAAAAAACAAAATAAACTGTACGGGCTGGGTTAACGGTTAGAATGACCCAAAAAGGACCAGTGTGATGAGGGGACTCAAGATACCAATCTCGTTTTAATGCACAAGTCACAATACTGTTAAGTAAATTATTTAGTCAATTATATTTATATGATTAAGGTAATTTAAATACTTACGATTCATTAACATAGCTCTCTAGTAGTAGAGCTCTTAGTGAAGGGCTCGTCCGGGTGCGTACTAGCACCATGCCTATTCCTGCCGCCAAGCAGCGCAGCGTGTTCCGGTTTGAAGGGTGTGTGTGCCGGTGTCATTACAGGCACATGAGGCTTAACACCTGTATGCCTCAGGTTGATGGACGCTGAGCAGTGGTATTGTAGGGCATGTTCCTAATGAGTGTGACCTACGAGGTATTACTTTGTTATAGGCGATAGTAACCACTTAACATCCGGTGGGCCATGAATTTATTATATTTCATTGAGTGATTTCCTTGTCGATAGTTTGTCCATATTTAGGTAAAACCTATGGTACTTTACATCAGGTACACCGTATACTTGTAGCTATAAAAACTTTCAGAATTTGTGAATTTATCGAACTAGCGTAAGTTCCATGCTACCTCGATAAATTTCGATAAAAGCTCATTTTATCAAGAATTTCTGTCAAATTTTATCTATCATCCATGCTTGTGGCGCAGATTCGATTAACGCCTCACTGAAAAAATATTCTGTTGCAACTGTTTTAATGAATTGTCTCTGAAACTACAAAGAAAATGAGCAATATTGTGATAACACGCACACTTTTATACGTAAAGTTTACTGTACTTAGACTATTATTAATAAATTTTATAGAAATAACCTGGAGTTTTATTTATTATTGTCTATCTAGTCAAATCTAACCTACTTTAAGATCTCACATTTTTTTAAAATAACAGCAATTGTTATAGGTATCCAAAAAAATCTATGTTTATTCCAAATTTCATCCAAATCGGTCCACTGGTTAGAGCGTGAAAGAGTAACAAACATCCATCTATTCTTACAAACTTTCGCGTTTATAATATTAGTAGGATGTCCAGCAGTGGACTTTTAATCTATGTCCAGCAGTGGACTTCTAAAGGTTGATGATGATAAAAAACCAATTTAATAATAGGCCTTTATTTCAAAACTACACATACAATTAATACATTTCATAAATAAATCCGATAAAAATCTTAAGATAGACTTATACTGTATCTGTGGTAATTAAGCATTAATATAAATTATTAAAACAAAATAATCAAGGATAATATTTACAAACTTCTTATATTCAATAAAAAAAATCACAAAAAATTATTTTTTTGTGTTTAATATACACTAGGTTATAAGCTCCCTAAATACAATATATATAACAAGTACATACATAACTATATACCTACAACCTAGCTTATATAACAACCATTAAAAAAAATCACAACATAGAATCATCAATCATTTTCACCATAGGTACAGTCGTCTGCACTAATATGTTTAAAACCTTAAGTTTAGACTTAAGTTGCGTCAATGACCAATAAAAATAAATATTTGTGGTCATTTTTACACAACTTCTTCTAACTTTTTTAAGTGTAGGCACCTGCTGTGGTGTCTTTGTGTATGTGTGTGTTGTGTTGAATAAATATCTATTCTATTCAATTCTATCAATTCTTAATCCCAATAGTTAGTACTATGGGAACCAGATTACTGATATAATTCTTATACTTTTTGAATTACTGAATGAAATTACTCTAAATGTATTTGACCGTCAGCTAAGTGGTATTGTATAAGAGCTTGTTGTAGGTAACTTTACATGTTCCTGGAGTATTCAGAAGTGGTGTTATTACACCCGGTGTAATATTTTGTTCTCAATTTATCTATAAGTAGTAAGATGTTATAATGAGTTCCGTGGCCTAACACTCATATAGAAGCTCAAATTAATTGCTCTAAGATCTGAGGGCTGATTCTGAGTTTTTTTCGTTTTCCGGATACCGGATTTCGGTTTGCGAGCTCGAACTTTTTGTATGGAGATATGATAAGCGCCTCTAGCGGCATATGGGGGCACTAGCGTATCTCCATACAAAAATTTGGAGCTCGCAAACCGAAATCCGGTATCCGGAAAACGTAAAAAACTCAGAATCAGCCCTCTGGGGCCTAAGCACGAACTGGCTATCGTGACGCTAGCGTCACGCTAACGTTACCAAAATGTATGAGATTTTGCACAGCGCCTCTATCGTGCGTAAAGAGAACTAAAATTGGAAGCACGAACACTTTTGGCATTACGTACGTAAAGTAAACGATAGCTAGGTCCGTAAAGTAACGTAATTCGATAGGAAGTTAGTAAATCGGTTGTCGTTCGTGCTACCATGTATCGTCTCAGTATTACGTATTTACGTTAGGTTTACGGACTGTTACGATACGAAAGTGGAATTTGTTCGTGCTTACCCCCTGTACACAACATAAACGCAATTAACACTTGATAAAAAAAATAGCATTAAGTAAACCGAAGTTATTCTACTTTTGTCGCGCACTGTACCAACATTTTCTAAATGCATTAATTTCCTAATACAATAAATAAATAGTAACACTAATATTAAAAATGGTACATACATAGTATTATAGGGCAGACCTACCGTTTTCCAACTTTGTCCCTGGGACCAGTCTGGAAGATATAATAATAATAATAACGCTGGACAATCCATACAACAACATCTAGCCCCAAGCTAAGCAGAGCTTGTGTTATGGGTACTAGATGACTGATATACCTAATACAATACATAACATACATAGATATTTTTTAGTATGGGAAAATACCCAGAACACCCGGAATGAATATTTGCAGTTCGTACAAACATTTATCCCAAGGCGGGAATCGAACCCGCAACCTCCTGCATCACAGGCGGACATTCGCCCGCCGCGCCCGTCGCATCAGTCGTCAACAGTTCAATACATCAAACTCTTTACGCAATATCCGTCACGTCATTTGTGGTCTTAGCCCAAAGAACATCAGACATGCGACAGAGTTGGCCAGCAGTTAGGTACCTACTTAAAATTAGCTAAAATCACCAACAAAGTAAACGTAAGAACTGTATCTTTAGATCGTTTGCAACAGTCTGTAGATAGCTCAACTGTTTCATATATATTTTGTACGTACCAATTATAAATACTTGTATTAGCTGTAATTATAATACTATACTATATGTAAATAAATGTGAATTTCATAACTAGGATAGATTTTACGTCCGTAACATTTATCTACGACCGTCCGTAACAGTTATAGCGTCTATAACAGTCGTATACGTGCGTCCGTAATAGCTAACTGCGACCATTCGTAACATTTACTCTTACGACCCTCCATGACAGCTATCTACGAGCCTCCGTAGTAGCCATCTACGAGCGCCATTAACAGCTGTCTACGACCGTTCGTAACAGCTACCTACAAGCGTCCGCAACAGTTAAATACGAGCGTCTGTAACAGCTATCTGCGAGTATCTATAAATGCTATCTATCTAGATTTTTTTGCTAAATTCATTAAAAAATCTATTTATATTGTCAAAACTACTTTGTTGTTGATTTTATAGGGTTTATTCATTAATAACACTAAGGATATTTTTACACATCATTTAGCCCCAAACTAAGCATGGCTTGTACTATGAGAAGCAGATGGCTGATGCTTAGTTTGGGGCTAGATGATGTGTAAAAAACATCCACAAATATTTATTCATTTATTCATAGTACCGGTTTATAGCGTGTTCAAGGTTTTTTTTTGTACGATTACAAACAAGATTTAAGCGCCCCTGTCTTAGAACTGATTTTTACACGATTTTTAAATCCCAAGGCGCACTAGATATCCGCCCAGGTGCCCAAGCATGGAAGTTTCGATAGATCAAATTTGACGAAAATTCTTAATAAAACTGAGTTTTATCAAAATTCGAAACTCATCGAGATTGGTAGCATGGAACTAAAGCTAATGATACACATGCTCATTACTAGCACGAAAGCATACTTTTATTGAGCAAATGCACATTAGTAGCATGTGTATTGAAAACATTGCTAATAATGAGCATGCTCATTTCGAGTTTGCTCAAAAATCGACGGCCGTGCGATTTTTTAGCATGCTACCTGCAGCGCGGGTCTAGGGGGGCGTGCTTTTAGCACATGTGAACAGGTTTGCTTGTTGAGCATTCCTTAAAACTAGCATGCTATTGCTAGCAAATGTAAACTACTCATCAGCATGCTCATATTGAGCATACTCAATAGCACGCTTTTTAGCATGCTATTTTAGAGCATGTGTATCAGTACCTTTAGTTAAACTCTAGGTCGATAAATTGTTGTTTTATCGATTTATCGACAAGCTGTCCACAGGTGTGAAACCACTACAAAATATGCCGAGGCTAGTTCTGTGTGTAGAAAAAATTCTATAGATTAAATCAGTTTATCGACTGAAGTTCCATGATCGCACTCTTTGAGGACGTCTAAGGGGGTTAGTTAGGGGTACGTGCAAATTATACATTTAGTAGTTCTTGCGCGGCTTGGTCGCGAGGAACTGGCGCTTAGATTCACCTAGATTTAAGACGTTTTAAGATGATCCCTGCGGATATTACTGAATAAATGATTTTTGACTTTTGAGTAAAATCCACATTTTACATTTTGTATTCTATTATACGTGACAGATTGCAAGCCCACCGCCGCTGCTAGAATGCCAAATGTATCCTCACGTTTGTGCACATATTTTTAACGAATTGAAATATCTGATTCACGACAGTATTCGAACTAACGACCTTAGGATTAAAAGGCGTCGTCGCTCCCACCGCTGCTCTTTATGGAAAAGAATACTAATAATATCAACGAGAATTATGTATTTATACAATTTGTATTACACACTCACTATAAATTTCTTTGAGCAATCCAAAAATATACATCTTTCCTAGCATTCCTTTTAAACTAACTCTGAGATTCAAAAATGTTTAAACTTTCTTTGAGGACAAACATTTGTGATGAACATAGATGTTTGTTCTCTGTCTGGGTGCTATAACACTGGCATTGCGCACTTGCAGCCGCTCGCAGCTTCGCCCGCGTGGCAGTTTTTTTTCCCGTTCCCGTTATTTGATCGGGATAAAAAGTAGCCTATATGTCAATCCAAGTTATAATCTATGTTTATTCCAAATTTCATCCAAATCTGACTACTGGTTAGAGCGTGAAAGAGTAATAAACATCCATCCATCCATACTTTCAAACTTTTGCGTTTATAATAATAAGTAGGATAAAGTAGTTATAAACATTTTTGAATCTCATTGGCGTATCACTACATTCAGTCCCTCAGTTTTTTACAACTTCTAATAATTATCACTCATACATACCCTATAATTTATAACTAGGGGTTGAAACATCCCCCAAATATCCATTATTCAGCTATATTTAACATGTTGTCTATAGTTTATTTAGCTTTCGTGTGATACATAATTGAAAAATAAAGAAAAAAGAAATAACTGCACGACTGTAATCTTTAGGCACGGTAGATACCTCAGATTTTTTAGTCAAGCTGTTCTAACTCGAGTTTTTTGAGGATTTCTATTGGGGATAGTCAAAGGCACGTCCAAATGTAATTTTATTTCGATTTGTATCATGTTGCCTATAAAACTAGTTTTCGTGTGATACATAATGGAAAAATAAAGAAATAAATGCACGTCTGTAATCTCTAGGCGCGGTAGATATCCTTAGATTTCTCAGTCAAGTAGTTCTAACTCAAGTTTTTTTGAGGATTTCTAGTGGATAGTCAAAGGCACGTCCAAATGACATTTTAATTTGATTTGCTGATGCAATGAATGATGAAATTAAAAACTTACCAAGAAAATTATTTAACAAAAAATTTAAATTATGGCTAATTAAAAAAGGCTTTTATTGTGTTAATGACTTTTTAAATTGTGATAAATTTGAATTTATATACTTGATCTATGTAGTTGCTGTTATTAGTGTGTTGTTGTTGTTGTAGTTTTTATTTGTTATTTACCACTTTAATTTATAAACATTGTATAGCGGTGATAGAATAATTAATGGTCAATTGATAATAATAATAATAATAAAATAATAATAATAATGCTGGACAATCCACACAGCATCATCTAGCCCCAAGCTAAGCAGAGCTTGTGTTATGGGTACTAGATGACTGATATACTTAATACAATACATTACATACATACATATTTTTTATTATACATAGAAAACACCCAGAGCACCCGGAATAAATATTTGCAGATCGTACAAACATTTGACGACCGATGTGGCGCGGCGGGCGAATGTCCGCCAGCAACGCAGAGGTTGCGGGTTCGATTCCCGCCTTAGGATAAATGTTTGTACGATCTGCAAATATTTATTCCGGGTGTTCTGGGTGTTTTCTATGTATAATAAAAATATGTATGTATGTAATGTATTGTATTAAGTATATAAGTCATCTAGTACCCATAACACAAGCTCTGCTTAGCTTGCGCCTAGATGATGCTGTGTGGATTATCCAGCATTATTATATTATTATTATTTATCCCAAGGCGGGAATCGAACCCGCAACCTCTTGCGTCGCAAGCGGACATTCGCCCGCCGCGCCACATCGGTCGTCAAAGGTAATATTGATAATTGTGTAATTATGTTTAAATTTGCGTGCCAGTGATTTGGTGAAATATGTGATACTGTGCTTAACTACTTTAAGAACTCTTTACTATGTTTCTCACATTTCATTTCATTTCATTTCAACAAGCATATGGCCCATCTGATGTTGAGTGGTTACCAATACCTATAACAAAGCATTGCCTCGCATGTCACGTGTAGATATCCTTCTCAGATATCTTAGTACCAAGAATCTTTGAAGATGTTTAATTGGAGTAGTCAGAGGAACGTCCAAATATGACATTTGGTAGATACACACATTGCTGTATAGTATTCCATACGTGACAGGTTGCAAGCCCATTGCCGCTTCTGGAATACTAACTGGTTTCTTATGTAGTATTTAAAACACTATTTTACAGAACTATAAGATTGCCAACTTGATGTTGAGCGGTATACTGTGCCTATAAACAATAGTATTACACAGAGCATGTCCCTATAATATATACATAAACTTATTAATAAATTTTGTGCCAAGTATTTTTGACACCATTTCAAAAAACAAATGACTTGATAAACAGCGGATCCACCTGATGTTCAGCGGTTACTCCGCCTTTAAAAATTTCATTACCTCGCTGAGTTTGGTACTGAGGACTTGCCCCTTATCAACTTTTCAACAAGCAGATGGTCCACCTTATGTCGAACAGTTACCTATTACAAATGCATTAACACATAGAACACATCCACTGAGGACTTGCCCTATGTTTACATATAAACAAGCAGATGGCCCACCTGATGTTAAACGGTTACCTGTGCTTATAACCATTGTATAACCTCATAGAGTAAGATCATTGAAACCACACCCTATAAGATCTACTAAACAAGCAGATGACCCACCTGATGTTGAGCGGTTACCTATTACAAATGCGTTGATACACAGATCCACTGAGGACTTGCCCTATGTTAACTTAAAAAACAAGCAGATGGCCCACCTGATGTTGAACGGTTACCTCTGCTTATAACAATTACACTACCTCACAGAGCACGATCACTTAAAGCGGACCCTATGTAATCTCCTAAACAAGCAGATGACCACCTGATGTTGAGCGGTTACCTATTACAAATGCATTGACATACACATCCACTGAGGACTTGCCCTATGTTAACTTAAAAACATGCAGATGGCCCACCTGATGTTAAGCAGATGGACCACCTGATGTTGAGCGGTTACCGCTTAAAATTGTATCACACAGAGCACGTGCCCTATATGAACTTGCTTATACATAGCTTTGTGCCTATAATTGGAGACTAGATTTATTCGCCCTTCAGACGTTTGCTGAATTCTTCCTGTTGCATCTCCCGCCATTCCTTCTTCGCCTTTACTCGCTTCAACTGGCCGTCCCTGGAAATAAGGAAAATAATAACGGGTGTAAAAAAACAACTTCAGAATACTCAAGTAACGAGTTGAGACTCAAATCATTATCATCATTATCATCATCATCATCATCATCATCATCATCAGACTATAGGTGAGACTATAGTAACAAGTGCAGTGAAATGAAATGAATTAAATTTTACTTAACCAAAAATAAAACTGAATCGAATAAGAAATAACATATTAAGTAGAAAGGCAGTTGACGATGATGATGATCATCATCACTTGCCATTATCCACTCACCATTGCAAGTCTACTAGTCCTCCACGCCTTGCTATAACTGCCTCGACTCGGTTACTGAAGTCTATAGCAGTCTTGACATTGCACTTGCTACTATAGTCTCACCTGGCTACACTTTCCATTCACTCACCATTGCAAGTCTACTAGTCCTCAACGCCTTGCTATAACTGCCTCGACTCGGTTACTGAAGCCCACAGCAGTCTTGTCACTGCACTTGTTACTATAGTCTCACTTGGCTAGACTTTCTATTCTCTACTCACCATTGCAAGCCCACCACGCCTTGCTATAACTGCCTCGACTCGGTTACTGAAGTCTATAGCAGTCTTGACATTGCACTTGCTACTATAGTCTCACCTGGCTACACTTTCCATTCACTCACCATTGCAAGTCTACGAGTCCTCCATGCCTTACTATAACTGCCTCGACTTGGTTAGTGAAGTCTATAGCAGTCTTGACATTGCACTTGCTACTATAATCTCACCTGGCTACACTTTCCATTCACTCACCATTGCAAGTCTACTAGTCCTCCACGCCTTGCTATAACTGCCTCGACTCGGTTACTGAAGCCCACAGCAGTCTTGTCACTGCACTTGTTACTATAGTCTCACCTGGCTACATTTGCTATTCTCTACTCACCATTGCAAGTCCTCCACGCCTTGCTATAACTGCCTCGACTCGGTTACTGAAGCCCACAGCAGTCTTGTCACTGCACTTGTTACTATAGTCTCACCTGGCTACACTTGCTATTCTCTACTCACCATTGCAAGTCCTCCACGCCTTGCTATAACTGCCTCGACTCGGTTAGTGAAGTCCACAGCAGTCTTGTCACTGCACTTGTTACTATAGTCTCACTTGGCTAGACTTGCTATTCTCTACTCACCATTGCAAGTCCTCCACGCCTTGCTATAACTGCCTCGACTTGGTTAGTGAAGTCCACAACAGTCTTGTCACTGCACTTGTTACTATAGTCTCACTTGGCTAGACTTGCTATTCTATACTCACCATTGCGAGTCCTCCGCGCCTTGCTATAACTGCTTCGACTCCGTTACTTAAGTACACAGAAGTCGTGCTGCATTTGCTACTATAGTCTACACAAGCTACACTTGCCATTCACTCACCATTGCAAGTCTACGAGTCCTCCATGCCTTACTATAACTGCCTCGACTTGGTTAGTGAAGTCTATAGAAGTCTTGACATTGCACTTGCTACTATAGTCTCACCTGGCTACACTTGCCATTCACTCACCATTGCAAGTCTACGAGTCCTCCATGCCTTACTATAACTGCCTCGACTTGGTTAGTGAAGTCTATAGAAGTCTTGACATTGCACTTGCTACTATAGTCTCACCTGGCTACACTTGCCATTCACTCACCATTGCAAGTCTACGAGTCCTCCATGCCTTACTATAACTGCCTCGACTTGGTTAGTGAAGTCTATAGAAGTCTTGACATTGCACTTGCTACTATAGCCTCACCTGGCTACACTTGCCATTCACTCACCATTGCAAGTCTACGAGTCCTCCACGCCTTACTATAATTGCCTCGACTTGGTTAGTGAAGTCTATAGAAGTCTTGACATTGCACTTGCTACTATAGTCTCACCTGGCTACACTTGCCATTCACTCACCATTGCAAGTCTACGAGTCCACCACGCCTTGCTATAACCGCCTTGACTCGGTTAGCGAAGTCCACCGCGGTTTCGTCCGGACTGCGAGTCATTGCTGGTAGATACCACACATCGCATACGATGGCCCAAGAGCTCATCATGTGGAGGAGATAGTGAAGCATTCCGTATCGGGAGCTATTCCAGAAAGCATCACCGAACCGGGCATCGTACCTGCGATACATAAAAGTTTTTACATGCTGTAACTTATCACGAAGGTGTTACCAGCGGCGCGCGAGCGCGTATAGGTATCGTACGTATCGGCTCGAGTTATAAATAAATAAAATAAATAAATAATGCTGGACAATCCACACAGCATCATCTAGCCCCAAGCTAAGCAGAGCTTGTGTTATGTGTACTAGATGACTGATATACTTAATACAATACTATATTACATACATAGATATTTTTTATTATACATAGAAAATACCCAGAACACCCGGAATAAATAATTGCAGATCGTACAAACATTTATCCCAAGGCGGGAATCGAACCCGCAACCTTCTGCATCGCAGACGGACAATCGCCCGCCGCGCCACATCGGTCGTCTATTAGAGTTATGTTCAATACCTACGTTCACTGCGCTCTGCATTGTTTGAGTGTGCGCTCGCTTGTACCTTTTAGTACACTACTTTAGAATAGATAATAGTTTATAATATAGATATTATAGTAATCGAGAACCTAGTAGCTAAGTCAAACCTTTCTTGGGGTTTTTAGCTACTACTGGTAAAATTGTACCGCTATTTTTTTCTTTCAAATAAATTACTAATCTGAAACAGTGAAGGAAAACATCAATGAGGTAACCAGTTAGTATTCTAGAATACTAACAATCTAATAACAATCGGGTTGAGAGCCCCCTTAAATGTATATTTTATTCTGTTTTTTAGTATTTGTTGTTATAACGGCAACATAAATACATCAATTATGTGAAAATTTCAACTCTCTAACTATCACGGTTCATGAGATACAGCCTGGTGACAGACAGACAGACAGACAGCGGAGTCTTAGTAATAGGGTCCCGTTTTACGGAGCCCTAAAAAAGCAAAAATACAAAACCAAATTAAAAAAAAGTTTTTTATACACTTGTTTGTAAACTAAAACGGGTGCAAAAGAGGATGAAAATTGTACTAAAAATTCAAAGAACGATAGACAAAACCTTACTAAATAAATGCAATACCTTGACTTTGAAACACATAATAGTGTAATTCAAAGTCAAAAAGCATTTATTCAGTAAAATCCGCAGGGATCATCTTGAAACGTCTTAAATCTAGGTGAATAAATAAATAAATAAATAATGCCGGACGATCCACACAGCATCATCTAGCCCCAAGCTAAGCAGAGCTTGTGTTATGGGTACTAGATGACTGATATACTTAATACAATATTATATTACATACATAGATATTTTTTATTATACATAGAAAATACCCAGAACACCCGAAATAAATATTTGCAGATCGTACAAACATTTATCCCAAGGCGGGAATCGAACCCGCAACCTTTGCGTCGCAGGCGAACATTCACCCGCCGCGCCACATCGGTCGTCTTACTTGATAGCTACAGGATAGATGGTGCCACCGACTTCAAAGCTGCCTTTCTTGAACTGCATCACAGATGTATTATTAATGCAGGTACCTTCCGGGAAGATAAGGATCGGAGGATTGTCTGGTACAGAGATGTGTTCCTTCAACCTGAAAATATATATAATGCTGGACAATCCACACACCATCATCTAGCCCCAAGCTAAGCAGAGCTTGTGTTATGGGTACTAGATGACTAACATACTTAATACAATACATTACATGCATACATATTTTTTATTATACACTAGCGGCCGCTCGCAGCTTCGCCCGCGTGGCAGTTTTTCCCGTTTTCGTTATTTTTTCGGGATAAAAAGTAGCCTATGTTCACAATCTATATTTATTGCAAATTTCATTCAAATCGGTCCACTGGTTAGAGCGTGAAAGAGAAACAAACATCCATTCATCCAAACATTCGCATTTATAATATTAGTAGGATAATGCTGACAATCCACACAGCATCATATAGCCCCAAGCTAAGCAGAGCTTGTGTTATGGGTACTAGATGACTGTATAAGTATCCTATCAGCCATCTAGTACCCATAACACAAGCTCTGCTTAGCTTGGGGCTATATGATGCTGTGTGGATTGTACAGCATTATTATTATAAGATTTTAATGAAAACGCTTTTTTAGACTTAGACTTCATAGTTTAACTTTCGTAGAACGTACCTTCTAGCAACAGCATTCCTGTCCTTGGCTTCGGATCTCTCGAACCAGATATGGGGCGAAGCCCTAGCGAGAGCTCGCTGTAATAGTCCTAAAAAACCACCATGTCGTTGACCAATCTGAAATATAGTTAATTTCATAAACTTTCGCGATCGGAACACATATTGAAGACTTATATTACACGGGTATTTATCGCGTATTACCTTTTTTATTTATTTTCCCGACGTTTCGACTATGTTGCAATAGTCGTCGTCGCGGGCAGACTGGAGCATTGAACTTGAGATCTACCGTCACTGAGAAGCGGTGGCAGTATCAACAACTACCCTCACTTGATCTTCGGTATCGGTAACGTCGGGAAAATAAATAAAAAAGGTAATACGCGATAAATACCCGTGTAATATAAGTCTTCAATATATAGTTAATTTCGTCATAAACATGCTTTACTTTTATCTTTTTTTTTATACGACCGTGACCTACGAGGCAATGCTTTGTTATAGGTGATAGTACCCACTTAACATCAGGTGGGCCATCTGCTTGTTTCATCAGCAATTTTTTATACAAAAAAAAATATGTCAAAACATATTCAAGAAAAAAAAAAAAGAAATAGTAATAAGACTTTAATCTAGCACGGTCCCCAGATCTCTCAGTACCAAGTATCGTTCTTCGAAGATGTGTAAGGGTAGTCAGAGGAACGTCCAAATATTACATTAGATACATACCAACTTTTGAGAGAGCATTTGAATTTAAGAACAAACAAGTTTGTATAAAAATATCTTGGAAGAGATAGCTTTTAACGATAAGACCGCCCGTACTCAGTACTTATAATTATCTCTATTGTGTTTTTACTTCTTTGTGTAGGTACAATAAAGAGTTAATCTATCTTTCTATCTATCTTGTACTTAATACATTTGATTATCATAACAGTGGTAAAGAAATTAGGTATATAGTTACAATTTAGGGAATTCATGATGAAAAAACTTAAAACTACATATTTAACCAACCATCATTTCAACATATCTCAAACCCCAAAGCATGCATGCTCGCCCAACGGAAACAAGCAAACAGACGGACAAACATATATCCCAAACATGTTATCAATTTTGTAGATATAATTATGCATTTCCGTAATTAATGCATGTGTTAATTTTATTGCATGTGCTGCAGGAGTTGCAAGTTTTAATTTTTTTGGATTGGATTGAAGTGGCGGAATAGTATTAACTATAAACCATCCCGGACAATCCACACAGCATTATCTAGCCCCAAGCTAAGCAGAGCTTGTGTTATGGGTACTAGATGACTGATATACTTAATACAATACATTTACATATTTTTTATTATACATAGAAAATACCCAGAACACCCAGAATAAATATTTGCAGATCGTACAAACATTTAACCCTCGGCGGGAATCGAACCCGCAACCTCCTACGTCGCAGGCGGACATTATCCCGCCGCGTCACATCGATCGTTTGTTTATTTATCTACGAGAATGGGAATGAGAATGAATGAATACGAATACTATTCATTCGCATTCTCATTTTCATTCATTCTCATTTATTCTCATTCATTCTACCGTCTTTTAAATACGTACCAATGAATAACAATTATCACACATCAAAACCAAGACATCAATAGGGCTGGTGTGGTTTGCAACACATATGCCATTTGCCGGTTTGTTATGTTCATCATGATACGTGATGAGAGCGGAGATACAGCGGGAGAGGAGATTGAAGCAAGCATGCGCCGTTGTAGAGTTGATCCTCTGCTTCCAAGGTCCATCCTTGAGTGTGCCTACGCACCATGTTGATACCACCAACCACCATACCTATTTAACCCGGTGACTTAAGTAAAACATTCACAAAATGAAATGATACCGAGTGTAACAAGACCACTGTCAAATACTCAAGGAACGTCTTCTTCTAGCGTGTCAAATGGTTACCTACACTTTACAGGCGTAGAAATTAGCTACTTTCACGGCAGTGCCCGTGGCTTGAATTAAGTCCTCCCTTGTGCAGGTGGTAGGGCACAAGGGGCACAGGAGCAAATGGGGCATAGACTGGATGGGAGCTCCGAAGTCGCATTCAAGGAACGTGTATGTAAGATATAGACATAGACAGAAATTTATTTGCTTCTTTAGCACACACATTACAAGGTTACAAATAGATACGTAGAAATAATCAACAAGAAAAAAACAAAAAATAAATAGAGATAAAACAAACATTGATAAATTTACTAATTGATGATGTAATGCGCGCCTTCGTCTACGTGAAGTTATTAAAGTAATACTTCGAATGCGACTTCCAACAAGGCTGCGTTAAACGTTTAACACTACCATGGAGGGGGTATGAAAGCACTGTTTTTTCTCTCTTTCTGTCATAGCCAGTTACGTTTCGTATATTAAAGAAGTTTGACTTCAGTCGTGTGGTAAAGCACACTCGGTTTTTTTCTATTGTATTACGATGCATTGTCGGAGAAAAAGTGTCGATTTTTTTACGTAATTTTTTTTGTAATTAGGATCATGACCTGAATAAGCAGTTTCAGTTTTCGGTAGTAGTCTTGTTACACCCGATATATACCCAGGGTTCTTAATGAATAGCGTTGACGCGGACAAATCTGCTTGACCGAAGTAAAACTAGTGGTTCTGTGAGACTGCACCGAAGATAACCCACCTGATGTTGAGCAGTTACTTTTACTACATATGTGTCATTTGAATACTTGCAATAAGTGAACATACTTGCACAACAATCTGATTTAATTTTATTTAGCTAATCATGTTTACCAAGATAAACATGTTTAGCGTAAACGTAATAGCGATTTAATTTTTCTTATGCAAGATGTTAAACGTAATTAGCTTCCTAAATGCATTTAGGGCTCGCTAAACACATTTAGTGATTGTTGTGCAAGCGGGCCTTAGTTTTGCTTCTAGTATTTAAGACACTTTCACAGAACATTTAGATGGCCAACCTGGTGTTGAGCGGTATACTTATCAACGATTAAAATAACGACCAAGCATTATCAGTTTTACTTTGTCCAAGCAGATTATGATCATGTAACGCAGCTGTAAAGCGTCGTAATGTAACATTTATGTAACCCAATATACACAATAAATCGCTTATATGATTACCGTTACAATAATATCCAATGTAATAAATATTGTTTTTATCTTAAACAAATAATCATGTCACTCTTTGATCAACTACACTAAGGATATCGCGTTATACACTCGGCCGCGGCTAAATGTCGGTGCAGCCGATTACTTTCAATCCACTGGTAATTTCCATTATTATGTATCATACATTGCTAACTCACTAACAATCAATGTCAGATGTCAGTGGGTGTTTAGCTGTATAGTATGTATTATAACTAGCGAAACGCGCGCGACTTCGTCCGCGTGAGGCTATTTTCATACAAATTTCCACCCCCGCTGTACACGTTTAGGGGCTGAATTTCGGGAATTCCTTTCTTAGTACACCTCTACGCACAATTCAAAAAATTTCAAGTCTCTCGCGCTGAAAATTTCAAGTCTCTACTACCAGTGGTTTAGGCTGTGCGTTGTCTATATCCCAGTCAGTCAGTCAGTCGGGTCAAAGATTCTCATACTTGGTATATGGATAAAACTAAATTTGGTTTACAGGTAGCAAAGTATATTCAAAGCGCCCAAAAGCTGTGTACTTATATAAAAGTATTACACGTGGCAGCTAATACAGTATAATGCAATGTCAATAATACCAATTTACAGGTATTATTGAAGTAATACTTCTAATGCGACTTCCAACAAGGTTGCGTTAAACGTTTAACGCTACCATGAAGGGGGTATGAAAGCACTGTTTTTTCTCTCTTTTTCTCATAGCCAGTTACGTTTCGAATATTAAAGAAGTTTTACTTCAGTCGTGTGGTCTAAAGCACACTCATTTTTTTTACAGTCTTACTTTGGCTCGCGACGAACGACGTCCAGGTAAAATGTGTCACTTTTCCTTAGCGAAGTATCCTTAGCGTAGTGGATCAGAGATGATAATTTAACATTTAAGTCGTATTACCCAACAAAACAGACAAGTATCGTCCTAAATGTTACCCGAAAAACTACCGAACATTCACAATCCCTACTCTACTCTTAAAAACGATAAACGAAGTTTCGTAGTTTGATTTACACTGCGCGGCATGTCAGGCAGCAACTTGACTGTTGTACACGTTACTGAGACCATGCAGTGTAACGCAAACTGACAATACGAAATCGTTTGCAGGAGTAGACAAGCAGGCGAATTTTGAGTTTTTTTCGTTTTCCGGAATCTGGTTAGCGAGCGCGAACTTTTTGTATGGAGATACAATTCTCAAATTCATTTTTTTTTTCTGTAAATTGTTATTTTATGTTATGGTGTGCAATAAAGTATTTTCTATTCTATACAATAGTACCTCCATGGGCCGCTGGAGGCGCTTACCAAATCTCCATACAAAAAATTCGACCTCGCAAACCGAAATCCGGAAAACGAAAAAAACTCAGATTCCACCTACTGCTGTTTTTTTCCAAATAGGCAAAATCCCATCATATCTCTTAAACATAGACACCACGGCCTATAACTAAACTCAAGCAAACTCGATTCTCCAACAGAGTTTTTGGACTTTCACAAATGATAAACCGTTCAAATAAAAACAAGCAGAAAAAAACTCCCAGCTGATAAAATAATCCCTCACAATGCTAACTGAAAAAAGTACCAGAGAAAAACACGTGTTCACGCTGAGAATTCCAACGTCAATCGGACTCGTGTGGTTGGCAACACAGAAGCCGCTGTATCTCGGTTTGTATTGCGTGTCGTGGAAATAAATCGTCCCGGATAACCCTCGCATTATTGTTCGTATTGATATCTTGTATGATAGGGCTCCGAAGTAGCGGCGAATCTTTCCCGCGGGAAGCATGCTAACTAACGATGTTGTAGTTAACATTGTTAGAACCTTAAGTTGAAATTTGAGAAAGTACAATTGAAAATTTGAATAAAACTACCCACACATTCGTTGGTGCATTAATAAATTTGATACTGCTAAGTTTATTTTTTTATTCTTAAAATTTAAGGACTTTAAGCCGCTGAGCGACTATGTCAGCCCTGTAAAAGCTTGCAATTAAAACTACCTACGAACTAATAATATTATTAACAAATCTGAAATGTTGTAGCTGTCTATGTTGTTTCAGTACAAAAGAAAAGAGAGGATACATTTTGAGTACTATCAAGTTAGATTATATAGGTAGTAATAGCCGGTTTCTCAAATGCTTATTATAACACAACTGACAAACTAATACGAATAAACACACTGTCAAATCAATCAAAACAGAACGCCTTTAGACAAAGACTAAACAAATTCATCATTTAATTGTCAATCTAATGTAGTATTTGACAAGAATTTTGCTCAATGTATGAATTAAATCAACATACTTATCAACGAATCTGCGTAAAAGTCGTCAAATTATAAAATCAACGTTGATATATTGAACAATATTATATTAATTAAATATATTATAAGAAAAATTACGGTCAGTGGCTATTACACTTGATATAAGCTTTGACCGTGATTTTTTTAAACTGAAGTATTGTGTTGCAAGAACTTTAATTATGAACGAGAACTTGAATGTTAGTTAAATTGTGATTTAATAAGCGTTTGAGAATTCAGCAGTAAATATGAAAATTAATTAACTACCTATACCAGCCGGGCTAAGATGTGCAACGTGAGATATGTCGCGCTTGACACGAGATACTTTTTCTATTGATGGACATTTTAGAAATTATAGAAAAAGACTCACAGATAAGCTAAACATTAACATTAAGTGCTTTGCCACACTAGACGGAAATTCCGTTGCCGAACTTTCGCGGCGGTCAATCCGTTCTATAAGTCTTCATTTGACAGAACGAGATAGATTTTTGTCATTGCCATGTTAGCACAGGGAGATATAAAGAGATATCTCTTTTGCACGAGTTAACGAGTAGACAACATTATGTCGCGTTGGACATCTTAGCCGGGTTGACACAAAAAATGCACTGATGAAAATTGTAGTTTTGCTTGCCTATTTCTTAGACTAATATTTATAAAAAGTGACAACTTACCCCAATAAAGAATACCATTATACGTAGTGGCAGTAGAACCATGTATCTTACTATAAAGCCCATAGCCCATATTATAGTTAGACGCCAAGTTAAAAACTCATATTGCCTGAAACATAAACAGAAAACAATTATATTTTTATAAAAATATTAGAGGCCACTCGCAGCTTCACCCGCGTGGCAGTTTTTTCCGTTCCCGTTATTTTTTTGGGATAAAAAGTAGCCTATGTGTTAATCCAGGTTACAATCTATATTTATTCCAAATTTCATCCAAATCGGTCCACTGGTTAGAGCGTGAAATAGTAACAAACATCCATCCATCCATCCATACTTACAAACTTTCGCGTTTATAATATTAGTAGGATGACTTACATATTAGTCCTAGTGAGAAGGTTCCAACTCCTCAACTCCTCAGCTTCGAAAACGGATGTGACCTGGTCTTCGATAATTGATTCCATGCCTGCCTTCACCAGGTCCAGACAGTGCGATAGATGGAAATCGAGGGTCTTCTGAAAGTTACATATTATCTCATAAAGATAAAAGATAAAGATCATTTATTTGCTTAGACATGTGTGTAAAATTGATGACAAAATATTATGACATAACAAAAAAAAATAAAAAAAAAACTAAATAATGTGAGTAATAAAATATCATGCCAGTGCTTTCAAACGGTGAAGGGAAACATCGTGAGATCAAAGATCAACATCAAAGATGGTTTGTTCTCTGTCTGGGTGTATAACACATAGACACTCCCATCTCATCTTATCATCAGCCTGTAAAAGTCCACTGCTGGACACAGGCCTCTCCCATACATGACATTTAGTAGAGCTCTTAGTGAAGGGCTCGTCCGGGTGCGTACTAGCACCATGCCTATTCCTGCCGTCAAGCAGCGCAGCGTGTACCGGTTTGAAGGGTGTGGGTGCCGGTGTAATTACAGGCACATGAGGCAACACCTGTATGCCTCAGGTTGATGGACGCAGAGCGGTGTATTGTAGGGCACGATCCTAACGTGAACTACAAGGCAATGCTTTGTTTTAGGCTATGGTAACCACTTAATCATGGGCCATATGCTTGTTTCAACAGCAAATGAAAAATAATTTAATTGCAGCAAAACAAACTTATGAGTAGCTAATAAGGTAAAACAGTTAAAATCAGATAGATACAAGTTAGAAAACTTAAATATAAAAAATAATAATTAAAATGTATGTAAGCGCCCGTTGTACTCAGTGCTTATAATTATGTCTATTGTGTTTTTACTTCTTTGTGTACAATAAAGAGTTAATCTATTTATCTATCTATCTAAGTGTTTCGCTGAAGGGAGTTGCATAGTGGTTACCTTTGATACCCACACTAGATAAAATCTGTGTTGTGGGTGTCTATACGAATCAACAAAAGAATTAGGGGCCTCGGTAAACAGTTTCTATATAAAATGTATAAAATAATACTATAGATTTTGCTTTAATGACAATGATTATTTATTTATTGTACCTCTCCTCCTTCAGGATGTAGTTTTTGTCCATTAACCCTCTCCTGGCTGGAACTTCGTTTGTAATTGAGCTCTGGTGAAGGACCCAGTATCTCTTCCCTTTGTATTACTGTGTTCAGGGTGCCTGAAACATAAATAAATCAAAGATTTTATATTATAATAATAATGCTGGACAATCCATACAGCATCATTTAGCCCCAAGCTAAGCAGAGCTTGTGTTATGGGTACTAGATGACTGATATACTTAATACAATACATTACATACATATTTTTTATTATACATAGAAAATACCCAGAACACCCGGAATTAATATTTGCAGATCGTACAAACATTTATCCCAAGGCGGGAATAATTTCGTTTCCTTCCAAGGTAAGGAAGCCTAAAAGGAAGACTTACCATTTCCCACACCATTTTCCTTGATGATAGCCGAAGGTGGTTTGTCGTTAGGAATGGGCGGATCTTCTTCTTCATCAGAGCTATCGTTTCTTTGGATTTTCTTCGCCACTTCAATATGCTGTCTTCCATACTGGAATAAGGAAATTTACCTTCAGTTATAGACTAACATCATCATCATCTTCCTACCCTTATCCCACACTGAGTGGGGTCGGCACAACAGGTTTTTTCCTTCCACTCTCTTCTATCAGTCGTCATCTCAGTGTTCACTCCTTTCTTACTCATATCATCTTTCACGCAATTAAGTTATATACTAACCAAATACTAACATTTCTTATATTTATTTATCACAAGTTGACAAAGTGCAAGAAACAAGAAAGTAGTGCGTAGAAATGTATTAAGACTACCAATAACTACTACTGTTTTATATACCTTTGTTTAATTAGTAAATTCATCAATGTTTGTTTTATCTTTCAATTTAGTTTTTGTTTTTTCTTTTTTATTATTTCTACGTACCTATCAGTCTCTAAATGTCTATTGTTTTTAGTTTTGTAACCTTGTAATGTGTGTGCTAAAGCAGCAAATAAATTTCTGTCTATGCCTATGTCACTAACGTAGGAGTCTTAACTCCGCTGTCTGTCTGTCACCAGGCTGTATCTCATGAACCGTGATAGTAAAGAGTAGAAATTTTCCCAGATGATGTATTTCTGTTGCCGCTATAACAACAAATACTAAAAATAGAATAAAATAAATATTTAAGGGGAATCTCATACAACAAACGTGATTTTTTGCCGTTATTATAGATAATGGTACGGAATCCTTCGCGAGCGAGTCCAACTCGAACTTGGCTAATTTTTTATTTATTTACGTTTTCCAGTTTTCGGTTTGCGACCTCGAATTTTTTTGCATGGAGATAACATAAGCGCCCCCAGCCCACCTGATGTTAAGTGGTTACCATCACCCATAACAAAACATTGCCTTGCAGGTCACGCTATGTAGGAAGTGTAGGAACGCGCCCTACAATGCACTGCTCACTCGTCTAAGACTGCTCAGCGTCCATCAACCTGAGGCATACAGGTGTTGCCTCACGTGTCTGTAATTACACCGGCACCCACACCCTTCAAACCGGAACACGCTGCGCTGCTTGGCGGCAGGAATAGGCATGGTGCTAGTACGCACCCGGACGAGCCCTTCACTAAGAGCTCTACTACTACTAAATATTGTATCTGGGGATTTAAGAATTTGAGCTAGTTTTTTTTATCCACACTCGTTTTAGAACTTTGAATTATAATGTGAACTTGAATCTGTACCTATCAGCACACTGGTGCTCTGTATCTCAAAGGTCTCTATAGATAGCATTCTTCCCTTATCGCATGTTTTCGCAAACCTGTTTGCGTTAGATATAAAACATTTTATTAATCTAGATCTAGGTAAGTACCTATATAAAATAACTATCGAAACACACGCGACTTCGTCCGCGTGAAATTATTTTTATACGATCTTCAACCCTCGCTATACCAGTTTAGGGGTTGAATTTTGGGAATTCCTTTCCTAATACACCTCTACGCACCAAGATAAATATACTAGGGCGGCGAATGTCCACCTGTGACGCAGAAAGTTGCGGGTTCGATTCCCACCTTGAGATAAATGTTTGTACGATCAGCAAATATTTATTCCAGGTGTTCTGGGTATTTTCTATGCATAACAAAAAATATCTATGTATGTAACGTATTGTATTAGGTATATCAGTCATCTAGTACCCATAACACAAGCTCTGCTTAGCTTGGGGCTAGATGATGCTGTGTGGATTGTCCAGCATTATGATTATTATTATTATATGTCAGTCAGCATAAAAATTCTTATAATTAGTATAGATTATTGACAATCGTTTTTAGTCGGATATTTCTGCTAGAGTCACGTTTTTTAAGGTTCCAACGGAGTATATGAAGACAAGCAGGTAAGTAGTGTCTCTATATAATTTTAAACTCGCACAAACAAGTAACCTTGTAGGTAACATACCAAAAATTAGACCTATCTACCACTGTAAACAAATGACGTTTCGCATATTTTTTTGCGTAATTTTGTTTCGCCATGTCATACTAATCAGTGTTGCCAACTTAGTTGATTTACCACTCGAACTGTTGCTTTGGACCCTCCAGTTAGTGAGCAAATTTTACATTCAGTGGTTATATTTAAAAAATTAAATATTTGTTATTTGGCTAATTAGTTACAATATGTGTATCTTACATTACCATTACAAGTGAATGGGGTACAAGATACTACATTGGATAAGGGATAATAATATTGTATAGTACTAGCTGCCGCTCGCAGCTTCGCCCGCGTAGCAGTTTTTTTCCCGTTTCCGTTACTTTTTCGGGATAAAAAGTTATGTATAATGTTAATCCAAGTTATAATCTATGTTTATTCTAAATTTCATCTAAATCGGTCTACTGGTTAGAGCGTGAAAGAGTAACAAACATCCATCCATTTTTACAAGGATTCTTCTTAGTAGGATAGGCCTAGGTATAGTAAATTGTTAGTAAAAGGGTACGTTTAGTAGCAAAAAATATAAATCCATTATTGGCTTTATTGTATGTATGTATAATTGTACACGTGAAACATTTAATATGCTTCAGGAGCTGTGGATTTTAATAAATAAATAAAATAAAAAAACATTCGTTTTAATATTACTTAATAAGATATGTAATCATTTTAGTGGATGTCTGGTGGTGTCAAACGTTGAATTTAGTGGGCGTCCAATAAAACAGTTGGCAACACTGGTAATGACTAACCAGCACACAGATTGCGCAATAGTTTCTACCTCTCCTCGGGTCCCACTTACACAGATTATATCACTACGCAATCAGCCCTTAGACAAATGCCTATACACGAACGAAAGCGTTAAGAATATCGCCAGTGAATGTCCACGGTTGATGTATAAGAACGCGTCATTCTTATACATCAACAGAGGATATGCACAGTTATAGGCAGCCTAGCAAGTCGCCGTTAGAGAATATCAAATAACGAATTATGGTCATTGTTCATTGATGAAGTATGTGAAACAAATCTACATTACCTAATAATATATTTCACCTGTAAGCACCATACTTCAGCAGATAAACGATTTTACGACTACAGTGATATCTTTAATTATTTTTTTAATCTTTTTTTGATTTAAGTGTGTCGTGAGTAAAATAAAATCGGCCTAATTACCCAGTATGTTTCAAACTTGCCTACCATGTGTATATACCTACTGTAACAACATAGAACGCAACAAAGAATTTGAATAACGAACGAAAAAAAACGAGTGCTTTAGACCACACGACTGAAGTAAAACTTCTTTAATATACGAAACGTAACTCTAACCCTTGCACTTCACATGGTTATTTGTGTTCGCTATTGGGTGTTTGTTGTATTTGGAAAAATATATGTCATATACGCAAACATGCAAATACAGGCGATACGACCATCCACACATGGCAGCCAAACAACCAACACACGAACATTTGGCCGTCCGTACCGAACGCATTGTTGCCAACTCAATTTGTTAAAAGATAGCTAGATCACCTTCAAAACAGAGCTAAAATATAGAGCTAAATTTTTGGAAAAAAAAGAGCTAAAATAAAAGAAAGTTTGAAAATCAAAATTATAATTATTAACAAAGAAAAACGTGACATGATTATCTATTTACTTATATGTAATATGATATATATTATTAAACTTAAAGAGAGATCAATAAAAATACGGCTATTCCTCGTCGGAGAGCCATTCTTCTCGGAACTTTTGTGTGTATGGCTTACTCGGTGACATTTCGTATGTTGCACTTTACTACTACACTTTATACTAATTTACTTTAGTTCGCACTTCAATTCAAACACCAATTACGAAAATCAAGAGATGAATGATTGAACGAAACGATTCATCTCTTGATCTAGCTCTCTTTTAACAAATTGAGTTGGCAACACTGTGCGCTTCTGAATATGGCCATTGTGTGGTCGGTTTATTTGCGTATTTGCCTATTTGACACCTTGATGTGCGTCTATAATTGGCCATATATGTCAAATAGGCAAATAAGGCCAAGCTTTGTCAAATATACCGTCTACACATGGTACTTGTTTGCCAAATATGCCAAATACGCAAATACAAATAGCCATGTGAAGTGCCACCTTAAGAATATGGACTATAAAGGTAACTGGCTATGAGTGAAAGAGAGAAAAAAATGTGTGCGAATCTCTTTCTCTTATACGAAACGTAATTACTCTCCATCTCTCTATCTTCACTAACTTATAACTCGTTTTTAACTTCCGTTCGCCTCACCAAATCACACTTTTCGTAACGCTCTCGTCACGCATTCACCAGCTTACTCCCCAAGTCAAGCCTACGTAAAGAAGTTTTACTTAAAAAACTCGATACGCGACGCGCACAGGGCGTAAAACGACGTCGCTAAAACTTGCACGGCTTTTGTTTAGGATACACCCAGATACATTAGCACGTAAGGCAACAAAATTACGGTGACGAAACGGACGCGTAACTCGACGACAATTTGCTCTACCGGTTTTGATGCACTTTGGTTTATACCTAAACATGTACCTAGGGCCGTCTTAGGTTATGCCGGGGGTCCTGGGCATACGTAAATATTTGGGCCCTGTATGTAAAAATAGTAAATGAAAAAAAAAAACCAAAATGATTATACAATACATAATAATAATAAATAATACTGGACAATCCACGCAGCATCATCTAGCCCCAAGCTAAGCAGAGCTTGTGTTATGGACACTAGCACCAAGCATATAATCATATAAGCTTAGGAAAATTTTTAGTTAGTTCTTTGTGTCAAAAAGTTTAAATGTAACTTTTAAAAAATTATATTGCTAACTAATAAATCGGCCTTTCGAGGCCCCCGAGACGATAGGGGCACGGACCCCGTGTGCCCTTATGGTAAAGACGGTACTGAATGTACCCTGGTACTGGTACTACGACGAAAGACGACGAAAATCACGATCGACTAAAAACTTTAAACGGTACAGAGGCCCTCCAGGTTTTTATTTTTTAAATTCTTTCGGGGCGTCTGGTCGAAGCGATGCGTGACCCGAGAGCTAAAATATTTTTTTTTAAATAATGCTGGACAATCCACACAGCATCATCTAGCCCCAAGCTAAGCAGAGCTTGTGTTATGTACTAGATGACTGATATACTTAATACAATACATTACATACATAGATATTTTTTATTATACATAGAAAATACCCAAAACACCCGGAATAAATATTTGCAGATCGTACAAACATTTATCCCAAGGCGGGAATCGAACCCGCAACCTCTTGCGTCGCAAGCGGACATTCGCCCGCTGCGCCACATCGGTCGTCTCAATTGGTATAAGAAGTAATAGATATTCCGAAAAAAATGAAAAATTTAAAGCTACATTTTAATTAGGTAATTTATTTATTTTTTTCTCGTTTTTTTAGCACCAGCACAAACCTTAGTGGTCTATTCTATTGTTGTTAAATGGAAAATAAAAAAAAACAAAAAAAAAATATTATTTTCTTTTAAGGCCCCGTGCTAGCAAAGGCCTCCAGAAGCCTTTTCTATCGATGATGATGATTAAAGTCTATTAGGGTTGTTATTTTAATTTGTTATTTATTTCAAATACTATGAAGGCGGTTTATCAAGGTTACAAACATTTTATTTTACCTACTAGAAACAATAATCCATGCAATGGCTAATCTTTTGAACCTTTAATCTTTGGATAACTTCGAAATCTTATCAATAAAGGGGTGTTCACAATAAGAGACGAGTAGGCAACGCAACGAAAACGCTTGTTTTCCGTAGCTAGTTATGAAAAACAGTTATGAAATGGGAACAAAGGGTCCGTTTTAATAACTAGTCATGAAACAGAGAAAGAAATTGCCTTTTTCGTAGCTAGTTATGAAAAACAGTTATGAAATGGGAACAAAGGGTCCATTTTAATAAATAGTAATGAAACAGTGAAGGAAATTGCCTTTTTCGTAGCTAGTTATGAAAAAAAGTTATTAATATGTAGGTACCAAAGGGTTTTTTTCTAGTTCGTTTTTCTTGACATTTTTACACATCATCTAGCCCTAAACTAAGCATAGTTTGTACTGTGGAAACCCCATCCCTGATACTTAGGTACTTATAAACATTTTTTTGACATAGGTACATACTTAGAATACAATATATCACCCAGGAAACAAACATCTATGTTCATCACACAAATGTATGTCCTCGGTGGGGATCGAATCCACAACGTACAGCACAGAAGAGCTACTTCTAACCGAGCTTTGAGGCTAGCCAAATTCGCCACCTACACAGCTGTAATCCGTGGGTTAGGCCATTCTTTGTGCAGGTAGTAGAGCAAATGAGACAGACTGGATGTGAGCTCCGCAATCGCGTTCAGTCTAATATCCAGGTTGTACAGATGTTAATGAAATGAAATGTTTATTTGCGAGAAACATGATTAGGAGTTCTTAAAGTAGTTAGGCATAGTATCACATATTTCACAAAATCACTGGCATGCAAATTTAAATGGTTTACATAATTATCAATTGACCATAAATTATTCTGTCACCGCTATACAATATTCATCAATTGAAGTGGTAAATAACAATATTACAGTTAGCTTATATTAAACTTCATGCCTGTAGTTACACCAGCACCCACACCCTTCAAACTGGAACACAGTTCTGCTTGACAGTAGAAATAATCAGTTCTTCCCCGAACGACAACTTCCCAAAAAGCCTTACCTACTAACTACTAAACTATTGTTGGCTAACAGTTTCGTATTGCGCTATTCACGTTTTTCGAATTGACGTACGTTTCTCGGGACGGTAACGTGTCGGTCGTCTAATGTGCATACTCCCTAATCAGCGGCCATTTCAACGACATGGAAACCTGATATAAAAATAAACTAATACTTATCACTTATTGTTCATCGATCATTTTTAGGTATGATCTATTCACAAAGTAATGTCTTTAATATCTTCTTTTTTTTTTCTTTTTATGTGACTTGTTAATGGAACAAGCAGATGGCCCACCCGATGTTTAGTGGTTACCATTACCTATAACAGAGCATTGCCTCGCAGGTCACGCTCATTATAAACGTGTCCTTACGATGCACTACTCTACGTCCATCAACCTGAGGCATACAGGTGTTAAAGCTCGTGTGCCTGTAATGACACCGACACCCACACCCTTCAAACGGGAACACGCTGCGCTGCTTGGCGGCAGAAATAGGCATGGTGCTAGTACTTCCCCGGACGAGCCCTCCACTAAGAGCTCTCCTACTACTGAAGCTACTACTACTACTATCTTTAAGCGAATGGTAATTTCTCAATCAATCTATATTTATATCACTAATAAGAATCTTTGTCCCAGGGGCGTAGCTACCGCCGTATCTGCCTGCCGTATCAATTATACGGGCCCCCGACGTGCGTAAGCAAAAATTAATAAAAACTTCCCAAATTTTTTATTTCAGAAATTACAAAAGTCAAAACAAGGCAAGGACAGTAATAATAATGATACAAGAATGCTGGACAATCCACACATCATCATCTAGCCTCAAGCTAAGCAGAGCTTGTGTTATGAGTACTAGACGACTGTTATACCTAATACAATACTATATTTATATTTATTATACATAGAAAACACCCAGAACACCCGGAACAAATATTTGCAGATCGTACAAACATTTATCCTAGGGCAGGAATCGAACGCGCAACCTCCTGCGTCGCAGGCGGACATACGCCCGCCGCGCCACATGGGTCGTCAATTAACGAGGAAGTTTAGAAGTCTTCGGTAATGAACTACAAATCAATGTCATGCGCATTAGGTCAGACAAGCACCACAAGCTGTCATGCGCACACGCGTGCGCGGTTCGAAGGTCGGGTCAATGTTGATAATGATAGACCATACCTTACCTTAGTGTTAGTCTTGATTTGTTTGCATGCGGAAATAGACAGAGTACCTACATGATAGCATTAATAAGTTCTGACTAACAAAACGCGCGAGTTCCACCAAACCTAGAACAGAGGGCGGATTCGGAGTTTACGTATTTCGGTTTGCGCTGGCGCTTACACGTTTCAAGATGATCCCTGCGGATATTACTGAATAAATGATTTTTTACTTTGACTTTGATTTATTTTATTCTGTTTTTTAGTGTTTGTTCTTATAGCGGCAACATAAATATATCATCTGTGAAAATTTCAACTCTAACTATCACGGTTCATGAGATACAGCCTAGTGACAGACAGCAGTCTTAGTAATAGGGTCCCGTTTTACCCTTTGGGTACGGAACCCTAAAAACAATAGATGTGGATGTCTAAGAGGGGTAATCAGAGGTACGCCTAGATAGGACATTTGGTACATACCCAGTTAGCGACAGTTAGGATCACGCAAAAATGATGGAAAGGGCTCAAAATCGTAATTCCTGGAAATGTATGGGGCAGGCCTATGTCCAGCAATGGACTTCTACAGGCTGTTGATGATAATAACTACATACTAAGCTTTGAGACTAGTAAGTAATCTAGCAAATATTTTACCTCATTCTCTATTAATTTACCTTATTTGTGTACCTTATAAGACTCTGCTTAGTTAGTGGTAGCTCAGCCATATGTGCTGAAGGTTGTGGGGTTCGATCACAACTTAACTAGGTACCTAAAGTAGGTAGGTATTTTCTAGGTATTAGATTTTAATATTATTCATGAGATACTAGCGGCCGCTCGCAGCTTCACCTGCGTAGCAGTTTTTTTCCCGTTCCCGTTATTTTTTCGGGATAAAAAGTAGCCTATATGTTATCCAATTATTATGTATATCCAAGTTATAATCTATGTTTATTCCAAATTTCATCCAAATCGGTCTACTGGTTAAAGTGTGAAAGAGTAAGAAACATCCATCTATCCATACATCCATCCATACTTACAACCTTTCGCGTTTATAATATTAGTAGCATAATAGAACTAATGTGAACTTATTTATCAATTCATTGAATTATTTTATGTTCTATCTAACCTGTACATTGTTGTATGAATAAAAAATTATTGACTATTGACTATTAATATCTACCGAGGACAAATATTTATGTAATGAACATTAAACATTTGTTTTCTAGGTGGTGTAATTTTTCTTCTTTCGTTTGCTTTTATCCTACTAATATTATAAACGCGAAAGTTTGTATGTATGGATAGATGGATGTTTGTTACTCTTTCATGCTCTAACGATGGACCGATTTGGATGAAATTTTATAGATTGCAACCTGGATTAACATATAGGGTACTTTTTATCCCGAAAAAATAACAGGAACAGGAAAAAACTGCCACGCGGGCAAAACTGCGAGTGGCCGCTAGTTAGCTATAATTTTCTTTATAAATAAATGTTTTTTTACCCTAATAATATTTATCTGATTAATTTTATTGCACCGGTTTATTTTAATGTTTATCAATTAATATCTAACCTGCTTATCTAAGTTTAATATACTGACAGCCGTCATAGCTCAGTGTGGTGGGTTTAATCCCCCCCCGAGAACAAACATTTGTGTGTGATGAAAGTAAATGTAGTACAAGCTCTGCTTAGCTTGGGGCTAAATGCAGTACCGTCTTTACCATAAGGGCACACGGGACCCGTGCCCAGGGCCTATCGTCTCGGGGGCCTCGAATAGCCGATTTATTAGTTAGCAATATAATTTTTTTAAAAGTTACATTTAAACTTTTTGTCACAAAGAACTAACTAAAAATTTTCCTAAGCTCATATGATTATGCATTGTAAAATCATTTAGGATTTTTTTTTTTCATTTACTATTTTTATATACAGGGCCCAAATATTTACGTATGCCCAGGGCCCCCGGCATAACCTTGATGCTATGTAGATTAAAATTATAATAATAAAAGCCTTTATTTCTTTGCTAAAGTACATTATTCTTCTAGTATATACACTAATCCTTTAGCATAGTTTGCCTTCGACATAGTCCTCCTCTAATCTCCTCCACTGTCTCACAGGTCATGTTTGTTAGAAATGTTCCTACAATGCAATAATCTGCGTCCATCAACCTGAGGCATACAATTGTGTGCCTGTAATTACACCGGCCCCCACACTCTTTAAACCGGAACACGCTGCGCTGCTTGTCGGCAGAAATGGGTATGGTGGTAGTACCTCCTCAGACGAGCCTTTCACTAAGAACTACTACTACTAATACACACACACTATTATTTGTTCTAATGTGCCTATCTGTCTAGCCTAATTCCTTTCTGTTTGGTGTCTTTGTGGTGTATCAGTGTTTGTGTTAAATAAATCATTTTTATTCTATTTTTTAAAGGTGTTGGGTAAACCTACCCCAGCTACAATCATGTACCCAGACTACATCAGTGTCCCATAAATAATGATGTTGTGTAAAAAATGACCAAGAATATTATTTACTAGCAGACGGGTGCCCACTTGGATGGGCGGTTAACCTTTCTACTTTTTATTTTTCGGGTTAATATATAGCCTATGTCACTGACAGGCAACCATGGCTTTCTATTGGTAAAAGAATTTTCAAAATCAGTTCTGTAGATCAGAGATTACCCGTTATAACCTCACAAACTGTACCTCTTCATAATATTAGTATAGATTTATCAAATGTTGTACCTACCTAGATGTTTGGACGTGTACATGACTACCTCGACGTCTTCAAGGATCATTGCGCCTGGGTATTTCTGTTTTCTATCTAATAACCTATCTTTATAAACTTAGGTAAAATCTTGCTAAGAAGCTTCATTCAATTGATAGATGCTTCTAATTTAAGGTAAATGCATGTATCATGCATGGACACCTGCGTGATAATATAACCTTCACAGAAACAATTTGTTTTGATAATGCACAAACAGTTTCGTCAAAAGCATACGTATGTTTTACAATGTACGAAACAAAAATAGAAGTTTCTTGATACAATACCCAATACCTTTGTTTATCTGCTCGGAATTCAGATTTAGAATAAGGACGAAACATTTTTTTTTATTTACGCACGAAATTGCAAAGGCACTTACCTCGAAAAGTTTAAGCAGTATGTTAACATACAGCTTCCGAACTCCCAAAGACTTGCCGATTGAGGCAAGGAATATCACACACAGAATTAACAACAGGAACGGCGTGTACAATATTGATATCGCGACCGACACAAACGACATCATTAACGCCATTTTGACGACTGATGATTGTTAATTTAATTTTGATGGATTTGTTGTCAATGAATCAGCCGGGTGACCATTCATAAAAGTCAGATGTCAGGTAATATGTCACATTTTATGATTACTGTCGGAAGTATAGCCATGGAAAAAATTTAGGTAATGCGGGTGCGGGTATCTTTTAGGTCTTATGACGTAATCGGTCAACAAGTGTTCCTTATTCCACGGAGCTAGGTACCTGCTGTTCTGACGGACACAGCCTTTCTATCATTAGTCCTCTCGATGCTCATCTCTCTTTTCTTTAAGTAATCTTTCACACAATCCATCCATCTTTTCTTTTCGTGCTGACCATTAGTGCTTTAGTCCATATTCTTAGGTGTTGACAGTCGGCATACAACAGCATGTAGGAGCCATACTCAAATATGTATACTCGCAAAAATGATTGAAAATCGTATTTCGTTATAGAATTTAAAAGCTACTATGAGTATTTGCATTCACTTTAATTAAAGGGTAGATCCAACTCATAATATAGTTTAGGCTTATGTTAGGTTATACCACAAAAATTACGTGCGATGCGAGCTTTTCAGTTTATAGGGTTTCGTACCCAAAGGGTAAAACGGAACCTTATTACTAAAAATCCGTATCTCAGATCGTATAAGATGTCTGTCCTTCTGTCACCAGGCTGTATCTCATGAACTGTGATAGCTAGAGTTGGAATTTTGACGGCTGATGTATTTCTGTTGCCGTTATAAAATCAGAATAAAATAAGTATTTATGGGGGCTCTCATGCAACAAACGCTTCGTGTGCGAGTCTGATTCGCACTTGGATGGTTTTTAATGTTTTAATATATTTCTATTTCATAAAATTAAAATAAAAAAATGGAATCACTACAAAAGAAAAGATTATGTACGGAACAGAAGTTTTACTTGATAGCTGACATAATTGACACTTGTCAAATCTGTCTTTTCTATTCTGCTGCCAATTCATTCAAATCCTAACCTAAAAATCTTCGAAAAGAGGAAAGAAGAAATCTAGGATTTTAATAAATCCTTCTTAGATTTTCGAGTGCTAGATATAAACTAAAATGTCTGATCTACCTTTTGGACCTCCAGTGCGTGTTTCACCACTGATCAGGGTAAGAAATTATTAAATTCTTGACTAACTAAAGAGCTAGGTATCGTATCCATTATGTAACAAGTATTTTCAACTTCAAATCGATGTTATTTTCTTATCTAGTCATTTGTTTTTTTGGCTTTATTAGTAGTATTTTGTTTATTGTTGGCCAGTATTTAATATACCTATGTTTTCGATTATTTTTTTTTATCGACCTCCTACTAATGTACCTAGCGGTTTTGGTGGCCAAAGTTTTTATAGTTATAGAGCTAAAACTTGTTTCCGTCTTACTTAAAAACACAGTATATTTTCACGCAGCTCATCAAGTTAAAAAAAAAGTAAGTACCTACCTACCTACCTCTAACGTTCATTAAAAAAATATACACATTTGTTTCAGTTTGGTCGTTGGTCATTCCTCACAGTAGGTGTAGCGTATGGAGCCTTCCACCAGAACAGATTGTCCAAGAAGGAGACCAAGCTCCGGGAGATTGAGGCTAAGGAGAAGATTGTGAAGGATGCCAAGCTAAAGGAAGAAAAGGCCCGGGCTTCTGCTGGTAAGGCCATCCATATAATTATATTTTAGTAGTAGTAGAGCTCTTAGTAAAGGGCTCGTCCGTGGCAGTACTACCACCATGCCTATATCTGCAGCCAAGCAGCTTGCTGTGTTCCGGTTTGAAGGGTGTGGGTGCCGGTGTAATTACAGGCACATGAGGCTTAACACCTGTATGCCTCAGGTTGATGGACGCAGATCAGTGTATTGTAGGGCATGTTACCTAACCTAACTACACACTAACAAGGCAATGCTTTGTTATAGGTTATGGTAACCACTTAACATCAGGTGGTGCCATATGCTAGTTAGTACCGTTAGCAAATTGTAAAAAAAAATAAACAACAAAAAATTGCAAGAACAATAGAACAAAAACAATCGTTAGGAACGTGACCTATACAGGTGTTGTCTTATCACCAGCGCCCACATCCTTCAAACCGAAACACAGTAGCTGTGCTTAGCTTCTGAAATAGGCATGGTGGTAATTGGGGTTTTGAAAAAAAAAATTGATGTATTTTAATAATACATTATTATTAATAATATTGATATTTAAAGCAAAAAACTTAAAAAAAAAATTCAATTAATTATAAACAATTAAAAATTGATAAAATTTAGAAAAAAATCACGTGACTATAAACGCGCGATGATTGATCACCATAGTTTGTGACGTCATTATGTTATAGCTTTCAGCGTTTACGGCCTTTACGGCTATTGCAATGAGTGAAAACTAATGTCACACGCGCTTGGGTTTGTTCGGGAGCTGTCGGCGTGTTTTCGGTACTGGATTCAAAAATTATTTTTATTTTAAAATAACTTTTAAACTATTGCGAAAAAAAAAAAAAAAAATAGTTTTGTTATAAAACTTACCTATATAAAATATGATCTTTCCATTTACCGCAAAAAAAAAATTCAAAACCCCGATTCTCCACAAGGTTTATGCTACTGAAAATGTATAATCATGTATTTTCTGTTTTTTCAGCTGAAATCAAGGCGCTAGAAGAAATGGTGGCGCCAAAAAAGTGAATACAGAAACAAAATCTTAGTTTTAAGTAAATAGTGAACAGCCATGTTGAAATATCGACTTTTCCATCAGTAATTATAATTATTTAATG
Organism: Electrophaes corylata; assembly: GCA_947095575.1. NCBI lineage: Eukaryota > Metazoa > Arthropoda > Insecta > Lepidoptera > Geometridae > Electrophaes > Electrophaes corylata. The sequence goes on from OX352727.1 coordinate 3,829,379, forward strand.
AATAAAAGGCGATAATCGTTTGTTGTTGTTTCAATTATAATAATAATGCTGGACAATCCACACAGCATCTAGTCCCAAGCTAAGCAGAGCTTGTGTTATGGGTACTAGATGACTGATATACTCAATACAATACATTACATGCATAGATATTTTTATTATACATATTTTTTAAAATACCCAGAACACCCGGAATAAATATTTGCAGATCGTACAACCATTTATCCCAAGGCGGGTCCAGCATTATTATTAGTAAAAATAAGGGATTGTAGCAAACGAAGTCAAATAACTTGAGGTATTCATGAATAGGTATAGTTTGCAAACAAAATTTTCCAGTAAGGCAGACGAACATTTTCTAAAAAAGTAATAGTTTGTTTTCTTTTTGCTTCCTCTTCTATTTGCATCTGACATCACAAACACCAATAGTAATCGCAAAAACATTAAACTCCTATCTTTTACACTTTGAACAGTTTAGAATAGAGATTATTCTGATGAAAATTAAATATTCTGATAAATTATGATTCTAAAAAAAATGTGCTTGGCTAAACACTGTTGGGGACCACTTAGTGGGGATTATGACAATTGACAATAAACCTTAATAATGAGAATGAGAATGAGAATATTTTATTTGTAACTCAAAACAACGAAAACAAATAATAATGTAAGTATTAAAGATAAAAGACATATTTTGAGTCCCAAAACGGTCTTTGTCTAGTTGTAAACAAGTTACAACCAACGCTGGTCTTCCGACAGAGCCGTTCGGTGACGTCACGGAAGATAACACAAGACACCAAACAATCAAAAATACCTATAACAATAAAACAAGAAGCTTAATCTCATCATCATAAAAATATATAAATATATATGATATGGTACATTAAAAGAATAAAATTCTAACAGGCAAACCAGGCCTTCATGGAAAGCGTGAGATAGCATAACCCATATGGGATGTTTAGTAATGTACAAAGTAAAAATAAAATATAGTGTAGCGTGCCTAATACAATATAGTGTAACAAATTGTACAAAAAATAACTATTCCAATGCATCAGCATGTGTTATTGCATCATTATATGACAGTTGTATCATTTTTATGATTCTCTTGTTTTTTCTGACCTTCAAAAATAAAATTGCGTAGTTTGAATTTAAACCCATAGAAACTTTGCTGGTTCCTTATTGGAGGGGGAATATTATTCCAGCATCGCGATGCAGCGTAGCGGAAACTGCCTCGAAAGGAGGCCGAACTATGACGCTGCATCGAGAGCTGTTTGGCGCTCTGTCGGAGTCCGTACGATCTGGTGCTGCCTATCCATGAAAGTTTCTTATAGAGATATGACGGTACTTGGTGCTTAAGGACACCAAAGAGTAAACAGGCTAAATGAAGTTTTCTTCGATGCCTTATTTTCATAATGCCGTGTTGATTCAAAAACGGTGTAACATGACCCCTCAAAAGGATATCAAAACAAAAACGAAAACGAAAAATAACTCAAGTACTGCACTATTAAGGCCTCATGCTGCAGAATCTACAAAACCAATAGTAATCTTTAAAACAGTTATATTCCTATTATAACAATTACATTCCTACCTACTATCTTATACTTTGAACAGTTTAGAATAAAGATTATTCTGATGAAAATTAACGAATATTCTGATAAATGCGGATTCTAAGAAAACAAGTGTGCTTTAGACCACACGACTGAAGTAAAACTTCTAACGTAACTGGCTATGAGAGAAAGAGAGAAGGAACAGTCAAAATCAAAATATGTTTATTTGGAACACAAACAGATGTATAAAAACAAATATGAAAAACGATGATATCCGCAGGAGTAATTACTGTGTCGCGAATATCAACGCCCTCCTCCGCAAAAAATATTAGGTTTAGTTCCCAATTGGTAGGAAAATGTTTAGTTTTTGATGTACTTAATTCTAATTTAATATCTAACAATAGAAAAAGAAAAAAGTGTACGAAAATTAGAATTTGCACCTGAAAATGTTTTGTTTGGCTTAGAAAATGTACGTTTATTAGAATAAATGTTTACTGTGAGAGTGTACGTGTGATTATGAAACGTTTAACGCAACCTTGTTGGAAGTCGCATTAGAAGTATTACTTCAAAAAAATGTGCTTGGCTAAAAATCATTCAAGTATTGCACTATAAAGGCCTCATGCTGCATAATCTGCGTGAAGCTGGTGAAAACAGCAATGTTGCATTCGTTAGAATTGGTGTCAGCCGGCGCCGTGGACACGATGCCGCGGAGGTAATACCGCTCAATATAATTATTAGTTGCGGAAAACACCAGTCCACCGCCACTGTCACCGCGGCAGAGTGTGGTGTTTCCTGTAAAAAAGATCAGTGATACTCTCATGAAACTATGGTTGATAAACTGTTTTATCTATCGAATGTTGTGTTGACGACCGATGTGGCGCGGCGGGCGAATGTCCGCCTGCGACGCAGAGGTTGCGGGTTCGATTCCCGCCTTGGGATAAATGCTTGTACGATCTGCAAATATTTATTCCGGGTGTTCTGAGTATTTTCTATGTATAATAAAAAATATCTATGCATGTAATATAATATTGTATTAAGTATATCAGTCATCTAGTACCCATAACACAAGCTCTGCTTAGCTTGGGGCTAGATGATGCTGTGTGGGTCGTCCGGCATTATTATTATTATTAATGTTATGTAATCTACACCTAGCACGGCAGTGCTATATTAAAATGTTCGATTACGATTCCGAGCGGATTCGTCAAAGATTCGACAATCTATTGAATTTTATTTTTGTTTTTTTATAAAAATGTAAATGTAAAACAGTTTTTTTCCCGTTCCTGTTACTTTTTCGGGACAAAAAGTAGCATATATGTTAATCCAGGTTACAATCTATATTTACTCCAAATTTCATCCAAATCGGTTCACTGGTTGGAACGTGAAAGAGTAACAAACGTCCATCCATACTTACAAAATTTCGCGTTTATAACATTAGTAGGATTGTAATGTATCGACTAATATAGTGATGTTACTTACCTTGTTTATTACCAGCACATATCTTATCACTAGTGATGAACTGGACAAAGTCAGACGGTGATTGTGCGATGCAGGTGTCCACTTCTACGTAAGGCATTTCCAGCACTTGCAGCACAGGCGACGCTTTGCCGTTGGCAGCGACCAAACCCCAACCTGCTACCTGCCAAGACAATATAACCACTACGTTACACGCGGGACTTCCATTACAGCCGTTACTTAGTAGTAGCTCTGCCTTCTGCGCTGAAGGTTACTGGGTTAAGTAGTAGTAGAGCTCTTAGTGAAGGGCTCGTCCGGGTGCGTACTAGCACCATGCCTATTCCTGCCGCCAAGCAGCGCAGCGTGTTCCGGTTTGAAGGTGCCGACCCCACATAAAGTGGGATAAGGGCAGGAAGATGATGAATTAAGGTTAAACAAGTCGGTACGTCGAAAGATTTAGTACTAAATCTTGTAACGCTTGTAACTTTCAAGGTAATCTGATTTTACTGTAGAATAGGGTAACGTACCTAGATAACGGCAAGATAATTCAGTATCGAACTTAACTTCGGACGCACGTTAATAAATAGTAGACATTAAAAACTTACAGCGTTTGTGTTAGCGACGTCCATTAGTATAAGCAAAGTCCAAAGATATAAAGTTACATAGATTAAGTTTAGAAATTAAGTGTACATACAATAAAGATCATTTTTAGTCAGGCTAGAATATCGTTAGGTAGGATAGTTTTACCTTTTAACCTTGAGTCAATCACAGGAGAAAACAGATAGGAAACACAGTCCGACAACAACAAAGACAGATAGACAAAAATAATGAAGTGTAACAAAGACAGGAGATTTTAAAACAAGTCCCAACGTGTTCACAGTTAACGGGAAAAATGATAGACACGAGGACCCCATTAGAAAGGGACACCGAACAAAGGAGCTCTGTGATTGGCTCAGGACTCGAGCGCGCTACCTGAGCTAGAGGCTAGCCGCCGGGTAGGGATGAGTAATATAAGACGGCAATTTTGAGCTGCAAAATCAGTACAGTACCGTTTCAGTTCCGCGTCAGTTTAAATTAGTTTAGTATGTAATAGTGCTACAGTTTGAAAGTGTTCAGTAATAAAGTCTCCTCCAGAAGAATCTCATAGTTTTCATTCCAAACGGACTATAGGCAACCCTCGGTTCAGCAAGTTACTCCGGCCGGCATACTGAAGGTAGCAGAGGCACGCTACAAGCCCGAAGTATAAAGACCTGGTGCCCCGCAGCTACAGTTTTTGGTCCTTCGAGCCGGATCACGGAGAAGATACCAATCGAGATGCCAATCGTCCGTTCGCGATCGCCGGGGAGTACGGCGAAGGACAGTTCTACAGAGACTACGACGACCGACTGGTCTCTGAATACGCCCGCGTCAACCGTCACGAAAACTACAGAATCGACCGTGGGATCGGCCGAAGCAACCTCCGGGACTTCCACGACGGCCACCGCAAGGCCAGTGGTAAAAGGGAGGACTACTCGCGCCGCGTCGGCAGCGGCCGCCGCTGCCGCCCCTCCCTCGCGCACCGCGTCCGCGACCGAGACGGTTGTTGCCCAGACCCGGACGTCTAGACTGGCACCCCCGCATACCATACCGTCTGAGACCACGCCCGCGAGCGTGCGTCCCGCGTCCGCCGCCGCGCCCGCCCACGCGCCACCTGCGCGTTCCGCGTCCGCGACTGCGCCCGCTAGCGCACGACCCGTTACCGCGTTGAAAAAGGGAACACCGAAGAATATTGGAGGAAGACCAGCAGTCCCACCGTTTACGTCTTCGGAGACAGTTCCAGCCATGCGGGAGAAATCGACAAAATCAAGTAGGAGAACTGAACTAGAAGCTCTGCGAGAATACCAGAAGAGACAACTAGAAGTTGCTCAGACGGCTGCAGCCCTAGCCCAGACAGATTGGGAATTAGCACAATGTATGTCGGAAGAAGAACTCGATGAAGAATTCGAGGTAGAGAGATCGACACACGTGGAGCAATGGGTAGAGCAGACCACAACATTCCAAGAGCAAGAAACTGAAAAAGGCAAGCCGGCACAGAAGTCGGAGATGAAAGAACTAGCTGATGCTATCATAAACGCCACCCTAGCGGTGAAACCAACCATGACCACATCATCGAAGATATGGGATCTGCCAGAATTTAACGGCGCACACGAAGAATGGTTGCCGTTCAAGAGGGCATACGAGGATAGCTCGGCTATGTGCACTGTAGCTCACAATATGGCACGGATAAGAAAAGCCATCAAAGGAACGGCAAAGGAAGCCGTAAGAAGCTTATTATTTGTAGCATCGGATCCAAAGGACATCATCGCTGCGCTAGAAAGAAGATTTGGAAGACCAGAGCAATTAGTACTTGCGGAAATTCAGAAAATAAAAGAACTTCCACGCATAGGAGACTCACCGAGAGACATCTGTATTTTTTCGACACGAGTGGGCAACGCAGTGACAACGATAACCGCCCTGAACAAGCCACACTACTTGTACTCGCCGGAAATGAGTCGAAGCATTACAGAGAAATTATCACCTATACTGCGGTACCGATGGCTGGATTACAACGCACGCATGAGCGAAGATGAACCAGAATTAGTGAAGATAAATAAGTTCCTGGAAAGGGAAGCAGACTTGTGCGGGAAGATCGCACCGCCGGAACCACAAAAAAGAAAATATGGAAATCCGAAATATCCGGTGAATGCAACACAAGAAGAAGATTCAGTTGAAGAAACAGTTGCTACGACTTCAGAGAAATACAGAAAAGTCTGCGCCAACTGCGAAAGGGAACATTGGATCACCGAATGCAAACAATTTAAAGAAGCTGACACCAACGAAAAGTGGAACATCGTGGTTAAGAAGCAACTATGCTTCAAGTGCCTACGCCGACGACACACGAAGATGAATTGCAAGGCTCCACCTTGTAAGAAATGCAAGAAGCCTCATCACACTACGCTACACTCGGAGTCAACTCAACGAACAGTGGCACCGTCTACGCAGCGAGAAAGGTCGTCGAGCCCACAGCACGAGCAAACCACAGAAAAGGAAGACGCTGAGAACATAGTGAAATCCGTATACGCGGCAGCAGATGGAACAAGAGTCTACCTAAAGATGATACCGGTAGATATCTACGGACCGAACGGGTCAGTGCGCGTCCTGGCATTGCTCGACGAAGGATCGACAGTGTCGCTGCTGGACAAAGACATCGCCTGCCGCCTTGGAGCCACCGGCAGAAAAGAATCGCTGATTCTAGAAACAGTCGGTGGAAAAATCATAGAGAAAAAGGACTCCCAGAAAATGAACCTGAAAATAAAGGGAGCTCAAAGAAGAGACAAGCGAACTCTTAGAGGAGTACGAACTGTCGAAGATCTAAAGCTGTCACCACAGTGCGTCAGCCAGAAGACAATTGAAGAGTGCAGCCACTTAAGAAATATAAGGAACGAGCTGCAATATGAAAAAGAGAAACCAGCGCTGCTAATCGGTCAAGACAATTGGGATCTAATCATATCCCGGAAGATCTTGAAAGGAAAGCGGAATGAACCCGTCGCGTCACTTACAAGCCTGGGTTGGGTTCTTCATGGGTGCCACACCGGATCCACCATGCCAGTGGAATATGTGAACCACTGTCATCTCGGGAACAATGAAGAAGCGATCAACGAAATGATCAAGCACCACTTCGACCTGGACTCAATCGGCATACAACAACGCCGCCCTAGCAACGACGCCGACGGCCGGGCATTAGAACTACTGGAGAAGACTACAAAACAAATGCCTGATGGAAGGTATGAATCTGGACTGCTGTGGAAAAAGGAAGATGAGACACTGCCGAACAACTACGCTCAGGCTCGCAACAGGCTACTGGGCGTAGAGAAGAAACTCGACAAGGACGCAGTTCTCAGAGAGAAATACGGCGAGCAATTAAGGAACCTGCTAGATAATGGGTACGCCGAAGAAGCACCAGCAGAATCCACTCCCGACCGAACGTTCTACCTACCACACTTCTCCGTAGTTCATCCCGTGAAAAAGAAGATCCGCATTGTCTTCGATGCCGCTGCCAAATACGAAGGGAAGAGCCTCAACGACGCGCTGCTACCAGGACCCGACCTACTCCAATCCCTTTTTGGAGTGCTTCTGAGATTCCGAGAGGGACCCATAGCAGTCGTCGCCGATATCAAGGAGATGTTCCTCCAGATCCGCATAAGGGAGGAAGATCGCGACAGCCTGAGATTTCTCTGGCGAGGACAAGAACGGGACACAAAACCCAAGGAGTACCGGATGAAGTCCGTTATCTTCGGAGCAGCGTCCTCGCCAGCGACAGCGATCTTCGTGAAGAACACAAACGCCAAGAAGCACGAAAAGGAACATCCCGAGGCAGCAAGAGCAATCGTCCGCAATCACTACATGGACGATTACCTTCAGAGTTTCAATACAGTGGAAGAAGCGGCAAAGATAGCAAACGAAGTGAGTCAAATCCACCGAGCGGCTGGGTTTGAACTCAGACAATGGGCCAGCAACGATGACAAGGCACTGACCCATGTCAGAACAGAAGAAGCTCCGCAAGAAAAGCAACTAGGCGACGAAGAAAAGACTCTCGGGATGAGATGGATGGTCAGCAACGACGTGCTAGCCTTCAACATTGGATTACGAAACACCCCGAAAGAAGTCACCGACAAAAGCCGAGCGCCTACGAAGAGGGAAGTGACGAGCGCGGTGATGTCGACATTCGACCCTATGGGACTCGTTGCTCCAGTTCTGATAAAAGGAAAACGACTCATACAAGATCTGTGGCGGACCGGAACAAAGTGGGACGAGGAAGTCAACGACGACCAAAGAAGAATCTGGGAGCAATACATAGAAGACATCGAAACACTTCGCGACCTGGAAGTTCCTAGATGTCTGGCACCGGCAACAAAATCAGGTGAAATTCATACCTTCGTCGATGCCAGTGAGACTGCGTACGCCGCCGCAGTGTATTGGAGAACAACGACGGCCAGCGGGGAATGTCACATCTCGCTGATGGCGGGGAAAGCCAGAGTGGCTCCTGTCAAAACTACTTCAATCCCTCGACTGGAACTTCAGGCAGCACTGATGGGGGCAAGACTGGCAGCTACGATCATCGAGGAGTCCGACCTGGAGATCACATCTCGGGTCTTCTGGTCCGACTCGACCACAGTGCTGCAGTGGATAAGGGCTGACCCACGACGATTTAAATCATTCGTGGCTCACCGACTAGCGGCAATAGAGGAACTAACCAAGCCGCTTGAATGGAGATGGGTTCCCACCAAACACAACCCAGCTGACGACGCAACAAGGAACGTGCCGAAGAACTTCGATGGCCAGACAAGGTGGTTCATCGGGCCTGCATTCCTTTACCAGCCGAAATCCGACTGGCCGGTAAAGGAAATAGAGAAGAAAGAGTCCTATCCAGAAGAAAAGAAAAACACCACCTGCGCTACGACAAGAATCGTCCAGAAACTGAGCCTGCCCGAACCTTGTAGATTCAGTAACTGGACACGTCTGCTACGAACTACGGCAAGATTGTACATGTTCATAGACATGTGTCGTCGAAAAGGGAGCGTCAACAGGAGAAAACCAAACAAAGAGACAAAAAGAAGATGGTTACCTATTGAACCCGAACATTTGAAGAAGGCGGAAAAGGCTCTTATCCGACAGAGTCAAGCCGAGTCCTTCAAGAAAGACATAGAAAACCTGAAGAAAAATAAATCCATGGAGAACTCAAGTCGGTTGAAACGGATCGACGTCACTCTCAACGAAGACGGTGTGCTGCGTCTCAATAGCAGGATATCCAAGATCAAGAACTACGGTGGCCAACTCGGGAGTTTGCCGATCTTAGACGGGAAAGGTCGCATGCCTCAGCTCCTCATAGAACACTACCACCGTCACCTGCACCACGGGAACCACGCGACGGTGATTAACGAGTTGAGGCAGAAGTACTGGATATTATCCTTGCGAGACGCAGTCAGGAGAGTGGCGCACCGGTGCCAGTGGTGCCAGATCAAAAGAGCGAAACCTGAGATGCCACCACAGGGAGACCTACCGCTAGAAAGGTTAGCGCACCACCAGCCTCCGTTCACGTGCACTGGGGTCGACTACTTTGGTCCCATGCACGTGACGATCGGCCGCAGAAGAGAGAAACGATGGGGCGCGCTTTTCACCTGCCTGACTACAAGAGCGGTTCACATAGAATTGGCCGCATCACTCAGCACCGGCTCTATGATCATGGCGCTAAGAAGAATGGCGTCCCGCAGAGGAAGCCCCCGAACAATGTTCAGCGATAACGGAACGAACTTCGTTGGGGCGAACCACGAACTAAAAGAAGAGATTAAGAAGCTCCGACAACAAGAACTTATCGAGGCGGCTGAAGAAGAAGGGTTTCAGTGGAAATTCATCCCTCCTGGAGCTCCGAACATGGGAGGCGCATGGGAACGACTAGTGCGATCAGTGAAAACCGCATTAGCAGCCGTCCTCGGGGAAAGGAGTCCTCCAGAAGAAGTGCTCCACACATTACTAACGGAGGTGGAGCACACATTAAACTCTAGGCCCCTAACGCACTTGAGCATGGATCCTGACGATGAAGAAGCATTGACTCCCAACCACTTCTTGATTGGGAGGTCATGCGGTACGGCGGTCCTAGGGGAGTTTGAGGACAACGAACTGATCGGACGACCAAGCTGGAAGACGGCGCAGCGGCTGGCCGATCACTTTTGGAGCCGATGGCTGAAGGAGTACCTACCGACTCTCATGCCACGTAGTTTGAAAGGCCGAAAAGACGTAAAGTTCGGCAAAGGCGACGTCGTGATTATCGCCGATTCTTCACTCCCACGCAACATATGGCCGCGGGGAGTAATTGAAGAGACCTACCAAGGACCTGACCAGCGAACCAGAATTGTGACCGTCCGGACTCGAGGAGGCGTAATGAGGCGCCCGACATCAAGACTCATCCTCGTGGCTTCGGGCAAGACGTCGCAACCAATGGATGGAGTGCTTGGACCACCAAGCACTGGCGGGGAAGCTGTTAGCGACGTCCATTAGTATAAGCAAAGTCCAAAGATATAAAGTTACATAGATTAAGTTTAGAAATTAAGTGTACATACAATAAAGATCATTTTTAGTCAGGCTAGAATATCGTTAGGTAGGATAGTTTTACCTTTTAACCTTGAGTCAATCACAGGAGAAAACAGATAGGAAACACAGTCCGACAACAACAAAGACAGATAGACAAAAATAATGAAGTGTAACAAAGACAGGAGATTTTAAAACAAGTCCCAACGTGTTCACAGTTAACGGGAAAAATGATAGACACGAGGACCCCATTAGAAAGGGACACCGAACAAAGGAGCTCTGTGATTGGCTCAGGACTCGAGCGCGCTACCTGAGCTAGAGGCTAGCCGCCGGGTAGGGATGAGTAATATAAGACGGCAATTTTGAGCTGCAAAATCAGTACAGTACCGTTTCAGTTCCGCGTCAGTTTAAATTAGTTTAGTATGTAATAGTGCTACAGTTTGAAAGTGTTCAGTAATAAAGTCTCCTCCAGAAGAATCTCATAGTTTTCATTCCAAACGGACTATAGGCAACCCTCGGTTCAGCAAGTTACTCCGGCCGGCATACTGAAGGTAGCAGAGGCACGCTACAAGCCCGAAGTTGAAAGATCTGGTGCCCCGCAGCTACAGTTTGTATGGACAACGTACTGACTTGTTTAACCTTAAGTAAAGAAAATATTCACCTTTCCTTTGTTTATGGTCTGAAGTTGACTTCTCTCGAAGTTGGCGTCGAAGCTTAGACACACGGGTCGGATGAAGCTCCTGTAAGTATAGATAATCATACTTTTATTAACGCGAAAGTTTGTAAGTATGGATGGATGGATGGATGGACGGATGGATATTTGTTACTCTTTCACGCTCTAACCTGTGGACCGATTTGGATGAAAGTTGGAATAAACATAGATTATAACTTGGGTTAACATATAGACTACTTTTTATCCCGAAAAAATAACGGGAACGGGAAAGAAACTGTTACGCGGGCGAAGCTGCGAGCGGCCGCTAATAAATAAATAATGCGGTTGAGAAAATCAATACTAGTACTAGAGAAGTACTATTCCATGCCTATTCCTGCCGCCAAGCAGCGCAGCGTGTTCCGGTTTGAAGGGTGTGGGTGTGGGTGTAATTACAGGCACATGATCCCCATGTACAAAACAAAACAAAACTTAACTTCGGACGCACGTTAATAAATAATAGACATTAAACGCTTACAGCGTTTGTACCGACAACGTACCGACTTGTTTAACCTTAAGTAACATATAAAACAGAAATAACTGTACTTACCTGTATTCGAACGCATTCAAGACTACAACGACAGCGATGTCATCTTGAAAATTCGCATCGCTACCCCTAAACCGCAGTGGAAGATGAATATGCTTAACCTGGAAAATATTGGGAAAAACTTATATGATGGGATAAAGAAAGGGTTTAGGTTTAGGGTTCCGTACCCAAAGGGTAAAACGGGACCCTATTACTAAGACTCCGCTGTCTGTCTGTCCGTCTATCACCAGGCTGTAGGTATCTCATGAACTGTGATAGTTAGAGAGTTGAAATTTTCACAGATGATGTATTTCTGTTGCCGCTATAACAACAAATACTAAAAAAAACAGAGTACCTAAAAATAAATATTTAAGAGGGCTCTCATGCAACAAACGTGATTTTTTTGTTGTTTTTATTATAGATGGTACGGAACCCTAACTGCGCGAGCCCGATTCGTAATTGGCCGGTTTTTGTCTTTTATGTGATTCTGCCTTAACAGACTCACGTCTGAAGTTTGGGCTTCATCAACTGGGTCGTTCCACGGCCGGTACAGCTTCCCAACTGCTACGGCAAACTGGGACTCTGGCAGTGCCTTCCTCTGCCTCCAGAAGCAGTGGGCAGCTGGAACATCAAAAAGAGTTATCACTGTTATGGAATAACAACTACTGCAGAATGTGAGTTTGTTTTTTTTGTTTTTTTTTATACTACTTGCTGATGGAACAAGCATATGGCCAACCTGATGTTAGTGGCTACCATCGCCTATAACAAAGCATTATCTTGCAGGTTACGTTCGTTAGGATCGTAACCTACAATACACTACTCAGCGTCCATCAACCTGAGGCATGCAGGTGTTAAGCCTCATGTGCCTGTAATTACACCGGCACCCCACACCCTTCAAACCGGAACACGCTGCGCTGCTTGGCGGCAGGAATAGGCATGGTGCTAGTACGCACCCGGACGAGCCCTTCACTAAAAGCTCTACTACTTCTACCACTGTTTGTACCAAACAAATGTAATATCTGGATAATATCTGGATCTAATATCTGGCTGCTTGACTGGCTGACGACCGCGCGGTTGAGAATAATCATATGTTTATGTTTTGACAACCGATGTGGCGCGGCAGGCGAATGTCCGCCTGCGACGTAGGAGGTTGCGGGTTCGATTCCCGCCTTGGGATAAATGTTTGTACGATCTGCAAATATTTATTCCGGGTGTTCTGGGTGTTTTCTATGTATAATAAAAAATATCTATGCATGTAATGTATATAAGTATATCAGTCATCTAGTACCCATAACACAAGCTCTGCTTAGCTTGGGGCTAGATGATGCTGTGTGGATTGTCCAGCATTATTATTATTATTATGTTTTGTTTATTAGGAACACAAACAGATGTATAAAAACAAATATGAAAAACGATGATATCCGCAGGAGTAATATACTGTGTCGCGAAAAATATCGAATATCATCTCTGTATTCTAACGTAACAAAGTTCAAATTGCTGTCAAGCAGCCAAAAGCGCGGCCGCCGCGCGCTTACAACGCGGTTGTCTGCTTGACAGGAGTTAGACCCTTTTAGTCCATATTCTTTGGTTAGACCTACTAGAAGACTATTACCTAAAATATAGATACAATATAAATACCATTACTATAAGTTGAAGCGTAGCGTGTGCTGCCTTTTGAACTTCTGTTGTATATTAAGTTCTTGGTATAATTGCCTTAGCATGTTTTCTGTCTTGCATTCAGTTAGATTGGCACCACACTGGAGTTTCATTATTTACATTATTATTACTTTGTAAAAGGATCATACAAAAGAACGGTAGGAACCAAGCGGTAAGTTTGTTGGCGGTTCTTCTAGGCTTGGTTACGAGGAACTGGCGCTTAGATTCACCTAGATTTAAGACGTTTCAAGATGATCCCTGCGGATATTACTGAATAAATGCTTTTTGACTTTGACTTTGAATGCTTGGTGGATAAGTGGCATTGCTTTATCAACCGCGCGGCGGCCGCAAGGTCACTGCGCGAATACTTTCGCGCCGTCTAAACGCGCCGTAAAGCAGATTTGTTTAGACCTAAAACGTTGTGCTGAAAAATAAACTACTTCGATAGGGCTCAGCAGGGCAGAGGATAGGAAGATAAGTAGATACCTACTCACAATTCAGTGTCCTTTCCGCGGTGGATTTTACTTGAGATTTTAATTAATAATAATAATGGTGGACAATCCACACAGCATCAACTAGCCCCAAGCTAAGCAGAGCTTGTGTTATGGGTACTAGATGACTGATATACTTAATACAATACATTACATACATATTTTTATTATAAATAGAAAATACCCAGAACACCCGGAATAAATATTTGCAGATCGTACAAACTTTTATCCCAAGGCGGGAATCGAACCCGCAACCCCTGCGTCGCAGGCGGACATTCGCCCGCCGCGCCACATCGATCGTCAATTAGATTACAATAACTACGCCACAATTTGGATTAGTTTGGATAGTGATTTAGAGTTTTTAGAAAGCTTTCACATATATTTTGAGTTAGTTTTGTACGGAGCGCACGCAACTTCACAGGGTATCAGCCGACATCTTATTTCTCCCGGCTTGGGTAATACGTTCCGTTTCATGTAGTCGTGGCGCCAAAATTTGAATTCGTGAGCAGGGCCGTCTTAAACTAGGCTGGGGCCCTTGGGCACACAAGAATTTGGGGCCTTTTTGGAAAGTAAAAAAAAGCTAGTTATAATAACATTTATTTACTAAGTAGGTATGACCATTTATTGTAGGTAATCAAATACAGTATGAAAAAAAACGTGTCAACGTGGGACAGATCTGGCGTAGTATGCCTTGTAATAATAATAATAATAATAATAATAATATAATAATAATGCTGCACAAACCACACAGCATCATCTAGCCCCAAGCTAAGCAGAGCTTGTGTTATGGGTCCTAGATGACTGATATACTTAATATCAATACCATATTACGCACATAGATATTTTTTATTATACATAGAAAACACCCAGAACACCCGGAATAAATATTTGCAGATCGTACAAACATTTATCCCAAGGCGGAAATCGAACCCGCAACCTTCTGCGTCGCAGGCGGACAATCGCCCGCCGCGCCACATCGGTCGTCACACAATAAGAATCACATAAGATTACTGATTTATGAAAAAAGTGTAATGTGCCCGACAAAAATGTTTTGAGAATAAGTGTGAGAGAAATTGTCGGTCCTACGGGGCCCCCTGAGGATGGGGACCCTGGGCACGGGCCCCGTGTGCCCTTATGGTAAAGACGGTATTGTTCGTGAGTTGTCTTTAGGTAGGAAAATGGAAGGGTAGGAATGCTGAAGCCCTAACAAGGTACCTGATATAACAAGATTGTTGCTGATGAGAGATCCCCCGCAGACTTGCATGTATGGATTAGCAGTCTTGTCGTAGATCCCGGCGTGCCATGGTAGTTCCCCGTGCTTTGCATTTACACCACCAATCACTAACTCTTGGCCTTTTGGAGTTGCCCTTCCACAATCTGAATATAAATAAAAACATATTTATTGCCTGAGGAAGTTGTTTCCGCTGAATCTGTCAATGCCTTCAAAAACAAGCTCGATAACTGGTTACGATTAAGTAGAACAGTGCATAAAGTGTGCAACTAAAATAAATAAATAATAAATAAATAATGCTGGAGAATCCACACAGCATCATCTAGCCCCAAGCTAAGCAGAGCTTGTGTTATGGGTAATAGATGACTGATATACTTAATACAACACATTACATACATAGATATTTTTTATTATACATAGAAAATACCCAGAACAAATATTTGCAGATCCTACAAATATTTATCCCAAGGCGGGAATCGATCCCGCAACCTCCTGCGTCGCAAGCGGACAATCGCCAAGACAATGACCAAAAATTACTACATTTCAACACTGTGTGACGTACACATATCAGCGAAAGCTGCTCGTCTATAAATAAATAAATTTACAAAGAAAATTACAGCTAATACAAGTGTTTATAATTGGTATGTACAAAATATTATGAAAGAGTTGAGCTATCTACAGACCGTTGCAAACGATCTAAAGATAGCTCAACTGATCCAAATCTCAGACTCAGCGTATGCCTCACCACTATTATTGCCTAGTGGTTAGGCGCTGGTATTCTGTCGAAACCAATAGACCAATAGGCCATAGGAAGATATGTATTACACACTGAAAACGCTGTAAATTTGGATTACCTGGCTTACATCTGGCTATATAGTTCCATCTAGCGTGATTCTCGCAACGCATGAAAGGGAGAGGGCTTGTAGAGTAGTAGTGTGGATCACGGCAGCGCGGACTGACCACAGTTCCGGGGGGTTCGTGGTCTGAGCAGGCGCGCAAGCCTACTTGCTCGCCTGAGAGAAGGCAGCGGAATTCCACGGATGCATGTGGAATCAGCGGACACATCTCTGCTCGAAAAAATAGAATGCGATACCTACACAAGTTTTAGTAGTAACTAGCGGCCGCTCGCAGCTTCGCCTGCGTGGCAGTTTTTTCCCGTTTCCGTTATTTTTTCGGGATAAAATCATAGTAGCTTTATGCATGCAAAGTCTCAGCCCGATCGGTTTAAAATTGACAAAGTTTCATACAAACTTTCATCCCCTATTTTATCCTCTTGGGGGTAGAATTAATCAAAATCCTTTCTTAGCGGATGCCTGCGTCATAACATCTACCTACATGCCAAATTTCAGCCCGATCCGTCCAGTGGTTTGGGCTGTGCGTTGATAGATCACTATGTCAGTCAGTCAGTCACCTTTGAGTTATAAGATGAAGCTCGTTCTGAAAGGACTCGCCCGGATGCGTACTACCACCGTACCTATTTCTGCCGCCAAGCAGTGATGCTCGCATTGCTGTGTTTCGGTTCAAAGGTGACATTTATAATAATAATAATAATAATGCTGGACAATCCACACAGCATCATCTAGCCCCAAGCTAAGCAGAGCTTGTGTTATGGGTACTAGATGACTGATAGACTTAATAAAATACATTACATACATACATATTTTTTATTATACATAGAAAAAACCCAGAACACCTGGAATAAATATTTGCAGATCGTACAAACATTTATTCCAAGGCGGGAATCGAACCCGCAACCTCCTGCGTCGCAGGACATTCGCCCGTCGCGCCACATCGGTCGTTAATTTAAGGCACGTATAGCAACACCTGTATACCTAAGGTTAATGGACTGTGCTGTTAATAAATTTCAATTCAGTTTCAAGTTTTATAACTAAATGTCGCTAGTAAAAGTGTCCGTTTCCTATATATTGTTATTGATACGTTCCTGACGAACGTGGCTTGTGAGGTCATGCTTTGCTTAGTTTACGACCCCATATGCTATTATTTTTTTTATTTAGGAATAAATAAAATTGAAGTGTCTGTTTGTAATATTAAAATAACCGCTTTTTACTACTTGCATAGGAATGTATATACGATACATATACCAAAATAGCATTTTTTAAAATTTTTGTCTGTCTGTTTGTTCCGGGTAATCTCTGGAACGGCTGGACCGATTTCGACGGGACTTTCATTGGCAGATAGCTGATGTAACAACTTTTTATCCCGAAAAAATAACGGGACTGGGAAAAAACTGCCACACGGGCGAAACTGCGAACGGCCGCTATTTTATGCTGTATTAACGCCATCTGTTGGCGACATCGAGTACTACTTCAGTTAAGATTTGTAAGTAAAAATGTTTTTGCTGTTTTAGCTAGCTTAGGATAAACCTATTTGAAATAGCACGGAGATGATGGCTTAAACTCACGAATACACTGTGGAACTTTGTCCGCCCAGAATCCATTGTAGCACTTTATAGAGTTTGGTCCTTGTACTCCAAACCCTGGATGACAGGTCACTGTGAGAGTTACCAGCACGTAGCTAGCGTCTCCATTAACCAGGGCAGCGTTAGTTGTGTAAGAACCGTGTGCTGGAGTCGGTGGTAGAATACACTTAGTCACCGGTATAACTGGAGTTGTGGTCACGACTGATCTAAATGTAGACAGAAAAAAAGAATTTTAAATTAACAAAGCATTTATTCAGTAATATCCGCAGGGATCATCTTGAAATGTCTTAAATCTAGGTGAATCTAAGCGCCAGTTCCTCGCGACCAAGCCGCGCAAGAACCGGCAAGAAACCTACGGCTTGGTTCCTACCGTTTTTTTGTATGATCCTTTTACAAAGTAATAATAATATAAATAATGAAACTCCAGTAAGGTTTAAGACCTTATTACCTACCCTACCTAGATTTAAGACGTTTCAAGATGATCTCTGCGGATATTACTGAATAAATGCTTTTTGACTTGACTTGTAACAGGATCATACAAAAAAACGGTAGGAACCAAGCCGTAAGTTTCTTGCCGGTTCTTCTAGGCTTGACCGCGAGGAACTGGCGCTTAGATTCACCTAGATTTAAGACGTTTCAAGATGATCCCTGCGGATATTACTGAATAAATGCCTTTTGACTTTGACTTTGACTTGTTAGCATGGTATGGACATATCATGAGAAAAGAAGAATGTCATTTAACGAGAAGAGTGTTAGATATGAATGTGGATGGATATGTGAGTAGAGGTAGGCCAAAGAAAAGATGGATAGATTGTGTGAGAGATGATATGGGTAAGAAAGAAGTGACTACAGAGATGACGCATGATAGAGGCAAATGGAGGGAAAAACCTGTTGTGCCGACCCCACTTAAAGTCGGATAAGGGCAGGAAAATGATGACGTATTTGATTCCATTTACTACACTGAGAAAAATGAAAAGCCATAAGTGCCGTTTTCGGTAATTTTGTTCGTATGAAGATGAAGGCAAAAACCAACCAAACGTAACAAAAACGCCTTATAAAGTTGTTCCGGTTGTTCTGTGACAGTGTAATAATATACGGTATCATTTTGACGTATTCACTTTGAAAGGTAAAAACTAACATAAGCGTTACAAAATCGCCCAGCGTAATTCAACGGTGTCAACTTTTTTAACCTTAGGCTTGAAATCAACTTTTCTCAGTGTATTTATTTGTTTATTTATTTATTGGGAAACCAACAGCGATATAAAAAGTATTCTCACAAAGGTTAGATAATTTTTGTAGTATGGCCAATTACAGGTTTCCACTTTAGATCTAAAAAAGATACAATCCAAATATAGCAAGCGGAACATAGCGTAGGTACCTACAATAAATGACGATGTACATAAATCATATAAATCATATATATCGTATAAATCATTCAGAGACATAGTAAATGCTAAAACTTGTAGCGTGAAAGCATACTAATCTACCTACTTAAGTACCTAATCAAGCAAGTAAGCATAAGTAAGCAAATGCCATTACACAGGTAAATCCTAGTTTGGGTACCAATGTTGTCCTACAAGGAAATGTTATTGTATGAAATGTGTCCATATTTTAATTGTTGTGTATAATTTTAAATATTCATTATCAACATTATAAGCTTCAATTAATATGATTTTAATGTAATTGTAATGTAATGTAATGTCTGTTAATCAATAAATAATTTCAATTTCAATTTCAAAGTGTAGGGAACCATTGCCACAAAAGAAGCTACTAAAATAACAAAAAGATGATTCTTACCCGTCAACGTTTAACACATCCCAGTGTTGTCTAATGAAAGCTTTATGTTTTAGTATTTGTGTCAAGGTGACGAAGTTCATAATGTTGCAAGCATTCTCACTTAGAGTCATGCTCACAATACCACGTAAGTAAAATTTACTCGTATACTCAAAAGCTAATCCGGAACCCACGTCTTTTTTGCACAATGTGGAGCTAGCTGGAAATTTATTTAATTTTCATTTATTACCAGTTACCTATATTGAATTTTATCCTACTAATATTATAAACGCGAAAGTTTGTAAGTATGGATGGATGGATGGACGTTTGTTCTCTTTCACGCTCTAACCAGTGGACCGATTTGGATGAAATTTGGAATAATTATAGATTGCAACCTAGATTAAAATATAGGCTACTTTTTATCTCGAAAAAATAACGGGAACGGGAATAAATACTATTGCTAGAAATGACTACATTACAATTAGGTATTAAATTACTAGAATTGACGACCGATGGGCGAATGTCCGCCTGCGACGCAGGAGGTTGCGGGTTCGATTCCCGCCTTGGAATAAATGTTTGCACAGGTGTTCAGGGTATTTTCTATGCATAATAAAAATATCGATATATGTAATGTATCGAATTAAGTATATCAGTCATCTAGTACCCATAACACAAGCTCTGCTTAGCTTGCGCCTAGATGATGCTGTGTGGATTGTCCAGCATTATTTATTTATTTATTGTATTTTCTAGGTAGGATGTTAACTTACATTGATTTCCAGCGCAGATTTTATCACTTGTAATATACTGTTTGTACATAATCGGGATTTCATTGATACATGTTTCAATAGCCACGTACGGCAAGGCTCTTACTTGTACTAATGGTAATTCATCGTCTGCCCACCAACCTGCTGTCTGCAAGAAAAAAGAAATAGCATCACGGCTTTAATCCCTAGGCCTGGCAGATATCTTTATCACCCTAGGAAAAAATTGTTTGTGATTATAATATGTTTTTTTATGTATTAAATTTTGTTATTTTTTAATTAATTTTATAAATAATATTCTTATATTAATAAATAATAAATAAATTAAATGATAAATAATGCTGGACAGTCCACACAGCATCATCTAGCCCCAAGCTAAGCAGAGCTTGTGTTATGGGTACTAGATGACTGATATACTTAATACAATAAATTACATACATAGATATTTTTTATTATACATAGAAAACACCCAGAACACCCGGAATAAATATTTGCAGATCGTACAAACATTTATCCCAAGGCGGGAATCGAACCCGCAACCTTCTGCGTCGCAGGCGGACAATCGCCCGCCGCGCCACATCAGTCGTCAGACATATTAAAACGGAAGTAATTTAGTATAGGTATACAAATATTTTACATCTAATATTTAACCTATCTACCTTATATCTACATATTTTATCATAACTTTTTCTACCTATAGTAAAGTGCGGGTCTTTACTATAGGTACAAAACAGAATTTAAGTCACTGACCGCAGGAAGTGTGCCCAAAAGGCTGGCAACGTATTATTTTATAAATAATATTTTCGATTGTTATTACCTACATTAATATTGTTTCTTTTTTTCTTTATTTTTATTTTTATTGTATGTGTACTTAATTATACTGCTGTGTGTTCTTGTGGCTAATAAATAATTGTCTAAGTCTATGTCTATGTCTATCTGCATCGCTATTTTAAAGCGTTTGATTTCAACAATCTTTAGCAAATCCGCTCGGAATTGTATCAAACGAACGAACAAGATCTCTTAGTACAAAGTATCCACACGATCGAACGAACGAACAATATCTCTTGGTACAAACACGTACAAAGTATCCACACGTGATTCTTCATAGATATCTAAAGGGGGTTGACAGAGGTATGTCCAGATATTACATTAGGTGCAAACATTTTGCAGTAGTAGTATTTTACATTTGCTTGTACTGATAACATTTTAAGGTCGGGGTAAAACCGATTTTCCTAATAGCTCATAGGGGTCACAATATTGAAAAGTTTGGAAACCAACGAAATAGTCGATGCAAATGATGGCCGGCGCACGTAGTTGTTAGGTACAGTCTGCGGCACTAGAATGTATACAATTCGTAATTTTGAAAATGGTTTCAGAGCGGTGCTAAAAATATTTACATGACAACAATTCAAAATATAAGTGAGGTCATAACTAATCTCATGACTACCTATTTAGTTTTTGGGGTGTAAGAGAGTTGTGAAAGTTACGAATTGTATACATTCTATGTATGATAAAAAAAAATATCTATACATGTAATGTATTGTATTAAGTATATCAGTCATCTAGTACCCATAACACAAGCTCTGCTTAGCTTGGGGCTAGATGATGCTGTGTGGATAATCCAGCATTATTTATTTATTTAATAATATTAAACAATTGTCATCGATTTTTTAGCTTGGCCAAAAGCGCGAAAAAACGTTAATTCCTGGCCTGGCGAGAGTCATAAGTACATAAATTTCAATAATAATAATAATGCTGGACAATCCACACAGCAGCATTATTCTAGTGCTGTATATAATGATGATGATAAATGTATTTCTTGTACCTTTCCAAAGTTCCCATTACGAAGCTGGTGTTTGTCAAAGTTACTATTAGAATCGACACACACGGGACCGACGTACGGGCTGTATTTAAAGGCATCGGTGACAACAATAATTGCTATATCGTCTTGATTGTTAGTTCTGTCGCCACGGAATCTTGGCGGTAGTATTATTTTTTGCACCTGGAAGATAAAGATACGCAGATTTTAAAGTAACCTACTACTAATGATAATTAGTAGTAGTAGAGCTCTTTGTGAAGGGCTCGTCCGGGTGCGTACTAGCACCATGCCTATTCCTGCCGCCAAGCAGCGCTGCGTGTTCCGGTTTAAAGGGTGTGTGTGCCGGTGTAATTACAGGCACATGAGGCAACACCTGTATGCCTCAGGTTGATGGACGCTGAGTAGTGCATCGTAGGTGACGTTCCTAACGAGCGTGACCTACGAGGCAATGCTTTGTTATAGGTGATGGTAACCACTTTACATCAGGTGGGCCATCTGCTTGTTTCATCAGCAAGTTGTATTGAAAAAAAAAAGTTACACTCAGTGTAACCATTCCGAGCATGAGGTCGTTCTGATTCCGTACCCAAAGGGTCCAACGGGACCCTATTATCAAGACTCCGTTGTCTGTCTGTCTGTCCGTCTGTCACCAGGCTGTATCTCAAGAACCGTGATAGATAAGAGTTGAAATTTTCACAGATGATGTATTTCTGTTGGCGCTATAACAACAAATACTAAAAAATGGAAAAAAATAAATATATAAGGGGGCTCGAATATAACTAACATGCTGTTTTTGCCGTTTATAGGTAACTAGCGGCCGCTCGCAGCTTCGCCTGCGTGGCAGTTTTTTCCCGTTCCCGATAAACTTTCACCCCCTATTTTATGCCCTTGGGGAAAGAATTAATCAAAATCCTTTCTTAGGGGATGCCTACGTCATAACATCTACCTGCATGCCAAATTTCAGTCCGATCCGTCCAGTGGTTTGGGCTGTGCGTTGATAGATCACTATCACTATGTCAGTCAGTCACCTTTGAGTTATAACTATATATTTAGAAGATCCGATTTAGAGAGTTCGGCTCGCATTTGGCCTCCCCAAATTAAGAAGGCCGCGAAAGTTAGTAAACTCACATTAGATAGTTTATATGTTTTTATAGTGCTTACCTGCACTTAAGGAATCTATAAAAACAAATAAACTATGAAATTAAACACAGCGACATCTCTTGTCGATTCAACTGAATGCAAGAATAATTTCGGTTATCGAGCACGCTTTGATAGTATTACGTCAAGCATGTAGATGGAACCACGGTAGCGAAAGCACCGTATTAGAAACATTTCAAATCTTATTTTCGTCGAGGCATTTGAATCCTCGGTGGCGAAGTTGGTATCGCATCCCCGTATCAAGGGGAAGGTCGTGGGTTCAAATCCTTCTCGAGGAAAAAAAATTTTGGGATAATATAAAAATCTCACATTAGATGTCTGGGCTTCTTCATTGAGAATATCCCATTGTTCATATTTCTTTCCCACTGCTACAGCGAACTCAGACGCTGAGATTGCTTCTTGCAACTCTTCGGACCAGAAGCATCGAGCGGCTGAAAATAAAAATACAAATTACGGAAATCTGCGCCATCTACCCTTAAGGTTAAACAAGTCGGTACGTTGTCCATACAAACGCTGTAAGTGTTTAATGTCTACTATTTATTAACGGGCGTCCGAAGTTAAGTTTGATACTGAATTATCTTGCCGTTATCTAGGTACGTTACCCTATATTCTACAATAAAATCAGATTACCTTGAAAGTTACAAGCGTCGAAAGATTTAGTACTAAACTTAACTTCGGACGCACGAGATATTCAGTTACAGCGTTTGTATGGTAATAGTAACGACTTGTTCCACCTTACGGCTGTGGTATCTAACACGTTGACGACCGATGTGGCGCGGCGGGCGAATGTCCGCTTGCGACGCAAGAGGTTGCGGGTTCGATTCTCGCCTTGGGATAAATGTTTGTACGATCTGCAAATATTTATTCCGGGTGTTCTGGGTGTTTTCTATGTATAATAAAAAATATGTATGCATGTCATGTATTGTATTAAGTATATCAGTCATCTAGTACCCATAACACAAGCTCTGCTTAGCTTGGGGCTAGATGATGCTGTGTGGATTGTCCAGCATTATTATTATTATAGTGATTTAAGCTGGGCGTTGTCTATTTCGCAGTCAGTCAATCAGAACCAAGATTCTTATAATTGGTATAGATTACCTTTTTTTATAGAACTTGCTGATGGTACCTACAAGTTGATGGTGTAAGCCTCAGGTTGATGGACGCTGAGTAGTGCATCGCAGGTCACGCTCGTAAGGAAAGTGCCCTACGATGCACTACTCAGCGTCCATCAACCTGAGGCATACAATAAGCCTCATGTGCCTGTAATTTCAATAAAGTTACCTGAGATTATAGCAGTGTTGCTTACAAGTGAGCCCCCACACACTCGTCTGTACGGTTGCGTATTCTTCCTGTAGATTACCACATGCCAGGTAAGCATCTTCCCGTTGCTGGATGTCGTTTCTTCCAGAGCTGATGCTCCCGGAAATACTCTGCCACATTCTAAATGCAAAAACCATAGATAAAAACTCTTTATTGATTATCAATTAAAACATACCGAATGTTTTTTAAGCCAAACTCATAATCACAGTCATTTATAACCGGTAAACAATCATAATTTAAAAAACAGTTAAAAAATGTCAGCTACAACAGCACTCTCTGCCACAATCGAAGATGCCTAATAGCTTAAAAAACAAACTGAGAGATTTTTACTATAATTTGTGTCACGGTTAAATACTGTTAAATGGTTTCGACTACCCCAGTACCAGCCACCACATTCAAACATAACAATAGTTTTAACTAAACTCATAATCACAGTTATCTATCACTCGCCGTGATGTTCAGCTAGGCTGTTTTTTTTAACAAAACTCATATTCACAGTCATTTATTATTGTTATAAGTACATGTCATGTCTAAAAATATTCAGTAAAAATACCAGATACCGCAGCACTCTTCGCCATATTTCAAGATACGATAAGTAAGGGGAATGTGTTTGTTATTCTATAGTTATAAGAGCTCGCGAGGTCTACTGTTCTCACAGAACCGCTAGTATTAGTATAGACAAGTGTATTTGAAAGGCAAACCTTGCGTGCACCGAGCCACATAGTCCCAATAGCCATCAATGCACCTCATCGGAGTCAGCGTGATTGGGGAATAGTAAAGTGGAGAACACTCTGGTATGACATCTGTTCCAGCTGGTTCAAGGTACCCGCATTTTCTTGCAAGTCCGTCTGTGCCAACGCAGCGGTAAACCACCGAAGGGTGGGGAACCAATTTACAGGATCCTGTAAAAACATGCTTGAAGTTAAATATAGAAAAACGAGTGTGCTTTAGACCACACGACTGAAGTAAAACTTCTTTAATATACGAAACGTAACTGGCTATGAGAGAAAGAGAGAAAGAACAGTGCTTTCATACCCCCTCCATGTTAAACGTTTAACGCAACCTTGTTGGAAGTCGCATTAGAAGTATTACTTCAATATAATACACTCGCGCCCGAATACCTAATACTCAAATTTAATCACGTCTCAAGTCGCGATTTTTTGACAGTTTGGTCATTTGGAGACTTGTCAAAGCATTTTCAAAATGTCCGTTTGAAGTGTGTTTTTTTTTTCGTAGAGGTGTACCTAATAAGAAACGAATGTCAGGGTGCATCACGTATCTTCTGTTAGCATCAAAATCCAGCCGCATGTGTCAAATATGACAGATTTTCTCAGATGTTCAACTCATACTCATTTGACGACCGATGTGGCGCGGCGGGCGAATGTCCGCCTGCGACGCAGGAGGTTGCGGGTTCGACTCCCGCCTTGGGATAATTGTTTGTACGATCTGCAAATATTTATTCCAGGTGTTCTGCGTATTTTCTATGCATAGTCAAAAATATGTATTGTATTGTATTAAGTATATCAGTCATCTAGTACCCATAACACAAGCTCTGCTTAGCTTGGGGCTAGATGATGCTGTGTGGATTGTCCAGCATTATTATTATAAACGGGTGCAGTAAAAACTGCGTGTTTCGCTTACCAACTTTACAAAAGTAAAAACTTACGCAGTGTATTTTCGGAGTCGTTTGAACCAGGTTCGTGGTTTCCAGTAAAGTCGCCAGGCACTGTCTCCATCCCTGGCCACTCTGCTTGGCTTACCCCTACAGCTGGCAACACCTGCTCTGGCTGAATCGGAAGCTGCAGAGTGGGCCGTCCTCCAGATGTTGCCACGATCACAGAGGATACTGGCCTTGAGATAAAATACATTTTAACCTTTGAACTTTGTTGATGACGAAAAAAGTAGGTGGACCGCCTTTTCTTTATTCAATTTGCTGATGGAACAAGCATATGGCCCACTTGATGTTAAGTGGTTATCAAAACATTACCTTGTCGGTCGCGTTCGTTAGAAACGTTACCTATAACACTACTCTGCGTCCATCAACCTGAGGTATACAAGTGTTACCTAAGCCTCATGTGTCTGTAATTTCAACACTACTCTGTGTCCATCAACCTGAGGCATACAGGTGCTAAGCCTCATGTGCCTGCTTTTATTTCTCTCACCCGAAACAAAGGGATACCTCGCAGGTCACGTTCATCAGGAACGTGCTCTACTCTGCGTTCATCAACCAGGTATTTCAGGGGTAAGCTTCATGTGCCTGTAATTTCACCGGCACCCACACCCTTCAAATCGGAACACGGGCGGTAAAAAATGGCGTATAGTAAATACTTTCCCGAGCCCATCACTAAGAGCCCTACTATCAGAACATACATAAATTTGGGCCCTGTTGGAATGTAAAAATAGCCAGTTAAAAACATTTTTAACTTTGATTTTATATTTCTAACTCATGAGTTGATATTATTATTGACAAAAAAGTTTAGCAAATATCGGCCTTTCCAGGCCTCCCGCGGTCGGCCGCTTAACAGGAGTTTGAACGTTGTTACCTAGACCAAAGACGATACTTTGTCTTATATACCTAAGTGGCATTGATTTTCACAATCGCGCGTCCGCCGCGCGGTCACTGCGTGAAATCTTTTATGTCGTCAAAATAGGCTCTGACCATCGGGGCTCTGGGTACAGGCACCCATGGTAATGACGGTACTGTCTACTATCAATACTTCTACTATTTACTACCCTGTTAAGCAGCAACTAAACTGAGGTAGAACCTTTTTGGCATACCATTCGGCACCGGACCGGACTAACTGGGACCCACTGTTAAATGCTAGGTTACCTACTTTCTGTTATGTTAATGAAGTTTATCCTTTCCACTATCTAGCTTTCCTGCTACCTATTGTTTGTTTTTTAAGTCCGTTTTGTGTGCTATATGTGTATGTCAAATAAATGTATTTTCATTTTGACGACCGATGTGGCGCGGTGAGCGAATGTCCGCCTGCGACGCAGGGGTTGCGGGTTCGATTCCCGCCTTGGGATAAATATTTGTACGATCTGCAGATATTTATTCCGGGTGTTCTGGGTGTTTTCTATGCATAATAAAAATATCTATATATGTAATGTATTGTATTAAGTATATCAGTCCTCTAGTACCCATAACACAAGCTCTGCTTAGCTTGGGGCTAGATGATGCTGTGTGGATTGTCCAGCATTATTATTATTATTATTATTAATTCTTTTTTTAAATTAAATGCTAAGTTATATGTGGCCAGTTTGTACTAAGAACTTTATGTACATTTCTCATCTTTTTTTTCGATTGATGAACCGTTTCTCTAAATGAGTCCATGAGTGTAGTTGGTGTTCGTACTTACTGGGTGGTACGACACAGCGTGAGAGCCTCGTCGCTGCTGTCCGGGCAGTCTAAAACTCGATTGCAGACATCATCAAATGAAATGCAAGTACCATCACGACATTGCCATTGGTTTTTGCTGAAAATGTATAGAAATCAGTAAAAAAAACAGGATATAATAATGTTTTGAAGTGAAAACTTCTTTAGGCGCTTTGAGCACTTTTTCTCAACTCGCGTCATCGTCACCAAACGCTTTCCATGAGCTATTATTATGCATATTGTGTATACACCGACCGATGTGGCGTGGCGGGCGAATGTCCGCCTGCGACGCAGGAGGTTGCGGGTTCGATTCCCGTCTTGGGATACATGTTTGTACGATCTGCAAATATTTATTCCAGGTGTTCTGGGTGTTTTCTATGTATAATAAAAAAATATCTATGTATGTAATGTATTGTAGTAAGTATATCAGTCATCTAGTACCCATAACACAAGCTCTGCTTAGCTTGGGGCTAAATGATACTGTGTAGATTGTCCAGCATAATTATTATTATAATTATGAATATATGTGTATTTTTTGGCCTAGTTTTCACTTCTATCGGCAGTCCCCAAAGTCTGTCTTACTTTTTTTAAGTGACTTATAATGGAACAAGCAAATGGCCCACCTGATGTTAAGTGTGTGGTTAGAAAGGTAAGTCTGCATGGGTAAGCGAGGTCTACTGTTTTCACAGAACCACTAGTTAATTAGATACTTTAACGGCCGAATACGCAACTTAAATTTAATCATGACTCAAGTGACGAATTTTTGGCAGACTTTCATTGCAAACTATAAAAAAATCGTGACTTGAGACGTGATTAATAATAATAATAATAATAATGCTGGACAATCCACAAAGCATCATTTAGCCCCAAGCTAAGCAGAGCTTGTGTTATGGGTACTAGATGACTGATATACTTAATACAATACATTACATATATAAATATTTTTTATTATACATAGAAAATACCCAGAACACCCGGAATAAATATTTGCAGATCGTACAAACATTTATCCCAAGGCGGGAATCGAACCCGCAACCTCCTGCGTCGCAGGCGGACTTTCGCCCGCTGCGCCACATCGGTCGACTAAATCGGTCGATTAAAATTAAGTTGCGTTTGAATATTCGGGCGTAAGATGAGTTACGTACAGGCATTTGACATTGGTGCTCGATCCGTTCAGGGGTCCTTCAATAGTTATCACGTAGGACATTCTGAAAAAGAGTAAAAAAAAAAGTCAAAAGTCAAAAAGCATTTATTCAGTAATATCCGCAGGGATCATCTTGAAACGTCTTAAATCTAGGTGAATCTAAGCGCCAGTTCCTCGCGACCAAGCCGACCAAGAACCGGCAAGAAACTTACAGCTTGGTTCCTACCGTTCTTTTGTATGATCCTGTTACAAAATAATAATAATGTAAATAATGAAGCTCCAGTGTGGTGCCAATATAACTGAATGCAAGACGGAAAATCTTTAAAATACTTACGAATTATGTCGACAGCCTTTTTCATCGCTGCCGTCTGCGCAGTCCGAGTGACCATCACACACCAGCTCGGCTTTGACGCATACGCCATCATTACACCGATGTTCGTTTAAACTTAAAGAGAAAGAGAAGTATAAGTACTAGAGAAACACGCGTGATTTCGTCCGCGCGAATTTATTTTCATACAAGCTTCAACACTTGTTTAGAGGTTTTTCAGGAATTACTTTCTTAGTAGGTACACCTATATGCTCTGACAACCAATGTGGCACGGCGGGCGAATGTCCGCTTGCGACTCAAGAGTTTACGGGTTCGATTCCCGTCTTGGGGTAGATGTTTATACGATCTGCAAATATTTATTTCGTGTGTTCTGGGTATTTCCTATGTATAATAAAAAATCAATATGTACCTATGTAATGTATTGTATTAAGTATATCAGTCATCTAGTACCCGTAACAAAAGCTCTGCTTAGCTTGGGGCTAGATGATGTTGTGTGGAATGTCCAGCATTATTATTATTACTCTGACGGCCGAATACACACACGCAACCTAAATTTAATCACGTCTCAGAGACGAATTTTTGACAAACTTTCATTTAAAATTGTCAAAAAATCGCGACTTGAGACATGATTGGCTAAGAATTCTCCTTATTCTATGGTGATTGGTTAAGTTGCGTTTGAGAATTTAAGCGTGAAAGATTAAATCTCTAGCGTGCGCTGTCTATATGTCAGTCAGTTCAATTAGTCAGAACTAAGGCCTGGTTTACACTTTGATTAGTGCGAGTGCAGGTGATTAGTGACTAGGTGTGGACAGCGACTGATTAGTGCAAGTGATTAGTAGGCTGTGTAGTAAAGTGAATAGAAGCGTGTTCTATTTTTTTGCGAGTGGACTGCGAGTAGCCACGTCCCGCGCGCCCTCCCTTCCCCCTCACTCGCAGCGTGCCTGCCACTAAACACGTCTGGACACTACTCGCACTACTCACCTGCACTCGCACTAATCACCTGCACTCGCAATGAATTGGACACTACTCGCACTACACACCTGCACTCGCACTAATCACCTGCACTCGCACTAATCACCTGCACTCGCACTAATCAAAGTGTAAACCAGGCTTAAGATTCTTATTTATTGGTATAGATTACAAATACATGTTTGCAGACTTTTCACACAGTTTTATCTTAGTAGTAGAGCTCTTAGTGAAGGGCTCGTCCGGGGAAGTACTAGCACAATGGCTATTCCAGCCGTCAAGCAACGCAGCGTGTTCCGGATTGAAGGTAGGTAGGTAATACCTGTTTGAAAACACGGAAAAAACGCACAAAAAGTGTCGATATTTTTCGTGTTTTTATTGAAGGTAATACTTCTAATGCGACTTCCAACAAGGTTGCGTTAAACGTTTAACACTACCATATGATATGAAAGGGATGAGGGATATGAAAGCACTGTTCTTTCTCACTTTCTCTCATAGCCAGCTACGTTTTACTTCAGTCGTGTGGTCTAAAGCACACTCGTTTTTTTTGTTATCACCATGGTCTGAATGCGTTTCAGTTTTCGGCAGTACCTAGTTTTATTACACCCGGAAGGTATATGGTATAAATATCACGTATTGTCTTTTTAAAAACAGTTACATACCCACATACAGCTCGCTTCTGGATATTCCGCTTGGCCACAGCGGATGAGGCGGGCGACGCAACTGTAATAAATTACCATGTGATAGTGTAGAAATGTTTTTAGGGTTCCGTTCCCAAAGGGTAAAACGGGACCCTATTACTAAGACTCCGCTGTCTATCTGTCTGTCTGTTCGTCTGCCAACAGGCTGTAACTCATGAATCGTGATAGTTAGAGAGTTGCAATGTTCACAGATGATGTGTTCTGTTGCCGCTATAACAACAAATACTAAAATACAGAATTGCGAAAATATTTTGGATAGAAACGGGATATTTACCATGATTTTTGAGTTTGTTTGTTTCCCGATATTACGGCACAGTTGCATGCGCCATGATCACGGGTCGAACTGAAGTCTGTGGCAAGTGGGTCTAATGTTATTGGTAGACAAAACGGTCCACCCTCTTCCGCACTCGTTTATTGCAAACGACACTACTACCACTGGTATCATTCTCACTTTTTACTCGAATTTGCTTTCGACAAAATATCCCGTTTCTATCCAAAATATTGATCAACACCATGATAGTTTAAAAAGTTAGAATTGCGAAAGTTTAATAAAAATAAAGATAAGTTAGCAAAAAGGCTTCAATTAAATCTTTTAAGCCTTAAATAAAATACATTACAAAAACTGGATATTATTATTATAACATGACGTAGGTAATAATTATTACTTGTAGAAGTCACGTTCGATTAAAAGCTAAAATCTATACCTACCAATTATAAGAATCTATGTCCTACCTGACACAGCCTAAACCACTGGTCGTAAAGGCTTAACATTTTCAGAGTATATTCGTCTTGGTGCGTAGAGGTGTACTAAGAAAGGAATTCCCGAAACTCAGCCCCTAAACGGGTACAACAGGGGTTGTTTGTGTAAAGGTAGATCACGTGGACGAGGTCGCGCGCGTTTCGCTAGTTAAAATAGGGACAAAATGAAAGATATTATTCCAAGCTTAGCTTAGAAAAATATTTTTAAATTAAATTATTCAAAAATACTTACCACAAAGAGCAATAACAAACAATATCACTATCATTTTTATTAGCATCCGACACTTGCTCAGATAAATCATTCTACCTTAGGCCACTATTTTATTTACATTATTATTTTAAATTGTTTACAGAATAAAATAAACAGTACACGCTTGTCTAAGATGCAATGTGTGACTAATACCTACGTATTTTCCTGCTGAGATTATGGAGTAAGGATGAAAATAACAAGTTTCCTCATAGGTACCTACTTTTTGTTATTATTATATGAAGGAAGGCAATGACCGGTTTGACTCGAGATCAGTCATATAACTAGAACGAGATAAAATACATACATTTACATTGAACACAACACGCAGCATGCACGCAAAGACAGAATAAATATTGAAACACATACATATAACGCCCTCTAGACCCAAACTAAGCAAAGCTTGTACTATGGGAACCAGATAAAATAATAATAATAATGCTGGACAGGCCACACAGCATCATCTAGGCGCAAGCTAAGCAGAGCTTGTGTTATGGGTACTATAGATGACTGATATACATAATACATACATTACATACTTAGATATTTTTATTATGCATAGAAAATACCCTGAACACCTGTGCAAACATTTATCCCAAGGCGGGAATAGGCTGCGCTGTAGGAGGTGGGTTCGATCCCTACCAAGAACAAAACTTTGTATGGCGAACACAGATGTTTTTTTTCTGTGGGCATATATAAATATGTATTCTAAGAATGTATTTATAACAAAAAAATATCTAAGTATTTCGACGACCGATGTGGCGCGGCGGGCGAGTGTCCGCCTGCAACGCAGGAGATTGCGGGTTCGATTCCCGCCTCGGGATAAATGTTTGTACCTACGATCTGCAAATATTTATTCCGGGTGTTCTGGGCATTTTCTATGTATAGTACTATGTACTATGTAACTATGTATTGTATTAAGTATATCAGTCATCTAGTACCCATAACACAAGCTCTGCTTAGCTTGGGGCTAGATGATGCTGTGTGGATTGTCCTGCATTATTATTATTATATTTAATATAATGCTAATGTTTAGCTTGTATGTGGGTCTTATCTATAATTTCTAAAATGTCCATCAATAGAAAAAGTATCTCATGTCAAGCGCGACATATCTCGCGTTGCACATCTTAGCCCGGCTATCTGTTTGTTTTATCAAGTTACATAAATACACGATAAAAACGAGGTAGGTATGTAATAATGTCTTTATTTACTTTAGATAACATATGGTTTTATTATCACATAAGTATAAATATAGTACATAACGCTTTAAAATTCATCGTTTTCAAATGGATGGAACTTATGACCGAGGGACCTGTAACAAAACAATAATAAATGATTAAAACCTGATTCCAATAACTTTATAAACCTTTTTTAGGGTTCCGTACCCAAAGGGTAAAACGGAACTCTATAACTAAGACTCCGCTGTTTTTTTTTATACAAGTTGCTGATGGAACAAGCATATGGCCCACCTGATGTTAAGTTGTTACCATGACCTATAACAAAGCACTGCCTTGCAGGTCACGTTCGTTATGAACGTAACTTACAATACACTGCTCTGCGTCCATCAACCTGAGGCATACAGGTGTTGCCTCATGTGCCTGTAATTACACCGGCACCCACACCCTTCAAACCGGAACACAGCAAGCTGTTTGGCGGCAGGAGAAGACATTGTGGTAGTACTGCCCCGGACGAGCCCTTCACAAAGAGCTCTACTACTACTAGAAATAATAAATAAATAATAATGCTGGACGATCCACACAGCATCATCTAGCCCCAAGCTAAGCAGAGCTTGTGTTATGGGTACTAGATGACTGATATACTTAATACAATACTATATTACTTACATAGATATTTTTTTATTATACATAGAAAATACCCAGAACACCCGGAATAAATATTTGCAAATCGTACAAACATTTATCCCAGGGCGGGAATCGAACCCGCAACCTCTGCGTCGCAGGCGAACATTCGCCCGCCGCGCCACATCGGTCGTCAAAATACTACTACTGAAGTAGAGAACAAGAATACTACTTACGCTGTCATAGGCACGAGACGGCCGTTGCAGTCGAAACTGTCAATAAGATCCATATCTTCCTGTGACAGTTTGAAGTCAAAAACGTCAAAGTTAGATGCAATCCGAGATTTGGTGACAGATTTCGGAATCACAATGTTGCCTCTGTCTATTTGGTACCTGCAAAGGAATATTAAAATCAAATTTTTTTCACGACTTTTTGATGTAAAATAATTATAAATCTCAATACCAATGAGCTCCCGTACCAAGTCGGAAAATGCATATATTATCTATGTAATGGTGTTCCTTTTACTTGTTTAGGTACGATAGTTTTTAAATCATTGAAATCGTTCCATTGGTTGCGAAGATATTACACATTTTGTACCAGCCAACCGCGGGGCGGCCGGATAGCTCATGTCAGGGAATCGTGACGTCTCGATTCTCTTTCGCCCGCGCTCGCGCTCTCCACCATTCATTTATTAAATTTCATTCGATCTGCGCGGGTCGTGTTCTGGTTTAAATTAATTTTTTTTAATAAAACCGCGCGGGTTCGGCGGCTAGCGCTGGGTCATTGTGACATGACGTCACAATATCTCAACGCTAGGCTGTTCGCGCGGTCAGTGAGCCTCGTTCGGTATTTTGCCCATAACCTAGTCAGTTTTGGCCGTAGATAAAAAATTTTTGCACTTTATGTTTTAGTTTCTCAAGGCCTATAAAACTGCATTCACAGATAAAACTGTGACGGGTCCCCATTACAAGAATCTTTGTCCTGAATGAGTGACATATATATGCTATCTATGCTAATATTATAAAGAAGAAAGATTTGATTGTTTGTTTGTATTGAATAGGCTCCGCAACTACTGGACCGATTTGAAAAATTCTTTCACCGTTGGGAAGCTACACTATCCCCGGGTGACATAGGCTATATTATATTTTTTAAAAAAATTGGGGTCCTTGCTAAAACCCGTGCGAAGCCGGGACGGACCGCTAGTCATTAATAAATATTGACATGCACATCGCACGCCAGCCCCAAATACAGCAAAGCTTCTACTATGAGAATCAGATAGCTGATAGAATACTTTTGTAAATAACTACTTATGAATACACTAGCGCCCGCTTCCCGTTAAACTTTCATCCTCTATTTTATCCCCTTGGGGGTAGAATTAATCAAAATCCTTCCTTAGCGGATGCCTACGTCATAACATCTACCTGTATGCCAAATTTCAGCCCGATCCGTCCAGTGGTTTGGGCTGTGCGTTGATAGATCACTGTCAGTCAGTCACCTTTGAGTTATATATATTTAGATTATACATAGAAAATACCCAGAACTTCCGGAATAAATATTTGCAGATCAAACATTTATCCCAAGGCGAGAATCGAACCCGCAACCTCCTGAGTCGCAGGCGGACATCGCTTGTCATCATCTATAAACTGTAAAAAAAAGACTATATTACCTTATCAAGACTTGAGCGACCGTTTTCTTAAGTCTATCAGCAATAGCCTTCAGTTTAGGGTCCTCCATCAGCTGAGGGTCCCCTGGCTTCGCCCAGGGTCTGTCTGGAGACCCTAGAGGCGAGTACGCGGTGACCCTGATGCCTCGCGCCTCGCAGTAGTCCTTCAGGCGACGCTGGTTCAAGTACGGGTGGCATTCAACCTGAGAAATTAAACCGTAGTTATAATCTATGTCTATTTCCAATTTTTTTATTCTGACATATTTTTAATTAACTATTGTAATTTCTATTTTTTATTTAATTATTTTCTTACAAAAGGACAACATTTTAAAAAAATGCTATTTTGGTATATGTATCGCATATACATTCCTATGCATGTAGTAAAAAGCGGTTATTTTAATATTACAAACAGACACTTCAATTTTATTTATTTGTATAGATTAACGCCATCTATTGGCGACATCGAGTACTACTTCAGTTAAGATTTGTAAGTAAAAATGTTTACCGCCCAACGAAGTGGGCACGGGTCAGCTAGTTAGAAATATAATTTACCTGGTTCACAACGGGTTTGATTTTAGCAACATCCAGGATTCGTGCTACCTGCTTTGCGTTGAAGTTTGAAAGACCCAGGCTGCAAGAAAAATGTATTCACAGCTATATAACATGCTAGTAGATAGATAGATAGATAGATAGATACACAGATATTTTACTTAGACAGATACATAGATAGACAGATAGATATATAATTAGACAGGTAGATGGTAGATGTGATGGATAGATGGATAGATACTTGGACAGATAGATAGATAACAGTTTAGTGTTACAAGAATAGTTTGTTAAAAATAGACCAAGTTAAAAAAGTACAATGGGCGGTTTTATCGCTGAAATTAATTTCTTCCAGGTAACCTTGGGGTAGAGAGTAATGAGTAATGCCTTGGACTAATGAGTAGTAGAGCTCGTAGTGAAGGGCTCGTCCGGGGAAGTACTACCACCATGCCACTAAGCAGTGATGCTCGCATTGCTGTGGGGTGCCGGTGACATTACAGGCACATGGGACACCTGTATGCCTCAGTTTGATGGACGCCTTTCCGGACAAACATATTTTTCTTCTTCTATTTTCGTTTATCCCTTACGTTCAAAGGTTGTCTGGAAGAGATAGCTTTTAGCGATAAGGCCCATTGTACTCAGTAATTATAGTTGTCTCTATTGCGTTCTTATTTCTTTGTCTACAATAAAGAGTTAATCTATCTATCTATCTATATATATCTATCTATTTAGACATATATCTATCTATCTATCGATCTATATATCTACCTATCTATCTAGATTACCAGATGCCACTGGCAACTCCTATTTCTTACCTGCGAGTGAGTCCTTCTGTTAGAAGGGGTTCCAGAGCCTTCCATGTATCCACATAATCCACTTCAGAATACTGGATACTCCCTGATGCGTCTGTCGGGAAGAGTGGTCCATCTTCCTAAAAACAGGAAGGGATAAAAGAGTATTTTTAACTAGTAGTAGAGCTTTTATACAATATGCTGATGGAACAAGCGTATGGCCCACCTGATGTTATGTGGTTACCATCGCCTATAGCAAAGCATTGCCTTGTAGGTCACGTTAGTTAGGAACGTAACCTACAATACACTGCTCTGCGTCCATCAACCTGAGGCATACAGGTGTTGCCTCATGTGCCTGTAATTACACCGGCACCCACACCCTTTAAACCGGAACACAGCAAGCTGCTTGGCGGCAGGAATAGGCATGATGTAGGCTCTTAGAGAAGGGCTCGTCCGGGGAAGTACTGCATTCCGGTTTGAAGGTTGTGGGTGCCGGTGTAATTACAGGCACATGAGGCTTAACACCTGTATGCCTCAGGTTGATGGACGCTGAGTAGTGCATCGTAAGGGCACGTTTATAATGAGCGTGACCTACAAGGCAATTCTTAGTAACAGGTAATGGTAACCGCTTAACACCAGGTAGGTCGTCTGCTTGTTCTAGCAATAAGTCATATAATAAATATAAAAATAATGCTGGACAATCCACACAGCATCATCTAGCCCCAAGCTAAGCAGAGCTTGTGTTATGGGTACTAGATGACTGATATACTTAATACAATACATTACATACATAGATATTTTCATTATACATAGAAAATACCCTGAACACCCGGAATAAATATTTGCAGATCGCATTTATCCCAAGGCGGGAATCGAACCCGCAACCTCTTGCGTCGCAGGCGGACATTCGCCCGCCGCGCCACATTGGTCGTCCCGAATAATGTATTAATTATTTGTTATCATGTAAATTTGACTAACCTGATAAGCCTGAGGCCAGTGTATCAAATACAGGTCTACATAGGTCACATTCAGGTTCTTCAGGGTCTCCTGTAAGGCTCCGCGCACCAGGTCCGGTCGGTGGAACGTGTTCCATATCTTGGATGTTATAAACAGGTCCTCGCTGAAAGTTACAAGGACCATTAAATTATTTGAGAATATCAGCCGCTCGCAGCTTCGCCCGCGTTTTTTCTCGTTCCCGTTATGTTTTCGGGATAAAAAGAAGCCTATATGTTAATCTAGGTTACAATCTATGTTTATTACAAATTTCATCCAAATCGGTCCACTGGTTAGAGCGTGAAAGAGTAACAAACATCCATCCACTAATATGGATTAGTAGAATCTTTATTAATTCTCTCAAGATTTACGAAAACTAAAAGAATAAACTATAAGAAATCATTTACGAGAACTAAAACTAAACACATTATCATCATTGTCGTCACAGCTCAGTTCGTAGTACTTCTGCGCTGTAGGTGGTGGGTCCCCACCGAGGACAAACATTTGTGTGATGAACATAGATGTTTGTTCTGTGTCTGAGTGTTATATTGTATTTTATGTACGTATTTATAAAAAACCGGCCAAGTGTGAGTCAGACAAAAACAGCAAAAAAAAATCACGTTTGTTGTATGAGAGCCCCCTTTAATACTTATTTTATTCTGTTTTTTAGTACCTATTTGTTGTTATAGCATCAACAGAAATACATCATCTGTGAAAATTTCAACTCTCTAACTATTGCGGTTCATGAGATACAGCCTGGTGACGGACAGACTGACAGACAGCGGTATCTTAATAATAGGGTCCCGTTTTACCCTTTGTGTACGGAACTCTAAAAACGTCCACAGCGCAAAAGGTAGCGACGAACTGAGCTGTGACGGCTATCAATAAACGGCATCGAACCCCGTACCGTTTCACAACACCTTCTTGAATCTTGGCTGTGATGGCTTCGCCCACTTCCTTCTCGTTTCCGTAGACGTATGCGCAGTCTATATGACGGTATCCTATATCAATGGCATCTTTTACAGCTTGAGTCACTTCACCAGGTTTCGACTGAAAATAAAATCATTTTTGAGTAATACTTCTAATGCGACTTCCAACAAGGTTGCGTTAAACGTTCAACACTACCATGGAGGGGGTATGAAAGCACTGTTCTTTCTCTCTTTCTCTCATAGCCAGTTACGTTTCGTATATTAAAGAAGTTTTACTTCAGTCGTGTGGTCTAAAGCACACTCGTTTTTTTTTTGTAGTTGAGAACCAGTGGAACCACTAGACCTAGCCGTCAGATCCTAAGGTCGTGGGTTTGAATCCGGTCGGGTAACAATGGATTTTTCTGCTTGATAAAACATGCCAGTGCTTTCAAATGGTGAAGGAAAACACTGTGAGGAAACCAGTTAGTATTCTAGCAGCGGC
The DNA here is from genome assembly GCA_947095575.1 of Electrophaes corylata. Classification (NCBI taxonomy): domain Eukaryota; kingdom Metazoa; phylum Arthropoda; class Insecta; order Lepidoptera; family Geometridae; genus Electrophaes; species Electrophaes corylata. Next base: position 3,868,080 of record OX352727.1, read on the forward strand.
CATAGTCTTGTGACCTGTGACGTCCGGAATACCAACTACTGCAAAATGTTGGTATGTACCAAAGGTACTATCTGGACATACCTTTGACTACCCCCCTTAAACATCCTCAAAAGAATCTCACGACGATACCATACGACCATCGGGCGGGGTGTCTTCCTCGTGGACGAAATATTTAACTAGCAAAACGCGCGCGTCTTCGTCTGCGGGAAGCTATTTTCATACAAACTTCAACCCCTGCTGTAAACGTTTAGAGGTTGAATTTCCTCTCTCTCACCTCTACGCACCAAGGCGAATATTATACTCTGAAAATTTCAAGTCTCTACGAGCAGTGGTTTAGGCTGTGCGTTGTCTATATGTCAGCCAGTCAGTCAGAGCAAAGATTCTTATAATTGGTATAGATAAATAAATAAATATTTTAGGACATTTTTACACAACATCATCTAGCCCCAAACTAAGTAAAGCTTGTACTATGGGAACCAGATGACTGATAGAATACTGATCCTTTATTTTTTTTTGTAAATACATACATAGAATACAATATATGACACCCAGACACAGAACAAACATGTATGTTCATCACACAAATGTTTGTTCTCGGTGGGGATCGAACCCACCACCTACAGCACAGAAGGCAGGGCTACTACTAACTGAGCTGTGACGGTGTGTGAGCTGTGTGTTTTTGCAAATATTCCATGAAATATACTGATATCTTAAGTCGTTATGTCAGATGTTATCAACAAAATAGTTTTATCTGAACCATAAAATACTCCGGGCCAACCAAATATTAAATTATCATTGACTTGTACAAGTAGTTCAAGGTGCAAGATTTTTTTACGGTTTAAAGAATTTATTATTTAAACAATTTGTTGATAATAATAAAACCACACTACAATAGACCAGACTTGACCATTTTAGACAAAACTAACGAGACAGCACTCCTAATCGATATTGCGATCCCTAATACTCATAACCTACAGAATACTATTGCTGAGAAACTGTCCAAATACGTTGACCTCAAAAACGAAATAACTCGTATGTGGCGTCTGCAAAAGGTTTCTATAGTACCAATAGTATTATCAACAACCGGTGTTATACCCAAACAACTTTTTCAATCTTTAGAGTCCTTAGAATTACCTAAATACACTTACATACTTCTACAAAAAGCAGTTGTACTGAATACCTGCAGAATAGTGAGAAAGTTCTTACAAACAGAACTTCCTAATGAAACCAGACCCGCTTCTGAGGTACACTTGGCTTAGGCCCGTGTGCTTCGGTTTTCCCAGTATTTATTTTTAAGAAACTGAGTAGAATAAAACTATGCTTCATAATAATAATAATAATAATGCTGGACAATCCACACAGCATAATCTAGCCACAAGCTAAGCAGAGCTTGTGTTATGGGTACTAGATGACTGATATACTTAATACAACATATTACGTACATAGATATTTTTATTATACATAGAAAATACCCAGAACACCCGGAATAAATATTTGCAGATCGTACAAACATTTATCCCGAGGAGGGAATCGAACCCGCAACCTCCTGCGTCGCAGGCGGACATTCGCCCGCCGCGTCACATCGTTCGTCAATATATATGGTATATGGTAGCCAATATCTTATATCTTCAGTGTTGTACTTATAGGTATAACAACTCGCATATGATAAGAACTAAGTGTTTAGTGTCAAAGATAACAACGAATACTTCAATTTGTTAGATAACTATTATGAAATGGCTTTAGATTCAATGCCTCCATTTATCTATCGTTTATCCTTGTGGATCTTGTGAGAAGAATGAATAGGTATCTTCTAGGTAAGCGTGCTACACCGCATCATCATCATCACTTAACATCAGGTGAGATTGCAGTAAAACACTTAGCTATAAACTATACAGAAACTGGCTCGCACCACTAAAAAGTGTGCTTTAGACCACACGACTGAAGTAAAACTTCTTTAATATACGAAACGTAACTGGCTATGAGAGAAAGAGAGAAAGAACAGTGCTTTCACACCCCCTCCATGGTAGTGTTAAACGTTTAACGCAACCTTGTTGGAAGTTGCATTAGAAGTATTACTTCAAAAAATATGTTTATGAGTACCTACTAGGATTAAGTACACTAGTACTCTGTAACCTTATATTTTTATTTTTATTATGTTAACAAAGAATTCTTGAAACTGAATCCGCCTGCTAAGTGTGGTGACCATGTAAAATACCTCACTGACCAATAGTGGACACAAGATTCAGGATTGCCTAGTTTTTAAAGTAATACTTCTAACTTTCTTCTAACAAGGTTTGGTTAAACGTTTAACACTACCATGGAGGTGGTATGAAAGCACTGTTCTTTCTCTCTTTCTCTTATAGCCAGTTACATTTTGTATATTAAACAAGTTTTACTTCAGTTGTGTGGCCTAAAGCACACTCGTTTTTTTTACATTTGGGCAAAGAAGTCACTGTGATAAAAAACTCTGCCTTGTACTGACTTTATTCATTAATGTACACAGTAAAATTAAATGAGTATACCTAAAATTAAGACATGTACAAAGGCAAGCTTAATTAAAAAGAGTTTCATCCAGAAAACCTTACGGTTAGAGGTTTGAGATCAAAGGTGTACAGAATGTAAAAGAGTAATTTACAAAAAGATAAATAAACAAAAAAAACAATTCTAGTATACAGGTGCGTAGCTTAGGGAGCCCTCGGCCCTAACCTAAGCTTTGAAAAGAACAGGAGCATAAAAGAAAAAGAGAAAAAATTTTAATTGTAAAATTTCGATAAGCTTTTAATTTTTTGAAGGCCTAGCTAGCTGCGCCACTGCTAGTAGGTATAGATGTACAAAAGATATTACAAGAGTATTCTATGATAGAAACATTAAAAAGGAGGCCGCGATCGACCAATTACGAAGTAACGAATAAATTGCCTCTTTCCTTAGCCAATTTACCCGCTACCTACTTCATAGAGCCTGCCTGTTCTAGAATCTAGAAGTGTTACGGATTATGTACCTTCCATGTTCCAATACCGAGAATAGGACACTCGTAGCCATTATTGAACTTCACTTTCGGCATTTCTGAAGACATTTTGGATGAGTTTTTGTGAAATCTTATCAATCCAGAAAATAGTCAACAAACGAAAATGAATTAGCCGGCCGCTAGTGCAGTACATAGAACTCACATGAATGACAGTAAGTGAGCCTGTCAGTCATGTCAGTGACAGAATCTTGACAAACCATTTTAGGTACATAGGTACGCCCTAAAACTTTAGATCTTAGTTACTATTCTTAGCTTAGACTAGCCTACAAACTCCTAGCAGTGATGATCTGCATTCATTGATACCACCCTGGGGTAGCCGCCATCTTATACGTAGTTTTTATTTTGAATACTTACCTTATTATTCTTCTTCTAAGATCTAAACCTCATTCGCCATAGGAGGAATTTGAGGACCGATGAAACACTCAAACACAAATTTTATTAAAAAGAACAAGAACACAAAGTATTTTATAGCGTAGGCACAAATAAAATATTGTGGCTTTTTATTGGTAAAAGAATTTTCAAAATCGGTTCAGTAGATTCAGATATTCCCTCTACAACCTTTCTTCCCCCCCCTCCCAACCCTTAGACATCTTCAAAGAATCTCGAGTAGGTACAAAAGATCTGAGGTGGTATCCTACCATGCCTGGGTAATCCCCAGCCATGAAACTGTTACTGTGTTTAAGCATCTTACATACCTTCCAAGTCCCCAATCCAACTACAGGGATTTTTTTTCCGTTACTGAAAGTTATCACTGGTACTCGAGACATATTTTATTAAATTTAATACACAACCACTTTACTCAGTGAAGTAGTGAGAAGTGAAGACTTGTTATTAGGTTATCAACAATCTTATCTTTATTTTACTGGCTGAATACTTTACGTAACAATAGTTAGTTGTACCTACAATTGTACAAAAAAAAAGTTTATGTAAAGTTGTTTTTTTTTAAACTATTTGCTGATGGGACAAGCAGTCCATGTTCTAGGAACAAGCGTACCGAAATAGTTCAGCTGTGAATGCCTAGATGGCGCTAATAGCAATATTTCGGGGTTTCGGTCGTACTATCTCGGATATCTCCAAGCAATCTACGATATTACTAATTGCAGACTGTAGCTATGAAGTACCTAATACTTACCTCTAGCCTAATAAATACGTAGCTAATTTTAACAGTATCTACACCCGGACGAAGCCGCAGGCAACATTTAGTTCAGGAACTCAAAACAATATTCTTGCCAAGTAAAACAGATTTTACTAAACTGCCAAATTAACAAACTTGTTTGTGGATGTTAAAATTAAATTTCTAATTTAAGAAATACATACACGTCCATTATATACGTAGGTATGTATGTGCCACCATTCCTAGCACCCAGCGTCACTGCGCTATCACCATGTTTTACAGACATAGTAGTAATAGAGCTCTTGAAGGGCTCGTCCGGGTGCGTACTAGCACCATGCCTATTCCTGCCGCCAAGCAGCGCAGCGTGTTCCGGTTTGAAGGGTGTGGGTGCCGAGGCATGTATAATATAGGTAATAATAACCTACAACAAGCTCTTATACAATACCACTTGCAGCACAGACAAATACATTTAGAACAGTGGTTCCCAGACTCTTTTGTTTCATAGACCACTTTCAAAATTTTGCTGGATCATCTACATTACTACCAATTTCTAAATCTCGGCGCTATACAGACATGGTCTGGGTTCGACTCCTAGTTCGGAACTATCCATTATTTTCTCAATTTGTTTATGAATTGTTTTAATGAGGTTTCATTTAGGTATCATATTATTTAAAATAACCAGCTAAAATTTTAGTTCTTCACTATCGAAACCAAATTAATTTTCATGCACCCCTGCTTACGATTGTAGACCCCTATTTTTTGTCACGCTCAACGTAGACCCCCGTCGAGTCTCCCGTAGACACCTGGACCACTTTGGGAATGACTGATTTAGAGTAAGTAATACGATTATTTAACTGAAATTCCTATTTATGAACCAGTGATATATTTCGCATAGCGGTCAACGACCGCGCGGTGGAAAAATTGTCGCAATGGACGAAAATTGTCGATTTTTTCGTGTTTTACTTACTTTACAAATTATGTACGTAAGTAGGTACAACATTCTTACAAAAAAATTCTTCCCGTTTTCAAATTTTGGTTCACATATTAGTGCATCGTAGGAATATAATGCGCTATGTTTTCTCTTTTGTGCCTACCGATACTACCTGCTCTATTGTTTGGTTGTTTTTTCTTTTTTTCCTGTATGTGTATGTGTGTCAAATAAACGTCTATTCTATTCTATTCATTCTATTCTATTCTATAGGTTGTGAGTTTGGTGTCACATGTTTGTTGAACATAGATGTTTGTTCTGTGTCTGGGTGTTATATTGTATTCTAAGTATGTATTTACACGTGTATTTACATTGGTCTATATATTTACTTAGACCCGCCAGGCAATGCTTTGTTACGGTTACCACTTAACATCAGGTGGGCCATATGTTCCATCAACAAAAAAAAAACTATACTGACAGCGGCGCCAATAAATAAGTACTAAGGTATCTACAATATTTCTCTTCCAAAAGCTTTGTTTATTTTGTTAACGGTTGCAATTTTATCTCCGAAACATATTGAAAGGTGTAAAATATACAAATTATGGGTAGAACGGAGAATTGGACTATTTCCAAGTTACGCTTCGATACCAGGGGTTCTTAGAAAGCGGTGGTCGCTATTCCTATAACGGTGTCGATACTTCACACAAGCGACGATTTCTAAGAGCAATATAAACTATGCTCATACAAACTTTAATCTTCGCTGTACTCGTTTAGGGGTTGAATTTCCGAAATCTTTTTCACGACTGATGTGGCGCAGCGGGTGAATGTCCGCCTGCGACACAGAAGGATCCGGGTTCGATTCCCGCCTTGGGATAAATGTTTGTACGATCTGCAAATATTTATTCCGGGTGTTCTGGTTTTCTATGTATAATAAAATTATATCTATGTATGTAATGTATTGTATTTAGTATATCAAACATCTAGCAGCCATAACACAAGCTCTGCTTAGCTTGGGGCTAGATGATGCTGTGTGGATTGTCCAGCAATCTCCAACCTATTGTTCCTCATCTTTCCAGTCACTGGCGCCACTTGCAAACTGCCTCTAACTCGTCCCTTATCTTATCCGTTCTCGTCACTCCACACACCCGTCTCAACATTCTCTCTGCTGCTATCTCCTTTCATCTTCGTTCATCAAGCAAAGCTGTTTGACGTCTGTCATAATACGGTCACCGTTTTCACCAACAAAAACTGAAACTGCAAGATTGCCGCCAACAGTGTGGATTTGAACTTGTATCATTTGATTTATTCACGGCCAGTAGTTGCGAATTTAGAAATAGCTATTTACTTAAATAAAATTATTAAAAAGATGTAATAAGTTTTATTATGTAGACCGTACCTACTTTCTTTTATATCTTTTGGCATTATGTGTCTAAAAAAACGGTAGAATCGCCTAAAAACTCTTAGTTCTAACACACTCAAAATTCTTTTAGGATAAAGGGTTCCAAATATAGATAATTATAAATAAATACAATTAATGAATTATTTTTTTTATTAATTATTAATTTCGGTAGATACAATATTTTATAGTAGGTATTGAACATTTATTTACAAAGAAAATTACAGCTCATACAGATATTTATAATTGGTATGTTCAAAATACATAATTATGAAACAGTTGAGCTATCTACAGACCGTGGCAAACGATCTAAAGGTAGCTCAACTGATCCAGATCAGTGCCAATCGGAAGCCCAAAACACTGGCTGCAGCCACGCTGAATGGCAATGCTGATTCGCTGTGCCAGATACCAGTAACACTCAGTAGGTATTCAGTTAGTTATATTTGTTAGCTAGATATTTTAAAATCAAACTAAGAAAGGTCGTTTAGATGATGTGTTCATCCTACTTACTAATATTATAAACGCGAAAGTTTGTAAGTATGGATGGATGGATGGATCGATGGATGTTTGCTATTCTTTCACGCTCTAACCAGCAGACCGATTTGGATGAAATTTGGAATAAACATAGGTTATAACTTGGATTAACATATAGGCTACTTTTTATCCCGAAAAAAGAACGGGAACGGGAAAAAACTGCCACGCGGGCGAAGCTACGAGCGGCCGCTAGTAAGATATAAATTTGCCACTGAATAATATACCAATTAATTTGTTACTGGATCGAAAATACTGCCTGATCATTCTTCTAAAATATACAAGATATTTTTATAAATTTACTACGCCAATTTAACGGCATTTCAAACGTAAATAACGCGCGTTTGAACCACAAACGAGCGTTTGAAGTTCGTCTGTAAAAATAAATAATTATCCGAATAGAAAACAGTTCCTAAGTAAAAATCATAGAAGCTAGAACTGGTTTCCTATGAGAGAACTGAGAGTTTTGACAGTCATTTGAGAGTAATGGCATTTCCAGCGGCGGCCTTAGGTACCCATTGCGAGGCTCCGGGAGGTCTTTGCGAGGCCCTTTGTCCGTGAATATGTGATCAAAATTAAAAATTTTAAATAAAGAAAATGTGGTTAAAAATTTATATTTTTAAAATTTGCTTGAGTTGTTGCTTGTTGCGCGAGGCCCCTGCAAGAGCGAGGCCCCGGGCGATTGCCATTTTTCCATCCTATAAGGCCGCCGCTGGGCATTGAACATACCTAACTTCAACATTTTATTGTGACGACCGATGTGGCGCGGCGGGCGATTGTCCGCCTGCGACGCAGTAGGTTGCAGGTTCGGTTCCCGCCTTGGGATAAATGTTTGTACGATCTGCAAATATTTATTCCGGATGTTCTGGGTATTTTCTATGTATAATAAAAAATATCTATGTATGTAATATATTGTATTATGTATATCAGTCATCTAGTACCCATAACACAAGCTCTGCTTAGCTTGGGGCTAGATGATGCTGTGTGGATTGTCCAGCATTATTTATTTATTTCACATGCATAATGTAGGTAGGTACTATTGACTAAGGTGGAGAACACACTGTCTTCTGTAACACAGGTCATTACCCAGCTTAGTAGTCAGGGACTGCATAGGATGTCGGTTACAAAAACCTTATACCAATAAACTAACTGTATTATTATTTTTTTATGCATAAAAAACACCCAGAACACCCGGAATAAATATTTGCAGAACGTACAAACTTATCACAAGGCGGAAATCGAACCGGCAACCTTCTACGTCGCAGGCGGTCATTCGCCCGCCGCGCCACATCGGTCGTCAACTGTAGTAGTAGTAGAGCTCTTAGTGAAGGGCTCGTCCGGGTGCGTACTAGCACCATGCATATTCCTGCCGCCAAGCAGCGCAGCGTGTTCCGGTTTGAAGGGTGTGGGTGCCGGTGTAATTACAGGCACATGAGGCAACACCTGTATGCCTCAGGTTGATGGACGCAGAGCAGTGCATCGTAGGTGACGTTCCTAACGAGCGTGACCTACGAGGCAATGCTTTGTTATAGGTAATGGTAACCACTGGGCCATCTGCTTGTTTCACCAACAAGTTGTATAAAAAAAAAGTCGTAAGTACCGGATGTAAGATACTAATGCTGGAAGCTCGTAATATTAAGTCAAACCTTTGACGCAATTCATCAGACGTCGTCCAGAATAGAAAGCCATGATTATAAACGTGTGAGCTATAAAACAGTCTGTTATAACACTGGAGTCATTAGATCTGACACAGCGGCGCATTAACGGCCAGTACTGACCTAATCGCTCCCGGAGCAGTTTTTTCTCTATCTTAAAATGCTATACCCTCGGTAAATAAAGGAAGTAGAAGAAAACTGAAAAGTCCGCATGCATCTTCAAAATGTCAACTTCAAAGTGCCCGTTTCAAATGTATGATTAACGTCGTATTTACTCAATCATAAATTCACGAAATAAATTAAAAACTTAGATATAAATCGTCATCTCCTTCTAAAGTTGGTGATATATTTTTTTTTGGTTTACACCAATGGTGAGATAATTAAGAAGTAGAATTAATGCCCGTTCAATATATAAAAAAAATAAAGACTTGAATTATTTATAAATTAAATTGTATAGAATCGCGCCGTTTATGCGAGCACAAGGATAAAATTTAGTCTGCCGCTGGCTTTCGTACGGGGAACCCGTGTCGCTCGTCGCCCTGCGGACTACAAGACTGCAAATATTGCATTTTTAATTCGTGTTTCGATACTATTTTGCAAAAAGATACTTTATCTGTTTGTAATAGAGTGACTTATTGCAATTTTGCAATAGTAGAGCGACAAGGTTCCAAGGCAAATACCGTGTACGTGTTGTACACGGCTGGATAGAGTTGATACTTTTTTGTACCGACATAAAAATAAGCACGTATCTACATACTCATCATCATTAGTCTAGAAAAGTCGATACTTTTTGTATCGAAATTTTAAGTAAGTACGTAGGTATCTACCTACTGATTTGGGGGTGCTGATTACGAATATCTGGTCAGATTTGAAATTCAAAATGGCGGATACAAATCATGATACAAAAAACTGACATGGGTGTCGTTTTCTACTAATTTGGGGGTGCTGATTACGAATATCTGGTCAAATTTGAAATTCAAAATGGCGGATACAAATCATGATACAAAAAACTGACATGGGTGTCGTTTTCCACTAATTTGGGGGTGCTGATTACGAATATCTGGTCAGATTTGAAATTCAAAATGGCGGATACAAATCATGATACAAAAAACTGACATGGGTGTCGTTTTCTACTAATTTGGGGGTGCTGATTACGAATATCTGGTCAAATTTGAAATTCAAAATGGCGGATACAAATCATGATACAAAAAACTGACATGGGTGTCGTTTTCTACTAATTTGGGGGTGCTGATTACGAATATCTGGTCAAATTTGAAATTCAAAATGGCGGATACAAATGGTGGTACAAAAAACTGACATGGGTGTCGTTTTCGACTAATTTGGGGGTGCTGATTACGAATATCTGGTCCAATTTGAAATTCAAAATGGCGGATACAAATCATGATACAAAAAACTGACATGGGTGTCGTTTTCTACTGATTTGAGGGTGCCGATTACGAATATCTGGTCAAATTTGAAATTCAAAATGGCGGATACAAATCATGATACAAAAAACTGACATGGGTGTCGTTTTCCACTAATTTGGGGGTGCTGATTACGAATATCTGGTCAGATTTGAAATTCAAAATGGCGGATACAAATCATGATACAAAAAACTGACATGGGTGTCGTTTTCTACTAATTTGGGGGTGCTGATTACGAATATCTGGTCAAATTTGAAATTCAAAATGGTGGATACAAATCATGATACAAAAAACTGACATGGGTGTCGTTTTCCACTAATTTGGGGGTGCTGATTACGAATATCTGGTCAGATTTGAAATTCAAAATGGCGGATACAAATCATGATACAAAAAACTGACATGGGTGTCGTTTTCTACTAATTTGGGGGTGCTGATTACGAATATCTGGTCAAATTTGAAATTCAAAATGGCGGATACAAATCATGATACAAAAAACTGACATGGGTGTCGTTTTCCACTAATTTGGGGGTGCTGACTACGAATATCTGGTCAGATTTGAAATTCAAAATGGCGGGTTTAAATCATGGTACAAAAAACTGACATGGGGGTCTTTTTCGACTAATTTGGGGGTGTTGATTACGAATATCTAGTCAGATTTGAAATTCAAAATGGCGGGTACAAATCATGGTACAAAAACTTTTTTTTTTTTTTACTAGATTATTGCACCTATTCATTGTGGTACTATAATAACATTACGATCTAGCCAACTAGTCTAATGAGTAATTTAACTTTGACTTAATTTTATAGAAATATTGATAACTAAGAATGTGTCCATCGGCACTTTTCTTACAGTCTCTAGGTATTTAATTAAGGGGACACTTTGTTTTTGTGTTCATGGAAAGTAGCACTATCAGTATACTACTAACTATTAAGTTTAACACTACACTAACTCAAAAGGTTTGGTTCTTTTGAGCCTTCTCACTATGTCTGTGTTATCGAGGAGTTGGATGGCCTCGACCAAAAAAGGTACAGGACCGGACCTAATACACTACCTTGTGGCACCCCAGCTCTTATTTTCTTGAGTTCAGAGTAGGTGTCTTCTTGCCTTATTCTAAAAACTCTATTTGATAAGTAAGATTCTATTACATCTACGAAACCTGATGGTAGTAAGTTCTTCAGTTTTAGTAATAGACCTTCATGCCAAACTTTATCGAATGCCTGTGCCACATCCAGAAAGATAGTAGAGCAGACTTTTTTTTCCTCAAATGTTTTCTCAATAACATTTGTAATCCTGTGAACTTGGTCTATCGTTGAGTGCTGTTCTACAGTTCTGTTTCTGTTCTATCTATTGTACACTCATAAACACAAGAAATTTTAAGAAAAAAAGTGATGTGCACACTATTAACACTAGAAACTAGTAGATTACACTAGTACACTAGTAACTTAGTAACTTCTGTTGCATATTAATTTCTTGGTAAGATTGCCTTAGCATGTTTTCTGTCTTGCATTCAGTTAGATTGGCACCACACTGGAGCTTCATTATTTACATTATTATTATTTTGTGACAGGATCATACAAAAAAACGGTAGGAACCAAGCCGTAAGTTTTTTGCTGGTTCTTTTAGGCTTGGTCGCGAGGAACTGGCGCTTAGATTCACCTAGATTTAAGACGTTTCAAGATAATCCCTGCGGATTTTACTGAATAAATGCTTTTTGACTTTGACTTTGTTCACGCTGACTGAATGATATAATAAAAAAGCAATTTTGTATGATTTTTTTGTTTAATTCAAAATTATAACCCTCTTTTTTACTTCACCGTAGCCAGGTCAAAATAAATGGAAGATATATATCTAAAGCACCACAAGCTATAGCAAAATTTTTTTTTTTTTTTTGGTAGCCTCTGTCCTTTTTTCGGACAATTTTGCCAATGTCAAGTGGGTTGTATGAAATACTTCTTAGTCAAGTCGAGTCGGTAAAAAAAGTAAAGTCGGCTGTCAAAAAGATGGCGTTTTTCTTCAAAACCAAAGGGAAACATGTTCGTTCAAATCAGGATGCCACATAACACACTTTCATTTCAATTGCTCACACTTGTGCTAAGACCTCAAGTAATGATGGTTAAAATACCACCAAAATTACCCATCAGAACTTAAAATAACACTAGAAAAACAATTAAAATGAAAATACAATGTTGCTTCCAAAGATCACAGAGAACGAATCCCGACAACTAATTTAATTTATTAACTACCATCTATCCTTCAAGTACCAAAATTAGTTAATTTATGTATAGAGTCAACTTGTACAACGTATTTCATGAACTGCCAGCTAGATGGCGCTATTAGAACGGATCACCTATATGTATCTAACCGCGAAATATTGCAGAGGAGTGGTGGGGTAAAGAGGAACGAAACTCTCAAGGTCATTAGATCGGTATCGGCTCTTCCGACATAGGCGCCAAAAAATTCAAGTATTACTTCTAATGCGACTTCCAACAAGGTTGCGTTAAACGTTTAATACTACCATGGGGGTATGAAAGCACTGTTCTTTCTCTCTTTCTTTCATAGTTACGTTTCGTATATTAAATTAGTTTTACTTCAGTCGTGTGGTCTAAAGCACACTTTTATACGGATTTTATAGGTACGATATTTAGGCAGGCGTATGAGGCGTATCATTTCATCGAAGATTGAAGATAATTTATTATTTCAATCAAGCCTTTATTTACGAGATGCTGTTTATTGTAAATGTTTCCCATAGGTTTTGAAGAAATTACGCCATCATTTTCAAAACTAATGGCAGCCGGCTAAAACAAATTTTTTTGCCCACTTGACATTGGCGAAATTACCTGTCGAACGACGGACAGAAGCCATTAGGAAGAAAAAAATATGAAAATCAAGACTTTATTAAGTAGTAAGAAAAAAGGGTGACAATTCTATTTTAAACTACAGCCGTTTTTAATTTTTTCTTGAACTACTTTTTTTTATACTACTTGTTGATGGAACAGGCAGATGGCCTAACCTGATGTTAAGTGGTTCCATCACCTAAAACAAAGCATTGCCTCGTAGGTCACGCTCGTTAGGAACGTCACCGACGATGTACTACTCAGCGTCCATCAACCTGAGGCATGCAGGTGTTAAGCCTCATGTGCCTGTTATTTAGTATTGTAAGTTCCTCTTATTTTTATTTTATTTTTGCATGCCTTTATTTTTATTTTGACGACCGATGTGGCGCGGCGGCCGAATGTCCGCCTGCGACGCTGAAACTTGCTGGTTTGATTCCCGCCTTGGGATAAATGTTTGTACGTTCTGCAAATATTTATTCCGGGTGTTCTGGGTATTTTCTATGTATAAAAAAATATACATAGACTCCTTTACCTCAAAAACTTAAAAGTCATGAAATTAGTTGATAACTTCACTTATTAAATGAGTGTAAGTAAATATTTATAGCATTGCTGCGCTGTGAAACCATTTTGAAATTTACATATTGTATACATTCTAGTGCATGGACTGTACCTATCAATAATCTAACCGTTTGGTTTCAAAACTTGTATAATTATTATAGTAATTTGAATGACGTTTAAAAATTTATAGGTAAATAGGTTTACCGACATTTACCTACAACATATAGAACCCTAAAACTATGGATTTGTTAGATGTCGGTGAGTCATTTTTACAATAAATAATTTTTAATAGCCCAGTGGAAGAAATAAAAACTCGCATAGAATATAAAAACATTTCACTCAAAATACATTTTGTCGTGAGCGCATTTGACGCAAAACACTGCTCATCGATCTACTAAAAATATACAAGACGAGACTCACAGTCTACTGACTGATTCCAGTAGTTTGGAGACCGCCATTGCGTATTGACAGGCGATATTTTCCCGCGCTTTGTTACGTCAGTGTAGACTTCGAGAAAATTGAGATTATAAAATGGCGCTATTAAAAAATGGTCGGACAATATCAGTGATGATTTTCCTAGTTTTTCTGTGTATAGAAACAAAGGCGAAGTTATCCGATAATAGGACTAATGAAAATTCAGCGGAAGTTCAGGCCAAATCGATGCCGATGCCGAAAAAGGTATTATTTTTACTAAAACTAATTATGAAAATCAAGTAGATACTTATTTAATTTTTTTAATGAAACTATACCTAAACCTTTTGCTTAGTTAGTAGGTAAGTCGCAGCTTGTTTAAATTATTTTAGAGACGGTTTATAAAAATAGTTATTAATTTGAATGAGAAAACAGCATGAAAGTTATAACTACTTAATTAAGTAAGTTTTTTTGGATATTTGAAAATTTAGTCATTTTGTTTATTGTACTTGTTGATGGAACATCTAGATGGCCCACCTGATTTTAAAGTGGTAACCATCACCTACAACAAAGCATTGTCCCGCAAATGCTCTATGTCCATCAACTTGAGGGTACGCCTCAGCGTCCCTGTAATTTCACCGGCACCTAGACCCTTCAAACCGGAACACGCTACGCTGCTTGGCGGCGTAGGTTAAAAAACAGGAAATACTTACCTGTAATTTTACAATTAACAACACTACAAAAACAAATAAAATAAAAAAACTATGTTACTCCCAAATATGACAGAATTACACTGGCCAATTTGAAGAATGACGGATGACGGACAGAGAAAAAAAGAAAGAAAGAGCGGTTTGTTGTCTTTGATCTTTGGCATCAACACAGATTTTTTATTTAAATTATTTTTCTAGTGTTATTTTAAATTCTGCTGTGTAATTTCGGTGGTATTGAACCAATATTGCATGTGGACTTAGCGCAATGTGAGCAAATGATATAAAAGTGTATTGTGGCATCTTGATTTGAATGTAAACGTTTCTTTAGGATTTAAATGAGAGCGCCATCTTTTATTTACCAATGACAGCCTGACTTGACAGATCTTGACTGACTAAAAACTATATATTAATGACTCTTGACACTTGCAACATTTGTTAATTTATAATAGTGCTTACCTGCACTTAGGGTAATCACAAAGATTTTATATTATTACTAGCTGACCCGTGCCCACTTCGTTGGGCGGTAAACATTTTTACAAAGGTACTATGTAAAAATAAAGATGCACGGTGGCGCTAGTACATAAGTACTGATGATTGTAGTCATTATAAAATAACTGAAGTAGTACTCAGCGTCGCCAACAGATGGTGTTAATAGAGGGTATACGGCATAAAACAGCGGTCACTCGCAGATTGCGTGGCAGATTTTGCCCGTTCCCGTTATTTTTTCGGGATAAAAAATAGCCTATGTCTTATTGGTATATGTACCGTATATACATTCATATGCATGCAGTAAAAACCGGTTATTTTAATATTACAGACACTTCAATTTTTTTATTTTTTTTTATTTTTTTTCCTAGCCTATCCCGTCCCACTGGGACATTTATTTTTATTTTTTTGTATAGATGAAATAAACATTTTTATCTCTTTCAACCAGCTGCAGGGGTTGTTTTTTTGAAATCATGAAAAACTTGTGTAACAATATCGTATTTTGAGTGTCCGAACCAAAATTGAAAGAAATCAAGTCACGCATTTAAGGTACCTACAGATTTTCCATATATGTATGTAAATGTTGACACCCGACCTTCCCCTTTTCGATAGGGTAGTTTTAAAAAATGTTGAGCGTTGTTATTATATTGCTATTTTTGTATTTTTAGAAGCCAAACTGAGTTTGAAGCAAATCGCACCATGCATTATAATTTTTCCATACAAACGCCTTTTCGCACCCCTCATAAGGGTAGTTTATGAGTCCTTCCCAACGCGTGTTGGTAATGTACAACCATGGAAAACACGACCTGGGAATTGGTGACCATTGCTCTGATTGGTCGAACCAAAGCTTATGCTTCGTTAAGACGCAACTAAAGAGTCAAGATGTACCTAAGTATAGGTAGATCATGCAGCTTTATTTTTGGCACTTCGGTGGCTGCTGCCGTTTTATGCCGTTGCCGTTTTATGTTCTAACCTAACCTATCCGAGTCGGATCCGCCCTAGAAAGCGAGTGCAAAAGACGCAACTGAAGAGTCAAGTTGTACCTTAGTATAGATAGATCATGCAGTTTTATTTCTGGCACTTCGGTGGCTGCTGCCGTAACACGCTCGCTCCGCTCGCTCACCTCGCGCGTTTTTTTGATGTTCTAACCTAACCTATCCTAGTCGGATCCGCCCTAGTAAGTGAGTGCAAAAGACAGACGCAACTAAAGAGTCAATTTGTACCTTAGTAAAGGTAGATCATGCAATTTTATTTCTGGCGTTTCGGCGGCTACTGCCGCAGCACGCTCACTCCGCTCGCTCGCCTCGCGCGTTTTTTTTATGTTCTAACCTAACCTAACCTATTCGAGTCGGATCCGCCCTAGAAAGCAAGTGCAACAGACGCAACTAAAGAGTCAAGTTGTACCTTAGTATAGGTAGATCATGCAGTTTTATTTCTGGCACTTCGGTGGCTGCTGCCGTAACACGCTCGCTCCGCTCGCTCACCTCGCGCGTTTTATTGATGTTCTAACCTAACCTATCCTAGTCGGATCCGCCCTAGAAAGTGAGTGCAAAAGACAGACGCAACTAAAGAGTCAAGTTGTACCTTAGTAAAGGTAGATCATGCAGTTTTATTTCTGGCGCTTCGGCGGCTACTGCCGCAGCACGCTCGCTCTGCTCGCTCGCCTCGCGCGTTTTTTTTATGTTCTAACCTAACCTAACCTATCCGAGTCGGATTCGCCCTAGAAAGCGAGTGCAAAGACGCAACTAAAGAGTCAAGTTGTATCTTGGTATAGGTAGATCATGCACTTTTATTTCTGGCGCTTCGGCGGCTGCTGCCGCAGCACAATCGCTCCGCTCGCTCGCCTCGCGCGTTATTTTTATGTTCTAACCTAACCTAACCTATCCGAGTCGGATCCGCCCTAGAAAGCGAGTGCAAAAGACGCAACTAAAGAGTCAAGATGTACCTAAGTATAGGTAGATCATGCAGCTTTATTTCTGGCACTTCGGTGGCTGCTGCCGTAACACGCTCGCTCCGCTCGCTCACCTCGCGCGTTTTTTTGATGTTCTAACCTAACCTATCCTAGTCGGATCCGCCCTAGAAAGTGAGTGCAAAAGACAGACACAACTAAAGAGTGAAGTTGTACCTTAATAAAGGTAGATCATGCAGTTTTATTTCTGGCGCTTCGGCGGCTACTGCCGCAGCACAATCGCTCCGCTCGCTCGCCTCGCGCGTTATTTTTATGTTCTAACCTAACCTAACCTATCCGAGTCGGATCCGCCCTAGAAAGCGAGTGCAAAAGACGCAACTAAAGAGTCAAGATGTACCTAAGTATAGGTAGATCATGCAGCTTTATTTCTGGCGCTTCGGCGGCTACTGCCGCAGCACGCTCGCTCTGCTCGCTCGCCTCGCGCGTTTTTTTTATGTTCTAACCTAACCTAACCTATCCGAGTCGGATCCGCCTTAGAAAGCGAGTGCAAAGACGCAACTAAAGAGTCAAGTTGTATCTTAGTATAGGTAGATCATGGAGTTTTATTTCTGGCACTTCGGCGGCTGCTGCCGCAGCACGCTCACTCCGCTCGCTCGCCTCGCGCGTTTTTTTTTATGTTCTAACCTAACCTAACCTATCCGAGTCGAATCCGCCCTAGAAAGCGAGTGCAAAAGACGCAACTAAAGAGTCAAGTTGTACCTTAGTATAGGTAGATCATGCAGTTTTATTTCTGCTGCCGCAGCACGCTCGCTCCGCTCGCTCGCCTCGTGCGTTTTTTTTATGTTCTAACCTAACCTAACTTATCCGAGTCGGATCCGCCCTAGAAAGTGAGTGCAAAAGACGCACCTAAAGAGTCAAGTTGTACCTTAGTAAAAGTAGATCATGCAGTTTTAATTCTGGCGCTTCGGCGGCTGCTGCCGCAGCACACTCGCTCCGCTCGCTCGCCTCGCGCGTTTTTTTTATGTTCTAACCTAACCTAATCTATCCGAGTCGGATCCGCCCTAGAAAATGAGTGCAAAAGACGCAACTAAAGAGTCAAGTTGTATCTTGGTATAGGTAGATCATGCAGTTTTATTTCTGACGCTTCGGCGGCTGCTGCCGCAGCACAATCGCTCCGCTCGCTCGCCTCGCACGTTATTTTTATGTTCTAACCTAACCTAACCTATCCGAGTCGGATCCGCCCTAGAAAGCGAGTGCAAAAGACGCAACTAAAGAGTCAAGTTGTACCTTAGTATACGTAGATCATGCAGTTTTATTTCTGCTGCCGCAGCACGCTCGCTCCGCTCGCTCGCCTCGTGCGTTTTTTTTTATGTTCTAACCTAACCTAACCTATCCGAGTCGCATCCGCCCTAGAAAGCGAGTGCAAAGACGCAACTAAAGAGTCAAGTTGTATCTTGGTATAGGTAGATCATGCAGTTTTATTTCTGGCGCTGCGGCGGCTGCTGCCGCAGCACGCTCGCTCCACTTGCTCGCTTCGCGCGTTATTTTTATGTTCTAACCTAACCTATCCGGATTCGCCCTAGAAAGTGAGTGCAAAAGACGCAACTAAAGAGTCAATTTGTACCTTAGTAAAGGTAGATCATGCAGTTTTATTTCTGGCGTTTCGGCGGCTACTGCCGCAGCACGCTCACTCCGCTCGCTCGCCTCGCGCGTTTTTTTTATGTTCTAACCTAACCTAACCTATTCGAGTCGGGTCCGCCCTAGAAAGCGAGTGCAAAGACGCAACTAAAGAGTCAAGTTGTATCTTAGTATAGGTAGATCATGCAGTTTTATTTCTGGCGCTTCGGCGGCTGCTACCACAGCACGCTCGCTCCTCTCGCTCGCCTCGCGCGTTTTTTTTATGTTCTAACCTAACCTAACCTATCCGAGTCGAATCCGCCCTAGAAAGCGAGTGCAAAGACGCAACTAAAGAGTCAAGTTGTATCTTGGTATAGGTAGATCATGCAGTTTTATTTCTGGCGCTGCGGCGGCTGCTGCCGCAGCACGCTCGCTCCACTTGCTCGCTTCGCGCGTTATTTTTATGTTCTAACCTAACCTAACCTATCCGAGTCGGATCCGCTCTAGAAAGCGAGTGCAAAAGACGCAACTAAAGAGTCAAGTTGTACCTTAGTATAGGTAGATCATGCAGTTTTATTTCTGGCGCTTCGGTGGCTGCTGCCGCAGCACGCTCGCTCCGCTCGCTCGCCTCGCGCGTTTTTTTTATGTTTTAACCTAACCTAACCTATCCGAGTCGGATCCGCCCTAGAAAGCGAGTGCAAACGGAGCATAAGTTTTGGCATCCAATCCTAAGCTTGTGTTTTCCAAGAGTGCAGAAAATTTGGTATGACCTAAAAAGCACAACCATGAAATACACGACCATGGAATTGGATGCAAGAATGTAAACCAATTCCTGGCTGTGTTTTCCACAGTTGTGTATTCCATGATTAAGTTTGAAGCTAGTCGCAATAATCAATATGATTTTTCCATACAAACTTTGACGTCTCATCACACCCTTTATAAGGGCAATTAAAAAAATCCATAACGCCTTTTAAAATAACATTTATCCTAAATTTAATTTCAATACGATCGCTAAATATGCATACAAACGTTTACACCCTTTTTCAACCCCTTGGGTGTAAATTTTCGTAAATAGTTTATTAGTAAACACCTAAACCTTTCAAAGAATGCCTAAGCCAAATGTTTATAAGTTGGTGTATTTATGAAATTAATATATTAATTCCTTTTAACCAGCTGTAGGGGTTGTTTTTTAAAATCATGAAAAACTTGTATAATTATAACGTATTTGAAGTGTCTGAACCAAGGTTGAAGTAAATTAAGCCACACATACAAATTTTTCCATATAAATGTCCCCCCCCCATATACCTCCCCTTTTCATAAGGGTGGTCATGAAAAATTTTAAACGTAGTAATTATTATAACTGAGTTTGAAGCAAATCGCACCACACTCATTATGATTTTTTCATATAAACTATGGCATCTCATCACACCCCTAATAAGGGTAGTTAAAAAAAAACAATAATGCATTTTTGAAATCTTGACATTAGTAACATTTATCCAAAGTTTCATTTCAATGTGACCACTAAATACGATTCTGCATACAATCGTTTACGCCCCTTTTCAACCCCCTAGAGTGCGAATTTTCAAAAATAGTTTCTTAGTAATCACTTAAGCTTTTTAAAGAGTGCCTGCGCCAAATGTTTTTATGTTGGCATAATTTTATTTTGTACGAAATTATTGGGGTAGGGGTAGTTGTAGGGGTTGTTTTTTAAAATCATGAAATACTCGTTTAGTAATCTCGTATTTTAAGTGTACGAACAAAGACTGAAGTAAATCAAGCCAAGCATACAGATTTTTCCATATAAATGTTGACACCCGACCTCCCCTTTTCGTAAGGGTAGTTTTGAAAAATTTTGAATGTAGTCATTATTATTTTTGTATTTTAAGAAGCTAAACTGAGTTTGAAGCAAATCGCAACACGCACTATGATTTTTCCATACAAACTTTAACACCTCATCGCACCCCTTAATAAGGGTTGTTTAAAAAATAATCAATGTTGCATTTTATAAGCCTTGCTAGAAGTAACATTTATCCAAAGTTTCATTTCAATACGACCACTAAATACGATTTTGCATACAAACGTTTACACCCCTTTTCAACCCCTTAGGGTGCGAATTTTCAAAAATCGTTTCTTAGTAAGCACTCAAGCCTTATAAAGAGTGCTTACGCCAAATGTTTTTAAGTTGGCATAATTTTATTTTGTACGAAATTATTGGGGTAGGGGTAGCTGTAGGGGTTGTTTTTTAAAACCATGAAAAACTTGTATTGTAGTATCGTATTTTAAGTGCCCGAACAAAGATTAAAGTAAATCAAGCCAAGCATACAGATTTTTCCATATAAATGTTGACACCCGACCATCCCTTTTCGTAAGGGTAGTTTTGAAAAATTTTGAATGTAGTCATTAAAATTTTTGTTTTTTAAGATGCCGAACTGAGTTTGAAGTTAATCGCAACACGCATTACGATTTTCCCATACAAACTTTAAAACCCCATCGCACCCCTTATAAGGGTTGTTTAAAAAAAAACAATAATACATTTTATTAGCCTTGCCATAAGTAACATTTATCCAAAGTTTCATTTCAATACGACCACTGAATACGATTTTGCATACAAACGTTTTCACCCCTTTTCAACCCCTTAGGGTGCGAATTTTTAAAAATTGGATCTTAGTGAGCGTCTGCACCCTCTAAAAAATCCTTGTGCCAAATTTCAGACTTCTAAGCCTTGTAGTTTCGGAGGAATCGTGATGAGTCAGTGAGTGAATGGACTTCTCTTTTATATAATAGATTATTGGGGTAGGGGTAGCTGTAGGGGTTGTTTTTTAAAACCATGAAAAACTTGTATAATAATATCGTATTTTAAGTGTCTGAACAAAGATTGAAGTAAATCAAGCCAAGCATACAGATTTTTCCATATAAATGTTGATACCCGACCATCCCTTTTCGTAAGGGTAGTTTTGAAAAATTTTAAATGTAGTTATTAATATTTTTGTTTTTTAAGAAGCCAAACTGAGTTTGAAGCCAATCGCAACACGCATTACGATTTTCCCATACAAACTTTAACACCCCATTGCACCCCTTGTAAGGGTTGTTTAAAAAAAAACAATAATGCATTTTATTAGCCTTGACATAAGTAACATTTATCCAAAGTTTCATTTCAATACGACCACTGAATACGATTTTGCATACAAACGTTTTCACCCCTTTTCAACCCCTTAGGGTACGAATTTTCAAAAATCAGTTCTTAGTGAGCGTCTACACCCTCTAAAAAATCTTTGTGCCAAATTTCAGACTTCTAAGCCTTGTAGTTTCGGAGGAATCGTGATGAGTCAGTGAGTGAATGGACTTCTCTTTTATATAATAGACTAGCTGACCCGTGCCCACTTCGTTGGGCGGTAAACATTTTTACAAAGGTACTATGTAAAAATAAAGATGCACGGTGGCGCTAGTACATAAGTACTGATGATTGTAGTCATTATAAAATAACTGCACCATACGTCAGCAAATAAACGATTTCATTTCATTTCATTTCACTGAAGTAGTACTCGGCGTCGCCAACAGATGGCGTTAATAGAGGGTATATGGCATAAAATAGCGGCCACTCGCAGATTGCGTGACAGATTTTGCCCGTTCCCGTTATTTTTTCGGGATAAAAAGGTAGCCTATGTCCTATTCCAGATAACAATCTATATTTATTCCAAATTTCATCCAAATCGGTCCACTGGTTAGAGCGTGAAAGGCTGCACGCGATATTGGGCAGAACCTACTTGGACATTTTCTATTTTTTTCTAAAATAAAAGTAGCCTAAGTTACTCCTTATTACGTCAGCTATCTGTCAGTGAAAGTCCCGTCGAAATCAGTCCAGCCTTTCCAGAGATTACCCGGAACAAACAAACAGACAGACAGACAGATAGACAAAAATTGTAAAAAATGCTATTTTGGTATATGTACCGTATATACATTCATATGCATGCAGTAAAAACCGGTTATTTTAATATTACAGACACTTCAAATTTATTTATTTGTATAGATGAAATAAACATTTTTATCTCTTCCAACCAGCTGCAGGGGTTGTTTTTTTTGAAATCATGAAAAACTTGTGTAGCAATATCGTATTTTGAGTGTCCGAACCAAAATTGAAAGAAATCAAGTCACGCATATAAGGTACCTACAGATTTTCCATATATGTATGTAAATGTTGACACCCGACCTTCCCCTTTTCGATACGGTAGTTTTAAAAAATGTTAAGCGTTGTTATTACTATTTTTGTATTTTAAGAAGCCAAACTGAGTTTGAAGCAAATCACACCATGCATTATAATTTTTCCATACAAACGCCTTTTCGCACCCCTCATAAGGGTAGTTTATGAGTCCTTCCCAACGCGTGTTGGTAATGTACAACCATGGAAAACACGACCTGGGAATTGGTGACCATTGCTCTGATTGGTCGAACCAAAGCTTATGCTTCGTTAAGACGCAACTAAAGAGTCAAGATGTACCTTAGTAAAGGTAGATCATGCAGTTTTATTTCTGGCGCTTCTCGGCGGCTACTGCCGCAGCACGCTCGCTCTGCTCGCTCGCCTCGCATGTTTTTTTTTATATTCTAACCTAACCTAACCTATCCGAGTCGGATCCGCCCTAGAAAGCGAGTGCAAAAGACGCAACTAAAGAGTCAAGTTGTACCTTAGTATAGGTAGATCATGCAGTTTTAATTCTGGCACTTCGGCGGCTGCTGCCGCAGCACGCTCATTCCGCTCGCTCGCCTCGCGCGTTTTTTTTTATGTTCTAACCTAACCTAACCTATCCGAGTCGGATCCGCCCTTGAAAGCGAGTACAAAAGACGCAACTAAAGAGTCAAGTTGTACCTTAGTATAGGTAGATCATGTAGTTTTAATTCTGGCGCTTCGGCGGCTGCTCCCGCAGCACGCTCGCTCCGCTCGCTCGCCTCACGTGTTTTTTTTATGTTCTAACCTAACCTAACCTATCCGAGTCAGATCCGTCCTAGAAAGTGAGTGCAAAAGACGCAACTAAAGAGTCAAGTTGTACCTTAGTAAAGGTAGATCATGCAGTTTTATTTCTGGCGCTTCGGCGGCTGCTGCCGCAGCACGCTCGCTCTGCTCGCTCGCTTCGCGCGTTGTTTTTATGTTCTAACCTAACCTAACCTATCCGAGTCGGATCCGCCCTAGAAAGCGAGTGCAAAGACGCAACTAAAGAGCCAAGTTGTATCTTAGTATAGGTAGATCATGCAGTTTTATTTCTGGCGCTTCGGCGGCTGCTGCCGCAGCACGCTCGCTCCGCTCGCTCGCCTCGCGCGTTTTTTTATGTTCTAACCTAACCTATCCGAGTCGGATCCGCCCTTGAAAGCGAGTGTAAAAGACGCAACTAAAGAGTCAGTTGTAACTTAGTATAGGTACCTATATCATGGAGTTTTATTTCTGGCGCTTTGGCGGCTGCTGCCGCAGCACGCTCGCTCTGCTCGCTCGCCTCGCGCGTTGTTTTTATGTTCTAACCTAACCTAACCTATCCGAGTCGGATCCGCCCTAGAAAGCGAGTGCAAAGACGCAACTAAATAGCCAAGTTGTATCTTAGTATAGGTAGATCATGCAGTTTTATTTCTGGCGCTTCGGCGGCTGCTGCCGCAGCACGCTCGCTCCGCTCGCTCGCCTCGCGCGTTTTTTTATGTTCTAACCTAACCTATCCGAGTCGAATCCGCCCTAGAAAGCGAGTGCAAAGACGCAACTAAAGAGCCAAGTTGTATCTTAGCATAGGTAGATCATGCAGTTTTATTTCTGGCGCTTCGGCGGCTGCTGCCGCAGCACGCTCGCTCCGCTCGCTCGCCTCGCGCGTTTTTTTTATGTTCTAACCTAACCTAACCTATCCGAGTCAGATCCGCCCTAGAAAGTGAGTGCAAAAGACGCAACTAAAGAGTCAAGTTGTACCTTAGTAAAGGTAGATCATGCAGTTTTATTTCTGGCGCTTCGGCGGCTGCTGCCGCAGCAAGCTCACTCTGCTCGCTCGCTTCGCGCGTTGTTTTTATGTTCTAACCTAACCTAACCTATCCGAGTCGGATCCGCCCTAGAAAGCGAGTGCAAAGACGCAACTAAAGAGCCAAGTTGTATCTTAGTATAGGTAGATCATGCAGTTTTATTTCTGGCGCTTCGGCGGCTGCTGCCGCAGCACGCTCGCTCCGCTCGCTCGCCTCGCGCGTTTTTTTATGTTCTAACCTAACCTATCCGAGTCGAATCCGCCCTAGAAAGCGAGTGCAAAGACGCAACTAAAGAGCCAAGTTGTATCTTAGCATAGGTAGATCATGCAGTTTTATTTCTGGCGCTTCGGCGGCTGCTGCCGCAGCACGCTCGCTCCGCTCGCTCGCCTCGCGCGTTTTTTTTATGTTCTAACCTAACCTAACCTATCCGAGTCAGATCCGCCCTAGAAAGTGAGTGCAAAAGACGCAACTAAAGAGTCAAGTTGTACCTTAGTAAAGGTAGATCATGCAGTTTTATTTCTGGCGCTTCGGCGGCTGCTGCCGCAGCAAGCTCACTCTGCTCGCTCGCTTCGCGCGTTGTTTTTATGTTCTAACCTAACCTAACCTATCCGAGTCGGATCCGCCCTAGAAAGCGAGTGCAAAGACGCAACTAAAGAGCCAAGTTGTATCTTAGTATAGGTAGATCATGCAGTTTTATTTCTGGCGCTTCGGCGGCTGCTGCCGCAGCACGCTCGCTCCGCTCGCTCGCCTCGCGCGTTTTTTATGTTCTAACCTAACCTAACCTATCCGAGTCGGATCCGCCCTTGAAAGCGAGTGTAAAAGACGCAGATAAAGAGTCAGTTGTAACTTAGTATAGGTATATCATGGAGTTTTATTTCTGGCGCTTTGGCGGCTGCTGCCGCAGCACGCTCGCTCTGCTCGCTCGCCTCGCGCGTTGTTTTTATGTTCTAACCTAACCTAACCTATCCGAGTCGGATCCGCCCTAGAAAGCGAGTGCAAAGACGCAACTAAATAGCCAAGTTGTATCTTAGTATAGGTAGATCATGCAGTTTTATTTCTGGCGCTTCGGCGGCTGCTGCCGCAGCACGCTCGCTCCGCTCGCTCGCCTCGCGCGTTTTTTTTATGTTCTAACCTAACCTATCCGAGTCGGATCCGCCCTAGAAAGCGAGTGCAAAGACGCAACTAAAGAGCCAAGTTGTATCTTAGCATAGGTAGATCATGCAGTTTTATTTCTGGCGCTTCGGCGGCTGCTGCCGCAGCACGCTCGCTCCGCTCGCTCGCCTCGCGCGTTTTTTTTATGTTCTAACCTAACCTATCCGAGTCAGATCCGCCCTAGAAAGCGAGTGCAAACGGAGCATAGGTTTTGGCATCCAATCCTAAGCTTGTGTTTTCCAAGAGTACAGAAAATTTGGTATGACCTAAAAAGCACAACCACGAAATACACGACCATGGAATTGGATGCAAGAATGTAAACCAATTGCTGGCTGTATTTTCCATGGTTGTGTATTCCATGATTAAGTTTGAAGCTAGTCGCAATAATCAATATGATTTTTCCATACAAACTTTGACGTCTCATTACACCCTTTATAAGGGCAATTAAAAAAAATCCATAACGCCTTTTAAAATAACATTTATCCTAAATTTCATTTCAATACGATCGCTAAACATGCATATAAACGTTAACACCCTTTTTCAACCCCTTGGGTGTCAATTTTCGTAAATAGTTTATTAGTAAACACCTAAACCTTTCAAAGAATGCCTAAGCCAAATGTTTATAAGTTGGCGTATTTTTGAAATTAATATATTAATGCCTTTCAACCAGCTGTAGGGGTTGTTTTTTAAAATCATGAAAAACTTGCATAATAATAACGTATTTTAAGTGTCTGAACCAAGGTTGAAGTAAATTAAGCCACACATACAATTTTTTCCATATAAATGTTGACGCCCGACCTCCCTTTTTCATAAGGGTGGTCATGAAAAATTTTTAAACGTAGTAATTATTATATTTGTATTTAAAGAAGCCAAACTGAGTTTGAATCAAATAGCACCACTCATTATGATTTTTCCATACAAACTTTGGCATCCCATCACACCCCTAATAAGAGAAATTAAAAAAAAAAATTATGCATTTTTGAAACTTTCACATTAGTAACATTTATCCAAAAATTCATTTCAATGTGATCACTAAATACGATTTTGCATACAAACGTTTACGCCCCTTTTCAACCCCCTAGAGTGCGAATTTTCAAAAATCGTTTCTTAGTAAGCACTTAAGCTTTTTAAAGAGTGCCTACGCCAAATGTTTTTATGTTGGCATAATTTTATTTTCTACGAAATTATTGGGGTAGGGGTAGCTGTAGGGGTTGTTTTTTAAAACCATGAAATACTCGTTTAGTAATATCGTATTTTAAGTGTCCGAACAAAGATTGAAGTAAATCAAGCCAAGCATACAGATTTTTCCATATAAATGTTGACACCTGACCATCCCTTTTCGTAAGGGTAGTTTCGAAAAATTTTGAATGTAGTCATTATTATTTTTGTATTTTGAGAAGCCAAACTGAGTTTGAAGCAAATCGCAATACGCATTACGATTTTTCCATACAAACTTTAACACCCCATCGCATCCCTTATGAGGGTTGTTTAAAAAAAAACAATGTTGCATTTTATAAGCCTTGCCATAAGTAACATTTATCCAAAGTTTCATTTCAATACGACAACTAAATACGATTTTGCATACAAACGTTTACACCCCTTTTCAACCCCTTAGGGTGCGAATTTTCAAAAATCGTTTCTTAGTAAGCACTCAAGCCTTATAAAGAGTGCTTAGTACACCAAATGTTTTTAAGTTGGCATAATTTTATTTTGTATGAAATTATTGGGGTAGGGGTAGCTGTAGGGGTTGTTTTTTAAAACCATGAAAAACTTGTATAGTAATATCGTATTTTAAGTGTCCGAACAAAGATTGAAGTAAATCAAGCCAAGCATACAGATTTTTCCATATAAATGTTGACACCCGACCATCCCCTTTCGTAAGGGTAGTTTTGAAAAATTTTGAATGTAGTCATTAATATTTTTGTATTTTAAGAAGCTAAACTGAGTTTGAAGCAAATCGCAACACGCATTACGATTTTTCCATACAAACTTTAACACCCCATCGCACCCCTTATAAGGGTTGTTTAAAAAAAAACAATGATGCAATTTATTAGCCTTGCCATAAGTAACATTTATCCAAAGTTTCATTTCAATACGACCACTGAATACGATTTTGCATACAAACGTTTTCACCCCTTTTCAACCCCTTAGGGTGCGAATTTTCAAAAATCGGTTCTTAGTGAGCGTCTACACCCTCTAAAGAATCTTTGTGCCAAATTTCAGACTTCTAAGCCTTGTAGTTTCGGAGGAATCGTGATGAGTCAGTGAGTGAATGGACTTCTCTTTTATATAATAGATAATTTTTTTGTGGCATGTGTCCGACATTCGGACAATTTTGCCAATGTCAAGTGGGTTGAATAAAATACTTTAGTCGAGTCGGTAAAAAAAGTAAAGTCGGCTGTCATTGGTTTTGGAGAAAAAGATGGCGTTTTTCTTCAAAACCAAAAGGAAACATGCAAATTTTCTGTATTGTGTATGACGGACAGGTGCCTTAGAGAAAAGAAAAAGTTAAGATTCTTGATTTTTGTGTCACAGGACAAGCCAACATTTATCTAGCCAATACTGTCGTCAGTACACGACATTGAAAGTTATTTATATACATTTTAATATTAAAATTCGCCGCAAAATAATCACAAGTCATAAATTTGTTTGGCGGGTAATTTCGGTTAGTATTTATGAGTCTTTAAAATTCATTTTTCAGTGGCATTTTTCTGTTTAACAATTCTGTTCTAAAAATCTAGATTCACTAAAAATATATAAATAAAATGACATTTATTTAATAATAATAATGCTGGACAATCCACACAGCATCATCTAGCCCCAAGCTAAGCAGAGCTTGTGTTATGGGTACTAGATGACTCATATACTTAATACAATACATTACATATATATTATATTTTTATTATGCATAGAAAATACCCAGAGCACTCGGAATAAATATTTGCAGATCGAACAAACAATTATCCCAAGGCGGGAATCGAACCAGCAACCTTCTGCGTCGCAGGCGAACAATCGCCCGCCGCGCCACATCGGTTGTCAATTTACAAAGAAAATCATAGCTAATACAGGTATTTATAATTGGTATGTACAAAATACATATGAAACAGTTGAGCTATCTACAGACCGTTGCAAACGATCTAAATAAAATGAATAGCCTCATGACTTTAATTCCCATGACGGTAGATATTCCCTCAGATCTCTTAGTATTAAGTAGTACCTACTAACTCAAGATTCTTTGAAGATATCTAATGAAGGTTGTCAAAGGTACGACCAAATACTATGTTATTGTTTTCGTTAGAGATCGAACCCACTACCAACAGCGTATAGGGCAGAGTTACTACAAACTGAGCTGTGATGTCAAATAAATACGACTAAATATTATGTGCGAACGGTAAAGGGTAGGTACTAAGAGGTAGGTACAGTCAGCTGCACTAGAATGTATACAATTTGTAACTTTCACAACAGTATTACAACAAAACAATGAACTATTACACCTCAAAAACTAAAAAGTAATGAAATAAGTTTATGAACACACTTCGTTTTTGAATAATGGTCGCGCACGAAGGGTTCTATACCATAATCTATACTAAAAACGACAAAAAAAATCACGTTTGTTACTTAAGGTGGAACAAGTCGTTACTATTTCCATACAAACGCTGTAACTGAATATCTCTACTATTTATTAACGTGCGTCCGAAGCTGAATTATCTTGCCGTTATCTATATAGGCTCGTTACCTTATATTCTACAGTAAAATCAGATTACCTTGAAAGTTACAAGCGTCGAAAGATTTAGTACTAAACCTTTCGACGCTTGTAACATTCAAGGTAATCTGATTTTAGTAGAGATATTCAGTTACAGCGTTTGTATGGAAATAGTAACGACTTGTTCCACCTTAAGAGCTCCCCGTTAAATATTTATTTAATTCTGTAATCCTGTTTTTTAGTATTAATAATTCTTAGCACCAGCGGCGGCCTTACCCATTGCGAAGCTCCGGGCGGCGGCAGGTCTTTGCGAGGCCCTTTGTCCTTCGTGAAAAGTATGTAACCAAAATTAAAAATTTTGAATAAAGAAAATACAGTTAGTAAAATCTATATTTTTTTAAATTTGCTTGGATTGTTGCGCGAGGCCCCTGCAAGAGCGAGGCCCCGGGCGATTGCCCCGTTCGCCACCACCTAAGGCCGCCACTGCTTAGCACCGCTGTGAAACCATTTTGAAAGTTACGAATTGTATATGTAAAACTCTAGTGCATCTGACTGTACAACCATTGAAATCAATACGCCTGGCCGCGTGCCAACCCAAGTGCATCAGTAAGCGAATTCGCGAAAACATTAATGTGTTTCGATCATAAATACTGTTAGGTCAAGATCTTTCAAGCACCAACCTCCCAACTCGAAATGCTTTTCAATAAATAGATCAGGAATATTAAAAATAAAACCTACCAAGTGCGAGTCGGACGCGCGCACGAAGGGTTCCGTACTATCTATACAAATAAATAAAATTGAAGTGTCTGTAATATTAAAATAACTGCTTTTTACTACTTGCATAGGAATGTATATACGATACATATACCAAAATAGCATTTTTTAAATTTTTGTCTGTCTGTCTGTTTGTTCCGGGTAATATCTGGAACGGCTGGACCGATTTCGACGGGACTTTCACTGGCAGATAGCTGATGTAACAAGGAGTAACTTAGGCTACTTTTTATCTTGAAAAAATAACGGGAACGGGAAAAAACTACCACGCGGGCGAAACTGCGAACGACCGCTACTTTATGCCATACTACTTCAGCTAAGATTTGTAAGTAAAAATGTTTACCGCCCAACGAAGTGGGCACGGGTCAGCTAGTCTATAATAAAAACGGCAAAAAATCACGTTAAATATTTATTTAATTCTATTTTTTAGTATTTGTGTTATATCAGCAACAAATACATCACATGTGAAAATTTCAACTCGCTAACTTATTATTATATTGTAGAAGAATAAATACTCTTCAAACGCCACCAGTTGCGAAGTTTCCCCTTTTCGAAATATTCAGTATTCAGTATGTTTATTGCCTTATTATGTAAGTAGGTTTAACATTGTCAGATCTTAGGACTAGATACAATTTTTCGTGCCAATGCACATAATATACCCAGTAAGGGTGTTGCAATAGAGTAGAGCGGACCGATATATAAAAAGAACATGCAAATTACATAGGTCATAAAACAAAAATTATAGGTAGGTATGTTATGTTGATTTTTATGATGATAACTAATTTTAAGAGTGTCTGTCGTAAACCTAAAACGTGACCTTTCTGTAAATTCTCTAAACATTATGTAAATAATACAAATATTTTGTATTGAAACATTAAACACTAAGAATACATTGTTTGTCTAAAAAGTTCAAAGCAAGTTCGAGCTGTTAACGACCGACGCGCACTTGAAACGAACCATTTACAAACAAGACAACGTAATAAAAACGCCCTTGGTCATTTTTATACTATAAGTACTAACTGACCCGTGCCCACCTCGCGGGGCGGTAAACATGTTTACTTACAAATCTATGAATATTTTGGATTTTCATGTAAAATATGATAAAATAAAGACGCACGGTGGTGCGAGTACCTACATAATTTCTGATGATTGTAGTCATTATAAAATAACTAAAGTAGTACTCGGCGTCGCCAACAGATGGCGTTAATAGTACGGCATAAAATAGCAGCCACTCGCAGCTTCGCCCACATGGCAGATTTATCCCGTTCCCGTTATTTTTTCGGGATAAAAAGTTGCCTAAGTTACTCCTTATTACATTAGCTATCTCCGTTACTAAAGTCCCGCCGTTCCAGAGATTAGCCGGAACAAACAGACAGACACACTGACAGACAGACAAAAATTTTAAAAAATTGCTGTTTTGGTATATGTACCGTATATACATTCATATTCATGTAGTAAAAAGCGGTTCTTTTAATATTACAAACAGACACTTCAATTTTATTTATATGTATAGAATAGACTAGCTGACCCGTGCCCACTTTGTAAAGTTTATGAGATTGTGAGTTTGTGACGTTGCAGGGGGTAATCTGAGGGGATATCTACCATGCCTCTGGATTCAAGGCGTGAAGATATTTCACTTTTTAATAACCTTCAACACGGAGCAAGAACTGTAATTTTTAAAATCCACGTGTTACGTAGAAAACATAAAAAAGCTACCTACCACCTGTCTTCTCATAACTCTGTTGCATTTGTTTTATAAATAATGTGATGTTTTTATGAGGAAGCAAGCATGCACGAAATTTCGCGGTTTATTTATGTACGTTGGTAGCGCGATTTATTTTAACGTTTTCATTGCGTTGAAATACGTTTCTGTTCTGTTGAAAATAAGAAATAACTTCATGACTTAATTCACGGGCATGGTAGATATCTCTATAAGTACCAAGTACCGATTCCAGATTCTTAGAGGTATGGGGGTAGATAGAGGAACGTTCAAGTATTTCATTTGGCACGTATCGGCATTTTGTAGTAATTTACATTCCATAAATGACAGGTTGCAAGCCCATCGCCGCTGCTAGAACATTATATGGTTTCCTCACAATGTTTTCACCGTTTGAATAATACTGGCATTAGGGGTAGGTAGGTACCTACTAAGAAAGACATTTCTGAAATTTAACCCCTGACAGGCTGCAGCCGGGGTTGAAATATGTATAAAAACCGGCCAAGTGCTAGTCGGACTCGCGCAGGAAGGGTTTCATACCATTGTCTATAGTATAACGGCAGTAAAATCACGTTTGTTGTATGAGAGCCCCCTGAAAAATTTATTTTATACTGTTTTTTAGTATTTGTTGTTATAGCGGCAAGAGAAATACATCATCTGTGAAACTTTCAACTCTAACTATCACGGTCTATGAGATACAGCCTGGTGACAGACAGACTGACAGCAGAGTCTTAGTAATAGGGTCCCGTTTTACCCTTTGGGTACGGAACTCTAAAAATAGTGTCACGCGGAATTACGCGCGTGTCGCTCACGCAGTCGTTAAAAAGTGTCCGGAAAATATGAATTAAAAACCCGTTTGAAATTTTATTTTGGTTTGAATCACGGTGTTTACGTAGCTCATGCGAAACCACTAATGCATAAACATCCGTCAAAAACAGCGCCACCTGAATTGAAATCTATTCTTGCTATAAACAAACCGAAAAACAGCTATCGATTAACAATAGATGAGTAATACAGACGTTTTAAAATTCAGGATGGTAAAAATACTGTTTACCATTAGGAAAAATTTCCATTCACCAATTACTAGGTACAGTCAGCTACACTAGAATGTATACAATTCGTAACTTTTAAAACGGTATCAAAACTTTATAGCATAGGTACTCGTTAAACAGTAGAAACTCAAAAATCATTAAATTAGCTGATAAATTCACTTAGTTTTTGAGTTGTTTCCCTGTAAATATTGATTGTAACGCTGTAAAACCGTTTTTTAAGTTACAAATTGTATACATTCTAGTGCTTCTAACTGTACATAAGTCCTCCAACAAAAGGGGAAAATCTTTTACAAAGTGAACTATGACTTTTAAATGACTGATAAACCTAATACAATACATTTCATACATAGATATTTTTTATTACCTATACATAGAAAATACCCAGAACACGCGGAATAAATATTTGTAGATACAAACATTTATCCCAATCGAATCCGCAACCTCCTGCGTCGCAGGCGGACATTCGCTTGCCGCGCCACATCGGTCGTCGGTTACTTACTTATTATTTTTATTAGTTTCAGAGTGAAGGTGGTGCGGCATTAACATTTGCTGATGAGTTTAAGCAGACCCTGGAGAGATATCTGTTTGGGATGTGCCCGCAAACCTACAAGGTGACTAAATTTGTCTATAGTTAGTAGTAGAGCTCTTAGTGAGGGGCTCGTCCGGGGAAGTACTCTACATCATGCCTATTCCCGCTTGGCCAAAATTTTTTTTGAGGCTACTCACAACATCCCTTTACTGAGAGTCGGGTGAGTGCAGGAGTTCGCGGACTTCGCGGGGAGATTTTCTATAGCAAATCTGTCATATTTGACACATACGACCAGTCGTAATATCCAGATATTAATGCTAACAGAAAATACAGGATCGGGGGCTGGGGTATCATTGATCGAAGTGTACAATGTATGGCCCATACATGCCCCATGTGGTAAGTCGGTCCCATACAGTATGGGACCGACTTACCACATGGGGCGCGAGTATGTGTGAACATTTTTGGGATAATATAAAATCTTTAATTATCCCAAAGTTGTAATTTAATTGTTCTAATTAATTATTAATTTAAGTGTTTTAATGGTGAACAATAAAGCTATAATCTATCTATCTATCTATCTTTATGAAAACCAAACTTGGTTAAACCGTTAAACTTAACTTTGTTGTTTATGCAATAGTCTCGGTGGTCGCAGATGCCGCTAGGAGCGAAGGGCAAGAACAGCACAGCCCCAGCGTGTGATCTGGACGCCGAGCAAGTGGACTTGGCTGGCAGGTAACTTATAAAAATACTAAGAAAGAAAGAAAGAAAACATATTTATTTGCTGACTCATAAACAACACAAAACAATGTATAAAAGAACAACACAAGGGGCCAAGCAAGAGTCGCAAAACGGTCCCTAACTCAGCATGAAGTTAGTTGACGTTTACAGTCAACTAACGCTGGTCTTCCGTTAGAGCCATGTAGGTTATGCCACGGACAACCTTCACATAATCAGTAAAATTTAATACAGATAATAAAATAAAATAAAAATAAAACAAAGTAAAAGATAAACACAAAATGCCAAAGTAGTCTACATAAAAAAAACCAAAAACGAATAATAATAGTAAAAGACGTTTACATTTTGATAGAGCTAGTACATTATAATCTATATAGAGTCAACCATTATATCCTCATATTATGCTTGTCTCGTGTTTACTACTATTTAGTAGTGATAGAGCTCTAAGTGAAGGACTCGTCCAGGGAAGAGTACCTACAGTCAGCTGCACTAGAATGTATACAATTCGGAACTTACAGAATGGTTTAACAACGTTATAATAATTAATATTTACAGGGCAAAAGCTCAAACAACAAGTGAGCTTGACGACCGATGTGGCGCGGCGGGCGGGCAGGCCTGCGACGCAGGACTGCGGGTTCGATTCCCGCCTTGGGATAAATGTTTGTACGATCTGCAAATATTTATTCCGGATGGTCTGGGTGTTTTCTATGTATAATAAAAAATATGTATTGTATTAAGTATATCAGTCATCTAGTACCCATAACACAAGCCTGCTTAGCTTGGGGCTAGATGATGCTGTGTGGATTGTCCAGCATTATTATTATTATTAAATACTTTCAGGCTAGCAACTCTAGCCCTACGTGCGCACACAGCTACGCGGGTTGACTGCGCGAGGCTTGGAGCGGCGCTCGCGAACACGCTCGGCGAACTCGCGCGAACAGCGGCGAATAGGCAAGCGTTTGCAAACGGTATGGACTACCTTTGAAAACTTCTATTCTATTCCTATATTTCTGCCTATTCCTGCCGCCAAGCAGCGCAGTGTGTTTCGGTTTGAAGGGTGTGGGTGCCGGTGTAATTACAGGCACATGAGGCAACACCTGTATGCCTCGGGTTGATGGACGCAGAGTAGTGTATAGTAGGTTACGTTCCTAACGAACGTGCAGTACAAGACAGTGTTTTATTGTGGGCTATGGTATGGTAACCTCTTAGCATCGGGTGGGCCATATGCTTGTTCCATCAGCAAATTATATAAAAACACTAGCGGCCACTCGCAGCTTCACCCGCGTGGCAGTTTTTTTCCGTTCCCGTTATATTTTCGGGGTAAAAAGTGCCTATATGTTAATCCAAGTTATAATCTAGGTATGTTTATTCCAAATTTCATCCAAATCGGTCTACTGGTTAGAGCGTGAAAGAGTAACAAACATCCATCCATGCTTACAAACTTTCGCGTTTATAATATTATACCTGGCAACCTACCCTGGCAACCTAATCTATGACGGTTGGTTTCAGTAGCAGCGTCCAAAGAAGATGCGAAAAAGCGCAAGTTGTCCAAAAGTCAGAAGGCGAAGATTCAAGCCAAGCAGCGCACTGCTCTCGCTGTTAAGAAGAAAGCAGCTGCCGTGGCCGCCGCTGCTGCCGCCAAACTAGCATCCTAGACTTATATAAAATACTAGCTGACCCGGCGAACTTCGTACGGCCAATAAAGCTGTATTTTTTACATTTTCTTACCTTTTAAACCTTCTCTGTACTTCCACAAATAATTCAAGACCAAAATTAGCCAAATCGGTCCAGCCGTTCTCGAGTTTTAGCGAGACTAACGAACAGCAGTGAATTTTTATATGTAAGACTAGCTGACCCGTGCCCACTTCGTTGGGCGGTAAACATTTTTACTTACAAATCTTAACTAAGTAGTACTCGATGGTGCCAACAGATGGCGTTAATACGGCATAAAATAGCGGTCGTTTGCAGTATCGCCCGTGTGGCAGTTTTTTCCCGTTCCCGTTATTTTTTCGGGATAAAAAGTAGCCTAAGTTACTCCCTGTTACATCAGCTATCTGCCAGTGAAAGTCCCGTCGAAATCGGTCCAGCCGTTCCAGAGATTACCCGGAACAAATGGACAGACAGACAGACAGACAAAAATTAAAAAAAAAAGTCTATTTTGGAATATGTATCGCATATACATTCATATGCGTGTAGTAAAAAGCGGTTATTTTAATATTACAAACAGACACTTCAATTTTATTTATTTGTATAGATATCTAATAGCTTGCTGTGTCCTTTCGTTTTTTTTTTCGTTTTTGCATTTTTATTTTCAGTTAGTCTGACTTACTTAGTCATATTAGCTTTATTGAAAAATGAATGTTATTTTGGTATTTGTACTACATATATATTCATTTATGCGTGTAGTAAAAAGCAATTATTTTAATATTACAAAGAGACTTCAATTTTATTTATTTGTATAGATGTATAGTATACCGCTATCAGTGGTTTTATCGCCACTGAGAACAGACTTTTTGTAAATGGACGTAAATGTTTTTTCTCTGTCTAAGTGTTGTATGTATTCTACTGTGTCACTTGGTATTCGTACCTACATTTATAACCATGCTAGTATTAATCATAGTCAAGTAAACGAAATAAGTATTTAATTAATTAGTAAGTACGTAGGTACGTTTCTAACTTATTTTGTGACTAAAACGGCCTAATGCAGGCCATGTAAATATTCTAACAAATAATGTAATTTAGGTTAAATAACTTTATGTTGTATGTGTACCTATGTTATTCGTTATAATTACAATAACGGTGACCAGCGTTTAATATTAAACGTAAAGAAAACAGATAATTGTTTTATTTAAAGTACTTTATTTGAGAAAAATTAATACTAGGTACCTATAATTTTACGATATTTTCGAGCCTTGTAATATCATAGTAATAATGCTGGACCATCCACACAGCATCATCTAGCCCCAAACTAAGCAGAGCTTGTGTTATGGGTGGATGGCTGATATACTTAATATAATATAACATGCATAGATTTTTTTATTATACATAGAAAATACCCAAAACACCCGGAATAAATATTTGCAGATCGTACAAACATTTATACGAAGGCGGGAATTGAACCCGCAACCTCTGAAGTTTCAATTTCTTCCAGCAAGTTTTAAAATGCGCTCCGACGCGCTTCTTCGCGCGCCGGCAAGTGTGAATCGTACATAAAGCAGCGATGGGCTTGCAACCTGTCACGTATGAAATACCAAGTACTGCAAGATGTAGGTTAGTACAAAATATAATATCTGGACGAACTCTGACTACTTCAGACATGCTCGAAGAATCTAGAGCATGTAATTATAAAAAAGTTTTTCCTTCTAAAATGTCAAACAAAATAGGATTTGGCAAAAAGACTAGCCTCCAACGACAGAACAAAATAAAATAAAAAAGTCAAGCGACGCCTCTGGCGGTTTATGCAACTATAAATCGTTACTGGTTCGAATAGAGTTCAAGTTCAGTTAAATTTATCTATGTCGTTACTGAGATTTGAGAACTAGTGTTGCGAAAGAAAAGATTTTTCTGCTCGAGTTATCGTTATAATTACTTCAAATCGATTAATTTGTATATACGATTTTTTTGGTATTGTTTTGCAATTCTACTTATTTTGTGTTTGGTAGGAACTTAATTAGATATGCTAATAACTATACAAATATTGTAATGTAAATGGGTTACGCTACCAAACCGAAACATACATCAACATTTACAGATTCGGGAAAGTACTCGATATTTCGAAATATTATTAGACCTAAAATCGTTCTGACAAATTAACATCTGCCAAATAATCGATTACACAGCCTAAAGTTGTCTATTCCTATCAGCTAGTTACTAACGTACGTTTTGGTTTTGATTGTTTATTGCATGCGGGGGCATCACTACAAGTCAAATACTTGTTATTATTTTATTCGAGAACATAACCTTCTTTTTCATGTTTCGTTGTTATTTTACCAAAAACTTAATGAAATTGCTTCTAAACTTTTAAAATGTGGTAGTTTTTTGATATATCTCCATTATATAGTTGAGGTAACACAAAAAAAAGTGCGTTCTTCATTCAGTAGTTTCGATTTCAGTACATAATTAGTTCAACTTCATATACCTACGCGTAAGTTTTAGTGGCATGTGCAGTTATTTTATGAGATCGCTCTATTGTTTCATTCTTTTATGAATTATATCGCCATTTTGTGATTGTAAGTGCCTTTTACGTGGTAATTTATCATCTTCGGCATAGCTAGTGTAGTTCCGGTGATCTTGGCGTTGGAATTCCCGATGTTTTATTGAAAATTTAAAAATCCAATCGTAAGTATGAATTTTATCATTTACAGAAAAAGCTTTTTTACATTCTCTCAGCCTTCGGACTTAATTAGACTACTTTTACTTTAGAACATGCAAGAAATAAGACTCTCAATAATACTATTTGTTCTTGCTATAGTTTTATAACTAAATATACTTAATCTAATTTGTTACATGTATGTGGTTCATACACCAAATTCATTACACAATAGTTATGAAAATTTCAATATTTAAAGTTCATTTTATAACCTGTATTGAAATAGTTTTGGTATGAATCATAAACAACTTTAAAAATTCTAGCTTTAGTTAAGATTTCAAGAGAATTGACTGTTTCAACTGAATAATTTTTAGATACAGATCTAAAATTTTTTAACAGTTACATTATTATTAAGCTTAGACAAGATATGAATCATAAACAACTCTTTAAATTCTAGCTTTGTTAGGTAACTCTAGTTTCAAGAGATTTGACTTTGTTTCAACTGAACATTTTTTAGACACAGACCTACAATTTTTTAACAGTTACATTGTTATTAAGCTCAGACAAGATTAATACATACATAAGTGTAGGTACATTAATGCTTGTATTGATGCTATGAAGAGTCTACATCCAGTTTACCTATTTTTCTCTTGCATAAGCTTCATTATGTAGGTACCTACTACACTTACCCCCTTAAAAATGTTATTTAAATGCTGCTTAAAATTAGTCCTATCACTGTTTGACATTACGCATTGTTAGAGATGGCAACAGTTTAAAGATTATTTATCTTTTAACAGATTTGTGGTTTGTTATGAGTCACATTTCAGTCAGTATTAGTTCTACCTTCTGTTCTGTAAGCTGGTATTTGTGTGATGAACAAAGAAGTTTGTTCTGTGTTATATTATTTTCTAATAATGTACCTACTTACAAAAAAAACATGTTAGTAGGTATTTTTAGTTTGGGACTAGACAATGTGTAAAAATGGTCCACAAATATTTGTTTTTATTTACTTATTTAGAGATTAGTACAAGTTATTTCAAATGTCTGCCAATATTTTAGTTATAATTAGGCTACCTTGATATTGGATTTCTGTCTATGCTTCTAAACTTCTTGAAAGTTCTCAAACAACAATTCACTTTACAGATGTTCTGCCTACAAGAAAAAGAACGAGACCCATTCAATGATTCCGATCCGCTCGACACCGACTGCCAGTCGGACAGTGCCAGTGACCCGGACGAGCCAGCATCCAAACGGCTCAAAATAAACTCCTCTCTAAACCTTCAAGTCTACCAAATCCCCGCATTCAACACTCCCAAATCATTAAGTATATTCCCAAGTGCCTCTGTTCTGCCAAAGTTTGTCAATAATCCCCTGAACTTGGCTAATCCGTTGGCATTAGCGTCTGAGGCTAATAATATTGTGAAGAATCTCCAGACGAGGTTCTCGCTGCCGGCTAAATTGAGTATTACTCCAGTGCAGACACGGAGCCCTGTCATCACTGACACTGGAGAAGTTATACGGTAAGTTGTAGTAGTATGTTTACCGTCCCTCAGCTCCCAGTTCGAGACAATTACAAAGCAAAGGATGACAACAGTAGAAGTAGAGCTCTTTGTGAAGGGCTCGTCCGGGGCAGTACTACTTCCAGCCCTATTTCTGCCGCCAAGCAGCTTGCTGTGTTCCTTTTTGAAGGGTGTGGGTGCCGGTGTAATTACAGGCACATGAGGCTTAACACCTGTATGCCTCAGGTTGATGGACGCTGAGTAGTGCATCGTAGGTGACGTTCCTAACGAGCGTGACCTACGAGGCATTGCTTTGTTATAGGTGATGGTAGCCACTTAACATCAGGTGGGCCATCTGCTTGTTCCATCAACAAGTTGTGTAAAAAAAAACGAGATGGCAAAATGAACTAAAACCTTAGACGAGTGGTTTACTCGTCTAAGACTAAAACTCATGGTGGGTTGCCACTAGAGAAGGTTAGCAAGATATAGGCCTATGCCAAGAGGCACACAGAGCAACGGGATATTATCGAAACTGCCATACCTACTTACTGGCTCTAGGCTTGGTCGCGAGGAACTGGCTTAGATTCACCTAGATTTAAGACGTTTCAAGATGATCCCTGCGGATATTACTAAATAAATGCTTTTTGACTTTGACTTGACTGAATAAACGGCTTTTTTTTATTATTGTGGATTGTCCAGCATTATTATTTATTATTATTATTAATTTCAGGTATAAAAAAAATGGCGAAGTTGCTAAAAAAAGGGGTCCACCCAAAGGCTATAAGAGGAAACCGAAAATAGATCTATCTCAGAGCTTCAGTATTGGAACTTCACTACAGGTTAATATCACACTTTTATTTACTATTTGATGACGACCGATGTGACGCGGCGGGCGAATGTCCGCCTG
Organism: Electrophaes corylata; assembly: GCA_947095575.1. Classification (NCBI taxonomy): domain Eukaryota; kingdom Metazoa; phylum Arthropoda; class Insecta; order Lepidoptera; family Geometridae; genus Electrophaes; species Electrophaes corylata. The sequence continues at coordinate 3,909,035 of OX352727.1, forward strand.
CGACGCAGGAGGTTGCGGGTTCGATTCCCGCCTTGGGATAAATGTTTGTACAATCTGCAAATATTTATTCCAAGTGTTCTGGGTATTTTCTATGTATAATAAAAAATATGTATGTATGTATTGTATTAAGTATATCAGTCATCTAGTACCCATAACACAAGCTGAAGGGCTCGTCCGGGTGCGTACTAGCACCATGCCTATTCCTGCCGCCAAGCAGCGCAGCGTGTTCCAGTTTGAAGTGTTGCTACCGATGACATTACAGGCACATGAGGCTTAACACCTGTATGCCTCTGGTTGATGGACGCTGAGCAGTGTATTGTAGTATGTTCCTAACAAACGTGACCTACAAGGCAATGCTTTGTTATAGGCCGTAGCCAATTGACATATGCTTGTACCATCAGCAAATTGTATAAAAAAAATATGTATATATTTTCAGACACAAAACACAATACTGACAAGTCTTCTAGCTGCGAACAGTGCTTCGGTGCTGGGGGTTCCGTCACCACCGCCACCACCTCCTAAACCCAAGGAACTGCCAGCATTCATACCACCACCCACCAAAGTACCCAATGGTATGTATACTTATAAAAATCCAAGATAGAATGGAGGTGGTTGCTAGTTTGCGCGAATAGTAGAGCTCTTAGTGAAGGGCTCGTCCGGGGAAGTACTACCACCATGATTATAATAATAATAATGCTGGACAATCCACACAGCATCATCTAGCCCCAAGCTAAGCAGAGCTTGTGTTATGGGTACTAGATGACTGATATACTTAATACAATACATTATATTGACGACCGATGTGGCGCGGCGGACGACTGTCCGCCTGCGACGCAGAGGTTGCGGGTTCGATTCCCGGCGAGGGATAAATGTTTGAACGATCTGCAAAGATTTATTCTGGGTGTTCTGGGTGTTTTCTATGTAATTATAATAAAAAATATCTATGTATGTAATGTATTGTATTAAGTATATCTCAGTCATCTAGTACCCTGATGATGCTGTGTGGGTTGTCCAGCATTATTATTATTACATGCACAGATATTTTTTATTGTAAATAGAAAACACCCAGAACACTAGAAATAAATATTTGTAGATCGTACAAACATTTATTCCAAGGCGGCGGACATTCGCCTGCCGCGCCACATCGGGCGTCAATTAATATTTGTTTTTATACTACTGCTGGTGGATCAACCATATTGCCCACCTGGTGTTAAGTTACCACTACCAACCAACACCAACTATACCAATTATAAGAATCTTAAGATATCTTATAAGGACAAACATTTGTGTGATAATCATAGATTTAGAAAGCAATAAATGTATTGAGTACTAGCGGCCGCTCGCAGCTTCGCCCGCGGGGCAGTTTTTTTCCCGTTCCCGTTATTTTTTCGGGATAAAAAGTAGCCTATATGTTAATCCAAGTTATAATCTATGTTTATTCCAAATTTTATCCAAATCTGTCTACTGGTTAGAGCGTGAAAGAGTAACAAACATCCATCCATCCATCCATACTTACAAACTTTCGCGTTTATAATATTACCCCTTCGATCTCTTTTGTACTAAGTACCGACTCGAGTTTCTTCGAGAATGTCTAAAGGGGGTAGTTAGAGGTATGTCTAGATAGTACATTTTGGTACATACCTCTGAGAATTGAGCCTGTGGTATCCATAAGTGAACAACTGGATTCAGACGTGCTAGAAATATTTACTTGAAACGGGCCGTACGGCCCGACGAGAGTGTGGAGGTAGGATGTAAATAATTAAAAAAATTTAAACAATATTTATTTATTTTCAGGAGTGACTCTGGTGGAATTAGACCTGGACCCTGAGGACTGGTTTCCCTCGGAGCCGTACAAGATGCCTTTCAGCCGGAAGAAGAATCCAAAATGGAAGCTGTTCCCCTTTAGATGCGAGCACTGCTTTAAGGTAGCTAGGAACAATTTTCAATGATCAAATAATAAATAATAATTGATAATTACTAATGAATGAATGATACCTACCCATAATTTTTTTTTTATAACCTATGTAATTTGCATGTTCTTTTTATAACTATATCGGTCCGCTCTACTCTATTGCAACACCCTTACTGGGTATATTATGTGTATTGGCACCAAAAATTGTATAATATAGTCCTAAGATCTGACAATGTTAAACCTACTTACATAATAAGGCAATAAACATACTGAATACTGAACATCCATCCATCCATACTTACAAACTTTCGCGTTTATAATATTAGTAGATTTGATTTATTAATTTTTGTTTTTCTCTTTCCAGGGTTACCGTGTATCGTCAACGTTATTAACACACGCGGCGGAGCGGCATGGTTGCATTCCTCGCCAACTCGCAGTTCCATGTCCATGCTGTCCTCACGTCTCAGCATGCAAGAAACGACATAAGAAACATCTGGAATCGCATAGTGGAAAGCGGCATAGGATATTCTGCCCATACTGTTTACCACCCGGTGAGAATTACCACCATTTTTAAGGTTCCGTACCCTCAGGGTAAAACGGGACCCTACTACTAAGACTCCGCTGTCTGTCCGTCTGTCACCAGGCTGTATCTCATGAACGGTGATAGTTAGAGTTGAAATTTTCACAGATGATGTATTTCTGTTGCCGCTGTAACAACAAATACTGGAAAACAGAATAAAATAAATATTTAAAGGGGCTCTCGTACAAGAAACGTAATTTTTTTATTATTTTTATCATAGATAATGCTACGGAACTCTTCGTGCGCGAGTCCGACTCGCACTTGGCCGGTTTTTTATAGTGATACTAACGAAATTCTGTAATTTTGGTAGCAGTTGCCTGTGTACATGAGGCCTACCTATATGCTTCAGGTTGATAGTGCTAAGCAGTGCATCGTAGGGCACGTTGAATGAACGTGACCTACAAGCCAATTGTGTGCTTTAATGCGATGGTAGCCACTTAACATCAACTTTGTATGTTTTATTGTTGTCCTATTGCTTTATAAGGACTTATGTAAAAGAATAATATTAATATTAATAGGTACCTATAAAAACTATTTAAATTTGCATGCCAGATTTGGTGAAATATGTGATACTATGACTACCACCACTATGACTAAGAACTTTAAACCATGTTTCTCGCAAAATAAATTTCATTTCATTTCAAATTTCATTTCATTTCATTTGGCCGGGAATTCCTTTCTTAGTACACCTCTACGCACCAAGACTACTAAGAGACCTGATAGGATATCTACCGTGCCTAAGGATATAAGTCATGATGCTAATTGTTTTTTTCTTTCTCTATTTAGTGTTTATTTGTTACAGTGGACCCAGGAACACCTTACGTGAAGGAATCCGAAAAATACCCCTTCGACAAATACCCTCAGTTTTGGTACGCTTCCGAGGAATCTCTGAGGTTGCACAAAAAACGAAAACATCCATACGCCGCAATGTTTAACCACAACTGGAATGGTTCGTGGCGAGACGCGCAGCCTAATAGCTAGTGGTAATAAATCTGACGTGGTAACAAATATGACGTAGTGACAAATGATGAAATAGATGTGACAAATACGATGTGGTAACAAAACAGACGTGGAAACAAATATATGCGATACATAATGTTTTAGTAACATTTGTTACCACGTCTGTTACGTTTCCTTCGCCTTGTTAGTATTAAGATGTGGCAAATGCACCGTATGGTAACAAAAATATGTGGTAGCGAAAATGTGCTGTAGAAAACAGTAACAAAAAACTACAGATATGACCTATTAACGTAACTGACGTGATAAATAAGACATTAGTGCTATATTTAAGTAATGAAAAGTAAGTATTTAAGGAGTAAAATGAAACGAGTAACGCATTAGACGTGGTTAAAAAAAATACTTGCTATGATGTATGCAAAATAAGGATTTCTTGGCTAGAAAGCTTAGCTGCTTAGTTTAGTAAGGGCGCGTCCATTAATTACGTGACGCGTTTAAGTGGGGCGAAGGTCACACTAAACCTCACCCAATCTCATGTGAAGGATAGGATAGTCTCGGCAAATACCACGTAATTTTTTAAGTTTTCCCCCAAAAAACATAAAATTGCGAGAGAAAACGGAGTTAAATAAAAAATATTTCTTCACTAAAATATAACTAAATCATAGATTATAATATTTATCGCGGTTCAATTATGTACTAAAAAAAGAATTCTTTAACACAGATTGACTTATATACATTAAAAATATGCATCTTTCAAAAAAACACGTGAGATTAGGTAAGCGGGTCAAAAAAAATCTCACGACATCTCATCAAGGGGTTAGCAAGAAAAATCGTCAAAATTGTCTCACATAATTAATAGATGCCCTCGAAGGCCAATCTTACTATATTATAATAATATTTTATAAAAATTTATCGTGAAATACTATTTAAAATAATCTTAAAACGCAATAAAAGTGTCTATAAATATTGTATAAATTTACCGGTTATCACTGATAGTGTTTGTACTACAACATAAAACATTAGTTTAAATGACGATGTATTCCAAATTGAGATACTTTGAAACTTAAATAGGCAGCAAAACGAAAAAGGTGGAAACGTTGAAAATTGACGCAACGAAAAATATAAACTTGTTTACACAACAATTTTAGCATGGTAACAAATCGAACGTAACATTTCGATTTATGGTAACATGCTCTTAATAAAAAAAATGTAAAATTTATTAACACGTCACAATTTGATCATAGTTACAAATCGATTAACATTTCGGTTGGTTACATGCCAAGAACAAAGACATACTGATGCAAGTGTCCCGCTGCGGGAATCGAACCCTCCGCATTTTTTTAACCTTAAGAATTATGTAGAGTTAAATAGTTGGTGGAATATTGTGATGTTAGCTGGCAATAATATTATAGAACACTAGAGGCCACTCGCAGCTTCGCCCGCGTGGCAGTTTTTTCCCGTTCCCGTTATTTTTTCGGGATAAAAAGTAGCCTATGTCCTATTCCAGATTACATCTATATTTATTCCAAATTTCATCCAAATCGGTTCACTGGTTAGAGCGTGAAAGAGGAACAAACATCCATTCATCCAAACATTCGCATTTATAATATTAGTAGGATACATATGGAAACCATAAGTTTATACATAGTTAAGCAAGAAAAATTCGAATAGATTTTTAGAAATATTTTTGTATGAAAATATACGGAACAAACATACCTGATCTTGAGTGGTATCTGTATTTATTAAAACTAGCTTTTGCCCGTGACTTTGTCCGCTACTGCGACATACTTGACATTTATCGTTATATTTTGTCCAATTCACACATATAAATAATGTATAGCTGACGACAGATGGGGCGCGACGCAGGAGGTTGCGGGTTCGATTCCCGGCTTAGAATATTTGTGGCAAATATTTGTACGATCTGGGGATGTATGCCGTTCCTTATCGCGATTTTTACAATCATAATAAATATCTGGCAAGTTAATGACTGACATTGGTAGCTATATGAGTGAGTTTTAATTATTTTATTAATTCAAATATTCATTATTATAATTAGTATTTCCAAAATAATGGCAGCTTATTTTAAACAATTAATTTATACATCTTTGAATTATACATTATGTTTTACAAAAAAACTAGTAGTACTAGTAGCGGTTATGAGCTTGCTAACTGTCATGTTTGTAAACCAGACCGGTGTCTATTGTCGATGATCTTTGATTAACTACACTAAGGATACTGCGCGTCGTACTAGTTTAGTGCAAAAAGTGGCACGTTTTAGGCCGAAGTTACTGGCACTAATCCGATGAGGCTTAACATGTATTGATTGTAATTCCGCTCTTCGTGCTAGTAGCAATGTGTGATACACAAATGATAATGTCCTTATTTGACAATTTCACTCAATTAGGTATGTTTTGTTTACAAACTACAATTTTTTATCACAAAAAGTTTCTGATCAACCTAATGTTAAACAATATAACTTTTTAAACTATCGTGGTTTTGATCAATATTTTGGATAGAAACGGGTTATTTACCATGATTTTTGATGACCACAGTTGCATGCGCCATGATCACGGGTCGAACCCGAACGTCGAACCCGTGATCATGGCGCATGCAACTGTGCCGAAATATCGGGAAACAATCAAACTCATAAATGATGGTAAATATCCCGTTTCTATTCAAAATACTAATATAATAATTAACCTTAGAGTACGCCCATTCAGGACGTGCGTACATGACATTGCGTAAGATGCAACGGTATTTATTTAGTCTGACAATTAAATCATCACAAATTAATCGTGCCTTAGAGATTTACTATTATAACACAATAACAATATACTACTGTACCATTATCGCAGTTTTAATAAGGCCGCGGCCAAGTGGTATGCGCGATATCCTTAGTTTAGTTAATCAAAGGTAAATATTATGTCGGTTATTAATAATATTTTTATTTTAGTATTTTAATATTGTGTAATGTTTTTTTTTTGTTGTCTGAATTGTATTGTTATTTTTGGTTTGAGTGTTAGTTTTAAGTACCCTTTAGTAGACTCACGCTTAACGATTTGTATAGATTAGTTAAAGAATGTACAAATGATGTATACCAGTATTTTTATAGGAATTTTAATGCATTTAAATTATGATTAAGTTTAATTCTGTAAAAGGACGTCCGAATTAAGTACTAGCGTAACGCGATTTCGTCCGAAGTTTTTTATACAAACTTCAACCCCTAATGTACCTGTTTAGGGGTTGAATTTGAATTCCTTAGTACCCTACGCCCCATGACGAATATACTCTGAAAATTATGTCTCTACGAGCAGTGGTTTAGTCTGTGCGTTGTCTATACGTCAGTCAGGATAAAGATTATTATTATCTGTATAGACGCCCGGTCTCATACCCTACCGTAAGAGTGAGTGAGACAGTTACAAACCGTGCCTATTCCTGCCGCCAAGCAGCTTGCTGTGTTCCGGTTTGAAGGGTGTGGGTGCCGGTGTAATTACAGGCACATGAGGCAACACCTGTATGCCTCAGGTTGATGGACGCTGAGTAGTGCATCGTAGAGCACGTTGACGAGCGTAACCTGCGAGGTAATGTTTTAGTTAATGGTAACCACTTAACATCAGGTGGGATATCTGCTTGTTCCATCAGCAAGTCTCATAAAAAGTGATACAAACTAAATTGCGCTTTATTGCAGTTAAGAAACTGTATTTATCAAAAGAGATCAAAAGTCGGAATCTTTATGCAGGTCTTTGCAATAAATACAGGAAAAAAATCAGCGAGATAGAGATTAGTGATTTGCCAGTTCTGGGTTCGAAATTGGTCTGCACCAATTATCTCTCAACTACATATAAAACACAGGGATTAAATAACTGGATTTTAAAATAAGACAGGATAGTCATAAGCATACTTTTATTTGCTACAAAAACACACTACAAATATTAACTCAAGTAAAATATAATATTGTATTTTTAATTACAATCTATTGTATATTTTTTTGACAGCCTCTATGACCGAAACACGTAAAAGATCTTAAGGTTAAACAAGTCGGTACGTTGTCCATACAAACGCTGTAAGTGTTTAATGTCTACTATTTATTAACGTGCGTCCGAAGTTAAGTTTGATACTGAATTATCTTGCCGTTATCTAGGTACGTTACCCTATATGCTACAGTAAAATCAGATTACCTTGAAAGTTACAAGCGTCGAAAGATTTAGTACTAAATTTTGTAACGCTTGTAACTTTCAAGGTAATCTGATTTTACTGTAGCATATAGGGTAACGTACCTAGATAACGGCAAGATAATTCAGTATCAAACTTAACTTCGGACGCACGTTAATAAATAGTAGACATTAAACACTTACAGCGTTTGTATGGACAACGTACCGACTTGTTTAACCTTAAGATCAAAAAGCCAGTGAAATATAACAAAATAATTTAAAAGTGAATGCAAACAAATAAAAAACAAGCATTAGGTGTCTGTGTTACTAAAGGGTCTCGACTCGTATTAAACTTAAAAAATAAAAAATCTTTAGTGCCTAGATATCTGACGGGATATCTACCATGCCTGCGGATTACACTCGTGCTTTTATCGCATTTGGACGCCCTTTATGTGTTTTTTTTAATGTAACTTAAAAGACCAAAATGTAGCAGTATTATAAATACATTATGTAGACACTTAGATATATAATTTAGTATATATAACACACGTTTAAAATAATGACATAATTGACATAGTTCAATGACACCCATCACAGTTCGTAGTAGCCCTGCCTTCTACGTTGTAAGTTGTGGGTTCGATCCCCACCGAGAACAAACATTTGTGTGATGAACATAGATGTTTGTTCTCTGTCTAGGTTTTATATTGTATTGTGTATGTATTTACAAAGAAAAAGTATATAAGTATTCTATCAGTCATCTGGTTCCCATAGTACAAGCTATGCTTAGTTTGGGGTTAGATGATGTTGCCTAAACATGTTGAAATAAAAATTGTAAGAATCTATAGACGCAGCGGCTTTTAGACGCGCAGTAAACGCGCGTTTTTAAATTGGAAGGATTTCTATAAATATTTATAACCCTGCCTTAGTAAAACCGGCCGGGTTAAGGTGTGTAAAGTGAGGTATGTAGCTTGAAATTTTTTTATTGGTACACTATGTTAGAATTATAAAGACGCATAGATAAGCTGAATAATACCCACACGTGAAGTTATTTTCATACAAATCACCGCTAAACCCCTTTCAAGGGGTTGAATTTCAAGAATGTATTGTACCCTTCCACACCGAGATAAATATATCCTCAAAACTATAATACTTATTCATGATTGTCATTGAACAGAACTCCTCTAAAAAATACTGCACCCCTTTCAAGGGGTTGAATTTCAAGAATTTATTGTACCCTTCCACACCGAGATAAATATATCCTCAAAACTATAATACCTATTCATGATTGTCATTAAACAGAACTCTAAAAAATACTAGTGGTTAGGCTATGCGTTGTATAACTTTTTAAATAAGATTTCCAACCTCAGTATTTTTTACCTTATAACCTCACGATATGTATTATTTAAATTAGTTGTGTTTAAATACTAGAATGTGCGTGATTTATTTCGCGTGAACCCTAAAAGGGGTGAAGTTTGTGTATTCAAACAAACTTCACCCCTTTTAGAGAAATATAAGTGGTTTTTTGGTTGGTACCCTTACGTACTAAGCTAAAATATACCCTTAATGTTCCAAGTAGCTACGATCAATGGTTTAGGCTTGTCTATAGGACAGGGCAAAGATTCTTACCCCATTACTAATAAACTTGGCGTAACCTTGGAATACAATTACACTGTGTTTTGTCTCTTTCGATCTAATTTAAAACTCTGTTTAAGACAAAACACAATATATGTCAACGTTACGCTGAATTTATTAGTATTAAGTATTTTGCCATTAAAAACATGTATTTGTAAGCATTAGTTAGTATATAATCGTGCCTCAATATTTTTAAGACTGTAGGAAGCCTTATTTATATAAAAACGTATATCATGTAATAAATATATTTTTCGAAATTGTGAATCATGTAAGAAACATTTGTTTTAAGCCACTTGTAATCAGACAAGTATTGCCCACCTGATGTTAAGTGGTAACTATCGCCTTTAACAAAGTATTGTCTTAGCAAGGTGCCCTACGATACTCTTCCCTGTCTTCAACAAACGAAGAAATGTGTACTTCAAAAATGGTATATAAGATCTTGACACTATTTTGTTATTGGTAATAGTTCCAATAATCTTTGATGAATTGACTGGTATTATTACTAACGGATAGTAATAATACCAGTCGTCACCTTATTAGGCATATTAGGAAAATTCGACACAGCCTCTGTGTGTGAGTTAAACTATTTATAAGCAATTTCAAAAAAGCAATATATACGAACATAATAATTAGAACTATGAAAAATGACCATTTTATATTAGTGCTATAGTTTTCGATTCAAAAACAGATGTTAGAATTTATAATTCTACGGATATGTATGTAGTACATAGTTTTATAATATGTATGATTAAGAAATGGGTCGTATACTTTGTTGAATTTGTTTTTTTATCTGGTTAATTTTCGTGATTTAACACTTGTTTACAATACATATTCTAAAACTTAAGTGATGCAATAATACTATAGGAAATTTTGAGGGTTAATTTATTATCAATATGAAGACTTTTTCGACGAAGCCGACACGGTGTGCAAAAAAAAATCACCAATTTACTTCGTACTTCGTACGTTCAACGACCCAAATTGAGCCTGCACCACAAAAAAATAAAAAAGATGAAAATTGATATAAATTCTATATAAAACGTGGGTTTATCGAGATTTATCAAGATTGATAGCATGAAACTTACTTAAACGCTAGGTCGATAAATTCGAAAAGTTTAACCGAATTTATCGACAAGGAAATCACTCGATAAAATATGTCGATTTTCTGTACTAGCGGTGTAAATAAAATTCATTAGATAAAATCAGTTTGTCAATACGACAAGTTCATCGACAGAAGTTCTGGGCTAAAATATATGAAACACCTTTTTTTCACGCTCTTGGTGTGTTTTGCATAGAAAAATTGGTTCATATTGATAAATATTTTACTACCCTAAGTATTCGTTTTATTGCATGAATACCACAAAACCTTAGTACAGTATTCTCTACCTACCCTCCTATAGAATAGTAACACAAGACTAAAAACAATACTCCATAGAATTAATTGTGTAAGAGAATGATTTTTGTAAAAGTTTTGTAAATAAAATGCGATTTTGTATAATTTTTGTTTTATTCTTTTTTTGGCCTTGTACACAAGCTGAAAGAGACAAGGTTTGGAAAGCTATGCTGGGAAGTCTATTGTGCCTCTCAAATTTGATTGAAATCCGTCGAAAAATAACGCTACAGCAAAATTCCTCGTTTTCCCCCCAAACAAAAATCACGATTGGTTAAAAAATTAAATAAATCAAGGAACTTGTGTGCCGATTTTCGTCAAAAACAATTGTAAAATGCGACCTGTAGGCGAGAACTGACAGACGGACAAAGTATCTGGCAAATTTTATGTCGAAACTGGTGCCCAAGCATGGATAACGGATAAATTTTGTCATAAATTCTCGATAAAACGGGGTTTTAGCGAAATTTATCGAGATTGGTAGCATGGAACTTATTTTAGCGCTAGGTCGGCAAGCTGTGTGCATATGTCAATGCCAGTTCTATTCTAGCGTGTGTTGATAAATTTCTATAGTTAATCTGTTTGTCCGACTGCAGTTCCATGATCAAGGTTTTTTCCATCTCTGAACTTAAGAGTACTTTTTCTGTGTTTTGGATACTGGTAATCATTAATTCAGCTTCTAGCTTAAAGCATTCCATCTAACTACAAACTAAGCATTGAAAGTAGGTTCTATGGGAACCAGATGACTGATAGAATACCTATTTGTCTTCGGTGGGGATCGAACCCACAACCTACAGCATAGAGGGCAGCAGAGGTACTCTACGAGCAGTGCTTTAGGCTGTGCGTTGTCTATATCCCAGTCAGTAATTCAGGACAAAGATTCTTATAATTGTTATAGATTTGTAAAAGGATCATACAAAAGGAAACGGTAGGAACAAAGCCCTTAGTTTCTTGGCTTGGTTGCGAGGAACTGGCGCTAAGATTCACCTAGCTTTAGGAGGTTTCAAGATGATCCGCGCGAATATTACGGAATAACGTAACGTGAGGAATTAGAAAAATACAAAATAATTTACGATAACCATTTTTATTCGAAAACTTAAATCTAAAATAATCAACATAGTCCACAAAAGTTGCGATCTCCAATAAAAATAAAATACAAACGACTAGATGTCCATGTTATAACCGCCATGTAACTTTGCAGTTAGTATTACGGCAGAATTACACTAGACTCGTCCCGCGTGATCTGTCTCAGACATTTTGTATAGGACAGACAGAGACAAAAAGAGCAGACCCGCACCGTCTGTCTCAGACATTTTGTATAGCTCAGACAAAGACAGAGGGAGCAGACCCGTACCGTCTGTCTCAGACATTTTGTATAGCTCAGACAAAGACAGAGGGAGCAGACCCGTACCGTCTGTCTCAGACATTTTGTATAGCTCAGACAAAGACAAAGGGAGCAGACCCGTACCGTCTGTCTCAGACATTTTGTATAGCTCAGACAAAGACAGAGGGAGCAGACCCGCGCCGCCTGTCTCAGACTTTTGTATGGGACAGACAGAAACAAATCAATCCGCGTTTGCTCTAGCCGACAGCCTAGACGCATCTCGACACGCGGGACAGGTGTAGTGTAACTTTACCTTTATGGTAATATATAAATGAGATTTTAATTTAAAGATTATTACTTAATTTTCTTGTCAAACAATCATAGCGCATTCTAATATTTCCAGTGGCACCATTCAGTTTTCTCTAACTTAAACTCTATAAAACTTGATATTCTGATGATGATTATTCTTAATGTATGGCCTATGTCCAGCAGTGGACTTCCACAGGTTCATGATGTTTATTAATATTTAAAACCTCAAAGTTACATGACAAATATACACGGACCGAGCTCGAAAATTGTTTAAATAAGAATATTATGAAAACCATATCACATATTGGACCTAAATATTGCCTTAAATGAAAACTGGCCCAAGCATGGTGCAATTTTAAAATCATTCCATTTAAAATGTCTTTGGAAAATTGATAAATCTTTTACCTAGTTAAACGTAATACCCAAACCTTGAAATAATTACAAAAAAATTTAGTAAACTACTTTTTAACTTCTGCTTTATTCAAAATCGATTGAAAAAGGATGTTTTAGTCTAATTTTTTTTATTTCTGATAGTGACAAAGAATTCTGGAAACAATCTACCGTAATAATATTGCAAGTACAAGTAATGTTGCCAGTAACTTAACAATTTTCCAAAGACAACATGATGTTACCATAATATTTACACATAAACACTTATTATAAAGATTTGGCTTCAAAAGTTTTAGCAATTTATACATCATTTTAAATTGAAACTGGTTACACTGTTTTGGTATTAAAAGTTAAATGTCTTATAAAAAAATATCGCCTTATTTGAGTGACGTCATCTGTCTACAATCTACCCTCATTTTGAGATGCCACAACTCAAACATGGCGGCACATAACATAAATTAACCATTTCTAAGTAAAACTAAAAACTATACGAATAAATAAACGACTTATATAAAAAAATTACTAAAACTGGCTGCAAAGTTTGGTAAAATAAATTGGTAATCATAATATAAAAAAAAACAGAATTTACAAAGTCAATATAAGAGTTCGAATTTTAGAGAACACAAAGATTGAGCAATAAAGAAATTATAGAAAGTCTAAAAAAGTTGCCTACAAAGTTGTCTAATATCCTAATCATGAAATATTTTTATTTATATTACCTATAACAAAAAAGTATGAAATGTCAACACAAATGTCTCACCAGTCCTTCGTAAATCTACTTAATGTCAAATGGATGTCAACTCACTCGATTTTCTACCATCACAATCTGTAATATTTAACACTAGCAACACTGCGTAGTAGCATTTTCAATCTACCCTCGTGTTTTGTTAAATAATCGATAAATTTAGAAAATCGATTGTAATTGAATTAGGAACTCCAGCACTCTTATTGATACGTGTTACGACAGCTCGTGGTTAAATAGAGATTTAAATAGACACAACAGTCACATACATACTCCATATTATTTATATAAGTCACTGAGCGAGAAATTAAACTAATAAGTCTGTTGCCATCTCTTTTTAATGATATGAAATTGAATAATTGTATTTTAATAATTGAAGTCTTGGTGTTTCTGTGACACTGTATACAGGTAAAATTTGTATGGGATAGACAGAGACAGAGGTAGCAGAACGCCCAGACTTTTAACAAATTTATTCATTTATTTACTTGACAAAAACGGTGGTACATTTTTATCAATAGTAGGTAAATTGTTTAAATCAGAGGTAGCCGTACAACATCAGATGAAGAGATTTCTGGAAGATGCTAAGAAAATTTGATAAATTTTGAAAACAGAGAGGAACGAAATAAATTTTTTATAGGCAAATACATTTCCATGCATCTGTAATGTCACCGGCACGCACACTCTTTAAATCCGAACAATAAAGAGTTTAAACTCATTCATTCTTTCTCTTTTAACCAAGAACTGTAGAAAATAATTTAAGATTACTGATATGGTTTATTTAAATAAATGCGTTAAACCTACTATTCGCAAGGACGAATTTCAAACAGCAGTCACTAATAAGCCTTAAACTCTTGTGGCGGTTATAGCTGTCCCGCTCACGTTAAGGGTTCATAAAAGAGACAATTGCAGCTAAAAATTGCCACAAAATTTACCTTTAACGGCCTTATTTATAATTATTGATTTTTATTAATACGTTTATTATTTTAAAACTTCTTTGTGGCATCTATCCGTCATTCGACAGATAATGTTCAATGTCAATAATTAAAAAAAGTTTATGGTCAAATTCTGTCAAGTCGGACTGTCATTGGTTTGAAGAAAAGATGGCGTTTATTTTAAAACCACTAAACATTTTCACAAAAAAATCTCTTCCAAACTAAGCACTTATGCAAGACAAGAAGTAATGTCGGTTAAAATATCTCCGAAATCACAACAGAACTTAAAATAACACTAGAAAAAATAGCTTTTTAATTTCAATTGTTTTTCCAGTGTTATTTTTAGTTTCATCTTGATTAGAACGAAAACTAATTTTCAACACATGAAAATTATAATGGTTTAGAAGAAAAACGCCATCTTTTCTTCAAAAACGAGGACAATCGACTATACTTTTATTACTGACTTGACTACAAACTTTTCCTTTATCCAATTGACATGACTATCAAACAACGGGCACATGCCACACAGAAGATAAAATTACAGTTATTATAAATAAGGCTCACGATTTAGTTTAAGCGACAAAATTTGTCAGTTATTTTTTAACCACGTTATTAGAGGAACTAGCCAAAGTCCGTTCGCTACAAAGCGATTGAAATGACATTAGAGAAGTCAAACATAAACATTTAAGGCAGAATCACATAAGACACGACCACGTGGACTCGTGTCGTCTCAGATATTTTGTATGGGATAAACAGAGACAGAGCAAGTAGACTCGCATGGACCCACGTCGACTGCCTCAGACTTTTAGCATGGGAAAGACAAAGACAGAGGGAGACTCGTGTGAGACAGCCGTCTACGAAATTTTGTATAGAACAGAAAGAAACAGAGCGAGCAATCTAGCACGGATCCTCACCGACTGTCTCAGACTTTTTGTATGGGAAAGACAAATTCAGAGGGAGACTCGTATGAGACAGCCGTCTACGAAATTTTGTATAGAACAGAAAGAAACAGAGCGAGCAATCTAGCACGGATCCTCACCGACTGTCTCAGACTTTTTGTATGGGAAAGACAAATTCAGAGGGAGACTCGTATGAGACAGCCGTCTACGAAATTTTGTATAGAACAGAAAGAAACAGAGCGAGCAATCTAGCACGGATCCTCACCGACTGTCTCAGACTTTTTGTATGGGAAAGACAAATTCAGAGGGAGACTCGTATGAGACAGCCGTCTACGAAATTTTGTATAGAACAGAAAGAAACAGAGCGAGCAATCTAGCACGGATCCTCACCGACTGTCTCAGACTTTTTGTATGGGAAAGACAAAGAC
This sequence comes from Electrophaes corylata, assembly GCA_947095575.1. Lineage (NCBI taxonomy): Eukaryota > Metazoa > Arthropoda > Insecta > Lepidoptera > Geometridae > Electrophaes > Electrophaes corylata. Next base: position 3,924,675 of record OX352727.1, read on the forward strand.
AGAGGGAGACCCGTGTGAGACAGTCATCTCAGACATTTTGTATGGGAAAGACAGACAGAGCGAGCAGACTCGCATGGACCCACGTGGACTGTCTCAGATATTTTGTATAGGAAAGACAGAGATAGAGGTAGCTGACCCGTGTGAGACAGCCGTCTCAGACATTTTGTATCGTAAAGACAGAGATAGAGGGATCAGATCTACGCTCTCTGCTCTAGTGTAATAACTTCTATACAACATGTACGGACCGATAGGCTGACGCGTCACGACACGCGGGGAGTCTAATGTGATTATGCTCTATAATGTTTATAGTTTAAGTCACATTTATGACATGTTTATCACATCATTTAAAACTATTTAATGCACCCTTATTTTAAAATCTAGCATTATCTACTATTTACAGATTCTCCCTAAAACTTTGTTTTAAAAACTACTAGTCCGAACAAAATGAAATAGACTTAAAATACTCAAGCACGGTAGAAATTCTCTCAGATCCCATTAAATCAAACGGTTCATAATTTAATGATATATATAATGAAATAGAATCAAGATAGGCACTCTTATTAATTTAACCGTGCGACCTGACATATATGGAATAACCTGTTAGACTTGTTATTAACCTTTAGATTAGCTTTAGTAAATATGTATAAAAGTGCAGTAAGTCTTAAAAAAAAAATAACCAACTACTGAAAAATATGTGTATGCACCAAATGTAATATACATATTGTGCTTCTGACTACCCCTTAGACATCCTCGAATAATCTAGAGCAAGAACTTGGTACTAAGATCTAAGGGGATATCTACCATGCTTGGGGATTACAGTCGTGATACTATTTCTTTTTTGTCCTCTTTTAACTCCACTTCTATAATGCAACACTACTTAAAATTAAATCTTTATCAAAAACTTCATAATTAAACAAATATTCATCGTCAAACGTTGGTCTGACCAACGCGTTCGGCTTGGCGTTCTAGATGGCGATCTGTTGTATGTAAATAAATATTGAGACACATTCATACAACGCCCTCTAGCTCCAAATTAAGCATAGCTTGTACTATGGGAACCAGATAGACAGAATACTTAATATACTTTTTTATAACTACATACTTAGAATACATATAACACCCAGACATAGAACAAACATGTATGTTCATCACACAAATGTTTGTTCTCGGTGGGGATCGAACCCACCACCAACAGCGCAGAAGACAGTTTGCAATGAGTCTGTCAAAAATTCGTCACTTGAGTCTTCTGATCGCCATAGTGCACGCCACCTAGAACGCAGACTGACCGCGTGCTTTGAGTACAAACCTAATCATAATGTCATGTAATAAATAGTACGCATAACTACCCTAATTACTATAATATATTAATTCCCATTATATACAATTTGGATCAATTTGGCATTCACGATTTATATGTACGGATAACATCCTTGATCTGTGCGCGACAGAGAGGACATTGACCTCCCCCCTTTCCCCTCCATTGTTGTACCGCACACCGATAACACATACACATATGCCCACACATATATAAAACACTGTCAATAGGATTTTCGTAGCATATGGTACATTCCGTTCCTGTCAGATTCCCTTCTCCTATAACAGAGTATATTGGTTGCAAATTCTGGACCTGACGGCTGGAAGACGCTCGGTCAGAGAGTCTTAGTTCATGGCCGTTCGGCGTTTGTACCTGTTCGTTCTGACTGTTCTGGTTCGAGGAAGAGCATTGGACGTCAGTTCTGGAGCTGACGTCGTTTCTGGAGCTGACGTCGGATCTGGAGGAGCATTGCACGTCTGGTCTGGAGGAACAGGGGGGCCTGGAGTACGCTGGTGGGGGGATTGAGGAGCAGGTTGGCTGGCTCGTCATTGGGAGACTGCTGAGGCACAGTTGTGATGACTGGATCGGCTGTGGAAAAAATATTAATTTAATAAAGCATTATTTTTTTTTAATTCAAGAATTCGTGGTGGTAAATTGTGTGCCATCAAAAACATAACTTGTAAAAAAACCAAGACGCGCAACTCAGTTCTTCTACCGTAAAAAGTTGTGAGATCTAGTCCAATAAATAGATTGATTACTCTTACGGCCGATACGTTTAAAGCAACTATCAGTCATTTGGTTCTCACAGTACAAGCTTTGCTTAGTTTGGGGCTAGGTGCCAAGGTGTGAAATGTCTGCCTATATTTATTTATAAGTCAATTTGAAAAGAATGATAGAAAAGTCCAAGAATTAAGAAACTATGAGATATGTTAAACAGCAACGCAAGTCGCATTATATTCAGAACCTAACACATGACATTTATTATAAACCACCACAAAAGAGGCATGGTAGATATTCTTCCAGATCTCTTAGGGCCTACCAGGTAGCACCATCAAAAGAACCCATATAGAACCAACCGATATAACTTACACTCACCTCAATATAATGTGCGCTGGCCAATGTCATCTGCTGATGATTAACAACATTCTGGTTGCCGTTCTGCGGAGGCAGGCTCACAACCAGCACAGTTCCTCCATTGCCCGTGGAGATCGGAGCTGAACCAGCTATAACCCTCAACTGCTGAGGAGGCGTCTGCGACAGCTGGGAACTCAGCATCCTAACTTTCTGCGTAGCTCCGTAGATATCCACAAACGCCCACAGTCTTAGGGTATGGTCTACGTGCATGACTGTGATAGGATTGGAACCGTTTCTGCTGACTCGAACCTCTCCATCGGTGGTCAAGGTCACAGCTAGCTCGTCTCCTCGACGTAGTCCGTTGGCAGCGTCTCGTCTGACCACCCAGTACTCCGGGCGATCTAGCAGAAGTTCTGCGTCATCAGGCAAGTCGCATGGTCGTAGTGTAGCCGGGTCGCATGATGTCAGACCGATAGCTAAGCTGCCCGCGTAAGCTGACTCAGTAGCGAGGATCTGGACGACGATGGTTTGCCCTGGTCGCATCGGCCGTGCTGTGAAAACGTATCCTTGACAGAACTCTGTCTCAGTCCTAGCAGCTACGCCCCTGTCGTTCACAAACTGGACATTCCTCCCCTTAGTCCTGTGCAGGCTGAGCGGGACTAACGGATTCTGGTATCTCGGAGCTGGTAATGTTTCTTCTACTGAAAGAGACCTCATGGAACTGGCTAGTCTTTCGTCTTCTATCGGACTGTGAGTCACACGCCTTATCTGGTTCGGTGCACGTGGATCAGCGAATTGAACCGCTGTGCAGTTTCCGTAGACATCTACTAATGCCCAAAGCGGATTCCTGGTGTCTACTCCAGAAAAAAACAGACCTTTCTCTTCCCCGTTGATCCCAAAGTGAACATCTCCAGCAGAATTAACATAGTAGTACAATACATTATCTTTCTCGCAGAACCTTTCGCCCAAAGCTTTTGCCCAGTTTCCTGGTTTGTTTGTCAAGTCTGGGCAGGCGTATTTGGGGAGCGTGTGAGCGAGAGAGGCAGGGTCGTGATTAGTGAAGCCGAAACGAATCACCCCGCTCCAACTGTTGGATATCTCGACGAAGCGAATGCAGACCTGGAATTGAAATAATCTGATTAGAACCAATTTCTTAGCCGTGAGGTCTCGACTCGGAATCAGACCTCTCCCATGGAAGTTGTGAGAGGAGACTAAGGGAAACCAGAGAAATGGGCAGTAGAAACTCCTGAGTACTAAACACCGACACTCCACCTGCCCAGAGTGGTGTCTATGGCAAACGAAAAATAAAGTATGATACATAATCCTACTAATATTATAAACGCGAAAGTTTAGATGGATGGATGGATGGATGTTTGTTTCTCTTTCACGCTCTAACCAGTGGACCGATTTGGATGAAATTTGGAATAAATATAGATTGTAATCTAGAATAGAACATAGGCAAATTTTTTTCCCGAAAAAATAACGGGAATGGGAAAAAACTGCCACGCGAGCGAAGCTGCGAGTGGCCTCTAGTCTTAACATAATGCAGATGTTCACAACAAACGAACCTTTTCATTAACCCGTACGGGCCTAGCGCTGAAGGCCACACCTTTGCAGAAGGATTCCACGCGCCGGGCTGTGGAGCCGTCGCGTGATACCCTCACATTCTCCCCGTGGATGCCGTGGAAGCCCAGTGGAGGAAGATTGTTGGGAGTTCCCCCGGTACAAGACGTGCGGGGGGCTGTAACAAACGAAACATTACATTTAACAGTTGTTTTGTAAAAGATTTCGTCCGAGGAAGTACCAAAGTCACACTTAAAATGAATGAAGTTGAATGTAAGTAACATTTGACCGCGCGAGCCTAGAGGAATACCCAAGATATGTTTAAAACAGTAGGTAAGATAGTTATTTGCATGAGCTGACCGTTGCGACGGGTTATTTAATCAGGAAGTAGGCGATTGGAAATCTAGCCAACAATAAGATATCCTACCTACATCCTACGATGCCCCTAGGAACCAAAGATTTAATAATAAATAATAATAATGCTGGACAATCCACACAGCATCATCTAGCCCCAAGCTAAGCAGAGCTTGTGTTATGGGCACTAGATGACTGATATACATACAATACATTACATAAATAGATATTTTTTATTATACATAGAAAGTACCCAGTACACCCGGAATAAATATTTGCAGATCGTACAAACATTTTTATCCCAAGGCGAGAATCGAATCCGCAACCTCCTACGTTGCAGGCGGACATTCGCCCGCCGCGCCACATCGGTCGTCAACATTTTACAAGTTATTTCAATTTAAGACAAAGTAAACAGGTCACGACGTTATTTCTATGCACGGTAGACATCCCCATAGATATCTTCATGCTTTAAAAGATCCTTGTCGCTGCTAAAGGCTGGTAGCTTATCAGAAAATATTAGACATTATTACTTTTCTGGTAAAAAATTCAGACTCAGAGTAGTCAGAGGCACGACAAAACCCCTACTTTTGCAGTTCGTTCCCACCATCACAGCTGGTAGACCACTGACTGGTTTCCTCGATGTTTTCCTTCACCGTTTGAGAGCACTGGTATTCACTAAAACGCCTACCATTAATTTTACAATCAGACCGCATTTTAATTCACCGAAATAAGCACTGCGTTTGCGCATGTCTCATAACGCAATGATTATATTTCGCGGATAGACACAATAACAAAAATCCTCGAAAATTCCAGAAAATATATTTCTAAATCCATATCTACCCCAAGATATATCCTATTGTAATCGCCCCTACGTTTAAAATCCAAGATGGCGTCATCACCTGCTCGGCAGATGCGCGCGCAGCTTGCCGATGTCAAATGTTAACTTTAATTAGGAGTTAATTACTTTAGGTACGTAGTTAAGTACATATACTTTCTTCGTAGAAGTTATAGGTTCGAAGACAGACAGGCAAACAGCTTTAGGTATACACAGAGAACAAAGAGTAATAAAGATTAAAAGAGCGTTACATTTTGAAATACAAAACTTCTATAGTGCGTTTCATCTTATAGTTCCTATGCCGTCATGTTGGTAATAGTGAAAATAAGTGTTGTCATTATTACCCATTATGTGCTACCATAAAATCAGGAAAATCAAGTATCTATGTACCCGCGACTTCGCATGCGCCTTAGGTAATGACATTTACGATCTCCTCTTTCGAACATTTAGCTAAAAATTATATTAATGTAAGTTATAAACTTGTCCGTTTTCAAAATTTCATCCACATTACAACTTATTACCTGTTATACGAATAAGATACCATTCATAGCCATAACCGTTGTAAAAGTCATGTACATATATGAAAGTCCTATTACAACACGACGTATGAAGTCGCGGGAACAGTTAGTTCATATCAATAATATATTTGAAAGAAAGCAGGGAATTTAAAATTATAAGTTCAATGAGAAATAAAATGGAATTTTATTTTTATTCAAAGTCAAAAATCATTTTTTCAGTAATAATTACGGTATAAATAATTCATGTATTTTATGTCTTATAGTAGCACACCGTTAGAAGTCATCCAGTTCGTGAGTTTTTCTTCGAGGACCACTTTTGCGCGGTGTTGTAATTTTTTTCGAAGTTGAAGCTGCCACCTCACTTTCTTTGGTGATTTTCGATACTGTTTTTTCAGATATTCCTAAAACAAAATTTAATGTTTTTTATTTACTTTGTGTTTATTATTTACTTATTTTTTTCGTTGGTTTGACATCAGTCAAGCGCTTAAATTCGTTTCAGTAGTGTCATTATAGGCAAACCCTTGATTTTTATATCATTATAGTGTAAAGGAAAGCGCACCAGAAAACCTCTATAAAAATATATTAACTAGGCAAATTTAAATTGAAGTATAGTGTTTCTATTTTCTATTTTATTTCTATTTGGGGAGATAACTCTAGAGAACGCTGTAGGTACATGTATAATCTATATAGGTATTTCTGACTCTGATTATTGTCAGTACTTTTACTTACTGTATTTAAAACATCGGGAGGAGATAGCATAACAGTAAATACAAAAAACCTATTTTGAGTTTAGTATAGATGAAGGGCCTAACTAAACTGATGCTGGTAACCCTTTTTACTAACCTGAAATGGCGGCAACCCGAGCTTGTACACATCTTATGGGGCCTCGTTACGTTTTTCTCTTTCACAAAAGTTCTTCACCTTCAACACCATCACTCTTTCACCACTCTTTAATGTTTTAGGCATAATTTTTTCACGAAATTCTACTAAAACCTTGAAAAACCTGGAGATACGACTAGCGTGTTGACATTGTTGACAGACAGGGGTGCCAACATTACAAGTTAAAAAATTCAAAGTATTCTTTTAGTCATCTGGTTCCCATAGCTATGCTTAATTTGGGGCTAGATGATGTAAAGAATATCCACAAATATCGATTTATTATTTATTTTAACTTCTACATAAAAGCTTTAAAATAAGACAAACTTGAAAACCAACCACCGTAATGGTGTAATAATAATTTTCAAGCTTGTAAGTATCATAAGTCCGACCCCTATTCTGTCGCCCTTCGCCAGCCAAGTGGAACACCCCATAAAGACCATAGGAACCCCATTGTAGAAACACGTGCTGTCACTTCCTACGGAGGAAGTACAGGAAGTGATCGAGGTTAATGAAATGAGTCCGCCATATTGTGTAATTTGGCGAATAATTTATTTGACATTGACATTTAATATAATAGAAATATATTTTTACGTCAAAATTTAAGCTGATTTGAGCTTATCATAAGATTGATATGGGGATTCGTTTTCTGTCATCTTTGGAAGCAACATCGAATTTTCATTTTAATTGTTTTTCTAGAGTTATTTTAAGTTCTGATGGGAAATTTTGGTGGTATTTTAACCATCATTACTTGAGGTCTTAGCACAAGTGTGAACAATTGAAATGAAAGTGTGTTATGTGGCATCCTGATATGAACGAAAATGTTTCCCTTTGGTTTTGACACGCCATCTTTTTCTTCAAAAGCAATGACAGCCGACTTTACTTTTTTTACTGGCTAAAAACTATTTATTCAATCCACTTAATGTTGGCGAAATATAAAGTATTGTGGCATCCTGGTTTGAATTAAAATGTTCCCTAGGATTTAAATAAAAACGCAATCTTTTTATTCAATATACTACTGCCAACTGAGTTGTGTTCAGAAAATTGATTGAAGAAAAATGTTTATCAGACACGATTAAAATCCTTCAGGAAATCTTGAAATCTGTAACCTCATCAAGTGGCCTCTAAGCACTACGCTTTCTAAAGCCAGGTGTGTCAACAGATGCTGCCATTTTGATCCTGTCGGGATAACTTCCGGCGGAAGTAGATCGATCGAATCTTTCCAAATTTAGGGGAGGTTTTACGGATGATATTTCAAATCGGAAGAAGCTGAAAAAATGTACCGGTTATTTGATATTGAGTTGCAATACAATGGCAAAAATACATAAGAATTGTATTTTTTTAAGTTGAAAACGATCAAGTATTGATTATTCGATTGGTAGTTAGTTATTGAGAGTTTTACATTATAAAACAGTTTTATATAACGAGAAGAGTGTTAGATATGGATGTGGAGGGTTATAAAAGCAGAGAAAGACCAAAGAAGAGATGGATGAATTGCGTGAAAGATGATATGAGTAAGAAAGGAGTGAACACTGAGATGACGACTGATAGAAGAGAGTGGAAGAAAAAAACCGTGTTGTGCCGACCCCACTTAGTAGACATAGACATAGACATAGACATACATTTATTTGCTACAAAAACACACATACACATACAAAACAGATCAAAAAGTGGAAAAAAAGATAAAAAGAAGGACATAAGCAGTAGGTGCCTGTGTGCTACAGCAGCAAAAAGGTCTCGACTGAGCGTATGCCTCACCACTATTACTGCCTAGTGGTAAGGCGCTGGTATTCTGTCAAAACCAATAGACCTTGTAAAAAAAAAACAAAACACACTTAGTGTGGGATAAGGGCAGGAAGATGATGATGATTGCCATAAAACAGTTTAATATTAAACTAGTGAAAACACATGACTTCATTTGTTCAACCCCTCATTTGTCAAACCACAAGCAATTAGTTATGTCAACTATTTCAGCACGAAATTAATACTCAGCACGTGTGGGGGCTATTTTCGGTGTTATTTATAGTTAGTCAACAATTATAAGAATCTTTGTCCTGACTGATTGACTGACTGACTGAAATATAGACAACGCACAGCCTAAACCACTGGTCTATTTTGTCTGGTGTTATTTTGTCTATTTTTGTATATTTGATGACCGATGTGGCGCGGCGGGCGAATGTCCGCCTGCGACGCAGGAGGTTGCGGGTTTGGTTCCTGCCTTGGGATAAATGTTTGTACGATCTGCAAATATTTATTCCGGGTGTTCTGAGTATTTTCTATGTATATTATAAAGTATCTATGTATGTAATGTATTGTATTAAGTATATCAGTCATCTAGTACCCATAACACAAGCTCTGCTTAGCTTGGGGCTAGATGATGCTGTGTGGATTGTCCAGCATTATTATTTTTTCTATAACGAGTCTCTGTATATAGCGACGTGGATAAAGCAATAAAGAGTTGAAATTTTCACAGATGATGTATATGTTGCCGCTATAACAACAAATATTAAAAAACCGGACAAAATAAAAAGGGGACTCTCATACAACAAACGTGATTTCTTGCTGTTTATAGATAATGGTACAGAACCCTTCGTGCGCAAGACCGACTCGCACTTGACTGGTTTGTTTTATTAATAAAACAAACAAACACATTCTTAAAAAAGTACCAGGCGAACAGAACAGCACAAGAGTTCATTCGCATCGCCACACGGCTGGGCACGCATCGACACGTTACACAACTTACATGATCTATTCCTATCTAGATCACTTTTGACGTCAAACAACTCTAAATCTAGACTGGGGATTGCACTAGGAAATCTGTGACGTACGCAGTGACATTTGCACAAGCGTAGTTTTGTTTTGACATATAAATCGTAATGTCAAAATGTAGAATACTTCTTGGTTATTTATTGGCAGACAGACTTTATTGACGACTAGCGGCCGCTCGCAGCTTCGCCCGCGTAGCATTTTTTCCCGTTCCCGTTATTTTTTCAGGATAAAAAGTAGCCTATATGTTAATCCAAGTTATAATCTATATCTATTCCAAATTTATTTATTTTTGCTGGTTCGATTCCCGCCTTAGGATAAATAATTGTATCTGCAAATATTTATTTCGGGTGTTCTGGGTATTTTCCCATAATAAAAAATATCTGTCTGCAATGTATTGTAATAAGTATATCAGTCATTAGTACCCATAACACAAGCTCTGCTTAGCTTGCCCCTAGATGATGCTGTGTGGATTGTCCAGCATTATTATTATAATGCGTGTACAAACAATCGTAAACAACATTTTAAGTCAATGCCATTCTCTTGTACAAAGAGATCTTAAAAGTGGGACTACCCTTTATGTAACACACATAATAATAATAATGCTGGACAATCCACACAGCATCATCTAGCCCCAAGCTAAGCAGAGCTTGTGTTATGGGTACTAGATGACTGATATACTTAATACAATACATTACATACATAGATATTTTTTATTATACATAGAAAACACCCAGAACACCCGGAATAAATATTTGCAGATCGTACAAACATTTATCCCAAGGCGGGAATCGAACCTCTTGCGTCGCAAGCGGACATTCGCCCGCCGCGCCACATCGGTCGTCAAATTTGATGACCATTCTAAGCTTTTACCAATTTGATCACCAAAGGATCAGAAATTCACAAGAGACTCTCACAATCGTTTTCATTAGCTCCCCTTGAGATATTGCGCAGATGTATACCCACAGATAAGTAATAGTGTCAGCGGGGGTGCTAATCCCAGGGGTGGAAACTGGGGCAAAGAAGGTTACGGTATTAAAAGAATATTGATAATGCATTCTGTAAAGTAACATACAGTGTTTGTTTTGTTTTGTTGAGAAAATAATTTGATCAAAACTTTGTTTCTTTTGAACAACTTGCTGCATATTTTAGACGACTAGAGCATTGGTGGTCTAGTGAGAGTGACCCTGCCTTCTGATCTTATAGTCGTGGGTTTAAATGCGGTAGTGCCTACGAGGTAATACTTTGTTGCGATGGTAACCACTTAACATTTTCTGTTTTTTTGTTTTGTATTCAGTTAGATTGGCACCACACTGGAGCTTCATTATTTACATTATTATTATTTTGCAACAGGAACATACAAAAAAACGGTAGGAACCAAGCCGTAAGTTCTTGGTCGGCTTGGTCGCGAGGAACTGGCGCTTAGATTCACCTTGCTTTCAAGACGTTTCAAGATGATCCCTGCGGATATTACTGAATACTTTTTGACTTTAAGCTGAGTAAACCGCTCGATATATAAGTTTGCTAGTCTAACCTCAAGATTTACAAAACATTTCGTAACACTTATTTGCTTATTGACCTTAAAAATAGATAAAAACCAGATAAAAACCAGTATGTGTGGGTAGATTACAGCCTACTATTACCACTTTCATTATGTTTCATAACATAATCATATTGAAGTAATACTTCTAATGCGACTTCCAACAAGGTTGCGTTTAACGTTTAACACTACCATGGAGGGGGTATGAAAGCACTGTTCTTTCTTTCTTTCTTTCTCTCATAGTTACGTTTGTGGTCTAAAAACACACTCGTTTTTTTATAGGTTTTTAGCACATTTTAATGTAATGGATCTCGTGTCCGAAATAAAGATATATTATTATTATGATATGCTTGTAATAAACAAGCAATTGTAACACTTTTGGATTATTGTTAATGGCTGTTTGTTTTTTAATGTTTTCGTGTGTTGCAGATAAACTATTATTCTATTCTATTCTATTCTTAATAGAATCACTCTTGGTCTCCGAGTAAACTAACCCCAGAATATATTTTTATGGTTTCCTAAAATACAGTAACGGTAGACCAGTCCTGAAACAAATCAGAGTACTGGCCGCAATTAAACTCAAATATCAGGTTTCCTTCTTTTGAATAGGGCAGGATGCGCGTGCGCAGCGGAGCGCATCTCCGCATTTAGGGTTGTCACTGGCAAGTTATAGAAACACTGAGGATATGACGACCTACAAAAAATATCCATTAGTGTTTTTTGAAGAATATTTACTTACTAGTGAAGTTATTTTCATACCAACGTTAACCCCCGCTGCACGCGTTTAGAGGTTGAATTTTGGAAATTTCTTTCTTAGTACATTTATATGCACTAAGACGAATATGCTCTGAAAATTTCAAGTCTCTACGAGCAGTGGTTTAGGCTGTACGTTGTCTATATCCCAGTCAGTCAATCAGGACAAAGATTCTTATAATTGTATAGATTTACGGGTTTAAGGGTCTACGTAAGCTGTCTCAGACTATAATTTCTACAAGTTACCACAAATATCTGCCTTGGTTGATTTGAGTAACATGAAAGGAGTTGCGAGAATTCAATGAAAATATGTGGCAGCCCTAAAACCACACGATCATCTATCAACCGATACATTGTGGTGTTACAAACCAACAATAAACAACCTATCACATGATAAACTACACCCTGTAGAAGTGAAAGGATATGTTATCCGTTTTTATTATCCGTTATACTAGCTGACCCGTGCCCACTTCGTTGGGCGGTAAACATTTTTACTTACAAATCTTAACTGAAGTAGTACTCGATGTCGCCACCAGATGGCGTTAATACGGTATAAAATAGCGGCCGTTCGCAGTTTCGCCCGCGTGTCAGTTTTTCCCGTTCCCGTTATTTTTTCGGGTAAAAAGTAGCCTAAGTTACTCCTTGTTACATCAGCTATCTGCCAGTGAAAGTCCCGTCAAAATCGGTCCAGCCGTTCCAGAGATTACCCGGAACAAACAGACAGACAAACAGACAAAAATTTTAAAAAATGCTATTTAGGTATATGTATCGCATATACATTCATATAAATGTAGTAAAAAGCGGTTATTTTAATATTACACACAGACACTTCAATTTTATTTATTTGTATAGATAGATAATGGTACGGAACACTTCGTGCGCGAGTCCGACTCGCACTTGGCCGGTTTTTTTTTTAATTCGTCTTTGTGCATAGAGGTGTACTAAGAAAGAAATTCCCGAAATTCAACCCCTAAATGGGGTACAGCAAAGTCTTACCTACTAATCCCATTAGCTAAATTAAATCCAGGGTACGATCCAAGATTACTTAGAAAGGCATTGGAGCGAGAAATAACCCACATTTAGAACATCTGCAACCGTTATTAAAACCAAATCGAAATACCCCTTAGGGGGTAGGGACGGACGAGAATGGCTCCCCAAAGCACCCCATCTTTACTTTTGTAATAGAACTTTATGAGATGGACCTGCTAGACAGTATTCGATTTAACATTTTGTTTGAATGGAATAACTTCGTATTTTGACTTTTGCTGTATGCTGATGAGAAAATATTTGGATATATTTTTTGCAAGCCATCACAGTTCTAGTAGCCCTGCCTTCTGCGCTGTAGGTGGTAGGTTCGAACCCCACCGAGAACAAACATTTGTGCGATGAACATAGATGTTTGTTCTGTGTCAGAGTGTTGTAATTAATTTACAAAAAACGAAACGTATATAAGTATTCTATCAATCATCTGGTTTCTATACTACAACCTATGCTTAGTTTAGGGCCAGATGATGTTGTGTAAAAATGTCCACTAAAATTTATTTACATTGTACCGCTGTAATTTATCCAAATTAATGCTGGACAATCCACACAGCATCATCTAGCCTCAAGCTAAGCAGAGCTTGTATTATGGGTACTAGATGACTGATATACTTAATACAATACATTACGTACATACATATTTTTTATTATACATAGAAAACACCCAGAACACCCGGAATAAATATTTGCAGATCGTACAAACATTTATCCCAAGGCGGGAATCGAACCCGCAACCTCCTCCGTCGCAGGCGGACATCCGCCCGCTGCGACACGTCGGTCGTCTTAGATAACAATAAAATAATTTCTAACCAGGTTTAAATTAAATATAAATAAAGAAAAAATAAAAGTAATTCACATGCAGGTATCTTATTTTGAGACTACTGAAAGAAAATGACTAGTAAAATAGTTATTTTCATACGAACTTCAACGCCCGTTGTACTCATTTCAGGAATTCATTTCCTAGTACACCTCTACGCACCAAGACAAATATACACTGAAAATTTCAAGTCTCTACGACCAGCGGTTTGTCTCTACGACAAGCTATCAAAGTTAAAGTCAAAAATCATTTATTCAGTAATATCCGCAGGGATCATCTTGAAACGTCTTAAATCTAGGTGAATCTAAGCGCCAGTTCCTCGCGACCACGCCTAGAAGAACCGGCAAGAATCTTACGGCTTGGTTCCTACCGTTTTTTTGTATGATCCTTTTACAAAGTAATAATAATGTAAATAATGAAACTATGCGTTGTCTAATGTCAGTAGCACAAAGATTCTTATAATTTATGATATCCTCAAGAATCAACATATTATTATTATTGGAGGAGACATCCGTTCTTTAAAAGTACAGTGAGGATCTTATGTCAACGATGACTACAGAGCTATTAACAATAAATGCATACGTCATAATGAAACAAAGAAAATTTTCCTGAAATTACACAAGTAGATTTTGACAATAGTGTTTATAGCGTCATACTATTGTTGCCATATCGCAAACAATACTGACGGAATTCTGACGTCATGTTGACATTGACAGTATTACATTTTGACATGATGGCTTATAGATTTTTATAATCCAGGTGTCGGATTCGTTCTCTGTCATCTTTGGAAGCAACATTGTATTTTAATTTTAATTGTTTTTCTAGTGTTATTTTAAGTTCTGATGGGTAATTTTTGTGGTATTTTAACCATCATTACTTGAGGTCTTAGCACAAGTGTGAACAATTGAAATGAAAGTATTTTTCTTCAAAACCAATGACAGCCGACTTTACTTTTTTTACCGACTCGACTTGACTAAGAAGTATTTTATACAACCCACTTGACATTGGCAAAACTGTCCGCAAGACGGACAGAGGCCACAAAAAAAAAAAAAAAACCAGGTGTCCCTCCAGCCGGACTAAAATATACAACGTGGGATATGTCACGCTTGATAGGAGATATTTTGTCTATTGGTGCACATGTTAGAAGTTTTAGACAAAATGTCCCACGGATAGGTTGAACATTATCGATATCTTCATTAGACGGAACAACATGTATTTTTGGTACTACCATGTAAGCCCGGGTTAAGATATGCAACGCGAGGTTTGACACGTTTGACACGAGATACTTTTTCTATTGATGGACATTTTAGAAATAAATGAATAAATAAATAAATAAATAATGCTGGACAGTCCACACAGCCCCATCTAGCCCCAAGCTAAGCAGAGCTTGTGTTATGGGTACTAGATGACTGATATACTTAATACAATACATTACATATAAATATATTTTTTATTATAGATAAAATACCCACAGATAAGCTAAACATTAGCATTAAGTCTTTATTTGATAGAACGAGATATATTTTTGGCACTGGCATGTTAGCACAGGAAGATATAAAGAGATATCTCTATTTTGCACGAGATAACAAGCAGACAAAATTTTGTCGCGTTGCACATTTCAGTCTTCCACAGTTTCATCTGTTTAGTGGTGGTCCCAGTTTAGAATAATACCTTAGTAATAATAGTTTTTTTTTTTTTTTTTTTTTAGTAATAATAGTTTATTCAGAACAATACAAGATGAGCGAATTACAAACTAAAACGATGAGACTGCAAAAGTAAAAAAACTGTGTAGCAGACTCAACGCCCGCCTCCTAAACCAATGAGTATCGGTTCTGCTATTACAAGGATATGCAGGAATATAAATAAAAATCACTGTGAATGGTTGAGTTGAGTTTGTGACGTAGTGTGGTAGGTATGTGGGGTGTGTGTGTGTGTGAGTGGGGGTATGTGGGGGGGGTGTAAGGGTGGATATCCTCTCTTATGGATATCGTAAAAAGACACTAAGACTGGAGGCAAGCAATATACTTGTGCATTTTTTTCGAACGGACTAAAATGCTGATATAATCGCCTAGCGATTTCCGACAGCATTA
Source organism: Electrophaes corylata (assembly GCA_947095575.1). Taxonomy (NCBI): domain Eukaryota; kingdom Metazoa; phylum Arthropoda; class Insecta; order Lepidoptera; family Geometridae; genus Electrophaes; species Electrophaes corylata. Next base: position 3,940,217 of record OX352727.1, read on the forward strand.
CCGGGTTATTAAATATTTGTGCAAATGTCCACTAGTTTCAAAATAGACACATTTTTTTTTTGCCATCTGTCCGTCTTGCGGACAATTTGCCAATGTCAAGTGGGTATGAATAAATACTTTTTAGTCAAGTCGAGTCGGTAAAAAAAGTAAAGCCCGCTGTCATTAGTTTTGAAGAAAAAGATGGTGTTTTTCTTCAAAACCAAAGGGAAACATTTTCGTTCAAATCAGGATGCCACATAACACACTTTCATTTCAATTGTTCACACTTGTGCTAAGACCTCAAGTAATGATGGTTAAAATACCACCAAAATTACCCATCAGAACTTAAAATAACACTAGAAAAACAATTAAAATGAAAATACAATGTTGCTTCAGTCAAATCAGTGCATAACACTAAAGTTAACTAACACTGTCAACGTAAAAACAACAACAAAAACGCAAAACATCTATAATAGATAAATTAAAATCATTTTCTAGTTAGATATTTCCTGTTCCTACAATACGAAGGCACGTTCAGGAACAGTGCCCGGTCACAGACCTTACCCAAAAGGCGTGACGAAGCTAACCGCCGTAAAAAACGATCTCATTTCGTTAGCTACGATTTTCTGACAATTATAACATTATCTACGGCGGATATTGACACGAATACCGAAATTGATCTCGATTCAACTAGGTATTTGAAAATTAAATTGAATAGTAAGATAAAATTGAAATTAATTGATACATTTTCAATTTTAAAAGTTGTTGGAGAGTGCATTTAACAAAACCTTCTGGGTCTATCAGTGTGTTATATAGTATTCTGACTATGTGATTAAAACCTAGATTAAAATGAAAACTCTTTACTGGCACCTAGACTTAGGTTCACGATTTTAATCCTCAAGCACGGTAGTTATACCCTCCGATCTCTTAGTACCAAGTACCTAGTCGAGATTCTTCGAGGATATCTAAGGGGGGTAGTCAGAGGTATTTCCAGATAGTACAACTTTTTTAATCCATTGAATAAATAAATCAAGACATTTTTACACCACATCATCTAGCCCGAAACTAAGCATAGCTTGTACTAGGGGAACCAGATGACTGATAGAATACTTATATAACTTTTTTTTGTAAATACATACATAGAATACAATACAACACCCAGACACAGAACAAACATTTATGTTAATCACACAAATGTTTGTTCTCGGTGGGGATCGAACCCACCACCAACAGCACAGAAGGCAGGGCTACTACAAACTAAGCTTTTGACTTTTAATATACTAACTTTAGTAATATTACTTTGCCGGTATTTACAACTAGCGGCCGCTCGCAGTTCGCCCGCGTAGCATTTTTTTCTCGTTCCCGTTATTTTTTCGGGATAAAAAGTAGCCTATATGTTAATCCAGGTTACAATCTACATTTATGCAAATCGGTCCACTGGTCAGAGCGTGAAAGAGTAGCAAACATCCATCCATCCATCCATACTAACAAACTTTCGCGTTTATAATATTAGTAGGATGCTTTCTTTGTGTTAAACGCTGTACTGTGGCCACATGTTTGAGACCTATTTAATGACGAAATAAAGCAAAGAAAGACAGACATTGTTAGTGACAAGATTATATATAGCTTTGACAATTCAACAAAGAGTTGAAACAAAGAGGCTTAGAAATGAGTCACAAAAGAGACTAAGCTTATTATTTGAAGGAATTCATTTAATGTTGATAAAAGGGGCATATTTTTAGGGGTAAAGGAATAAGGGAGGGGATAAAAGGGGCAAAGTGCTGTTGACTTTAAAGTGAATTTAACAACCGATGTGGCGCGGGCGCGTGTCCGCCTGCGACGCAGGAGGTTGCGGGCCGCCTTGGGATAAATGTTTGTACGATCTGCAATTATTTATTCCGGGTGTTCTAGGTATTTTCTATGTATAATAAAATATGTATGTATGTAATGTATTGTATTAAGTATATCAGTCATCTAATACCCATAACACAAGCTCTGCTTAGCTTGGGGCTAGATAATGCTTTGTGGGTTATCTAGCATTATTATTATTAATTTAAAAGAGTGTTAGATAATGACATTGATAGTTAAAAGGGTGTCATAACGAGGTCACTCAGCTCTTGTGTAAAATATTTATAAGTAAATAAACTAACAAAACGCGTGAGGATATTTTCATACGAAATTCAACCCCCGCTGTTCCCGATTAGGGGTTGAATTTCGATAATTCCTTTCTTAGTACACTTCTACGCACCAAGACAAATGTACCTGCTCATGTATAAATGTACAAATTATGCTATTATATTTTATTCTTCTAATTTATTTAGATCTCTGTCTGTCTGTCACCAGGCTGTATCTCATGAACCGTGATAGTTAGAGAGCTGAAATTTTCACAGATGATATATTTCTGTTGCTGCTATTACCACAAATACTAAAAAACAGAATAAAAAAAATTAAGAGGACTCTCATACAAAAAACGTGCTATTTTGCCGTTTATTTTATAGATGGTATGGAACCCTTTGTACGCGAGCCCGACTCGCACTTGGACGGTTTTTCTGTATTTAAGTTCTTATAGCGTTATATTGGTTACTTTCCTCATTACTAGACTATATAGTACCTTTATAACAAGCCATGGGAATATATATCTTGGAACTATAAAATAAGGTTAATAACTATAATAGTGGAAATTACAATCATGTATGATCTAAAAAGCCAAGACGCGTGGCGGACCATGACACACGCAATAACGTGCGATAGAGACAGGTGTAATGAGATTAAGAGAGAGACGGAAGATGTAATCATATCTTTGGATTGTGAAAGAGAATTCGCTAGACTGTTGTTATAAAATCGAAAACACAGATTTTTAGCTATTGAGTTTCGGTTTCCTTTCACCTTTTGAATCAACATAATTTTTAATTGCTGTAATTTTGTTTTTTTGAAGTAATACTTCTAATGCGACTTCCAACAAGGTTGCGTTATACTTTTAACACTACCATGGAGGGGGTATGAAGGCACTGTTTTTTCTCTCATACCAGTTACGTTTCGTATATTAAAGAAGTTTTAGTTCAGTCGTGTGGTCTAAAGCACACTCGTTTTTTATTTTCGAAAATGTATTTACCTACCTACCTAGTACCTACTTATTACACCAATTAAACTACGCAATCCTCTCCGCCTTGACGAGACACGCGCGACTTTTTGTTTCTAGTTTTATTTACTTTTTTGTAAGTCATCAGAATCATAGTCAGAATGCACAGTTTCAAAGTCAAAGTCTGAGTAAAAAATCATTAACTTAGTAATATCCGCAGGGATCATCTTGAAACGACTTAAATCTAGGTGAATCTAAGCGCCAGTTCCTGGCGACCAAGCCACGCAAGAACCGGCAAGAAACTTACGGCTTGGTTCCTACCGTTTTTTTGTATGATCCTTTTACAAAGTTATAATGTAATAATGTCGGTTTTCGGAAGTCGTGTTATTACCCGGTATACTAAGTATTTCATGACGATAATCAAAAAGCAGAATATCAATAGCTAATACAAAATGAATTTCACTTTCACCACAACAAATGTAAATAAAAGAAAAACGTATATTACATACAATCCCCGTGGGTCCCGGCATCTGTAAGCGACATTTGTTACAGAATTAACACATTCTCTGCGGCTTACTCCCCCGCAATAGACAACAGTTTATTTTTAAGGATAGCGACTCACGTAATGTTTTATTTAGGGAGGAAAATAGCTTTGAACTTTTGCTTATATCCTACTAATATTATAAACGCGAAAGTTTGTAAGTATGGATGGATGCTTGTTACTCTTTCACGCTCTAACCAGTAAACCGATTTGGATGAAACTTGGAGTAAATATAGATTGTAACCTGGATTAACATATAGGCTTTTTATCCCGAAAAAATAACGGGAACGGGAAAAAACTGCCACGCGGACGAAGCTAGATTTAAGACGTTTCAAGATGATCCCTGCGGATATTACTGAATAAATGCCTTTTGACTTTGACTTTGACTTTGCTGCAAGCGGATGCTAGTCTTAAATATTTGAAGAGCAAACTTATCCAAACCTACGGAACCTATTCCAATCGAACCCTATAAATAAATACTGGCCCATAATTACATCAGCTTACTTGCTTGGTACGAGTTTATTGACCAAGCGTGAGAAATTGACGATTTCGATTTAAACTTTTATTTTCAATACGTAAAGGCTATTATTATTTTTATTATTAATACGGTTCCTCAAGTAAGCACAAGTGGAGTATCTAAATATATATAACTCAAAGGTGACTGACTGACTGACTGACATAGTGATCTATCAACGCACAGCCCAAACCACTGAACGGATCGGGCTGAAATTTGGCATGCAGGTAGATGTTATGACGTAGGCATCCGCTAAGAAAGGATTTTGATTAATTCTACCCCCAAGGGGATAAAATAGGGGATGAAAGTTTAACGGGAACGGGAAAAAACTGCCACGCAGGCGAAGCTGCGAGCGGCCGCTAGTTGGTGTATAAATTGTTAATCAATTATCGACTTACTGTTGGAGTTCATAAAGTTTAGTTCATATCAATGTTTACCTTAAACCTAGTAAACCTAGTAAACCTACTCAAGATTCTTCGATGATATCTAAGGGTTAGTCAGAGGTAATTACAGATATTATATTTGGTACATACCCACATTTTGCAGTAGTTAGTATTCCATACGTGACAGGTTGCAAGCCCATCGGCAATGCTAGAATTCTGGTTTCCTCACGTATGTTTTCCGTCACCGATCAATTTTTAAGATCATTGCTAATCCACTTATAATTTTCCAAAAAGACTATCTGTTTTTTTATTTTACTTGCTGGTTGAACAAGCAGATGACCCATCTGATGTTAAGCGGTTACAATCAACATTAACACACCATAACAAAGCATTGCCTTTCGCAGACGCAGGTCACGTTTGTTATGAACTTGTTCTGCGTCCATCAAAGCATACAGGTGTTAAGACTCATGTGCTTGTAACTTCACCGGCACCCACACCCTTTAAAGACAGCAAGCTGCTTAGCGGCAGAAATAGGCTGGTAGTACTTCCCCAGACGTGGCCTTCACTAAGAGCTCTACTACAAAAAAAAACTGTTATAAGTCATAATACGGCCAAAGAGACACTGACGACGCAACGCATGTCTAGTTTTCAATTTAATTTGACATTTAACTGTGATCCAGTTAAATATGAAGCTGAAGCTTCTAAAAACCATATTGAACACTGATACTACACGGGTATTTATCGCGTACTACCTTTTTTATTTATTTTCCCGACGTTTCGACTATGTTGCAATAGTCGTGGTCGCGGGCAGACTGGAGCATTGAACTTGAGATCTACCGTCACTGAGAAGCGATGGCAGTATCAACAACTACCCTCACTTGATCTTCGGTATTCATATTTAAGTGTTCAATATGTGTTCCGATCGCGAAAGTTTAAAAAATACTTCTGAAAACCAGTCTTGCAAATGATAGATTGCGGTACCCTAAAAATAGTAAACAACAGGACGTATAGGCTGTTCTTATAACGGTACAGCATCCCGTTTCCCACGTGAAATATAGCCTTTTTGCGCCATTCATGTCGCCATTTTATTTTTACTATTCTCGACTAAATATTTACAACTGGAACCATTTTAACGAACTACCTACATGAACATACACTGTTTTATATTGTAAGCTTTGCGTGTTGAAACTTCAAGACAGTTGTTTATCTATATTTCAAAACTAACTGACCCGTGCCATTTCGTTGGACAGTATACATTTTACCTTTCATTTTTCGGGTTAATATATGATAGCATATGTCACTCACAAATAACGTGGCTTTTTATTGGTAAAAGAATTTCAAAATCGGTTCAGTGGATCCAGAGATTACCTTAGAAACTCTTTACAACCTCTTTATAATACGAGTATTAGTGTAGAAGTATAGATTTCTTATAATTAACTTTGTTTCTTTTAATAGCTCTATAACAAAGCAGAGAACAAACATGTGTATCAAACATAGATATTTGTTCTGTGTCTGGGTGTTATATTGTATTCAAAGTATGTATTAACTTAAAAAAATGTATATACGTATTCTATCAGTCATCTGGTTCCCATAGTTCAAGCTATGCTTAGTTTAGGGTTAGATGATGTTGTGTAAAGATGACCACAAATATCTTTATACTAGCGGCCACTCGCAGATTCGCCGATGGGACAGTTTTTTCCCGTTCCCGTTATTTTTTCGGGATAAAAAGTAGCCTATATGTTAATCTAAGTTATAATCTATGTTTATTCCAAATTCCATCCAAATCGGTCTACTGGATAGAGCGTGAAAGAGTAACAAACATCCATCCATCCATCCATACTTACAAACTTTCACGCTTATAATATTAGTAGGATTTAATAAATAAGAAACAAATAAGCTCTATAGTTACCATTCAAATGTTTTTTATTATTAAAAGCAGCAGATCATTATTTTGTGCTTGTAAATTGCACAGAGTCTACCCAACCGCTACTATAGTTTTTTGTTTATCCCATTTATTCCTACTACTACCTTATTGTTTCTTGGCCGTGAGAAGCAATATTATGTCCAGTTTTATTGTTCACAATTATGGGAGACTTGTCGTTAAATTGGACTATTATTACTGTCTAACCGACGGCAACGTGGAGGGTGGCAGTACTTAAAACACAGGAAGGCTTTTTTTTATAATAATATTATAATAATGCTGGACAATCCACACAGCATCATCTAGCACCAAGCTAAGCAGAGCTTGTGTTATGGGTACTAGATGACTGATATACTTAATACGATACATTACATACATAGATATTTTTTATTATATATTACATAGAAAATACCCAGAACACCCGGAATAAATATTTGCAGATCGTACAAACATTTATCCCAAGGCGGGAATCGAAACCGCAACCTCCTGCGTCGCAGGCGGACATTTTATGAATTCACTTGTATTAATAATAATAATAATAATGCTGGACAGTCCACACAGCATCATCTAGCACCAAGCTAAGCAGAGCTTGTGTTATGGGTACTAGATGACTGATATACTTAATACGATACATTACATACATAGATATTTTTTATTATATATTACATAGAAAATACCCAGAACACCCGGAATAAATATTTGCAGATCGTACAAACATTTATCCTAAGGCGGGAATCGAAACCGCAACCTCCTGCGTCGCAGGCGGACATTTTATGAATTCACTTGTATTCCGTTTGGGTTTTGATCAACCCCTCACGCAATCTATAACAATCATAAAAAAACCCTGACTTATATTTTATAGACAATGCACAATCTAATACACTGGTCGTAGAGACTTGAAATTTTCAGGGTATATTCGTCTTGGTGTGTGTACTTAGAACGGGGGTTGAAGTTTGTATGAAAATAACTTCACGCGAACGAAGTCACACATTTCTCTAGCACTTGTATAAATTAATTACGAACTATCGCCCACACAAGTCAACAAACAAACGCTTGGAACCAACCCGTATGTTTTTTGGTCACGTGAAGTTGATAAAATAATCCATACTGACTCATATACAAAAAAATGTAGCTGAGTCGTTACTAAGTGGTTAGCGAGAGATAAATAGGACGCAGGAGGTTGCGGGTTCGATTCCCGCCTTGGGATAAATGTTTGTATATGCAAATATTTATTCCGGATGTTCTGGGTATATTCTTTGTATAATAAATATCTATGTATCCAATACATTAAGTATATCAGTCATCTAGTACCCATAACACAAGCAATGCTTAGTTTGAGGCTAGATGATGCTGTGTCCAGATATAAAAAAAACGAGTGTGCTTTAGACCACACGACTGAATTAAAACTTCTTTAATATACGAAACGTAACTGGCTATGAGAGAAAAAGAGAAAAAACAGTGCTTTCATACCCCCTCCATAGTAGTGTTAAACGTTTAACGCAACCTTGTTGGAAGTCGCATAAGAAGTATTACTTCAAAAAGAACGTGAAACATTAAACCTATAGAATTCACTCCAGGTAATTCTGCGTTTAAGTTCTGACCTCAATCTACAGGAAAGTGGTTTGCAACCTAACTTTCCCACATGATGCTGACCACAGGATGAGGCGCGGCGGATGGGCTATCACATCTCGTTTATTAATAACTTGTTTAGGTAGGAGGTAAACAAAATGTGCTTACTATGAACGCACAGATATGGTTCGTTGAAAATTAAAAATAAGTCAAGCATAATTTGGACGCATAAAAATGGAAAATGAACTTTGGAAGGTGGAGGGACGATATAGATAATAATGCTGGACAATCCACACAGCATCATCTAGCCCCAAGCTAAGCAGAGCTTGTGTTATGGGTACTAGATGACTGATATACTTAATATAATACATTACATACATATTTTTCATTATACATAGAAAATACCCAGAATACTTGCAGATCGTACAAACATTTATCCCAAGGCGAGAATCGAACCCGCAACCTCCTGCGTCGCAGGCGGACATTTGCCCGCCGAGCCACATTGGTTGTCATTATGTTCTTCTATCATCATTTAATAAGGAATTTCTTTAGTAATTTTTTTACACCTTGGGTTACATTACTGAAGTTTTACTAAGGATCCCTAATTATTTTGAAAATATTATATAGCCTATGTCACCCGGGGATAGTGTAGCTTTCTAACGGTTAAAGAATTTTTCAAATCGGTCCAGTAGTTTCGGAGCCTATTCGATACAAACAAACAATCAAATCTTTCCTCTTTATAATATTAGTTTAGGTATATATGGAAAAGTAGTCAGTAAGCCGTCGAACCTATTACCATTTATCATTTAAAACCATAAATAATATGAATGTTATTTATTATGTTTCACATATACAGAAATGATAGAATACGCTTACGATTTATCATAATAATTTAGGAATCAACAAACAATAAATCAAACTCGAAATTAACATTAGAAAAGAAAGAAATACCTTTACGACTTCAATCAGGCACGGTAGATATCTTTTCAGATATCTTAGTACCAAGTACCTACTGGAGATTTGAGGATTTTTAAGGGCTCCCTTCAATAGAAACGAGGTTCACGGCGTTTACTGTAAATCATCGCATAGAACTCTGAGCGGGTTAAATTTTAAGTATGAGTATCAAATTGAGCATATCTATAACTATAAAAATTGAAAACACGATTAGATAAAATTTTCTCGATAGAATATAAATTTCAAATTAGGCGCTGGAAATACTTTATTAAGTCAGTGCTATGAAAGTGTAGCAATGTAACAAATGATTTTTACAAAAAAAAATTATTATGTTCATATTAAATACTTTACTGTACGGATTATACAGTAAGCTTATTTTTATTATATTTAAAAAAATATTTTGTGTTATTGCACTTACGACGTTTACAAATACGACACACGCGCTATTGCCATCTCTTTTTTACGAGTGGATTAGACGTTATAGCGTCACTGTCACCGCCTGCCCTCACTCACTCAGCGGCAACGGCCAGCGACGGACCTGTGCCTCTCCACCGTACACTGACCAAGCTCACGATCGACGTGATTTAAAAGCGCGGGACTTTTAAACAAAAACTCTAATAACAAAGTGTGTTCTAGTCAATATTTCAGCTAGTTCAGTTCTATATTTACTCGTATCTAAAAGTATGGGTAATAAAAAAAAGTTAAAAAAAACAACTTATGAAAATCATGAGAGCGAAAGCATGTGTAATGCGACGGGTGAAAGTACCTAAGTACCGTACGTCTATTTATCTCATCTACCTAACCTACCATCCAACCAGTTTTTATGTAAGGATGTACCTACTAGCTACCTACCTACCAATTTATGTATTTTTATTATGTGGGGTCAAATATTATTATTATTATTTCATTTTATTTATTATTTCTTTACGTAGTCGTTTGTAGTTGTAGATTGTTTACGGTTGAACATAGGCGTTCCCCTAACCCCCTTCCCTACCTTACCTTCGTCGCGGCGCGGGCGGCGGCGCGGCGGCGGCGCGTCGCTACCCGACGACCCTCCGACTGCCGCCGCACCACCGGTCGAAAATACGGAAATAGGTGGAGTTGCCATTTTATCATTTCATTTTTTCTATATTTGTGCATATGACTAGCCCTACTATGAAGTAGGTAGGTACTATACTTATTTAGATCTACTGCGACATAGGTTAGAAGGGAGGCAGACAAGATTCATAGAAATACCTACTAAATTAGAATAGAAGAATAGAATAGAATAGAATAGAATTTAATTTGTTATTAAATTTAATTACGAATATCTGGTCAGATTTGAAATTCAAAATGGCGGGTACAAATCATGGTACAAAAAACTGACATGGGTGTCGTTTTCTACTAATTTGGGGGTGCTGATTACGAATATCTGGTCAAATTTGAAATTCAAAATGGCGGATACAAATCATGATACAAAAAAACTGACATGGGTGTCGTTTTCGACTAATTTGGGGGTGCTGATTACGAATATCTGGTCAAATTTGAAATTCAAAATGGCGGATACAAATCATGATACAAAAAACTGACATGGGTGTCGTTTTCTACTAATTTGGGGGTGCTGATTACGAATATCTGGTCAAATTTTAAATTCAAAATGGCGGATACAAATCATGATACAAAAAACTGACATGGGTGTCGTTTTCTACTAATTTGGGGGTGCTGATTACGAATATCTGGTCAAATTTTAAATTCAAAATGGCGGATACAAATCATGATACAAAAAACTGACATGGGTGTCGTTTTCTACTAATTTAGGGGTGCTGATTACGAATATCTGGTCAAATTTTAAATTCAAAATGGCGGATACAAATCATGATACAAAAAACTGACATGGGTGTCGTTTTCTACTAATTTGGGGGTGCTGATTACGAATATCTGGTCAAATTTGAAATTCAAAATGGCGGATACAAATCATGATACAAAAAAACTGACATGGGTGTCGTTTTCGACTAATTTGGGGATGCTGATTACGAATATCTGGTCAAATTTGAAATTCAAAATGGCGGATACAAATCATGATACAAAAAACTGACATGGGTGTCGTTTTCTACTAATTTGGGGGTGCTGATTACGAATATCTGGTCAAATTTTAAATTCAAAATGGCGGATACAAATCATGATACAAAAAAACTGACATGGGTGTCGTTTTCGACTAATTTGGGGATGCTGATTACGAATATCTGGTCAAATTTGAAATTCAAAATGGCGGATACAAATCATGATACAAAAAACTGACATGGGTGTCGTTTTCTACTAATTTGGGGGTGCTGATTACGAATATCTGGTCAAATTTTAAATTCAAAATGGCGGATACAAATCATGATACAAAAAACTGACATGGGTGTCGTTTTCTACTAATTTGGGGGTGCTGATTACGAATATCTGGTCAGATTTGAAATTCAAAATGGCGGGTACAAATCAAATTAGTCGGAAAAGACCCCCATGTCAGTTTTTTGTACCATGATTTGTACCCGCCATTTTGAATTTCAAATTTGACCAGATATTCGTAATCATGGTACAAAAAACTGACATGGGGGTCTTTTCCGACTAATTTGGGGTTGCTGATTACGAAAATCTGGTTAGATTTGACATTCAACATGGCGGGTAGAAATGATGGTACAAAAAACTCGATAAAAACTCGAAAAAAAACTCTAAAAGATATTCGTAATCGGCACCCCCAAATCAGTCGAAAACGACACCCATGTCAGTTTTTTGTACCATCATTTGCATCCGTCATTTTGAATTTCAAATCTGACCAGATATTCGTAATCAGCAGCCCCAAATTAATCAAAAACGACAACCATGTCAGTTTTTTGTATCATGATTTGTATCCGCCATTTTGAATTTCAAATCTGACCAGATATTCGTAATCAGCACCCCCAAATTAATCGAAAACGACACCCATGTCAGTTTTTTGTACCATCATTTGAATCCGCCATTTTGAATTTTAAATCTGACCAGATATTCGTAATCAGCACCCCCAAATCAGTAAAAAACGACACCCATGTCAGTTTTTTGTACCATCATTTGCATGCGCCATTTTGAATTTCAAATTTGACCAGATATTCGTAATCAGCACCCCCAAATTAGTAGAAAACGACACCCATGTCAGTTTTTTGTACCATCATTTGCATGCGCCATTTTGAATTTCAAATTTGACCAGATATTCGTAATCGGCACCCCCAAATTAGTAGAAAACGACACCCATGTCAGTTTTTTGTACCATCATTTGTACCCGCCATTTTGAATTTTAAATCTGATCAGATATTTGTAATCAGCACCCCCAAATTAGTCGGAAAAGACCCCCATGTCAGTTTTTTGTACCATGATTTGTACCCGCCATTTTGAATTTCAAATTTGACCAGATATTCGTAATCATGGTACAAAAAACTGACATGGGGGTCTTTTCCGACTAATTTGGAGGCGCTGATTACGAAAATCTGGTTAGATTTGACATTCAAAATTGCGGGTGCAAATGATGGTACAAAAAACTCGAAAAAAAACTCTAAAAGATATTCGTAATCGGCACCCCCAAATCAGTCGAAAACGACACCCATGTCAGTTTTTTGTACCATCATTTGCATCCGTCATTTTGAATTTCAAATCTTACCAGATATTCGTAATCAGCACCCCCAAATTAATCGAAAACGACACCCATGTCAGTTTTTTGTACCATCATTTGAATCCGCCATTTTGAATTTTAAACCTGACCAGATATTCGTAATCAGCACCCCCAAATCGGTAGAAAACGACACCCATGTCAGTTTTTTGTACCATCATTTGCATGCGCCATTTTGAATTTCAAATTTGACCAGATATTCGTAATCAGCACCCCCAAATTAGTAGAAAACGACACCCATGTCAGTTTTTTGTATCATGATTTGTACCCGCCATTTTGAATTTCAGATCTGACAAGATATTTGTAATCAGCACCCCCAAATTAGTCGAAAACGACACCCATGTCAGTTTTTTGTTCCATCATTTGCATCCGCCATTTAGAATTTCAAATCTGACCAGATATTCGTAATCAGCACCCTCAAATCAGTAGAAAACGACACCCATGTCAGTTTTTTGTACCATCATTTGCATGCGCCATTTTGAATTTCAAATTTGACCAGATATTCGTAATCAGCACCCCCAAATTAATCGAAAACGACACCCATGTCAGTTTTTTGTATCATGATTTGTATCCGCCATTTTGAATTTCAAATTTGACCAGATATTCGTAATCAGCACCCCCAAATTAGTCGAAAACGACACCCATGTCAGTTTTTTGTACCATCATTTGCATGCGCCATTTTGAATTTCAAATATGACCAGATATTCGTAATCAGCACCCCCAAATTAGTAGAAAACGACACCCATGTCAGTTTTTTGTATCATGATTTGTACCCGCCATTTTGAATTTCAGATCTGACAAGATATTTGTAATCAGCACCCCCAAATTAGTCGAAAACGACACCCATGTCAGTTTTTTGTTCCATCATTTGCATCCGCCATTTTGAATTTCAAATCTGACCAGATATTCGTAATCAGCACCCCCAAATTAGTAGAAAACGACACCCATGTCAGTTTTTTGTATCATGATTTGTATCCGCCATTTTGAATTTCAAATTTGACCAGATATTCGTAATCAGCACCCCCAAATTAGTCGAAAACGACACCCATGTCAGTTTTTTGTACCATCATTTGCATGCACCATTTTGAATTTCAAATTTGACCAAATATTCGTAATCAGCACCCCCAAATTAGTAGAAAACGACACCCATGTTAGTTTTTTGTATCATGATTTGTACCCGCCATTTTGAATTTCAAATCTGACAAGATATTTGTAATCAGCACCCCCAAATTAGTCGAAAACGACTCCCATTTCAGTTTTTTGTTCCATCATTTGCATCCGCCATTTTGAATTTCAAATCTGACCAGATATTCGTAATCAGCACCCCCAAATTAATCGAAAACGACACCCATGTCAGTTTTTTGTATCATGATTTGTATCCGCCATTTTGAATTTCAAATTTGACCAGATATTCGTAATCGGCACCCCCAAATTAGTCGAAAACGACACCCATGTCAGTTTTTTGTATCATGATTTGTACCCGCCATTTTGAATTTCAAATCTGACCAGATATTCGTAATCAGCGTTTGTTTCTTTACCTACCTACTTGCTTACTGTAGGTAGGTATGACATGCACCATCAGTTGCACTATCATTTTGAATTTCAAATATTAATGTTTGGGTCTTTTTTTTATTTTGAATATAACTTGATCATGCGTGGAACCATGTAAAACACTTTCAGTAGATATCTAGTAAATATTGCATACTAATAAATTGGCCTAGTTTAGTTGGACACTCCGCTAATAGTTCGACAACTAGCACAATGACCCTAGACGACCAAATGCAATGACAGTGAGTTGAACATGTAGTTCGAGTGATACTCGCTAGATGGCAAATTTTAAGCGCTTGTTGAGCTCTAACTACGCAGTGCAATGCATATGTATGTATAGTATGACTGAAGCGGGGGGCTTCGAAATGGGTATTTCGCCTTCAACCGGGCCGTTAATGAGTAGTCAGAGGTACGTCCAAGTACCATTGGTGCATGCATAATTCCCAAATTTCGCAGTAGTTGGTATTCCATACGTGACAGGTTGCAAACCTTTCCCCGCTGCTAGAATACTAACTGGTTTCCTCACGATATTTTCCTTCGCCGTTTGCACTGGCATTGCGCACATAAATATTTGACAAAAAATCTATTAGTGCACAACCGGATTTGAGCCCACGACCTTAGGATCAGAAGGCGGGGTCACTATCACTAGACCGCCGGTGTCCTCACTAAAATTAATCTCAAAATAAACCTCTATGCAACGTTCCCACGCATAACCATCGACAATAATAGATAATCAGTTTTCTTTTTAAATTCACACTTACGTCATGCAGCATAATGAATGAACCATGATTCGGTTACAAGGTTCCGCAATGAATCATTATCGTTTCGAAAAGCTTTCATAACAAACAAAATAATAATGCTGGACAATCCACACAGCATCATCTACCCCCAAGCTAAGCAGAGCTTGTGTTATGGGTACTAGATGACTGATATACTTAATACAATACAATACATAAAAAAATACACAAAATAGTACTTTTTCCAATTATGTTAGATAAACACTTTTTTTGTAGCATGTGTTCGATTCAGACAATTTTGCCAAAATCAAGTGGAATATTTATATTGTACTAGCGGCCGCTCTCTCTCCCGTTCCCGTTATTTTTTCGGGATAAAAAGTAACCTATATGTTAATCCAGGTTACAATCTATATCTATTCTAAATTTCATCCAAATCGGTCCACTGGTTAGAGCGTGAAAGAGGAGCAAACATCCATCCAAACATTCGCATTTATAATATTAGTAGAATTTAGTCAAGTATTAAAAAAAGTAAAGTCAGCTGTCGATAAGATAAAAATGTTAATATTCTACTACAAATAATAATGTAAATTCAGCCATCAAAACCATAGACAACTTTTTTATACAGTCTAAATAAAAACATTCGAATAATCAAAACGATTGAATGAACCGCTCAATATCGATTTTACAGCTATGTTTACAAACAGAATCGATACGAGAGACAAATCGATATATCGCATCAAAAGGTGATGTTCCCACGGTACCCGTGAGAACGGCGAAGCGAGAGCAACGCAAGACAGGGACGGAAGATGCGTGATTGCGACATTTCTCGGTGAAAGAGCGAGACGGTCACTTTCGGGTAATGATACCTTAGTTTTTGAAGGCCGTCGAAATTTACAGCGACAGTGAGTCATAAAAATCTAAAACCAGGTCGGTTTCGTCTAATTCTGATTAGATTTCTTACTTATTAACTTCAAATAATTCATAGAATAGAAAATTATTTATTTGATTACACTGATACAGATACACCAAAAATACACCAAACATATAATTCTTATATTTATTTATCTTGCGACGCAAGAGGTTGCGGGTTCGATTCCCGCCTTGGAATAAATGTTTGTACGATCTGCAAATATTTATTCCGGGTGTTCTGGGTGTGTGTTAATAAAAATATCTATATATGTAATGTATTGTAAGCCTAAAAATATTTACATACTTAAGAATTGTAATTGTAATGTATTGGTCATACAGTAGTAGTAGAGCTCTTAGTGAAGGGCTCGTCCGGGTGCGTACTAGCACCATGCCTATTCCTGCCGCCAAGCAGCGCAGCGTGTTCCGGTTTGAAGGGTGTGGGTGCCGGTGAAATTACAGGCACATGAGGCAACACCTGTATGCCTCAGGTTGATGGACGCTGAGTAGTGCATCGTAGGGCACGTTCCTAACGAGCGTGACCTACGAGGCAATGCTTTGTTATAGGTGATGGTAACCACTTAACATCAGGTGGGCCATCTGCTTGTTTCATCAGCAAGTTGTATAAAAAATATATAAGACACATAAAGGAGTTCCCTTATTCTTTTATAAACACACAGACAACGCACAAAATATAATAGTGTGTTAATGTCAACGACCTCTACGTACATTAAGGCCCGTCCATAACAAACGACCATTTTTTTACTGACATTGACAAATTATAATAATAATAATGCTGGACAATCCACACAGCATTATCTAGCCCCAAGCTAAGCAGAGCTTGTGTTATGGGTACTAGATGACTGATATACTTAATACAATACATTACATACATAGATTTATTATACGCTAGCGGCCGCTCGCAGCTTCGCCTGCGTGGCAGTTTTTTCCCGTTCCCGTTATTTTTCGGGATAGGAAGTAGCTTATAATGTTAATCCAGGTTATAATCTATGTTTATTCCAAATTTTATCCAAATCGGTCTACTGGTTAGAGCGTGAAAGAGTAACAAACATCCATCCATCCATAATATTAGTATGATAGAAAATACCCAGAACACCCAGAATAAATATTTGCAGATCGTACAAACATTTTATCCCAAGGCGAGAATCGACACCGCAACCGGCACAGCGGACATTAGCCCGCCGCGTCACATCGGTCGTCAAAATTCAAAATGTGACATGCGGAAGTCACCAGTTTTTTTTTAATTTCACGTACAAAGATATCGGCAATCATACAAGGTGTTTCATTAGAATGTCATCGACATCAGCGGAAATGGACAGCTATATTACAATCAGGTGCCTTACAAGGCAGGTAAATGTCATTAGATTCTATACACTGACAAACCCCGGAAGCTAAACATCTTGCAAATTTTAACACTTATGAATTCGCGTACAACAGAAATCAAATTCCATTTCAAAGCGAATACAGTCCATTTTCGTACGAGTTCATAATATAGTTCTATGGAAATGTGTTTAAGTTTACACCTGTAGTACCTTAAATGATAAAGACAATTAACGGCCAGTACTGACCTAATCGCTCCCGGAGCAGTTTTTTCTCTATCTTAAAATGCTATACCCTCGGTAAATAAAGGAAGTAGAAGAAAACTGAAAAGTCCGCATGCATCTTCAAAATGTCAACTTCAAAGTGCCCGTTTCAAATGTATGATTAACGTCGTATTTACTCAATCATAAATTCACGAAATAAATTAAAAACTTAGATATAAATCGTCATCTCCTTCTAAAGTTGGTGATATATTTTTTTTTGGTTTACACCAATGGTGAGATAATTAAGAAGTAGAATTAATGCCCGTTCAATATATAAAAAAATAAAGACTTGAATTATTTATAAATTAAATTGTATAGAATCGCGCCGTTTATGCGAGCACAAGGATAAAATTTAGTCTGCCGCTGGCTTTCGTACGGGGAACCCGTGTCGCTCGTCGCCCTGCGGACTACAAGACTGCAAATATTGCATTTTTAATTCGTGTTTCGATACTATTTTGCAAAAAGATACTTTATCTGTTTGTAATAGAGTGACTTATTGCAATTTTGCAATAGTAGAGCGACAAGGTTCCAAGGCAAATACCGTGTACGTGTTGTACACGGCTGGATAGAGTTGATACTTTTTTGTACCGACATAAAAATAAGCACGTATCTACATACTCATCATCATTAGTCTAGAAAAGTCGATACTTTTTGTATCGAAATTTTAAGTAAGTACGTAGGTATCTACCTACTGATTTGGGGGTGCTGATTACGAATATCTGGTCAAATTTGAAATTCAAAATGGCGGATACAAATCATGATACAAAAAACTGACATGGGTGTCGTTTTCCACTAATTTGGGGGTGCTGATTACGAATATCTGGTCAGATTTGAAATTCAAAATGGCGGATACAAATCATGATACAAAAAACTGACATGGGTGTCGTTTTCTACTAATTTGGGGGTGCTGATTACGAATATCTGGTCAAATTTGAAATTCAAAATGGCGGATACAAATCATGATACAAAAAACTGACATGGGTGTCGTTTTCCACTAATTTGGGGGTGCTGATTACGAATATCTGGTCAGATTTGAAATTCAAAATGGCGGATACAAATTATGATACAAAAAACTGACATGGGTGTCGTTTTCTACTAATTTGGGGGTGCTGATTACGAATATCTGGTCAAATTTGAAATTCAAAATGGCGGATACAAATCATGATACAAAAAACTGTCATGGGTGTCGTTTTCGACTAATTTGGGGGTGCTGATTACGAATATCTGGTCAAATTTGAAATTCAAAATGGCGGATACAAATGATGGTACAAAAAACTGACATGGGTGTCGTTTTCGACTAATTTGGGGGTGCTGATTACGAATATCTGGTCAAATTTGAAATTCAAAATGGCGGATACAAATGATGGTACAAAAAACTGACATGGGTGTCGTTTTCGACTAATTTGGGGGTGCTGATTACGAATATCTGGTCAAATTTGAAATTCAAAATGGCGGATACAAATCATGATACAAAAAACTGACATGGGTGTCGTTTTCTACTGATTTGAGGGTGCTGATTACGAATATCTGATCAAATTTGAAATTCAAAATGGCGGATACAAATCATGATACAAAAAACTGACATGGGTGTCGTTTTCCACTAATTTGGGGGTGCTGATTACGAATATCTGGTCAGATTTGAAATTCAAAATGGCGGATACAAATCATGATACAAAAAACTGACATGGGTGTCGTTTTCTACTAATTTGGGGGTGCTGATTACGAATATCTGGTCAAATTTGAAATTCAAAATGGCGGATACAAATGATGGTACAAAAAACTGACATGGGTGTCGTTTTCCACTAATTTGGGGGTGCTGATTACGAATATCTGGTCAGATTTGAAATTCAAAATAGCGGGTACAAATCATGGTACAAAAAACTGACATGGGTGTCGTTTTCGACTAATTTGGGGGTGCTGATTACGAATATCTGGTCAGATTTGAAATTCAAAATGGTGTAACTCAAAAAACGCAAAAAAGCGTAAGATACATCTTTGAAGAAAAGTTGCGGGACAGTGCCAAAACTACGCTATAATAGACCCCAGAACGAAAAAAGACAGCAAACGCCCACTATTTCTGTTAGTACGATGCTTCCCTTGCAATAAAATTTGTTTTATGCCATTTACTCTTTAACTATAAGTGCTATCCTAAATAGCAATGGGATAAAATTTGCTTAGTTTTGATAACACTATCGAACCGTAAAATAAAAACCAAGGTCATTTTGATTTTTTTTTATTTTTTTATACAATGAAATCAGTTTTATGCCATTTACTCCTGAACTATAACCCTAGGCCTAAAATGCAATAGAACATTTATTGCTTAGATTAAAAAAACCTATCAAATGGCATATTCAAATTAATAAAATAACGACTTTTAAAAATAAAAATTTTCAATTCCTATGTCCGGCATGCTAAGGAGCAGGCGGCAGGCTCGCATAAACGCACAGTGGATCGAGTCTAAGGAGACTCGATCCACTGTGCGTTTATGCGAGCACAAGGATAAAATTCAGTCAAAAAGGAGGAAATTAGTTAGTATAATAACAGCGGCGATGGGATTACACCTTGTCACGTATGGAATAATAACTACTATAAAATGTGGGTATGTGCCAATTGTAGCTTTTGGACGTACCTGTGACTACCCCCTTAGACGTTCTCAAAGAAACTGGGGTTAGTACCAAGTATACTAAGAGATATGAGAGGATATCTACCGTGCCTGGGCATTAAAGTCGTGAGGTTAATTTAATTTAAGTTAATTAAGTTTCAGCTACATAATTACCGAGAAAAATATAATTCCCATTATTTGTCGTATTATGATAAATAGTTTCGAAGTTATGAGGGAACAGATGAACATTCATATATACATACATAACGGTCAAAATTATAACCCTCTTTTTTACTTCACCGTAGCCAGGTCAAAATAAATGGAAAATAAATATCTAAAGCACCACAAGCTATAGCAAAATTGGGACAGCAAATTTTTTTTTTTTTTTTTTTGGTGGCCTCTGTCCTTTTTTCGGACAATTTTGCCAATGTCAAGTGGGTTGTATGAAATACTTCTTAGTCAAGTCGAGTCGGTAAAAAAAGTAAAGTCGGCTGTCAAAAAGATGGCATTTTTCTTCAAAACCAAAGGGAAACATTTTCGTTCAAATCAGGATGCCACATAACACACTTTCATTTCAATTGCTCACACTTGTGCTAAGACCTCAAGTAATGATGGTTAAAATACCACCAAAATTACCCATCAGAACTTAAAATAACACTAGAAAAACAATTAAAATGAAAATACAATGTTGCTTCCAAAGATGACAGAGAACGAATCCCGACAACTAATTTAATTTATTACCTACCATCTATCCTTCAAGTACCAAGATTAGTTAATTTATGTATAGAGTCAACTTGTACAACGTATTTCATGAACTGCCAGCTAGATGGCGCTATTAGAACGGATCACCTATATGTATCTAACCGCGAAATATTGCAGAGGAGTGGTGGGGTAAAGAGGAACGAAACTCTCAAGGTCATTAGATCGGTATCGGCCCTTAAAATTGCTCCGTATTTCCTAGACAGTAAAGTCTAAATGGAACGTGAAATGTGATTTGCACCGGTTAAAGGCAACAAAACTTCGTGATAATTCAGTCTTATTCCACCGCAATAAGACATACAATAGATAGTTTTTTTATTTCTTTACCGTGAGAACACAATTTTTTTCGTGGAAATTTTGAAATTGTTTTTTTTTTTTAGTCAAGGGTTGTCATCTGGATGCCAAATGCTTTTACCTATTGTCATAATTTTTATGACATTTATTATTGTTTGTGGGAAAGATATGTATAGATAGTAAAAGTAGTACCTACTCTAAGAATTGTTTCCTTGAAATAAAAATAATCGTTTATTGAGAAAAATAACGTACGTACAACATTTATACTAACACTAGCGGCCGCTCGCAGCTTCGCCCGCGTGGCAGTTTTTTCCCGTTCCCGTTATTTTTTCGGGATAAAAAGTGGGCTTTATGTTAATCCAGGTTACAACCTATATTTATTTCATATTTCATCCAAATCGGTTCACTGGTTAGAGCGTGAAAGAGTAACAAACATCTATCCATCCATCCATCCATCCATCCATCACATATGGCAGGTAAGTCTAAACTAGTCTAAATAATCTTACCTATTCTTTTACTAAGTTTACTTTAGTTTTTTTTTATCTAATTTTCGTGGTCCCTTGCACGCAGTTACCGTCAAACAGTCTTCTGGGAACGATAAACACATATTTAGATTCTGAACACGAAATCGACGTAAAAATATAGAATAAAGATCACATGCGGTACTTCTACTAAGATTATCTGGTTTTATTACTTAGACGAATTTTGTTTTACGTACAACTATAACGTCATAGAAGTTTAGAATAAAAAAAACCGGCCAAGTGCGAGTCGGACTCGAGCACGAAGGGTTCCGTACCCAGCAAAAAAATCACGTTTGTTGCATGAGAGCATTATCTGTTATCTATAATAAAAAACTACTTACTAGGTCTCGTTCAAACCAATTTTCGGTGGAAGTTTGCATGTTTTGCAAAAAATATGTGATGTACAAAAAAATAAATAATAAATAATGCCGGACGATCCACACAGCATCATCTAGCCCCAAGCTAAGCAGAGCTTGTGTTATGGGTACTAGATGACTGATATACTTAATACAATACTATATTACATTCATAGATATTTTTTATTATACATAGAAAATACCCAGAACACCCGGAATAAATATTTGCAGATCGTACAAACATTTATCCCGAGGCGGGAATCGAACCCGCAACCTCTGCGTCGCAGGCGGACATTCGCCCGCCGCGCCACATCGGTCGTGCTATAGTTTTATCATTCTCTTATTTTAGAAGTTACAGGGGGAGACAAACCTTTTACCACTTTGGAAGTGTCTCTTGCGCAAACTATTCAGTTTAGAAAAAAATGATATTAGAAACTTCAACATCATTTTTGAAGACCTACCCATTGATACACGTATGAGTTTGATGAAAAAAAATTATGAGTTTCAGTTCTAAGTATGGGGAACCCACAAAATTTATTCTTTTTTTTTCTATTTTTGAGTGAAAATCTTAATGCGGTTCACAAAATACATCAACTTATCAAGTTTCAACATTATAGTTCTTATAGCTTCGGAAAAAAGTGGCTGTGACATACGGACTGACAGACAGACAGACATGACGAATCCATAAGGGTTTCAGTTTTGCCATTTGGCTACGGAACCCTACAAAACCAAGCAAAATACTGTTAGGTACGATGACTAGTTATTTCAAAGAGGATTATACAAGCATGGCTGTGTTTAGTTCAAATCGATATAATAACCTTTAAACTGGTTGTACAAAGGTGCGAGCGAGGCCGAGAGGTCATGGGAACCCACGAATCACTGAGGTAACGAGAGAGAGTACAAATAGTGGAAGTGTCTACCTAGAACAGGGAATCCTAAAGTATTTCACTAACCGAACTGATCCGATGTGGCGCGGCAGGTAAATGTCCGCTTGCGACGCAAGAGGTTGCGGGTTCGATTCCCGCCTTGGGATAAATGTTTGTACGATCTGCAAATATTTATTCCGGGTGTTCTGGGTGTTTTCTATGTATACTAAAAAAATTCTATATAATAATAATGCTGGACAATCCACACAGCATCATCTAGCCCCAAGCTAAGCAGAGCTCGTGTTATGTGTACTAGATGACTGATATACTTAATACAATACATTACATACATAGATATTGTTTATTATACATAGAAAATACCCAGAACACCCGGAATAAATATTTGCAGATCGCACAAACATTTATCCCGAGGCGGGAATCAAGCCCGCAACCTCCTGCGTCGCAGGCGGACATTCGCCCGCCGCGCTACATCGGTCGTCAAAATATATAGAATACAATATAACATCCAAACACAGAACAAACATTGACGATTCATCACACAAATGTTCACGTTGGAGATCGAACCCACCACCCAGAAGGCAAAGCTACTACTAACCGAGCCGAGGCCAGGCAGGTTTGCCAAGCATTTATCACAGGATCCAATCCCCAAAACTGGAATGTATCCATTCTAAGCCGATCCAAACCGTCTTTGACCACTAATGACCGTGGGAACAGAGAGAGAATGCTACACGTTTGTTACGAAATTATCTCTCTGAGGTTCCGTTTTTGTTCAATTAAAAACGGTTCAGCTGGTCACGATTGGGAAAAGTATGAAATTATATAATAAAACTATAAAGATCTGTAGAAATATCGATAAAACTCACTAATACGTAAGCAAAAAAAGCTATTTTGAGAAGAGAAATCTTACGAAAAAAAGATATCAATATTCTATCAGTTACCTGGGTGTTGCGTAAAATGTCTTATTTTTATGGTACTGCTGGTGGAGCAAGCATAAGACCCACCTGATGTTAAGTGGTAACCATCACGTATAACAAAGCATTGCCTTGTAAGTTAGATACGTGCTCTACGATACACTACGATTTTCTGTAAATAAATAAATAAATAAATAAACTACACTGCGTCTACCAACACGGGTGTTAAGTCTCATGTGCCTCTTAAGTCTTAAGCATTATGTATTTACAAAAAAACGTACTTAAGTATATAAGTATTCTATCAGTCATCTGGTTCACTCGTCTAAGTCTGGTTCTCATAGTACAAGGTATACTTAACTTAAGACTAGATGATGTTGTGTAAAAATGTCCACAAATATTTATTACTATAGTTTAGAAAGACACCTTTTATATACAATATAGCAGACAGCGTCCGCTTTTGCATCTGGACCATAAATTGTACACAGAAATGCATCAGCTGTCTCCGACACCTTTCCGCAACTTATCCTCCGTCCCTTTCAGGTATTTACCTGCTTGTATCTTTTATCTCGTTCGTATATAATGGCGACTATACAGCTGTTTACGTTTTTTCTATTTTGTTAAAGACAATACAATAATTATAGACGTAACTTTAACAGCACTAACATTGCGCACATAATTTTTTAGATTAAAAATTCCAATAGATTAGAAAATTCTTTATTGCACATAGCGAACTTAATGCTAATTAGCATTTTCTTTCAGTTAACCTTTGTGTGATGTGGAGTGGGTAGGTAGTGCTCCATTGGTGCACGACTGGATTCGAACCCACGACTAGGATAAGAAGGCAGGGTCACTCACATTAAACCACCATTGCTCTGCTATTAACATCGACGCGGTGGCAGAGCGACGCAGGAGAAACCATTCATTTTAAATTACTAAAACTTAGTTATTGCCTTTTTATTTTAATTTTTAACTACACGAAATGCCTTAAACTGTGTCTTACTATAATTTCTTTTTATAGCAGACATTGTTAGAATATCTACAATGACAAAGAAAATTACAAAACAGTATATTGAATTAATAAAACATTTTCAAATATCGAAGTAAGAACCAAAAACCAGAGACAATTTTCATTTTCAGAATACGAACAGGTTCAATTCGATCAGCCTAGATAGACTGCAACGAAAAAGACTTTTTCAAATTTCGAAGTAACAATAATCCATAGATAAGATTTATTCAGAATTCGAACAGGCAATAATCACGCTTCAATTCGATCAGCTGATAGATTGATGAAAAAGACTTTTTCAAATTTCGAATAAGGTAACAAAACTTCAAAGTTTTTTTTTCAGGATCGCAAAAGGCAATGGCCACGCTCCATACAGCCTAAGGAAGGTCGAATGCAGAAAAAAACTTAACAATAGACCAGATGTTTGGGACTTTTAAATGTCGGAGCAGCTGATCCTTGCATACAAACCAGGGCTGTCCCTCGAAAGGTGACAACAAGTTATTATTACAAAAAGTAAAAAAACACTAAAACATAATGTTTAATTAAAACTAGCTGACCCGTGCCCACTTCGTTGGGCGGTAAACATGTTTACTTACAAATCTTTGAATTTTTTGGATTTTCATCTAAAATATGATATAATAAAGACGCACGGTGGCGCTAGTACATAAGTACTGATGATTGTAGTCATTATAAAATAACTAAAGTAGTACTCAGCGTCGCCAACAGATGGCGTTAATAGAGAGTATACGGCATAAAATAGAGGCCGCTTGTAGCTGAGCCCGCGTACTGAAGTAATACGTGCCAACAGATGGCGTTATACGGCTTAAAATAGCGGCCACCTGCAGCTTCGCCCGCGTGGCAGATTTATCCCGTTCCCTTAATTTTTTTGGGATAAAAAGTAGCCTAAGTTACTCCTTATTACATTAGCTATCTGCCAGTGAAAGTCCCGTCGAAATCGGTCCAGCCGTTCCAGAGTGTAGCCGGAACAAACAGACAGACAGACAGAATTTTTTTTAAAAAATGCTGTTTTGGCATATGTACCGTATATACATTCATATTCATGTAGTAAAAAGCGGATATTTTAATATTACAAACAGACACTTCAATTTTATTTATTTGTATAGATATATTTGAAATTATACACAACTGTGTAAACCAGCAAATAAAACTACAAGGTATTTATAGGAAAACCAAAAACCACCCACGTATATTTTTAAAACAATATTGTGTAAATTTTATAACTATGTGTAATTATGTGTGACTCAGAAAAACCCGGGGTTTTCGTTTATCAGCTAAACTCTTCCTTATCAATACCTAGAGCTCTACTGCCAAATTAAATTTAGATAGATTAACGCTTTATTGTACACAGAAACAGTAATATAAAATAAACAAGTACAATGAGCGGCCTTATTGCTAAGAGCAAAATCTTCCATCTTTTCAAAATCAGGTTTCTATCTTATAAAAATATTTTTTTTGGCATGAAAGGATGAAATCTATAAATTAATTTATAAAAAATTGCCTATATGTTAATCCAAGTTATAATCTGTATTTATTCCAAATTTCATCCAAATCGGTCTACTGGCTAGAGCGTGAAAGAGTAACAAACATCAAAGTCAAAGTCAAAGTCAAAAATCATTTATTCAGTAATATCCGCAGGGATCATCTTGAAACGTCTTAAATCTAGGTGAATCTAAGCGCCAGTTCCTCGCGACCAAGCCTAGAAGAACCGGCAAGAAACTTACGGCTTGGTTCCTACCGTTTTTTTGTATGATCCTGTTACAAAATGATAATAATGTAAATAATGAAGCTCCATCATCCATCCATCCATCCATCCATACTTACAAACTTTCGCGTTTATAATATTAGTAGGATTTGTCTAGTTGGACAACCCTAGCGCCGGCGCACGCCTTAAAGATCCCGTTGCGAAACAGCTGTTCTAAGTTTGAAAATATGCGTAACAGAGATATAATGGTACTCCAGGTAAGTTGGAAAGAGAGAGGTATACGGCATATGTTTGTAGTTGATAAGACTGAAAGTTAGGTAAGAAAAAGTAAGTAACAGACATATTGTAACAGTGAGTAACCAAATGTAACCTTTGGACGTACAGTCAGCTGCACTAGAATATATAATAATAATAATGCTGGACAATCCACACAGCATCATCTAACCCCAAGCTAAGCAGAGCTTGTGTTATGGGTACTAGATTACTGATATACTTAATACAATACATTACATACATAGATACTTTTATTATACATAGAAAACACCCAGAACACCCGGAATAAATATTTGCAGATCGTACACAAACATTTATCCCAAGGCGGTAATCGAACCCGCAACCTCCTGCGTCGCAGGCGGCATTCGCCTGCCGCGCCACATCGGTCGTCAAACTACACTCTCTCAAAACTCAAAGTAAACTCTTAAACGGTAAAAACTCAAATTGTTAAATTAGCTGATAAGCTTACTTATTTTTTTGAGTTTTTGCCATGTAAATATGAATTACTAGCTGACCGGTGCCCACTTCGTTGGGCGGTAAACATGTTTACTTACAAATCTTAACTGAAGTAGTACTCGATGTCACCAACAGATGGCGTTAATACGGCATAAAATAGCGGCCGTTCGCAGTTTCGCCAGCGTGGCAGTTTTTATCAGTTCCCGTTATTTTTTCGGGATAAAAAGTAGCCTAAGTTACTCCTTGTTACATTAGCTATCTGCCAGTGAAAGTCCCGTCGAAATCGGTCCAGCCGTTCCAGAGATTACACGGAACAAACAGACAGACAGACAGACAAAGATTTAAAAAAAAGCTATTTTGGTACCTATATGTATCGTATATACATTCCTATGCATGTAGTAAAAAGCGTTATTTTAATATTACAAACAGACACTTCAATTTTATTTATTTGTATAGATTTTGTCATAAAACTATGTTACATTATGAATTAATGTCCTTTTTATAAAACACCTGCGTAGGGAGCCGACTTCGCGTCGGAGCCGCGTACCTTACTCATAGATCTAAACTAGTCCCCTGCACGCGCACTCCCAACTTGGTGACGCTCACTTCGCAACGGGCCGTGCAGCAGAAATCGTAATATTTTAACTTCGCCATAACTTCAAAACCAAACGTCCAATTCTAATTATTCAAAGACCAAATATTATCTACATGAACTGTACTTAGTGATAAAATAATTTATTTCGATAAGGATTAATAGTATGAGTAAAATAAATGCGTTTAAATGTAGTCCAAAAAAAATGAAAGATTTTTAAATAAAAAAATGGTGGTTGTGCCTCACTCGACATAGCTAGGTATAGTGTGTCGCTGACTTTTTTGTAGATTATTATAAGATCTACAATTACTTAGAACATTTTATGGTTCTATCTTTTATAGTTTAGGCAGCGTACGCAAAATAAGTAACTTTTCTGGTTGATTTTTTACACCTTGTGTCTGAAAAACCCTAATATTTTACGGAACGCTATTTTTTTCCAAAATAAAATATAGCCTATGTTACTCAGTGATAATGTAGCTTTCTAATGAAAAAAGAATTATTAAAATCGGTCCAGTACTTTTTGAGTTTATTCATAACATACAAAAATACAAAAATACAAATCTTTCCTCTTTATAATATTAGTGTAGAAGTGTAGATAACAAAAACATTGTGTAAGTTACGAACTGTATACATTCTAGTGCAGCTGACTGTACCTCTGACTACATACCCACTTCTTCGAAGAATCTTTTTTTTATACAACTTGTTGATAAAACAAGCAGATGGCCCACCTGATGTTAAGTGGTTACCATCACTTATAACAAAGCATTGCCTCGTAGGTCACGCTCGTTAAGAACGTCACCTACGATGCATTACTCAGCGTCCATCAACCTGAGGCATACAGGTGTTGCCTCATGTGCCTGTAATTACACCGGCACCCACACCCTTCAAACCGGAACACGCTGCGCTGCTTGGCGGCAGGAATAGGCATGGTGCTAGTACGCACCCGGACGAGCCCTTCACTAAGAGCTACTACTACTCGTTAGTAGGCACTTGGTACTAAGAGATCGGAGGGGATATCTACCGTGCTAGAGGATTAAAGTCGTGATGCTATTTCTTATTTAAAGAGCTTTGTGAGAAGACATAGGGAGAAGACTCAAAAGAACCAAACCTTTTGAGTTAGTGTAGTGTTAAACTTAATACTTAGTAGTGTAGTGATAGTGCTACTGTCCATGAACACAAGAACAAAGTGTCCCCTTAATTAAATACCTAGAGACTGTAAGAAAAGTGCCGATGGACACATTCTTAGTCTATACTATAATAATATATTATTAATATTATAAAGAGGAAAGATTTGTTTGTTTGTTTGTATTGAATAGGCTCCGAAACTACTGGACCGATTTGAATAATTCTTTCACCGTTGGGAAGCTACACTATCCCCGGGTGACATAGGCTACATTTTCAAAAAAATTAGGGATCCTTACTAAAACCCGTGCGAAGCCGGGACGGACCGCTAGTTATCAATATTTCTATAAAATTAAGTCAAAGTTAAATTACTTATTAGCCTAGTTGGCTAGATCGTAATGTTATTATAGTACCACAATGAATAGGTGCAATAATCAAGTAAAAAAACAATTTAAAAAGCTTTGAATTCATGTTTTGTATTTCCCAAAATCTTGAGCCGGAACAGATGTTACAGATCCGGAAATCGGCAAACAATTGTTCGCATCTGGCGTTAATGGCTATAGGCGATAAGTCAGCCACATGGTCCCTTTGTTTCAAGTTAAGTTGAGTTTTTCAAGACTTTATTTGTTTTCATAGTGCTTACCTGCATTGAAGGAAATTACAATGATTTTTAGGTTCCGTTACCCAAAGGGTAGACTTTGGGTACGGAACCCTAAAAACCATTGTGATTTCCACACAGCATCATCTAGCCCCAAGCTAAGCAGAGCTTGTGTTATGGGTACTAGATGACTGATATACTTAATACAATACATTACATACATAGATATTTTTTATTATACATAGAAAACACCTGGAATAAATATTTGCAGATCGTACAAACATTTATCTATACGCGGGAATCGAACCAGCAACCTTCTGCGTCACAGGCGGACATTCGCCTACTGCGCCACATCGGTCGTCAAATTATCATTATAATTACATTTTGTACTGTATCGTATGTCGCATGCAAAAAGAGTATAAGGCGATTTCTTCATATTTTTCGCTCGTAGTTTCAAAACAGTCAGTTTCGTAATATATTTAATTACAACACTTCTACAATTATTATTAAGGTTAAATGTCATAAACGAGTATACTCTCTGTTTTATTATTTGTAACACGTGATTATCCTACTAATATTATAAACGCGAAAGTTTGTAAGTATGGATGGATGGATGGATGTTTGTTACTCTTTCACGCTCTAACCAGTGGACCGATTTGGATGAAATTTGTAATAGATATAGATTGTAACCTGGATTAACATATAGGCTACTTTTTATTCCGAAAAAATAACAGGAACGGGAAAAAAACTGCCACGCGTGCGAAGCTGCGAGCGGTCGCTAGTACTACATAGGTGTTGTACCTACATGTCCAAATAAATTTATGTAATTAAACATTGCCCAGTCAAGGTGCAAAGACAGGTGCACTACAAAAACAGGATCATTATCAACTCACCAGGCCGAGGACAGATGGCACGCGCCAACCAATATGTGTAAAATATACTTTTTATTACATCCAAAGTTTTTATGACATTTTTGTGCATATACTGCGAAAAGTAACCAATAAGGATTGGGGTCACTTTCTAATAGGATCGCCGAGAAATATAATAATTATGCTAGAAAATCCACACATCATCTAGCACTAAGCTAAGCAGAGCTTGTGTTATGGGTACTAGATGACTGATATACTTAATAAAACACATTACATACATAGATATTTTTTATAATACATAGAAAACACCCAGAACACCCGGAATAAATATTTGCAGATCGTACAAACATTTATACCGAGGCGGGAATCGAACACGCAACCTTCTGCGTCACAGGCGGACATTCGTCCGCCGTGCCACATCGGTCGTCAACCAAACACCAAAATCGGTTTAAAGCTAATGTTATGAAAAGTTTTTTAAAAGCCATTACATTTTTGACGCGCTTGAATTTAGGTAAGCTGCTAGAATCTAGTATTATTATTGCATCAAGGTCGTGGTTAGGTACTAACTTACCTACGTGTGAAATAAACATTTGATTGTATAGGTTTTTATTTCAACGCAAAGACCGGCTGAGTTTTACGAGTCAGTATTTTAAAGATGAAAAATTTCATTTTAAAATTTAGGCAGATTATTAATGGTAAAAAAGTTGATGGTTAATAGTTTTAAGCTTATTATTAAATATAATTAAGGATTAATTTACCAATTGATATAAAATAATAAGTTTCAATATTGTTATAGAATGCACCAACCCACACTATTTAAAAAGTCCGTTACGCAATATTCATCAAGGACCCAAACAAATACAACGACCGCGCTCACGCAAACTGTCACAACTCATAAAATTACACTTTTTATATCGAGTTCAGTAAATAGACCCATTTTTTATGTGATTTATTGTGACATAAATAGTATGTGGGAAAGTCTTGCCTTAAATTCATATCAAGATACTTTATCTGAGATAGCAAAAAACCGTTAAAAGTTAACTAAGCTGAACTCACCAAGTCCAATTTTTTTCTTGATCTTCTTTAACACCTTCATTTTGGAGCCTTTCTTATCCTTGACTGGGGTAGTCTCCGGTTCCAGAGCCATGGGGGGTAGGACGAGCGTCTGAGGCGGCATTGAACCGTGTCCCGAAGCCCTGGGGCAAGCCGGACAGTGGCACGGACCCCTAGCCTGCCTCACGCTCATACAACTGCTTACACCCATCATTTGTTATAACCCTTTGTAGGAAACTTTAATTCATATCACACAAGAGTCACGATTTCACAGTCACGTTTGTATAATGTTCCTGTCACGATACGAAGAGCGTAAACCCGAAGACGCGAAACAACCGCTCGCGACGCGGCCTATCGGCGGAGTGACGGCTCCTCTGAACGCGAGCTAAGCCCTAGGCTGCGTGCGCATTCAACCAGCCCTTGCAGCTGTCTTTATTCACGCTGTAGGTTAGACAGAGATAGAACTAGGAGAATGTCAACAGGGGTAGCTTTTTATTTTTGGAATTAGCAGATGAATTGGACAAAGGGCTATTCTGTTTTAGCGTGCTAATTTCTACTGTCCATTATAACACAAGAATTCAGCACAAACTGTTTTTTATTATAATTAATTAGAATGAAGATGATGAAGAATAACGATAAAGATGCTGTGACTGATAATTATGGTCAAAATAAGTAGTTTAATAAACTGTTCTGCATTCGTCGAGTTTAGAGGATATTACTTATTTATTTTATTTTATTAAACTCATGTGAAAAATCAGCATTCTTTTTAAGTATTTACTTAATTGATTCTACTTATTTTTAGTTTACATCAAGATATTGTATTTTTAATTAGTTTTATGGGGTAACTTAAAGAAATGGTGTTTAACTTTTTTATAACATTATTACAAATGGTATGGGCTGAGCGGGCTCCCTAATAAATGGGAAGGTCGTGAGTTTGGATCCCTTGCTTCATAATAAATATATATGTGTATATACTTCTGGATGATATAAAAAGGTATTGTTTTGTACGAAAACTTGAGAAACTTGAGATTTCAACTACGGTGGTCCAATCTTACCCCTATGCGGGTTGTTTTATTGGTAGGTACTGGTTTATTAAGTGTTTTTTAACAAACAGCCAAAATATTTAATTTTTCATTGAATTTAACTTCTTCAGTTTCAATTTAGTTTAAAAAAGCGCAACCATGAAAAATATATCAGTACAATATCTAGCCTTCCACATCACCAATAGTAAGAGTAGGAGCGACTCCGCCATCTGATGCAAAGGTCTTGGGTTCGAATCCGGTCGTGCACTAACGATTTTAAGTTTTCGTAAAATGTATGTACGCAATGCCAGTGCTTTCAAACGAGAACATCGCGAGTAAATCGATAATGAGCTTGCAACCTGCCACGCATGGAATACCAACTACTGCAAAATGTGGGTATGCACCAAATCTAATTTCTGGACGTACCTCTGACCACCTAATTATTATAATATAATAATAATAATAATGCTGGACAATCCACACAGCATCATCTAGCACCAAGCTAAGCAGAGCTTGTGTTATGGGTACTAGATGACTGATATACTTAATACAATACATTACATACATAGATATTTTTTATTATACATAGAAAACACCCAGAACACCCGGAATAAATATTTGCAGATCGTAGGTACAAACATTAATCCCAAGGTGGGAATCGAACCCGCAACCTCCGCGTCCTCAGCGTCGCATATAGGTATGCATGCACTATCCAATATAAATTACAATTTCTAATATTATTCTTCAGTAATCCACGTCTATGCCACATTGCGCCAGATGTGAGCTTGCACCTTGCTCAGAGCTGCACGCGCGTGTTTTTTGCCTCCTAATTTTCGCGACATCTGGAGGTCTTTTGAAGGTTCAAAGACCTTGTTGAGATGATTCTGAGCCTTTCTGAGCATGATGATTTTGACGACCGATGTGGCGCAGCGGGCGAATGTCCGCCTGCGACGCGGAGGTTGCGGGTTCGATTCCCGCCTTGAGATAAATGTTTGTACGATCTGCAAATATTTATTCCGGGTGTTCTGGGTATTTTCTATGTATAACAAAAAATATGTGAGTATGTAATGTATTCTATTATGTATATCAGTCATCTAGTACCCATAACACAAGCTCTGCTTAGCTTGGGGCTAGATGATGCTGTGTGGATTGTCCAGCATTATTATTATTATTATTATAGGCTAGCTGTGTTGATAATTTAAATGTGATCTCATTAAACAATGAGCCGATGCGTCATACCAGCACCTTCTACTTTCATTAGTACCAATTAGTTAAATTAGCCGAGGGCCGACCCATAAGGTTAATAGTTTCCTGTTCAAAGTATTGAGCAGGTTGATTTAAGAGAATACTGTACTGTAGATAGATAAAACGCTTATTTGTCTTAACTTAAACACACATAGGTACTTATCTTAGATACAGTCAGCTGCACTAGAATGTATACAATTCGTAACTTACAGAATAGTTTTATAGCGTTAAAATTTACTGAGTAAAAGCTCAAAAAATATGTGAACATTCCACGATTTTTGAGCTTTTTCTGTTTTGAAAGTTACAAATTGTATACATTCTAGTGTAGCTGACTGTACATAAAAAAGTAGAAGTACAGCGGATCATCGATTGAGGAATATAGAAAGAAAAGGAAACACGTTGCATGTATTACCTACCGAGCTATAAGTGAAGGACTCGTTCGGGGAAGTACTACCACCATGCCTATTCCTTCTGCCAAGCAGCGCAGCGTGTTCCGGTTTGAAGGGCATCTTTCATATCTAGTACTTTTCTCGTTACATTACATCGTGCCGAGGGCATTACAGGCACATGCGGTTTTGCACCTATACACCTCAAGTTAATGGTCGCTAAGACAACAACGAGAGCTGTACAGAAGCTCTCGTTGCGAGGGAGCTAAGCAGTGCATCGTAGGGTACTTTCCACACGAGCGTGACCTTCAAGGCAATGCTTTGCTATAGGCGGTAGTAACCACTTAACCACAGGTGGATCATTTGCTTATTTCATTAAGAAAGTTGTATTAAAAAAGTATATTGAACAGAGTCGATGTAGAAAAGATCCCTAAAATCGTATATGTGATCAAATTCATTAAACATTATGTACCCTATAATTTCTTAAACTATCATGGTTTTCATCAATATTTTGGATAAAATCAAAAAATCATGGTAAATATCCCGTTTTTATTCAAAATATTATGTACCCTGCCGTAACACAGTTAAATTTAGCACGGAGGGTATGTTTTTTGTAACTAGCTAAGTACCTATTTGCTCCAGTAAAAATTAAAAAAAAAGCACTGCTTCTGAACTTTTAATGATAATCATAAGAACCACTCTGAATCGTCACGTAAACAATGTAGGCAAACGCACGACAGTCCGGCAACAAATTCCTGGCGATATTGCAAAAAAAAAATGTTTTATCATCTTGCTAAGCTGCGTTCACATCTGTAGCATTCACCGTTTTTCGATTAGAATATAATTGATCAAGGTGTTCAAACTACCCAGTCTTACGACCCAGAACATAAGGTTCATAGTAATGTAGCAAAAACCACAAAGCTACGATGCATTTCAAAACTATCGGAATATCGACTTTACTGTTTGTAAATTTAGTTTGAAAATAGATATTGTCAATATTGGAATAAGCTGCATAACGCAACCATTGCTATTTTATCTTCATAGATTCTATTACCTACATTGCAAGGTCTAAAATAACCCAAAAACACCGAAAATAGACTTGTCACAGTTTACGTGAGTTAGGTCGACACATCTTCAGATAGCAACTTTCGCCCTTACAGATTAAGGTCGATTATTGTGTAACTCGGGGTAATTTATCGACATGTGTGTTAGAAAGGTGGTGTACCAATTTTTTGCCAATAATGAGAGGGTGTGGAAAGTTCACTTGAAAGGGCACGTGGGTTTGCTACTAGTATGTATACTGTGGTTCTAGTCTAAAGGTGACGCGTGCCATCTTTGTGGGTAATTCAGGTTATAAAAACTAAACACATTTTATAGACATAGACAAAGGTTCTGAAATAGGTACAATTACAGTTAAATACAGTAGGTAGGTGCCCTTTGAATTAAATAATTATGCTGAATAAGTAAACTATCGTAATTAAACTAGCCAAATTGGAGAACAAAAAAAAGTGCTATATTGAGAATTTTCTGTTTTGAAGTCCAGTTTGATACAAATGGCGACGCCTAAACTTGCATTATAATATAACTAGCGGCCGCTCGCAGCTTCGCCCGCGTGGCAGTTTTTCCCCGTTCTCGTTATTTTTTCGGGAAAAAAGTAGCCTATATGTTAATCCAGGTTACAATCTATATTTATTTGAAATGAAATGAAATGAAATACATTTATTTAACACACACAAAACAGAGCATAACATACATATAAAGGTATAACAGTACAAAGAACAGAGAAACGTAGAGAAAGTAGGTAAACAGAAAGATAGGAGGCACAAATAAACCAAAAGTAGGTATGTAGGTAAGTAGGTAGGTAGGTACCTACAAGTAAGAAACCTACCTATGTACCCACACCTACTATGACAAAAAACGGAGTAAATACAAAAAAGTTGTGCCAATTAGTCGTGCTCTGTGTCTCGTGTGGTTAAATTGGCACTGTCTCAGCATATGCTACCCCACGCGCATGAAATGTGACATGCGGCAGCGCTGATTTTCAGACAAGGCCAAGGTAAGAGGAAACTCTTGGGCCGATCTCGGCGAGGAGGCTGCATTTAAAAGGTTTAATAAGGTAAGGAAAGTACATACATTAGGTAACATTAAAAAACATAATATAATAAATATAAACAGCAAAGTGACATTTTGGGTAGTGCAAATAAAGTTAAATAGTTACAATAAAAGAATAAATACTACATCTGTGGTTAAATGTGGTTAAATGTGGCTATAATCTGTGGTTGCTTACGTGAAAAATTAAATGACGTGGCAGGCAATGCGGAACGAAATGAAGTGGACTGGCATAGCAAACCTATTCAAATCCTATTTCAAATTTCATCCAAATCGGTCCACTGGTGTGGCGTGAAAGAGTAACAAACATCCATCCATCCATACTTACAAACTTTCGCGTTTATAATATTAGTAGGATAATAATGCTGGACAATCCACACAGCATCATCTAGCTAGCCCCAAGCTAAGCAGAGCTTGTGTTATGGGTACTAGGCGACTGATATACTGAATACAATACATTACTACACACACATTTTTTTATACTAAATAAATATTTAAAAAAAAAAATATATGCAGATCGTACAGACATTCGGACGGGAATCGAACCCGCAACCTCCTGCGTCGCAGGCGGAGTTTCGCCCGCCGCGCCACATCGGTCGTCAAAACAATAAATGCCAAATTGCAGTGACAGAAGTCTAACAGCTTACAGGCCAGATGCAGTCGTGACATGTGCCCGGAAGCAAGGCGGGACTACGCTTGCTTTAGTTAGATTATCGGTATTGAGTTATAAAAAGTAAATTTAAGGTGGAACAAGTCGTTACTATTTCCATACAAACGCTGTAACTGAATATCTCTACTATTTATTAACGGAATTATCTTGCCGTTATCTAGGCTCGTTACCCTATATTCTACAGTAACATCAGATTACCTTGAAAGTTACAAGCGTCGAAAGATTCAGTACTAAATCTTTCGAGGTAATCATATAATAATGTTGGACAATCCACACAGCATCATCTAGGCCCAAGATAAAATAATACAGAGTAGCGGCGAACAGAAATAAATGTAAAAAAAAAAAAAAAAACAGCCAAATGCGAGTTGGACTCGCGCACGAAGGGTTCCGTACTGAGTAAAGCCGTAAGGGGTAAAACGGGACCCTTTTACTAAGACTCCGCTGTTTGTCTGTCTGTCCGTCTGTCACCAGGCTGTATCTCATGAACCATGATAGATAGTTGAAATTTTCACAGATGATGTATTTCTGTTGCCACAGAGGCTCTCATACAACAAACATGTTTTTTTGCCGTTATTACTATAGATAATGGCACGGAATCCTTTTATTTCAGGTTTTATTTATTTATGTCAGGTAGGTACCTTTTTAAATCTATTTTATTAACTTAAAACATTGAAATTCCGCGGATCTCGCGGTGTAACAAGCTTAAATAATGCTGGACAGTCCACACAGCATCATCTAGCCCCAAGCTAAGCAGAGCTTGTGTTATGGGTACTAGATGACTGATATACTTAATACAATACATTACATACATAGATATTTTTTATTATACATATAAAATACCCAGAACACCCGGAATAAATATTTGCAGATCGTACAAACATTTATCCCAAGGCGGGAATCGAACCCGCAACCTCTGCGTCGCAGGCGGACATTCACCCGCCGCGCCACATCGGTCGTCGAAAAACATATGTTTCCTACAAAAACTAGTTTAACATCAGAAGTATCCAAAGGTAACCAATTAATAGGCAATTACAATACTAACATCTGTCAGTAATTATTGGAATATTTCATAAAAGAAAATGAAAAGAAATAGTTTCACGACTAATCTCCAGGCACGGTAGACGGTAGACCTCTTTGACGACCGGTCGTCGAATGTAGGTACCTACCTAATTTTTTTATTCTTCTGCTGTTTAAACAAGCATAATGCAAGCATAGTCGATGATACTGTACTGTACATACATTCCACATGACGACCGATGTGGCGCGGCGGGCGAATGTCCGCCTGCGACGCGGAGGTTGCGGGTTCGATTCCCGCCTTGGGATAAATGTTTGTACGATCTGCAAATATTTAATCCAGGTGTTCTGGGTATTTTCTATGTATAATAAAAATATCTATGTATGTAATGTATTGTATTAAGTATATCAGTCATCTGTACCCATAACACAAGCTCTGCTTAGCTTGGGGCTAGATGATGCTGTGTGGATTGTCCAGCATTATTATTATTATTATTATAAAAATATGTATGTATGTATGTATTGTATTGTATTAAGTATATCAGTTGTCTAGTACCCATAACACAAGCTCTGCTTAGCTTGCGCCTAGATTATGCTGTGTGGATCGTCCAGCATTATTATTATTATTGTAAACGCGTGTAATTTTTCACGAAAGAACACCAACAGCGGCCTTAAAGATTGGTTTAAGCCCTGCCGGTTTATCTCACGAGTACCAGAAGCCTATGAACATGAAAGAGTAAATAGCTAGCTACTAACGGTACTTCAACGTATTACCACCGTGGGAGAGACAAACGGAAGGTTATACGCCGAACGATGAATAGGGGACTTGGGGCGTGGGTGTTTTTGTCTCATAAGTTTATTTTTATCTAAAAAAAATAGAGGAGATAAAAGATATTTTTGTCTATGGAAGGTACAAAATTGGTGGTAGGGTTAGTATGTGGTCCAAAAGGTATGTACAGTCAGCTGCACTAGAATGTATACAGTCCGTAACTTTCACAACGGTATTACAGCATAAAAATGAGCTCTTACGCCTCAAAAACTAAAAAGTCATGAAATTAGTTAGTGACCTCACTTATTTTTTGAATAATTGTCATGTCAATAATTTTGGCACCGCTGTGAAACCATTTTGAAAGTAACGAATTGTATACATTCTAGTGCAGCTGACTGTACACATTATATTGATGGTTAGAACGAGTTTTTTTTTACACAACTAGCTAGGGATGTGCAAAAAATAATCGATTTTTATTTAGAACTTTTATTATTATCTTATAATCGATTTTTATAGTAATATTAATCGATTTTTAAATTACGTGTTAATTTATTAATCGATTTTTTTTAAATTGATTTTTATAGTAATATTAATCGATTTTTAAATTACGTGTTAAGTTATAAATCGATTTTATAAAATTTATTTAAAAAAAAATCGATTATAAGATTTTTTTTTCACATCCCTGCGACTAGCTTTTTTTTACTACAATTTGCTGATGGAACAAGCATATGGCCCACCTGATGATAAGTGGTTACCTTACCATAGCCTATAACAAAGCGTTGCCTTGTTTGGCGGCAGAAATAGGTACGGTGGTAGTACTTCCCCGGACGAGCCTTTTCACAAAGAGCTCTACTAAACAAATTTAACTTGAAAACCTTGTTAGCAACAGAATTAAAATAGAATTACCTTAAACAACGGAAAACTTTTCGTACGTTCTTATAAATAAGGTAGCATTTATAATGCAGCTATTTCAAGTTCAGGTATGCATACCAGCTGATAGATCAGCTGTCTTTGAAAGGTCAATGACATCCTACTAATATTATAAACGCGAAAGTTTGTAAGTATGGATGGATGGATGTTTGTTACTCTTTCACGCTCTAACCAGTCGACCGATTTGGATGAAATTTGGAATAAACATAGATTATAACTTGGATTAACATATAGGCTACTTTTTATCCCGAAAAAAAAACGGGAGCGGGAAAAAAACTGCCACGCGGGCGAAGCTGCGAGCGGCCGCTAGTATAGGTATAATTTGCAGCTTATTGAAATTAAACTGTGGAAAGTAGGAATGTATGTACTGTACAGTAGCATCGACTATGCTTGTTTAAACAGCAGAAAAATAAAAAAATTAGATAGGTACCTACATTTATCTACATTCGACGACCGATGTGGCGCGGCGGACGAACGTCCGCCTGCGACGCAGGAGGTTGCGGGTTCGATTGCCTTGGGATAAATGTTTGTATGATCTGCAAATATTTATTCCGGGTGTTCTGGGTATTTTCTATGTATAATAAAAATATCTATGTATGTAATGTATTGTATTAAGTATATCAGTCATCTAGTACCCATAACACAAGCTCTGCTTAGCTTGGAGCTAGATGATGCTGTGTGGATTGTTCAGCATTATTATTATTACATTATTATTATTATTATTGGAGCGATCTAGTAGATCTGCCTTCAAATGCTGTATCCTGGATCAGGGACCTGAACATTGACTTATAGTATTAGTTAGTGTTATTTTTATATTGATTAATTGATTTTAGTAATTGTAATTTTTTTTAGTTTATAAGAAGTTTGTTTTTGTTTATTAATTTTATTTAATTTGACTAGAATTTTAGATATAATATGTTTACTTATTTTTATCTTTACGCCTGTTACAAATGTCATACGATTAAATAAATAATTATTATTACATAATTAGGTTCCTTTTCATCTGTATGCATACTGCTCATACAAAAATTAAAAAACAAATGTTTGCGGACATTTTTACACACATCTAGTCCTAAACTAGCCCCAACTTGTTGTACTATGGGAACCAACGTACCTACACGTTTTTTGTAAATACATACTTAGAAAACAATATAACACCCAGACAAAGAACAAACATGGATGTTCATCACTCAAATGTTTGTCCTCAGTTTGGAT
Organism: Electrophaes corylata; assembly: GCA_947095575.1. Classification (NCBI taxonomy): domain Eukaryota; kingdom Metazoa; phylum Arthropoda; class Insecta; order Lepidoptera; family Geometridae; genus Electrophaes; species Electrophaes corylata. Next base: position 3,980,992 of record OX352727.1, read on the forward strand.
CGAACCCACAGCCTACAGCACAAAAAGCAGTTACTACTAACTGAAATACTTAATAATAATAATAATAATGCTGGACAATCCACACAGCATCATCTAGCCCCAAGCTAAGCAGAGCTTGTGTTATGGGTACTAGATGACTGATATACCAAATACAATACATTACACACATAGATTATTTTTATTATACATAGAAAATACCTAGAACACCCGGAATAAATATTTGCAGATCGTACAAACATTTATCCCAAGGAATCGAACCCGCAACCTCCTGCGTCGCAGGCGGACATTCGCCCGGCGCGCCACATCAGTCGTCAAATGTGAGGCCAAAGTTAGTAAAAATCTTTGCAAAGTTCTATCTCCCAAAGCCTCTTATCTGAAGGTGTCTTATAGAGAAGACTTGTAGGGTCATGTGTCAAGGGTTTCTAAGAGATACCTAACCTAGGCTGTAGTGCTTCTAAGCCAGACACAAGCTTTTGCCAACTTTCTTTGAGTTAGGAAACCAATAATTTAAATTGACAATATCTACCCTACTAATATTATAAACGCGAAAGTTTGTAAGTATGGATGCACTAGAGGCCACTCGCAGCTTCGCCCGCGTGGCAGTTTTTTCCCGTTCCCGTATTTTTTTCGGGATAAAAAGTAGCCTATATCCTATTCCAGATTACAATCTATATTAATTCTAAATTTCATCCAAATCGGTCCACTGGTTAGAGCGTGAAAGAGGAACAAACATCCATCCATCCATCCAAGCATTCGCATTTGGAACAAGCATAGATTATAACTTGTATTAACATATAGGCTACTTTTTAACCCGAAAAAATTACAGGAACGGGAAAAAACTGCCACGCCGGCGAAGCTGCGAGCGGCCGTCGAAAGTCCCGTCGAAATTGGTCCAGCCGTTCTAGAGATTAGCCGAAACAAACAGACAGACAGATAGACAGACAGATAGACAAAAATTGTAATAAATGCTATTTTGGTATATGTATCGTATATACATTCATATATTGTAGTTTTTTAAGTGCAACACGTTATCAGCGGAGTGGGGCACTGGTGTCCTGTAGCACAGGTTTTTCCTTAAACCTATTTGAGGCACCAGTCTCTCGCAAAACAGGCTAGCTTTTTACATAACCCAACACAAGTTTCTATAGGTAAGTTTGTAGGAAAAATTGCTTTACAAGTATGTACTTACCTTTTATTATGTTCATCCCTGTTTGACCTACCTACCTATTCTCATCATATATTATACTATACCTAGATAATAAGTTAACCTTTTGTTGAGAGAAAATAAATAAACATTTGATTTGATTTGATTGATTCAAATGCATGTAGTAAAAAGCGGTTATTTTAATATTACAAACAGACACTTCAATTTTATTTATTTGTATAGATATATTTAAAAAAAGCATATAAAGTATTCTAACAGCTGATTCTAAGACTATCACGGCAACCGCACCTAACATACACACCCTTCAAATCAGATTCTGTGGTAGTACAATATCTTGAAACAAAGAACAGAGTAACCTTCTCTTTGTCAATGTTAGAAAGTTTCATTTCTCACGTAAAATCTTGGTTCTTTCATAGCGTCAGCTGATCCCAAAAACATCCATCAGCTGATTTCAAAGACAGGTAATGCAACCTTCTTTGCATAACTGAAGTTTACGAAAAAAGTTTCTGTTGCTGTCACCATTTATGTCATTCTAAAATTAAATTTACCGCGTAAAGTTTAAAGTTTCAAATTGCCTGACGCGACACGCAATTTACATTTTTTTACAAAATTCTTTAGCGGGAATTGATTTTGGAAATTGCTCCTTACTTCACCGGGATTAGATAGAAAATAGCTTGAAAAATTCTGGTCCATTTTAACACTGGCCATTGTGCAAAACGAATGCACGTGGCTTTTGCATTGCGAAGAAAAAAAAAACAAAAACAGGTATTACACAGCTGATTGTCAGCTGTTCGCAATTATTATTCTACCATCATTTAATTTGACCTCTCGCCAACAAGAAATAGAGCCCACTTCAGTAGGTACTAAATTCAATAGTTTTTATATTCGAAATTTAAAATTTTAGCATAGACTTCGGCATTACTACCATGCCGAAGCCGAAGTAGAAATATACTTTATTAATGTAGTTTTAGGAACTTTTTCAGTAAAGCAAGTAATTTTTTTTTATGGAGAAAGGCTGTAGGTACTTTTAATTTTTTCTGACTGTAAAATTTAGGTGTTATAGATAAAAGAATGTACAGAGTTGATACAAAAGATATTAAGAACTTGGTAACAGGATTTCAGGTAGTCAATATCTACAAAGATAGAAATGATGACCAACAGAGCACTGTTGGTTTAGTAAGTGGGAGTGACCACGCTTTCTGATCCTACACAACTTTAGGTTCAAATCCTGGTGCACATAAATTTTTCCGTTCAAAAAATGTATGTGTAAATCACGTTTAATTACAGGCTACTACTAAGCCCTGCCTCCTGTGGTGGTGGGTTCGATCCCCACCGAGAAAAAACATTTGTGTGATGAACATAGACGTTTGTTCTTGTGCCTGGGTGTTTATACGTATTCAAAGTATGTATTGATTTACAAAAAAAAAAGTAGTATTTTTTAAACTTTCGCGATCAGAACACATATTGAAAACTTATATTACACGGGTATTTATCGCGTATTACCTTTTTATTAGTGTGTTTTGTGTTCTATTAATGTTGTGTGTCGTAGTGTGAACACTGACAATATGGATACCGAAGATCAAGTGAGGGTAGTTGTTGATACTGCCACCGCTTCTCAGTGACGGTAGTTCTCAAGTTCAATGCTCCAGTCTGCCCGCGACCACGACTATTGCAACATAGTCGAAACGTCGGGAAAATAAATAAAAGGGTAATACGCGATAAATACCCGTGTAATTTAAGTTTTCAAAAAAAAAGTACTATATAAGTATTCTATCAGCTATCTGGCTCTCATAGTACAAGCTTTGCTTAGTTTGGGGCTAGAGGATGTTGTGTGAATGTGTGTAAATATTAATTATTATTATTAATTAGTAGGTTAAACCATATTTTAAGTAATCCTGCATCATCATCATCATCATCATCAGCCTGTAGAAGCCCACTGCTGGACATAGACCTGCCCCACACGTTTCCAAGAAAAACGATTCTGACCCCTTTCCATCCATCGATCCCGCGGTACTAAGAGTGTCGTCAGTCCATTGGGTAGGAGGACGTCCCACACTTCTTTCAAATCCTGCATGGAGATACAAAAAATTATACAAGGAGTTTATTTAAAAAAATTGCGTCGCTGCTAACCAGAATCCGTGGTAGTTCTAACAACATCCTATTGACCATTGCCAATAAATGGGACAGCCCCTTCCTCAAGCACTGTGTGCGAGTAATGACGTCATAAGTAATACTTATGACGTCATTATTCGTAAGTTGCATGCTCCATGCTAGCAGTTTAGAATACTTTAAACTTTAAATTTTGTAATATTTACTTTAAGTTTAACATAGTGTTATAAGTACATACTAACAATTCTATGGATCAATGTTATCTGAAATAAAAATATTATAATTATTATTATTATTACTCCTTGACCACTTCCAAATACTCCAGAAACATGTAAGTTACCTAAAACATGGTAATGTGGCATATACATGTGTATTTTATATGTAGTTTATTCCTTAGTATTATAATAAGTATTTGTATTCTATATATTGTACTCTAATAATTTTTGACAACCGATGTGGCGCGGCGGGCGATTGTCCGCCTGCGACGCAGAAGGTTGAGGGTTCGATCCCGCCTTGGGATAAATGTTTGTACGATCTGCAAATATTTATTCCGGGTGTTCTGGGTATTTTCTATGTATAATAAAAAATATCTATGTGTGTAATATAGTATTGTATTAAGTATATCAGTCATCTAGTACCCATAACACAAGCTCTGCTTAGCTTGGGGCTAGATGATGCTGTGTGGATTGTCCAGCATTATTTATTATATTATATTATTATGTATTTGTGATATATTTATACTTGTAAATGTTGATTTCTTATTGGATTCAGTTTGATTTGTAGTTTAGTTAAATATACATTAAATTCTAATTTTAATTTAGCATGTACACAAACCTACCTCTATAGTCACCTCTCTCTAGCCTCAAAGGTTTGCTGTAAGAAAACTCTTTTCAGAGTTAAGTTCGCCTTTGTATATGTCCTCTATTTATATTTTTCCTATGTAATTATATGTGCATAAAATATATGCAATAAATAATTTAGAATTAATAGGTCAAGTAATGCCACTTGGCTGACAGTCAAACAGTCTGTTCAACTGTGTTGCTTTGGACATGTTCGTGCAGTTCTGTTTTTAAGGAACCACAATGCGTTTGTTAAATTTCTTAACTGTTTGGGCCCTTCGTATGGTAGAAATATTGGAGTTACATGCTGAACAATAAAATATTTTTTTCTACAATTTGCTGATGGAACAAGCATATGGCCCACCTGATGTTAAGTGGTTACCATCACCAATAGCAAAACATTGCCTTGTAGGTCACGTTAGTTAGCTATGCTTACAGCTTACATGCTATACGTCACAATACACTACTCTGCGTCCATCAACCTGAGGCATACAGGTGTTAAGCCTCATGTGCCTGTAATTACACCGGTACCCACACCCTTGGATGCTATACGTCTAGATAGGTTTTAAAACCAATGTTTCACAAAATTTTCTCATTTCAGATGCACTAGTGTTGTTACATTAAAAACATTAATCAGTTAACCAGAACCTAGTCACTGTACTGTAAACTGCTTAAACAACAAAAAATAACTGTACCGATCTCATTAGAATCCAATTAGAACTAGATATTAGTTGATAAAACACACTTACCGGGTATAGCACTCCCAGACTGACCCATTTTGAAGGAATTCTTTCACTTGCCACCGTGCTGAGAAATTCGGAGTATTTACACAATTTTTAGAGTTCACAGCATGATGTAAAGTTACTGCACAGTCTTATTAACTCAATACTCACAAACTTGACCTATGCACCTCGTATTTCGATGTTTACAATTAACTATCTATTTAAATTTGATTATAGGAAATTCACGTTTTCTTTTCTAGTTGGGATTTCGATGCATGGTTTGTTGTATTTGAACTTAATGATGTGACATAGTCATTGCACGATATTTTTAATATTACTAGCTATTATTATATTTATTCTAAGTACAACTATTAAAAATGCGTTTAACTATTCTAAATTATCAGCCAGCCTTTGCTGTGCCGTCCTGCTGTTTTTGTTTGACAGTTTTGTTTTAGATTTTATGTCAAAAGATGTCATGTCAAAACAAAACGGACAGATGCCATAGATTATAGAAGAATAAAGCACCATCAAAAATCAAAGCAAGCACTTCCTTTCCTCGCTTAGCTGATTTCTAATTTGGCCACATTACTCCTTGATGATGTTGGAATATAACCGTATTTAATTTTTGGACTAAGTTGTGTTTCAGTCAATGTTATGGTTAAACAAGTCGGTACGTTGTCCGAGTTACAAGATTTAGTACTAAATCTTTCCACGCTTGTAACTTTCAAGGTAATCTGATTTTACGGTAGCATATAGGGTAACGTACCTAGATAACGGCAAGATAATTCAGTATCAAACTTAACTTTGGACGCACGTTAATAAATAGTAGACATTAAACACTAACAGCGTTTGTATGGACAACGTACCGACTTGTTTAACCTTAAGTTGAATCAATCAGTCACTGACTGTCAGTGTCTAGGTGTCAATCTAGAATTACCTAATAACGGATACAAAAAAAAATGGCAGTTTATTTTTAAATTGTGTTTGTGTTTACGGTTGTTGTAGTGGTTGCGTGAATTTTTGTTATTTTCGTGAAAATGATGCGTAAAAATGCCTCGAACGATAAAAAAAAAGCTTTGCTAGAACAAAAAGAGAAAATTCTACAAGATATTAAATACTACAACGAGAGAATTAGAGATTTTCCCAAAGCAAACTCAAATAATGATTACAGTGGAATCTGCAGGTAAATTACGTACATAAATAGATTTAGTTTTTGTGTGATAATTAAACGTAATTAACCTAGAAGGACTAGGCTTGTACTAAAATTTTCGTTATCCTGCTTCCTACTAATAATATCGATCGGGATAAAAAGTTGCCTATATGTTAATCCAGGTTAAAATCTATAGGTATTTATTCCAAATTTCATCCAAATCGGTCCACTGGTTTGGTTAGAGCGTGAAAGAGTAACAAACCTCCATCCATACTTACAAACTTACTTTATATAATTACTACCTACTTTACAGTTAGGTGAGCGATTGTGTGTAGTACGGCGATACAAGCAATGTTAGTGTAGTTATCAGTATGAGTACTCATAATTTATTACCTACCTAGGTAATTACCAACTTATTGTTAGGTTCAAATTAAACAACAACATGGAAGAGACTAGTCACCTGCGACACAGGGAATCCTAGTGCGGGGGCTAGTGTTCATTTTATGTTATTATAAGTACATACTTAGAAACCTATCACCGTAACGTACCTATTTTATAAGTTTAACTTTAATTTTGATGAATAAATGATTATAATAATAATTATTATTATTATTATAATTCTTCAGCTCTGACTCTGAGGATGATTTTCCAACTACCCTCGACATTGGCCCGTCGATCTCAGAGCTGAGGCAACAGGAGCGCCTGCTGAGGACTTGCCTGCAAGCGACACAGGAACTGACCAGTGTTGGAGTGCTACAGTCTGAAGTCAATGTTATGGTGGAAGATCCACCTTTGGAAGGGTAAAGGGCCTATATCCTGTTTATCAACATGCCTTATTTTTATGTCTATATTTTTTTATGAAGGTCTAGTGGAAGTGTGTCAGCTTCTGATTCTAAGCTGGTGGGTTTGAGTCTGGCCCTGTGTATCTCATGAACCGTGATTGTGAGTTGAAATTTTCTCAGATCATGTATTTCTGGTGCCGCTATAACAACAAATACTAAAAAACAGAATAAAGCAAAGAATTTTTTTTGACGACCGATGTAGCGCGGCGGGCGAATGTCCGCCTGCGACGCAGGAGGTTGCGAGTCAATTCCCGCCTTGGGATAAATGTTTGTACAATCTGCAAATATTTATTCCGGGTGTTCTGGGTATTTTTTACGTATAATAAAAAGGATCTATGTATGTATTGTATTAAGTATATCAGTCATCTAGTACCCATAACACAAGCTCTGCTTAGCTCGGGGCTAGATGATGCTGTGTGGATTGTCCAGCATTATTATTTACAGTGAGAAAGCAGTTACAGAGCCGGGATCCTGGAGAGAGTTTACAGCTGAGTGTAGGATAGATCTTGTACCATTCTCCATCACCTTCTATGCTCACCAACCAGTAAGTGTCAAAGTCATTATCTATTGTAGGACTTGCCAACCGGTGGGGTGTGCCCCCTGCCCAGCTAACATGTCATCATCATCATCAGCCTGTAGAAGTCCACTGCTGGACATAGGCCTCCCCCACACGTTTCCAGGAAGAACTATTCTGAGCCCTTTCCATCCATCGACTACCTGCAGTCCTAACAATGTCGTCAGTCCATCGGGTAGGAGGACGTCCTACGCTTCGTCTTCCGGTTCGTGGTCGCCATTCGAGAACCTTTATTCCCCAACGGTTATCGGTTCTACGAGCTATATGGCCTGCCCACTGCCACTTCAACTTGCTGATTCTGAGAGCTATGTCGGTGACCTTGGTTCTTCTACGGATTTCCTAATTTCTGATTCTATCTCGCAGTGAAACTCCCAGCATCGCTCGCTCCATAGCTAACATGTGCAATGCGACAAAATGTTGTCTACTTACAATAGACTTCCGCAAAGTCACTCCTGAATCAATCTATATATATAAAAGAAAGTCGTGTTAGTTACTTCACTTATAACTCAAGAACGGCTGAACCGATTTAGCTGACAATTGGCAGGGAGGTAGTTTAGAGCCAGGAGAAGGACATAGGATACTTTTTATCCCGAAAAAATAACGGGAACGGGAAAAAACTGCCACGCGGGCGAAGCTGCGGGCGGCCGCTAGTTAACTATATTAAAGAAGTTTTACTTCAATCGTGTGGTCTAAAGCACACTCGTTTTTTATAAACTCCTTACCCCTCAACTGCTTATAATCAAATAAAAAAATTAAAATTTCCTTATTGAGGGCTAAATTATGTAAAAATGTGCACTAAACATAGATTCAATCATGGACAAAGATCTACAATCGGCGGTCTTATCAACATATCATATCAGCCCGTGTTTTAACAAAAACTTGCCTGGTTTTTCAGAGCAGAAAGTTTGCGGCCTGTTCGTTCCGTGGTCTTCGCGTGCTGCCAGTGAAGACTTCAAATGAAGCTGAGTTGTCCAACTCGGTGCTCTCAACTCTTACCAACCCCAGTGATGCTATCCAGGTGACTTTCTTCCACAACTTACTCGTAAATGGTATATAATAATAATGCTGGACAATCTACACAGCATCATTTAACGACCGATGTGGCGCGGCGGGCGAATGTCCGCCTGCGACGCAGAGGTTGCGGGTTCGATTCCCGTCTTGGGATAAATGTTTGTACGATCTGCAAATATTTATTCCGGGTGTTCTGGGTATTTTCTATGTATAATAAAAAATATCTATGTATGTAATATAATATTGTATTAAGTATATCAGTCATCTAGTACCCATAACACAAGCTCTGCTTAGCTTGGGGCTAGATGATGCTGTGTGGATCGTCCGGCATTATTTATTTATTATTATTATTTATTTAACCCCAAGCTAAGCAAAGCTTGTGTTATGGGTACTAGATGACTGATATACTTAATACAATACATTACATAGATAGATAGACAAAATATTTATTCAAACCACCACAAGAATAAAGCCATACATAAAACAGAACAAATACATCAAATTACCAATAAACCAAGCTTAAGTTTCATTAGAGTTGATTGGACACCATTTTTAATAGATATATACAAGTTAAGTTAATTTAAGTTGTGGTGTACAACATAGTATTTTCTATCTATCTATCTATACATATACTATTAAAATGGTCTCCATGTGGTGGTGAAATGGCCTTAGCTCAGCATAATGCTACATACATAGATATTTTTTATTATATATAGAAAAAACCCAGAATAAATATTTGCCGATCGTACAAACATTTATTCGAAGGCGGGGATCGAACCCGCAACCTCCTGCGTCGCAGGCGGACATTCGCCCGGCGCGCCACATCTTTCATCGCTCTTAGTACCAACTGATGTTAAGTGGTTACCATCGCCTATAACAAAGTATTGCCTCAAATATTATAAAGAGGAAAGATTAGATTGTTTGAATAGAATAGAATATATTTGTTTGCATTGAATAGACTCCGAAACTACTGAACCGATTTGAAAAATTCTTTCACTGTTGGGAAGCTACACTATCCCCGGGTGACATAGGCTATTTATATTTTCAAAAAAATTAGGGTTCCTTACTAAAACCAGTGCGAAGCCGGGACGCGTCGTTAATTAATAATAATAATAATAATATAATAATAATGCCGGACGATCCACACAGCATCATCTAGCCCCAAGCTAAGCAGAGCTTGTGTTATGGGTACTAGATGACTTAATACAATATTATATTACATACATAGATATTTTTTATTATACATAGAAATACCCAGAACACCCGGAATAAATATTTGCAGATCGTACAAACATTTATCCCAAGGCGGGAATCGAACCCGCAACCTCTGCGTCGCAGGCGGACATTCGCCCGCCGCGCCACATCGGTCGTCAATTATAAATACATTGCAGGTACTGAGGAGTTATGCTCATGCATACCGTTCACGGCGTACTACCCTTGCTCGTCTGGCAGACAAGTATGCAGCTAACCTCTGTATGGAGCCCCTGGTAAGTGGCCTTATAAATTTGCTCAGTTAGTAGTAGCCCTGCCTTCTGCGCTGTAGGTGGTGGGTTCGATCCCCACCGAGAACAAACATTTGTGTGATGAACATAGATGTTTGTTTTGTCTCTAGGTCTTATATTGTATTCTATCAGTCATCTGGTTCCCATAGTACAAGCTATGCTTAGTTTGGGGCTAGATGATGTTTGTGTAAAAATGTCCACAAATATTTATTTATTCAGTACTAAATACTGACAGACTAAATGTGAAGGTTTTGAGCGTATATCGTAAATATTCATATCGCTAAAGTACCGTATTAAAAACATCCCAAGGCTGATTTCATCAGGTTTGATTGGCTCTCGATAGCGCAGTTGGGGTTAATCGTTTTTACGCGTTTTTAAATAAAATAATTAAGTACTTTGTTTATTTTATGTCGATATTGATGCTTATAACACGAAAAAACGGACAAATGTCGATTTTCTTTCGTTTTTTTTTTGTAATCCGAATCATAGTCTGAATGCAGCTTCAGTTTTCGGAAGTAATCTTATTACACCCGGTATAATAAATACCTTTTGACTTAGACTAGATATTTCAACAGTTTGTATGGTTTCAGCCTGAAGGAGGTTTCGTCTTGAAATGCTCGAATCTTCTTAAAATGTCATGGCGGTTGGAAAACCAGTCATCCCCTGTTAAACCATTTCACCACAAGATGAACTTTGACTTAGAATACATGGGTATGTACTTATCTATCTTCTATATATTATTCTATTGCATTGTTCTATATTTTATTAGTAGTAGAGCTCTTGTCTGTGGAATAGGCCTTACGATAAATTCTATTGTTCCGCGCAAAGCGCACTGTTTACAGTTGCTATGCATCGGTTTACTGTACTTGTATCAAAACTACCCACATTATATTATCTTAGTCATTTTATTATGTAATAGTGGATTAGCTACGCTTAATGGCACATACTTAATTTTAAGATAAAACTGTATTTTATTAACCAACTTCACTAAGAGTTGGTTTAAGCATTTATTTACTCTTAAGAATTAACAAAATTCACTTAATAAGTAGCCGGGAAACAAGTACCTACATGACCCACTTTAACCCTGTGAAAGAAACAAGCAGGACCCACATTTTGCAGTTTTTTTTAGTAGTAGTAGAGCTCTTAGGGAAGGGCTCGTCCGGGGAAGTACTACCACCATGTCTACTCCTGCCGCCAAGCAGCTTGCTGTGTTCCGGTTTGAAGGGTGTGGGTGCCGGTGTAATTACAGGCACATGAGGCAACACTTGTATGCCTCAGGTTGATGGACGCAGAGTAGTTCATCGGAGAGCTGGTTCATAACGAGCGTGATCTATGAGACAATGCTTTGTTAAAGTTAATGGTAACCACTTAACATCAGGTGGGCCATCTGCTTGTTGCGCTTCTTACTTTCATCAGCCTGAGGCACAGGTGTTAATCCTTTTGTGCCTGTAATGTCACCGGCACCTACACCCTTCAAACCGAAACACGCTGCGCAGCTTGCAGCAGAAATAGGTATGGTACTTCCCAGGACGAGCCTTTCACTAACAGCTGTACTAAAATACTTGTTTGTGTTTCAGATGAGTCTTATCTAAAAATAATTAAGCAAGCCCATCGTCAACTCTCCGATCCATCACTACAGACTGACGAGCGAACACTATTACTAGCTAAAATCATAAGCACATGCTTAGAAGCACAAGCCCCGACGCAAGAACTCTATGAAAGCATGGAATCAGACCACGAATCTATCAAAAAACTCGAAAAAACTATTTTAGAAGACTCTGACGACGATGTTACTGATAGAGAAGAAGAATCACAAACTCATAAGAGGAAGAGAGATGAAAGAAATGCCATAGAAGATACAGACGATAAAGATAACGAATCACGCAAGAGGAAGAGAGATGAAGAGGTTATGGCACCTCCTAAGTCTATCCCAAAGAAAGCTAAACCTAAAGGCAAAGAGAATATGGATGAGAATCGCAAATCAGTAAAAAGAGGAAGTAATGTTGATGGTGGTAATGCTAAAAAAGCTAAAACTGATGTACAAAACAGAGCTAAAAATGCAGAAGATACTGATGTGACTGAAATGGTAAAACAAAGTGAATTGGGTGCAAAAAACGATGGAAATAAAACTAAAAAGGTTGCACCCAATCAGAAAAACACAGGTAAAGCGGTTGAAAAGGAACACAATGAAAGAGATGCAGAACAAGTTGAGAAAAAGAGTAAAATTACAGAAAAAACTGTTGTCAATTCAAAAAACTCTGATGCTGAGCCTACAAAAGTTAAAAAAAAAGTGACTTCTGATGTCGCTGCTGTTAAAAACATTGCTGTTAGAAGCAGTACTAAAGAACCTAAAGTCTCGCATGATGCGAAAAATAGCGATAGTAATGATATTGCTAAAAAAATTACAAAAAAGATAACTAAGAATGAGGAAATGAAATCTAATGTAGATTGCAATGACCAAGAAAAGAAAAAGGTTACTAATGAGAAAAATAAACCTGGAAAAGGCGGTGTTGACCCAAAATCAGTTCACAATGCAAAAGACGCTGAGAAAATCGCTTCTCAAAATTCTAAGACCACTAAACTACCTAAACATGATGATAAAAATACTAAAACAAATCAAAATGTTGTTAATACTGAAAAGAACACAAAAAACTACGAAAAAACTACAGCCAGTAGCCAAGCCAAATCAAAGACTATTGAGAAAACATCAAAAAACTCTGAAAAAGTCAAAACAGCGAATCCTAAAAACTCTCAAAATACACACAACACGAAACCTAATGAAGAGGATAAGTTAAAAGGAAATTCTAAATCCAGTGCTAATCACGAATTGCAGAACAATGATAACAAAAATGAAAATTCTGAACCTCCTAAAGCGACAAAGGTTAATTCCGAACTTACTAAAAAGATTACCAATCATGAACCTGTTACTGCTAAGAAGAACGCAAATACTGGATCTAATAACGCAAAAAATGCTAATCCTGAACCTACCAACGCTAAAAGCCATACAAACCCGAAAAGCGACCCACAAAAAGCATCCAAACTGAACGATGGTTCTAAAAATAAAAACAGCGAAGACGCAAATCGTGCTAATACGAAAAACGCACAATCTACCAACAGTATTGCTAGTGAAAATTATAGAATCAAAAATATTGCCCCAAAAGATGTTGCCAATTTGAAAAAATCAACAAAAAACCTAGTATCAACGAAATCAAATAACACAAAGATTACACTCAAAAATAATCATGAAAAATCTAAAATTGTTATCAAAAATCATAGAAATTCAGGCGGAAAAATGCTTAGAAAAAGTATTAGTGTATCTTTAAAGCCTGATAGTACTGCGAGTGGAAAAGTATCTAAAATACCACAGAAGAAATTGTCCCCGGCTTATGCAGCTGCCCTAAAGGAAAATCCTATCAGGGTTAGTCCAAGTAAGTTCATATTAATTATAAACTAGTGGTTCTATGAGAACAGTAGACCTTGCAAGGCCTTTATAACCAACTAGCGGCCGCTCTCAGCTTCGCCCGCGTGGCAGTTTTTTCCCGTTCCCGTTATTTTTTTGGGATAAAAAGTAGCCTATATGTTAATCCAGGTTACAATCTGTATTTATTCCAAATTTAATCAAAATTGGTCCACTGGTTAGAGCGTGAAAGAGTAACAAACATCCATCCATCCATTCATATTAGTAGGATAACCGACAATTTCCCCTTACCCAAAATTGGAATCAGTCCATATAAACTGCAAACTGATTTCCCCACAATGTTATAAAGATGCTTTTTTTTTAATTTTATTTATACAATTTGCTGATGGAACAAGCATATGGCCCACTTAATAAGTGGTTACCATCGCCCATAACAAAGCATTGCCTTGTAGGTCACTTTAGTTAGGAACGTAACCTACAATACACTACTCTGCGTCCATCAACCTGAGGCATACAGGTGTTGCCTCATGTGCCTGTAATTACACCGGCACTCACACCCTTCAAACCGGAACACGCTGCGCTGCTTGGCGGCAGGAATAGGCATGGTGCTAGTACGCACCCGGACGAGCCCTTCACTAAATCATGTTCTGTTTTCTGTTCTCAGGGATGATGTCAAGATTCAAGAGTACATCAGATTCAAATGTTCAGGCGAAAATCTTTAAACCGGTCACAAACATACCGCGTAAGTAAATATTTAAAACTGGCAATGGTCTCAGCCACGTTCGTTATGAACGTGCCCTACGGTGGACTACTCTGCGTCCATCAACCTGAGGCATACAGGGGACCAAGCACGGTAGATATTCCTCTCCGATCTCTTAGTACCAAGTACCTACTAGAGTCTTCGAGGATGCTTAAAGGGGTTAGTCAGAGGTACATCTAAATAATACATCTGGTACATAGCCACATTTTGCAGTAGTTGGTATTCCATACGTGACAGGTTGCAAGCCTATCGCCGCTGCTATTTTTGGCGGGCGAGCGAATGTCCGCCTGGGACGCAGGAAGTTGCGGGTTCGATTCCCGCCTTGGGATAAATGTTTGTACGTGCTTTAAATATTTATTCCGGGTGTTTTGGGTATTTTCTATGTATAATAAAAAATATCTATGCATGTAATGTATTGTATTAAGTATATCAGTCATCTAGTACCCATAACACAAGCTCTGCTTAGCTTGGGGTTAGATGATGCTGTGTGGATTGTCCAGCTTTTTTTATTTAAATGTCAATCAGTCAGGACAAAGATTCTTATAATTGGTATACCGTGTTGTATCTTTAGCATTGTCAGGATTTTTTTAATAAGATAGAAATAGACAAAAAAACGAGTGTGCTTCAGACCACGCGACTGAAGTAAAACTTCTTTAATATACGAAACGTAACTGGCTATAAGAGAAAGAGAGAAAGAACAGTGCTTTCATACCCCCTCCATGGTAGTTAAACGTTTAACGCAACCTTGTTAGAAGTCGCATTAGAAGTATTACTTCAAAAACGTCTAACACTTACTATCTCTTTTGTTTCAGGCTTACTGAAAAAACCAAGCACTATAATTTAAATAAGTATTTAATTTATTTTTTATTTAAGTTGATAATTCTTATGTAATTCAATGTTAGTGTTTATTATTTGTGTTATTAATTGTAATGGATTAAATAATATTCTTTTCATGAAATTGTTTTTTTTATTATAAATAAGTCATTATTATCCTAATACAAATTATAGGTGACCCGTCGTCTAGGGGTATCATTGATCGAAGCTCTTATGGTAACATTATTTATTTAAGTATGTAAAAAGTTTAGTCAAATAATAATTGTATTACATAATTCATCTTAAAATCTAAAAAAAAAGATACTTAGAAGGTTTTTTTATTAAACTTATTTAAGTCATTAAGTATAAAAATATGGTCATATGGCTAGAAATTAACTTAATTAAATATATAATTACTAAAATAGAGTTTTAAAAGGATAGTTCTTGTGTGTGTCTCCCATTCTGTAACAAATAAAACATAATTAGTTTTTATAGGGAAATCACATATTTTATAGTAGATATATCCTTTTTATAATAGTAATAGGCTTTTTTGTATACTACCTCTTTTATGGTGTACTAGCGGCCGCTCGCAGCTTCGGCCGCGTGGCAATTTCCTTTCACGTTATAATCCATGGAACTTTCATCCCCTATTTTATCCCCTTGGGGGTAGAATTAATCAAAATCCTTTCTTAGCTGATGCCTACGTCATAACATCTACCTGCATGCCAAATTTCAGCCCGATCAGTTGGCAGTCAGTCAGTCATCTTTGAGTTATATATATTTAGATAATATCATTGGTTAAATGACATTACTCACCCTTTAAAAGTAAAAGTACGCTTGTTCCTATTAAGCGCATGCAACGCGTCAATTTGTCCCGAAGTCATGTTGAAGGTAAGAGCCTGCAGATTGTCCCACAGGTGGGCAGCGGATGAAGACTTTACTACTACAGTATGCCCACACTCGAGTTGGTACCTGGCAATTATAATATAACTAGCTGACCCGTGCCCACTTCGTTGGGCGGTAAACATTTTTACAAAGGTAGGTACTATGTAAAAATAAAGATGCGCGGTGGCGCTAGTACATAGGTACTGATGATTGTAGTCATTATAAAATAACTGAAGTAGTACTCGGCGTCGCCAACAGATGGCGTTAATAGAGGGTATACGGCATAAAATAGCGGCCACTCGCAGATTGCGTGACAGATTTTGCCCGTTCCCGTTATTTTTTCGGGATAAAAAGTAGCCTATGTCCTATTCCAGATTACAATCTATATTTATTCCAAATTTCATCCAAATCGGTTCACTGGTTAGAGCGTGAAAGGCTGCACGCGATATTGGGCAGTACCTACTTGGACATTTTCTATTTTTTCTAAAATAAAAGTAGCCTAAGTTACTCCTTATTACATCAGCTATCTGCCAGTGAAAGTCCCGTCGAAATCAGTCCAGCCTTTCCAGAGATTACCCGGAACAAACAAACAGATAGACAGACAGATAGACAAAAATTGTAAAAAATGCTATTTTGGTATATGTACCGTATAAACATTCATATGCATGCAGTAAAAACCGGTTATTTTAATATTACAGACGCTTCAATTTTATTTATTTGTATAGATGAAATAAACATTTTTATCTCTTCCAACCAGCTGCAGGGGTTGTTTTTTTTGAAATCATGAAAAACTTGTATAGCAATATCGTATTTTGAGTGTCCGAACCAAAATTGAAAGAAATCAAGTCACGCATATAAGGTACCTACAGATTTTCCATATATGTATGTAAATGTTGACACCCGACCTTCCCCTTTTCGATAGGGTAGTTTTAAAAAATGTTAAGCGTTGTTATTACTATTTTTGTATTTTAAGAAGCCAAACTGAGTTTGAAGCAAATCACACCATGCATTATAGCTTCTTGGCCTAGGTCCCAAACTAATAATTTAATTTTCTATTTATTTATTTTTTAATACTCTTTAAACTCTAGCTTTATTGTCTCTAGTTTTATATTCTTCTGATGCACTGTCAATACTGTACTGCTACTTGTACTGTACTGTTATTCCTCATTATTTTTAACTTCTCAAAATGCATTGTTTTGTTAGTATTATGTAGGCATTCCTGACGTACACCCAACCTGGTTCCGACGGAAGATCAGCGCTGCGTTCTAAACGTTAGCATCATGCTGAGTTGGATTCCTTTTTGTGACGTTCTTATATGTTAGGTATTGAAAGACACACTCTATCTTGTTACTTAGCTTATTATTATTACTTTTTCTTCTTTCTATTTTGTATAAAATATTTATTGTTACTCTGTTATGTTATGTGTATAGGTTATTATTTCTAGTATTATTTATGTTCTATTTATAAAACGTTCATGTGTGTCCTTTTCTTATACTTACTGTGTCGTCATAAATAAAATCTTTTTCTTTCTTTCTTTTCTTTCTTTCTTTATAATTTTTCCATACAAACGCCTTTTCGCACCCCTCATAAGGGTAGTTTATGAGTCCTTCCCAACGCGTGTTGGTAATGTACAACCATGGAAAACACGACCTGGGAATTGGTGACCATTGCTCTGATTGGTCGAACCAAAGCTTATGCTTCGTTAAGACGCAACTAAAGAGTCAAGATGTACCTTAGTAAAGGTAGATCATGCAGTTTTATTTCTGGCGCTTCGGCGGCTACTGCCGCAGCACGCTCGCTCGCCTCGCGCATTTTTTTTATGTTCTAACCTAACCTAACCTATCTGAGTCGGATCCGCCCTAGAAAGCGAGTGCAAAAGACGCAACTAAAGAGTCAAGTTGTACCTTAGTATAGGTAGATCATGCAGTTTTAATTCTGGAACCTCGGCGGCTGCTGCCGCAGCACGCTCACTCCGCTCGCTCGCCTCGCGCGTTTTTTTTTATGTTCTAACCTAACATAACCTATCCGAGTCGGATCCGCCCTAGAAAGCGAGTGCAAAAGACGCAACTAAAGAGTCAAGTTGTACTTTAGTATAGGTAGATCATGCAGTTTTAATTCTGGAACTTCGGCGGCTGCTGCCGCAGCACGCTCGCTCTGCTCGCTCGCCTCGCGCGTTTTTTTTATGTTTTAACCTAACCTAACCTATCCGAGTCGGATCCGCCCTAGAAAGCTAGTGCAAAAGACGCAACTAAAGAGTCAAGTTGTACCTTAGTATAGGTAGATCATGCAGTTTTAATTCTGGCGCTTCGGTGGCTGCTGCCGCAGCACGCTCGCTCCGCTCGCTCGCCTCGCGCGTTTTTTTTATGTTCTAACCTAACCTAACCTATCCGAGTCGGATCCGCCCTAGAAAGCGAGTGCAAAGACGCAACTAAAGAGTCAGTTGTATCTTAGTATAGGTATATCATGGAGTTTTATTTCTGGCGCTTTGGCGGCTGCTGCCGCAGCACGCTCGCTCTGTTCGCTCGCCTCGCGCGTTTTTTTTATGTTCTAACCTAACCTAACCTATCCGAGTCGGATCCGCCCTAGAAAGCGAGTGCAAAGACGCAACTAAAGAGTCAGTTGTATCTTAGTATAGGTATATCATGGAGTTTTATTTCTGGCGCTTTGGCGGCTGCTGCCGCAGCACGCTCGCTCTGTTCGCTCGCCTCGCGCGTTTTTTTTATGTTCTAACCTAACCTAACCTATCCGAGTCGGATCCGCCCTAGAAAGCGAGTGCAAAGACGCAACTAAAGAGCCAAGTTCTATCTTAGTATAGGTAGATCATGCAGTTTTATTTCTGGCGCTTCGGCGGCTGCTGCCGCAGCACGCTCGCTCCGCTCGCTCGCTTCGCGCGTTTTTTTTATGTTCTAACCTAACCTAACCTATCCGAGTCGGATCCGCCCTAGAAAGCGAGTGCAAAGACGCAACTAAAGAGCCAAGTTGTATCTTAGTATAGGTAGATCATGTAGTTTTATTTCTGGCGCTTCGGCGGCTGCTGCTGCAGCACGTGCGCTCCGCTCGCTCGCCTCGCGCGTCGCTCGCTCGCCTCGCGCGTTTTTTTTATGTTCTAACCTAACCTAACGTATCCGAGTCAGATCCGTCCTAGAAAGCGAGTGCAAACGGAGCATAGGTTTTGGCATCCAATCCTAAGCTTGTGTTTCCCAAAAGTGCAGAAAGTTTGGTATGACCTAAAAAGCACAACCACGAAATACACGACCATGGAATTGGATGCAAGAATGTAAACCAATTCCTGGCTGTGTTTTCCATGGTTGTGTATTCCATGATTAAGTTTGAAGCTAGTCGCAATAATCAATATGATTTTTCCATACAAACTTTGACGTCTCATCACACCCTGTATAAGGGCAATTAAAAAAAATCCATAACGCCTTTTAAAATAACATTTATCCTAAATTTCATTTTAATACGATCGCTAAACATGCATACAAACGTTTACACCCTTTTTCAACCCCTTGGGTGTAAATTTTCGTAAATAGTTTGTTAGTAAACACCTAAACCTTTCAAAGAATGCCTAAGCCAAATGTTTATAAGTTGGCGTATTTATGAAATTAATATATTTCCTAACCAGCTGTAGGGGTTGTTTTTTAAAATCATGAAAAACTTGCATAATAATAACGTATTTTAAGTGTCTGAACCAAGGTTGAAGTAAATTAAGCCGCACATACAATTTTATCCATATAAATGTTGACGCCCGACCTCCCCTTTTCATAAGGGTGGTCATGAAAAATTTTTAAATGTAGTAATTATTATATTTGTATTTAAAGAAGCCAAACTGAGTTTGAAGCAAATAGCACCACTCATTATGATTTTTCCATACAAACTTTGGCATCCCATCACACCCCTAATAAGGGTAATTAAAAAAAACAATAATGCATTTTTGAAACCTTGACATTAGTAACATTATCCAAAGTTTCATTTCAATGTATGTGATCACTAAATACGATTCTGCATACAAACGTTTACGCCCCTTTTCAACCCCCTAGAGTGCGAATTTTCAAAAATTGTTTCTTAGTAAGCACTTAAGCTTTTTAAAGAGTGCCTACGCCAAATGTTTTTATGTTGGCATAATTTTATTTTCTACGAAATTTTTGGGGTAGAGGTAGCTGTAGGGGTTGTTTTTTAAAACCATGAAATACTTGTTTAGTAATATCGTATTTTAAGTGTCCGAACAAAGATTGAAGTAAATCAAGCCAAGCATACAGATTTTTCCATATAAATGTTGACACCTGACCATCCCTTTTCGTAAGGGTAGTTTCGAAAAATTTTGAATGTAGTCATTATTATTTTTGTATTTTGAGAAGCCAAACTGAGTTTGAAGCAAATCGCAATACGCATTACGATTTTTCCATACAAACTTTAACACCCCATCGCACCCCTTATGAGGGTTGTTAAAAAAAACAATGTTGCATTTTATAAGCCTTGCCATAAGTAACATTTATCCAAAGTTTCATTTCAATACGACCACTAAATACGATTTTGCATACAAACGTTTACACCCCTTTTCAACCCCTTAGGGTGCGAATTTTCAAAAATCGTTTCTTAGTAAGCACTCAAGCTTTATAAAGATTGCTTAGTACACCAAATGTTTTTAAGTTGGCATAATTTTATTTTGTATAAAATTATTGGGGTAGGGGTAGCTGTAGGGGTTGTTTTTTAAAACCATGAAATACTCGTTTAGTAATATCGTATTTTAAGTGTCCGAACAAAGATTGAAGTAAATCAAGCCAAGCATACAGATTTTTCCATATAAATGTTGACACCTGACCATCCCTTTTCGTAAGGGTAGTTTCGAAAAATTTTGAATGTAGTCATTATTATTTTTGTATTTTGAGAAGCCAAACTGAGTTTGAAGCAAATCGCAACACGCATTACGATTTTTTCATACAAACTTTAACACCCAATCGCATCCCTTATAAGGGTTGTTTAAAAAAAAACAATGATGCATTTTATTAGCCTTGCCATAAGTAACATTTATCCAAAGTTTCATTTCAACACGACCACTGAATACGATTTTGCATACAAACGTTTTCACCCCTTTTCAACCTCTTAGGGTGCGAATTTTCAAAAATCGGTTCTTAGTGAGCGTCTACACCCTCTAAAGAATCCTTGTGCCAAATTTCAGACTTCTAAGCCTTGTAGTTTCGGAGGAATCGTGATGAGTCAGTGAGTGAATGGACTTCTCTTTTATATAATAGATAATAACTATAATAATGCTGGACAATCCACACAGCGTCATCTAGCCCCAAGCTAAGCAGAGCTTGTGTTATGGGTACTAGATGACTGATATACTTTAATACAATACATTACATGCATGGAAATTTTTATTATACTTATAATGCTTTGTTATAGGTGATTGTAACCACTGAACATCCGGTGAGCCATCAGCAATAAAACATCATAAAACTCAAATAACATAGCCACAATCACTAGAGGGCGTTGTATGAAAGTGTGCAAAAAAAATCAGTCAAGTCAAAAAGCATTTGTTCAGTAAAATCCGCAGGGATAATTTTGAAACGTGTTAAATCTAGGTGAATCTAAGCGCCAGTTCCTCGCGACCAAGCCTAGAAGAACCGGCAACAAACTTACGGCTTGGTTCCTACCGTTTTTTTGTATGATCCTGCTACAAAATACTAATAATGTAAATAATGAAGCTCCAGTGTGTTGCCAATCTAACTGAATGCAAGACAGAAAACATGCTAATGCAATCATAAAAACTTAATATGCAACAGAAGTTCAAAAGGCAGTACACGCTACGCTTCAACTAATAGTAATGCTTACAATGAATTCAAATAAGAGAATAGTACAGACAGACATTGCAAAATATAGGTACTTCATACCTGATGAGTAACTGAGCTGGTGATACACTCAACCCTGAAGCCATAACCTGTAGCAGAGGATCATCTATACAGGAAGTCTGACCACTCTTCAACTCTGCTGGGGTTCCCTGAAAGATTGATAAGGGTGGTCTGTTTCAAGTATGCTCTGTGTTATACGGAGTGATTAGTAAATGTGCTTGACGATTTTAAAATAACTAGGAATATGTAGAGTTGATAATCCATACGGTTAGGTATCTATAGAGTTGGGATTATGCGGAGTTGGGAATCCGTACAGTTAAGAAGTAGTAGAGTTAGTAATCCAAACAGTTAAAAATATGTAGAGTTGGGAATTAGTACAGTTTGAAAGGTAGTAGATTTAGGAATTCAAACAGTTAGAAACATGTAGAATTTGGAATTCGTACAGTTATGAATTATGTAGAGTCGGGAATTCGTACAGTTAGGAAGTAGTTGAGTTAGAAATCCAAACAGTTAAAAATATGCAGAGTTGGGAATCCAAACAGTTAGGAATCTATAGAGGTGGGAGTCTGTTAAATTGGGATCGGTTGAATTGGGGATTAATGGAAATCTGTAGAATTGGGAGTAAACCGTATTTACCTTAGATCCCAGTACACCAAAACAGTTCAAAGTAATGTTTCGTTCGTTACAGTAGTCATCCAGCTTTTGCTGAGAGAGGTAAGGATGACATTCAACCTGTAAGAACATAATTTTATTACTAAGAATCCGCTGTGTTTCTGTCTGTCTGTCTGTCTGTCACCAGGCTGTATCTCATGAACCGTTATAGTTAGAGAGTTGACATTTTTACATATGATGTATTTCTGTTACCTGTAAGAAAACAATTTATAAATTACTAGAGGCTCGTCCCGGCTTCGCACGGGTTTTAGTAAGGATCCCTATTTTTTTGAAAATATATTATAGTCTTTGTCAACCGAGGATAGTGTAGCTACCCAACGGTAAAAGAATTTTTCAAATCGGTCCAGTAGTTTCGAAGCCTATTTATTCAATGCAAACAAACAAATAATCAAATCTTTCCTCTTTATAATATCCTATTAATATTTCAAACGCGAATGTTTGTAAGAATGGATGGATGTATGTTTGTTACTCTTTCACGCTCTAACCAGTGGACCGATTTGGATAAAATTTGGAATAGATATAGTTTTAATCTAGATAAACATATAGGCTACTTTTTATCCCGAAAAAATGACGGGAACGGGAAAACACTGCTACGCGGGCGAATCTGTGAGCGGCCGGTGGTTAGTATATATAGATAATTTCCTTCCGATCTCTTCAAATCTGGTCGTGCAACAATAGATTTTTCTGTTCTGAACAATGTATGTGCACAATGCCAGTGTTCTCAAACGATGAAGGTAATAATTATAATGCTGGACAATCCACACAGCATCATCTAGCCCCAAGCTAAGCAGAGCATGTGTTATGGGTACTAGATGACTGATATACTTAATACAATACATTACATAAATACATATTTTTTATTATACATAGAAAATACCCAGAACACCCGGAATAAATATTTGCAGATCGTACAAATATTTATCCCAAGGCGGGAATCGAACCCGTAACCTCCTGCGTCGCAGGTGGACATTCGCCCGCCGCGACACCTCGGTCGTCGGATGAGGAAACCCTTTGTTTATAGTTATGAATGTTTTCCAAACTTACCTGGTTGATAACTGGTTTGATTCTAGCTCGATCCAACACCCGTTTGATCTGAGCTGAATTAAAGTTACTGACGCCCAGAGCCCTGACTCTCGAACCCAGGGTTTCCATCCCGAACCAGGCGTCCAGGTAATCAGACTCAGAGTATTGAAGAACTGTGGCTATCTTTGGCAGGGGGGAACCTCCTTCCTAGAATTAAAAAATAAACATAACTATAAATAATAATAATCGAAATATATATAACTCAAAGGTGACTGACTGACATAGTGATCTATCAACGCACAGCCCAAACCACTGGACGGATCGGGCTGAAATTTGGCATGCAGGTAGATGTTATGACGTATATAGGCATCATTCTTAGCTGATAAGAAAGGATTTTGATTAATTCTACTCCCAAGGGGATAAAATAGAGGATGAAAGTTTGTATGAAACTTTGTTAATTATTAAACCGATCGGGCTGAGACTTTGCATGCATAAAGGTACTATGATTTTATCCCGAAAAAATAACGGGAACGGGAAAAACTGCCACGTAGGCGAAGCTGCGAGTAGCTGCTAGCATAATAATAAAACTTAATAATAATAAACTTAAAACATGCAACTGTGCCGAAATATCGGGAAACAATCATGGTAAATATCCTGTTTCTATCCAAAATATTGATCAAAACCATGATAGTTTAGAAGTTATAATGTAAATAATGAAGCTCCATCACTGTGGTGCCAATCTAACTGTTAATAGTTACATGTTTCTCCCTCACCTTGAATGACATGGGGTTGTGAATCAGGAACAGATCGAAGTAATCTAACCCCATGGCTTGAAGCGAGGCCTCACACGCTCCTGCCACCAGGTCTGTCCGATGGAACGTACTCCATAACTTCGAGATTATGAAGAGTTCCTCTCTGAAAAATATTTAAAAAAACGAGTGTGCTTTAGACCACACGACTGAAGTAAAACTTTTTTGAAATACGAAACGTAACTGGTTATGAGAGAAAGAGAGAAAGAACAGTGCTTTCATACCCCCCTCTATGGTAGTGTTAAACGTTTAACGCAACCTTGTTGGAAGTCGCATTAGAAGTATAGCTTCAAAAACCGTTTATTTCTCGCTAAGTAGGTATGTACAATTAATTTAAAGTTAAGTTATTATAGTGCTCGTCAGGGGAAGTAGCACCATACCTATTTCTGCCGCCAAGTAGCTTGCATTCCGGTTTGAAGGGTGTGGGTGCCGGTGTAATTACAGACACATGAGGCTTAACACCTGTATGCCTCAGGTTGATGGACGCACAGCAGTGTATTGGACACGTTCCTAGCTAACGTGACCTACAAGACAGGCTATGGTAACCACTAAACATCAGCTGGGCCATATGCTTGTTCCATCGGCAAAAAGTGGACAAGGAGGTAGCGAGGTCTACCTGGTGACAGTACCATCCTTGATCTTGGCGTTGATTGCTTCACCAACCACCTTCTCGTTGCCGTAGATGAAGGCTGTATCAATAGCCCGGTACCCGAGGTCAATAGCCGCGGTCACTATATGGTAGGCCAAGCGGGGGTCCAGCTTTAAAAAAAAACTCAAAAATACATTTACTGTACAATGGGTTAGAAGGTACAAAATTCAAAAGGCCTTCAGGGCTCGTACCCATAATCATAATAGTTGTATGATCCTTTTACAAAGTGATAATAATGTTAATATAATCAGATTACCTTGAAAGTTACAAGCGTCGAAAGGTTTAGTTCTAAATCTTTTGACGCTTGTATTGAAAGTAATCTGATTTTACCGTCGAATATAGGGTAACGAGCCTAGATAACGGCAAGATAATTCAGTATCAAACTTAACTTCGGACGCACGTTAATAATAGTAGAGATATTCAGTTACAGCGTTTGTATGGAAATAGTAACGACTTGTTCCACCTCAATAAGGTAGGTAAGGCAAGACAGTACAGATACAGACTGAAAAGTAGTACTTCCCCGGACGAGCCCTTCACTAAGAGCTCTACTACTACTATTTAGGCTGACGTGGCTTACCAGAGCAGTACCAATAGCTATTACTGGTATTGATACGCCATTTGCAAGTTGAACACGTGGTATCGACGCCATTCTGCCATATTTCAACCTAGCAGTTGATAGTTCAGCTATCTTCGCCTGAATATCAGCTGAAAAATCAAGGATTCGTTTTTAATGTAATGCTTGTAATGCAACTTCCAACAATGTTGCGTTAAACGTTTAACACTACCATAGAGGGGGTATGAAAGCATTGTTCTTTCTCTCTTTCTCTCATAGCCAGTTACGTTTCGTATATTAAAGAAGTTTAACTTCAGTCGTGTGGTCTAAAGCACACTCGTTTCTTTTTTGTTATGCTAATGCTGCTAGAATAAGCATATCGCCCACCTGATGTTAAGTGGTAACCATCACCTATAACAAAACGTTGCTTTGTAAGTCACGTACGTTAGGTACGTGCTCTACGATGCACTACTCTGTGTCCACCAACTTGAGGCATACTAGTGTTTGTTATGTCACCGGCACCCACACGCTTCAAACCGGAACACAGCAATACGAACATTACTGCTTGGCGGCAGAAATAGATACGGTTATTTGAAAGCAGCGTTGTTTTTTAATTTTAATTGTTTTTCTATTGTTATTTTATGTTCTGATGTGTAATTTCGGTAATTTAACCATCATTACTTGAGGTCTGAGCATAAGTATGAACAGTTGAAGGCCAAAGGTAAAAAATTATAGTTACCTGTTATTTCCTCCTGTTTATAAACCACTTCTGTTGAATTCTGCTTGATTCGGGGTGAAACCTCTTTTAATGCTGTCGACTTTCTCTGTGGGGAAAAGATTTTTGAAGTAATACTTCTAATGCGACTTCCAACAAGGTTGCGTTAAACTTTTAACGCTAGCATGAAGGGGGTATGAAAGCACTGTTCTTTCTCTCTTTCTCTCATAGCCAGTTACGTTTCGTATACTATAGATGTTTTACTTCAATCGTGTGGTCTAAAGCACACTCGTTTTTTTTAAAACATTAAACGTGCTTAAAAAAATACGACATACGTATTTATTGTTTACTAGCTGACCCACTGACAATTTTTATAAAAACTGCATCCCTTTTTTACATCCGTTTAAGGAATGATTTCTCATTATTACCTACATTATGTGAAATAAACGTTGGTATAACCATGTAGGTAGGTAGGTAGCATTATTTTATAGCCCTGATAAATGATAAATATAGTTATACCTACCTAACACAAAGCAAAAAAAAACAAAAAAAAAGTTATGTATCACAATATAAAAAACGAAAGCTATGGGAACCAGATAGCTAATAGAATACGTATATACTTTTTTTTTAATACATACATAAGTATTTAACGAGTGTCATACTTACAAAAATTAGTAACATCCACAAAACAACGAAAAACAACTTCATTCTTAGTCAGTATTTTAGCTATTTTTAGGCACAAATTTAAATTATTTATTACGTACGCGTTCAGTCTGACGCATTATATTTTTTAAACAATTATGTCAGTCTATCTTCGGATTTGGTCCTACCCTCATTTAAGTGTGATTCACACTACACAGGAGCACGACCGGGCCGAGCCCGTGCATTGAATTTGAACTTTATTTCTATAGTAGTATAGCGGAATATCGGGTGCTTTTAATACTATACTATACAGTCGGCGTTGGTCCACACCACAACGCTTCCCGGACCTGAATTGTGAAATAAAAAACCGGCAAAGTGATTTTTTTTGCCGTTTTTATTACTTATGAATTAATAGTGCGGAATCCTTCGTGCGCGAGTCCAATTCGCACTTGGCCGGTTTATTATTTAGTATTTGTTGTTATAGCGGCAACAGAAATACATCATCTGTGATAATTTCAACTTTCTAACTATCACAGTTAATAAAATACAGCCTGGTGACAGACGGATATACAGACAGACAGCGGAGTCTTAGCATTAGGGCCCCTTTGGGCACGGAACCCTAAAAAAATTTTCTCCCTTATAAGCAAACTATAAATTGCAATAAGTAATCATGATTATTTTTACAAAGTCACTGTCAAAAAGCATTTATTCAGTAATATCCGCAGGGATCATCTTGAAACGTCTTAAATCTAGGTGAATTTAGACGCGCGATTTTCCTCGCGACCAAGGCTAGTTATGCAGTACAGTGTCAAAATTCAAGACAATACGAAGTCGGCCCGTTGTAGTGTGAATCCTATGATAAATAGACCAACTATGAATCACACTGTCATTACGTTAAACAAACAATTTTACCTGCCTCATTCACTTACACACAAGGAATTTATGAGTATTTTGTATTTTATGGCTTTGTACTTAATGCGGCTATAATTTTTTATTCAATTCTCAACTGTACATTATTACTTTCATGCTTACACTATGTGAACAAAAACGATGTAGGTAGGTATACGATCAGCAAATTGTTAATTGTTTTAATTTTGTTATAATAATAACTCTTTATTTCAGACAATATTAGTACATAGGTAAGTACATAAATAATAAAATAATGTTGCAGCCTGTTTCTTTTATCATTAGGTACACAAGCTCTGCTTAGCTTGGGGCTAGATGATGCTGTGTGGATTGTCCAGCATTATTATTATTATTTGCTTTATCATCTAAGAATATGGATTCTATGTTTATTACATTCTTTAAATTGACAGCCGTCACAGCTCAGTTCGTAGTAGCCCTGCCTTCTGCGCTGTAGGTGGTGGGTTCGATCCCCACCGAGAACAAACAATTGTGTGATGAACGTAAATATTTATTCTCAGTCTCGGTTTATTTTAAGTAGTATCATAAAAACGCATATCAGTCATTTCGTTCCCATAACACAAGCTATATTTCGTTTGGGGCTAGATGATGTATAAAATGTCCACACATATTTATTACTAGCGAAACGCATTCATCTGCGTAAATATGTTTTATACAAACTTCAACCTCTGCTGTGCCCGTTTAGGGGTTGAATGTCGGGAATTCCTTCCTCACCTCTACGCACCAATACAAATACACATAAAAATCTCAAGTCTCTACGAGCAGTGGTTTAGGCTGTGCGTTGTCTTGTCAGTCAGTCAATCAGGAAAAAAACTCTTTATAATTGGTAGGTATAGATTATTTACATAATATTCCTAAAGCTTACCTCAAATAATGCAATTTTCTCCGAAACCGACCTTCTCATAGGCCTTTCCTTCAAATTGATTGGAACCTCCTTTGTGTCCAACTCAATTCTTTCCACAGAGTTTATTCTAACTATCATTCTACTCACTTTTCCTTTAACAGTATCTCCTATGTCCAACTCGGCTACTGATTTAGCTCGTGGCAACTCTTTATTCTTAGCTTTATTATAATCTTGGATGAATTGTAAAGTTTTGAAATTATTATCGTCTTTATTTTCTAAAGTTGCATAATTATAACCTCTTGATCTAAAAGATTTAAACCCGTGTTTGGTTTTGTCGTATTTCGGGAATTCTTCATTATTCAAATCAATCTTTGATCTACTCAAATTGCTATGAGATTTCTGGGTTGTATAGACCTTGTCAGCATTATCTTTCTGTTCGGGCTTTATATCTTTAAGAATATCACTTACTGGTGTAAGTTGATGAGCAAACATGGTGTCTAATGATCTAGGTTTGTTCTCAGGTTTCAAAGTTTTGATTATTTCGCTTATAGGCCTTACCTTTGGTAAGTCTTCAATAGTTTTATTATTAACGTGAGAGTCATGTCCATTTAATGATTCATATCTCTTCAGAGCTTCTTTGACTGGTATGTAACTAGGTACTACAACCGAAGTATCTACAGATTTGTCTCCAAATATCCTTTCTTCATCAGTTTTATTCGTTTCGTCTTTATTTTTAGCTTCATATTTATTCGGAACTGGTTTCGAAGTTTCTTCTGCAACTAAAGTCTGTTTTACAAACATGGTATTGGATTCCATTTCAACCTTTTTCTCGATACTATACTGAACAGTTTCGGGTGATTCAACTAAAACCATTTTTGCTGTTGGTATATCTTCAATGATTTTATTATTGACGTGATCTTCATTTCCATCAAGTGATTCATATCTTTTTAGAGCTTTTTTGACAGGTGTGATTTTAGGTACTGCTGGAATATCTGTAGCTTCGTCTTTGATTATATATTCTTTGTCAATTTTAGTCATTTCGTCTTTATTTTTAGGTTCATGTTTCCATGGCAGTGGTTTGAGCACTTCTTCTGCAACTGAATACTGATCAATGAGCATGGTGTTGGATTCAATTAGGACCTTATCTTCAATACTATACTGCACTGTTTCGGGTGATTCAACCAAAGCCATCTCAGCTCTTACGACATGAGTTTCATCGTCGTTTGTTTTTTCAACGTTATTATTACTTGTATTGCAATCTAATTTAGTTTGAAACGGTTTAAATACTTCATCAACAATCAAAGGCGTATGGATATGTACGTTTTCAATCTTTTGTGTATTGGATGTAATTGTAAGTGTAGTATTTTTCTTAGGTATTCTTGAATTTATCACTGGTTCTACTTCGTTACGCTGAAAATAAAGGGTTTTTTCGTTAATTTCCGTTGACATGCGCTCTAAAAACAAGGAAAACCTACTTAATAGTAACAAAAATAATTTGTTATGTTACCTCAAACATAGCAATCTTTGATAGTACAGACTTTTTTTTCGGTAAATCATTACCAAAAGCGATTTCATGAGCTTTGACTGGCTCAGGTGTACCTGTTTTACTTATCAATATATTGTCATATGGACCCCTCAGTTTTGCTGTGTCCTTTAAGTTGTTATCTTCCTCTTTTAATACCACCATTGTATCTTCTATATTTTGTTCTATCTCAGCAAGAGCTGGCTCAATATCAAAATACGTTTCGCTTATTTCAACTACATTTTGTTCCGTATTACCATTTACTTCTAGAAGTATAGGTGAATTATTAATCTCTATGACTTCGATACTAGCTTCAAATTTGACAGGTTCCACGACGTCATTGTTAGTTGTACAATAAGGTTTGTCTGTTACTTCAACTGCGCTTTCTACCTTAACTTCTTCTATGCTTTCGGATATATACGAATCAAATACTGGTATACCAACTTTAATATAATCCTTACAAAGATTTTCTTCTTTTATTTGTCTACTCTCACTTGATGCAACTTTTGTGACTATTGTAGTGCTAAACACCTTTCTAGATTCATCATTACCATTTTCATATTGCGGTGTTACATTTATTGTTTCCGAGTAACTTGTCTCTACCAATTTGCTAGGAGTATCATAAATCTTTTCATCTACAACTGTATAGGTTAATTCAACTATTTCTTCTTTATTTTGTTCTACATCACTTCGGTCATCAACTGTGATATAACTGACCGTTTCTTCAACTTTCGCATCATTCGAGTCATCAGACCTTGCGGAATGATGTCTCATCCTCAGCTTATCTCTAGCAGCGATCATCTTACCACTTTTTTTAACAACCTCGATCTCTTGTTGGCTTCTTCGCTTAAAAAATGGTATTTTTGACTTCTTCATCTTCTCATCGATAGGCTGTGCTGTATTCTCATCGTAACCATGAATTATCTCTTCGAACTTGCTTTCTAGTTTTTCTGGGTCTTCTATCTTAGGATCCAGCAGAGAAACTTCAATGTCAATTGGGGTTGGAGTACTATGGACTACTTCTTCGTAAAGTTTATCAAACTCATCTTCTTGAACAGTTGGTTTTGGAAGTTCTATTGTTGTAACGTGAATAGATTTCCTTGCAGGTTTTGCAGGTGCTTTGTTGGCTGTTTGTTTTGGAAACGATGATCTTCGGACAGGAATATGTGACTGAAATATGAGAAATACACCATCATATTATTATTTGTTTGTCTTATGAGTTTTAGATGGTTGTGTGCAAGCTTTATAAGTCTAGCTTAGGTATTCAAGTTTTCACAAAAAAATTACAAGCAATATCATTTCAATTTAAATTTTATTTAATTAATAAGAGTACCATGTGCTTGTACTCAAATAAATTGCTCTTATTTTTGTCTAAGTACCACGTGAAAGCAACCTCGGCGCGGGTGACACTTAAGTATAGGGTTGTATGATTTCATTGAATGCAGTGGGATTACCTCGGGCTCCTTTTTATCCTTAGATCCCCTCCTCTTTGCTTTTACCCGATCGGCTGTTTGTTTGAAGCGGGACACGGGGATTTTGGTTCTCGTTTTCTTGTCGTCTTCCTTAATTTCTGTTAATTGAGAGAAACACTAATTATGTATAAATAGAGCTTTTTTCGAGAGTTTGTCCGGGGAAGAACTACCACCATACCTAGCAGTGATACTCGCATTGTTGTATTCCGTTTTGAAGGATGTAGGTGCCGGTGAAATTACAGGAATATTTATTTTAATATGAGGCTTAACACCTGTAGGTATGCCTTAGGTTATTGGATGCAGGGTAGTGCATTATAGGTCACGTAACTAACATTCGTAACTTACAAGGCAAGGCTTGGTTTAGGTAATGGTTACCAATTACCATCACGTTGGCCATATGCTTGTTCCATCAGCAAGTTATATTAAAAAAAGATTTCTTTTACAGTTTATAGGTAAATGTTTGACCGTAATCTCACCTGATGCTAAGTTGATGCGGTCGACGGTGTAGCACGTTTACCTAGAAGATACCTATTTACTCTTCTGTTGAAGACATCCAAATTTTACGTGAGTTATAAGTTAGTCTTTCAAGCATCTTACCTTCGCCATTCGTGTTGATCTGTTCATCGCCCTCTCTCTCTAATTCATGAAGTTCTGTGCTAGTCATGTTTACATCATCGTGACTGATTTGTTGCATGATCTGAAAATATCCACACTAGTTATAAGATCGTGATTTGTTTTTTTTATACAATTTGCTGATGGAACAAGCATATGGCCCACCTGATGTTAAGTGGTTACCATAGCCTATAACAAAGCGTTGCCTTGTATAGGTCACGTTAGTAAGGAACGTGCCCTACAATACACTGCTATGCGTCCATCAACCTGAGGCATACAGGTTTTAAGCCTCATGTACTTGTAATTACACCGGCACCAACACCCTTCAAACCGGAACACAGCACGCTGCTTGGCGGCAGAAATAGGCATGGTGCTAGTACGCACCCGGACGAGCCCTTCACTAAGAGCTCTACTACTACTTCTGTTGTTGTTGGTAATTGTAATATGAGGAGTTGGACTCCCACCCGATGGACGGACGATGTACAGAGGAGGCCTATGTCCCAGCAGTGGACTTCTATAGGCTGTTGATGATGTGGACTTGTCAGTAAGAATGCCAACATTACTAGCGAGCGAGCGCGCGAGCCCTTCCGTGTCGGACGCGTGCTTATAAATTATATTACAGTGGTGTTATAAAAAATGACGAATGTTGCTAAATATAATACGTGTAACGTAGTGATAGATGAATTACTCTCCTACATACAGAATAAAGTGTCTGTGATCGACGAGGAGACCTTGGAACGCTTATGTGTTGGGTCTTTTACTACAGACGAAATAAATCACAGCATCATCTAGGCGCAAGCTAAGCAGAGCTTGTGATATGGGTACTAGATGACTGATATACATAATACAATAGATTACATACATAGATTCTTTTATTATTCATAAAAAAATGTATCTATGTCGACCTGCAGGCGAGATAAGACAGACGGACAAATGCATTTTGTCCAATCACTTTGCTCGCTCAGTCAATTATCAAAAGAATGAAATGGTTTCATTAACTAAGTGGGTATGCGTTGTTTTTATCTATATATATTTGTTATCTATAGATAGTTAACGATACTTGATTGCTGTTAGTAAAAATACGGAATCTTTATGTAAGTACGTATGTAAGTACCGACCTAGGTATTTATTTTTATCTTGAACCAACTTATTTAGTATTCTGTGTTTATAAATACCTAGCAAATAAGTTACTTAAGAGCTAAATTATTGTCTTGATTCTTGCAATAAAAGTTAGATAGTATTTACATGCCTATGTACCAACAATCTAACTACCTATGTATTTTTACAATGCTGATACCTACTTAGTGGTGGTAGTGGGTGCTTAGGTATGTTTTTTATTGGTAAACAATACTAGCGACCGCTCGCAGCTTCGCCCGCGTGGCAGTTTTTTCCGTTCCCGTTATTTTTTCGGGATAAAAAGTAGCCTATATGTTAATCCAGGTTACAATCTATATTTATTTCAAATTTAATCCAAGTCGGTCAACTGGTTAGAGCGTGAAAGAGTAACAAACATCCATCCATCCATCCATACTTACAAACTTTCGCGTTAATAATATATTAGTAATCTAATCTTGGACAGAGAATTAGTTTAGCTATTCAAAGAGGTAACGTTGCCAGCCTTTTGGGCACACTTCCTGCGGTCAGTGACTTAAATTCTGTTTTCTACCTATAGTAAAGACCCGCACTTTACTATAGGTAGAAAAAGGTTATGATAAAATATGTAGATATGAGGTAGATAGGTTAAATATTAGATGTAAAATATTTGTATATACTAAATTACTTCCGTTATAATAAAATAAATAAATATATATTAGTAGGATATATTTATCTATACCATTATAAAAATCTTTTATCAGACTGACTTTTACACTTAGCCTGAACCACTGATCGTATAGAATTGAAAATTTCAGGGTGTATTGTCTTGACGCGCAGAGGTGTAATAAAAAAGAAATTCCCGAAATTCAGGCCCTAAACAGTGGTGGTTGAAGTTTGCATAAAAACAAGCACAATTGTATGAAAATAATTAAGATTTAACAAACATTTTACAGGTATACCAGTATTTCTTTTATTTTATTAAATATATCGAAAATATGTAAAAAAAATAATGCTTAGGATTTTAATAGTCTGCAAATCAGTAGTTATAATCAAACTTTTGTATTTGAGTAACGACAGTCTTTCCCGGCATTGTTTCCTTCTTGAACAAATGCTGAAATTTCACAGAGACATTTTCTGTCACTGTCACTTTCTGAAGCTTTAAATTTCCTTTAGTAAACGTCGCTTCATTCTTCGTCACTGTTATAACAGGCTCCTCATGAAAGGTATCTAAAGGTGCATCTTGCCTACTTACTTCGCATTCACCATTCTCGTCATTTACAGCTGCTCGTAATTTCTGGGCGCCTGGTACTTCAGCCTCAACGTTATTCAGGTTTTTATATTCGAATTTTATTTTGACAGGCTCCGCCATTTTGTTTTTATAACTGAAAATTGAAAGTTGTTGATTTGGGTTTGTTGAAGTGAAACTTCTAATGAGACTTCTAACAAGGTTGCGTTAAACGTTTAACGCTACCATGGAAGGGGAATAGAAAAAGACACAGCGAGAGTGAATGAGTGGCACTCAAATAATAATAATAATAATAAACTTTATTGAGGACATGGCTTATAAGTAATACAATAAAATATACGATAAAGTACAAAAGGATTTGTTCTGCAATCGGCGGACTTATCGCGGGTAGCGATATCTTCCAGACAACCGTTATTCTAAATTAACCTAACCTAAACTTATACTTATAAGTAAGTAATGTTTTGCATCAGCGACTGCGAGGAAGAGCAGAGCATTGCTATATAGGCCACGCCCGTTAGGTACTGCCATACGATGCGCTACCCTGCGTCTACCATGAGGCATACTGGTGTTAATTTAGAACTTACTTCTAATGAAACTATTACAATAATGAAGAAGCGGAAGATTCCGCGCGGAAGAAGTGAAACTTCGTAATGTTAATTATGAAAAAAATATGTATACCTACTTACTCCGCGCATGCGTTCGATTGCCACGCATTCATTCTCGCTCTGTCTCTTTCTATTCCCCCTCCATGGTAGTGTTAAACGTTTAACGCAACCTTGTTAGAAGTCGCATTAGAAGTTTCACTTCAAAAACATAGTCCAAGGCGGCCATACTTTTAAATTATCTTTGTTTTAGTTAGCTAATCAGTACTTACATGTATGCAGAATATGCTTCAGGTAGAATATGCTTCAGTAATCTACTGTGCTCCATCAAAAATAATAATTATGATAACGGCATGATAAGTATTCGTATATATTTATCGTGAAACCGCTATTGGTTCTGTAAATAGCACTAGCTTCTGCCCGCAACTGCGTTCGTGTTGTATTCAGCTACGCTAGAAAGAAAATAGAATAGAATAGAATAGAATATACGTTTATTTAGCATAGGCAAATTCACAATATTAAATATTATTATTATTTGGTTATTTATTATTATTATTATTATTTTTATTTTTATTATTTGGGATTTAAATAGGAATAGCATCCCTACTTAAATCCCAAAGCACGGTATATATCCCCTACGATCTCTTAGTACCAAGTACCTACTTGAGATTCTTCGAGAATGTCTCAGGGTGTAGCTAGAGGTACGTCCAGTCCAGATAGTAGGTACATTTGATACATACACACATAGAATGCAGGTGTATAGGTAATTCATAAATTTCAAAAAAGTGTCAAAGCGTTTTAATAAATAAATACTAAAAGCAAACACTCAAAATATAAGTGTAGATGACTGATAAACATAATACAATAAATTACATGCATAGATATTTTTTATTATACATAGAAAATACCCAAAACATCCAATCCATATGCAGATCGTACAAACATTAATCCCAAGGTGGAAATCGAACCCGCAACCTCCTGCGTCGCAGGCGGACATTCGCCCGCCGCGCCACATCGGTCGTCAAATTATTATTTTATTTTATACAGATTGAATTACCTACACATTATAAAATAATTCAGCTTTCAAACTGCAGGTTCTTATTATGCAGAAAGCAGATTTGTTTATATTATATTTTATAACAATAACTGATTTTAAATAGTATTTCTTAAACTTTCGCGATCGTAACATACCTATATTGAACATTATATTTCAGGGCTATCAACGTATTACCTTTTTTATTTATTTTTCCGACGTTTCGACTAAGTATGTTGCAATAGTCGTGGTAGCGACCCGTGAAATAAGTGTTCAATGTTTTTTTTTTTGGTATGTGTACGTCATTTGGACAATAAAATTTTGAAAGTGACAAGTGAGAAAATACTTTAGTCGAGTCGAGTCGGTAAATAAAGTAAAGTCGGCTGTCATGGTTTTGAAGAAAAATATGGCGTTTTTCTTCAAAACCAAAGAAATACATTTTCGTTCAAATCAGGATGCCACATAAAACACTTTCATTTCAACTGTTTACACCTTGTGCTAAGACCTCAAGTAATGATGGTTAAAATACCACCAAAATTACCCATCAGAACTTAAAATAACACTAGGAAAACAATTAAAACAAAAATACAATGTTGCTTCCAAAGATGAAGAAAACGAATCCCTTCAATGATGTTAAAACATCACCAAATTTAAACTTACCATCAACCGAAATCCAAAGATGTCACAGTCACAAACACACTTTGATAAAAAACTATTTGACTTAGCCTCATTTGTAAAATAATATACGTATAACACACATGTAAAAGTAAGTAGGTATGTATACTTACTAGAGTTTTTTCATGTCCACAAACTGAATAATATTCTTTCACTATCAATATATCAATGATAACACTAGATAAAAATTGATTAGAACTTGATAAGGATATATCGAAGGCTACGTTCACGCAAAAAGCAGGTGCACTGTTTACCGTATAAAGTACCCACTAGTGATTCTTCAAGCATTTCTAAGGTAGTCAGAGGTATGTCCAGATATTACTTTTGGTACAAATTGCCCACATTTTGCAAAGTCAAAGTAAAAAAGCATTAATTCAGTAAAATCCTCAGGGATCTTGAAACGTCTTAAATCTAGGTCTATCTAAGACCAAGCCTGCAGTAGTTAGTATTCCGTGAGTATACGTGACAGGTTGCGGGCTCTACGCCGCTGCTAGAACACTAACTGGTTTCCTCACGATGTTTTCCTTCACAGTTTGAGAGCTACTAGTTGAGACTAGCATTGCGCACATACATTTTTCGAACAAAACCCATTGGTGCATGACCGGATTCAAACCCACGACTTTAGAATCAGAAAGGGGGTTACTCCCACTAGACCACTGATGCTCTAAAAAATAAAAAACACATTACTTACAATAAACCTAGGTACCTACCAAAGCAACCTACCTAGGTAACTAACTAATCAACCTACCTAGGAAAAATAAAAAACTAAATATATCAGCTTTCGGCGTAAATAAAGCCTAAGAGATTACATTTTTTGTGCATGAAATAATAACGCATGACTACCCCAAAGCTGGTGTAAGCTGGTGTGGCTTACTTGATACTTAGTTATGCAACGTTCAGCACAATCTCTGTGGATGGGTGACCGTATTTTCAAACTGATTAGTTCACTGATGAATGAAAATAATATTTTGTTCATACACCCACATTTTATTAAAACAACAATTTAACATACCTTATACAATAAACAATAATCATTATTAACGCAGACATTTAATAATATTATTTAGACAATAAAATATTTCATGACTACTGCGGTTAGTAATTATTTAAATACTTTAATTTAAATTATTTATATTAAATTAAAATATACATATTAACGTGTGACACTGGCTAATGTAATTTAAACGACTAAACATTAAATATAAACACTTCAATTATATATTTTTTATTATAGAGATGATATAACAGCTTAACACAAATATGTAATTTAATTATGAGAGTATAAATATTTTATTTTATTAATAAATAAAAATGAAAGGTCTTTGACCAACCGTGGGAATCCCACGGTGGGATTTTATGACAATATATATAATATGGTATGGTAATTAATTTATAAAAATGATTAATTATAAATAAAGATATACTCAATGAATAACTAAACACAGACAAATAAACAATAGCTAAAATTTTAAATAATACATATTACAAAATAAATATTTTGGTAATTAAATTAAAATTTTTAGTAATTTTAAAATTAATAATACATAAACATGAACGAAGGCTATTAACTAGCCATAAACCTATTCGGTATGCTATTAAAAGTTTATTTAAAGAGTGATTAAAAATAAATTACATATAAAAATCGGTATATATTACTTATTTTATATAACAAAGCACATTTTGAGGCTGCGACACTTTAAACACTACATTTCTAAAAGCATCATAGTATCACTCAGCGATAAAACCCACTACTTAAATATTAAAATATAGAATATATTCTAAGAAATATTTACCTATATTAAGTTGTATATTACAAAGAATCCGATTTATTACTAAGATACACTTTCAGCTCTTTTTCTTGATATCACTACTTATACTTTGATATAATTTACTTACTTATGGTTAATATATTATATTTAAATAAAACTAAA
Source organism: Electrophaes corylata (assembly GCA_947095575.1). Lineage (NCBI taxonomy): Eukaryota > Metazoa > Arthropoda > Insecta > Lepidoptera > Geometridae > Electrophaes > Electrophaes corylata. The sequence continues at coordinate 4,019,653 of OX352727.1, forward strand.
TTATCGAGACTTAAACATTTTGAGTAAGATGATTAAAAAGTACATTTTGAGGACCCCAACCCAGCTATTGTAAATATTTTCTATTTGATATGTTTTAACATAAATAAAATCATTCAATTATGACTGGCTATAATCCTACAAATAAAATAATATAGATAGAGATATAATGCTTTATTAATATAAGTTTGACTATATTTATTATACAATCCTATTATTTAGATAAAACAGATGGAGATGTAACAGTAATAGCCAATGCACTATTAATATAAGTTTGAATATATTTATAATAAGCATGTTATATAATTTATAATATTGGAAGAGTATGTGTTAATACAATATTTCTAAGTATTACCAAAGTTATAAGAAATTCGAATCGTATATTTGGTTGTGACTTTTGACGCACTATGATACTGTCAGTTTGTTGAATAAATATATATTTTTGAATGTTTGTGTTGTTGAATTACCCACGTGGATAACTTTCAGCAAATTTGATAAGACACTGTTCATGCAGCCATACATGAATAGGCCCTATTGTGTCTTTTATTTGCATCCCATAGGGTTGAAAAAGGGTATAAACGTTTGCATGCAAAGTTGTATTAAATAACGATACATTATTAATTGTTTTGAGAAATCGTGTAATTTTAAACAATTTCAAACAACTGCTTATAAAAGTAATTTTCAAAGTACAATTAATTTGCTTGCCTTTAGTTACAATGCAAGTCTTTGAAAATAATTGTGTAAAGATTTGTTGTTAAAAATGTAATCTATTTTTAAACTATCAATCATTTCTAATCTTCTTGATTTTTCAAAAAAACAGTTATCATAAATTTAAAAACTTTTGTCCTGCAGATATTTATAATTAAAACAAGTTAAAGACACTACTTGAAGAAAGATTATCCACCGTAATTCCTATTGAATTCGCTGTAAATCGACTTAACACTAAAAATTTCTACTGAGAACATTTATTTCTAATACCTACACCTACGGTCTACACCTACCCTACGGTCTACACCTACGGATTAAAAGCTATCAAAGTAGCATACCTACCTAAAATTTATGAGTTTTTGATTTTAAATGTATGAATATATGAATAAAAGTTTGTTTTTTTATATACTACGCCAGTATGTAATATAATGTTAATGTCAATATTTTAACATTATGTCAATATATTAACATAATTATAATATAATGTCAATGTTTAAGCATGATGTTAAAATGTCAACTTAAAAAACCCATGAATTCATGAATGAACTTAAAAATATTCAATAAATTTCAATGGAAATGAATGTTTTAAAAGAAAACACTAAAGTAAATAAAACACATAAGAACCTTATTGAACCTACTACGTAAGATGTAGGTAAACAAAATAGTTTTAAAAGAGTCAGGTAAATATTTAGGTTTAATCTGATGACACTTCTGATTTTACCAACATCTAAATTATGGATATACAGAGATAAAAACATCGACAAATTCTACATATGGCTACCCGTATATAGTTAAGTTACTACACATACCGACAAGTACACTACACTACATAACATGCTATGTTTAATATAATAATATGAAATATGTAAAACATCTTATGTGTTTACACACTAAACAGCCAGTCATAATTGATGACTTTCAAATTAAATAAGTAGGCAGGTATATTATATAAAACACTGTAAAGTTTTGATATTTTGTGATATAGTATAGATTTGGCTAGTTATTCTTGAATTATAAGTTTTAGTGTAATATTTTAACTTAAGCAAACTTTATACGAAAATTTATTGCATAAATATCCTATTATAATGATTATTAACTGGAATATACAACTATTATTGCATATTTTATTTACACAATGAATATTTGCCTTCCAAAATTAAATATGACTCATTTGGTCCTAATAGAAATCAAGTTATATTAAAAATCGTCCAAAAGGTGCACCAAAAACATGTGATTTCAATTATTATATTATTGTCACATATATCTTTTAAACCGCCAGAATATACAAATTATTGTCCTACAAATTTATAAATTGATAAAACACAGTAAAATATATTGTCAAAGTCACTTACGCAAAATTATATCTAAAATTATTGCAAAAGCCGTTTTTTTACATATTTTACCAAAAACAATATGTTTATAAAGGTATACTTTTAAAATATAAAATTTATATTGAATATAGAATATTACAGAATATTATGTAAACTGATGTAAATATTTATCATATTATATTATATTATAGTACTAACACACACCCTGGCTAAACGGCAATTATATTATATTTATATATAGCTTAATACAGAATAAAAAATATTATTTAATAAAAGTTATATCGTTTAAAAATTGGTCAGGAAACAGTATACAGAATATAGATAGTTAGTAGAATATGTTGGGGATATGCGGCGAAAATATACTTTGTTAACTACAGTATAAGGTTTATAGGTTAATATATTTTGGTCATAAATTAGAACATCGAATAAATATACTTTTAAATCTAAATTCGGCACAATACATTGGCACTTATTATTAAGCTAACCTCTTACCACTCCCAAGTTTAAATTAAAAACAAAATGGCGTTTTCAAGATGGCGACGTCGTGTTTTTTTACTCTTCTTCTTCGTTTTGGTAGCTCACGTAGCGGACCGATGATTTCTCACTGATTATCAGGCTCTGGAAATATGAGAATTTAATAATAAATATTAGTTCGCTCCTAACTAAAATGTATACATTCACGACCGACGTGGGGCGGCGGGCGAACGCCCGCATGCGACGCAGGTTGCAGGTTCGATTTCCGCCTTGGAATAAATGTTTGTCTGTTGATGGATGCAGAGTAGGTACCTAGTGCATCGTAAGGGCACGTTTATAATGAGCGTGACCTGCGTGATAATGCTTTGTGATAGGTAACGGTAACCACTTAATATCAGGTGGGTCATCTGCTTGTGCCAGCAACAAGTCACATAAATAAAAACCGGCCAAGTGCGAGTTGGACCGACGGAGTTGTTATAGCGGCAACAGAAATACATCGTCTGTGAATTTTAATTCTCTAACTATCACGGTTCATGAGATACAGCCGGGTGACAGACGGACAGACAGATAAAAAGACAGACAGCGGAGTCTTAGTCCCCGTTTTACCCTTTGGGTACGGAATCCTAAAAAAAACCTGTAATTTCACTACGAGTTACTGTAAAGTGTTTGTACCTGCTTCTCATTAGTAGCTGGTGGAGACCTGAGGATCAGTAGGAGCGGTGCGTACGCGAAGTTCATGATGGCTATGATGACCAGCATCCATTCAAAGCCGATGCTGTTCATCAAGGCTCCAGAGAATGCAGGCCCTGGTGGAAAAAACTAAACTTGAAGGTATTTCTTTAATAATTTTTAGCACACGTAATAGGTTTCTTAGTGCAGGGCTCGTCCGGGGAAGAGCGAGCTACATAGGTACCTAAGAACTAAGATATACCGCCATCTAGCGAGCTACATAAGAACTGATATACCGCCATCTAGCGAGCTACATAAGAACTGTAAGTCATTACTGCCTTCGTTCTCGGTTTCTCTAAATAGGTTAGATGGCGCTACTAGTAACATCGGCGTCGCTAACATAATCAGATCAAGATCTATCTATATTTTTATTTTACCTACTTATTAAAAGAACACGCAAGCGAATAAATAAACAGACGGCATTTTTTTTTTCAGACAGATTTGGGCGTGGGGATAAATGCCAACTATCCCCCCCTCTGTATACGTGCTTGTCTCTGTATACATTTCTTTTTTTTTTCTATTTTACTGATGTTAGGTAATAGAATCTGCCTACCTATACCTGTTTATCAAGTCGGGCTTGTGTGTGCCATTGTTAAATATTGTGAATTTGCCTATGCTAAATAAACGTATATTCTATTCTATTCTATTCTATTCTTGTCTGTTGGTCCTATGACCCCGGGTCAATGGTTGCTCGGTGGAAGATCTTCCCTTTTCGCTGGAGAACGATTGCAACTTTTTCCGAGCTGTGTTCCTCCTGTTCCAGATCTACCAGCTGCTTACAACATCCTCACTTACCAACAGCATATCCTAAGCAAAATGCAGTATCCCCAATAGCGTAGACGGATCCATAAACAGCTGCGTGGCGGATATCCACCAGAAAACCAAGCTCCGGCATCATGGAGGAGTCGACCATACCGATGGCGAAGCCCAGACCAGCGTTGGGGATCACCAGGTGCTCCAGTTTACGGGCCATGGGGATCTGGTGAAGAAAACAAATAGGTAATCTTATTATATCTTATAGGTATAGATAGGATCTTGTAGGCTAAAAACCAGCGCTGAGAACTTGTTCTCAGCCCATGCTGAGCTCAGGGCTTTTTATGCAAACTGTACATGGCAGCCGTTCCACATGCATATTTCAATTCTTGTATTTACTGTTTTAACTTTTTTATTTCTTTAGGCTTAGAAACTTAAATTTTGTGTCGTGTACAGTTTTTATAAATAAATGCTTTTTCTTTCTTTCTTTCTTTCTTTGTATATAAAAATTAATTGCTGTTCGTTAGTCTCGCTAAAACTCGAGAACGGCTGGACCGATTTGGCTTATTTTGGCCTTGAATTATTTGAGGAAGTCCAGAGAAGGTTTAAAAGGTAAGAAAATATAAGGAAGATAACTTTTAGTGGCAGTAACGAAGTTCGACGGGTCAGCTAGTAACAATAACAGCATCATCTAGCCCCAAGCTAAGCATAGCTTGTGTTATGGGTACTAGATGACTGATATACTGAATACAATACAATTACCAGGATCAGACATATTCCAATGATGACCAATCCGGAGCATGCAGCCAACCACCGTCCCATCTTGTGGCCGAGAGGTCCGAATAGATTGGTTCCTGTAACAATTATTTATTTTATATATATTTTATATATATAAAAGAAAGTCGTGTTAGTTACTTCACTTATAACTCAAGAACGGCTGAACCGATTTAGCTGAAAATTGGCAGGGAGGTAGTTTAGAGCCAGGAGAAGGACATAGGATACTTTTTATCCCGAAAAAATAACGGGAACGGGAAAAAACTGCCACGCGGGCGAAGCTGCGGGCGGCCGCTAGATATTTTATTAAACACAGCCAAAATTAAGCAAAGCTTGTACCTACAATGGGAGCCAATTTCAATTTATTCACTTATAAAAATTAAATAGCATTACACGTTTTTTAGTATTTGTTGTTATAGCGGCAACAGAAATACCTACATCATCCGTTGAAATTCAACAAAATTTCAACTTTCTAACTATCACGGTTCATGAGTAGATGACAGACGGACAGCGGATTCTTAGTAATAGGGTCTCATCTTACCCTTTGGGTGCGGAACCCTATAAAGGGACATACCAATCAAGTAGCAGATGCTGGCGGGTAGGAAGGCTACCCCCTGTTGCCAGCGCCGTGCTTCCATGGTATCCGCCATCCAAATCGGCAGGCTCGGCTCCAACATGGCAATGCCCACGTTCGCGAAGGTGATTGCTCCTGAAACACGATAGTAATAATGCTGGACATTCCACACAGCATCATCTAGCCCCAAGCTAAGCAGAGCTTGTGTTATGGGTACTAGATGACTCATATACTTAATACAATACATACTACTAGTATAGTATTATCTTATCTGTGATACATACTTAGATTGAGGACCGATGTGGCACGGCGGGCAAATTTACACTTCGACGCTGAAGGTTGCAGAGTCGATTCCCGCCTTGGGATAAATGTTTGTACGATCTGCAAATATTTATTGCAGGTGCAAGAAACGGTAAATATACAAGCCATAACTTACTTGCTTCTTCCAGGCTTGGTCGTGAGGAACTGCCGTCTAGTACCACCTATAGCTGAAGATAATTTAAAATGATACCTGGATATTGCTGACATGGCTTTGAATCTACGACCTTAGGATCAGTAGGCGAGGGTTAATTCCACTAGACCAGACGTACTTTTGGCATATACCCACGTTTTTCAGTAGTTGGTATTTCATACATGACAGGTTGCAAGCCCATCGCCGCTGCTAGAATATTATCTGCTTACATTCACCGTTTGAGAGTTGGCATTGCTCACATAATTTTTTTGTCTATATAGGGAAATCCATTGGTGCCCGAGCGGTTTCGAACCCACCACTTTAGGATCAGAAGGCTAATCCCACTAGACCACAGGTAATATTTGACCATTGCATTTATCTGTTTAGTTCTTACCGGCTGCGACTAAGATGTAGGGGTCAGTGACCAAAGCTTTCAAAGATGGCGGCTCAGACTCCTGCCTCACCACACCAGGTTGTAAAATCATCAGCTGCAATACTGTGGAAAAAAAGATAGACAGATAACACTTTATTGTACACAAGGAAAATTTGTTACAAACAGACCATACAATGGGCGGCCTCATCGCTGAAAGCGATTTCTTCCAGGCAACCTTGGGATGGAGATTAATGAGCGAAGCGGTAAGGGACGGCAGTGCACAGAGCGATAGTAAAATTAAAGCGGAAAATAAAAATACTATTCCTACTGAACACAGTCATAAATATAACCAATACTAATACATAAATAAAATAAAATATACTAATACATAACTAACAAATCAATGCTAAAATGAAAAAATGAAACAGCTAAATGACAAAAAAAGCTCAATAAAATTAAATACTTGGTCAGCAGCTTGCTGTATTCCGTTTGAAGGGTGTGGTTGCCGGTGTAATTACAAACACATAGGGCAACACCTGTATGCCTCAGGTTGATGGACGCTGAGCATATTGTACACCCTTCAAACCGGAATACAGCTAGCTGTTTGGCGGCAGGAATAGGCATGGTGGTAGTACTTCCCCGGACGATCCCTTCACTAAGATCTCTACTACTACTGAACTCTCTCTCACATTCACACCTTAGCTGTATTAAAAACATGTAGGTACAGGTTCCGGTAAGATTCCGGTATGATACTTACATCCATCTCCAAGTGCCAAAGCCGATAGCATCAAGAAAGGAGCGGTCTTCCCCACAAACTCGTACATTAGGCCACCGAACGGCGGCCCAATTAGGACGCCCAAAGCTAGGCCGCCTAATGCAATACCCATCGCATTTCCACGCTCCTGTGAGTAAATTATATTATGATTCAATGCCAGCCGTCACAGCTTAGTTTGCTACCTTCTGTGCTGTAGGTGGTGGGTTCGATCCCCACCGAGAACAAACATTTGCGTGATGAACGTAGATGTTTGTTCTGTGTCTGGGTTATAATGTATTCTAAGCATGTATTTAAAAAAAAAGGCATATAAGTATTCTTTCAGTCATCCGGTTCCCATAGTACAAGCTATGCTTAGGTTGGGGCTAGATGATGTTGTGTAAAAATGTACACAAAGATTTATTTATTTTATATTATCATTTTTTTGTAAAGGAAGTAATTTAGTATATACAAATATTTTACATCTAGTATTTAACCTATCTACCTTATATCTACATATTTTATAATAACTCAAAAAAAATTCTACCTATAGTAAAGTGCGGGTCTTTACTATAGGTAGAAAACAGAATTTAACACAACAGAAAAGGCTGGCAACGTTACCTCTTTGGATAGCTAAACTAATTCTCTGTCCAAGATAAGCGCCAGCCCTTTGATCGTGAGTCACATCCATCAGTCTTTAGCTTTAATAAAACTTTTTGTAAATAATCAGTCTCATATGATTGTTACCCACCTTATCGTCAGGATATCTCTCCGCCAGCATCCCCATTCCCGAGACAGATGAACATGAAGACCCAATACCTTGTAATGCACGCGCAATGAAAAGCACGCTGTACGACCGACCGAATGCAAATACTGTAACAAAAATAGATTTATAAACTTGACAGTCTTAATACACTTTCATTTACATTGCTCACACTTTACCCTAAGCTTTGAAAAGAAGTAGAAAAAGAGCTCTTAGTGAAGGGCTCGTCCGGGGCAGTACTACCACCATGCCTATTTCTGCCGCTAAGCAGCGCAGCGTGTTCCGGCTTGAAGGATGTAGGTGCCGGTGTAATTACAGGCACATGAGGCAACACCTGTATGCTTCAGGTTGATGGACGCAGAGTAGTGCTAAGTAGGGCATGTTAACGAGCGTGACCTGCAAGGCAATGCTTTGAGAACGATGGTAACCACGTAATATCAGGTGGGCTATGTGATTGGTTCCATCAGCATATCATATAAAAAACAACAGTGATTTCTTTAGTTTGAAAAGAAAACTTTTTTAAACTGCTTTTTGAGATGCTTTACAACTTCATACTTACTCAGAGTTGAGATAAACATCAAAATAAATCCAGTGAACATAGGCACGCTGTAGCCGATTCTGTAAATATATAATTAATTCAATTAATTTCATAACAAGTGAAAACAGGAGCAACTTCGTCCGCGTGAAGATATTTTCAATTTTCATGCACAACGAATCAGCATTGCCATTCAGCGTGGCAATGCAGCCAGTGTTTTGGGAACGCTTCCGATTGGCACTGATCTGGATCAGTTGAGCTACCTTTAGATCGTTTGCAACGGTCTTTAGATAGCTCAACTGTTTCAAATGTATTTTGTACATACCAATTATAAATACTTGTATTAGTCATAATTTTTTTTATTTTCATACCAAAGTCAAAGTCAAAAAGCATTTATTCAGTAATATCCGCAGGGATCATCTTGAAACGTCTTATTTATTTATTTATTAGGCAACGCCAACAGTACAACATAATATACATTTTTTTTAAAACAACTACAATAACTATACTCTATAAAATGTGTACCAATTACAGGCTTGCACAACATTTACAACACAAGTCAGCAAACAACAGCAAAAAATAAAATGACAGTAAAAATTTTGGGTACAATACAATTAAAAATAGAAAAAAAATACAATTTAAACTAGACTAAATTAAAATTAAACTAATAAAAAAAAACGTCTTAAGTCTAGGTGAATCTAAAGCCTAGAACTACCAACTACCAACTTCAATCCCCACTGAATCCATTTAGGGGTTCCTTTCTTAGTATACCTCTATGCATAAAGGATAAAACGGGACGGAACTAACTTGTGTGTGAGTGGGCCGACAAACGGGTTCGCCAGCAGTTGTACCAGAGCCTTGCTGGCGAACATCACACCCACAGCTACCGTTTCATGAATCAGCTCCTGGTGACGAGCTTCTTTCTGAGCTGTTATGTTCACTGAAACATATTAAGAATAAGAATAAAAAACTTTATTTGTAGCAATATACAATCCTACTAATATTATAAGTACCGACCGATGTGGCGCGGTGGGCGATTGTCCGCCTGCGACGCAGGTTTCGATTCCCGCCTTGGGATAAATGTTTGTACGATCTGCAAATATTTATTCCGCGTGTTCTGTGTATTTTCTATGTATAATAAAAAATATCTATGTATGTAATAGTATTGTATTAAGTATATCAGTTATCTAGTACCCATAACACAAGCTCTGCTTAGCTTGGGGCTAGATGATGCTGTGTGGATTGTCCAGCAATTAAAAAAAAAAATGCGAATGTTTGGAGGGATGGATGTTTGTTCCTCTTTCACGCTCTAACCAGTGGACCGATTTGGATTTGGAATAAATATAGATTGTAATCTGGAATAGAACATAGGCTACTTTTTATCCCGAAAAAATAACGGGAACGGGAAAAAACTGCCACGCGGGTGAAGCTGCGAGTGGCCTCTAGTTTGAAACATAATCTAGTAACGTATAGCCTAACAAGATATAAAACTATATCAAAAAAGAAAGAAAGAAGGAAAAAGACTTAACTGTTACTACATGGC